>CM070658.1:27362510-28605010 GCA_036346575.1 Dendrocalamus sinicus
AAATTTGGCTATACATATCTCAAAACAATATTTTTCTGCAACCGGAGGGAGTAGTAATTAGTAGTGCCGATTGGTGCTAAGTTGCTTTTTGTAAACACAGGTTGCAGTTCATACGAGTGTCTACTGCTAACCAAGCGAGAATTCCAAGCATTATTTCGTGATATGTGACAGCGCGGATCGAATTTCTGTGTGATCTACCTAATGACAAGATACCGTATTAACCGCTGAGACGCTACTTTAATCCCCGTTTTTTCCCGTGTCTAGATACATGCACGCTGTGCTTATTTGGGCTGAATAAACTTGGTTTATAGTTTATTTTTACTTAGTTGGTTTATTTTTGCATTGTAGCTGAGAATGACTTATTTAGCATAATTAAATTTAAACATGTTGGCCCATCTCATATAATACAAACAAATACAGGGAAAAAAGAAACGGCAAAAAAGCTCAAAAAAGCCGAAAAGGCAGAAAAGGCTAAATTTATAAATAAATAAAAAATAACCTAGAAACCAGAAGTTCAGGCCAAAATGAGCGGGGCAAACTTACAGACTAGGCCTCGCTCGTTTCAGCTTCTGTCTTTTTTCACTATTCATAAATTTCGTCTTTTTCTGAACTTTTGGCTTTTTTGTCAGTTCTTTTTCCCGTATTCATTTGCGTATTTTTTCTATTTTTAAAATTTTTAAATTTAAGCCATAGCTTTTCAGCCCAACCGAGCGGGGTAGATGTTTCTGTACGCTGGTTTTGGTCAGCGCATACTTACTCTCTCTCTCTCTCTCTCTCTGAGTTGATACCAAATCCCCTCCTAGCTTCCACCTCTAGAAATCTAACGCCTCGCTCATTTTGGCTTAAGGTTCTGGCTTATTTTTTTATTATTTATAAATTTCGTCATTTTCTAAACTTTTAGCTTTTTTGAGCTTTTTTGCCGGTTCTTTTTTCTCCGTATTCATTTGTGTTGTCCGTGATGAGCTAACATATTTTTTCTATTTTGAATTTTTAAATTTAATTTGCAAAATAAGCCACCTCTAGCTATAGTGTAATATCAGCTAGTTATAATATAATTTCAGTCATAAATCACTATTTTTCAGTTCAATCGAGCGGACCTAAATTCATATGTCATCAACAACAGATGCACGCAAAGAAACATCGCATCAAAAGTCAGTCTTCTTATTAATGGTGAAATTCATATGTTATGAACAACAGATGCACGCAAAGAAACATCGCATCAAAAGTCAGTCTTCTTATTAATGGTGAATCACGTAGAGAAGAGAACGAACAGTTCTCGGTCCTGTACTCCTCCTGTCAGCACTCAGCACCCGCCTTCACTGTGCGCGAAATTGACCGTGTAAATCACTGCACCGGTCCTAGCTAGGACGATGTGCGGCCTGCTTCCGTCCGGCCCCGAACATCGAAATCAGCCACAGGAAAAACCATCTCGATGGGTCAGATTCGGCGTAAGAAAGCGTAACCGTGCTCCTGCCGCATCACGAAATCAAGATGCGTACGTACCATAGATTAATATCGGTCAATTGCAACATAAATGTTGGCTATAGTAGTAGAATAAGGTGAAACGTGGAACACGAGCCTCGTGCATTTCTGGAACGCGCTCTCGGTTTGGCCCTGCACGGGGAGGGGTTGGCGAAGATCGCGGGCGGCGCCGTAGGATGGACATCCGATGTAGGGGTGGACAATTGGCTTGAGGCTCACGAGCTGGCTTGGCTCGTGACGAGCTCGAGCCGGCTCGGTTCGGGCTCGAGAAGTTTCAAGCTGAGCCGAGCCCGGTCTGTAGCTCGGGGAAAAAACGAGCCGAGCTCGAGCCGCTCGCGAGCTGCTCGTTGGCTCGTGCGAGCTGGCCCAGCAGCCCAGCCCAGTCGCCCAGTCGGCCCAGGATCTCGACTCCGATCGATCTCAACTGCAACCATAAGTCCGTAACCGGTCACTCGGTCGGGTCAACCCTAACCCTAACCCCAGTCGCTCGCGCGGCCGCCGTGGTGCTCCCCCACACGCGGCCACCGACGTCGTCTTTCCCCCGCGTGCGCTCGCCGTCCTTCCCCCACGCGCGGCCGCTGTCCTTTCCCCACGCGCGGCCGCCGTCTTTCCCCCGCGAGAGATCGCCGTCCTTCCACCCGCGCGGCCGCCGTCCGTCCCCCCGCACCAGTAGCCTCGGTGAGTTTGCTCGCTCCTATTTTGTTGAGTTGTGCAATGGTTCTTGTCTGTATTTAGTGCATAGAAGTGATGATCTAGCGGCACACTTATTTGCGAAATATGTTTCAACTGCTAGAGATACATGTATATGTGCATGCTTCCATTGTAATCCTGCTGTTTATTAATATGGTTTGGAAAATAGTGGTCATACGTACTCGTATTTATCTGGTTGTATATTGTTGCATACCAATTTTGCAATGTGATAAAGAGCAAGCAAGAGTCAAGGATGGTAAGAATGTGTAACGATATGAGCTCTGCGAGCTGTTTTGGTTTGTTTGGGCTCTGCGAGCCGTTTTAGCTTGTTTGGGCTTGCGAGCCATTTTGGCTTGTTTGGGCTTGTTTGGGTTCTGCGAGCCGAGCCTGGTCTGTAGCTCGTTTCGGAAACGAGCTGAGCCGAGCCGAGCCTACTGTTCATCCGAGCCGAAGCGAGTTTGGCTCGAGCCGGCTCGACTCGACTCGTTTCCACCCCTAATCCGACGGCCAACGGTGGGTGGTCAAGGAATTGCCGTGAATGCTCATGGCTGCGTACACCGGGGGACAAACGGTGGCTGCTAAGGGCATTCCTAAATCCCAATGCACCGCATCTTAGGTTGTATTTTAATGTCTTCCTATCTTCTACATGCGATTTAAGATATACAACATATCTAACATTTAAGTTCAGTGACAAGATTAATATTCAGTAAAATAAATTACTAGGGGTAGTGACATATTGACGTATTATAACTGATAAAGGTAGTTTTAATTAGTGTCCCAAATGCAACTAATTAGTTATGATGTGCCATACGGCTATGGCATGCCATAGGAAGTACAACCATCCAACATATTTTCATGGCTTTGCTTCCCTATAATGTGAAAGTATCGCCACACTTTTCATGTTTTTGCTTGCCTACCGTGTGAAACTGAAAAGTGGATTAATTTCCCACTTTTTTGTTGCCACTTTTTTTCAGTAACAAACCAAGAACCAGCAACACCGAAAAGTGGAATGGCAAGTTGGTAAAACGAGGCACCTAACCAAAATAATATTTACTTGCAACTTCAGCATAACATCAGGCAACTAAGAACAAACAGATCAACAGCACTGCAAGCATCAAAAGAGCAGCAATCACAAAATGCAAATGAACGACCAGAAGTCACAAGAAAAGCGACAAATGGACAACTTGTTGCAGATCAAAAGACAGTAGTCCGATACACATCTCCCCAGCATGAGTCTGAAATCCAATCCAGAAGTGGGACTTCTCTGTCGAGTTCGTTGCACCAAACAACAATCAAACTGTATATCCAATGCCACTCCATATTTCTCTGAGAAATCCAAATAAAATGGAAGTACCCTGTGCTCTTAACCAAAAGTATTTTGCACCAACTTTCATACAACAAACATGAGTTTTTATACATCGACTAGTACGGGGCCATACATGAAAGCCAACCAGGCAACAAAAAATGCATCACAGTCATTCACAGCTGCCAGTAACATTCTTCAGCACCATTTGGTTGTTTTCCGCACACATGAATCCTGTTGATTTCAACCATCCCTCCTGTATACGCCCAGAGGAAGAAAGGAATCAGTTATTTGTACTAGTACATGGGTTTTCTTTTCATGCTCATGCAGCTGGGCTGTATAGCAACAACAATCATTGGCAGTTTGCACTGAACTGGGAGCATGTTATCTCAACAGTGAACTTGGATTTATTCATGGGCCTTTCGATTCAAAGTGTGCGTTTGTAGAGAAGGAAAGCAAACGATCAACCAGCAGTCTGCACTCTGCTCCATCGGTTGTCATCATTGTTAAGCTGGTGAATATAGCTGTATCGGTTTTCTCTGATGTAAGTCACTCCAGACCATATTCCTCGAACAAGAAGAATGCTCACAAACACCATGCTTCCAAATGTGCAGACTACCTGCGCACAGAAAATAAGAGCAAGGTACTGAAAAAAGGGAATAAAATTTGATTTGCAGCAAGTATTAATGCAACAGAATGCAAGTTCTGTTTCTCATGTGCTCCTCAAAGAACCTCGTTCTAGCAATTCAGACACCGATAACTTTGTAGGCATTCGCAACGCTGATAAATCTCAACTAAGCATGGACTAGGCGTCTCTCTCCCAGAAGCAAAGTTGGATGTGCAGTTCGTGTAAGAATTAAAGCTTTGAGAGGTATATGACAAGTACATTATGTGGAACCATTTAGCTGGTCATATAAATGCAGTAAGGAGGTACCTCCTAGAAGCTGACCAATGTGACCCTAATTAATCTTGCAAAAAAACTGGCCATATACCATTGAATGCAACTGCTGGATTTTTCTTGACTTTGTTTTCTGCAGTTGTAGCCTTAATCGGTGTGTCAAGTGCACAGATTAACTACCAATTTCACATTAAATTTTCTGCAAACCTTCATGAATCAGTTCACATTTGAGCCGCAAACAGGTTTGCGCGATCAGGATAGCGGTTCGACGGGACAGAATAAAGAAATACTGCTATTTTACCAAGAATGGCTAGTGGCTACTGGGCCTGGGATAATAACAGATGTACCAGCCTCCACAGGATCTCTAATCTATACTATGTACAGAGTGAAAGTTGGGTTTACCGGTATTACATGCAACAGAATTATACCAGCATAGATAGCTTTGGTGGCTAAAAAGGGAAAATAATACAGAGCAAAAAATTCAGCTATTAGTGGTAGGCCCACCAAAACAGTGAAAACAGGTGAACTGCACGATGGAATTGTTTGAAATAAGGCACCAGCAGAATAATGAAGTTAAAAAAAATTAGAACTTCAAAAATACAAGATGGAGAGTGCCAGTGTGGCTTCGTATACAAGAAAAAAAAGTGAACTTGCACCATATGGCATATAGAAATGAGAATATCCCCCGCTAACTTATTCTATCCATTTCAAGGGCTTGTATTGCTTGATTACATACACCATAAGCCAAACCTCACATCTGGCAACAGTATTTTCACCTTATTTACCAATCTGTTATAAACTAGGTCAAAATCAAGTCTGTGGCAATATCTGCACAACAATATCATACTGCCATGGCATCCAATGATCCTACCTGATGGCCTGAAGGATGCAGCTGACCTGAGTAATGCATGTTTCTACTTGGGATAATTCTGCTTAAGTTTATTGTGCTCTATGCTATATTTGTACTAAGAGCTTTGGGATAATTCTGATTAAGTTTATTGTGCTCTATGCTATATTTGTACTAAGAGCTGGAGCTATCTCAATCCTTTTGCAAACCCTCTGAATGAGGAACACACTTCATTATATATTCGTCTACCTGAATGGCTGAACCTATTTTCGGTTTTAGAAACTGGAGCACACCACCGGTTCAAATATAAAACCATACATCAAACCTTAAAGTGACAATCTCACCTATATCCAACTAAATTGAATGTTATACCGCTCCAACCATGTGACAGTCAGCACAAATAACAACCGTCCAGTTCCATAGTATCATATATCATCCACGCAGGGTCTCATCCGTGTTCATCAAACTAGCTATCTACACCAATTTCAGAAACCAATAATACTAAATGCCAGCATTTCTTAAAACATTTTCCGAGCAGACAAGTAAAGAATGCCTCATCAATAAGCACAAGCTGTCTTCCTCACTGCCTAAGCAAATGGCAACCAAGGCAGTGCCAATTTGTTCCCTGAACCAACAAGCCCTTTAGAAGCACACACTAGAATACTATCCCATTACCATACACAAAACACAACAAATTGTTCATATCATGAGCATGACACAAGCACTGAACCAGTGCTAGTATTTGTTGTCTGTGAGGGCATTTTGGGGATTTCCCAATTTGTTTTTTGGTTTTAAAGAAATCAGATGAGAGAGTGTGGGGGCCCACCTGTCACTGGCATAAGAAAGAGGATAAGGATAAGGAGGTGGCCTTCAGCCAGGTCTCTCGTGGCGCTCGGGGCAGAATCATGGGGATCATCCCGATCCCCACTTGCCCGGTGATCTCGGGCGACCGAAGGCGGCGCCTTCTCTCCTCACCTCTTCATATACCAGTTTGGGGCTCTTCTCTCTTAATCGGAGCAGATCCAATCGAGTGTTCCCCTCCTCTTTCTCCTCTTCCACCGAGAGCAACCTAGGGTATTGAGCTCCGACGGTGACGGCCCAGTTTGGTTCCTCGACTCCAGCAACCCAAGGCCTTCTCCTCGGTGAGGGCGGGGATCTCTGGTGCCAGTTCTAGTTGACTTCGGCTCCAGCCTTGAGCCAGATTGAAGCGGCGGCGACAGCGCGTCTTTAGTCTTGGGCTGTAGCTTTGGGTTGTGGTGGTGCTGACTTTGCCTGCTTGGAGGTGGTCCGATGGTGGTGGTGTTCATACACGGTCTTGTTTGACCGTTTTTTTGCTTGTGTTTTTGGCATTCTTAGTGCTTGGTCACTGCTAAGGTTAGGTCTTGTGAGGCATTCTCCTACCCTCAAACCTCACGTCCATGGTGCTAGCCAACTCGTGTGGGTGGCTTTGTATCTCCGAGAACCACACCATGGTGCAAACGGCGATGATAGAATTTCTGGGAAAGCGTCGACTTCGGCGTGCCTAGCCTTGCTGCCTTCTGGACGGCTTCGAGTGCCATCACCTCGTGAGTTGCCTTCGGTTCTTGTTGTTATTGTTGTGAGCCATTCTAGTGTACTTTAGTAGTTGATAATATTATCGCTAGTTCTAGAAGACAATTGCATCATAATTTGTGGGATTAACAATTGTTCGATGACGATTCATAGTCTATATGAGATTAAGATGACGTTTTAGGATATTCTGCTAGTACTTTGAGTAGTTGGCAGTCACTGTTGGTGTTGTCCTTGTTCTTGCAGTAGCCTTAATCATCATATATTGCGTTCTTGGTTTTGGTTAAGCCTCTATTTTATATTCATGCTTGCTGTTGTGACAATCTAGTTATCATATTAAAGCATCTGAAATGCAGTTCATAACTCGTTATAATTTCTGAATTGCCATTGATAATTGCGGTAAGATAATTGGCTCAAAACTAGGTAAGATAATTGGCCCAAAACTAGCAGAATATCTAGAGATCATCATTTTAATTATTGGTTAGACTTAGACCACCGTGGCGAGGAGGCCTTGTTTAATACAATAGCAGCCCGACATCTGAGAGCACAAACTACAAACAATTTAAGTATTATGCTAATTGTTCATTTAGTTTCAGCAGCCCTGTTAAGCATGATTTCATATTTAAATGACTTGAGAGAGATCTATCTTGTTGCAATTACTGTTGTAATGCTCTTGTCATTTAATCTACGTTGGGAACATGCTTTATTGTTAATTTATAATTTTGAAATTTTGTAATTAAATATTGGGTTTTGTTAAACGTCATCCGGATGTTTTCTTCCTAACTATCATCCAGATTTAGAACCATTGGATTAGAGATCCAATGGCCATGAATTCTCCTCCCTCCTCTTGAATTCTACCCCCTCCCCCTTGAAAAAAATCTCCCCCTTTAAAAACAAGGGGCCCTCTGATCTTTAATCTAAATGTCACAAATTTGGATGATAATTAGGAAGAAAACATCCGGGTGATGTCTATACACTCCCTTAAATATTTGCTGAAACCGCGTTTATCTCAACAGTATTAGCCCACAATTTTGGAAAAAGCCATCAAACAGCTTAGCATATGAATGAATTCCTCACCTCAAGAAGCCCCTTCAGGATCCACAGGAACGTCAGAACCAGCACTCCATTGACCGAGAACTTCACCTGCACGGGCATAAACACCGCAACACCAGATCACACCCAATTCCGGGAGGAGATCACCATGCTGCTAATTTCGAACCCCCAAAAAAAAAATCAAAATCAAGGAGACAAGCAAACAGTGAACGGACCAGCTCAGCGGGCACGGAAGGCGGCAGCACGGACCTGGCGGCGCGGCGCGCGCGGCGGGAGGCCTTCCTGAACACGGCGTGCAGGAACCGGGTCAGGAGGTCTAGGCTGCGGTCCTCGTCCTCGTCCTCCTCTGCATCGTCTTCATCTTCCTCGCTGCCGTCCCGGTAGGAAGCGGCTCCTGAGAGGTCGCCGACCCACGGGCGGGCGTCCGGGACGACGACGACGGCGTCGGGGTGGCGGCGGCGGGCGGCGCGGAGGAGACGAATCGGAGGCGAGGGGCAGGGGCGGCGAGGGGAGGGGGACGGGGAGGGGTGGAGGTGGAGATGGTAGGGGGAGGCGGGGGCAGGGAGGACAGGGGAAGGTGGGAGGTGGAGATCGCCATGAGGCGGCTGAGCAAGTGTGGCTTTCTTCCTGTACCTTTTCTTATCGTTTTTATTACATTGCGTTTGGGTTTTATTTAGCCCCCGTTTGACATAGTATTTTTTGTTTCAGCTTCACAAGCAGCTTCACCGATGAAGCTGAATCTATTTTGGAAAATTGTTTGGCAAAATAGCTTCACCAACAGCTTCATGCATGGCTGAGAGAGGGCAATTGTCCAAGATGCCCCTGTCTATCTGACTTGTTCTAACATTTGGAGTTGTATGTTTGTATATGGTCATATGAATTAAAAAATAATATATTTGAATGAGTATGAATTAAAAAATTAAAATCATTAGGAAGCAATATTAGTGCTTTGTTTATGTTTCGTAGTCACGATGTTTTAACAAAAGTGCGCATGTCAACGGGAGAGGTGAACGGGATGGACTAGTGGCAAATGCGTGTAATTTTGGTGAACCAGAGGGGCAGTGGGTTCCTAGGACTGTGGGCCTGAGGGAGAGAGCTGTGAAAAGCTACTTTTTTCAGCTTCACCTCTCCTCATTCCTTTGTGAGAGCACAAAAAAAGGAGCTTCACCCATGAAGCTGTTTGCAAGAAAGGTGTTGGGTAAAAAACAGCTCACAACAACTCATGAAGCTGTTGGTGAAGCTGTGCCAAACAGGATCTTACTGTTAAAAACGTGCGAACTCCTTTCTCTCTTCGGGAGTCCAACCTATTAAACAGACACTTATTTATCGACAAATAACATACATAATCTAGGGAAAAAATCGTTTTTCTAATAATCTAGTGAATTTCGTTTTTACCATTGAGTTCTCCTAGTGAGATGGCCAGTGACAAAAGTCTCGCTCTAAGGTGCCGCTCGGTTGGATTTAAATAAGCTAGCTTATGTTTGAAATTACACTGTAATTTGTTGAAGTTATACTGTAACTGATGGTAACTTATTTGGCATAACTAAATTTAAAAAATTTAAAAATAGAAAAAACATATTAGCCTATTACGGGCAACGCAAATGAATACGAAAAAAAGAACCGGCAAAAAAACTCAAAAAAAGTTAAAAAGCTAAAAAGACGAAATTTAGGAATAGTTAAAAATAAGCCCAAAGTCAGAAGCTCAAGCCAAAATGAGCGAAGCCTAAACGGTTTCAGTTTCTAGTTTCTGTCTTATGGTTTTTCGTCTTTTCTTGGCTCTTTTAGGGGTTTTATGCTTTTTCTTTTTTTCTTATTATTCTTTTGTATTGTCTTTTATTATTTTCTATATCTAATTACGCAGAATAAGCCAACTGTAAGTATAATTTAAAATAAACTATAAGCTCTAGTTTATAAGCCACTTGAAGCATTACCAGAAATGAGGGCACTGGTCACGATTAGTGGGAAAAAACTTTTTCAATAATTATCTATACTATGTTGGTTGAATCATCAGATGGTTGGCGAATCGCTACATTTGTACCGGATATGTTTGAAATCAAATTGCTCCTCGAGACTTGGTGGTAATCAGTTGGGCTTAAAAGCTCATGGTTTATAGCTGAAAACACTGTAGCTGGCTGAAAAAAAACTGTAGCTAACAGATGCTTATTTAGCATAATTAAATTTAAAAAAAATTAAAAATACAAAAAATATGTTAGTCCAATATGTATAATACAAACGAATACGGGAAAAAAGAACCGGCAAAAAAGCTCAACAAAAAGCCAAAAGTTCAAAAAAAAACGAAATTTATAAATAGTAAAAAATAAGTCAGAAGCTCAAGCCGAACCGATCAGGGCCAGATCATGGTAAGAATGTACCTTGAAAGTCATGATTTCAAATATAATAGTGCTTGAGTAAGACTAAGATCGCTATTTTCTATGATACCGCTTGATTAAGATCGTATATACGATGGCGATCATTTATAGTACTACTACAATAAGAACTGAGACTTTACGCTAATTCTGTGCGGTCAGTTGCAATATTTCTAGTCATGTATGTAACATTTTTCGGTCATGTATACAACAAAACAAGATAAAAATCTTAATGTTACACATATGAAATCAAATTGTTACACACATGAAATCAAAATATTGCATACATGAAATCAAAATGTCGTACACATGAACTTAAAATGTTGTAACAAAACAAACACCTACCTCCATGTTAGGCGGCGGCGAGACCTCGGGCGACAGAGGGCAGCAGGAAGATGGCGTTCGCGGTATGGATATAGCGCCAATAGGAGAAGGCGATGGAGCTTATGCAACGTGGATCCTATGTGGCAGTCGTAGCCGTGAAGCCGGTGCTCCCCGCGCAGGATTCGGGGCCAGTGGTAGGGTAGGGCAGCAGGAGCTTGAATTGGGGCGTCGAGGTAGGCAACGCAGAGGAGTAGGCAGAGATGAGGAGGCGGGAGGCGGCAACCAGCAAGGGTGGCCGGTGGCGGTCTCTATAGGGTGCCGACGGGAAATGGTGAGCTCGGTAGCTCTGGGGAGCCCAGGAGGGGTCCTCGGTGTCCGACCTAGCCTAGGCTCATGGGAGAGATGCCAAATGCTAAGGAAGAGGAAGGCGCCCGCAGGGGTTGGCATCGGAAAGAGTGAGAGATGGTGGGGATGAGAATGAGCGGAGCCAGGTTCGATAGATCAGATGTGGGAAGCTAAGACGTAGTTGGGAATGGGCTGTCTGGGTGATGGCTCACACGTCGGACGTCTGGTTCATAGCTATCTTTTGAGACTTTAAAATCCTTTGTATGGAGGATAATATGTTTATGAGTAGGTAAGAAGTTAGCGGAGACGAATATTAGTCTCGAAACATTGTTTTAAGACCTCTCATTCGAAATTCTATTTTAAAATATATGTAGTTAAGATTTTGAAGACTAACAATATACACAAACAATATGTAATTATGGAAAGGCCGAGAGATTGCCAATGGTGGCAGCTGTCTTATCTCTTGGGAGAACATTCAGCGACCAATTCAATTTGGTGGCCTGGGCATCCACAATTTTGAGCGGCTAGGATGGGCCTTGCGCATTCGTTGGCTTTGGTTGGAAAAGACTGATGCCTCTCGCCCTTGGACGGGCCTGCCTGTTAAAGTGCCTCTTAATGCTAAAGCTCTGTTTGATATCGCGGTTGACTCCATTGTGGGTAATGGTGAAACAATTAAATTCTGAACTGACCGTTGGTTGCGTGGCAAGACAATGCTGAATGGGCTCCTAATTTGTTCAAGCTCATCCCAAAGAGAACCTTGAAACAAAGAAGCGTGGCACAAGCTCTAACAAATAGAAGATGGGTGGTCGATATAAGGGTGCTCTGACGGTTCAAGTGCTTGTTGAATATTTACGCTGTGGGAATCGGTGGATGACTTGGTGTCGCAAAGATGACACCTCGATCAACATCGGTGGCGCTTAACCGAATCAGGTTCCTACACCAGTAAGTCTGCCTATACCTCCTTTTTCACGGGTACAATTAAATTTGCCCCTTGGAGGCGTATTTGGAAAAGCTGGGCACCTCTTAGATGCAAATTCTTCATTTGGCTGGCAGTCAAGAACCGTTGCTGGACAGCTGACAGATTAGCCAAAAGGGGTTTGCCTCATCCTGCTTCATGCCCTCTTTGCGACCAGGCAGAAGAAACTATTCAACACACCCTTGTTAGTTGTGTGTTTGCGCGTCAGGTGTGGACAATGATTCTAAACAGATTGGGACTTCTAGCTATTGCTCCTCAGCCGGAAGTAACCCGTTTCTCTAACTGGTGGAGCCAAGCAATCAAGGGTTTGATAAAAGAAGAGAAATGGGCTGAATTCTTTGATTATCCTGGTCGCTTGGGAAATCTGGAAGCATCGCAATGTATGTGTGTTTGAAGGAGCTTCTCCTAGTGTCCAAGAGGTCTTACAGGCAGTAGCGATTGAAGGTTCTTTTTGGTGTATGGCTGGAGCCTCTGCTCTTCAAGAGCTGCTCCTTCAGTCGCTAATCTTTTAGTGTTCTCGGTTTTTCTTGTGCTGTGGGTGTGTTGGGTGTCCGGGAGCCTCTCTCCCCTGTTCTAGGAGTGGACTCTTGACCCTCCTTTGTATTTCTGTTTTCTTCTTAATGAAATGACACGCAGTTCTCCTGCGTTGTTCGAGAAAAAAAAAACAATATACACAAACGTACTTAGATCGAACGACAGTCATGAAACCCAGTTATATCACTAATTGCAGGAAGAAATAGTACATTACACCAGACCGCAAACTCTTCATTCCTTTTGATTTGTCACACTTCAGAATTCTCCTCAACAACAGTTAACTCGGTCAGCCCAAGGAAAACTGTGCAACCGTTTCAAGAGTGTGTAACCCCAGTAGCAGTCAAACAGACGAACGCTTCAAGACTTTCAGATGTGCAAATCGTTCACCATCAGCTGCTGACTAACTATTCCACTTTCATTGAGTCTGCAACATAAAAACAGAGCACCAAAAATATCAGACTGTTCGACACAACTGCAGTAGAAATGCAAATAAACCAAGCTGCAAGCAGCCAAGCAGGGTAGCAATGGAGAGAAGCCCGAAACGTACCGGAATTCTCTAAGCTACTGGTGCCGGCGTCCAAAGCGAAAGCGACCGGAGAAATGCTGTGAAGTTCCTCGTCCCAAACGATACCCCTCTGTTGAGGAGAAAAATACATTGATCTTAGTTGTTCTAAAGGACATGAACTATTCAGTTATTTGGTGAATATCTGTTCAAGAGTATCCAAATGCCAACCTGAGGAAATGCAGGTAACTGAGCAGTTCTTGCCATATGAACATTTGCTGGATTTGGGATGCTCCCAAATAATTCTGGGCGCGAGAGGCCTTGCTGAGACGGACTGTACAGACTAGGATGAACATTGCTCAATCGCAGGCTGTATCCCGGAAATGCAGCGTGAGCGTCTTGTGAGCAAAGGATCTGCACGGCAACGGAAACGAAAGATCAATCTACGAGCAATTGTAACAGTAAAGATTAAACGTAGGCGTGTCGTTTGTCCTTCAGAGTTTGCCTTTGCTATCTTACATCTTGTAGGTCGAGATCACAGTTCAGCTCGGGACTGATTGCTGAGAGCTTCATCGAGAGAAACTGCCAAATCCAACGGAAAAAGGCACTTGAAGCTTCAATCATTGGCCTAGAGAAGTCTTTGGGAAACTTGCAGAACCAATTACTACACTTACCTCAACCTGCCGCTGCAGAGATTGCACGTAGTTTATAATCTCATCAAGCATCATGGCCTTGCCTGTTATCTGCTTGTCATAAGCGTTCAACTTTGTTAAGAGTACACCAGCACTACATTACTACGAGTAAATTTCTACTTGCTGGCGTTGATACCTTGTTGCATCCCGGGACAAGGTCTTGGAGAAGCTTCATCCTTTCATTGATCTTTTCCCTTCGAAACTGCATTTCGGATGGACAATGTACGATGAGCAAGGAAGTTACAAATTGCAGGATTCTTATTTATGTTACTCGAGAGGTTAATCACTCTTTCTGCAAGGCTGTGGCTGTTGGTCGCTTGGCCGCGCTTTGCCCGAACATGCACATAGTCCTCTCGATTGGTATCAGTATCACCTGTCTTCTCATTAGCAGGCTCAATGCTGACTTCTCTTTGAGACATCGCACCAGTTTCCTCCTGCAGTAAAACATTGACGATGAGAAGTAGTCCAAATGAGGGAAACTAGCAAAGGGAACCTTTTGAGTTTTACTTGAGAATGCATTGATGAACTGCCCTCGCCTGAGCCCTTCCTTTTACTGCCCTTTAAACTCTTCTCAATGCTCATATTTCTACTTATCTGAGTATCTGGGGATAGTTGGGAACATGGAAGTGCGACCTTATAGATCAACAGAATGTCATTATTCTTGAAAGAAAATCTGAGGAGAAACATCCCACCGGTAGTATTGTAAAACTGAACCCCATCTTGCACGCCTACATGGTGCATAGGAAAAAGGATACGCTCATCAAAATCCATGGCATGGTCTAGACAAGCAAGCAGGTTAGCTCCGACCCCGAAGCACTGCTCTTCGTTGTTTTCAGGAGCAGTGCAGGGAGTGGAATACATCTGCCAAGAAACAATGTTAAATCACAATCACATGATGTCCATCATGTTGCAAAGTGAAGGTAGCTAGCTCGCTAGTGTACTAGACAGATCCTCCCATGAACATATATACTGAAGAAACAAAGCCACCAACCTTGTGCTTGATACTTGATCTCAGTGTGATGTTGCAATCATTTAGGAATGTGTGACCTTCTAAATTGCCAGCTTTGACAAGTGAAGGAGCTTTACTTAAAGGGTGGGTTAGATCGGGAGCTGGGCAGTCAATTTCTTGCAAGGCTCAACAAAGAACAACTAACCCTTGCAGCCTTACATAAAGATTGTCCAAAGTGAAAAGTTAAGTAAGCCTAATGCAATAGACAAACACAAGGGCAAAGGTGGAAACCACAGTCCCGGAATAGAATTGTCGGTACTGCTAACAACCATGCACCAGCTGGATCACATCCAGAGATCAGAATAAAGAGTTCTGCATTAAGATCAATTACAATTGGTACTGCAAAATCAAGACCAACCCAAGGATCAGATGCTACTGCCATCCACTGTATGGGCCAGCCCAGAATAAGGCTAACGATTAATGAATGAACCAGATCCATCTATGTCGTTTAAACTTTAAACCTCTCAAAATGGAACCTATGTCTTACTTCTCCAAAATTTCTGAGAATCCTAGCTTACAAGTCTTCAGTTTATGGACCAATGCAATTCTTTTTTAGAAGATTCTATACGAATTCCTCTTGGAGGCTTATGATACCTTTGGGGGACAAACCAATTCTTGCGTAAGAGCTGAAATTACTTCACCATTAAGTGGCATTACCTAGATGCCCATGCTGATTCAAGTTCATGTGGCTACTAATGAATAATTACCCGTGCAGATTAGACCCTCAGGTCCCCTTTTTTTTTCCTCATATTTGTATTCGTCCATTATGGAACCTATATCTCCAACATAAGGACTCCGGATGAGTGTTCACTGGGGTGGGTGCAAGTGTATAGGTAGCAATGCCAAAAAGTTAGCTAGTTGTTGCACACTACCACACTGAAATGAAATATCAGAACTGTAGAATCAGATCCACAGAACAGGAAAGAGAGCAACAGCTAAGAAAGTGCAAGCTTCGACAAATGAGGAACCATGGAAGCAATTTAGGGTCTATGATCGAGAAAAGCCAAAAAGTTAGCTGGTGTTACTAGTGGAAAAGGTGAGTGATTCCTCAGGACTCAACAGTGAGTCCAAAATTGATGCCGGAACTATAAATGATTCTACATCAAACAGGAGTAGAAATGCAGGATTTACACAAGCTGTCGACACTTCAGACTCGGTTTGTCACTAGTGCACAGCTTCTAGCATGGCGCTTTAAGAATCACCGGGAAATTCAGAAGCTAAATTCAGACAAGATGAAAGGACCAGGGTCCGGAAAGGTTGAAACTTCTCCCCTTTCTTTAATGTGAAGATTGAGAGAGATGTGATGAGTCAAAAACACTTGGATGCGGCACAGAAATCGTTCAGTGAAAAGCTGACGCCACTTAATAAGCTTATAATGCTCATGTACTGTAATTCCTAAAAAAATGCTCATGTACTGTTGAAAAAAGACAGTGAGTACTCATGAAAGGAGGAAAGCAATGCACTATCTTCAAAGAAAATAACCTACAAAAGCGCACTGTTGGTATAGAACAGATGAAATAAGACACCAAGCACTGCCCCAGACCCTAAATGCGAAACTACTTCCAGTAGAGAGCATGGCATAGTAACATATATGAGTTACAATGGAGTGGAAGAGCACTTGTTACCAGCAAGGAGGTGAAGGCTGCTGCTTTCCCTGCTCCTCCTCTTTTGATCAGAAGTGCTGTAGTGTAGTTACCCACTAGTCACCAGCCTATGGTAGAATGAATAGTGTTCACCGTGTAGTGGCAGCATGCGGACATGTGGCAAGGAGGGAAAATAAAAGATAGAAGGCCACCACTGCTGCTTCCACCAGCTTCAGTGTCTTATTTTATTACATCTCAGTATAAGCCATAGCAGAAGTACTTCCCTTTCTGTAGAAGACGAGTTGCATACTTGCATAGCCATAAGATTATGCTATTCATCTTCCCCAATAAGCACTACCTGCTGCGTTGTCCAATGGTAAAATGCATACCGCTTGTAGATGAGAGCGGAGCACAAGCAAAGCTGAAAGGGTGCTGTCCAAGTGTCCATGTTGCAGTTCATCGGTGTCCTGTTTCACTTGAAGTCATTTTGGAATCTGGCGTCCATCGCCACCACCTTTCGCTGCTGCTTCTGTTTGATTTGTTGAGCAGCAGCACATGGGGGAAGCTGGTAGGGGGCTGGAAGTGGAATAATACAGTCAAAGTGAAGACCTGCAGCAGGGGCAGACGTGTAATGGCAGCGAATTGGATTCTTGTTCTCACTCTCTGGAATTGGACAGAGATGCGGTCTTCTGCAATAGTCTTCCTTTGATTTCGATATTAATGCAAACCTGAAGACGCAAAACACATGCGGGGCAAAGAACACGACAACACTTCAGGTTTGAAGTCGAATTAGACGTTCCTTAGCAATGCATTTGCATTTGACACAAAGGTATGATAACAGAGGAAAAAATAAAACTAAGATTTAGCAATGAAACAAAGAACACTTATCCACAAAGCAGCCTAAGCTGATAAAAGTTTTCATTCACACAGCATGATATGCTAGAGGAAAAAATGCACATAAACAATGATTTAGCATTGGAAACAAACACAGGTACTTTTGTAAAGCAGCCACTGCTAGTGAGTTTTTTAGGCACACTGTGCAACTGCTACTCTACGCAGAAGATATCACACCAACCAACAAGAAGTCTACAAATCAGAATTTAAGATCAACCATCATAGTATTGAGATCTCCTGTCAGTAAAACACTGCAGTACTTACCCATTTGGATTTGTAAACCCTTTCTACCCATGCTCTCCTCACAATCTTTTCAGTGCACCAAACCACAAGCAAAGAGCCCCCCTCACAGAAAGTCGAAGCCTTTCTCGGGCTCCGAGAAGATCCGTACAGCGCCAATTGAGTACTAGTAACTGTGGCTCACAGCCACGGTCCAAAGATAAGTGATCAAAAAGTTAAATCTCATGACAGATATTTCATGGTTTAAAATTGTAACATCAAAGATAAATCAGGCCAATAGTCAATAGAACATATATGGGCAAAGCGGAGAAGATGCACGCCTACACCAAAAAAGCGATCTTTCTCCCTGCGGTCAATGTAAAGCTCACTTTAAGAAAATTGAGCAATCTTTGGTCCCCCAACTACAGGCCTCCAATGGAGGAGCAAGAGCTCCAATGTTCACTCAACCCATGATAGGCCACAGGAAAAAAAACATAGTACGGAAACATCAAGCAAAAATTGCTTTACAAATTTGCACAAATTATGATGGGCGCACAGTATCGAGTTTGATATGACTGGGTTGCACAAAGAAAACATCCAGCTTTGCACCGGTGGTCAGGATTCAGAAACACCTCAAACGTTCAGCTAAATAAACATTACGCCGAGAGAATTGTGGGTATATTAAGAATAAATCTGCTGCGTGTAAGTGAAGACTTTCACTTTGTTATAGATAGAGAACTGTGTTAGATCCCACAACCTGCAATATCCTCAATCACCACAAAATCCCTTGAATTTTACCTGAAGCAATTCAAAGAAATGGGCTATGATAGCGAACTCAACACAATACTATTAAGCTCTACTTTCTAAAAACATTCTGGTGATGTAATCACGCAGAAGGACATTACATACCAAAATACTATAGTAAGTTTCATAAACACAATAACAGATCATATATTCTTAAAGAACGGAGACAATGATATGATCTATGGTAACTACAATACACTTGAAAACAAGGCAGCTCAGTTTAAGCGATAGAAACTAACTGGTCACGGTAACATATAATAAGTATAACAAGTATCAATTTCATGGTTGCCAGGTTTATATCATAAATAATCTTGGAAAACCATGATAGGAGGTACAATTAGTGGTATGAAATGAAGAACAAAGCTAAATCCCGACCTTTTAAGTGACCTGCAATAGATTTATGGCCAGTGTTCTAGGTTTCATTTGTTCATTTTGAGGCTAGCAGTCCACTTGATAGTCCGAAAGGAAACCTATTAGCCATTCTGCTTAAGGTTGTAGCCTTGCATGATCAGATGTAGTACTTTCAGACAAACACCATTGCCTCCACCAGTAAATTTCCAACTTCCAAGTATTTCAGTTTCACACCAAGTTGATATTAGCTTATATTTCACTGTTGCTACTCAAGAGACCACTTCAAGTATTTCACTAAATTCTAGATGATGCCATTTTATGCCTCATAGTAACAAGAAGCACGTGCGATCTCAATATTGAAATCGGAACATATATGGAGAACATGCATAAGTTAAATTAAGCTCTTGGAGTTTATGATAACACATTTAACACAAATGTGCACAAGGAACACCCTAAGTCTAAAGCTATTATCTTAACTGTACACCTCTGCACATTCAACCAATGACTTTAGCTAAATCACTCATCTGAGAATAGAGAAAAGGTACTTTAGTATTTGAGCATGGAATACATCGATATCACCACAACACAAAGGATCTAAGATATAAAAATGTTTATTAGGATAAAAGCATTGCGCACATACATAAGTGTGCAACTTACAAATATGTACAAGAGTAGCAAGACG
This sequence comes from Dendrocalamus sinicus, assembly GCA_036346575.1. NCBI lineage: Eukaryota > Viridiplantae > Streptophyta > Magnoliopsida > Poales > Poaceae > Dendrocalamus > Dendrocalamus sinicus. The sequence goes on from CM070658.1 coordinate 27,381,613, forward strand.
GTCTATGTACCTATGCTTATGAAATACTCTTTAAGATACTAGCTAAACACATGATTTCAACCAAGGAAGTTATGACGGTGACTGTCAAGATTACAGCTGGGCGAGATGTTCCTACGCTGATTTCCAAAACGCCCAAGAAAACTGTGATTCACAATAAATGGGAGACGGTCCGAATCCCCACCAATCACCGGGAACTCAAGTGGGCTATGTGGATTGTTGCCCCAGCCATAGCTCAAAAACCTTGGACTGGGCCTCTTCTGTCGCATCTTACTGGCGCCCACCTTGCTAGCCCAAGCTGCCCCAAACCTTTGTTTCCAGTTTCTGCTCCCTCCAGAACCCTCACCACGAGCTTTGAACTCCAGTTCACATTTTCTCTTCCAAAGGTAATCATCTGCTGCAAGATCCCTCAATTCCTTGCATACGCATTCAACCCTTGCAAGATCGACCCCAGGAACAAACTCCAAGATCTTAGCCTTCAGATCACCTGGCAGTGCCATCAAGCACGGTGGCAAGCGCAAACCATTCAGTTTGCACAAGGATACCATCAGCGGCAGGCATAGTTCATCCTTCAGAACCTTCCACAGCTCAAGAATCTCTCTCTCCTCCCCTCCACCAACTTCATTGCTATCCAGGTACAGCAAAGGAGCAAGCTTTGGCAACTCCAAGCACAACCGGCGCACCTCTGATTGTGCCCCAGGCACGCACCCATATACCATCACGTAATTTACCATCAAGGAGTAGTTCAGTACCGCCACCTTCCCCTCAGCCTCAGGTAACATCGCAACGAACTCCGGTAGGGTATACTTCATGGCCAGTGTAGCTGAAGCACCCAAGGCCCAGTCCTGCGGCGACCGGAGGCGAGACCCCAGCGGGTTCACGGCGAGGAAGCCGGCATCGAGCAGAGCTGCATGCAGGGTCACAACAAGGCGATGGACTACGGTCCCCTCTGCGCCCCTCGCATTCTCCGCCGCCATCTCCCGCTTCAGAACCCCAATCACGAAGCTCGACGAGCTCTTGGTCGCGTCTACGGCCTCCGTCATCACCACATCCGGCGGATCAGACGCGGCAGGCAAGCTAGGCTCCACGTGTAGGGTTCGCGGCAGCGACGAGGAGTCAGGCTCCACGTGTAGGGTTTGCGGCAGCGATGAGGATCTACCAGCATCCCCAGGAGATTTGGAACAGCCAACAACTTTGGGGATCGAGAGGACATTCAGATTAGGGTTCCGGGGGCGGGCCTGGGGAGGCGGCGGGCGGGACGGGAAAGGGGAGAGCGTGAAGTAGAGGAGGTCACCGGATGCGACCCCGAGGGCGAGGAGTGTGGCGGAGGGATCGGGGGAGATGAGCTCCTCGGAGCGGTTGAGGGAGAGGCGGACGGACTCCGCGGGGACGGGCTGCGCCGCGGAGAGCTTGGCGGCGACGAAGGCCTTCACATCGGAGAGCGCGGCCGTGTCCGGCAGCTGCACGCGGTGGGTATCGGCAGCGCCGCCGCCCGCGTCCATGGACCGCAACCGAAGCTTCATGGTTTTCTGGGGAATTTCTCGATTTGGATCGGCACGAGACAACTCGTCGAGTGAGTCTTCGATAATTGGGGAATGGGGAATGCTGGGGTTAGTTTAGGTTAAAAAGAGAACGATTTAATGCGGGCCAGACTTTTATAGGCTGAATGGGCCTGCTAAGCAGCTTATGTACTGTAGCTAACGAGCTAGAGCAAACGTTGTTGGGCCTTCTCTAGCCCATGTAGGATTGTATGCAGCAGACCTACACGGCCTAGTTTCTCTGGGCCTTAGCTGAAAGGAAGAGGCTCATGGCCATGCGCGTATTAGCTCCTATTTTTGACTGTTTAGAAAAGTCAAGTACTAATACAAATATCTGACTTTCACATATTTCTCTTACTTTTTCACGGTTCGTTCTCTTCTTCTAAAATTACTTCTTTCAACTATTACTGTTTATTTTTAGATAAAAATCATAAAAAACCAATATGAACACCTATGTCACGGAAATCTTTTGTTATCGCCGAGCTTGTCCAGCCTGAGCAGAAAACTGATAGACGCGTCGTGTGATGTGAAACACTGAAACATACTAGCCACAGAAGGAATCGAGGATAGGAGGGACCTCGTTTCTTTCAAGCAGACAAAAGCAGAACTGATGAAAGCAGTTGACCAGGCTCTGCCATGAGCGAACGTCTCTCTAGAATGGCAACGCTCCAACGATTAATTCTGACCCCAATTCCGTGTCCCCTAGCGAGGCCGGTCCGTGGGTGCCCGTCAAGGCCAAGCAAGGGGTAAGCGATGATCCTGCCACGGGTGACAGAGGCTGTGCATGCAGCATTTGTACGGCGCATGAAAGGAGAAAAAAAACACGTGAATGTGCTAGCTAACGATCGAGGAACAAGTGGTGTATATATATGTTTATACTTGCACAGTTGCACGAACAGATTCTACGTGAGAAGATGGTGTATCTCGAACAACTTGTTGAACTGTGCACCATCTAGTCATCATTTTTTTTTCCTTTACTAGATCAAGGTTTTCGCATCGAAGCTCCGGAGCAGCTTCGATGAACGTCACTGGGGAAAAAACGGCTGCAGTCGGGTAAACGTCGTTAGGAGGTAGGCTGAGAGCGGGAGAGCGTTGCGTTTTTCGAAACCGAGACACACTGGCAGGTAGCGTCCGGTGCAACGAAGCTACCGCCGCAAGGCGACACCGCCTGTCTGCTAACCGCGAGCAGGCTCCCTGCCAACACACCACACCGGCCGCTTGTCACGTCCCGCGCGTCGCATGCGTCCAACACGGCGACGCCAAAACACCACGGCCCAATGACGGATCTTTAATTTTTAGGAAGAGTGTTCAGACTTCAGAGCTAAGTTGCTCAAATATATCGATACCGTAACGCACCATTTCTCCCAAAACACTGATACAACGGTACATACTGTTGGAAACGTGGGCAATAATTTAATTCCAAATTTTACTATGAGGCAAATACAATAAACTAAAGATGCAAAACTAGCTACTAACAGTAGGCTACTCAACATACTTCAGAATATACGCAAGAAAATTTAATATAATAACAGAGTCGAACATGCACACGAACGACTTACTTGTTAGCTGATGAAGAACAGAAGCGCGCAGCTTGACGCAGCGCGCAAGACGCAGATGATGCGGTGCAGAGCGAAGGTGTCGCGATCACGATGGCGGTCGCGAGATGCGCGCCGAAACCTTATTGCTGCCCCGTGCGGTCTTCACGGCAGCAACGGTCCGAGATACCGCTCCTCTTCTTCGCGGTGCACGGGAAGAAGAGTCGACGGTTCGAGGCAGCGCGACAACAAAGACACAAAGTTTAGAGGAAGAGAATGGAGGCGATCGGGTTCTCACTCATACTGGGGCGTCTCGGACATATAAATAGACGGACTAGTAATCGACATGATTAAAACGACCATTTACCCACCGTAATCGACACATTCAACCGATCATTTACACTAGTAATCGCCATCATCAAAACCCGATAAAGCCTCTAATTCAAACGTTTGAATCTCATTCAAACACAAGGAGAGAGAGTGGTGCAGAGTTTAGCAAAAATAAAGATGGACTGGGTCTGCCACGCGGTGCACCACGTCACGACACGGTCGCGCGTCGCAAGTCACAAGTCACAAGTCACGCGATTTTCACACGAAAATACGCGAGTACGCGCGCGCGTGACTAGACAGAGCCATCCTCATACCATCTCTTTCCATATTCAATGAGTGGAGAGGACTCCACCTTATAAATCGGTCTTCCTCACCCTGCCTTAGCAATATGGTACTAAACATGCATGCTTTGGGATTCACAAAATGGGCCTTCCTCATTGGGCCAATTTCTAACACATATATATATATATATATATATATATATATATATATATATATATATATATATATATATATATATATATATATATATATATATATATATATATATATATATATATATATATATATATATATATATATATATATATATATATATATATATATATATGTGTTAGAAATTGGCCCAATGCTAAGCTTCGAAAGAACCGAGCCAAAGCGAGTAGAGCAAAGCGAAGAAAGAAAGTGGAGTAGAGTGGAGTACACCTAGATCTGAAAAGATGACGATAATGATAAATTGGATGTGTTGCTAAATTCCCGATGTCGCACTCCCTCCTAGCTACCGCACTGCACTCTTCCCGCCGCTCGCTCGCTACCTCCAAGTTCACTGTGCCATCGCTCGCTTGTCCGCAACACCTCTCTACTTGTCCGCGCTGCCACATGCTCACCTTGCACTCCACGCAGCCTCACGCATGATTGTCGTCACGTCTTGCTGCCACGTCCACCGGCTGTCGCTCGCCTACGCAGTTCACGTCCGCCAATTTATAAATAATTTAAAAATACAAAATAATTTAGAGAAATTATGAAATAACTTAAGATGAAATTGTGTTGATGCAGTCTGATGTGTATGATCTGCGTGCACTAGTACACGATGATGTATAGTCATTGCCTAGTGCCTACTTCCTTGTCGGCTTGGACACCGCTGTTGCACGCTCCCTCCTCAGCTCGTAGGTGACAGCCGTCACCCGCAGGGGCGGTTCTGCAATGATTTGAGTGTATTCAGCTGAATACCCAAATTTTTTAGTAAACAACTAGTATATACAACGTATAATACATATATATACATTTAGTTGGACCAGATTTATTATTTTTAGACCCAGTTAGCCCAAATATATTTAGAAACTGAATGGGTATTCAACTGAAACTGAATTTAGAAGCTCTCTCTAAGTCTCCAAGCTGGCAAGCCCGAGGTGAGCTCTCATCTCTCGACTTGGTTTAATTTGGTGTCGATTGCATTGAATATTTGGATGGTCAAATTGCCTGTAGCTGCAGTGAAAAGCCCTGGAAAAATTCAAAATAAATTTCTGTGCTTTTTGCTGCATTTTTGGGTGAATTTTGAAAACTTTCCTTTTCGGGAAAGTTTCGTCGGGAATGCGCTTTCCTTTCTCGGCCTTTCCGCTTTCTCTTCCCGTTGGCGCCCGTCTCCCCTTTCGCCTCCCTTTCTCTCACGCGCCCGCGCCGCGTCTTCGCTGCGCCCACCTCTCCTTCCGCCTTCCCGTCGCCCGCCTCCCTCCTCTCGCCTCACCGCAGCGCCCGCTCCTCTCTCCTCCTCCTCGCGCCGCGCGTGCGCCTGCTGCGCTGCGCCGTGGCCGCCTCTGCGCCGCGCTGTCCCCGCGCCCGATCTCGGACCGCCTCGCGCCCGGCAGCTCTGTCGGCGAGTGGGCGCCGCCGCGCCACGTCGCCGCTCGGCCGGCCCGCCCACTTGGCGACGACGCCTCCTCTCGCGCGCGGGCACGCCGCTCGCCGCCAGCGGCAATCGCTTCCCGTCGCGCTTCGCCGCTCAGTGCGAGCCTCGCGTCACCTCGCCTCCCATCATGCGGGTTTAAACGCCCTTGACGGCCCCGTCACCTCCCTGTCGGCCGGAGCCCCGCCGCTTCTCCCGAAGAACCCCCTCCCCTCCGCGCGGGTATAAAGTCCCCTCCCCCTGCCATTTCTCTTCCTTTGCTTTCCGAGCTCCCCAAACACCACCATTCCCCTCCCCACCCTCCAGAGCCTCTCCCGGAGCCTCCGATTGGAGCCCCGCCGCCTACAGCTCCGCCTCCGCCGTCCCTTGCGCCGGTGGCCCCCGGGAGCCAAACTCCCTCTCCTCTTCTCCTTTCTTCAATTGCATTCGGCCAGAGCACCTCCACGGTATGCTAATCATGTTGGTATTTGCCCCTGGCCAGGTGGAGCTCTGTGCTGCGCCGGCGTCGACGACCCTCCTCGGCCGCCGCACCCTCTCCGTGGCCAGCTCGCTCCGCAGCTCCCCAGCTCCCACCTCCGCCGCCAATGTGAGCTCCCAACTCCCCAGATGGTGTAACCGGCCCCGATTGAGCTTCCTCGCCACCGGTGACCCTCTCCACCGTGAAATCCCCGAACCACCCCCTTCTCCCTCCCTCTCTCCCCTTTGGTCCCCGCAAATGCTAACCACCCGAAATGGGTTCCCCGCTGTCCCCTCTACCCGCCGGTACCCTCGGTGATCGCCGACGAGCCCTCCAGCGCCCAGGCCGCCGTCGCCACCGTGATCCTGCCGCGCGGTCACTGTAGCGGCTGGAGGTAGACGACGACGGACGTGGCCCCTCCTTCGCCGTCGGATCTTACCCCACCTTCTAACCTCACCGTTGGATCTCCCGTGCACGCGCTTCACCCGCCCCTTGAATCTCGGCCCCGATCTTCCCGCCTCCCCATCTCGACCGCTCGCCTTGCGCTCCTCCGCCCACCGGGCCACGCGGCGCATCCGAGCCGCGCGGCGCGCCGCTCTGGCCGCTTCCCTCGGCCGCTCCATCTCAAGCACAAGCGCGCGCTGCTGCAGCCGCTGCCTTCGCCGCGCGGCCGCTTTCCACCGGGCTGCATTTATTGCGCGGGCCGCCCACTCTGTTCATACCGATTTTCAGTGATTTTCCAATTTCCATAATCCCGAAAATCCAAATAAATCCTAGAAAATCACGAAATTCCCAAAATTCCCAAATTTCACCACTTTGCTCCAAATATTATCCTGACCCTCCGTGAAATCCATTCCACAGTTTCTTCCCAAATAAATTCCTAAAATTCCATTTGGGGTGTTTATGCAATTTATTTCTTTTTAATTAGTTTGTTTTCCCTCGCTTGATTAGTCTCAAGCTGGATTTAATTTATTTTAATTGTTTGCGTTAGTGTCGGAGATCCCGGAGATTCAAGAGCAGGCTCAGGATCCAGGTGCTTCGACGTTCGAGCTCGCAGAAATCATCCGGATAGACGGCAAGTCCCAAATCATTTGATCATATTGTATCCCATAATGTTTAAATATGTTAATACATTATTTGCATTGAGCTAGTTCTGAAATGTTAGTTCGAAAATAAAAAAATAAAAATGTTTAGAATGACATGTGATATAGTTAGTCCTACCACCGTTAAATGCCATGATTAAATTGTAGCCATGCCTTTGAAACCCTAGAAATAATTATCTGATATTCTAGAGAATTGTAGGTTATTATTATTATCATGAAAAAAATGTTACACTAATAAGGTTGTGGCTGTGGGCCAATAGAATCTGGAAAACCCGACTCTAAGGTAGGGTGGTATGGGACACCGTATCTTAGAGCGGAGAGTGCCGGCGTGCACAAGGTAGGGTAAGAGTTGGGGGAGAGCCGCGAGACGGTCTTTGCCCACCTCTTATCCTAGGGCTGGAGTAGGGTAAGGGTGAGTGGGAAACCGCGGGACGGTCTACGCCCACCGCTTACCTTAGTTTGGGTCGCGGACCGCGAGGTTGCGGACCATGTGAAAATATAAGGACCAAACGCTTCGCCGAGCAAATGTCACGATGATCGCTCAACCACGGGAGTTGACTTGTCAACACTTGTCGATTAGTCGCTCAACTCGATTGAAACTCTACAGAGGGTAGCGATGAGGTTAGGGCCGGCCGTCTTTGAAGCCTAACAACGGTGGAATTCACTCGAGCGGACGTTGTCCTCTCTGTGTGTGTGTGTGTGGGTGTGAGCCGGACCGAGTGAATTCTCTTTGGTAGAGCTCATAAAGAGTTGAGCAGAGAAACGACCTGGCTTTCTTAACTCTTTAGCGGGAGTTGAGGAATCGTGTGGGTAAAGCTGAGCAAACTCTGCAGAGTCAAATAAATGGTATTCGAATACGCCGTGCTTCCGGTTATTGGAGCTGTGTCACTTGGGTGATTCCAGCAGCAAAGCTTAAGTAGATTTGTACATGTTTTAACTTGGTTAGTTGGTTAATGAACTCTTGATGAAAACCCCTGAGATCTTAAGGAGTAAGTTTTGTGTCCGTCTTATGAAAATGAATTGCAAATAAAACTGCATCCACCAAATGTAATAAACCAAGTATACACCCTTCCTTGGAATTTCCGTGCATATAGTAAATTAAGATCCATTTGGGATTTGCTGAGCCGGTTGTTTGGCTCATGGCTTGCTTAATCATTTCTTTAGAGGATCAAGACGAAGGAGAAGGGCTCCCCGTTGAAGAAGTCCCAGAGGATCTTTTCTTCGACGAGGATCCTTGGCTGTAGGTCTCCGCCGCGCTCGAAGCAATTTCTGGAGCCTTTTGTAATGTAATATACTTTGGGCTTGCACGCCCCGCTGTAAAAACTGGATGTTAATCCGTATGTCAAATATATGCTGGTCTTTTGTTGTAAGCATGCAATGGTATACTCTTGCGCGACACTCCATAACTGTTCATGCTTGAATAGTTACGGAATGTCCGTGTCCGTCGCGCGCCCGAAACGGGCGTTATAAGAAGTGGTATCGAGCGGGCTCTTTGACCGTAGGTTGAGACCTAAGGTTGTCTAGGAGCGATTTTATCGCAAAAATTAATTTAAGGCATAAAAGAGTTTATGAAAAATATAAGTATTATTGCTGTCTTGTTTCTCTCTTGTTGCTACTTTCTGTCTTAGTTTATTTCTCTTAAGTTTTAATTTTCGCAAATGTTTCTTGTCTTACTTGTCTAACTTCAAAATTTCGTTTCCGCAGATGGTGCGCCTCGCTTTCTCCCGCCCGACCGTAGGGATGGATGGCACCACAAGTTGTGGAAATGCGACGATACCTCGGAGCGAGAGGAAACCACGCCCGATGATCTACGCCGAGGGCAGCCCGCGAGACCGCCTCTCACGAGTACAAGGCTTGGGTGGTCCTCGATCCCTTGCCTGTCCGCCCAGACAGGAAGCGGAGGTTCACCGCCCGACGGGTGAACGACGAGGATGCTGTTCAGGACGTGGCTCTGAAAGCCGCGCTCTATCTCAGGGACTACTACCACCAGGAGCTAGCAGGGACGCCTTTCGACCTGGTGCCGCGTCCGCACTTTGGGGACTTTATAGTCCCTAGGTTCGGTGAGGATGATGATCCCCGCCTAGCGGGTATCGCCACCCTTATGTCGCAGCAGGTCGCCAGCTACGACAGAGCAGTCGAGGAGGCCAGAGTCTGGCAGAGGCAGTTGTGGGACACTCGTGAGGAGGTTCAGCGCCTCCGGGAGTCCCTCGTCCGCTACGAGGCCCGTGGAGGCGCAGAGGTCTCGAGATAGTGCGGAGTCGCCAGCGCTCACTCCTCTTGTGCTTGGTGCGGCCTAGGCCCAGCGCCGGATGATCGCGCGCAGCATCGCGTCCGGTTCCGCCAAAGCAGCCCCGCTTGCCCTCCCAAAGACTGGGGGGCGACGAGGAGTAGACGCTGTTCGTTAGTGGTAGCCTGACCTTTTGGTGATAGATGTACTTTTGTATGTAATGCAAGTGTAACATGAACCTTTATGTGGTCTGTGCACCACTTGCTTAATGTAAATTATGTTGCTACTTCTTTTAATTTGTTTGCTTAATTATCAGTATGTTCTTCCTGTGTTCAAAGCTTTCTCCTGTCCCCTTCGCTCTCGTTCTTATCTTTTCGTCCTATACTTGCCTTGAAAAATTCAAAGTCTTACTTATCTGTTTTGATTGCCAAAGCCGCAAGACTAACCTCAAGTTCCCAATCAACAGATGGAGCCGGCAGAGCGCATGTGTCGACCAACAGCGGGTGCACCGCCACCGACTGAACACACTTGCCAATGTTATTGCAATGTTAGAACGGAATCGATATCAAGGAGAGCAGAACATACTGCGAATGTTGGATCAACAGTCCAGATTGATTGAACAGCTCGCCACCAGATCCCCAGGAGTACAGGGTGGAGGCAATATTCCACGGGATGGTGCTCCAATTACCACCCGGTGGAATGACTTTCTAAAGACACGTCCACCCACTTTCTCCACAACCGCTGATCCTATGGTTGCTGAAGATTGGCTGGCAGATGTAGAGAGGAAGCTTCAGACTGCGCAGTGTGACGATAAAGAGAAGGTGCTATATGCATCCCACCAGTTACAGGGTGCAGCAGCGACTTGGTGGATCAATTATCAGCGCACACTGCAGAATAGAGAGATTAGCCGGAAGATTTCTCCAAGGCCTTCCGTAAGGCCCACATCCTCGACGGCATTATGGAAGCAAAGCGCGGAATTTTGGCGCTTAAACAAGGTGGCCGATCAGTAATGGAGTATTTACACCAGTTCAACCACCTCTCCGATTTGCCCCGAGGATGTTGACAACGAAGACAAGAAAATGAACAAGTTTCATGCGTGTTTGCGTGATCTTTGAGATTCCACATTTCAGCTTTGAAGTTCAAAGATCCAATGATATGGTTGATGGCTTGATCAACTCAAGAAGCGAATCGAGGTGGAAGACTATAGAAAACGCAAGGCACACACGGATCGCAGTCATCTTCCCATATCGCATAACGAGCCAAGACAATGCAGGATCTTCTTCATATCGATCCCCATCCTCCCGCAGTATGTGATGATGCCAAGAATCACCCAATCGGACTCAAGACTATACTTCCTCTACCATTGGCTCTCAAGTGTCCCACATGTGGTGGAAATCACCGCTAGTAGCTGCCCGCGAAGGTCAAACGCATGTTTCCATCTGCGGTGAGATAGGGCACTACAGAGACCAATGGTCCCGTGAAGAATTGCCATCAGATGCAGCCAAGCTACAAGTTCAAAATCAGCAGCAACAGGAGGTTAAGTCACAGGCAACCCCCGGTACCCCCAAAGGAGGATTCTTGCAGATTAAAGCATCCAACCCTCAGTCACCTGCAGGCACTGCGAATTTCTCAACTACAGGCAGAGGCAGAGGCAGAAGCAATGTCAGACCCACTTTTTATGCCAGAGTGAACCATGTATCTGCAGAGGATGCCGCTGGAGCAAGTGACATCATTGCTGGTATGTTCCCAATCAATTCCATACCTGCATTGATTTTATTTGACCCTGGTGCAACGCATTCATTTATTTCAAAGAGTTTTGCTGCGAGAAATCAATTATCTTCTGTTGCATTACCAAGACCTTATGTGGTGGAAACCCTTGGGGTTAGAATGGAGTCCCACCGTGGGTGTGCGGGACTTAATATAAAAATCCAAGGGGTAGACTTTAGAGCAGACTTGTTGCAGCTAGATATGTCCGGATTGGATGCCATCTTGGGCATGAACTGGTTGGCTGTGAATAAAGGCAAGGTAGATTGCGAGATCAAAACAGTGTCTTTGGTTAACCCTGAAGGTCAGAAAATAGTAGTAGAGACAGATCGAAAAGTGCTGAAAGATGCCAAGAAGCGTATGATCAACATGATAGCAGCCACACCTGACCAAGTGCCAATAGTACAAGAGTACCCTGATGTATTCCCCGAAGAATTACCAGGAAGACCCCCTGACAGGCAAGTAGAACTTGCAATAGAATTGGTGCCTGGTACCCAGCCAATTGCCAAGCACCAGTACAGAATGTCAGCTAGCGAGTTGAAGGAACTGAAGAAGCAGTTAGATGAGTTACAAGAGAAAGAATTCATTCGGCCAAGTACTTCACCATGGTCAGCCCCAGTATTGTTTGTGAAGAAGAAGAACGGCGAATTGAGAATGTGTGTAGATTACAGAGGTTTGAATGCTGTCACCATCAAGAACAAGTATCCCCTCCCAAGAATTGATGATCTGTTTGACCAACTTAAAGGAGCCAAAGTGTTCTCCAAGATCGATTTGCGCTCGGGTTATCATCAACTCAAGATCCGAGAGCAAGATCGGGAGAAAACAGCCTTCATTACCAGATATGGATTGTTTGAGTTCACGGTCGTACCTTTTGGTTTGACCAATGCGCCAACAGATTTCATGAATCTCATGAACTCGTGCATATGGACCAATTGGATCGATTTGTGATTGTATTCATTGATGATATTCGATATACTCCAAGAGTGAAGAAGAGCACAAACAACATTTGCATATGGTTTTGAGCAGATTGAGAGAGCATAAGTTATATGCAAAATTTGATAAATGCAGTTTTGGTTGAGAGAAGCTTTCTTGGGTCACATTATATCTCAAGATGGAGTGAAGGTCGATCCGTAAAAGATTTCAGCGATTATGGAATGGAAACAACCTAAGACGATGGATTTGAAGTGAGAAGCTTCCTAGGATTGGTGGGTTATTATCGCCGATTCATAGAAGGTTTCTCAAGAATATCTCGTCCACTCACCCAATTGTTGAAGAAAGATAAACCGCTCACATGGATGATGCATGTGAAGAAAGCTTTCAGATGTTAAAGACCAAGTTGACAACAACACCGATCGATTTTACCCAATCCAGAGAAGGAGTTTCAGATTTACTGCGATGCCTCAAAGCAAGATTTGGGTTGTGTGCTTATGCAAGACGAAAAAGTTGTTGCCTATGCATCAAGACAGTTGAAGCCGCATGAGGAGAATTACCCCACACATGATTTGGAACTAGCAGCTGTGGTGCATGCACTCAAGATTTGGCGCACTACCGCTAGGGAATCGTTGTGAGATATTCTCGCACCACAAGAGTTTGAAGTACCTATTCACTCACCGACTGAACATGAGACAGCGCAGATGGTGGAACTAATTAAAGATTATGATGTTGATCTCCAGTATCACCGTGCAAGGCAAATGTAGTTGCCGATGCCCTTAGCCGTAAAGCTCGCCCAAGCAAAGGCGACAATCGAGTACCCACCGAGTGCAGAGAGAGACATATTACGGTGAACTTGGTAATCACGAACAAGGTGAAGAAGCGACCTTAGAGATTCAACCATCATGTTGCGATCAGATTAAAGCAACCAGATGAAGATGAAGAGATTCAAAACTGAAAAGAATATTCAAGAAGAAAATTCATCGAGTATGCGCTAGACGAGCATGGAATCCTTACTTTCCATGGTCGCTATTGCATACCCAACAAGAAGGAATTGAGAGAGTTGATCTTAGTCAAGCCCACTCCTCTCAATTCTCAATTCATCCAGGAGGCACAAAGATGTATCAGGATTTGAAAAAGAGGTATTGGTGGAACCAAATGAAGAAAGAAGTGGCAGAATATGTAGCTAAATGTGATGTCTGCCAACAGATCAAGATAGACCACCAAAAACCATCGATTGTTGCAACCTTTACCAATTCCCGAATGGAAATGGGATAGCATTGGCATGGATTTCATCACTGGACTTCCCAAGACTCGTGAAGGATATGATGCTATTTGGGTCATTGTTGATAGATTGACCAAGGTGGCTCATTTCCTCCGATCAAGCAAACTTATGGGAAGGACAAACTTGCCGAGTTATACTTAACTGAATTGTGACATCGCATGGAGTTCAAGAAGATTGTGTCGATAGAGGAGCACGCTTTACGTCCAAGTTCGGGAAAAGTTGCATGAAGCCATGGGCACCGATCTGAATTTCAGCTCGAGATATCATCCATGCATGGATGGACAAACAGAGAGAACCAATCGATTCTAGAAGACATGTTAAGAGCTTGTGCGATAGTGTATGGAGCAACATGGAACACCGCTACCATTTGCTCGGTTCTCATACAATAACAGACTATCAAGCCGAGATTCAAATGGCACCGCTTGAAGCACTCTATGGCAGAAATGCAGACTCCACCGAATCGACAAAACAGGAGAGCGACAACTCATTGGTCCCCAGATTGCTCAAGATGCAGAAACACATGTTAGGATTGTCAGAGACAGACTGAAGATGGCACAAGACCGACAGAAGAACTATGCAGATAATCGCAGGAAAGATTTGAGTTTCGAAGTTGGAGATTATGTCTACATCAAAGTCACTCCATTCAAGATAGTCAAGAGATTTCAAGTCAAAGGCAAATTAGCACCAAGATATGTGGGACCGCTTCAGATAATTGGAAGAGTTGGGGAAGTAGCTTACCAAGTGCAGCTTCCGCCCAACTTATCTAGAATTCACAATGTATTCCACGTATCCCAGCTTCGGAAGTGTCTACGCCAGCCAACAGATGAAGTGCCACTGTCAGACATTGAATTGCAAGATGATTGCACATATGCTGAAGAACCACTACAAATACTTGAAACGGCGAAAAGGCAAATTCGAAACAAGAACGTCGGTTCTGCAGTACAATGGAAGAATCATACACCAAGAGTCAACTTGGGAACGAGTCGATTTGCGTGAGATTTCCCAACTTACTCCTCGACTGTTAATCTCGGGTCGAGATTCTTTTAAGGGGGGTAGGTTGAAAAGCCCTGGAAAAATTCAAAATAAATTTCTGTGCTTTTTGCTGCATTTTTGGGTGAATTTTGAAAACTTTCCTTTTCGGGAAAGTTTCATCGGGAATGCGCTTTCCTTTCTCGGCCTTTCCGCTTTCTCTTCCCGTTGGCGCCCGTCTCCCCTTTCCGCCTCCCTTTCTCTCACGCGCCCCGCGCCCGCGTCTTCGCTGGCGCCACCTCTCCTTCCGCCTTCCCCGTCGCCCAGCGCCTCCCTCCGCTCCCCTCAGCCGCAGCGCCCGCCTCCTCCTCGCTCCTCAAGCGCGCGCGCGCGCGCGCGCTGCGCCGTGCCGCCTCTGCGCGCGCGCTGCCCTCGCGCGCCCGATCTCGGACCGCCTCGCGCCCGGCAGCTCTGTCCGAAGCGAGTGGACGCCGCCGCGCCACGCCGCCGCTCGGCCCGGCCCACTTGGCGACGACGCCTCCTCTCGCGCGACGGCACGCCGCCGCCCGCCGCAGCTCAATCGCCCCGTCGCGTCGCCGCTCGCTCAGGCGAGCCTCGCGTCACCTCGCCCCCACCAGCATGCGGGTTTAAACGCCCTTGACGGCCCCGTCACCTCCCTGTCGGCCGGAGCCCCGCCGCTGGCTTCTCCCCGAAGGAACCCCTTCCCCTCCGCGCGGGTATAAAGTCCCCTCCCCCTGCCATTTCTCTTCCTTTGCTTTCCGAGCTCCCCAAACACCACCATTCCTCCCACCCTCCGAGCCTCTCCCGAGCCTCCGATTGGAGCCCGCGCCTCACGACTCCGCCTCCGCGTCCCTCGCGCCGGTGGCCCCGGAGCCAAACTCCCTCTCCTCTTCTCCTTTCTTCAATTGCATTCGGCCAGAGCACCTCCACGGTATGCTAATCATGTTGGTATTTGCCCCTGGCCAGGTGGAGCTCTGTGCTGCGCCGGCGTCGACGACCCTCCTCGCCGCGCACCTCTCCGTGGCCAGCTCGCTCCGCAGCTCCCCAGCTCCCACCTCCGCCGCCAATGTGAGCTCCCAACTCCCGAGATGGTGTAACCGGCCCCGATTGAGCTTCCTCGCCACTGGTGACCCTCTCCACCGTGAAATCCCCGAACCACCCCCTTCTCCCTCCCTCTCTCCCCTTTGGTCCCCGCAAATGCTAACCACCCAAATGGGTTCCCGCTGTCCCTCTACCCGCCGGTACCCTCGGTGATCGCCGACGAGCCCTCCAGCGCCAAGGCCGCCGTCGCCACCGTGATCCTGCCGCGCGGTCACTGTAGCGGCTGGAGGTAGACGACGACGGACGTGGCCCCTCCTTCGCCGTCGGATCTTACCCCCACCTTCTAACCTCACCGTTGGATCTCCCGCATCGCTTTCACCCGCCCCTTGAATCTCACCGCCGATCTTCCCGCCTCCCCATCTCGACCGCCGCCTGCTTGCGCTCCTCGCCCGTCGCCCGGCCACGCGGCGGCATCCGAGCCGCGTGGCGCGCCCGCTCTGGGCCGCTTTCCTCGGCCCGCTCCATCTCTGCAGCAAGCGCAAGACGCTGCGCGCAACAGCCGCGCTGCCTTCGGCCGCGGCCGCTTTCCGGCCGGCTGCACTGCATGCGCGGGCCGCCCACTCGTTCATACCGATTTTCAGTGATTTTCCAATTTCCATAATCCCAAAATCCAAATAAATCCTAGAAAATCACGAAAATCCCAAAATTCCCAAATTTCACCACTTTGCTCCAAATATTATCCTGACCCTCTGGTGAAATCCATTCCCACAGTTTCTTCCCAAATAAATTCCTAAAATTTCATTTGGGGTGTTTATGCAATTTATTTCTTTTTAATTAGTTTGTTTTCCCTCGCTTGATTAGTCTCAAGCTGGATTTAATTTATTTTAATTGTTTGCGTTAGTGTCGGAGATCCCAGAGATTCAAGAGCAGGCTCAGGATCCAGGTGCTTCGACGTTCGAGCTCGCAGAAATCATCCGGATAGACGGCAAGTCCCAAATCCTTTGATCATATTGTATCCCATAATGTTTAAATATGTTAATACATTATTTGCATTGAGCTAGTTCTGAAATGTTAGTTCGAAAATAAAAAAATAAAAATGTTTAGAATGACATGTGATATAGTTAGTCCTACCACCGTTAAATGCCATGATTAAATTGTAGCCATGCCTTTGAAACCCTAGAAATAATTATCTGATATTCTAGAGAATTGTAGGTTATTATTATTATCATGAAAAAATGTTACACTAATAAGGTTGTGGCTGTGGGCCAATAGAATCTGGAAAACCCGACTCTAAGGTAGGGTGGTATGGGACACCGTATCTTAGAGCGGAGAGTGCCGGCGTGCACAAGGTAGGGTAAGAGTTGGGGGAGAGCCGCGAGACGGTCTTTGCCCACCTCTTATCCTAGGGCTGGAGTAGGGTAAGGGTGAGTGGGAAACCGCGGGACGGTCTACGCCCACCGCTTACCTTAGTTTGGGTCGCGGACCTGGCGAGGTTGCGGACCATGTGAAAATATAAGGACCAAACCCTTACGCCGAGCAAATGTCACGTTGATCGCCAACCACGGAGTTGACTTGTCAACACTTGTCGATTAGCTGCTCAACTCGATTGAAACTCTACAGGAGGGTAACAGTAAGGTTAGGCTGGCCGTGCTGCGGAAGCCTAACAACGGTGGAATTCACTCGAAGCGGACGTTGTCCTCTCTTGTGTGTGTGTGTGGGTGTGGGTGTGAGCCAGACCCGAGTGAATTCTACTGGGTAGAGCCTGTATAAAGAGTTGAGCAGAGAAACGACCTGGCTTTCTTAACTCTTTAGCGGGAGTTGAGGAATCGTGTGGGTAAAGCTGAGCAAACTCTGCAGAGTCAAATAAATGGTATTCGAATACGCCGTGCTCCCGGTTATTGGAGCTGTGTCACTTGGGTGATTCCAGCAGCAAAGCTTAAGTAGATTTGTACATGTTTTAACTTGGTTAGTTGGTTAATGAACTCTTGATGAAAACCCCTGAGATCTTAAGGAGTAAGTTTTGTGTCCGTCTTATGAAAATGAATTGCAAATAAAACTGCATCCACCAAATGTAATAAACCAAGTATACACCCTTCCTTGGAATTTCCGTGCATATAGTAAATTAAGATCCCTTTGGGATTTGCTGAGCCGGTTGTTTGGCTCATGGCTTGCTTAATCATTTCTTTAGAGGATCAAGACGAAGGAGAAGGGCTCCCCGTTGAAGAAGTCCCAGAGGATCTTTTCTTCGACGAGGATCCTTGGCTGTAGGTCTCCGCGCGCAAGCAATTTCTGGAGCCTTTTGTAATGTAATATACTTTGGGCTTGCACGCCTTGTAAAAAAACGGATGTTAATCCGTATGTCAAATATATGCTGGTCTTTTGTTGTAAGCATGCAATGGTATACTCTTGCGCGACACTCCATAACTGTTCATGCTTGAATAGTTACGGAATGCCGTGTCCGTACGCGCCCCTGGAAACGGGGGCGTTACATGCAGAGACTTAGAGCAACAATTATTGATATTATGAAGCCTGGCTTGGGAGATCTAGATTCGTAATTACCACATCCATAGGAGTTAGAAAAGTTTTTTAGATTGGGCATCTTCGGATCTTCCTAATCCCATGATATATAATTGGCAATCCACAGAAATTATATTTTTTTATCCTTGTAGAAATTTATGATCTCATTTTTACTCAGCCTGTATCTTCATACTTTAAATTCAGCATTGCTTGTTTAGGCTTCTATTTTCAACCAAGTTAGGTAATGCTTGTGGTTGTATGCTCTTCAATATTTGGTCATGTACCAATTACCCAACAATGGTTACCCGTTACCCACGAATTCTCTAGGTTTTGTTTTATGCAACTGTAGCTTTTTGAGTTTGTTGTACTGGCCCTTTCTTTGCAACCAACCCTTAAACATTAGTGTATGCTTCGACAAGTATGAATAATATATTGATGCATCATGCATACAATATTTTTGTTTGGCCTTTCTAAATCATTATTGACATTTGATAGGTGATCTTTGAGCTTTGAAAAATGAAGAAGTCTGTAGATTTGAAATATTTATGGGAGAGAGTTGGAAAGAGCAAAAAAGAGCAGGATCAACAAGGTATGCAATTGTCATTAATTTCTATAATTTGCTATTTAATTTATGTCATTATGCTAGCTTTATGTCGCCCATTTTCTCGTAAGAAATCATTCATTTCTATATTTTTGTATTTTTATTGTATCTATATATATGTATCGTTGTATCAGTGTTTTGGGGAAATGGTGAGTCACGGTATCGACGTATTTGAGCAACCTAACTTTGAAGTCCGAATACCCATCCTAAAAATCCTGGATCCGCCACTAGTCACCCGTTTACTCTTTACAGACGTATTGCCGTCTATTGTGGCTGTGCTATTTGCGACTGAGACCAAGCTAGATGCCAGAGTTGCTCTTGCCACTCACCAAGTCGTTTGGTGGTCAATTGCCCCTCGATCTCGTGCGCTAGTGCCACTGGGTTTGGCGATTTTGCTATGGATCAGTGGAGCCTAAGAGAGATGTAGAGAGAGGGAAGGAAGGGAATATGTTAAGATTTGATAGGTCTACAGATGGGCTAATGGGCTAATCTTATAAGGAAACAGATGTATTACTAGGTCGTGCTACTTTAGGTGAATTGGAAAGGTGAGGTGTGGAAATAGGTTAAAAATCAACTGTGAGAGAGAAGATGTGGGAGTGAGAATGGGTTGAAAATCAACTGTAAGAGGTAAGATGTGGGAGTGGGTTGAAATTAATTGGAGGTACAAATATAAAATATTTTATTTAATTATCAGTATATATGTGTAATATAAATATTAAATATTCGATATTACATGAAAAAATTTAAGTATTCGGTTAAACACCCATGAATACTGGACCCACCCATGCCACAGCCGCGCGTCCAACACGACGGCCACACGCGCACGCACGCATGCAAGCACCCCACCCCACCCGCCGAGACGAGACCCCGTCACCACTGCGCTGCGCTGCGCTGCTGCGCCCGACGACGAGCGGCGTGGGGTCCTTCCGCGCCCGGCGGCTCAGCGCGCCGGTTCGGGCGGGCACATGGGACGGGGCGCTGCGCCGTCCCGCGGGGTGGAGCCTGCCACACCGAGCGAGCGAACAGTGTCGCTTCGCTAGCTAGCTATAGCTCCTCGGTGTCGGGGGCTTGGCTCTCGGCACATGGTAACGCTGTCTCATATGGAGAGGCAAGGCCCAAGGGAAGGGAGCCGCGGCCGAGCTGAGACTGTGGGCGGCACTGTGCGCGGGCATCGCCCTTCCGGTTTGCTGCCCATTTAGAAGAGCCAAACGCGTCGCTTCCGCTTTCCTGTGCCAGGAAACATTGGACGCGACAGTGACAAGGTACGGGTGCAAAGCATCAAGATGCCAGGACGACGGCATCATACGCTCGTGAGTCCCAGCATAATTCAAAGGGACGTCCTTTTTTGTGTAAGCTTGTACAAGGAGAGGGAAAGAAACGGTGAGAGGATCCAAAGACATAATTCTATAGTGCTATTGTGGTGATCCGTGTTATTATTATAGGATAGTAACACTATTTAACATATTATTATTTAATGAAATGTTGTTTCATTCTTAATAAGCCTATCAAAATATTGCAGCAGAACAATAATTAGAGACAGATCCAAAATATTACAACATCATTACCACGCAGAACTAAAGTCTGTAACAATGCTAAATAGTAACTTGAATATTACAACATTAGTAAAAAAATGGTACTAATCCAACTAATAATTACACATATAGTAGGAAAAATAGATGTCATCATAATCTTATACCTGAGTGTTGTGCACGAGCTGCTATTAACTCTCTACTCGTCACACGTCTCATATAGAATCCACCTCATACGGGCCATATCAGGATCAACTCTCTCCCATTCGGTATAAATTCCTCTAGGTAAGGATCCTCCACAAAGTAGAATCTCGGGTTGGGTAACCTCTAAACAAAAGAGAATAATAACAAGGGTGAGTAAAAGTTACTCAACAAGCATTAATAGCAAAGATGCACTTTTATGATTACGAATCAACGCCCCAATGAGTTCACTCTCACCTCATATCATCTCGAAAATAAATGTTTTTATGTTAATAAGGAATTTCATATTGTTAATTTATAAATATACTGATCACCCGTATAACAAGATAGAACCCCCATTTGGTTCACGTAGCTTCCAATCTAGGAGACAGTCATGAATTCACGGTTTTATATATCACTGTGCAAGCTTATATCACTTTACCTATAGCTACCCTGATTTTTGTAGCGAGTGGTTCTTCGTATTCGTTGGACGCAATGCCCAAATCAGAGCACGTAACTTTTTTCTATCTCCGTTTATTATGCCTTCATCTAGCTATTCATAGTCGTTGGCTTGGGTGTTCTCTTACCCTCACCTGATACCTACCCGACTATGAGCTAGTCGTTGGTTGAGTCAGATTCATCTTCACCCGACACTCCACGGCATAAAATATATGCACCGAGCTTATCCTTTATGGCCCTAAGTCCAATTGAGACCTCACCTGGTTTCATCCCTAGATAAATCTATATTCCCATTGTGGAGTGTATAATAACTTTGATAGAGTTACAAATTTTGTCCATCCTAAACAGAACAATGATTGATACGACCGATACAGTCCATTACAAGAGTGAAAGTGTGTAAGTCCTTGTATCTAATACATATGCATAGTGACCCAACCTTTTCTTTATCATCTTTCTAAAGGTACCCTCTTTCAAACGATTACTTATACTGTAGGTCAGTTGCTTCCATCAGTTGAGCCCGCCATTCCACTTCTATTTCTCGCATATCATTCATTCGAATTAAATAGATTCATTTGATGCGGGGGTGGTAGTACTTTAGTAGGTAAATAATTTGTTTTAACTAAAGATGATCTGATCAAAATGATCAAATGTGTGCCTGCCTATGAGTTGGTAGTAAGTCCCAGTCTCACGTGCGCTCAATAAAAACCTTCCTGTAAGACCAGTATGGCAACAGAGGAGGTGAATGGTGCCTTTAAAATTTTCCCTAAATATAGACCAATGCTCACTCCATTAGCTACTGAGGTTTGAAGATCAGGAATGGAACCTAAAACCAAAACAATCAACACAACAGCCGAAGAACTAAAATTCTACACTTTGTTGGTCTGATCAGCCACCTAGTGATTTGACCGGTGGCTACATGGTAGTTTGATTGCCCTTCAATCCAACCGAGCCTGGGAGCGGTACAATCTCTCCCATGTTCTGAGAACAGAGAATCAACCTGAATCCAAATCACTTGTAGTGCAATACCAAAAATCCAAGACCAAATGAGATGAAACTTTGCGCACACACACCTTGATTTGGGTTACAGGAACCTATTATATCCAAGGATCGCTTGAATTCTTATCAAAGTTCATATCTTTCTTAATAGTAAACAAGATTGCACCAAAATTGAGCAAAAACCAAAAACTCAAAATATAACTTGTTCATGGGTGGAGGATGGCCAAGATAGCTCCAGACGTATTCCCACATATCACAGCAGGTAAGAGCTCATAAAGATTTGATGTAAAAACCCTTGGATCAAGAGATTTCACAATGAGGTTAAATCGAAGCAAAACGGTGTAACTTTAAGAACTTACAAAACCTAATGCCTAGATGGATATGCATTATCCTTGACATACAGCAAGATCAAGAAAGGGATAGAGAAGATCAAAATCAATAAGAACAAGAACAAATCAACTAAACCAAGAAGACTTCATGAGTGAAGAACAAAGTTGTGAAGAAGCTCAGCGCCAACTTATGAGTGATTTGGTGTCCACCATCTTCAGAGCAGAGGAAGGACAACCATTAGTAGATTGAGGAGCTGAGGCTAATAAGTGGAGCCGGTCCAAGTAACTTGGGCTTTTCTCAACATGGATTAGTGGAAACCAGCAAGTTTCCGATCACCACAGTAAAACATCATGTGTAAATTGGTTATTTCTTTATCTCTTCTTTTTGCTATTGTATTTCTAATATATTATGATTGTTATATTTATTTGTGCTAAAACTATTTGTGTAAAGACTTGTGCTTGTAGTGTCTTAGACTACTAGAATTGTGTATGTTTCAATTGTTTTAAAATCCTGCTATACTAAAATCATGATAATTGTTATTAGAAGGCAAGATAAGTTTTTAACCTCCTATTCACCCTTCCCCTCTAGTTGGTTATCCTTAATCCTACACCGTCGCCTTTTGTGGCGACCCCCTTCACTGACTCCCGGTCGGCAGTGACCGGATCCCTGGTGAAGCATTGCCATCCTCTCCCTGGCTTGCCCACTTTCTCCCATGTGCTCTCACCTCGCCTCAGCCCTTGCCTCTACCCTGTCATCGCTCCTGCTGGGTCCTATCCAGATCGGCCGCTGTTAGTCCCAGGGCTACCACCTCAACTCTCCCATGGCTATATCCATGCCTTGGCACTATGGATCTAGCCCCGGCTGCATGCAGGGATTCAAAGCTTCTCCCTCTAACTCTCATTTCCCCTTTTCAATTTACTTTTAGTCTCATCTTTTACCTTCAGTTTAATCTCCAATTTGATGTTTGATTTCTTCATTTGTTGAGGTTTATGCGGTGGATTTGGGTGATCCTGTTTGGCATGTCGTGACAGGGCTTGGGCCCGGGAGTGTGAGGTGGTCGCCAGGTGCACACAGTGGCTGGCGGTGAGCACACCTGACGCCGTGGCTAGCTCTCCCTCTAGTATACTTGACTCTCCCTAGCCTTCTCTTCCACTTCCTTAGTCTACATGTGTGGATGATACTGCTCTTGTGCGATGCATATGTATGTGAGGTTGCATATGCATGTGGTCCCATGATGGTGATGGCAAGGACCGAAATGGGATATGGGGATAACTCAGTTTGGCGCTGTCAGGCTCAATTTGGGTAGGGCTAGTGTTCGGTTCTTCCCTTCTGGCATGCATGTGACTCTGCTTCTCTCCTCCTCCTAGCTCCGCCCTTTGTCTTCATTGGTTCCTCCTTCTTTTGGGTTAGTCGCCTTTCTCTGGTCTGACCACCATGGTTCACTCCATTCCCTCGTCTCCTTCTCGTCAATGGGTTGGGGATTTGGCGAAGATGGGGATGGATCTGGCGGTGAGACGGTTTGCTCTGGTTAGGGCTATGGCTGTGAGTGGATATTGGACTCTCTCTCTCTCTCTCTCTCTCTCTGTCAGTCACCCGCTTGGCCTTATCTCTTTTCACCTCTACGTCGTGTGAGCTAAGCCGTGGGGAGTTTTTTTTACCTCAGTAGGGTGTGTTATGGTACTTTGGTAAATAATCCTTTTACTGGGTTTGATGGTAGTGAAAAAGGAATTCAGAAATAATTCAGGTTTGTTTCTAATACCATATGATAAAACCCTACGGCTACGAGAGATGCCGACTGGCCTCGAACAGTCTGATATCTCAATGAGTGAAATGCCCGATATGTTATTCTAAAGAGGGTTCTGACGATAATCTTGGCTTTATTTATTTGGTATATTTGGTCTCTTTCTGTATCCCGTTATCGATTCTTCTTGCAGGTATTTGATATCACTTATTTTGGCTTGTGCCCAAAACTAAAGTCTCAAATAATCTGGTCAATTGTAATTGTATGCAATATATTTGTTTGTGTGTATGGTCATTGGTGTGTAATTAGTTAACTCTGTGCTATGTTTGCAGATTGTATGGAATTTGTAATTTGTGAGCTTAGTGGTACATTTAAGAGAAATGGTGTTTAGTGGTACATTTAAGAGAAATGGTGTTTATGATTGTATCTTTTTACTTAATTGTTTCTTTGCTTCGATTTGGACTGTTGCGTATTTTAGGAGATTGAGATGTTCAGTAATTCATTTATTAATCAAGCTGTTAATTTTGTATTTAACTCTTAAGGTTAGCAGCTAATGATAATTAGGACACCGGGTGTTTCAGCCGTACTTTCTTAGCCCTCTCGTCTCACACTCTTTTTTGTGCCCGTTTTTTCCACAATTATGGTGGATGATTTGTCTGCCACAAAATATGTGCGTGGCATGCCACACATTGCCATACAAACTAAACATGTCCTTATTCACTATTTGTATCTAGTGGTGGAGAGAAAAATGAATGTATAGTTTTAGGTTTTTGTAGGTTCTGTTATTATAATTTTTTAACGATTTCATGCATAAATTGTATATGCTCTAATATTCTTGTGTACACTAATAAGGCGGTGGCAATCCATCACGGCACTCTCGACCCATAAACTAGCACTAGTCTAGTTATAGTTGCAGCAAAGGTTAAATCTAACGTGAAAAATCTAAATCAAGGAAAAAATGAGCACGCAAAAACAATTATCAACAATATCAGTGGATTGTACAATAAGGTGTCATCTAAACCCATGTATCTACGTAGGTATATAAGGGTACGAAACAGGGGTGGAATCAGCCCAAACCAAGTCCTGGGCTAGGCCAGTTGCTCTTAGATCGACTCTTGGGTTAACTCTGTTTTTTTATAATTTTTCATGAATTTTACATAGACTTTAGTTGCTAGGTCTCGAGCTATAGCTTAAGATAGATCGAGGTCTGGTTCTACCGTTGTACGGAACGGGTTCAAGTTGGAAAAGGAAACGAATAAAAAAAACACTAATCTGACCATACGCTCCCACAAGCCATCCTCCTATCTGAATTATCAGAATTGAGATCACAAATCAACATAAGAGACGGCAAGATTATAAATGTAGGAGGCTGCCGGATGCTGGTGGCAACAACGTCGGACATGTTGGCAACGGAGGCATTGACAACTATGGTTGGAAGGGGCAGCTAGCAGAAGTTCCGGTGGAGGCAACGGGGATGGAAAGAGCAAGAAGAAGGGGGAGAGGACCTGAGAATGTTCTTGGGTCTCGGAGAAGGTGCATGATTTTCGAGGAAGTCATATAGTGGTCATTTTTCGCACACTCCTTCTAAGTTCTATTTCACTCATTTTCATCATGCTATCTTCTATTCCTGTGACAGCCCATGCTTTTGCCACAGTGACGGATTTATGACAAAAGTTTAGGTTGTGTGAAGCGGAATGAACTAAAAAAACAGTGGCAAGATAAAACATACACAATCTACATTGCAAATTTGTATGATTCATCAATAAAGTTGTAAATATAATTTAGAAGATGATACCTCACTAATGAAGTTAACACAATTTCCCGCCAAAATACTAAATAATTGAAAATTCTATTTCGAAGAAAAGACGAAGTAACAACCTGGCGAAAATAGATCGATTAGTAAGTGTTAAGATTAATTTATCATAATTCACAAAAAAAATATTGAATATAAACAAACTGAAAGACATACCGATAAAGCACTAATTAAGACGACTAAGAGTCCGAGGTAATTTCATTCTTCTAGATTTCATCATTAACTTGCGTTCCCACCGCAGTTTCACTTACACGAGTACTTGGTCTTGAGCCATTGCTGCTCAATGTAGTACTAAAGTAGCTCTTCAAATCCAGCAAATTAACCAATGAACAAAGAATAAATTTATAATCCATTTGGTTTTTGATTAATTACATTAATACATCATCGGTCATCCTACATTACATTCTAATTTCCTACCAATTACCTTTGGATTTAGGATTCTTCTTTTTCCTGTTGTAAAGGAGGCGCCATACCCTCTGTGGCTCTACTCTCTCACCTCTGCACACTGGACTAGAGTCGAGACGTCGAGTCCCACGCTGCGCGCGCCTGCTAGCCACCGTCGTGCCTAGCCTGCGCCGCTGTCGTTGGGCGCGCACGTGCCCGCAGCTCGCCCAGACACCGCGCTCGCCCGCCACCGCGGCTCGCCTACACAGCGCGTGGTGCGTCCTCGCCTTCTTGGTCCTCCACTCGGGGCTAGGGTTAGGGTTCACATTGCCAGACTGTCTCTCTGCCTCTGTTGCCTATTGCTTTTTAGGCCCCGTTTGGCACGGCTCCACTTCACAAGTGGAGCTGTTTTTTTTTACTTCAGCTCCATGAACAGCTCCACCGGTGGAGCTGGAGCTGTTTTGGTAGACTGTTTGGCAAAACAGCTCCACCTGTTTTATCATGCATGGTTGAGAGATGTCAATTGTCCAATATACCCCTGTCTATTTGGCTTGTAGTAACATCAAGAACTGTATGTTTCTACATGATTTTTCATCCGAGTAAATTTAAATTCAAAAAAAATTAAAATCTAAAATAACACAAAGTATTAGCAACCAATATTTAATGGCGGCGGCGCTCCCTTCACGGTCAAAGACGAGAAGACCGAACAGAGCAACAGGAACGGGAGAATAGAAGAGTCGGTGGCAGATTGCGTAAATTCACGAAAGTACAAGGGCAGTGGCATGCGGGCCTGCGGATGGAGCCAGGTGGAGCTACTTTTTTCAGTTCCATCTCGTACATATCTTTTGTCTCAGCATGTTTTAAGGGACTCCTTAGGTGGAGCTATTTTGTTTTACCCCGTTTGGCACAAAACGGCTCCAAATAGCTCTAGGAGCCGGTGGTGGAGCTGTGCCAAACGGGGCCTTAGTTTTCACTTGGGAGTTGCCAAGTTAGGCCTTACTTTGCTTTTTTTTTAACTTCGGGCCTTGGTGCCTTGCCTTCGGGCTTCGGCAGCAATGCAACAATGAGGCAGCAGTGCACGGCGTTAGGCACTTCGGTTGGCCGTCAGGCGGCCGTGGAGAACTGGAGATGAAGGCCGAGGGGTACCGGCAGCGTGATCTACCTTAGGCGACCGCCCATGCTTGCTCTACAGGTAAATCCACCCCTGTTTCACCACGTCACAATATAACCAGGACAACCACATCCACAAACAGTTCTCTCTATTTTGGATCCTACATGTCATCCCAGGCCATGCCATCATGAACCTGCAGGTTGCGACATGGAAACATGCCATGGGAATCTCAGCCCCTTTGGAATGATTGGGGCTGGAATGTAGGAAGCCTTGGGGCAAAGTTCCCTTCATATGGGAAGTGTGAAAAAAGGGGGGCTGCTTATGACACTCATCGCCATCATGAATAGATGCCGTGCCATGCAGAGAAAGCAAAAGAACGTGAGACAGAAGACGTGAGACAATGGTCAAAAGAATTACATCTGCAGGTTGCGGACGACCCCACTGATTAGAAAACCAACTAAACCTGTGAATAACCGTACGATCGAGCAAAGACACCATCTCATTCCCGTGAAACTTCTCCTTTTCTTGGGGCAGCTTCGTTTCATGTAATGTTAAAAGCCATGCCATACATTCCAAGCAAATTACCCAAAAAAGAGGCTCCAAACAAAGAAAGAACATACTGCCTGCCTCTCCTACGTACCATTACACCACCTTCATGATAACCAACCATGTTTGCTACTCCCAACTAATTTAAGCAACATGAGCAACTGATGCCACTAATCTTGCTTCAGTTCACAAAAAGGGGCCAATAAAAAGCAAGATTGAGCAGCAACGTAGCAGCTTAATTATGCATCCGTCCAAGCAGCTAAAACAGGCAGATGGGTGATGTCATTTGGCTCCCTCAACGCATGCGTCCCTGTCGGCGCCGGCATTGGCATCCACGGGCTCGTACCGGCCAGGCTGACGGCGTTAGGGTGCTTGGCGTAGAGCATGGCGAGGCCCAACCTCTCGGGGCTCCCCTCCCTCGAGTTGCTGAGGCTGGTCACCAGGGAAGACGAGTTTGAGAAGTTGATGCCACCGATCTTGCCCGAAACGTCAATGTCATGCACCGCCGACCCGACGTCGAGCCCGACAATGCCATGCAGGGCCGAGTGAGGGTCGCCCATGAAGCCCTTCTGAGGGTCAGTTACTTCAATTACTTCCGCGCACGGTACTGCTTGCTGTGGCGATCCATGGAACACCATCCTCCAGTCTGTGCCTGTCGCGCTTGCTTCTTCGGCAGGCTCCCTGCCGCTATTCTGCATCACGGACACATCGTTCGCCGCCTCGATGGCCTTGACCTTGCGTGCTGCCTCCCCAGGCAGAAGCGAGTTGCTTTCCATAATCTTGTCGACGTCGTATCTGGTTATGTCAAAGTTTGTCACAGCGTTCAAGCCACGGAACTTGATGGCAGCTATGTCATATGCCTCAGCTGCTTCTTCTTGACTACCTGTGTAAATATATTCGGTAAATGTTGTTAACCTTATCTTAGAATTTGCCTAGTCGTCAGTTGTTACTTTTGTTAACAATTTATCTTGTTTATACATTCAGAAACCAAGGTAGATCCTATTGTAAAGTACAATTTTCGATCTGATTACTTTTGCATCATGCTAATGGCATCTTTTAGTTCAAAGGGCTACTCAGAACAGTCAACTGGTAGCTTTGTTCAGAGGTCACAGCCTTATGAAAAGCATAACCATCTGTAAAAGCGAAGAATGATCAGGAAAGAATGCATCGGTCAGGAAGAATGCAGCACCGGTGTACCCCACGAATTAAAGTTAGCCGCTATAGCAATGCACAAAACTAGAGATTACCAGTAAAAGCTTCTGTTTGATGTCTACCTCCTCTAGCAAATCAACTTCGACAAGACAATTAGCATAGCATCGAAAGTAAAGGGATGCATGCTACTTAATATTAGCACTAAAAGCTCCTTTCACTTGTGGCACATTACTTCGTCAAAGCATTTAGGTTCTACAGTCAAGTAGAGATATCTTTCTTACTGAAAGTGCCGAGGTACAAGTCTTTGTTCCCAGCAACCCTGCCAATCCGGGCTTGCCATCTCCCATGCTGGTGATGCCTAAAATGCAAGTTAGGACCAACATGTTGAGATTGTTTCTTCATGCAATTTTTTTCCTTGAATAAGATCGCAACATGTATAGGAATCTTCTCCACAGAAAAGAAGAAAAAACCTTGTTACTCCTCGGTAGATTGAAGCACCACGAGAAAACCCACTGCTTCTCCTGTGCTCAGCAATAACTTATTAACATATCGATCAAACAATGATCATAGAATGCAGAGAAGATGAGCATGATCTCACCTTCTCAAGTGTGCAATGTATTCCTGCCTTGTCATGCCTTTCATCTCCTCAAGCTCATGGCGATAATTTTCTAGCTGCCAAAAACAATAATACATTAGCCCACATTACATGAATCTAGATCAAAGTTACAATTTCCATGTACTGAACAATTTCATTATCCGTACCGGGAAATTTATGTGGGTAGATGGCCCCCAATATTTCAGAGCAGCCAGATCATAAGCCCTCGCCGCCTTGTCTTCAGTGTCATAACCACCTAATGCACATGAAGATAAGGTCAGGAACCTAGATACAAGTCCTTTGACAAAAAAAAAGGGGGTAGCAAGTCATTGTTACCTAGATATACTGCAAGAAATCACATTCCAGTAATGTTAACCCCCAAAATGGTGACATATCAAAATGAAGAGGAATAAGAAGGTCAGAAAGAGTTATAAGGTTATGTATAAGCTCCGATATATCTGTGTTGGAAGTTTGCTATCAACCTTGTCTTCCTTTCCTTGTCTGCCCATCCTTTTTGCAACTGTTGTCCCAGAGGTGGGCTTCATATCTCCCAGTCCACCTGTGCCTGCTCCAGTGAATCAAACACACACAAACCTTCGTCATTCAATATAAAAAGGGATGCCACAAACGAATCAAATGATTTGCTCAAAAACAAAAAGAGCAGGTGCCTCGTTAACACAAAGAACAGAAGATGTTTCAGAAGCAACAGATACAGAGCACCTCAGGCTTTAATCTTGACGAATGGAACAAGATAAGCTATGGGAGAATAAATCAAACTATTCCATTCCAGCAAGAGGCATTAATTGTTTTGGCATCAAGAATGAGCAGGCGCCCTACTAAATAACAAGAACAGCAGAGGCACAAGAGGAAGACAGCACCCATCAATGCTGCAAACTAGGAAAAAACAAGGGCTATTCCAAAACATAAGGCTAAACAAACTAGTAGTGTATTCCAAAAGATCCAGGAATTAATTGATACTACTAATTGATTTGCACAAGATCAGCAGTGTACAAGTGCACCAACCAAATGATCAAATGCCACAAAGCAGGAGACAATGTCTCAGTGTGTACAGAAGACTACTCACAAAACATACACATCACTAGAACTTAACAAAAGGCACCAAGCAAAGTCAGTACGAGCCTATTGACCGAACAATTGCAGCAAGAGATGATGCATACATAAAGAAGCTAAATCTTTGTAAGCAACTTACCTGGTGACGCCCCTATACTGGGAGGTCCTCTGCCCAAACGTTTCAATGGACTTCCGGTGCACAGGCTGCTTCTGGCCTCCCTTTCCGGTGCCCCTCTTCTTCCCCACACACTGCTCCCCACCGTCATTACTGCCTCCCTGGGCAGCGGCCACAGAGGCGGCAGAGACCACAGCCATCTGGTGCTGCTGCGGAGCGGCGCTGACGCAGCTGCTGGACTGGGACCCTGGGCTCATGGACAGGCTCAGCGGCTGCATCTCCGCGTTGCTGTAGCAAGCGCCGTAGCTCGTGACGAGGAAGTTCTTGGCCGCGGCCATTGCCTCCTCCATTGGCGCAGCGGCGTCTTGGAGCATCTCTGCCTCCGTCAACGGCTGGAAGTTGTATGGGACTAGCTGGCGATGGTGCTCGTAGGTGGCCCTGCTTGCCTCCTCTTCTTGGCCCTGATGGTGGCTGTAGTAGGTGGCCGTGTCATGCCCACTGCCATTGCCACCGCCTAAGAAGTCCTCAAGCTTCGGCGAAGACGACGGCATCATGCCTACTTCATGCCAAGGAAAAGAAGGCCAGGTGAGAGAGATAGAGAGAGAGGGGGGGCAATAGTGACCACCTTCCATGATGCAGAGGGAGCCATCGGACTTGGTAAGCATGACAGGGAGGTGGGAGTAGTAGACGCCGGCGGTGCTGGTGCCATCTCCATAGGCGCCGCCCACATAGTAGTAGCCAGGAGAGGGAGCAGCCATTTGCGCAGGAGGGGAGTGGAGGAAGTTGCAAGTCGTGGTGTTGTTGGAAGAAGAGGACAGAGCACTAGCAGGCGGCGGAGGATGAGCAGGTGCGGGTTCAGAAGAGGAGGGCACCTCCATGGCCATGTGTGGGGAGAGAGAGAAGCCCAACCAGTTGCCGCCATTGGCCATTGCTCTCATCGACCATGCACACGCAAACGCTTCTTGCCCTCGTGTGCTGTTCTCTTTCGTTGTGTTGTGCTGTTCACTTGTTCTTGCTTTGCTTCACTCGTAGTACCACTTGTCTACTTCTACATTCATGTAAGAGCTAGCAAAGGCGAGAAGTGAACCAGAGGAGGAAGATGAGAGGGGCCTGTGAGCTGAGCAAAAGGAATGAGAGGGGCAAACTGGCAAAGCAAAGCGGTGGATAAGTATTAGTACTATCTTAAAGTCCTAATGCAATCAAGGTGAGCAAATACTGACTTATGACAGAAATTGTACTGTAGTTGATTAAAATTACATTATAACTGAAGATAGCTTATTTGGTATAATTAAATTTAAAAAATTATAAATAGAAAAAATATGTTAGCTCATCATGGATAATGTAAACGAATACAGAAAAAAAGAATCAGCAAAAAAGCTAAAAACTAAAAATTTAGAAAAATCGAAATTTATAAATAGTAAACAAATAAATAAAAAATTAGAAACTCATATCGAAATAAGTGGGATAAAAATCTAAGGACCTGTTTGTTTTTGTTCTCCCCATGGCCCCATACCACCTCTCCATTCCATGGGGATCTGTGATCAGAGAAAGATGATGTGCGCGCTTGGACCCTTTATTGAGGCCATTCACTATGCTGTTAAAAACTCAACACACAGCCACACACGACACAATCTAACCCCTATAAAGACGCAAGAATTTAATTGTGAAGTTGCCATTGGACGGGATGGCCAGGTCTTCCTCTCTCACCTTCTGTCACATATGGCTATATGCTACTACTACTGCCTATAGATGTTGTAGCCGGATGCTGCCCACAGTGGCTGAAAGAAGGCTGCTTTCGCCAGACTTCATGGACATCCGCGAGAGAGGAGAGAGAGAGAGAGAGAGAGGAAGGGAGTGTATCTGGCATAGATTGAAAGGGCATGCAGGACAACTGTACAAAAGAGCCAGTCACTTCGCAACAGTAGTACCATCTCTCTGAGCTTCACTGCAGTGTTGCAAATACGAAACAACGCGCGAACAAACACGAATCCAAACCTATAACAATGATCCCTACTTCCTAGTGTCCCTAGCTTAGCTCAGTGCGCTACGCCAAAACAAAAAAAAATAGCTCAACTGGGAGCTGTTTACAAACCTGGCACGTGGCCATTTTTTAAATTTGGCTTCGAAAGTTATTTTTCCAAATCTAACCCTATCTGAATTCAATAGGGACGATAGATGATATTACCAACCGAGCCATCAAAGATCAACAGTACATACCGAGCGACAGTAGCTCGGCAGGTTGAACTGCCAAACATGGATGGCTTGGCAGCCGAGTTGCCGAGTAGGGGTGCCTCAGTATGTGATTAATTTTTTAAAGCGCTAATTAATCAATATATTTCATGGTTAGTGCTAGTGTTCTGTCGCCTGTCGAGCTCTATTAGCTCGATATGTAACTACCGAGCATAATAAGAATGTTAGATTTATAAAATATATATTTAATTGCTAAACTTAAAAATATAGCCATAATGTCAGTTGTGTAAACAATTCCTTAACTAGAACTACATGCAACTGAACAAGTAACCAAGCAGAAACAAGGGATCAACGGTTCAGCATAGAGGGTTAGGCTGGGTTCAAGTTTCACTGAAAACTTGCGTGCCCTGTCCATCTAGGGTGTGTTTGGTTGCCTGAATCTCCTTCGTCCTGGCTGGGTGGATCCGTATAATCTGAGAAAGAGCCTGTTTGGTTGCCTGTATGAGTGGATACAGCTTGCATGAGCGGATACAAAAATACACCCTAATCCTGGATGGGTGGATACGCTCAAAATGAGCTTCACTGGCCATCTTGGATGGGTTGATGCAGTGTATCTTATGTGGTCCCACGTGTCAGCCTCTCAGGTTTGGTAGACTGCATCCGCTCATACAGGCAACCAAACAGCATCTCAGTTTTTGCATCCGCTCATACAACCTCACCAAACATCTTCTTTTTCTGAAATACGATTCCACTCAGCCTGTAATCCTGTATCCACTCATTCAGGATATACGATACAACCTCCATCCACAAACCAAACACACCCCTAAGGGCCAAGCTAAGGGCTCAGCTAAGGGTGGTGGTTACCTTATGTCTGGCACATGTGTTCATGGAAATAAGGCTATCATATTGGCTTCTGCGTCAATACAACAATTTAATTTTTATAAGTTATTTTTATCAGCTATTATTATTTATTAGTTACTATTTTTTCTGGAATAGCACATCTTCATGTTCACAAGACCATGGAGCCTCCGATCAATGGTTATTCATAGATGACCAGTACACACGTATGTTATATATTGATAGTGTACGTGAGATATGTGTTGAGCGTGCGTATGTATTATATCCTAAAAAGAGTGATCTTTCAAGGCAGTGGTAGGAGTTTTTGGCTTAGTTCTTTTTTACTTTCAGTTAGCTTATGCTTGTACTGTTTATAATAACTAGCTTTTAAATAATGTGTTTTTCAAAACGAGGTCAATAGAAAGATTATAGTAAAAAGTATACTGAGTTTAGCTGTATCGGTTAAAATTATATGCGATAATTTTCCT
The DNA here is from genome assembly GCA_036346575.1 of Dendrocalamus sinicus. NCBI lineage: Eukaryota > Viridiplantae > Streptophyta > Magnoliopsida > Poales > Poaceae > Dendrocalamus > Dendrocalamus sinicus. The sequence continues at coordinate 27,415,368 of CM070658.1, forward strand.
ATATATATACTACCTCTCTCCGACAACCAAAATCTAAATATTTAAATCATAAGATATAAATGTTAACCTAAAATACCCGCACTTTGTTTTGGCTGGTCAAACCAGCGACAAGCAAACACAGGCAAGGCAGCTCCTGCAGACAAAAAAGACCGACCTGTGTGGGTCTCGGCAGCCTGCCTTCATATGAGTTCCAGGCATGATAAGGGTGGGCCCCAACGCCCCCTGTGGACATATGATAAAAGCCAACCAGGGTGGCTTTTGCCAATCCTAACATTCTGATTCCATACGGATTGCTTAAAATTTAGGAGGGAAATCAGAGCACGCAATTGCCGTAAAGATGAAACACCATTTGTCTATTTTTATTCTAGGATGGACTTAATTAAGGGGGGCACGAGATTTTCCAAACAGGGTCTTGTCAAATTCATGCAAAATCCATTCAAGGCCTAAGAGTGGATGGGTGTAATTGGAACACAGAAATTCTACAGGAAATGGAGTACATACAGATATCGCAACAGACATGTCTAAATGCTTTTGTTTTGTCTTAACATGAAGAGCGCCTTTTAATTATGCAGCATATGTTGGAAAGTTCTTACGAGGACATGTTGAAGTTGAATACTCTTTGCTGACTGATAGGAAATTGTAAGCCAAGTAAACTGTAGGTTGCCATCAGTTTTGGGGGACTCTAGAGATCCATGAAGCCTTACGAGGACATGGTGCTATAGCTACTTTGTTATAACACATAGTTGAGTTTAATACCTGCTCAGTGCCATTTGAAGAGTTGAAAGGACAGGGGGTTTCGAACCCACTTACCCTTTACAGGCATGCATCATAGCCACAGTTTGGCAAGTGAATCATCATTGTGCTGCCGAAGCTATGAAGCTCTTCTTACGTACCAAAACCAGGCCCACGTCCATCCGCGCGCGTGGTAACCAGCCGCAGAATGCATGCTGCGACCACGCATCTCAGATTCGATCGTCTGCGAGCTTTAGCTCGTGCCCCACGTACAACTTCCTGTTGAGAGCCGAGAGCAACCATTTTAAACATGTTAATTTTTTAACATACTCTTTTATTTTATATTGCCCATAGAGATGTAACAGATTTTTCTTCTTATTTTTTTTAACTAAATGTTTTAGCCAAAAGCTAGCATAAGCAAAAGTGACATTTTATCCGAAAATCAAAAATCATCAGTCATAACCGAATTAAACTGGACCTTAAAAGATACCACATACCAAATGATTGCATTTCGCCAGCCAAAAGAAAGCTGCACCCAGCTTCAAATTGTGCTGGTCCTACGGCCTCATTCTTTTCTGAATATCACAACAAAGGTGCGTGTGCGAGTTGATCCCGGATAAAGGCCTGCAATGCAGAGGGCCCTCTCCCATGAGGAGAAAAAGAGAGATATATGTGGGACCGAAGATGCCGATTAGAGAAGATAAATAGCAGTTACACCGATAATGGTTTCTCCAAAAACTTTTACCTCGAGATTATTAGAGTCTTTTATTCCAATATCTATGATAAGCTATAAAAATTAGAGCTTAAATACCACCAGAGAAATCTCTAAGAAAAACCGAGCCAAACGATATTTGACACCTCAGAGTGGTACTATCATCAGGTTATGGGCAGTATTATATTTCCCTCAGATCAATACAGAAAATTCAGCTCAAAGCGATGCAACTTTTGGAGCAACTCCAAAAATACAACTCCAAATGATATGAAATTTTACACACACCTTGTTTAAGGTCTTAGGAACATTCCATATAAGCATCGCAAGAATCCATGTCAAAATTTAGATCTTTTTAAAAACAAACAAGATTGCACTAAAAACGGGCAAAAATCGAAAATGGTGAATATGGCTTGCTCGTGGGTGGAGGTTGGCTAAAATAGCGCTATATGTATTTTCACATATCACAGCAATCAAGAACACTAAGTGAATCAAAATAAAACAACTAAATTAAGGAATCACTCAAGAGGGTCAAATCTAAACAAAACTAGCCAACTTGGTGAGCTTGCCAATACTGATGTCTAAATGGATAGAGATTGATTTCCATAATATATCTCCATCACTAACTCATTTTTGGCATTCAGCAAGATTAAGAAGGGGTGAGAGAAGATTAAAACAACCAAATCAAGAGCAAATCGGCAAAAACAAGATAGGTCAATAAAAAATAAACAAAGTTGATATATTGCTACTTCAATATAAAGGTTTTACAACCACTTTACCTGGAAAACATGAAGCATATCACATCACTCACCCTTCTCAAACCTTAACCCTACAACATTTGGGTTCCCTGAGTAAAGCTAGGAACCCGTTAAATAGATAAGGCAACTAGCCATATCTAACCCTAATGAATAATATCAACTTAGCTCAAATAGAAAAACCCCGTTAACCCCACACAACACAAGTTTTACTTACACACTACACTTATGCATGCTTTTTAAATCACACAAGTCCGAATCGCTAAGTCTTTAGCCTTTTGATCCAACTTGATCTTCTTGGCTTTTCCTTGACGTAAACCTCTCTTCCAAGCGTCGCTCAAGTGCCATGATTTTGATCTAAATTAGTTTCTGGTATTTTGATCATCTTACTAGAATACCCTTTCTTGACCCGGTCTTCATCTCTTCTTGCACTTGGACTGACCAAGCCACATGGTGCTACTTGTTGCTCGAATTTACCTTTAATATTTTTTTGTCTTCCTCATGCCATGCTTGAGCTCAGCCATCTCACTCAACATCCTTGATCGTTCTAAACATTGGTTCCTCCATAAGCGTAGCCCTGATCCTCACCGTTGACTACGATTGACTCGAATCGACCCTACACATTCAAAAATCAAGAAATCGTTTTTGGACACAAGCTATTTACAACTTGACTCATATTAGTCGAAATATGCTTCATTCAACATTAATGCATTGACCAAACACAATTCAAAACAATCCAAAACCAAATTCCTAAAATCCAAGAATTTCCATCTGGATCGGTCTGACTGCCAACCACAGGTCGATCAGACCGGTTTAAGCATTGCACAACTAGATCTCTTTGAAAAAAATACAACCGACAAGTAAGCCGTGGTACTACCGCTATGTGGTTTGACCACCACGGCCACACCGCCTGTCAATTTGACTGGCAACTATCCAGCGGTAAGACCGGTTTACCTGAAAATATCTGAAATTGATCTAGATAAAATACAATATTTGTAAAATCAAATACCTATTTCATCAAATTTGTAATGTTTTATCCTAATATTATTTTAAATCTTCTCACATAGTTCTTTAATATCACAAAGTACGAGGAAGAATGTGCCTAGCTTCTTGTTCTGGGAACTAAGCCGCTGCCTGTTACATGTGCATCTGGTTTAAGCGTGCAGCGAGGTCGAATAATCTCCCGTGTCCTTTCAGCAATGATGGTGTTGATTTGCTCCTAACTAATCATCATTTGTCACTGGCTAGGTAGCTGTGGTTTCTTTATATTCCAACCAGCATGTGTAGGGCCCCATGGAAAACCCTACCAGATGTTGCTCTTTTTTCTTTCTTTTCTAGGTTTCCCCATGCCCGACACATCTTTTTGTGGCTCACATTAAAACAATCAGGCTCCAGAAAATAAATGATTGCATTGGGTGTATGTGCATTCAAGCCCTTCTATAAGTAGTAAATGCTATGGAGAGGGAATGTTGTGTGCACATGATTTTAGGACTTTTTTTTATTGAGGAACACATAAACATAAGCGCCCGTTTGGATCGATGAATTCGACCCGGAATCGAGGAATTAAAATTGGTCCATATCGATTTGAGTTGTTTGGAGAACCCATAGAATCCGAATTGGAAGTGAGGCCCAATTCAGCCTGAAGCTGTGACAATTAGATGTTGGGCAGCTCGATTCAAACCTGCACGCCTCTGATTTTGGTCGAATTGGGGACCCATCTCTTCTCCACTCACATCGTTTCGATATCAACCAACCATCACCGATGCCTTCTCCTCCCCACCTCCCATAACTCGTGCTCCTCATTGGAGTGCTGGCCGGCAAGCACCACCATTCAGTCCACCACTTTTCTCTCACCAGATCTACTCCCTGCCATCGCAGCCCTTTACCACAACCGCCACTAGAGCCACATCTTGTCCCTTCCTCCTCGTAACCTTTGATGAGACTCCAGCCACAACTTCGATAAGCCTCCAGCCAGGAGTGACTCTGGCCACTACCTTGACATGAAGCCCCTCGCCGCCCTGCGTCTTCTTCATCGCCACCAGTGCTGCCACATCTTCTTCATCACCATCGATGCCACTGCATCTTCCTCATAACTGATGGCCCATCTTCCCCTCTAGATCTGCTCATCGGCCGTAAGGTCGAGGAGATGTAAAGTCAAGGAGGCCGACTAGAGGGGCGAATAGATGCTTAAAATTTTCTTTGTCTAAACCTAAGTCTATATGTATAAGCATAAATTAAATCAGTTTTGAACAATTAAGGCCTAAATCAACTTATGTTCACCTAAATGCACCAACACTCTTAGACTATATCAAAGTTTGCAATCCTAGGGTGGCAAATAATCAATTTAATTCTAGACATGTAAGTTACTTAAATATAAATTAAGTACAAGAAAGCAAATTATAAGTGACACGGTTTGTTTTTACCATGGTTTTTGGAGACCTAACTGTCACCACTATTCTATCTTAAGGTAAACCCAAACGAATTAGATTGGCTCCACAGATTAAACCGAACACCTCAATTTTCATTAGTGATTGTTCTTTGCCGCTCCAGGTAAGTAAGCTAACACGGCGTGAATGGGTAGGGATACTTGCTGCTGGCGCCAACATCCACGGGCCCAACCACCCGCAGCGGATGTGGCCGCTGTGCCATTCGCCATGGCGGCTGTAGTTGGTTGTGTACGGGGGAGGTGAGGCGACGTCACCGCTCAGTGGGGAAAGTAGCTGTTACAACTTTTGACCCTGGCCGCATGCCTAGGTCCAATTGAGTGCCACAGGTTTAAATGTGCTGAACACAACTAAGCCCACGGAGCAACGGAGCAACAACCTTATAAGTGGCATTGGGGCTTCTCCCCCCAAAAGACTAGTCCAATGGGTGGGGCTCCCTCACACTTATAAGTTGTGCTTGCTCCTCTCCCACAATCCATGTGAGACTATTTCTAACAGTAGCTGGGGTGGAACGAGTATGGCATTTGCATATTCCAATTGCCTGGCTTGTGGTTTTTGCGTCTCCATGTAAGTAGCTGGAACGCGCCAATCGACTACCGGCTTAACCAAGCACGAAGCAATAAGCCACAGTTGGTTATGATCATCAAAAACGCCTAAATCACATGGTAGAACTGGAGTAGGAGCAAACTACACTGTTCCATGTGAAGTACACGCTAAGCTAAATTTCTAATGGCGTGTTTGGTTCCACGCCAAAGGATGCCACGCCGAACGTTAGGCAGCGCCACAGAAAAATTACAGTGTTTGGTTGGTGATTTGACTGCGGCAGCCACAGCTTTTCACTGTTGTTCTCGAGTGTGGCGGCCAAAACTGGCGCCGCAGCTTAGGCGGTGGCGGTGGCGTAGGGGTGAAATCGGGTCGGATACGGTCGGATCTCACCTTTCTCATATCCTAACCCACATTTTCTAATCGGATTCGGGTCGAATACGGATAGTATCGAATACGAATACAAACACGGATAATGTCGGGCACAAATATGGAACAAATACGTACCAAGACGGATACGGACACTATCGGTCACGAATATTTATTCGGATATCAAGTCGATGCAACAACCATTTTATACCACATAGACAATAACAATACAACCATTCTATATATCCATAATGCAACAATACATCGGTACTAATAGTTTTTCTCCTAGTGAACATATTTATGCTAACTTTCATTTTGCGTCAATGCATGCTGATTCTGCAATTAAGTACGACTCCTGTATCAAAAGAAAGGAAAGTGCACAGAACAACTCAATGACCAGATTATGTTAGGTAATGGCTACTTGTATTCAATTAACATTCACGTTCAATCAAAACAACTCACATTCAAATAACATTCAGGACCCAACTTGAAGTTGTGGTGAATAACATTTATGGCTTCAATGTCAATAAAAATAATAGTATAATACCAATGTTTCCAGATTAAGAAACCGAAAGTAATCATTGCACAGAAATAATTTTCACTTAAGAACAGTAAAAGTAAAATAAAACAGTGAGAACCAATTCGATTAAAATCAATGCCAATTGAATAATTTACTGTTCTGAGTAGCCATTTGAATAATTTAACAGTGAGAACAGTAAAAGTAAAATATAACAGTGAGAACATCAGAATCAAGTTAAACTTTGGGCCTTTTAAGTTCTGAGTAGCCAATTGAATAATTTACTGTTTTACAATCCTGTTAGAGAAAATTGCAAAAACACAAAGATATGTTTACTACTATCAGAATAGCACATAGGCCACTGGAGCTAAATATCATGACAGGCAGCAAATTAAAGCCTCAATGATCTCAGGTACAATCGAACATGTAACATGAGCAAATATACACTCACAGAAAATATTCACCTAACATGTAAATTGATCTGAAGCTATATGTGTTCACGGCCCTTGTGCTGTTACTGGCTACTGCATGCAAACCTTGACCTGAAACGCTAGGTTCTGTGCTTATTCCTGCAAGAAACTCTATACTTGGGGTGCATGTGCTAGAGACATTGCAGTTTGCGTACCGTGCAGCACAACACTAGCGGTAGCCCAGAAGACGAGACTAGTTGGGAAATACTACTGCACAATATACACATATCACATATGAATCATCCTCAAATGCATTGTAGAATTGAACATCTGGTTTATTGCATTGTAGAATCCCCTCTAGGCTCTAGGCAAATCCCCTCAAGCAAAGTGCTAAGCACATCCCCTCTAGGCAGATCTGGCGTACCTCGACCTGGCGGCGTAGATCCGGTGGCGGCGAGGTCGAATCGACGGCGGCGAGGTCGAATCGCCGAGTGGATCTGCGGACGGGCGGAGGTGGTGCTGGGATGGCGGCCTGAGGACGTCCACGGAGGGGAAGACCAGGGGCGCCGCCGCGTCGGCCGTCGGGCACTCGGCGTAGATCCGGTGGCGGCGAGGTTGAATCAACGGCGGCGAGGTCGAATATCCCGTGCTCGGTGCCTGCCTTACGCCGCCTCGACCAGTGGATCTGCGGACGGGCGGAGGCGATGCTGGGAGGGGAAGACCAAGGGGCAAGGGCACCGCCGCGTCGGCCGTCGGCGTCGGGCACTCGGGGTCGCCGCGTCGGGCACTCGGCCAAAGGGAATGAGATGGGGATTGGGGAATCGGCCGAGGACTCGCGGGTCGCCCAAAAAGCCCCGAACGGCCGAACTGGTTGGAGCGCTGTGGAACCGAACGGTGAGTTCGGATGATTCGGAACTGAAGTTCGGACTGGCAAAGTAATCCGGGTAATACCCGAAAAGTTAAGCGGGTAATATCCGAATTTTATACCGGATAGTCCGTATCCGTCGGATACCGACCTCCCAAACCCGATACCGTATCCGTAAAAAAAACCCGTATTCGGATCCGATACCCATATAAGTTTCCGGGTACCCGAATTTACGACCCGAATTTGACCCGCTTTAATACGGGCGGGCGGGCGGGCGGGAAATACCCGGCCCATTTTCACCCCTACGGTGGCGTGCTCTGGCTGGCAACCAAGCACGCCCTAAATGACAAACATGGCCTAATCCATGCACACCTCACGAGGCAGAAGTCATGATCATCAAATAATTGCCAGTTGTGGAAGTGGCAAGCAGTTAAAAGTTGATATAGTTGAAAATTAATGTATGCTTGTTGAAGGTTTTGTTTTAGTGAAATCCAGTGCGATACTTTTTTTTTTGTCAAAATAATAGTTTGTCCTTTCAGAATTTTAGAAAACTCTCCAAATTTTGTTCCACAACAAAATTTTCAACTAACTTTGTAAGAGCGTAGAACAATTTTATTTGAACTATGTATCAGAGCACCAACGCATTTGTGCTTTGTATCAACAAGTTAGTATTGCTCTAAAATCTTAGGGTAATTTTTGGTCTTAGTTCTAAGTTAGACATATCGGAGATCACAAACCAATTACAGGTCCCTACATGTAAAAAAAATTGACGGGCTTTTTGGTGTGCTACTTTTGCAAACCAAACCAAATATTGGTAATGCCAAAGAAATTTGGCTGTTATTTGATCTGCTATGAAAATTTGATAACACCTATGAAAATTTTGTCAATGAAATCTAATATCACACGAGGGCAATCCGAAGGTGAGAAAAACGATAACCAAAATTTTGGTGACACTAAAATTTGGGTTGGCCACGATCCAAACAATGTTCTTTTTGCCGGTATTTAGCTTTGCCCCTATTGAGGGAATGGCCTTCACCTTGGTCTAGACGGCCCATTACGCCAGTAGGCCATCCGGTCGGCATAGCAGAGGCTGTAGGCTCGGGAAATGCCATATTTACCTCCACACATGTAGACCTAAATACGAGTATTTATGTAACTCTAAATTGAGGAAATGACATGTTTACCCTTATAAAATGTAGACTAAGGTAGGGGTATTTGTGTAACAAACCCCCCATGGCTATAAATGCCTTAGGGTGCCAGGGGGCAGAGCTCTCTTTTTTAGACAAATTTAGGTAGCATAGACTTTTATCATTATCTATATGGTTTGTAAGGCTTTGAACAGTCCCTTCGTGGTGTTCCCACAGTCCCTTTGTGTACTGTTTGGTTTGTAACCACAACAGCCTAGATTTTGGTTATATCATAATTTTAGTTTGTCTCTTGGCCATCAACCAAGCAGCCTCCCCAAGACTAGTAAATAAGCGAGATACACAAGGCCAACTAAGATTGTGATGTAATTCACCTACAATATTCGCAGTTCTATAACTGAAAGTGAATTCTTGATAACATAAGGTAACATAATGTAAAGCTATGTAACTTAATAAATTCCTTAAATTTTGGGTCCTAGTTGAACATTGACTAGGATTAGGAACATACGGTGCGTGATGACTGAAGAGTACAGACTGCCAATCCTTTTCTGCGCTCAGTTCCTCTGGTTTCTTGGGGCCAAGAGTCCTGGATGGTAGAATAATTGTATCTACCCGAGGGGGTATGATAATTGCCTTTGGTCATGCATGCAGATGTACAGGGTCTTTCATGGGACAAGTTTTCTCGTTAAAATCATCACCAAATATAACTAATTAATAAGATGAGGGCATATATTACTATCGATTTTTTTAATATATCCATGAGGTAGCGGAAAATGGAAGAGCCTTGCTGTCTGGGAAATCAAGGGCACGTCTGTTCTCAATGCCGCCTTTGAGCATTGTTCAGTGGCTAATAGCCTGAGCAACCAGGCCTGGAACCGTCTGTAGGCTGTAACGACAAATACAGAGCCACACAACACCTGATGTACACTCATAGTAGCATTCCAAATCCCAAAGTGGTGGGGTTTTTCTCACTTGTCGATCTCATGCATGCATAGCTGATCAGAAACCAACAGACACCTGTGTCTCAAATGGAGTATGCCCCATTGATTATGGCAAAGATGACCGGTGAGTGGTGGAATAAACCAACTGAAAATTTCCCCATGGGAGTACTTTTCCATGGAATGAATAATGATGCCTCTCTGACCCTTTCACCGGTTCAGGCCCTATTTGGATCAGTTTCAGATTATTAAAAACCAGCTATTACTTCTAGTTTTTAAAAGTTGTTTCTAAGCAAAAACTGATGGAGTGTTTGGATCCCCTAGTTTTTAAAAACTGATTTCATTTATGATTGGTGCTAATAGACTATTATACCCTTACATTTATGATTGGAAGCGTCTGCGTGTGGTCTTTAATGAGGGTAAATGGGTATTTGTGCCAAAAAAACTGGCAAAAGCTGGGTATCAACAGCTTCTTGGTTTTTAAGAATCTGGGTAGGTAGATTTTAAAAACTGCCCCCAAAAACTGGTCTGTTTGGATCCCACCTAGTTTCCAAAAGCCAGATTCTTAAAATCTGGGTGGATCCAAACAGGCCCTCAGACTTCAGACTTGAGGCTTTTGTTTGCATGCGCATGCGTGCCCTTTCCTTGTTTTCGGGTTTATCTTTTTGTCTGAAGTTTATGGTTTTTTGTTACAGTTTATGGCTTTTAGGTTATTCATATGAGAGATTACAGAGTAACAGAAACTCACATATGGTTTTTATCAATATAAATGAAGTCGGTATAGTATGTACTACAATTAACTAGTAGACTCTATCTCAAAAAGATATCCTGTTTAAAAGCTAATTACTATACAAAAGCCAAAAAACAACTTTTAGAAGCTGAAAAGAACAGGCCCTTCTAATCTTCTGATGAACTACACATGCATGCGTGCATTGAGAACCAACGTCTATCAGCTGCTTTAGGTGCCGCTCGGTTGGGCAGAAATAAGCTGGTTTATAGCTAAAATTGCACTATAGTTAGCTGAAATTACATTGTAACTGATGTTGGTTTATTTAGCGTAACTAAATTTAGAAATTTTTTTAAAAAATAGAAAAATAAGTTAGCCCATCACGGACAATGTAAATGAATACGGCAAAAAGGTTCAAAAAAACTAAAAGGCTAGAAAAAGACAAAATTTAGAAATAGTGAAAAATAAGCTAGAAACCAGAAACTCAAGCCGAAATAAGCGAGACCTTAACCAGCAACTCGCCAACAAAATACGTGAGCAATCCCAGTTGTGAAATCCCTATGGGTGGTTTTTTGTTGTGTACATGTCTTTTAGCTTATGGTTTTTAAATTCTACCAGTTCACAAAAGACAATATATAGAGAAAAACAGTCGCATATGATTTTGATCAATATATCTAAATTTAATATAGTATCTATTAAAATTTATCTGTAAATTCTATCTTTAAAATACATCATTTAAAATCAATCTATTTGTGAGAAGACAAAGCCCTTAGCCGGACCGACCCGACCTATCGTCGAAAGAAAAAGAAAAGGAGAAACCGGCGGTTCGATTCATGGCTTAGCTGCTGCGGCTGAAAGGCATACATGCTTGTCCTCGACGACGGGGCACAGCAGATCGGCCGGTATCTACCCAAAAACCCGAAGCCAAGTACAGAACTCCCCACATCAAATCACGTTTTGACATGGGTACGCGCAGATAGATTCGCCGAACCACAGTGACCCACTAGCTTCCAACCCGAAGCAAGACGAAGGCCGTTTAGATAGTTTTTGGTTTGTGATTTCTACCTTTTAAAAGTTAAAAAACATTTAAAATAAATTATTTTTTATGTAGTTTTTTCTTTGTATTGTTTATGTAGACATGACGATATTTTCTAATTTTCCTTTTCTTTCTTTGTTTTTAACTAAATGTCTAAGAGAAAACTGCCATTTGCTACGGTATTACTTTAGACAAAAGTCATTAAGAAATGCCAAATTGAATAGAACGTACTAATAGTGTAATACTGATAGGAGTCGCAGTATATATAGAGGGACGAGAGGCATCGTAACATCGCCACTCACGTTGCACGTTTTGCATGCGTAATCGACCGTGTTTTCAAGCACGGACTTAAAATCTTTGAGCAGAACGTAGTCGATCCTGACACTAATCCATGGATTCTGAAAAACTCGAGTAAATTTGTGTCTCTCCTGTCAAAAGCTGATTTCCATTTCGTCGCAGGAATCTATAACGTGATGTGCAATGGTACGAGTGATACGTCCTAAGATAATTATGAAGAAAATTATATTATTTTTATGCTTACAATCTTTTCAACAATATGTTATTTTGCTTCTGAATAAATATTATTTGTATTAATCAACAAGTATATGATTTGTTTGTAGAACTTTTTATTCATGTTTTAATGTTATATCATTATATTTATTCGACAATTATATTAAACAATTATGATTTATATATCAACATATGTATTGATTAATGGACATATTTTACGGATTATAAATATAGAGATATCAAATTGTAAGATCGTCAATGGCAATCAGAGGGGGTGAATGATTGCAGCGCATAAGGGAAACTTTTTTTCAATTTTTTTTGCCTTTTAATTGTTTAATATGCAAAAACCAGAAATAACAAAAACAAAAAGATTTTTTTTCTAATTTTACTGTAACATACTGTAGCAAAAAAAAAATCCCAATCGATATTTGATTCCGATCGATAACTGATCAGCGAAATACGTTTTTGATTCAATCTAGCAATCGATTTTTAATCAAAACTAATTCATGTATGTAAGCAAGAAAAATATCTAGACATAGATCAATGCATGGAGAATTCATAGGAATCAGAAAACCAGGAAAAATGATAATATATGCGAATTAAAAAACTCACAAACTTTTATTCAAAAACGCGTATATTGTTCATCCTGTTCTTCATGTCATGCCGCCGCATCCTGTTCTTTTTGTTCGCCCGTAACCGCACCACCCCAAAAACGCGTATATCTCTCTCAAGCCTCCACGTCTCGGCTCACTACACCACAGCCCCAAAACAACGTTGGATGGTCAGTCGGCATAGGCCGCTTTAGTGTCGGACGGTCAGTCGGTATAAAACATATACCGACTGACTCTGCAGACGGTGTAACGGGGGTCGGTAAAAACATATATCGATCGACCGTACTTTTTGCCGATCGATCGTTAGATGGTATAAGATTTACCGTCGACGGTGTGTTACCACATATACCGGCAGACTATTTGATGGTATAGATATGTTTTACCGATCGATTGTCCAACGATACAATTAAAATAGATTAAAAAATAAAATCTGATTTGGCGAATTAGTACATAGTAAACCATGTTCATTAATAATTAGAGAGCCACCATATCACATTCACCATCACAAATTCAGTCCCCAAATACATATAGGTTTGTCTTCCTTGCACCAAGTCAAAAACAAAAGACACACATGGCGGTGCATCAAAATGTACTAAATTGTTTGCAGACACAATTCTTCTGAAAAATAAAATTAGCTGAAAAGACACCGGTTCAGTGTAAGCGATCGATTGTATCCAGCTAGTGGCGCACAACACTTCTGAAAAATAAAATTAGCATGTAACAGTGTGCTATGGCGAGAGTTGTCTACTATGGCGAATGTGCTAAAATCTTGTCACAGTGTGTATTTTGTGCAATGAACATGGTACTTGCTTTTTCATGCTCAGATTGGCTAATTAAAGGAGACAAACCTTCACCGGTCTAGTCCTATTAGAGCAATCACTGGTTTTGAAATCCTTGTGTTTACAATTCTTGAAGTGCTAAATTACAACTTGCAAGATTTAAATACAAAATTGGTCACTACTCATGCGTGTGATGGCACAGTACCATTTCTTGTATGATGATGGCCTACTGCTGAAATATCTTCTGCTCCTTGTAAATATTTCTTTGTGCAAGGGCATAATATCTTGTCCCCTACTGCTGAATTTCTAAATGCATAAGCTAGGAAACCGTTCACTCCTTGTAAATATTTCTTTGTGTGCCTACATGCAATATATTATGTAAAATCTCATGTTAACTACAAAACACTTTTAACATTTCAAAAGTAGTTGTGTTGTACCTAGGCTCATTATTGATCCATGTTTTATCCATACGCCTTTACAGGGAGATCATTACACGTGAGCTTTTCAAATTCACTAAATTACTACAGTTAAACAACTCTAACCACAAGTTCTTAGTACATAAATTTTAGAGATCCTACCTAAACAGAGCCAGTTTTGTATAAAATAAAATCCATCCTATGCATCATGAATAATACACTACTGAAAATAGATTTTTTTTACCTTGGCCTGCAATATGAGCCTTCACTGAGTCGGCAAGGTCAATCAACAGATCACCAGATGAGGGGGCAAGGAGGTTGCTGTGCAGCCACAAAAGTCAGGCAAGCATCTCAAACATAGTTTTAACAAGATGCAAATGCAAACTAAATGGAGCATAAAAGGACATAGCAGCACATATAATTTAGCAAAATAGATCACTATAAGCTGCAAATTTAAATGAACTTACACTCAATAAAAAGTTGCTTCTTAGTTAAACAAGACAAAATTTATTTTACATAGAAGAAAAAAACACTCTGGCACCACTATTGGTACCACTGCACATAAGTTGAATTACAATAGTGCTGTTCAGGTAATTCTTCAGGCAAAATTCTAAACAAGAATCCAACAGATATCGCATCAAAGTAGTCTGCTACTGAATAACCCAAGAAAATACCAAAGGCCACCAATAGGTGAATAACCAAATGGCAAGGCTACTGCAGATTGAAGGCATTATATTTTGAACATGAACTCTAGAAAAGTTGAACAACATATTGCTCCTGAAACTGAATAGCTCCAAAAATCTGCAGATGCATATATGCAAAAAAAAGATTAGTAGCATAAGTCTGATGTTTGCCGAACACTATTAGACGCAGCACCAATTCACCTTCCCAAAAGCCATCATTGCAGACAATTTTATAAGGAAATTACATGCAAATAATTGGGGGATCTGCTATAGAGAGGGATTTGAGTCAACTTTACCTCACTGGTCGAGATCCGGAGTGCTTGGAACTCAACATTCACATATATCACAAACTACTCCACATCAAAGTAATCAATTTGCAGTAAATTTGAGCAATAAGTGAAGAACTAAGAGAGAAAGTGAGGAGAATTAGAGCTAGACCGAGGGGGGAGTAGGTGAAGCAGACAGGAGGCCGATGAAGATGTCGCCGAAGTGGTGGCGGTGAAGTGGATGCAGGCGGCGGCGCTCGATGTAGAGGAAGGAGCCGGAGACTGGGAAGATGAAGACGCCGTCGGTGTCGGTGCGGTGGTGGCCGTAGAGCGGCGGCTGGAGAAGACGGAGAAGCTTGGTGGAGAGGTCGCCGCAGTCGGCGCGGTGGAGCAACAGAGGCTGCGGCCGTTGAGATGGCGCACGGGAGGAGGCGCGGCGCTCGCCGGTGGATCTGATGGGCGGCGCTCGTCGGTGGTAGCCGAAGAGGGAGGGGTCGGTGAAGAAGAGAGGGCGCGAGGGAGCAGTGGAGGAAGGGAGCTGCGGCGGCCGGAGAGATGAAGAAGAGCCGAGAGGAGGGGCGACGGGCGGAGATAGGTGGAGAAGGGAGGCGGAGAAGGGAGGCGCGTCGGAGGAGATAGGTTGGCCGGAGAGGAGAATGGAGGCGCGACTGCCGGAGTAGGGGGTGGTTTGGCGACGCGGATGGAGAAGGCGAGAGGTGGCGGAAGCGGTGGGAGGTGAGCGAGAGGCGCTGCGGAGGAAGGGCGAGGCGCGCGCGCGGGATTGGACGGCGGCCGTAGATCCGGAGAGGGCGATTCGGTGGAGGAGAAGAGGCGGCCGGAGAAAGGTGCTGTGGGGTGGAAGAGCGGAGAAGAAGGTGGCGCGGTGGATGCAGACGGAGTAGGCGGGTGGCACGGCGAGATGGCCCGCCTCGCCGCGCGTGGCTGGAGAAGAAGGGGAGGAAGCAAAGGGGCGACGGAAGAAGGAATACCGGCTCGGTTTGTTCCCAGCGCGCGCTAGGGTTATGAGGAATTGGGGTTTCGGCATTTTGATGCTTTAGGTGGGTTGGGCCCATTACAATTGCGCGCGAGGGCTCTGGTCATCTATACCGACAGACGGTTCAACGTATATAGCATGAATTACCGACTGACAGTTCAACGCCTAATGTAAATAGATATACTAAAAGGCAGTCAATCGGCAAAGGTAGGATTACCGACTGACGATTTGTCACCAACTTTTACCGTCTAACTGTCCATCGGTAATTATACATTTTTAGCGCCAGACATCTGACGGTATTTTGGTGTTGTGGTGTAGTGGCTAACCACCGCATATATACATATGCAGTACCCTAAAAAAACTATTCAATCTCTAATCAAAATTCTAATACAACTCTTCAACTGAGCCTAGGCCTTTTTTTTACCTCAACTAGGCTTTTAGCCTACTAATTTTCAAGGGACTCGAAACCCTTCCTAACACGGGTTTTTGCACACTTCTGACTTGTCAACTCATCACGTGTCGAAGCCTCCAGGACCGCACCTCCCGTAGCTTCAACACATATCATCCATCTCTGATCTCCATGCACCCCAAGCATGAGTATGACCATCTCGTGACCTCCTTGACCGTCTGAACCTCAGATCTTCCCATCCTAGTCCCGGTCCACCTCGTCACCGACCATAATCGCCTCAATGCTCGACCTACACATGCAAAGACCAAAGAACATTTTTTGGGCACAAGTTCGTCTCAACTTGACCAACATCAGTCCGCACACACGTGACACAACTCGCATAACAACGCTAAACAAAATTACCAATTATTCATCATAATAAATTAACCATTGTCAATTATTCATCACCAAAATATTCTAGACCTAACCACATGGTCTAACACAAATCAACAATGTGGATGCATGTTAGAGAACATGATATTGGATTGACCTATCTTGAAACACTTTGAGATTGTTATGTCTTTATATGCC
Organism: Dendrocalamus sinicus; assembly: GCA_036346575.1. Lineage (NCBI taxonomy): Eukaryota > Viridiplantae > Streptophyta > Magnoliopsida > Poales > Poaceae > Dendrocalamus > Dendrocalamus sinicus. The sequence goes on from CM070658.1 coordinate 27,431,796, forward strand.
ATCAGTTGATCTCAACCAATAATGATGTATAATTTTTATACCTGATATCAGCATAATTTTCTATATGAGTAATTATACACTTAGGATTACCAAACGCTACTCCATAACTGATAATTATAAATATAGCTTTCGGGTATACTATGAAATATACAAAGAAATATGATTGGTAGGATATGGGATTTACTCCTCCTACATAATAGGATAGATATCCTAGAATCGTTCGATGTGGTTAGATAAAGGAACTGCATAGCATGCCACAAGTGTTCGAAGAGTCGACCATATAAAGTTATCCATCACTAGATCGAAAAAAAGATTGAATAATCTATAGATGACACATTTCTCACATGAAGTTCGATAGGATATCGTGAGGCAAAAGAAGAATACATAAATAGGTCGTTTAGTCTGACTAGATACGTACTATTCACATGGGTATACTGACTGGTCGTAAGTTGGTCGGATAAATCACAAGCTAGTATGCGACCTGATCATATGGAAATACGGACTAGTCGTAACAAAATACGAACTGATCATAATGAGTTATGAACTGATCGTGAATGACTAGAATCTAGTTGCAGATTATATCGCATAAGGTTCATCCAGTTTGATCTTTGTGTATATTTGTGATGATATATCCTACTAGGGATCACTACTGACCAGTGATTGAGAAATATTTTCGAGTTACAACAAAGTATACATGAACCTACGTGGTCACATAATTATTAGGTTGGAACAGTAAAAGTTCGGATAATAGACTTCGAGTCGAATACGATCTCTATTCATATTGGACAAAGATTCGGTTGGAGGCTCTTCGAGGAGGATACGATCTATACACCACAATTTAACTCTTGCCGAATCACATATGTCCTAATTATGCTGTGTCGTGTCAAATTGAAATTAGCATATTTGGTTTGTGCTGCAAAACATTAGTTATGAGCTTGCTGGTGATATTAACATGCTTGTATTGTTGGAGCAGAGACGTGGTCAAATGATTTGATACCAACACTGGAGACTCCACACCAGCTATACACATGCATGCTTGTGCTTGCTACATGTCTTGCATAGGGCATAAACATCTTCTTGTACCACCTAAAGTTTTGGATCATCATCATCACATGAACAAATGAAGAAATGTCTCTGATATAGTACGTTGTACTCCCCAAGCAAAACGTCGTACGTGCCACAACCGGCCCATGCAAAATTATGTACATGCTATAGCCCGACTGCTCAGCTGCTACCACTTGGTAGGCTCCTATCGAGCTTGCCTTGCTCAGTAGGCTGGTACCGAGCAAGCTCGATAGGACGTCACGATAGGTGACATGTGACGTCTGCCACGCCTTCTGAACTTGGGGAGGGGTCCATTTTTGTTAAAAAAGTGCTATGTGGCCAAAATTAAAAAACATTGCTACAAGATCATATGTGTGAACAATTTGGCAATTAGTCAATTTGTTTTGTGGCTAGCTCTTTTGGAACTATTCATATAAATGGCATGCTACTTTTTTTTCTTTCAAATTTTGGTTTGAACACCCGGTTATGCAAATCTAGCCCCCTCCTTGCACTTGCCGAGCTCCCCTAGCTTGGTAGGTTACCAGCCGACTGCACTTTTAATTGTTGTATACTTAATTAGTGCTAATTGCATTTAATTAGTGCTAATTAAGTATCTACCGATTTTTGGGGTCTTATAATGTCCTGTAGTGTGGCAGGCGACAAGTGTCGATTGCAATGGCTGCCGAGCTCGTGAAGGAGGCTTGATTTGTAAAAACGGACGTCCAAGTGCCAATTTTGAAAAAAAAAAAGGTAGCTACCCCGCTCTAAACGGCTTTAGTTCTCACTTGGAACGTGTCGGGTTTTTTTTTCTTTTTGGCCATTTTTGTTATTTTTTCTTATTTCTTTGTATTGTCCTAAAGATATAGTAGTGTTTTTCAAATTTTTCTCTTTTTTCTGACTCAAAAAACTAACAATCGTTATGGTACAATTACAGTAAAAAATTTATAGTAGAAGATAAAAGGCATGGCTTTTAAGCCTATCTATGAGGTAGTCAAGCTAGTGTTTGTATCATCAGTCTGCATACAAAAAGAAGAGCAAACAAGCGGGAAAGCCCAGTTTGGCCATTGGCATGGCATGCCGCATGCAGTCTCTGCAGATTGCCAAAGGCCGAAGGGGATGTAACAAGAGAAGCATGTGAAACAATTGCCGTGAAAAACAAAGAACCGTCCACGTGTAAGATCTCACGGGCCCATGGCGAATGAGAGGGTGCGAATTACTAACGCTTGTTCAGTGTAGAAACGGTACTATCATTTAGCAATTCAGTTGAAAGAGCCGTGCAGCTATTCCGTTTCCGGCACATTCCAAGCGAGACAACATGCTACAGCCAAAAATCTGCATACAGAGACGGTGGAAATGCGATGAATGTGGGATCATTCACTAACATTGGATCTCGAGCTTGCGCCGCTATGCTGAGCGTTGCCGCAAGATTGCGCAGGCCGCCGCGGTTCCCCAAACTTGCAGGCGCGCACTTTGACCTGCCAGCGAGCAGATCCAGCCACGTCCGCACAAATCCGATCCTCAGGTGAGCGGATCTGGCAGCGCCAGCATGGGTCCTCCGATCTCCCGGCGGTGCCAGGCGGGAGCAGAACGTCCCAGTGGCGCGGTGAGCCCTGACTTCGTCGTAGAGCCACGAGCGGGAGCAGAGGCGACCGCGGCGCAACACCAGCGGGAAGAGGCAGGGCCGCACGCCGTTTCTCCCTAGATTCGGGGTGCGCTCGTGCGACACGACGAGGCAGAGAGCGGAGGAGGGAGGATGCTACGGCGGCTAGGGTAGGGGAGGAGGCGACGGCGGCTAGGGTTTCGATTGCCACCCAAGCCGCTCGTTCGGGAGCGACCGAGCGAGGCTATCGGTGCTGGAGGAGCGAGACTGTTGGAATGTCTCTGGACCGCGGGTTAGTTTTTGGAAAGACAGAGGGGTTTTTTGCAAAAACATGTAGCGACACATGTCAACATGCCAATGAGCCACCGATGCTCCAAATTCTGTGGTGGTAGCAGACCCAAGTGGGTTTTAATAAACCTGATTACGCAGCACGGAATATTGTGCATCAAGGACTGGAGGTCAACCATCGGCAGCTCAGAAGCCTCAAAACTCCACCGATCTCTATCGTCTTGCTTCGGCAGATCTTCGCTGTCGTGTAACGGAAAGGAGCAAATCTTGGCTTGTCACTTCGCTATCGAACCCGGGGCCGGCCTCCTGCTGTTTCCCTTTCGTGATGGCTCACCTCAGCCCAGCTTGCCTTCATGGCTCGCCTCTCACTTGGTGCTGACCTTGGAGCTGTGACAGAGGAAAGAGATGGCATGCAGGGAGTATGCAAAGCGCACAGGCTAAGCTTAGGTGCTAGCTAGACCATAGCTTAGCCTGTGCATGGCCGCATGCTCTCCGTCTAGCTCGCACATGACAGTCACAGTCATCACAGCCGCATTAATACCGGCCTGCCCGCGAGCAACAGCAGGCTGTTGGCCTGTTTCCACATGAGAACAAAATATAAAAGAGCACCGCCCGTTTTATATGTTCGAGGAAGCAGGAAAAACAACTGAAGCTATTCGTTTTTTCTGCTTCTTTGTGGAACGTGGGAGGTAGTCCTACGTGAATGGCTGCATGTACATGTTGATCTCTAATCCTCATGCAGCGGCAGGGCTATGTGCTTTGCACCCTGCGAGTACTTCGCGTATCCAGCACTAGCTTTTTTTTCTTCTTCAAAACATAGCCTCCGTTAATTTTTACAAATTTAGCACTAGTTTCAGTTTCGGCTACAGTTTCTGCCTTTTAGTTCATTATTTTTTAATTTTGTCTTTTAACTTTTAGTTTTTAGGGCTTTTTGGTCTTTTCTTTTTCCATATTCATTTACATTGTTTGTAATGGGTTAATCTGTTTTTTATTTTTAAATTTAATTACATAAAAAACGCCAGCAGTTACATAATACAGTGAAAAAACCCATAAGTTAGTTTATTTCAGCCGAACTGAGCACCTCCTTAAGCTGCCAAGCTTAGCAAGTACCTGCCAAGCTTTCCTAGCTTAGCAAGAAAGCTAGTCAGCTGCATCAAGTGATTAATTAGTATTAATTGTGCACTACTCTTAATTAGTGCTAAGCAAATCACTGAAGCATGCCTGCCGAGTTAGGGGAGCTCGACAGGTGCTAGCGGTGCCCTCTCCTACTGAGTTGTGGTAGCGCGATAGGCAACACATGTCGCTGCCACGGCTGCCGAGCTTAAGGATGTGACTAGATTTTAAAAAAAAAACAAATGTTTAAGGGCTAGATTTTGAAGAAAAAATAACTACAATGCTAGATATGCCAAGGGTTCACCCTCTATCGGCTCGTTTGTCCACCAACATGTTGGCATGACACCCTACTCACTTGTTACACAACAACCCGTTAGAAGAAGAACCAAGCAAGGGGGACAGCGAGTAGGAGAAATGGAAGTTTAGGCTTTAGAAGAATTTGATGTTGCTCATATTTTACAAGAGATACTTATAAATCTGATCATCCTATAGCTCACCAAGAAATACTTAATGCTACAATCTGGGGAAAAAGTATACCTAATCGTGAGGGTCCTCCAGAATTTTTTTTGAGTGCTCGTTTGAGAACTACCATTTTTTGCTCTAAAACTAAATCATTTCCTTGTATCTGAGAAGAACTTCCATCGGCTCGTTTGTCCACCAGCATGTTGGCATGACACGCAGGCCACAGAAGAAGACAGGGGCCAGCATAGTCGTCGTCTTCGTTGTCCACCTGACATACAAAAGCTAAACGATCAAACTAGCTAAAAGTGAAAATAGAAGGAACAAAAAATACTGTCACAATTCATCTAACAAATTCCAAATTGATTTATTGTTTTTCATCCATCCGTAACATAAAAAACCCTCGTTGTCAGTAAGTCTACTACTAGAAAAACTGTCTCTGGATTTTTTAGAACTTCTTCGAATTAGAGGAAAACAGGAGGAATTGCAATGGAAAGGAATTTTTGGGTTTAGGGGTGTTTGAAAGGGAGGATTTGTCTCATTCTGTTCCTTTGGAAAGTTGCATTTTCCTATAATTTTAGAGTAAAAGAAAAATGAGGTAGAGCTAATGTAAATTTTCCTACCAAAGTTTTAATACAATCGCCCTCTTCCTCTCACACACACACACACATATATGAATGGTTTTTTTACCTTTGATAATAGATGGAAAGTAAAAGTCACATCATGTCTAGCCTACTGTCGTCAGGTCTCTGGAGGTGATTAGGTGGATTAGGGTGATAAAGGGGTTCCATAGGGTTACTACCCACCTGAAGTGTTGATGTAGGTCAAAGGTCTCGTGAGGTGAAAGTGCTTGAGAGTCTTGGTCTGATGGTGAGCGAAGAGGATGTGGACGGTGGGCGTGTTCAGGAGGAGGTACACCATGGATGCAAAGGCGATGGGCTACCACAGGACGATATGCGGCATGGCATTGATGCAGAACTAGATAATGACTTAGGATTTGAGGAGGAAGATGAGGTGGTGGTGGAAGTTGACATTGAGGATGTAGAGCAAGATGTCCAATCTCAGTGGACAACACTTGCAAGATTTGCCTCAAACCAGCATTTTAGCATCAAGGGTTTGTTTGAAGAGATGGCAAAGGCTTGGGGTTTGAGGCATGGTATGGGTTATAAATACTAAAAGGTAATATGTGTCTGCTCGAATTCCAATATGAAGGAGATTTCAATTTTGTGATGAGGAGAGGTCTTTGGAGTCATAAGGGTGATGCTTTAATTGTGTTGCCTATGATGGTAAACCAAGACCATGTTATGGTGCCCTAAATTCAATTCCTATCTGGGTACAAATATTTGATCTACCTGTATCAATGATGACTGATTGGATTGGAAGACTCTTTGAGAGCATGCTAGGAACAGTGAAGGAGGTAGATATGGACAGTAGTGGGAGGAATGCTGGATGTTTTATCAGGGTTCTGGTGGATTTACCACTTGATCAGCCACTAAAGAGTAAGATTGCAATAAAGAATAAGGGACGAGCAGAGGTGTCCAGGTTCATGGTGAAGTATGAATGAGTCCTTCAATTTTGTTTTTATTATGGTTTCATTGGACATGTTGCTCATGATTGCAACAAGGAATACAAGGGGATTCCTGGTATTCGCTTTTGTACTGATTTAAGAGCTTCCCCGTACAAGAAATTTGAACATAGGAGTTGGTATGTGAATGCTACGGTAGCACGGTCTGCGACGCGAAACTTAAATTTGGGGGAGAGACGAGCCATCTAATTCAAGGGCTGTGTCGCCATCTATATAGGACTAGGCAGGACAGGATTTTCAGATACCTTAGGATTCGCCTGAGAGAAGTTATGAGGGGGAGAACTCAGTGGATGATGAGGCGCTAGCATAACAAGTTTCAAAGTTATGAGTTACTCGTGAAACACAGAAGGAAGATGCTCCAAAGCCGAGAAAACATGCTACCAAGAAGGCAGCCCGTGATACATGTGATACAGGGCGCGTAAAGGCAATGGCAAAGCAATGGGAGACTCAGCATAAACCTATCAATCTAATGCAAGAGAAAGAGGTGGATTTACACAGTATGGACTATTACCTGTCTGACAATACTCTAGTCAAGATTCATGGCTCTTATTCGATCTCTGAAAGCAATTGGAAACATATCCAAGATGATGAGAAGGAGCTAGCCCGATAGAGTAACCAACAAGATTTCAGTAGTAAGCCAGAAACTGAGTTGAATTTTGGAGTACGAAAGGGTCTAAAAATCGACAAGATGCCTAAGGCCTAAATCAGTCCCTGAGTTTAAACTCGACCACTATTCTTGGAAAGAGACTACTAGAGGAGAAAATTGCTGAACAAACTGAAGGAAGTGGAATGAAATTGGTGCTCAAGGATGGGAGATGACAACTAAACAACATAAGAAAGGAAAAACAAGTGCAGTTACGACAGTCACTGCTGTCAACCTAGTAGGCACACAGGATGGGCCCCACTAGGAGCAATGAATTGTCTAGTTTGGAACTATCGATGGGTGAAGAACTCCCGGACAGTTCACGAACTTGCCGACCTAGTGCAGACACATCACCCCAAGCTCGTTTTCATTTGAGAAACGAGGCAGAGTGAGATCAGAGTGAGGAATCTTCGGTGGAGGATTGGCTTAAAATGTTGTTTGGCTGTGGACAACATGGGCTTAGGTGGAGGCACTGTAGTTTTTTGGGATGGAAGCATTGACGTCTCTTTACCTTCATTATCAAGGCGTCATATTGATGTGCTAATCAAAGAAGATCTGGGGACTTGATGAAGCGAATCAAGAAATGATCTAATGCACTGTGGGCTGTTGTTGGAGACTTTAATGAAACTATGTGGAAATTTGAGCACTTTTTTGAAACCTCCAAGCCGAAAAACAAATGGAGGCTTTTCATGATGTTCTCACAAATTGTCAGTTGAGGGATATTGTCTTTGTGGGGCTACGGTGGATATATGATAATAACCAACATGGACAACATAATGTGAAGGTGTGGTTGGATCATGCAATGGCGTCGGATGTATGGTTGGACCTTTTTCCTGAAACTTCCTTAGAACGCTTGGTCTCCCCTGCGTCAGACCATTGCCCTCTGCTATTGTGCCTAGCTCGAGAGATGGAGAAAAGGAGTGACCCAAAAATATGAGGTATGAGATCATGTGGGAGAGAGAAGAGATGCATGATCAGGAAATTTGTGAAGCCTAGGCCAGAAGAGAGGTGAAATGGGATCTTGGTGACATTTCACTTGCTCTTAAAGTAGTGATGTGCTTGCTAAAGAGATGGAGTAATGACCAATTTAGATCCATCCAAAAGGAGCTATAGGGCCTGCGATAATAGCTAGCTGACTTGCAAGCAAATAACAATTTTGATAGAAGAAATGAGATTAAATCAACTGCTGCTCGGATGAATGAAATATTATTTAGAGAAGAGATGCTCTGGCTTCAAAGATCTCAAATCACATGGCTCAAAGAAGGCGACCTCAATACCAAATATTTCCACCAGAAGGCAGTCTAGCGAACACGGAAGAACAAAATTAAGAAATTGAGAAAGGATGATGGCCAATTGTGCGACAAGAAGGAGGATATGGAAAGGATGGCTACATATTTTTTTTTCAAAATTTGTATACTCGTGATACAAACATCAATACAGAGGTACTAACTAATATGTTTGATTTAGTTCTTACTGATAGCATGAATGAGATGTTATGCAAACCCTTCACAGATGAGGAGATAAGTGGTGCCTTGTTCCAAATTGGGCCACTTAAAGCACCTGGTCTGGATGGGTTTCCAGCACGTTTCTTTCCAAGTAACTGGGGTGTGTTGAAGGATGATGTTATCAGGGGTATTTGAAATTTTTTTGAGGAAGAATGTATGCCAGAAGGTGTTAATGACACATCTATAGTACTAATTCTGCAGAAGGCCCATTCGGAAGAATTGGTTGATTTTCGGCTGATCATTTTATGCAATGTCATTTATAAGGTCGTGTCTAAGTGCATGGAGAATCGCCTCAGACCCTTATTGCAAGATATAATATCGCCAAATAAAAGTGCTTTTGTTCCAAGAACGATGATTACAAATAATGTGTTAATTGTCTTTGAGTGTATTCACACTATTAATCATGGGAGAAGTATGAGTAGGGACCATTGTGCATAAAAATTGGATCTTTCCAAGGCACATGATCGTGCTGATTGGGATTATCTCAAAGTGGTGATGCTGAAGCTGGGTTTTCATCTAACATGGGTGCAGTGGATCATGTCATGTTACCACTATGTGTTATTTAGTTAGCTTCAATATAGTTCCTTTGGAACCTTTTAGCCATCACGAGGTTTGTGACAAGGTGATCCTCTTTTGCCTTTTTTTATTCCTATCTGTGGCGATTGGTCTTTCCATGTTTTTGAATAGAGACTGCAAATGAAGTAATTCAACCACTAAAGGTGTGCCGAAGAGCACCAGGATCTTGCATTTTCTTTTTCGTCGATGATAGTCTTTTATTTTTCAAAGCTTCGCCGACTCAAGCTAAGAAGATTAAAGAAATCCTAAATGTCTTTGCGGGGGCTACCGGGTAGCTAATTAAACTAACGAAGTGTTCTTTATTGGTTGGTGAGCACACTGATCTTTCCGTTGCTGAAACCGTTCGAGTGATTTTTGGTGTTCAAAGGCTATCGTTCCAAGCAAAGTATTTGGGGTTACCAGCACCAAAAGGGCGCATGAAATCTGAGAGGTTCCAACCACTTCGTGAAAGGCTCAGCAAGCGCATAGCAAGCTAGAATGAAAAGTTTTTGTCTTCTGGAGGTAAAGGAGTACTCATGAAATCCGTTGCCTAGACGATACCCACCTATATTATGCGTGGTTTTTAGTTACCAGTTGGTACTTGTGAGGAAATAAGGTCTTTAACCAAGCACAGCTAGCCCATCAAGCTTGGTGACTCATATTGTTTCCTGATACCCTATGTGCTAGAGTGCTGAAGGTGAACTATTTTCCTTTTTCGCATGCAACACCCCCAACCTGGAAGGCTATTTTGCACAGTTTAGACCTGTGAAAGCAAGGAGCCATTTGTCGTATTGGGTGTGACTCTAAGGTAAACATCTAGAGGAGTTCATGGATTCCCCGCCCTATTAGTCTCAAAATCATAGGGAAGCGTTGGCCTAGCAGACTAAAGTGGGTTTCCCAGCTTATTGATCAGGAACGACGCTGTTGGAAGGAGGATGCAATAGCTAATACTTTTCATGATCATGATGCTATAGAAATTTTGAAGATCAAGATACCTTCAAGGCACATGAATGATGTGGTTGCTTGGCATTACGAAAAGTCGAGCATGTTCTCTGTTAGAAGTGCTTATAAGTTGGCTATGGACAAATGAGAGGCTAATAAAGGAGGTCTAAGCTCAAGTGCTAACACAGATGGTCAGCAACAACTCTGGAAGAGTTTTTGGAAGATGACAGTTCCATCAAAGATAAAAAATTTTGCTTGGCATCTTGCAAAGGATGGCCTAGCAACGGAGGTGAATAAATGGCAACGTAATCTAGAGGTGGATAAAATCTCAATATTTGTGGCATGGGTGAGAAAACTGGTCATCATGCGATACTCCAATGCACTCATGCTAAAGCGTTACATGAATCTTTGAAATCTTCAGGAAGGCTATTTCTGGAGGAGAGTCAGTTAGTTTTCTCAGGGCTGGATTGGCGACCGATACTATTAAATTTGCTGACATTACAGGAGATAGATAGATTGGTCTCGTTCATGTGGCGTGCCTGGAAAGTTTGTAATGAGGTTACTCATAGGGGCAACCATTTCCTGTTATTGCCTCTGTTAGGTTCCTTCAGGACTACTGGGAGGCACTGTATCAATTCTAGCAAATTGGTGGGACAATGGATCACAAAGGAAAAAGGCCCATTGAACCAGTTCCCTGCTATCCTGAGCTAATCGAAGCTTTTGATGGGAAGATTGGTTGGCAGCCTCCTAACCGGGGCTAGGTAAAAATCAATGTTGATGGTGCCTTTTCAGTGCTGACATCTGAAGTTGGCTTAGGAATTGTTATTTGGGATGACAAGGGCACCGTCTTACTATATTCTTGGTGGGTCCTGAAGAGTGCTGCAGATGCCAAGGAGGTCGAAGCTTGCGTTGCCGAGAGGGTGTTAGTTTGACAACAGAATGGATAGAAAGCTTGTGGTTCTAGAAATAGATAGTGTTTCGGTGGTGAATTTGCTAGCTAATTCGAAAGCGCAACGATCGAGACACCTTCGTCATCATAGAAGTTCTGCAGCTTGCTGCTCAATTGCCAGCATTCTTAGTCCAGCATACGAAGAGAGAGCTAAATCGTATTGGTCATGAGCTCGCACAATTGGCAAAGCCAAAAAACTAGAAAAATGACGAAATTTAGAAATAATAAAAAATAAATTAGAAGTTAGAAACCTAAGTCAAAATGAGCAGAGCTACCTTGTACAATGCTGGGGTTTGGGGTATAGGGGGACACGGGAGACCTGCGACATACAGCCCACAAAATAAAGAAATGGACCAAGCTGCTCCCCACACCCACCCAGGCTGGTGATCAGCTAGCCGTGTGCGCGTGCGAGCGGCCTGCCAACGGCCAGCCCTGCCGGGCGCGTGCAACAGTCCACCATCCGCCCAAATCCCCCGCCCGAGCGCGGCAGGAACCAGCGGCCTGCCGTGCCGGCCGAGAGAAAACATGTGCGTCGCGTGATCCGCACCGCGAGTGGGCCAAAGGGTCGCGGGCGCGTGCGGAGGGCGGCCGAAATCCACGCGCGGGCTACAAAAAACCTCAAAACTGTGGGCCGTGTACCGAGCCCACGCGCCGGCCGTTCCCGAAACCCAACCCCGCGCGCCGCGCCATTATCCACGGTATTGTACCAGCCCAATATTACCTGATGCTGCTCAAAGAGTCTCACACAGTCACACTGCGCAAACGGTGGTATCCGCATCGGAAGACATGCAACTTGCCCAGACATTCTTCTCGAGCGTTAACTTTGCCCGTACATCAATGCTACTACCGTTTAATAATAAAGGCCTTCTTTGCACGCAAGTAAATGCTGCATCTCTACCACATACGCACTGGCTGCTCCCAACATGCCGTGCCAGCATAGCTTGCATGCACATTGTAGCGCCGCACGTTCCTGTCCAGAACTCTAGATTCGGTATACGGGATTCGCAAACATCTGGCTCCGCACGTGGAGTCGTACGCCTCATGGAAATGGATCTGCGATGCTCCAGGCCGCTCGACCGATGCCGGCATTTGCACGGCTGCATTCACGACCCGTCGCGTCCAAATATCTGACGCGATCGGCCCAACTGGTTGCCGCACCGAGCGTACGAGCCATACGCCGAGCGGCCACTAGCTTGCCGCGCCAAGTTGCCGCCGCCCAGCAGGTAGGCACGATGCACGCCTACACGTCGCCGAGACTCTCCGGCCGGTCGCCAACTCGTCGATGGCTAGTTCTTAATTAGATCCGTTGCCCTCTCGTTTTGACGTCCTCAATGCGCAGGGGCGGAGCTAGAGAAAAATTGAGGGGGGTGCGACACTTCCTTCATGCCATGTATATGTATATATACGTACAATGTTTAAGTAATAATATAACTTAATTGAGCAATCAGCACAGCATCAATAATTAAGCAATGAAGTAGCAGTATTGGTTCTTACCATTTACCAAAATATATATAGTGAGAGAATACCATAATTGTAAACAAAAGGATGTCGACATTGGCAAAATTTATAACCCAACGACATAACCTCAAGAAGTCAAGATCCTCATTGGCCTGGGTGCATGACTTTGGTCTTAGAGGGTGCAAAAGAGGTGAAAGTTTAGAGGTTAGCACTGATTTCCGATTTTCACGTAGGTGCGACCGCACCCACAGTAAACTACATACCTCCGCCCCTGTCAATGCGTACGCAAGGTCGACACCCCTTCCAGAAATTGTTTCAGGGCGTGTACGTGCCCGCCTGTCCTCGTCGCCTAGCTATGTGTACAGGGCGGATCCACGTTTTGTCTTATTAACTCGCATACATATGTGTGCATCCTACAGTTCAAGCAAAGTGACTCCACACAGATATAGTAATATGTATGATTTTTTTAAATCAATTTTGTTCTACATCACACACTGTATGTGTGTGTGGTGCATAACCTGTGCCTGTGGCAATGCATGCCTTTGCCTGCCAGAATTATGGGGGTTAGTTGGCTGATCGATCGGACTATGATGTTCGATTGATATGACTGATATGTCCCCAGACGCATGTGATGTTCCATGTGTAACACGGTACTTGTATTCATGTTCACACGGGCTACGGCCACGATTTACATGCCGTCATGGCGTCAACCCGTCGTCAGACGGATGTTTCCCGCACGAACACGATCCGATCTAGCTCGGCTCGCTCCGCCACAGCGCGCTGCTAGCCATACGTACGTACATCCTACCGAAGAACCTGAACTCTTGCTCGCCACATGAGTTCCCCACCAACCACCGCCTCCGATTTCTCCAGTACAGAACAGATTAACCCTTGATGGTACTCATCTGAAACGAGGTGCGGACAAAGACACTACTGTGAGTTATCTTGTCCGCGCGTCATCGTCAGGGGATGTAGATGAACGCCGGATACCTACGGGCTACGGCATGGCCGCACAGCTGTATTCATCGTGCTTGTTTTGTGGCGCCCTGTGCGCCCCTCCGAACCCCCTCCCGCTTGTACAGCCCATGTGCTGCTCTATATATAGGTCCATGGGTGGATGCTTATGCTTGTATGTCACCTAATTAACCCCTGATAGCTAGAGCCTGGAGAGAGAGAGAGAGAGAGAGAGAGAGAGAGAGAGAGAGAGAGAGAGAGAGAGAGAGAGAGAGAGGGCGATGGCCTCCTGCTCCAAGCAGGCTACTCTCTTCTTGGTGGCAGCTCTGCTCTGCCTCATCTGCACGAGGGGCCAAGCAGCAAGGCCCGAACCAGGATCCAATAACCACAAATTACAGGTATGGTTACTTAGCTTTCTGATCATGTACATGTAAATGCAGGGTGCATAGATCTACCCAGTATTTGTTGTTTGATTCACGCAAGAATTGAACTATGAGCTCGAATCAGTCTGTCGTCACAAGAGACAATCTCTTAGCTGTCCCAGCACATGAATATGTGCACTTCATGTTCATTTTAATTTGACCTATATACAATTTGACCATCGTTGCAGCCTTGCTTGTCATCTTACAATTTGCAGTTTGGTATTTGCAGGGTGCTGATCACTCCACTATTGCCCATCAGAAGAGTGGTGCAGGAATCGGAATGGAAATGGATCAAGAAGAGCAGGAGGCAACGAGAGAGTGTGAAGGAGGGGAAGGAATGGAGGAGTGCCTGACGAGGAGGACCCTCGTTGCTCACACAGACTACATCTACACCCAAGGGAAGCACAACTAGTGTGCTCATGCCTACAAAGATTTCAAGAAATTAAGGCCCCGTCTCCAACGTAGAAACAAATAGGCCTTAAGATGGCATTGTTCATGAGCCAAACATGTTCTCCAGTCCTGTCACCTGTGGATTATACCTATAGTCGCTTCTTTGTAATTTCCTACTTCCCTTTTCTTCAGCTCGTGTATCTGTTGTGTACTTTCATCCATCATATATCTTCACTCTTCAGATACCAAATGGAAATTCTGGACGTACACACCGTCCATCCACACCATGTATTCCCTGTGCTTCATTTACAAGAAGCTGCAGTTTCTACTATCTTTGCATCTAAGTGTGTGAGCAGGGACTGGCATGCTACTTCAGTCCATAAGTCAGGTATCCACTGAATATAATTATAGCGAACATATACGCTAATCTTATTGATTAAAATTTAGCACTGCATCAGTTACGCTAATTGTTGGTTAGCCAACTCGACGTAATTAGCTGCCTATATGGAACCGTCCAACAGTGCAGAGATGAGCAGACACAGTCAGGATTAGACGCCCGGCCGACCTGCCGACTGTTATAAGCAATTGACTTTTCTCTTGTCATCGTTCCTTAGCCGGTCTATTATTTTTGTCATAACTCAAAGCGGCTAAATGAATGATAAAGCTCCCGTAGTAGTTGAATCAGGACAAAATATTTCCCTAGTTGGTCAACTCTGTACGTGGGTTGGTGTTATTAGCTAGTCGCGGAGTTGGTTCTGCTTTGTATCGGCTTGCAAACTGCAGACTAGTTGAATGGCACTTGATTTTCCCCCAGACAACATGCGACACCGCTCATGCGACCTGTTAGGCCATGACAATGATATGATATCAGTTATTTATAAATTTTATCATGTAGAACATAAAATGATATAGAGAAGAAAAAGGAAGCATAAAAAATTGAATCATCTCTTATACAATAGTCGACTGTAACACGATAAATAAAACATATTATAATATAGAGAGATTGTCTATAGAGGCATGAAAAAAAATCAACCTATTAGATAAGTTATCTTTAGTGTCGTCTATAAATAATATAAGAAATATTATAGATAGCAATTATCTATATCATTATACATACCCTTATAAGTCACCATTCTATATTTTGTCCTAACTGAACTGCCCTACTTGTTCAAACCCAACCAGCCAACTTTTAAAGATTTAAGATTCGTGATAAACCTGCTAACATGCACCATTCATACGTATTATACTACATACCGGAACTGTATATACTAGTAGGTGTTACAAATGTAGACAATATTTTAATTCTAAATTTTATGAGGAGATAAATACAATAAACTAGTGATGCAAAACTTACTACTAACAGTAGGCTACTCATCATACTTCAGAAAATGATAAGAACATGTACCCTATGGATACAACCATATTTGCTATACTTGTTGTTCCAATTACAAGAGCTCCTACACATCACTTAAATTATGAGGTGAGCTCGTTTCAAAGAGATTTTACTTTATTTGATAAAGAACTTATGATATTACATAATGAGAGTTTGTTGCGATTGTTATCATGTACCAAGATTTATGATCAAGATCATGCAATACGTGATGATACACCTATGTTAAAACCGAGGACGGTTTTCCATCAAGAAGGGGAGGATGATGTGACCACGCCACCAACACATACGACCATAGTGGTCAATATCAAGATTGAACTAAAGGTGAATTCGTTTCTTCAACTTCAACACATTTTAAATGAGAATATGATGCTACCTAATGATGAAAATATATATATTTGTAGCACCACATCACTTTGGAACCAATTGAAGCAAGGGTTCAAGTTGGACAGGTTTTGGAATCCAATTCGGCCTCCAGATCAATTCGGATTCAGCTTGACAGCCAATTTCAAACGGCCATAACTTTTGATCCAGAAGGCTTCTTAGGGCCCGTGAGTACTCGTTGGAAAGCTCTTGAGTCTACTTTCAGATGGATCTGGTCTCACCTCCAAACTCCATCCGAGCAGATCAGAAACTACGAAACAAGTCACGTCACTTTTCCAGTCCGAGTCAAAGTGGGCGAGGGCCTTGTAACTTGGGCTATTTGGGCGGTACTGTTCACGTGAACAGTACCACGGCCGCATGAACAGTAACCACGAATAGTACCATATCCCTTGTCATTAGATAAGTGCGGCTTTCCCTCCCTATTTAAGGAGGCGCACCCTTTAGTTTTCCTTGGGTTTTCTTAAGAGTTTATTCGCTTAGCGGTTTACGCATGTTCGGTTTGAGGAACCCCAACTTGTGAACTTAAACATTATTCGCAATTTCAGATTGCATCTTTTACTCTCTTGCTTGTGTTCTCGATTCGCTTGCAGGAGATAGCCTTCTTGGCGAGGTCAATCGTGTTCGCACGGTTGATAACCAACGGAGATGGTGTAGTGATTGCGAGGGTTCGATCTGTTTTGGTGAGCCTTTGGATCATCAACGTCGAGATCTCCACAATCGACTTATCAGTACCTCTCGGAAGATCGGGCCATCATCACATCAGTTGGTATCGAGCAACGGTTGCCCGTGAGGTAATTCTTGTATCCCTAGTTAGTAGATTGGTTTTATTTCCTATAGTCCAGAAAAAAATTGCCCCACAAAAGAGTTAATTTCCGCTGTCCAAACCCGTTGTGCCTTTCGATCTGTTAGTTTTGGTTTGCTAAATTGAATTTGTGTCCGTCATAGCATTGTCTAGTTGCTGGTCACATCTTTGTTCCATTAAAAATCCAAACAAAAGAAAAATTCCCCACCCCAAACCCTAATTTCCAATTTCGGCTGATTTTTCCTTCCTCTGCAGCCGCCACCAAAAACGCCATATCTTTTTATTCCGAGATTATTTTTGAGTGGGACCACCGCCATTAGATTCAAAAATCCTTTATCCATCTATCTGTAAAATTTCACGTAATTCCAGCAAGGCAGTTAAGAGATATCTGCGGTGGAAGTTGATCTAAAATTCCAGATTGAATCTGCAACAGTCGGCACTTGTGAATTTTGTGCGACTTTTTGGGTCGGTTTCCAGAACTTGGCCCCAAAACAAAAGTTGTAGAAAAAGCCGTCAGAAAACATAGAAAAAAAGAATCATTGAAAAAAAGGCAACTGACAAAAAGTTACAGCCAAAATACCGACATGCTGTCTAGTGGACAGAAATCTTCAGTTTCAGTTTTGGGTCAATCCTTCTGTTCTTCAATTCCAGATTGCATTGGATTGAATTATCTTCTATTTACCACTCCTACACATTGCCATACACTTGTTTTTAGCCTTCTTTCATCCTTGGTTGATCAGCAACATAGGCTAAGTGCTAGATACGAACTATAATTCAATTCTATGCAATTCTGAAATGAACTGATTGTTCTCCATTGCTACCATATTGTGCCTTCCAAGCTACACCTACTCTTGATCGAACAGTTCCTCTTGCAATCGTACCCACGCCGACACGGTGTCACGAACCAGCCACCGGTTGTACCACTGCTGCATTGGTAAGAACACTTGTAAGAGTGTGATAAGACGCTTAGAATGTGTGATTCCACCTTCCACCACCTAGTAGTTGATAGGGATAATACCTTTGTGTTGTCTTCTGCTTTCTACTAACCATGATAGGTGGGTCGTCGATGATCAAGAGTGTGTTTTAAAGGAGAGTTCATGATGCTCTTGGATGAACGACGATCGATAGGAAGCTTCAAGCTCGATAGACACATTGCGCGCTCCATCAGTTCCATCAATGAGAGACAAAGCCGAGATGTTTGGCGCTGCATTTGCTGCCCATGATGCACGCCCACAACACCGCTTACATCACAATCGTCATGGTATGGGAGGTAATAATTTTCAGCACTACAATGCTCGTGCTAATGATGAACCATTTGCTAAAGTTAAATTTACCATACCATCCTTTGCGGGTGTTTATGATGCTGAAACTTATCTAGATTGGGAGATGACAGTTGAACAAAAATTTAATGCCCATCTAGTTCTGAAGTGCATAGAGTCGGACAAGCTACTAGTGAATTTAAAGATCGTGCTATCATTTGGTGGACTCATGTAGTTAATTCGGTTTAGCACCGATACATGGGATAGATTGAAAGTAGCTATGCGTGCTAGATTTGTTCCTCCTGCTTTTAACCATGAAATGCGTAAGAAATTGCAGCAATTAAACCAAGGTAATAAATCATCGAGGAATACTATCAAGAACTACAAATAGGCATGTTGCGTTGTAATGTTGTAGAAGATGAGGAGGATACGATGGATCGTTTTTATGGGGGCTTAAGGTGTGAAATTCAGGACATAATTGATTACAAAGAGTATAATGATATCAATAGATTGGTCCAGCTTGCTTGTTTGGCGAGAAGGAATTGCAGGGTAGGCGACAAAGGACTAGGAGCAACTTTGGGAGTACGTCGCATCGAGATCGACACCGGGCAAGCCAAGACAGCCCCACCTCCTATTTTTCGAGCTGCTGCCCCTCTGTGAGTAGGGCGCATTCAGCAGCGCCTCGCCACCATCACGCGCATCCGAGACGAGCAAATCTACTAGTATGCAAGCACCAACAAAGAGCACTTCATCGGTTGCTTCCACGGGCGTCGATGGCCATTGTGTGCCACCGTTGTAAAGGGATGGGCCACATCATGAGAGATTGCCCAAGTCGGCGGCGTACATTGCGACGAAGATGGTGGTTATGTAAGTGCTAGTGATGTTGAGGATGAATATGCTCTTGCAGCTAACCTTGCGGGCAATGGTCATGATCATGAGAACAAATCGTGTTTGTGCCCTTTTACGTGACTAACAACTTGCGGTAGTTGAGTACCATGCCGAAGAGGAGCATAAGCTGATTGAATCACTAACCCCATTGGTTGAGAATGAAGATAAGGAGATGGATGCACTTACATCATCGAGGAGAGCCAAAAGGTAAAGAACATGGTGCTATCATCGCTCACAAGATCGATTTGGTGCTACAACAAGACATAGAGCAACCTTGTGAGTATATACCTGCTGTAGTGCAATCTTTTGATGTTCCTTGTGTTGACTTAAATGAACCATGTGCTGATCTAAATTCTCATAATTTTGCACATGTCGAATTAATAACACATAAAGAAGTTTTGACTAGAATTTCTCCTGCTAATTTATTGTGTTACATCATGTTAGATCTACCTATGAAATTGTCACATGCTTTGGAGAAAGTTTCTGAACTTGCATGTTCGAAATTCTTATTTAGTACTGCACTCTGGATATAAGTTTAATTTGATTGGAGATTATGGTGTGGAAAATCAATTTCTTGTATATCGAATATGCATAACTTGCGATCACATGGATGAATTGAAACTTGTTGTTTGGGATAACAATTCTTGTATGCTAAATCATGTTGAATGTGTGAGGAAGTAAAATTTAGTACTCATCCAATGCCTATGTGTTCAACTCTTTTACACCATCTAGTATGGACAATCTGAATAAAGATGATGAATTATGGCGGAACATACAAATCTCTTCACCTGGCTAGATGAATTTACTATTGTTCGATTGAGATACGATTATATGGATGAACTTTGCTTGATTCCAAAGGTTGTAGTTTTGTCCATATGTGCCACCACTACAAGTTTACAAATTCAAAGATTTGAATTGCATAAATGCTTCACTTACATGTGCAAAACAAGTTGCAATAATTCTGTGTGAGAAATTTTGAATTGCTCATTAACATATATGGTGACTCTTGGGTTAATAATACAACGAGCTTTTATGATCATTGCTGTTTTATAACATTAATTGTGCAACAACGAAGAACGGTTAAAACGGATGACATATACATATACCATGCATACACCTTGGCTTCTTTGTTACCATTTTTTCAGCTTATCAAAAGCCGAGGACGGCTTTGTTTGCAAGAAGGGGAGGATGATAAGAACATGTACCCTATGGATACAACCATATTTGCTATACTTGTTGTTCCAATTACAAGAGCTCCTACACATCACTTAAATTATGAGGTGAGCTCGTTTCAAAGAGATTTTACTTTATTTGATAAAGAACTTATGATATTACATAATGAGAGTTTGTTGCGATTGTTATCATGTACCAAGATTTATGATCAAGATCATGCAATACGTGATGATACACCTATGTTAAAACCGAGGACGGTTTTCCATCAAGAAGGGAGGATGATGTGACCACGCCACCAACACATACGACCATAGTGGTCAATATCAAGATTGAACTAAAGGTGAATTCGTTTCTTCAACTTCAACACATTTTAAATGAGAATATGATGCTACCTAATGATGAAAATATATATATTTGTAGCACCACATCACTTTGGAACCAATTGAAGCAAGGGTTCAAGTTGGACAGGTTTTGGAATCCAATTCGGCCTCCGGATCAATTCGGATTCAGCTTGACAGCCAATTTCAAACGGCCATAACTTTTGATCCAGAAGGCTTCTTAGGGCCCGTGAGTACTCGTTGGAAAGCTCTTGGAGTCTACTTTCAGATGGATCTGGTCTCACCTCCAAACTCCATCCGAGCAGATCAGAAACTACGAAACAAATCACGTCACTTTTCCAGTCCGAGTCAAAGTGGGCCGAGGGCCTTGTAACTTGGGCTATTTGGGCGGTACTGTTCACGTGAACAGTACCACGGCCGCATGAACAGTAACCACGAATAGTACCATATCCCTTGTCATTAGATAAGTGCGGCTTTCCTCCCTATTTAAGGAGGCCGCACCCTTTAGTTTTCCTTGGGTTTTCTTAAGAGTTTATTCGCTTAGCGGTTTACGCATGTTCGGTTTGAGGAACCCCAACTTGTGAACTTAAACATTATTCGCAATTTCAGATTGCATCTTTTACTCTCTTGCTTGTGTTCTCGATTCGCTTGCGGAGATAGCCTTCTTGGCGAGGTCAATCGTGTTCGCACGGTTGATAACCAACGGAGCGATGGTGTAGTGATTGCGAGGGGTTCGATCTGTTTTGGTCGGAGCCTTTGGATCATCAACGTCGAGATCTCCACAATCGACTTATCAGTACCTCTCGGAAGATCGGGCCATCATCACATCAGAAAATACTCAAGAAAAATATAGTAACAAAGTCGTACGTGCGCACGAATGACTTGTTAGCTTGAAGAAGAACAGGAAGCCGCGCAGGCTTGACGCAGTGCAGAACGTAGATGATGCAGTGCAGGAGCGGTCGCGCAAATGCGCTGCCCAGAAACCTTATTGCCGCCTCATGCAGGTACTCTCTGCGACAATGGTTCAGAGATAACCGCTCTTCCTTCTTCCAGGTGCACGCCGAGAAGAAAGATTGGCGAAGTCCAAACGGCGCAGTACAACAGCATAAGTTGGCAGAAGTAAGAGATGCTGGCAGTGAGAGATTCTAACCTCTACATCTTGGACGTCTCCAGGTATATAAAGATATGCAAATTACTCTCTAGTAACTGTCCCATTAAACTAAAATAATTCACTAGTAACTGCTCACTGCTCAATAATTCACTGGTAACTGATAATATTTAACCAGTGATTTACCCACTGGTAACTGCCTGTCATCAAAACCTAATTAAGTCTCAAATTCAATAGTTTGAATCTCATTCAAACAGAGAGAGTGAGGTGCAGGGTTTAACAAAAAATAAAGATGTACTTAGTCTGCCAAGTGGCGCAACACGACATGGTACAATCGCACGTCACAAGTCACGCGATTTTCACGCAAAAATATGTGAATACGCGCGCGCGTGCGTGTGTGACTAGACAGAACCCTCCTCATACCATCTCTATTCATATTCAAAGAGTGGTGATGACTCCACCTTATAAATCGGTCTTGCTCACCTTTTCTTAGAATATGGTACTAAATCATGTATGCTTTAGAATTAAGAAAATGGACTATAAATAAATGGGCTAATTTCTAACAGTAGGTTTGGTTGCAAAGGACATATACTAGCTGAGTCCGTACCAGTTAGCCAGAGGTCAATGCGGCCGTTGACATTTCATTCGTCTCATGTCACATATACTACTAACTACTCTCTAGTATGTTATGAAAATATACAATTGGCCTTGTCTGCGACCGACCGCTTTCATGTATCATACTTATTTACAAAGCCGGGGGGCTTCCTGTGCGCTCGCCTGATCCACGTGTCCGTCGTGGCCTGTGGGCCCGACGCGTGTGCGGACGCTTTGTTCTCTCGGTCCACTTGCTCGCCCGAGCCTGCGTGTGCGGACGGTGGGTGTTGCCGGTCCATCTGCCCGAGTGCTTGCCCGACCGATACGCCGCTTCGTTTTGCCCAGCGTTTTCGAGCATTGATTGCGGCGCGTACAATCCAGCGGTTCACCGATCTCCCCGTCGATTTGATGCCGGGACGCGCTCCGTGCGTGCGAGACGTTGCTTGGGTCGCGCTTCATCTGTGCGTGCCGTGCCTGCGACGCGTGGAATCCATTACCGTTTCCGGATAGTTCTTTGCATTGCGGACTTCGTCGCCCCTTTCTGTTTCGTCTTTTGGTTTGCGTGATGCGTCCGGTTGTTTTGGGGATACTCTTTGCGCCTGGGGTGTTGGGTTTCACTTCGTTTCCTCCGCGTCGGTGTTCTTGTGCGCGCATTGGGTGCGCTGCTTCATCGGTTCTGCTTGCGTCCGCGTCGATCCACCTTCCATTTGGTTAGTTTTTGCGTTTTTTTTTCTGTTTCGTCAGTTCTGTCGGATGTTTTTTTTGTTTCTTCGGTTTTCCCCGATTATTTTGCGTTGCTGTTGCTTGTTATGTGTTGCGATGGCTTTGCGAGTGCGATAAAATGCGCTTTTATGCATCGCTTCCTCAGATCCTGGGTTCCTTTTGTCCTTCGTCTTGCGATTCTTGCTTTCATTTGTGATAGCTCAGTCTGTGTGCATCTTTTGTTTTTTTTTTGTTCTTTAGCTTCTTTTTTACCGCTGCGTTTGTCTCCAACTATTGGCCAGCGTTTTCTCCTCATGTGTAGTATGTTCAAGGCTCTTTTGACCATTCCTTTTTCTTTACGTTTTCTTTTCTTGTTTTTAGTATGGAGGTCTTGTGACATCGCTTTCACCTCACGGTTGCTCCAACATGTGGTGCGCTATCGTTGTTGGTCCGAATTTTTTTGTTTGATGTTCTGGATTTATGTATCGTTATTACTACATACCTCTTATATATTTCTCTCACTTTAATGCCGTTCTTTGCGTGTTGCAGGATTCTACTCCAGTGGCTCATCATCGTTCAGATCTTAACGTTTAAGAACCTTGGATTTTCTTACGCTGTGTTTAGGCTTGCTCACTCCGTTGTCCCGGTAGGCTTTCTTTTGGTATTGGTTTCCCATTCTGTTTAGATTTACTCAATAGTTATCTTATGATGTCAGTGATTATTCGAGTGTGTTTCTTATCCTTTAGGTTATACATGTTTCCTTTCTATGATGTGTACTATTTTTTCGGTTTTTCTCGGTTATCCGTCTTTTTATTGGATGGCCTGTTCATATTAGGTAGACATTTGCGCACGTTGTTATGTAGTTGTTATGATATGCTCGATAATAGCATGTCCCTTTCATAGATTGGGTTGTATTTCGTTAGCGTGTTCTGCTTTTGCGCATTATGTTTATTGACGCTCCCGCAATAATGGTTGTCTTTTTTGCGTTATGTTACCTCTATTTATAGCAAATATCTCTTTATATATTTTATTTGCGTATATGCGTTCTTTTATGTTCTTTGTAGTTGTTTTAGTTTTATTATTTATGTCGTTGAATGTTCTTTTTTTAGGCATGCTGTACATATGCCTTAGCCGTCTGTATAGCCTCTTATGTATCCATTATGGTATCTTCTCGCTGTTTTCTCTTACTTTTATTATGCATGTTTCGTTGGTGTAGGGTTATTGAAAGCTGGTCGAGTGTTCTTTGCCCTGGTTCAGTGTTCTTTATGGTCTGTGAATCTCTTGTTTTATCCGGCTGTTTTCATTGCTTGGTTTCGACGCAGCTATTGGTAAGATTTTTTCACTGTTAACTACGTAGAATACCACATATGGTTTACTGTTGTTGCGGCCCTGTTTATGCCTGCATGGGATACGTATTTATATAGTAGATCTTAATCTTTGCTACCCTTTTGAGTTCCGTTATTCTGTAGTATTTATATTTTATTCAGTTATGCCTATTTGATTACTTACCAATTAGCCTGTATTCAAGCTTACATTCTTTTTTTACTTTTCCTGCTGACTACTTACTTCGTATAGATCTTAGTCTTTGCTACCCTTTTGATTTCATTATTTAGTTGCTAAATTTTACATTATGTTCATTGTTTTTTGTCTAATAATGCTTACCTCTTTTGCATTATGGTACTTTTTTCATAGGACATACCTACATATTTGTATAGGGTACGTATTTATATACGTTATTGTGTAGTGCTTATATTATATTCAATCATGTTGATTTTATTACCTACTTGTTAAATTGTATTGAACCATAGTTTATTCCTGTACTTTTCCCGCTCCGTATTTAGTTGTTATACCTTTTAATATTTTTCGTCTTTTTGATTTCATTATTTCGTTGGTAAAATAGACGTTATGTCCGTTGATGTTTCTGTAACAATGATTGCCTCTTTTCCGTTATGGTATCTCTCTTTATATGTTATTCTGTCATTAGATTGTCTTGTTTTTATTCTCTCTGTTTTATTAATGTAGGCTTTTTTAAGGTTGGTTCATCGTTGTCTGCCGTCTAAGGCTCGTTTGTTTTACTGCAGCAGTTTTATTCTTGAGCTTCATCAGAGTGGCAGTTAAGTTTTCTTCACTGCTGCGTACCTAATTTATTAGTTGTGATTTAGTGTTACTGTGCTTTTGTTTATCCTTGTATAGAATACCTATTTATATATGTCATGGTACAGTATTTACATTATATTTGTTCATACCTGTTTTACTAGGTGCCTATTATATTGTGTTAGACAGCTTCAGTGAAAAATATATGCAAAATAAACCTAAAAACCAAGACTTATGAGATACTCATTTACATAAATCACTATGTAATAGTTATAATATTCAGAGTGATAGCGTTGTAGTCCTACTGTTCTGCTTTTATACGGTAGCTTTGTTGATTCTTGTTTACTAATGATTGGTTGTTCTATATTATGGTATACCTCTTGATATATCCAATACTTATTTGTATACGTTACGTACATTTATCTTTGTTGATAATATTTTTTTAAGTGATGTTCATGTGTCTGCTCAGTTCTGTATTCTGTTATGTCGTAATTATCTTATGTTGTTATTGTTTTCTCTTGTTTTTATTGTGTCTGTTTGATCAGTGCAGGATTATTCAGGATAAGCTCATTTGTCTTTCCGATCTGAGCATCACTTCTGCTATTCCAGTATTTCCATTGCGAAGTTTCGCGTGGTGATAGTTAAGTTTTCTTCACTTTTGTCTACTTAATATATCGTTTATGTCTTACTGTTATTACAGTGTTACTCATCTTTGTGTAAACTGCTTACTTATATGCATTATTGCAAGTTATCTATATTATATTTACTCATACTTATTCTATTACCTACCTATTATGCTATATTAGGTCATATATTTTAATTCTCATTGATTCATTTCCTATTTACTTGTTATAAATCTAAATTTTACCTGCGTTTCTTGTTCCATTGTTTCGCTAAAATCGCTTTCCTATTTTCTTCATTTGGTATTTAATCGCTGTAGTTCTTAGTGTTTTCTACGTTTTCGGTTTTATTATTTCATTCCTCAAAATGCTTTAATGTTATGTAGACTTTTTTTTCTCTTCTGTTTTTTAAACACTTTCCTTCTTTCTTAATTGAATACCCCTGCCTGTATGAAATAGCTATTTATATATATTATTTTGTACCAGCCATTATGTTCAACTATGGCTATTTTACTGCCTACGTATTATATTCTATTAGATTACAGGTTATGATTTTTGTTTGTTCATTTCCTATTTACCTATTATAAATCTAAACCTCTCCTGTTTTCTTATTTCAGTGCTACATTTGTGCAACGCTGTTACTGTTATGTAAATTATAGGTCTTACCTTTGTGCTTTTGTTTACAAATCTCTATACTTTCCTGGTTCTCTATTTAAAATGACATTCTTAATTTCATCTTTGTATATTTACTTATTGTAAACCTTAGTGTTTTCTACCTTTCCAGCTTCGTTATTTTGTCAGTGAAACTGCTTTAATATTATACAGGCTTTCTTTTCCCTCTTCTGCTTTCCTTTAGAAACTTCCTTGCTTTCCTCATTAGATGTCGTTGTTTGTATGAAATACCTATCTATATATATTATTATACAATATATACTATGTTGGGGCCTAACTATTTTACTAGGTGGCTACCATATTCTACTACATTATAGGTTATTGGTATGCTTTGTTCATCTTCTATTTGCGTATTATGTATGTAAATCTTTCCTGTTTTTTCATTTCGCTACCTCATTTCAGCGATACTGCTACTATTATGTAAACTATACTTCTTATCTTTCTGCTCTTGTTTAGCAATATGAATAGTTTCCTGATTCTATATTTAAAATGTTGTTCCTGTTTTCCTCATCATGTTTTTAGTTACTCTAAATTTTTCAGTATTTCATTACCTACTTATTATATTCTATTAGATTATAGATTATTACTTTACTTTCTTCATTTCCTGTTTGCCTATTAAAAATGTAAACCTTTCCTGCTTTCTCATTTTCCTATTTTCGTTCCTACAACGCTATTAGTATTATGTAAACTATAATTCTTACCTTTGTGCTTTTGTTTAGGACTTTCTATATTTTCCTGATTCTTTATTTTAAATGGTGTTCTTATTTTCTTCGTTCTGTGTTTAGTTATTGTAGATCTTAATTTTTTTCTAGCTTTCCAGTTTCATTATTTCGTTAGTGAAGCTGCCTTGCTATTATGTAGTCTTTACTTTTTGGTCTTCTCTTTTTTTTTGAGAAATTTTCCTCCTTTCCTCGTTGCATAATGCTTTTTGTATGAAATACCTATTTATATACATTATCATGTAATACACATTATGTTCAGCTATACCTATTCTCTTAGGTATGTGCTATGTTCTGTTATATTATAAGTTATTGTTATGCTTTCTTCATCTCCCATTTGCTTACTATACGTGTAAATCTTTCCTGTTTTTCTATTTCGCTCTTTTGTTTGTAGGGTGCTGCTGCTACTATGTAACCTATAGTTCTTACCTTTCTGCTTTTGTTTAGAAATATTCTTACTTTCCTAATTCTGTATTTGGAATGTTGTTTTTGTTTTCCTCATGGTAAACTTACTGACTGTACATCTTTTTCTTCTCTGTGTTTTAACTTTATTATTTCATTATTGAAGCTGTTTTAGTATTATGTAACCTTTGCTTTTTATTCCTCTCCTTTTCTTTAGAAGCTTTCCTTCTTTCCTCATTTAGTACCATCGCTTACATGACATAACAATCTATATATGTTATGCTATCATAGATATTATCTTCGGTTATCGCTACTTCATTACCTAACTATAGTGTTCAATGTTGTTCATTTATTTAGAAATTCCCTTGCTCTACTCACTGATGATTGGTGTGAGCCTCCCCTGTGTACCTTTCCGATTTTGTTATTTTATTGCTCTCACTTATTGGTATTTAGTTTATGGATCTATCACATTCCGTTAGAGCTCGACGTCAGGAGATTCTACGTGGAAAACAACCAATTAGCTCATCAATGCCTTCACTATTGACACCACATGTTTTCCCTAATACTTTGCCACCATCGGTTCCTCAATCAGCATCACATCCATGTATGATCACTCTTAATGTTACTTATTATATAAATGATATCGTTTTCTCTTTTTTTGCGAATTTTTTTAATATTCTGCTTCTCTATTGATATCTTTCTTTGCTTTCGTTTATTTTCCCACAGCGCTTATCACAGATGTTAGTATGATTCCTCAATCAAAGCGTCAACATGGTTGTTCACACTTTATACCCATTTTTTGTGTATTAGTTTGGGTTTCCATTTCTGTTTTGTTGTTCATTTATTTTACTTCTTCACATAATAGGCGATCATTTTTACCCATTGGTTAGTTCACTTGACGCAACTAACAATAGGAAAAAACGGAAGTTATCCAACCTACAGCGTGCTGCTGCTAGAACAGGTGTTTTTCTTTTATTGTTTTGTTTTATAAACTTGCTTGTGTTTTCGGTGATCCCTTTTCTTGAAATGTTCATATTTCGTTATTCCTTGGTTTATATGTACGCGTACACTTTGTTCACATTTCAGGTAGCACACTGCTTTTTACCTTTGACCCACTTAAAGAGGCACCCATTTCTTTTTCTAAGGAATATGTTTCCTTCTTAAAAGGTTCGATCGTGTTGTTAAACTTACACCATTCATTGTTGGTGTGTCTTATATGATTGCTAAGACTATTTGTTCTTTCTTTTATATTGGTTTTAACACCATTTCAGCCACTTATCATAATCGCTCATACTATGGTGGTCCAGATTATGAATGTAATAGATGTGGCGCCATTTTTTGGTTCCATGAAAGGGCTCACCATAGAAGTTCCTCTAGGCATCAGCGAATTATTTACAATAGGTGTTGTCGCAGTGGTAAAGTTTCTCTTCCACCGCACAAGCAATATCCATCCCCACTTCGAGAACTTATTGGTTTCGATAAAGGTGCACAATCAAATAAGTTCATGCGTTTGATACGCCATTACAATTCTCTGTTTGCATTCACTTCGTTGGGCGTAGATGTTGATAAAACCATTAACACCGGTGAGGGCCCTTATGTTTTCCGTATAAATGGTGTTGTTCATCATCGGATTGGTTCATTAGTTCCTAAGCCAGGTGGAAAACCGCAGTATGCACAGTTGTATATTTATGACACACACAATGAGGTTCATAATAGGTTATCTGTTTTTGATAAAGAGGATGTCACAAATGATGAACCAGATGATAGCGTAGTTGCTGGCCTAATTCATATGCTTAATTGCTTCAATCCATTAGTAAAGCAGTTCAGAATGGCGCGAGATCGCCTCTTTTCTCAGGACAGTGCAGAAATTCATATTCGTCTTATTGGTTCATCTGACACACATGATGATCGGTATTCTTTGCCAACTGTGTCTGAACTAGCTGCATTAGTTGTTGGTGATCTATGTTTAGAAAACAACAAATTTGATATCGTTGTTGAGAGCCATCCTGGTGACCTAAAACAGATATCGTCTCTTAATCCTGCTTTGATGTCTCTTCAATATCCGTTATTATTCCCGTATGGTCAGAAGGGTTACCATCTTGGTATTAAGTACAGACCCAGTGATGACAATATCACTCCTGTTAGAGATGAGGTCTCAATGCTTGAATATTACTGCTATGAGTGTCATTATCGAAAAAATGAACCAAATCCTTATACATGTTGTGGTCGCCTCTCAAATCAAATAGAGGTTGATTGCTATTCATGTATAGAAGCAAATCGTCTATCATTCCATTTCTTCAATCAAGATGTTTTGCGTTCAGACACATACCAAGGCATTTCAGACGCACTTGGTGAGGGCACATCAGAGGGCAAAAATATTGGTATCAAAATCGTGCTTCCTGCGAGTTTTACTGGTAGCCCTCGATACAATGCACTCAATTACCAGGATGCTATGGCTATTTGCCGTGAATACGGTGCTCCTGATTTATTTTCTACTTTCACATGCAATTCAAGATGGCCAGAAATTGTGGACGCACTCAAATACGAACCTGGTCAGAAATATATAGACCGTTCTGATATTGTCACTCGAGTATTTCATATGAAGCTCACTGAATACATTTCGGACATAAAGAGTGGCCACACATTTGGTATTATACGGGCAGGTTAGTTTCTTGCTTTTACCTTCTCCACATTGGTTTCATTTTGGTGCATTGTTTTTTCCCTAAGTTATGTTCCTTATATTTTACAGTTTTATACACTATTGAGTTCCAAAAAAGAGGCATGCCACATGTTCATACACTTATATGGCTTGCTAACCACACAGTGGATCTGTCTAGTGAGTTCATAGATTCTCTTATATGTGCTGAAATTCCTGATCCAACTACTGACCCACTTGGCTATGCTCTTGTTGAAGAATTTATGATGCATGGGCCATGCGGAAATCTTAATAAAAAATGTCCATGCATGAAAAATGGAGTGTGTTCAAAACGGTACCCCAAAGAATTGAGCACAGAAACAATGATTAATGATTCTGGTTTTCCAATATATCGTCGCCGAGATAATAGTCATTTTATTATGAAAAATGGAATCAGATTGGACAACAGATGGGTTGTTCCATACAACATGAGGTTGCTCAAGAAATTCCAAGCTCATATCAATGTTGAATGGTGTAATAAAACAAATCTTGTCAAATATTTATTCAAATATCTTACTAAAGGACAAGATAAAGCAAGGATGACTTTTTCTGCTGCTGCCGAATCATTGGACCCAACTAATCCACACACTAAACAAGGAATAGATGAAATCGCAAACTACATTAGATGCAGGTAATTTTTCATTTATGCATTATGTTATCCTTTTCCGTACTGTAATTGTTTTACAGTTCTGTTTTCTCCTTCTATATTAATAGTTTTGCATACAAACAATTTCTAGATACTTATCTTCATGTGAAGCAATTTGGCGACTATTTCAGTTTGAAATACATGGCCGAATACCTTCAGTTGAACGCTTGATGCTCACATGCCTGTATGAATAGAGTTATATATCATGAAGAAACTGACTTAGAGCAAATCGTTGCTGATCCAAGAAGTTCTAAAACTACCTTAACTGAATGGTTTGTTGCTAATCAGCGATTTGTAGAAGCAAGATCTTCTACATATTATCAATTCCCATCAAATTGGACATGGTCTGCCAATAACAAAAAATGGATCAAAAGGAAACGTAAAACATCAAAAATTGGCCGTATATATAATGTGCATCCAAGTACTGGTGAATTATTTTACCTTAGAATGCTTTTGATGGTTGTTTCTGGTGCCCAAAGCTATGAAGATATTAGAACATTCAATGGTGTCCAATATCTAACCTTCAAAGAAGCTTGCAAAGCTCGTGGTTTAGTTGGTGATGACACCGAATGGTTTTTGCTTTTTGATGAGGCGATTACTTGGGCCACACCATACCAACTTAGACATCTCTTCATGGTGGTACTTTCTTTTTGCGGTGTTGTTAACCCTCAGAATCTATTTGACAAATATTGGTGCTTCCTTGCTGACGACATAGCATATAAAATACGCCAGGCACTACAAAATCCAACATATTCAATACCAGCTACTTACTTACAGACCCAGTTGATAAATGAGCTGTTCACTGTCTTTTCAAAGAATGGCCTGAACTTTG
This sequence comes from Dendrocalamus sinicus, assembly GCA_036346575.1. Lineage (NCBI taxonomy): Eukaryota > Viridiplantae > Streptophyta > Magnoliopsida > Poales > Poaceae > Dendrocalamus > Dendrocalamus sinicus. The sequence continues at coordinate 27,463,021 of CM070658.1, forward strand.
CTACATACAATATAAGCAATGAATTAGCACATGATGGTGCTCCTTCTGGTAATAGGCTTGTTACTGAGGAGCTAGCATATGATAGAGCTGTTCTGCTAACACATGCTAATTCGTTATATGATCAACTCAATGCTGAACAGTCTCTTATATACAACAAAATTATAGCATGTGTTAGTCAGAAAAATGGTGGTTTCTACTTTGTATCAGGCCATGGTGGTACTGGAAAAACATTCGTTTGGAATGCTATAATAGCCACATTAAGAGCTAATGCTGAAATAGTTCTTGCTGTAGCTTCGTCTGGAATTGCTTCACTTCTGCTTCCAGGTGGTCGCACAGCTCATTCTCGTTTCAAGATACCTCTCAACATCAATGAAAAGACCCTCTGTAACATAGCAAGAGGTACAATGCTTGCTGAACTTATTAATAAAACTTCTTTGATCCTTTGGGATGAGGCACCTATGACTCATAGACGCTGTTTTGAAGCACTTGATAGAACATTACGTGATATTATGTCTGTTGAAGACAGTGGCTATATGAATATACCATTCGGTGGAAAGGTTGTTGTTCTTGGTGGAGATTTCCGTCAGGTTTTACCTGTTATTGAAAATGGAACTAAGGCAGAGATTATTCAGGCTTCACTTATTAGGTCATCACTATGGCAGCACATTGAGATGCTCAAATTATCTACTAACATGAGGCTTCATAATCCAAACCTTCCATTTCCAGAACGTGAGGCCCTCTCTACATTCGCTCAATGGGTCCTTAATATTGGGAATGGTCAAATTCCAATGATCCAAAAGCCAGGAGAAATTCATCCAAGCTGGATAACAATACCTAATGATCTTCTTCTCCTACCAACTGATAACAATATGGATGCAGTTGTCAATGCTATTTATGATTCATTCCATAGCAATTATGACAAGAGTGAATATCTAGCACAGCGTGCAATTATTTGCCCAACTAATGCTGTCGCTGATGAATTAAACAAAGTTGTCTTTTCTAAAATCTCTGGTGACAGCAAAGAATACCTCAGCTTTGATTCCATCTCTCAATCTGATACTCGAATTGGTGATGCTAATCTATTGTATCCACCAGAATTCCTGAATTCTATAACACTCAATGGTTTTCCACATCATGCCATTTATCTCAAAATAGGTGTTCCAATAATGCTACTCCGAAATATAAATCAGTCTATGGGTCTTTGTAATGGAACACGGCTGATTATCACAAGGCTTGGTGATCGACTTCTTGAAGGATGTATAATTACTGGAACTAATATTGGGCAAACTGTTTGTATTCCAAGAATTGTGTTGAATGCAACAAGTCCTCGATGGCCTTTCACACTGCAGCGACGACAGTTTCCAATTAGGCTTTCATATGCAATGACTATTAATAAAAGCCAAGGCCAGACTTTAAACAAAGTTGGCATCTACCTGCGAAAACCAGTGTTCTCACATGGCCAGTTATATGTGGCAGTATCACGAGTGACATCCCGTTCAGGCCTAAAGATACTCATTGAAAATGAAAAGGGTGGTGCTTGTAATGAAACAAAAAACATAGTGTACAAAGAAGTGCTTGCTTGTATTTAGTATTTCTCGTTGCTGTTATTGTTATCTTTCCTAACTCATCTCACTTAGCTAAAAAGCTTTCTTTACCCCTCCCTATCCCCACTAGACAAAACAACTATGAAAGCCACTTATATTTGATACATCTCTATATCTGTGTATCAGATTGTAATATATACTTCTGTGCTTTTTCAAAACCATTAGACGCATACTTTCTTTCTTGTATAAACATCTGTGCCTCTGACTTTGTTTCCAATTGTGATGTTTCCACATGTGCACATATTTACTCATCCAAATTACAAATAGTACCACTTTCCTGATTTTGTATACAATTGCGTTTTTATGACCTTCCTGCTTTTTACTGCTTTTTGTTCACTACTATGCTGCACACGTTACTGTACTTATTGACTTTGCCTACATTAACACCCCTTTTTCCACACTGCAGATCCACTCTCGACTAAATCAGTGTTACTTTCCATGCAGATCCACTCTGGATTAAATCAGTGTAAGTTTTATCATTACTCTCTTCTCAACACAACATCATTCTCTATATAATAATCATTTTTTCACATTTCAGAATCACTGGTTTCACTCTCTTGTACTTAGCTTTCAGCTATCGGTCCTCTCCACTGATTACTAATCTCGCAACAGTTAAGATTTCTCTACTGTTAATTACCTAACATACCATTTATATTTCATTCTTACCGTAGCACTTTTGTTCTTAATAGTTTATCATATGTTGATAATGAGAACTCTCTCTAAAAAAACAACATATACTTTCCTTTTGCTTACATCCTTTTTGCACATGCTTACTTATATACAATGCATTTTTTACGCAGCGTTCTTTATATAGCACATCTGAAAATCTTACATATGCTTTTGTTTCTGCTTTAATATACAATACCTGACATACCATTTACATTTTATTCCTACCACACCAGTCTTGTTCTTACTCGTTTCTCATATGCTGATAATGAAAGCTCCCTCTACAAACCCTACATATACTTGTCTTTCTGCCTATATATTTTTTGCACATAGTTACCTACATACAGTGGTTTTTTTACATACGTTTTTTTTATATACCACATCTTCAAATCTTACATATGCTTTTATTTCTGCTTTCATATGCCATCTTGCTTACCACCTTTGTGATGCTGATTCTTTGTTTCACATCATGATCCTTCTCTATTCTTCTTTCATACCTTATCTTACTCTCCATTCTAATATTTTTGTTTCCTACATTATCTTAGTTAATAGTCTACAAATTATATTATCTTTATTTGTGGCATTCTGTTTTGGTATATATCGCTCTACTTTCATATGCTTCCTTCAGACTCTTCTTGCGCTAATTAATTCTTTTCCATTATGCTGCTTCTCTCACAATGCAAAATACACCATATATGCCATTATAGTACCTGTCACAATGCAGAATACACCATATATACCATTATAATAGCTTCCTGTAGATACACCCATTTATAACCTGTCTTGTTTTTACCATGCAGATTCCATATGGCGTACACACTCCTAAGTCATATAAACCAGAATTCACACAAATGGAAAATCCTTGTACGTCTACCACGGGTTTGGGAATTCAAAAACCCACGTGATCCAACACATATCTATCATCTAGATTTCATCATGCTTGACAAACAGGTGCATAATACTTATCCTTTGTATCCAATTTATACAAATACTCATCCACAATTTTTCTCCATCTGTATGTTCACTGTGCACATATTATTAGCACCTCACTGTTGTTACATTTATCGTTCTGTACACACACTATGCTATTTCTTTTTTATACCTAAATTACAATCTACCTTTCTCAAGGGAAATGTTATGGAAGGCATGGTTCCTCAAAGATGGCTTGATAAATTCACATCCTTGTTAAAGGAGGGATCTATTTATGAAATCGAATACTTTGAAGTTCTCCCAGTAAAAGAGACATACAAAGCAGTAGATAGCAATAACTTAGTTCGGCTTTCAAAATACACCAAAGTTAAGGAAATATTGCCAGAACCAGAAGGCTTTCCTGTCTATGCATATAATGCAGTCCCTTTTTCTGTATTAGCTAATCGTACTGGAAAAAATGCCTTGCTATCAGGTTTGGTTCCTATTACTTCACCATACCTATACTGGTCTCTTTATACATTGACATCATCTTATTTTTCCCTCCTTTTTATTTACCCATCATTATTTATTAGATACTGTTGTTCTCATAACGGGCGCTTCACAAGTTATTCCAACAACAACAAAGTTAGGCCCAACTGTTAAACGAACTGTTAACATTACTGATGGAAGGTACATATATGTTTTCCAACATGTATCCCTCTCCATTTGCTGCTTATTTTTTTACAGCAGATCCCAGATTATTCTCATGCTAAAATAAACCTAAACACCGTCTACTAATTTGTTTATAGCCAATCAGCAGTCATAACATTATGGGGTCATCATGCTGAATCATTCAATGCTGAAATGTTCCTAACTGTTTCTCATAATACACCGGTTGTTGCTTTGTTTGTTGGCATGCTTGTTGGTACATACTCAGGTACATCGCACTTTCTTTCATTGAGGAACACACACACAGCAAAACATATATACAATATACAACACATACATACAATATGTTTGTTTTCGTGTTTTGGTCATATCAAGTTTTTCCTCTACTAATATAGGTCAGCTAGCGTTGCAGACCACTTCTGCATCAAAGTGGTACATCAACATACCAATCCCTGAAATACACGCTCTACAAAACACGTACTATTCTTGCTCTATCCAAACAGCTATACTACCAACACATACATGATGCAATTTTTTTCCTATTACATTCTTCTAACATCGCTTTATAATATAATACATAGGCTTAGCAATCATCCACACCAGATTCAATGGCAAGAAGACGCACAACATCATAACAATCCAATACTCACAACAGTGCGAGAATTAGTAGAGTTCATACCAAACGAAGCATTGGTGAGATAAATCTAAACTTTATAGCTCTTTATCTCCTATCTTCTACATAAACTAAATGCTAATTGTTTCCAAATATTATATACACAGGGACAGCGCTACAAAGTCACCATTGTTATCACTGATTTTGTGCCAGGACAATCATGGTGGTACATAGCATGCTCTTCATGCTGGAAGAAAACATTTCCACATGGAGATGCATATGAATGTCAAAGATGTGGTACTACAACAGCAGAACCAAGGTATAAAGTCGCTGATGCACACTATGTCCTTACAGTTTCTTATTACCTAATAAATGATAATCCTAACATACAGCATCTTTTCCAAATCCTCAAACAGGTACAAAATAAACGTATATGGTACCGATTCTGAACACAATGACCAAAACAAAGCAGTGCATGCAGAATTTATGTTTTTTGGTGACATAGCTCAGCAATTGATCGGAAGACCTGCTATGCTTTTAGTAGCAACAACTGAGGGACAAGCGCAGCAGATCCCACCTGAGATCACAGCAATACTTGGCCGAAAGTGTGAAGTTATTGTTCGGATGTCGAAAGATCTCTCGGTCGATGCCCCAACATTCCATGTTCGATCACCGGCAATGAACCGATCATACTACGCTCCTATTACTGTGTAAGCACAAACCTTTATGTCCAAACCACGCTTTACAAAGAAAACATTGAATATCGCCAAAAAATATCTTCGATACCATTCATAGGCCCATCTGCTCCAGCCATCTATAAACACCCGTTCCCCACCAATGAAAGATGCTACTTTAAAGGTAACTGAATTACACCATTACAATTCCTCTTTGTCTACCATCATATACAATGCACTTTATATACAATGCACTTTATATACAATGCGTTTTTTCACTTGCTTTCTGATACCTATCTATTTACATGTCTATTACAAGACTGCACCATCACCACGGTCTGAAAAAAGAACACATGAATGTACTACACCTCCAGACACTGATCAGACCACTTCATCAGCAACATCAGATAAAAGGTGCCATTTTTATTGTGACTCATTACGTTCAATGGTACTCTTCAACCATCCAAACCATACATGCTCCAGATATATCGTTTCCCCTCTTACTATTTATATGTCTTTGCAGACCAACACAGAGTGGCCAAAAAACTAAAATTGCAAGACAACTCTTCCCTGATCCAAAGGACGCTACGCCGCACTAGGTAAATCACCTTATTCTTCTCAAAAACGCTGCCTTTTCGTATACACGAATAATCTTTTACGGATACTAACCCCGCTATTTGTCTAATTTCCAAGTATGCGGACTCGACGTCCAAATGAGCCCCAACAAAGATATGTTCCTCGACGGAATGCAGCAAAATGCTCACCATTCTTGTTTTTGTCTAATGTATAAACACCACTGACATCTCCCCGACCACCAAAACTAATTACACTCGACGCCAACTATTTTGCTGTACAAACTATGACACAACCAGCTATTTTATTGTAACCAATATCACTAAATATCCTGTGCTCACCACAAAACTTGCCGTCGCTAAAAAACACCTGGTATAATTTGCCATATACTAACTTACACACATTTACCCCATACTATCGACCTTTCCAGATTACCACTTTATCCATTCTTCTATATACCTGTCCTTACAACAACTGCTTTGCACTTCTTTGCGCATACTATTCTGCGCGGCGTGCCGCCGCGCATACGCGGCTAGTTGTTCTGTACCAGATAACAGTCCAGGCCTCCAGGGGTAAGAGAACTTCTGAGCATGTAACCTTACCCATGAGAGGAAGTCCAAATACAGGACTATTTATACCGAGTTTATAGGGGTTTTTTTTTTGTTAGGATGAGGATTGTGATGTGTGATTTTACTGGAGATAACGGTTATTTACTTCGCCGGCAACAAATTTTTTAAAGTGAATTTGCTCTGTTTCATGTACTGTTGATGAATGCTCATCAGAATAATAATTTAGACCTATGATAGCTTAGACTATAATTTGGCCCGTGAGATTTTTATCAAATTCAGATAAATCTAGTCTCAACCTTTTCCTCGCCTAGATAGAAATGCCTCCACTCCAGTCCTCCGCAGGGACGTGACAACAATCTGGATCCACTACTGATGCTCACTGAGCAATAAAGCAGCTCCTTGATTTCTCATCACGAAGGATCAATGTCACGAAGTAGCACTCTCCAGTTCAAGTTAGGTTATACTTCTGTCTTTTAGCTTTTTAATTTTATTATTTTTTTAACTTTTTGGTTTTCTTATCTTTTCTCTGTATTTCTTTGTATCATCCGTGATAAGAAAATCTGTTTTATTTTATTTTTAAAATTTTTTAATTTAAATACGTCGAAAAATTTATAGCAGCGATAGTAAAAAAATCCTCAAACATTATTAAATAAGCCTAAAAATTAAATACATAAGTCCGAATAAGCATCCAAAATCGAGCTTTCGGAGGCACTAATGGGAGATTAGGAAATCCTGCAACCCACAGCACACTTGCCAGGACAGCCTCGTGGTCGTGGATGTGAGATTGTCAATGGCCAGTAACAGAAATGACGGTGTCAGCCAGACAACAACCATTATATGCGAGACGTTGAGACGAGGTATGTCATCAAATTAACTGCGTCACGTACGAGTTTTGCGCGTAATCTTTTCTCAAGGACTAGCTTGTCCAAGTCTCGAATCTTGATTGCACAATTAATTTTCCGTCGCCTATTTACAGTACTGCGATTAGACTAGACTATAGTATACTATTCTGTCACCTCGCGCGCGCCGCCGTTGCTATGCGCCTCCGGCCGCGCCCCTTCCTCCTCCAATCCCTCGAGCTACTTCCCCTATCCCGCAGCACCTCTCCGTGCGTTGTACGCTCGCCGCGGCAGCGGGGACCGCCTCGCCCGGCGATGCGGCTGCGGCGGCGCCGCCGGCGCGCTCCGGCCCCAAGAACGCCAGGAAGGCCGCGCCGCCCAGGGGGTCCGTGAATACGGCGCTGTTCTTCCCGCCGGGGGTGGAGCGGGACGCGGCGATGGCGGCGGAGATGGTGATACCGGGGTCGAACATCGTGTTGGGGCCGTACGCCGGGGACGCGCGCGTGAAGGAGGCGGAGTTCGTCAAGAGCAGCGCGCGCGCGGGGGGACTGCCCCAAGGACGACCGCCCCGAGTTCGCCGTCCTCGGTCGATCCAACATCGGCAAGTCCTCACTCATCAACGCACTCATCCGCCGCAAGGAAGCTGCGCTCACCTCCAAGAAGCCTGGTAATCCTAAAGAACACGATTCCATCTTTTGCTGCTTCATCCCTTTCTTTTTAGAGTAGAGATGGTCTTAATTTAGTTAAGGATGCAGTTTCCTTACCAGTTCTGAAGCAGTTTCTCAGTGAGTTGTGCTCTACTGCTTTGTTGACTGTGGTACTGACAGTGTGGTGCCCTAAATTGCAAAATGTGATTGATTTCCCCTTAGAGCAGCTCCAAAAGATAGGCTAAATTTGATCCCCTATAATCTCATTTTAGGGGACCTGCCAAAAAGTTGGGGATCAATATAACTCCTTTGCTCCAACAGTCATCCCCAAAATTGGTCCCCTAAATATTTTAAATTAAATCTGCTATATGGGCTTATGGGCCATATTAGTTATAAATCGGCCCAGCTGCCGAGCCTGTTCATCACCAAGTGCCGCCCCTGTTCATGCCCTTGCAGCGCCGCCCTGTTCATTCCTTCTAGCGCCGCCCCTGTTCGTTCTTCGTAGCGCCACCCATTTCAACCAACCTGCTCCTCCATTTATTTTATGACGGTAATCTCAACGAACGCCACTGCTCTTACTGTAATCTTCGCGTGCATGTGAACTAGCTAGCTAGTTGGAGCCTAAAATTTATTTTATCTGCTAGTGTTTTGTACAATAGATTTTCTGCTAGTTTTAAATTTTGTACAGTATGGTTGTGCATACTAAAAGGATATTTTTAATTGAAATGGTTTGCGATGACGCAACGCGTAGCACATCGTGATGAGTGATGATGACTTCCTCATGGAACTTGCCATGGAGTCCTCGTCATCGATGATGACGATGATTTCATTCTTGCCGCAGACATATAGTGCACAATTTCTCAATTGGTGCCACCACCAAAGCATCGCGTTCTATCTCGGGGCATAAAGTAGTGCATTGAAATCGAGAAGCGGGACATTTGAGATTGTTCAATGATTATTTTGCCGATGATCCCATCTATGGCCCTAATTTCTTCAGCGTAGGTTCGTATTTAGTTATTATTTTGGTTTTCAACTTTTTTGCAGATCGTAAATATGTATGGCTTATTCTTACCTTTTGCGCAGGTTTAGAATGAGAAGGTCCCTGTTTTTACGCATAAAGAATGCTGTAGAAGCTCATGATGACTATTTTGTGCAGAAGAGAAATGCAGCTGGCATACTTGGGTTATCATGTTTGCAGAAGGTGACGGCAGCATTCCGTATGCTAGCTTATGGTGTCGCAGCGGATGTTACGGATGACTATGTTCGAATTGGAGAAAGTACCACTATAGAGAGTTTGAAAAGATTTGTCAAGGCTATTATTCAAGTTTTTGGACAGGAGTACTTGAGATCGCCTAATGAAAATGATACTATTTGGTTACTTGCCCTTGGGGAGCAAAGAGGTTTTCCCAGTATGCTAGGTTCTATAGATTGTATGCATTGGAAGTGGAAGAATTGCCCTGTTGCATGGCAAAGTATGTACAGTGGTCATGTGCAAGAGCCTACAATAATTCTAGAAGCGGTTGCTTCCCAGGATCTCTGGATTTGGCATGCGTTCTTTGGTATGCCTGGGTCTCATAATGATATCAACGTTCTTTAGCGTTCTCCACTATTTACGAAGCTAGTTAATGGTGAAGCTCCAAAAGTAAATTATACGATCAATGGTCATGAATATACAATGGGATATTACCTTGCAGATGGCATATATCCTTCTTGGGCAACATTTGTGAAGACCATACAGATGCCACAAGGTAATAAGAAAAAATACTTTGCAAAAGCACAAGAAGCGGTCAGAAAGGACGTGGAAAGAGCATTTGTGGCAGCGCCATGGAGACCAATATTAAGATTCAATAAACTACTTATCTGTGTTTTCAATTAATTTTCCTTTAGTTGTTTTTTCTGATTTGAAATTAAATTAAAACACTATTGTTCTGATCTGAAATAAAGACACCATAACATAGTTCTGAAATTAAATTAAAACACTATTGTTCTGATCTGAAAACAAATGAAGACCATACAACATAGTTCTGAAATTTAACCCGACTTAGAGGAATGTCGAGCTACAATCTCATTCTGTAGGCTCTTGTAGAACTGTTGTTGTATGTCTGATAGGCCAGTAAAGTCCATGGTCATAATTCTTTCTTCTTCTATCATTCTTTTCAAATATATCTCATCACTCATAAGTTCTAATTTCTTTTTCTTATTTTCCACCTTCACCTGTTCTAGCTGAATTCTTTCCCTTTGTAAAGCATAAGCTTCTTTGAACCTGTCATCTTTCTTAGCAGGCTTTTTTGTGAGCACATTTCTTAGCAGGCTTCTCAGCCAAAGATCTCTGCTTTTCATGCCACTTTTGTTGTGTCCTCAACAGTACATAGCAATGCATTAATAGGAATGACTTCTTGTTGATATCTTCAGCTTCATACAATGCTTTTGCTTGCTCTAGCTGCACAAAAAAAATAAACATTTGTTAGTTAGTTCATTTCAAAAGTTATACATATGAAGCAAGTAAAATATACAAGGAGGCAAAATAACCTTGTCTTCTATTGTCACCCCGCTCTGCCTTCTACTCTCAATTCGACTAATACATCCACAAAACTTGTTTACGCCATCTTGTATAGCTTTCCAACGATGAAAAAGAGAATTTTCAGAGCGATCTGATTGGAATTCCTTATTGGAATGAAAATACTCATGTATTCTCTTCCAATATGCTCCACGAGTTTGATTAGTGCCTTGGATAGGATCAATACTTGTATTCAACCATGCCGACACCAATAGCTCATCTTCCTACTGCTGAAATTCTTTGTCCTTTTTGATTTGGTCTCAAGGAGGGTGTATGATCCACATTCTGTGATGGTTGCTCCTCAACAGGCCAAGTCCTTCCTAAGCAAATTCACTATTTCCATTTGATAACAGGTTTGTAAAATAGCCATCACCATCCATGGTTCAGTACTATTTGAAACAAAACAATCCAGGAACAAAAATTAAGAATTCAGGCCACTTGCTAACAAGATTATGTGTAATTTGGAGTGAAACAAGCAATGGGAGTTACCTGTTCCTGTAGTTGTGTAAAACCTGTCAGGTACTTGCTTTAGTTTACTTCCTAGAAGGTAGAAGTCTTTCAATCACTTTCCTCAATCTGGTTACATGGGCTGTCAAAAAAAAGAAGCCATATCAGCAGCCATGTTCAATTGATACCTTTGTAATCGCTAGCAAGAAAAATGAGGATGAAGCATCTAGTGCTCCTATAATTTTGTTGAATGCTAGACATGGTAGTTTTGTTGAATGCTAGACATAGGTATTTCATTCACAAATAGATAGTGCTCCTATAGTCTCAGATGGTGCTATTGCCTCAACATTTCTCCTTGCATGAAGTATTATTTACTAGTGTTTTCTCCATCTGTAAGCATCATAAAGTATGTTCTCCATCTCTCTACTGAACAGGATTCTGGAATTGATTGATTATCCTTGAATTAGTAAAAGATTCAGCATACACTGTATGATTAGTGTAGCATCATACATAAAAGATTGTCTTAATATAATGTATCATGCTGCACTATCTCCCAGTGTATGCGTGCATCTGTTCTATTCTACAGTAAATTTACTAGCTCTGCCCCATTTATTCACAAGGTCTGCAGTCTGGATGCACAGAGAGGAAAATGGCGATGCGAGCTTACCAGGGAGGAGTGCGTGGGGATGTGGAGCCCAGGCGAGAGGGCGCTCTTGCGCCCGTGCGCGGCCGGCGAGGAGGTGTCTGTGCACGGGCGGAGGGGATGTGCGCAGCCAGCGGAGACGCGCAGCGGCTGGCGAGGAGGCGCCTGTGCGCGGCTAGAGGTGATGTGCCTGGAGGCGGCCGGCGGAGAGGCGCAGGCGGCCAGCGTGCTCCAATAGCGGGGCCGCCGGTAGGGAGCCGCGCCGGCGGGGAGGAAGCTGCCGACGCCCTCAGGTAGGTCTCACGCAGCGCGAAGGAAAAAAATTGGGCGCGGAATCGCCTACTCGCGCGCGACAACGGTGATTGGGGACGCGTGGGGTGAGGCCAATTTTGGCTCCGGTGGGGGTGAGATATTGGGGGTGTTAAAAGTTTTAGTGGTGGTTTTGGGGATCTTTTGGAGGGTTTTTTTTTCACTAATCACCAAAATTTGTTTTAGGGGATGTTTTAGCTCATCTCTTGGAGTTGCTCTTAGCTTAGGAATTGAAATTAGCTAGTGGTTTAAAAGAACCAAAGAATTTTAGTTCTTTTTAAAGTGATTCGATTGTGATAAATAACTGAATATGTAACGTTATTCTTGCTATTGCTCCAGGCTTGAGGTGAAGTTGTAGTTTTGGTGCGGACTTGATACGGCTCATTTTGTGTTTGCAGCGTTTTTAGACAGGAAAATGTGATCTTTGTGCACCCTTTGGAATAGAACATGGTGTTTTGCAACTATCTTATTGGGAGGTTTTCAGATTATAAATTGCACTTTTAGTATGGACTAACTTATTGGCTCATTAATCTGTTTTTGTACGAGGGGTGTATTATTTCATTGATCCTACTTACCAAACTTCATGAATTTACTTTACTGTGGCAAACTCGGCATGTCCTTATCTGTTGTATTTTGTTAAAACGTGTATTTTATTCTTGTTATATATCATTTTGGGTGAGTCTCTGAGATCATATGTTGTGCAGGGAAGGACCCAGACAATCAATCACTTTTTGATTAACAAGAGTTGGTACCTTGTGGATTTGCCTGGTTTTGGATATGTTCACTTTCTTCACCCACACTAAATGTGAACTAGCTGTCTGGTTAATCACAATAAATGAAGCTCCATTTCTAAGATAAATCACACATTCCTAGTAACCACTAACCAGCTAATGAATTATTTTAAGGAGCATGAGTTTTCATAACGCTGTCTGATTAAGAAGTCGACCTTTTATTGGCTTGTTCTTCAGGTGTTGAATAGTAGGATCCTCTGATTCTTTTTTTATTCCTGTTGCTTTTGTTGCATATTCATTCCGGATGTAATCCCACTTGTGTTCGCTTGTGATGTGAGTAAATGTTAGTATATAAACAGCACCTTGTAAACATTTTCTCTAGCATTAGCAGTAGTAAGTTCAATACATTCCCACTAGGCAGTAGCACCAATCCTTAGGCTCAAACCGCTGATATGGAATAGCATAGGACATGTCACCAAGTCTTTAAGGTAAGATTGATTTCTATTGAAAGCATTGGTTCTGGTAGCTTGTCATGATACTTTCTGCAACTGCAATATTAGAACAAAAATAAGCTCCAATAGTTTTTGTTTGATTGTCGTTTCTGAGAGATATAGCAATCAATAACTACTGCATGAAATAGAATGTTACTCTATTTTAATGGAACTCAAAAGGCCTACTAGTGTTAATTTTCCACTCTTAGTTTTAGATAATTTTCTCATACTCATTAGGACATATGTCTCAACATAAACTACGTCAACATACTTTAGGACTTATCTGACCTATCCAATGATCAAGTTTCTTGCTCATGTAGGTTTGCAGCTGCGTCCCAATCAGCTCGAATTGTTTGGTCTTCATTTACCAAGGGGTACTTCTTGAACAGACATACCTTGGTTGGTGTACTGCTCCTTGTTGATGCTAGTATTCCAACTCAGAAAATTGACCTTGACTGTGCCAATTGGCTTGGTCGTAACAATGTGAGACAACTTACTCTTGAGCTGTTTTTTATATGCTGATTGTGGACTTTAAAATTTCAAGTGACCTATTTCTAGGATTGATGGTACATATGTCTATTGTACATTTGTACTGATCTTCAACTACAATCTGGCTAATTTATTGTTTGTCTTTCAGATTGGATTTACTTATGTGTTCACCAAGTGTGACAGTAAATAAAGGCAAAGGACGGCGGCCTGATGAGAACATCAAGGTGTTCCAGGAAACGATCGGTAAGCTGTATCCAGAGCCTCCTCCATGGATCATGACGAGTAGCGCCACTGGATTAGGCCACGACGGGCTACTCCTCCATATGCGCAGTTGAGGAACTACCGGGACAATGAACCAGCCTAGGTAGGGGTGCTTGGGCCAGCTGCAGCTAGGAACAACATTATTATAGAAGAGAGAAGCGCAGACCAATAGACCATGATCTTTCACCGAAGGATCTTGCTTTACATGGACTTCTCGTTCAGTTTCATTTCCAGAGTTTGGCCTTTTGATGTATAGTGGAGCGTGATTTGTGAAATGCAGTTTCTCCAAATTTCTGCTTGCGGGGTGCTGCACTCCTGATAGGGGTGAAAACGGGTTGGGTTAATCCCGACCGATCCGGCATCGAATCCGATTGGTACCGAATCCGACTAGTACCGAATCCGGAGAAAAAAATATGAGTTAGGATATGGTAACAGCAATATCCGTCCGAATCCGAATATCCGTCCGAATCCGATACGTCTTCAAGTATGATTTCAGGTTAATGCTACTATTTGATGTTTCATTTTCTTGTGTAATGGTAAAATAAAATCTTCCACATCAGCTATTAAATAGTAACATCAAGTCAGTGCGTCCTACTCCATTTACTGCACTGTATGCATTCCTTACAAACAAGTAGGGGTGCAAACGAATTGGGTTAATCCCGACCGATCCGACACCGAATCCGATTGGTACCGAATCCGATTTATACCGAATCCGGAGAAAAAAAATATGGGTTAGGATATGTTAACAGCAATATCCGTCCGAATCCGATCCGTTTTCACCCCTAACTCCTGATACTACCTTTATGTGCTTGTTGTAACATTTGTCTCTTACCTGTGGAAGTAAAGCCTCGCTATGATTTCTGAATGATGCTATATGTAGTACATATTTGATAAGATTATAAGAGATAGAATAGAATTAATTAGGATGATTTGTATCCAATATGGCTCCTTCCATATCTCTAGTAACCTTTCATATCTGTAACTGATTGACTTATCTTCAAGTTATATTGTATTTTATATATACGTCCTCCGAGGCTCAAGCAATATACCCCGACAAATATTTCAGCCATTCTATTTTTCTACTTGGTATCAAAGCGGGTTCGTGTACTGGCCTGTTTATAGCCACCTCCAAATTCCACAGCGCATCGCCCCTGGAAGAGATGATTCATTCCCCATGGTCTAATCTCCTAGGGGCTATGCAAAATATTATAGATAGGTGGCCTTCTTTCTTCCTCCGATCAATAGATTGGACCATTCGCCGTCAGTTGCCCGCACGCGCTCGCTCTGGCACCGTCACGCTGCGCGGCCATCGCCAACCCAGGATCTGGCAGCCCCTTTCTGCTCTCCTCAGTGGTCTTTTCGCCCGGCTCTCTCCGCCGCTTATCTCTGTTAGCTCTAGCGTTGTGGAGGTCCACGCCGGGTTTAGATCCGGTCAGATCCGAGCTCCACGGCCCCATCTCTAGGCTCCCCAACGAGCGGCCCCTGCTCTTGGCCCCAGTCACTGCTGCCCCTAACTGCCGACCATGTCTGCCATTGTGATTGACTGCCACTTCGTTGTCTCTTCTCGTATCTTCCCGGGCGCTACGCACTTTGCCAGCGTTCACCACACCAAGCCGATCCTTTGCCTCTACTTCTTCCTCTATGCTTACAAGGTGCTGTCATTCTCACTGTGTCGACGTCCCATGCCTACCGGCTTGCTCTTCTTCTTCACCGCCTTCAGCCGCCGTGCACTCCGCTAGTGATCGACGTGCTTTCTACTCTAACACAGTGGCCTCCCAGGCATCGAGCGCTAGGCCAACGTCGTCTCCTTTGCCCCCGCCTACGGTCGCCTGCCATACGGTAGCCTTCCAGGTAAGGTTGTTAAAATCGCGATTCTAGTTGTAGAATCGATTCTACAATCCCACGAAGCCAATCTGACTCAAATCGTATCTTGAATTATACCTAGTAGAATTGTGGTAGAATTGCGATTCTAGTTGTAGAGTCATATAGAATCGCAGTAGAATTATGGTAAAATCATAGTAGAATCATGTAGAATCAATATCATCCAAGATTATGAAAGATTTAGGTGTTTGGTTGCATCCTATCTCTTAATTCAAGTTGTATGTTAAATACTAAATTGTTAATAGCTTATCATTAAGATTTGAAGGTTTGGAATAATAAAAATTAATTTAATTATTATTTATTTTACATTTTTAATGTAAAATGATCAGATTAAGGCAATATTGATAACATCGCTCTTCTAGTCGTATGTAGGACCGAAAAGGCAACAGAGGGGGGGGTGAATGGTGCCTTAAAATCTCTCCAAGTATTCACACAATCTTCTTCTCCAATAGCTACAAAGCTATGAAGAGGAAGATCGAATGTTCAACGGAGAAGAAGATCGATCGACACCGAACTAGAATCGCCACGCCGAGGACAAAACAAGGCGATCGAAAGGATCTATCGTGATCACTCGACAAAGAGATAGACCATCTGTTTCGAGAGATCGAACGCCAACTCGTGGTCGATCGAGTCACTCGGTAAGACAGACGATCCACCGAAAACCCGAGATCGACCGACAATAGAGACGCATATGTGACCGAAAGCAGAGAAGCGCGCACGACCAACTAGACAAGCGAGCTCATGACCACTTGCTTTGATTTCCAAATATCTTGCAATTCACAAAGCAATCGGGTATGAGACTTTAGACAACGTTTGCTCACGTCCTTTGACAGAGAAAACCAAGGCGTGAAAAACTTCTTTCTGAGATCCGGACAAGCGGCGTGGTCGAAATCAAACAGAGAATTCGGTCGACTCATGCACAAAAGTCTCAACGTGGTCGTAGCGAATGCGAGCATGTACTCGGCGCACGACCGCGAGACGCAAACACTTCTCCGATTCGACTCTTGCTCTCGGGAATGAATCGCCAAATAGCCTTGAGACAGATTCACTGCTCGAGCAAATCAAAACTAGGCCTACTCAAACCAAGAACACAACTCAAAGCAAGAAGTACGAGTTGATGAATAGAACCGCTCGTGGGACTAGAATAGCCAAGATGGCTTGGAGTAAAACCCACATGTCATCTGCGATTTGAAAGCCAAGAACACGGATATACGAAGGAACAAAGAGAGCGCAAACAAATCATTCAAACACAAGACAGAGACCACAACTCGAGTTTCCATTCCAACCATCAAGGAGTACAAGGAATCCCGACACGCCGGAGAGCATAGAGAGGAGCTCACACCTCTTCTCTTTCTCTCTTTCTCGATTATTCATACATGGATTCTCCACTCATCCTCTCTCTCACACAATCCCAAGAACACACTTACAGACTCCCATGGGAGGAGAGGCGGCCGCCTCCAAGGCCCAGTAAGCCAACCCACTCACACTCGCGCCTCCCTCTCCCTTTTATAGCCTCACACGAGACTAACCCTAATGGATCCATCCATTAGTCCATCTGGGCTAACCCAGTAAACCCCCTCCTAACACCGGGTTTACACACGCGCACACGCGCAACCCGTTACCGGTGATAGGTGACGAGATTTCGGTGCTTTTACAGAAACCGCTTCCCTTTGCGAGCCTGAGTCAATTCTCCAAATTGCCCTCACGCACCTTCCCTAAGCTTCCGTTTCCTTGCCGATCACGCACGACCGAACCTACCTCCAACCGATCGGACCTCCGACTCCTCGAGCCTAGTCCCGGTCCGCGCGCGCAACCACCTTGAGTCCCAAGTCTTCTTCGCTTCCTCGGTCGTTCGGACCCGACACCACCGTGTCTCGTCCCGACCACTCTGTGCCTCACCAAGACTTGTCTCCAAGATCTGCCGCATCCGACCGCCACGACTAGGCGTCCGACCGCTTGGACCTCGGCTCCTTCCCGAGCCTAGTCTGGTTCACCTCACCATTGCCCGTCGTGTCCACCTCTGGCGCTCTCTGCTCCGGTTCCTCGTCTCCCGACTTGCAACCACTTCACCGGCCTCGATCATCTTCGGCGTCTCCGACCGTCGGACCTCAACACCTCCCGTGCCTAGTCCCGGTCCTCCCACGCTCACCATGAAATAGCTCAAGTCCTGCAACCATCACGGACAAGCAAACCATCACATAGCACCGCACAAAACAATCAAACCATCGATCGGTACAACCAACAAGTTTTCCAGTGCAACACCTAGTTGTAAACCCCCTACGACCAATCCAATGCACAACACATGAAGTGCCGGTAGCTGCGACCACTCTTTAGCGCTACGACCGCCAAGGCACAAGCTACTACCATCGCAAGCTTGCAACGATTACCACACAGCGGCTACGACTACCGACTACCAAGACTGGTCGCTATAATCACAAAGTCGAATCAACTCCTACGATTAACAAGTCGTGAGCGGACACTGTCGCGAGCCTTTACGACCACCAAGTCGTAAAGCTCACCGACCACCAAGTCGATCCCACGACTACCAAGCGATCCACCAAGTCGAGCGGCCTCGGTAGACCACCAATCGATCGCCGGGATCACCGATCACATAGGCTTCGACTTCGCACGGATCGCGACAACTACCAAGTCGTAAGGCGGATCACCAAGTCGTGCCGAGCCTACGACCGCACACAACATTGCTACGACTTTATCGCTCAAAGTCTAGACACAATAAGAGGCACTCGAGCCCATCGAGTCTTCCCGCACCTCGACCTCATTCGGTGGCCCACGACCACACACGGCTCATTCTCGACCATCGCAAGTTTCAGCTCCAACTTGCCCAACCAAGTCGTACCAACTACGACTAGTCGAAACCATAGATCAAGACTTGCTTAAGTCCTACGACCACATCTCGGATAAATACGACTAGCCCAAAAGATCATACGATTTACCGGCTAAACCGACCGCGCCAACGGTCCACACGATCGATTCCAAGAGGCTACGACCAAAACCAGAGGTTCCATCGTGGTCGAAACCCATTCGCACCACATACCCGAATATTATCGTTGTCGAAGCCCTTCCGACCACTTACGACCGCAAACGATCGAGCTACGACCACATTCGATCGCCTGCAACGTGGTCGCGATCTGCCGTAAACTTGAGCGCCGACTCGACCGCGACTGCTACAACATGGTCGTAGCCGACTTACGACTTCCGGCCGCCACTCGCGACAACGTGGTCGTAAACGGTGCGCATACTTCCGACCACGACCAACGTGCTCGTAAAGCCTTTCGACCACTCGATCAACAAGTTTACGAGTTCACCAGAACAACAAAGTCGATAAAAGGATTCCGACCTCTCCTAGATGCTACGATCGCACGTAACCTACTCAACGGTGGCGTAAACTTTCGGTGGCCTTCGACTTCCAACAAGTGGTCGTAAACTTGCGGATGGCCTTCGACCACAGCTAAAATCGGTCGTCGCCCTCCCGGTGACTTCCGACCATGGCAAACCGGTCCAGACCACTCAATAGTCACAAGATGGTCGTAAACATTCGCGACCACCGAAGGAACTTGCGACCTCACAGAGACAACACACCGAGGTCGTAGGCAATCTATAACCACTCGATAAAGCTTGACACTCTGCTGAACACAAAGATGTAAGCTCGACTACGACTACCAAGTCGTAAACCCCTTTTTACCACAGGGTCTCAAGCCTACCCAACAGAAAGAGCCATTCTCAAGGCTTACGACTTTGCAGAGGCAGCTCAAACCTCAAAAACCAAACTCACTCTTCCAAGAACAAGAGTCAATTACTCATCACAACCATGAGGTGACCTCCACATGGTCTCTCATCGTAACTCTCAATGACATAGAATTTAAACCATAATTCTAGTCATGAATAAAATATATTTATTAATCAAATTAGATGACAAATGACCAAATAAACACTCATATCACTCTTAGAATACACGGTGAATTAGAATAAATATGTTTTTGATATGATCGGGTAGGATCTTAGACTCTACAATTTGATCCTAGAATGCAATCCTACCAGAGTGTCTCCGATCCGATTCAGAAACACAATTCTGACAACCTTGCTCCCGGGTGTCGAGCGCCAGACTGACGTCGTATCCTCCGCCCCCTAATCCTGTCCTCTCTAGCCATCTTCCTCCTCCGATCACCTTCTTCCTCCATTGGCGTGGCTCCCCAACTCTGCAACCTCTCTGCTCCTTTCGTCGATCATAGCACGTCGACCCCACCGTACGACGGCCTCCTAGGTGTCGAGCGCCAGACTAACGTCGTCTCCTCCGCCCCTGCCTACTTCTGTTCTCTCTGGCCACCTTCCTCCTCGGGTCACCTTCTCCCTCCACCGGCGTGGCTCCCCAACTCCATCGCCTCTCTGTTCCTTTCGTCGACCACGGTGGTTACAATCGGTTTTCTGTAGTTACGACCGGTTTCTTGTAGCTATGACCGGTTTACTGTTCACTTACCATGGTCGATGGTCGTATGCACCTCACCCATGACCTCCTCTGCAATCCTCCTTCGATGACTACCTCTACTAGTAGTGTGCCCGTGCTAACGCTACGGTAAAATATAAAATAAGATAAAATTTGTGAAAAATGCACATCCATTCACTCCCGTGCAAACAAACGAAGGCCTAACGTAATTCAACATTAGATATGCATGTACCTCCTACACGTCGACCATATATCAATGAAATGGATGAGTATTTAGCCTTGAAAGAAATAAGGATTTCAATCCATGGAAACTGGAGTGTAGGAGAAGAACACATACATTTCGAGGATTACTTCGGACAAGGTCAACTGCTTCCTGATTGCCGAGGTGCTCCCATAACCCATCAGAAGCAAATATAACAAACTGATCATTTGGTTGTATTTGGTGTATAGCAATTGCGAGTTCGAGAACTAAGAATAGGCTTCTTCAAGGTTTCCAGGCCGAAACTTGCTATGAAGAGGTTCTCTGTTATACTGATCTTTTAAGATATACATCTCCGATATATCTCGAGATCTGCAGAATATCATTTTACCTCATAAGTTGTATTATTTTGAAGAAAAAGCAGTAGGAGAGTATCCTCTGTATATATATTAATATAATATAAAAAGAGGGGATTATTTACATGAAGAGATATAATATAAGTTGTATTATGCATGCAAAGTAATATGATATGACAAAAATCCCCAACAGGTACTAAGTGATGTCGTTAATTAGTTAAGTGGAAAATATATATTAATGGAAAGGAACATGTGTGCTTGCAGAATGCATCGATTTCTCCTCAGATATAGTGGCATGCTTCCCTTTACGTAAAGCATAAACATTAAGCTAATATGGCCATACGGGAGGAGGACAAGAGGTATCAGTCATGGAGAAACAGAGTCTCGCACCTTTCACCATGTGCAGCTCTGGACTATATTGTCTAACGGTGAATGGTAACTTCCAAAATACACAAAGAATACAACAAGGAAAGAATTAGCTACAGAATGGAAAGGATCTTGCAGGATCGGACAAGCAATTGGCTTGTTATACATATACCAATCAGTCTTAACATTCTATATTTAACATGCCTCCTCAATCACAACTTTGCCAAGGTTGAGATTGGCCTGAACCTCTCAAGCAATACGATGGGTGTGATTTAGTAAATCCATCTGCCAACTGATCATGTGAAGAGATAAATCGGATGTCAAGAACTTTCCGAGCTACTCTTTCATGAACAAAATGATAATCGACCTCAATATGCTTTGTTCTAGTGTGAGAAACCAGATTGGTCGAGAGATAAGTAGCTCCCAAATTGTCGCACTCCAGACAGGCAGTCTCGGACTGAAAAATGATAAGTCTCGGACTGGAGAGACTACCTCTTTTGTTAATCATATGTACAGCGGTATAGATGTAAAGTATACCAGATGACAATGATTCACTTTTTAAAATTCTGGATGTCCATCTGTATGTTGTATATACTCTAACAACAGTGTGTAGACGTTGGTTACTTATATATACATGCGTTGCTTTGCTCAAAACCAGCAATGCTCTACAATTTGATTGTACCGAAACAAGGTAAAATGTAGCCTATAAAGAAATAACAAAGAAAATACCTCATTGTAGGTTGTTCTCGCTTTGCTTTCGACTTTCTCGCAGACTGAAAAGAACAAATGAAACATTTCATGACAACTTTTAACACTAATATTTAGTTAGATATGACTCGTTAAACTGACTCCCCAAAATATCAATGAAGAAAATAAGAAACTATCGATGATGATTTTACATCAAAAAAATGGAGTAAACAGATTTATCTAAGTTGCATTTTTGCTTATGCTTCCTATGAAAAGATGACTGTCACAGAGGCAACAAGAGGGAAAGAAAAGTATCAACTCACCTTTCATACCTCTACGCGCTGGGCGGCGAGATGCAGATCATGGATTTGTGTAATAGAAGTGTATATACTAAGTATTTTGTTAATGTATTTGTGTAATAGAAGTGTATATACTAAGTATTTTCAACTTAGCACTGTTATATGTCGTGTAACGGTGTAGTCCATAAGAAGATCATTCACACACGACCAGAAAATTTTGGGGCTCAATTAGAATACTTGGTTATGACTTAATGAGCAGCATTCACAAAACTAATATCGAATCACATCGTTTAGGGACCAACGCTAGTGATGACCTATTAGTAGCAATGATATGTTGATATGCAATTACTATATGGCCATCATGCGGATAAGCTACCCAAACATGCCCGGTTTAGAGAAAACAGAATCGTGAGCATCGAGTCTTCTTTTCTCCCATTCTTTTTTTTAAAAATAAAAACGAATGTCCTTATGATTAAGAGTAACATGGAATTTGGCTATGTGGCAAAATCATAGAATGTCCAAACTCATCACAGATCAACTCTAGGAGTCCTCAAATTCTTATATGGTTGTCCATGAAAATTTATGCAGAGGCCAAGCTTGTCTGACCTATAAAACCTCTGTTCAATGAGAATCTGACTCTAAATCACACCTTATAGTTGGTGCAGTGATATTTTTAATAGAACATATGAAAGTCAATTTTGGAACCGTGATTCATACACGCATGCAAGCAGTCCACATTTTCAAACCACTAACAACCGAAATGTCAACATATGAAATCTCTGTACAATTATACAAAGACAATCTGTATAAAGCGCAAGTACATACTGCAATAATGTGAAAAACCAACAATATTAATTTAACTAACCAATGGGTCATTCAGCATATGCTCTTTCCAACACGCTAATATGCTCAAAACCAATTAACTATAGCAAGAATCGGCTAATATGCTTAAAATCCTTGTTCGTGCCACAACAACATATTAAAAGTGCAACCTCTGTGGCACCCAGATGCATACTCCAACCAACTCGGGCCTACAAGAGATTAATCTACCACTTCATAAGCAGTTGCTCGTGAGAAAGTAGAAAAGCAGAATGGATTGATTGCAAACAAGTGCGCTCAAATTGACCTCAATGTCTCCACATACTACGAAAACTACATGCCAACCTACTCAATTGTACCACCTACAAAGAAACTCAACGAGAAGCATCTAAATCTACAAGAGCCCACGGTTTCCACATCTAAACACTAACAAATGTTGCAAGCCTACCTTTCTCGCCTACATTTGAATACCAATCAAGAGCTCAAATCTACAAAATCAACAATCCTACATCCAAACACATTGAAATCACTACCAAACCTACAAGAGCCCTATCAAACTTACAAGAGCCCAACTTTGCGAATCACATGATCCCAAACATCAATTGTACGAATGAATTGATTAATGAACTTATCAACCTACACAAATCCCTCCCATCGAATAACTGATCCCGCCCACAAATCCCAAGCTATTCCACATCCAAACATCTAAATCGACAGAGAAAAGCCTCGTTTCCGCTTCCTTACACGCAAATTGGCACCCATGATCTGTTTGCTTAATTCAATAAATGAATCACTAACCAAAACTACAGCTATAGGACAAGTCAACAACCACGATAAACCACCCAATTGGTTAGGAATTGAGCCGAAAAACGGCAGTAAGAAACCGGAGGCGGCGAAGCACTCACATCGACTTGGCCCTTCTTGGCGACACTGGGCGATCCTTGGCGTGACGCCGCTCCTCCATCAAACTCGGCCGATGGTGACGGGCGGCTTGTGGTCGCGCCGAGCGAGCAGTGTCGCCGACCTCCGCCGCCGTGAAGGTGAAGTGCCCCAACCGCACGTTCTCCGCGTAGTGCATGCCGTTCCCAGACGCCACGCCACCGCATCAACCACCCGAAACCACCGGTGTCAATCCAAGCGCCAAATCGGTAAATCACCACATCGCCATGGCTTCCCCAACCCAATCGCATCGCTTGATGACGCTTGCTTACCCCGAGGAAATGCGGTGGGAGTCGGGAGCCGAGTCGGGGAGTTGGGATCGGGGCCAACGACGTGGTACTTGCCGACGGCCATGGAGCCGACCTTGATCTCGTCGGAGATGCACTTGGTGCGGCGGACTCGAGGTCGAACCGA
The DNA here is from genome assembly GCA_036346575.1 of Dendrocalamus sinicus. Lineage (NCBI taxonomy): Eukaryota > Viridiplantae > Streptophyta > Magnoliopsida > Poales > Poaceae > Dendrocalamus > Dendrocalamus sinicus. The sequence goes on from CM070658.1 coordinate 27,487,134, forward strand.
GCGCGCGCGCCGCGACGAGGCCGAGAGAGGACGGCCAGAGCGCAGACATCCGTGGCGGCGGCCGGGCGCCAGCGTGGCCATGGCTATAGATCGGAGAAGGCGGCGACGCGTGCGACAAGGTCACGGGGTGGTCTTGGCGTTTGATTGGCAGCTACCGGAGGAGGCGGTGCTGGATGGGGAGAGGGAGATGCGGGGTGGAGAGGGAAGGAGGCGGCGGCGGCGGGTGGGGAGGGAAGGAGGAGGCGCCGGCGCGTGGGGGGCGGAAGAGGAGGCGGTGCGGGTTGGGAGAAGGAGATGCGGGGTGGGGAGGGAAGGAGGCGGCAGCGGCGGGTGGGGAGGGAAGGAGGAGGCGCCGGCGCGTGTGGGGCGGAAGAGGAGGCGGTGCGGGTTGGGAGAAGGAGATGCGGGGTGGGGAGGGAAGGAGGCGGCGGCGGGTGGGGAGGGAAGGAGGAGGCGCCGACGCGTGGGGGGGCGGAAGAGGAGGCCGTCCAGCAGTTCTGGGTTCAATGATGTGCATGATCCAGATGATTTTGGCCTTAGGATCTTCAATGAGTAAGAGAAGAAGGCTTGAGGAGAGATCCAGGCCATTCATTTGTATGTAGTTGGATACTTTGGTACACAAATCTGGGTGGACTTAGATTAGGCATGATTGTGGGGGTGGTTGAGAGGGGTGGATTTAGTAAAGAAAATTTTGGTGTATTATAGAGGGGTAGAGATGGCAGACAACTTCATCACCGGCTCTTCGCATGGCACTCCTTGTCGGCTTCTACTTCAGCTTGAGTATCCTTGTCGACTTTTTCTCTAGCTTGAGCGTCTGCAACGCTCCCGCGCCGACTGCGGGGATGTTAGAGTACATATTTAGCAAGATTATAAGAGGTAGAATAGAATTAATTAGGATGATTTTTATCCGATATGATTCATTCTATATCTCTAGTATCCTTCTATATCTGTAACAGATTGATTTATCTCTAAGTCATATTATATTCTATATATATACCCTTCAAAGCTCAAGCAATATACCCCGATAATTATGCCGATCATTCTATTTTTCTACACTACACCATGGCCTAGGCTCTGCGGTGGCAGGGCGGAGTGCAATACGCCGATCTGGAACTGCACATTTATGTTGATGGCAGTCGACAAAATTCAATGTACTGTACACATTTAATGGGACAAGCTTAGATTTTTTGCAAACATTCTATTGCCCGACAAACTGCTGGCTCGGGTGGCTTGTACAGCATGGTACTAGTACCACTGGTGGTAGTAATTTGATAAAATTCAGATTCCACTGGTGGGATGATCCGGGATGATCCCTTTCACTTTGGCCAGCCGAGACATGAACACAGTTAGGCTCCACTAGGAAGCCGGACAGAGAACAGAAACTCAGAAAGCGAGCTATGCACGTCCTGGATGTGTTTCACTTTCGCCGGGGCTGCGCGTGCCGCTCCCCGAACCCCGCCGGCCTGCCTCTCGCTGGCACGGTGGCTCCACTGCATATGAAATATTACAAAAATGTATATGGTACCTTATGTTATTCTGACTACCGCCGCATCGGCCGCTTATCTGTGGCTCACAGCCTGGGGAGCCAAATAGTAGGCGGTTTAAGATCCGTTGGCAGAAAAAAAAAAGGTTTGTATATGGCTTGGCAATTCGGAAGTGAAAATAGGGGCTGCACTTGTAATCCCAACCTTGTACAGCAAGCGCTACTGGGCGTGATCTTTGCTTATTTTGGGTTGCCTGGAACAGGCGCCTGGAGTCCGGACACGAACGCTGAAAGCCGGGAGGATGGCCAAAATGTCGCGTGTTGTGATACGCACTCGAGGTTTCTTTCGCCTCTGCGGAGAGGTGGCCGGGAGACTTGTTGCCGGTTGCCAGGGCACGTAGCCGCGATCCGAACGCCAACCCGGCGAGCTTTGTTTTGCGGCCACGGATCAGTCAAACCACCCCATGCCCTGCTGCCGCTGCCCGTGGGGGCAGCCACAGATGGGCTGATGGCCACATGTTCCCGCCCTCCTCCCCGTACTGCTCATTGAGTCATTGGGCCTCTCCCTCTCTCTCTCGCTCGCTCCTGTTACGCTTTAGGGCCCAGTGCACAGGGACTCGAAGGGGTCCTCTGCTCTGCTACTGCTACCAGCACACCATCCGCCAAGCGCTCAGTTTGATGATAGCTTATATTTTTTTACTGTACTAGTTCATTTTTTATTATAACTGATAGTAACTTATTTGGTGCAATTAAATTTTAAAAAAATTAAAAAGAAAAAATAGGTTAACCCATCACAGACAATGTGAAGGAATACAAAAAAAGATAAAAAGCCAAAAAACAAACAATAGAAAAAAATAAAAAGATAAAATTAAAAAATAGTAAATTAAAAGTCACAAAGTGAATATGAAACTAACGGCGCTATGCGCATGCAGTACATCAACACTGCAATAGGACCCATCAGCCTTCCAGTCCCGGCCTTTTATCAAGTTGCAGGCAAATGCAGTTGACTGGCCCCTTGGGCTAGCTAGTTGGCTTGTGCGCTTGCAAGTATAAAGGCAGCCAACACGACAACAGCTACAGCTAAAATCTGTCGATCAGCATCGATCGAAATTGCGTTTGTGCGCGGCGGCACAGTGACTCCACGAACACGTCCATCAATGAGCCGGTCGACGCCGATGGCTACATGCACACTCGTGGCCCTGCTCCTCCAGCCTTTGGGCGCGCGCGTCATCTCATCTTCTCGTCACCTCGCAGGCTGCTGCATGCCCACGACACACGGCTGGCTACCTGGCTTGGCCACGCGCGCCCATGGCCACCTTTCTCCTTTTCTCGCGCCTCCAAGGGTGGGGTGTCCCAAGAAAGGGAAGAGTTGTGCGTGTGGGTGTGTGCGCGTTTTTTTTTTTTTGAGTGTGTGACATGGAGACGTCACGTCGTGGATCTTGGAAAGGAGCGGTCGGATGGCGACGCCTGCTTGCTTACCTCTTCCCGGTCAAATGGCCATCACCACTCACCAGCTAAACTCGGCTAACTCTCCTACACACCACACGACCAGCTCTCCAACAGGCAACAGCTGCAGTGGGGCAGCGACGCCTGGCCTCTCCCCGTGCTTTGGCCACAAAAAGCAAAAACCTGCACGGTTTAAAACTCTGATCAATCATACACGACCCTATGCTATGCTTTATCTGTCCTTGCTGACTAGGGAGAAGGAAAGAGGGATACCCTGGCCTGATGTGATATGCAAAACCCGCTTTCCTAGGATACGCCTAACGAATATATCGAGAGAGAAATATATAAAATTTTTTTGTACTCCTACCTTTTAATATTCCTTTTAAATAAATATATTATACTTCTATCACTTTTGATATACTTAAATAATAATTCTAAGATACACTAATATGACATAGTTAAAAAAATTCATCGAAACCTTTTATTTTTACTATATAATTTGTTTCCATATGTAAAATAAGTATATACATAAATTATACATAAAAATGAACTTTGATAATATTTTCTATATAACTTTAAATATCTAATAATTATTATTAGAGTGCTAAAAAAGGATAAAGAGATATAACTTATTCGTTTAAACAGTATATACGAAGCGCGAGTACATACTTGCAGAGTATGCAACTATGTGTGTGTATATGTATATATATGCGCTATTCTGCACCTGCGACTGTGCGCGCTAGAAAGTTACTGCTGTGCGTGAGTGAAATTCATGTCAAATACATACAGAGTTACTGTCAGTTGTGTAGTGTTACAATTGATAGTAACTCTACATATGTTTAGCAGTAACTTCATTCGCACACAGTAGTAACTTTTCGGCGTGCATTCTACAACTGCGCATGGAATAGTAATTTTATGTATTTATATGTGTATGTATATACATAGAATTACTATTCTGCGTGCAGGTGTAGAATGCGCGCAGGAAAGTTATTGCCGTGTATGAGTAAAGTTACGGTTAAACACATATAAAGTTACTGTCAGTTGTAATACTATAAAACCGACTCTATATGCATTTAACAGTAACTTCACTCACACACGACAGTAACTTTTCGGCACGCACAGTACGCGTAGACACAGAATAACACATCTGTGCATATATATGTATATGTATATATACATATGTATGTGTGTGTGTCTTAGTTATATATAATCCTGGTCAATGAAAAAAAAGAGTTATGTGACAGTATTCCTTGAATTTGAGGTGGGATCATTTGAACACTGCAAATGCATCGGAAAGAAATGCAAAAGAGAATCGCTAGTTATTTGATTATGCATTTTGAATTCAAGGGGGGTTATCCGACAATTGCTAAATTTCAGGTGCTGGCGTGCTGCAACCGCAAATAGAGCATGAATTGCATCTACATGTAGAATACATAGGATTGGTACTTGCTAGCGCATTGAGCCATTGGGAACACCAACAGAAGCAGTCACAGAACCTCATCTTTCATCAGTTTCAATTTCACAACAGATTTATGGTTTCTCTCAAACAAACCACATAAGTTTTCTATGGCCGTTTTAAGTGGTTTATCAGGATATGCTTTTTGAATCGACTTATCAATTTATCGTATTCGATTCGTTCACATAAATATTCATGTTATGGTCAAAAACCGTAAGCCGTGTGAAAAAAAAACCCACCCAAAGTGTACAGCTCCCAAATTTGACCGGACAATCAAGTAATCAAGATGCAGGAAGAATTCAAAATTTTTTCCCAAGCTACGGCAATGACTCCAATTTTGAAGCAACAGTACTATATACAATTCTACCCAGTTTATACCATCAATTACACCAAAAACCAGAAAAAGGAAGAACATCTACAGCACGGACTGACCCACATTCCAAAAATCTAAAATTGCAGGCTTTTTTGCTTAATTATCTACTACTAATGGCAAAACTGGCTGTACTTACCAACACCCAGCCTCCAGTGCTTATTGAGCTCACCAAATTCACATCAATTTGCATGTATATCCGCCGGTTTGCCACCAACTTGGCGGTGCTTATGCTGCATTGCTGCTCTAAGCTTCCTGTAGATGATCAGATTCATGTCATAGACATGGGCATCGCGATCAATTCATCCACCCTTATGCCTTCTCATGACACATAAAGTTCTGCATGCTTGCAAGTTTATGTATACATAAACGTCTTCATCCACCAGTCTGCCAATTCCATCCATACTACGCGAGACCAACCGATGAGAACCACGCATCATCGAATCAAATCACAATCACAACAATACTATTCCCATCTCTTCTCACTGAATTGTCTTCGTGAGCTTGCACTTGGAGATGAAGACGGTGGATGGGCAATTCAGGGTGCAAAGCTTGAGCAGTTCCGACGCTTGCTGCTTTAGCTCCGGTCCGCAACCGCTTTGGATGACCAGTAGAAGCTTGGCAGCCAGTCCAGCCTCCAGGACAGCGGGTGCGCACTCTTCAGGCACCATCCGACACACCACCCACAGCATGGACAGCGCACGCCGCGTGCAGGCTTCCGATACCCACATCAGCAAGCGCACGGCATTGGGTATTGTCCGCGGGCAATCCTTCAGTGCCGTCCTGCCTTCCGGGACTGCAGCGAGCGCGTCCAAGATGTCCAAGGCTGGTTCCACACACTCCGTCGCCAGCTCCGGCAGCAACTCCACCAGCTGCGGCACCGCACCAATGCTAACAATCATACTCCTGGCCGGCCTGTGCACAGCACATATCGAATTGAGCAGCTCGAGCCCAGCGTTCACACCGTCCGGGTGCCGCTTGTCTCGGACTAGGCGCATGGCGCCCACCAAGAGGCTCAAGCTCGCCACCGTCTCCGGCCGGAAGCCTTTCTCGTCCATGAGGATGCGGATGAGTCGGACGCAATTGATCTTGGTGTCGGCCGCGCCCTCGTTGAGCATGTCCACCACGAGGGACACCTTCGCCGGCTGCATGAGCGCCGCCTTCGCGTCGGCGTCGAGCGGCACGACGCTCACAAGAATGGCGACCGCCTCGGACCCGACGGCGTGGGACGTGAATGGGCCGAGCAGCGAGGTCAACAGCGCCACGCCGCCGGCCTCGGCGATGGCCTTGGTCACGGACTGGTGGGTGAACGCGAGGGAGCGCAGCTCCTGGAGCGCGGCGACGCGGGCCTGGCCCTTAAGGGGCTGCCTCTTGGGGACAGCCGTGCCGCGGAGCCTGTGGACGAGCTCGGCGGCGCGGCCGTGGAAGTCGGCGGAGCGCTTCTTGAAGTGGGTGTAGCGGCGGGCGAACCAGGCGGCGATGAGCTGCCGGAGAGTGGTGTTGGGGGTGAGCGCGTCGTCCCAGAGCTCCTGCATCGTTGTTGGGCAGGTCCGGTGTCCGAGCGCTAGCCACCGCGAGATGTTGGCTCGCTCGTACGTCTGCCCGGTGCAGAGCGTGACCGGATCCACCATCGGCTCCAGCGAGATAGGGCAGATGATCACCGCGGGCACGGCCTCGTCCCCGCCGCCGTCCCCCGCGGCGTCCAGTTCGTCCATCATCTTCCTCAGCTCCACCGGCTGTTTCCCTCCATCAGCCGCCGCCCCGTCCCCAGGCTCCAGGGCGCACCCCAGGATGCCGTCCTTGAGCGCCGTGTCGATGTCGAGCACCAGCCCGCCGCAGGGCAGCTCCTGGTACTGCGGCATTGTGGGCGGCGCGCCCACTGACTGCCCCAAGAAACGCCTACCACCACGCACCAGGCGCGTATACGGACGGCGAGGCCCTTTTACCACCGGCGCACAGGCATCGGAGGAGACGGAATGATGGGGCGAATTATCGCCATCATCATCACCATCTTTCTTCCTTTCTTCCCTCCTTGCTTTCCCTCTTTCTTGACCTGTTGCTTTTCTTGGATTTTTGGATTCCTGCAGCCAGCTACGAGTCAAAAGGCGGGCAAGCGAACATGGAGTTGGAGCTGAAAGCTTTTGGGTTTTGGATAGGTGGTGGATTGCTGCGACACACAGAGATATGGGGAGATCTGAGAGGAGAGGAAGCGGAGGGGAATGGGAAACTGAAGAATGAGATCTAGTCTTAAGCTAGAGTGGGTGGAGAAGAGAGCGAGGGGAGGGGAGGGGCGTATGTGTGACTTTTCAGTGTGTGTGTGAGCAAGAATATCCTGATGGAATTATTTGGGCTGTATTTTTTGGGTGGGTGGGGAATTGGATGAGAGACGGCGGGGACCAGCCATTTGCACTCTGCCTGTCTGGTGGGCCTCCTACAGACTCTCTTGTCCTCCCCCTCCTTTTTTATTTTCTTGCAGTGGTATTTTATTTCGCTTATTTGATTTTTCTTTCTTTTCGGTGCTACTGTATGCTACTCACAGAAGTAGAAATCGGCCTATGCCAAAAGCGACGACAAGAAGGGATGGAGTAGAATATGAAGTGCTTCCCCGTATCTGGCGTCGTACCCATTTTTATTTTTTTTATTCTTTTGGCGTATAAATATTTTATTTTGGCCCTTTCAGAGCTGCAAAAGTAGCGACAAGCAATACTGAGCTCCTGCATCACGATAGATACCTACCAAGTTAGGGAAGCTTGGTAGAAGAACGTGTCGAGCTAGCCGTCCATGACAGGAGGCAGATAATCACTCGATTAGCGTAGGCATGATCAATTAGTGTAATGCATGCATTAATTAGTGTAAACCATGGTTAAATTAAGCATATATGCATGCTACCAAGGCTGGGTTGCTCGATAGGTACCTATTGACATCCCTAGCTCGGTAGATGCTAACACGGTAGCGCCATTCTGTTGTCGGTGGCTGGCGATTTCAGAGAGAGAGAGGACTAGATTTGGTAAATTGGATGCCTAAGATCCAATTTAAAAAAGAGGGTGACTACAGCACGCTATACCGTTCGGGGCTGATCCGAACGGTATAGCATCCAACTATCCATCGTCTCTTCACCCCACGCTCTCCTCTCCGGTCACCATCCTATGTTATCTCCACCCCACACCCTCCATCGCGCGCGGAGCGCGCGCGACGCCGTCCTTCCCAGTGTGAGCAAAACCTCGGCGTCGTCCTTCCTCTTACATCGCACAGAGTAGCCAACATAAAGGGGAGAGCAGCCATGCCACTACCAGTTAAACATAAATAAACTCTCATCTACTTGCATGCTCAACTCTAATAAGAAATTTAATTTCTACAAGATAAATAAGAATTAGTTCTTACCTACCGTAAAAGACTTGCTGCAAAAGAATGGGCAACATGATGACAGAAACAAATAATCCTAAAAATCTAACCAAGTCTATCCTCAATAAAAACTGAATTGACTACACCGAAGGACTAGCAATCACGGCCACAGTGAGCATGATCAAGGGTTAGGTTACCACTCCTAAAGTCAGCCACATGGAACCCTCAGAGACCACCAACACCAATTTTTTTTTATTTCGGGGACAAAATCTTTTTTAGGGGGGAGGGATAGGCTGAAAGAACCCAGACTTTTAATTAATGCCAACAATGTAATTTAAGTAATTAGAAGAGTAATTAAGTTAATTACAACATAGTAAATTACAAGAAATTCAACTCAGTAAAATATTGCTAATAATGTTAAAATTGTAAAGCATCACTAGTTAGTATTTCAGATCTTTTTTTGACTTTAGTATCATTAGTAGATGAATATTTAGCACGTATCGATTAAATTGGTGTGTTGTTGTTTAAATCATTTGTTGCTAATTTAATTAATTTGGTAGTCGCATATAAATGGTAGAAACCCATTAATAATTATTTAGGATTTTTTAGAATTAATTAATGGCCATTCGGAGACTTAAAACATTACGTGATGAAATAAAATTGCGCGCATCGATTAAAGTTCAACGTAATGATTAAAATAGCAATTTATTCATAAAAATTTATAAATGGCTAAAATAAAATTCACGGATCACACAAGGGCATTTTAGTGTAATTTATGCAATTATTTACCTACTTGTTATTTTCTTCGGCACCGGTACATTGAACGATAGCATATATACTAATTGCAAAAAAGGAACCAGGTTTGGAGGGTGACTTTTATTCGACTAACCTTGAGACCCAGAACTTCAATATAAACTCAAGCAAACATCCCTTTGAGCATATAATCATAGTATCTTCCGTAAAACTAGTATTTCCCCTATAAAATTATTATCACCCTGCATCAAAAATCAAAATCATGTTTAAATTGAATGAATGTTATGGGAAAGGAAGGAAAAATATGAGGGCAAACAGTTATAGAAGCCACTGTCAGGCCAATAAATAAGGGGTGGAAGGTCCCCTAGGGTAGGCAAGAGAAGGGCAGGTTGGGACCTTCTACATAGGGATAAAATATAAGGTTAATCAGAGTTCACTTGTGTAATAGACCATATAAATCGTATCAACCATCGTTCCGTCTAAAGGCAGGTAGGATTAGTAACTATATTGAGGTTATTATGCACTCCACAAATGGGTAAGTAGAATTATCTAGGGAGGAACCAGGCAAGGGCTCGATTGGACTTTGGACCATAGAGGAATGCCTGGCGCATATATTTAGCGATGTGAAGTGTCAGACGAGGCCTCAATTGGACAGTGGGCTATAAAGGGTAAGTCCAACCAATGACTATCTTATAATTAAGGGTGGCGAGAGTAAGAGAAACCCCGGGCCAATAATTATAAGAAGTCAGGTGGAGGCATAATATACTGAGATAGTAGTAAAAGTTCTATGCTCTGATTTGGGCATTGCATCTAAGGAAATACGAAGATCCACTCGCAACAATAATTAGGGTGACTATGGGTAAAGTAGTACAAGACTGCGCAGTGCTATATAAATCATGAACTCTTGCCTATCTCCTGGACTGGAGGCTACGTAACCAGTGGAAGTTTTTATCCACTATACGAGTGTTCAGTATATTTCTAAATTAATAATATGAAATTCTTTCAAAACTTCAAAACATTTATTTTCTACAAGTTTTGAAATGAGAAAGAGAAAGAGATAAAGGAAGAGAATGAGATGGAAAATGAGCAAGAGGATGAGAAGGAAGATTTCAAAAAAAATGTTAGATTATCAGCATCTAGTGCATTTTGCTAATAATGCTTGCTGAGTACTTCTGTACTCACCCTTGCTATTATCATCATTTGTTTAGAAATGGCTTAGCCCGAAGTTCTACTAGGAGCTAGCAAAGTTCACCTAGAAGACTACTACTACTCCACCAGATGGAATGCTATGAACTCAAGTACAATAGAGTATAACTATCAACTAGTCGTCACCCTTGTGTAGTCGCTGGTTAGATCTTTTTTCCTTTCTAAATATTGTATTAGTTGAGCCATCATGGTTCTGTAATATGCTTTATCTCTGTGTGGCAAAAGTATTTAATAAGAAAGAACTGTCTCTAATTATTGTTTCACTGCAGCACTCTGATGGGCTTATTATTCATTGAAGTAGTGTTCTATCGGGCAAACGAATAATAATCCATTGCCTAAGTGTTATTACCCCTCGGTAATGGCACGAGGCGTTACACTCCCTCAATGCTTTGACTACGCATCAGTCGCTGCATATTCCCTTCTATGAAACAAGCATTCTGATTGAGCCAAATAAGCAAGAATTTGTTAGCTATACGAGTATCATTACTTTAAAAGATGGTCATTGGACTGGGGCACAGCCGCACTCTGGGCTGAGCTCATCGGCGAACTCGCCAGTGGTGAAGAGAGGGTCGTAGAGGCTATGGCAAGGCCAGGGATAGGTAAAGGGGCTCATGGAGAGTCCATCAGTGGTGACGGCGGTCAGAAAGGTGGTCAGAGGTGGGCTCTCGGCGATGTGAAGCACTGATGAAGTCTGGCAAATGATGACAATGGCAAAAGAGCGAAATAGCAGGGCAAAGGAACACCGAGATGGCTTTCTAGGCCCAACGCTGTGCTAATGGTGGTGGCATGGGGACCAATGGTCACTGGAGGTGGGCTGGCGGCTAAGCCTTGTGGCGACGCAGGACAAAGCTACAGTGGTGACAACAAAATCTACTACTTCGGGCCAAGATGAACAGCGCATAAGTGCTAAAAGCTCACCAGGAGGACAGTGGTGAGGATGGCAATAGTGGGGAGACATTGAGGTGGCCGGTGGTGGTGAACTGCGGCGGTGGCGAGGTTGTTCATGGTGACAGAGTTCCTCAGAAGGATAGACCTGCAACCAGGCATGCTATTAGAAAAGAAGGGAGTGAGGCAAAGCTAGAAACAACCACGACGAGGCTCAAAGCTTACCAAAGAGGTAGTAATTCAATGGCGATGACAACGACCATAGTTGAAGAAAACGACATGTACTCGGCGATTCGCTGCAAGGTAGGAGAAATCGATTGAGGGAATTTCAAATTGAAGAGATTTGGCACAAAGTGACGCAAATAGAAGGCCAAAAGCTCACCAGGAAGGGAGGATGGCATGATGGAGCATGGTGATGGGCATGCGCTAGAGTCAAGGATGGCGGTGGGGCTTGTAGTATACTTGTATGTCAATGTTTGCACTTTGGCCGAAGTGTGCTATGTGCAATATGATATGTATCATGGTTTACTTGCATGTTAAATTGTTAATGTTTGCAGCAGACAGTCATAGAGCATGTGGCTGTAGACTATAGTGTGCTCTCCCATGGGGACTTGGTGGGGGTTGGGTCCCTGTCGGGGCCAGGGCTGGGGCCGCCTATCCGGGGGTTGGGGCAGATATGTTGTTTTAACCAATATAAATAAAGTCGATATAGTGTGTACTATAATTAATTTGTAGATCTCGTTTTGAAAATACTTAATTTAAAAACTAGTTACTATAGAAAAGTCAAAAAATAGTTTTTACAAGTTGAAAAGAAGAGACCTAGTATCTCATTTTCAATGGTTTACTGAAGGAAATATTTGTCGCAAACAGGGTTAAAACAAGGTCATTGTTAGGCGGCAGATAAATTAATACGGCTATCTGGGTCATCAGCGTCCAAAATCTCCAAAGCCGCAAAGAGAAAAAAGATGGCAAAACATCGCAAGTGCAGCGATGCCAGGTTGGTGCCCTCTTTCTTGCGTACGTGTTTAATTAAGTGGATCCGCTACGATCATGACCGTGACCAAGACACGTGAGGGCAGATTTTATCAAGCAAAGAAAAGAGAGAAAAAGAAAGAAAAAATATAAAGGCCAAAGTAGGTAACAGCTGCACTAGAGGAAAGAAAGGAGAGGTGAACATGTGGAAGCGCACCGCACGCAAAGCCCCGAACTAGTCACAACTCACCTTTTCTGTCGCTCGCCGGTACAGAAATTAACTCGACGGATGATACACTACCGAACTACTGAACCACATATACCGCCTACACGTACGTGCAGACGAGATAGCTCAAGTCAGAGGGCGAAACGAAGGCATTAAACACACGAACTAACAAGACACCAAGAGACTCCAAGAGTCAAATCCATCCGTACGTGGGCGAGGCACGCGGGGTGGGAGGAGGCTGACCGCGAGCCTCGTTTCTGCCCTACACCGAGGCCCAGGAAGGCGGCAATCCCTCTCGATCGGCTCGTCGGCTCGGCGCGATCGAGTGACGGGCAGGCACGTCGATCTCTTGATCGGCACGGCCGCGCGCGGAGGGGAGGGGACGGGAGGACGGCGCGTGCACGGCAGCGAGACACAGCGCGCTTCAAGTCCTGACTGACCCAACGTGCGAGCATAGGGGCGCCGTACGCGCGAGCCCCCGACGACCGAGGCAAGCGCCGGGCGACTCAGCTCGCTCGGACGCTCGACCAGCCAACTACCCATCGCCGCCTTCAGTTCGGCCGCTGCGCGCCTGCGCGCGTTCATGGCATGGGGCGTCACGCACGTTCCTGCCGGGGCGCACACACAGTTCAGCGGCAGACCTACGTACGCAATGCTACTGTTGACCATTGTCTCGTTGGGGTAGCAAACGTAACTGAATCCAGCGACACAGGCGAGTGTAACAGATTGTGTCATTTGCCGTTTGGATCTATTACGAGGGTCTGATTCTTTTAGCTTTAGGGTCACTCGTTTCGGTTTCAACTTCTGCCTTCTGATTTATTTTTCACTATTTATAAATTTCGTCTTTTTTTAAACTTTTAGCTTTTTTTAAACTTTTTTGCCGGTTCTTTTTTTTCCAGTATTCGTTTGCATTGTCCGTAATGAGCTAGCATATTTTTTCTATTTTTAAATTTTTTTAAATTTAATTACACCAAATAAGTCACCTTCACCTACAGTGAAATTTCAGCCGCTATAGTGCAATTTCAGCCATAAGCTACAACTTTTCAGCCCAACCGAGCCGGGCCTAAAAGTTATGTTTTAGGTTTAAAGTTACTTACATTTATACTGTCTATAATAATTAGCTTTTAAACGGTATATTTTTTAAGCCAAAGTCAATAGAAAAATTATAGTAAAAAATATACTTATTTCAACTGTATCGGACAAAATCGCATACGATTATTTCCCTCTGCATACTGTCTCTCATGAACAGTCGAAATTCAAGTATTTAAACCATAAGTCATAAGCCACTAGCCCAAAAGAAGCCACCCCTGGTTTGTTCCCCTGAAGCAGAAAGCAAGCTGCTGAAAAAACTGCAGCTAAAATGTTGTAAATAATGGATAGAAAAATAGAAACGAGAGATATGGATTTTTACATGAAAAATACTTATGAGAAAGGACAATGGACGCACAAAAGGTAAATCATCATAATGAGAAGAGATTATAATAGAGCACTTCCTTTTCCTATGGGCTACTGGGGTAGATATATAGGGCGAGGAAAACAAGTCCCACATGAAGAGAAAACCGAAGTAGAGTCGGTTGCTATAGATTAACACCACGTCTAATACAACATGTATATGGCCTTGGCATTTGTCATGCCACGCCTGGCATAAGGTGATGCAGTGTCCTATATAGATACGGTACAAATTTAGATCAACTTCAACAATCTCCACATTGATCTGAATTCCTTTCAATAGTTAAAATACATGATAAATTCCAATAAAATCAGCATGTACACCTTGTGCGCCGAAAGTCCAACGGAGTAGTCAGTAATACCAAGTCTGAGTAAAACTCAAACTTAGTGGGAGAAACTGGCTTTGTCAATATATCAGTTAGATTATTATGAGTATTTATCTTACTGACTTTAATATCATCTTAATTAATGACACGCCAAATATAGTGATATCTAATATCAATGTACTTTGTTATCTCAAGGAGCGTTTGATTTTTTGTAAAACAAATAGCATTCTGATTATCACAAAATATTATAGTGCAAGATATACTTCCACAAAGCTTAGTAAATAAACCTCTTAGCCAAACGGTTTCTTTGCAAGCTTCAGAAGTAGTCATATACTCAGTTTATGTAGTAGATAAGGCAACGATAGCTTACAAACTTACTTTCCAATTAACAGCATACCCTCTAAAAGTGAACACATAACCAATGATAGATTTTTTTTGTCCAATCTCTAGCAAAATCAGAATCCATATAACCAACAAGTCCATCTCTAGTCTCCCCAAACTGTAAACAAGCATTAGATGCATCCCACAAATATCTGAAAATTCATAAAACTGCTTTGCAATTCTCTTTCTCAGGATTAGCAATGTATCCACTAACCACACTTAATGATTGAGATAAATCAAGGTGAGAATATACCATATCATACATAAGTAAACTAACTGCACTTGCATATAGATCTCTAGACATATACTCAACTTCATCATTTGATTGTGGATATGATGCTGAAAAAAGTCTAAAATGTGCAGCTAAGGGAGTACTCACCGATTTGGCCTTACGCATGTTGAAATGACGAAGAACATTACAATATACCATCTTTGACTTAGGTATAATTTGCCAAACCATATGTCTCCGATGATTTTCATATCAAGAATCTTATTTACTGCATCAAGATCTTTCAGCTCAAATTCACTGCTTAATTGTACCTTCAACTTTAAAATTTCAGCCTTATCTTTTACAGAAATCAACATATAGGAATAAATAAATAGTTGAACCATTAACAGTCTTCAATAAACACATCTATCATACTAAGATCTTTTAAAATATTGAGATATTATAAAGAAGTTAAATCTCTTGTACCATTGTCTAAGTGATTATTTCAAACTATAAAAGATTTCTTCAATTTAGAAGCAAAATTCTCCTTTCTCGGAATGATAAATCTTTCCGGTTGCTTTATATAAATGTCTTCTTCTAGGTTCATCCTCATGTTGTTCTTTTTTAAAATTGTTATTCCTCTTCTCCTTGTTCTACAACTTGCAGCATTTAGATATGTTATGACCGTTCTTCTTGCAATACTTGCATGATTTTCTATTCCTGGATTTAGATCTACCTCTGTGTCGATTTTTGCTTCTACCTCTTGAATTGTCATTTGAACCCTTCTCGTATTGCCTGCCACGGACAGAGAAACCTTCTGCATGCGTAATTGCACTATCACCAAAAACCATAAATTTCATCTTTTCTTTAACATACAGTAATCTTCATTGAGAGTATTCGGTGTGCTCCTTGATTCGGCAGACAACAGACGATGCAGCTCGGATTTGGCGATGCCAAAATTTTTTTCCTCTCGAATCTCCTAACCACAATCTCCGGTGCTCTAATACCACTTGTTGCAAATAATGCACAGAATAATAGAGACGAGACAAGAATTTTATGTGAATAATCCTTACGGAAAAAACACGGGCACACAAAAGACAAATTACTATAATGGGGAGAGATTACAACATAGCGCTTCTTTTTCCTATAGGCTATTAGGGTACATATATTAGGCGAGGGAAACGAGTCCCACATGGAGAGAAAACTGAATCAGAATCAGTTGCTGTAGATCCACCTGGTGTCACAGGACATCAAATCCAAATTTTTTTAGCATGAGTCAGCACCTCCAATCCATATTTTTTTTAGCATGAGAACACTAGTAGCCAAATTCCTAGTAGCTAGCAGCAGTCCACGATGAGCCTTCACTATATCTCAACCCATGAAGCAACTGCAGCAGGCTGAGCTAGCCCAAGAGGGAGGACCGCAACATACCACGACGTCCATTTGATCGATCCTGAAGCGTATCACCTCGCAACACCCTCTACGCCTTTTTGTCTCACATGGTCGGGCAGAAAATGTGCACCATGCCTACTACATAGCCATGCCCTAACCAAGTAACCATGCAGCGACCGTTGCTAGAGAACGAGAGAAATCAACGCCACCAGCCGCCCTCGCTTGCCATCTCTCCGCGGTGTCGCTTGGTCCCTGTTGCCTCGGGCCCTCGTCAACCGAAGGAAGCTTAGCTCCACCCGATCAATATGTATTTTGCTCTAAATTTCTCTCAATTTTTCCAAATTGTTTCAAGAATAGATGCTAAATTTATGAGTTGGGTTTTCTATATGATGATTGTTGATTATTTTTGTTTAATTGTAGGGTTAAGACTAGTGTTTCAATTTTAGTTTTTGAAATATCGGCGTAGCTCATTGCAAATCAGAGGCAAATTATAGTATTTGACCAAAATATCAAGTAAGTAAGCCACTAGACGTATGTTTCTATAATATTATTGTCAAATTATTCAACATACAAATATTTAATTAACTTTTTTAATTAAATGGTGATGATTTCATTAATGATAGACTTATTTGTTATGAAAAAACAAAAATGGAAGAAAATTACCAATGATATTATGGTTCGTTGCTTTATGAATTTGAAAGAACCCAAATACTAAAAGGTAATACCTTTACTTATATTTGATCATTCTGTTGTTTTTTACTTGAAAACTTTAAGGAATTTTGTTATCTTTTTAAAGATTATTGAGGTTGGATAACGTATTTTACCAATATCGATCAATTTTTATTTGTGATTTCGCATTTAGTTCCTTCAATTTGCCACAACTAACTAATATTATTATCGAGCTTCTTCACTTTGGTAAGTATTTTAATTATTACTTCTTTATCATCATACACTAACATTGGTTATATTGAAATATTTATGCTGAAAATTGCCGAACATATTACTATTTAGCATAATCTTGATTGAAAATTATATATGTTATTATATGTATAGTGAAGTGATGAACTCCGGACTTTTTTGTTGTAATTCCATTACTACCTGTGCATGACCATATATCATACCATGTCTGGTATAAAACAATATAATATCTTATATGAATATAATACAAATTTAAATCAACTTTAACATAAAACATAACGAAAGAGGAACAGCATCCATAATCAAAACAATGTGAGCAGGCAGGCAGAGTCGCTTTCCCCCAAGCCGAGAGCCCGAACCGGCATCCGCGCGAACAGCAATAACTTAACCATTGCAGTGATCATTACGATGCCACAGGCCACAGGGGGGAAGATGCTTCTAATCCAAACCCAGCTCGAGACGTTTTAATTAATTAATGGAGATAGTAAATTGATCGTACTAGCTAGTGCTAAGCCTAATCCGGATCGGCGACCGGTCGTGTGGGGTTTGTTTTGGTTTCTTTTCAGCTTAAAGTGAGTTTATGTTTGTACTGTATACAATAGTTAATTTTTAAATGATGTATTTTTTCGGCGAGATTAATAGAAAAATTATAGTAAAAAATACACCGAGTTTACCTGTATCAGTCAAAATTACATACGACTATTTTCTCTATATACTGTCTCTCATGAATATTTAAAATTTAAATATTTAAATTATAAACCATATATCATGAGCTAAAAAGGCCGACCCAAATGAAAACTCGCGGAGCGCGTGAGCTGAGAGCTTGCACCGCATCGCATGCACGGGGGTCGCGGTGTGCAGCGTGCCAGTGGCCCGGGTCTGACCGGTCAATGTGGTCCAGGGGCAGGGAAGCGCCACGGCAACGTGCCAACGCCGATGCCGATGCCGATGCCATCTATCCATGGGCCAGACGAAGCAATCGAGGAGGGCATTTCTTGATGCTGCCGACAACATTTGTTGCCTGCCTCTGCTTTGACCATTACCTCAGGACCAGCGCTACCTCTCTTCCGATCCTTTCCCTTTTTCAAGGACCATTTCTTGTTTGGTTCAGCTGCAACTCTCTCGTATATCTTTTTTCCTTTTTCTTTTCAAGGAGACGGGAGAGAGAAGAGAGAGGATCACAGGAAAATAATAGTGGCAGTAGAGGTGGTGGGTCAAGGGATGAAGAGGATCCGTTTGATTGGTTTCCTTGCCCTGCCGGTGGGAGACTCGTTTGGCTGGGATGGATCCCACGGTCTTGGGTCTACGCTGCACAAAATTCCCCGGTTTTGGACCACGGTGAAACTACTACTTTTACCAGCACTAATGCATAATGCAGGATATACACAGGTGCTATTGAATTGATTGGTTTATTAAGGGAAAATGCTAATTGAAATTTATAAATATCGGGGTGTTCTTTTGGGCCGTGACTTATAACTTTTGGTTAAAATCTTTAAATTATGCCTATTCGTGATAGAGCGTACAGAGAGAGACTCGCGTGCGATTATAGTCGAATAGCTGAAGTCAGTATAGTGTCTACTATAATCAACTTGTAGACTCCACCTTGAAAAGAAACTCCGTTTAAAAGCCAGTTACTGTAGATAAGCCATAAACCAGAAGCCCACAAGAACGACCCATCGGCTTCAAAAAGAGTTTTCAAAGGGTGCAAATCCAGAAGTCCTAAATCGAGAGCCTTTGACAATGGCTCATAGTCGTACATTAGAAGCCGACGACCATCGTTCGTAGTCATAAGTCGAAAGCTATCGAGGATATCTCGTGGTCGTAAGTCGGAACACATCGACCAGTGCTCGTAGTCGTAAGTTGGAAGACATCAACCACACCTCGTGGTCTTAAGTCGAAACACATCGACCAGTGCTCATGATCCTGTAGAAGCCATCGATCACACCTCGTGGTCGTAAGTTAGACGCCGTCGACCATCGCGTGTGATCGTAGGTCGGGAGCGTCAACCATCACTGGTGGTCATACGTTGGCAAGCCTCTAGTGTGTTTGTGCCCTGTCGCCCGACTGTCGGCGCCAACCTGCTTGGTCCCGACTTTGACTATGGCCCCCGATTTCGACCACTGCCTCTTTCGACTTCGACCACTGCCCCCTTCGACTTCGACTACTGTCCCCTTCAATCACTGTCCCTTTCGACCATGACCCTTCGACATTGACCACTTCCTTCTTCGACCATGGCACCGAGGAGGAGGAGGCGGCGCGGCACGAGGGATCGGGGGGAGAAGGAGATGGCAGTTGCAGGAGGTGGTGGTGGGGAGGCAGCGGTGGGCAAATGGGGAGAGGAGGTGGCGGGCAAATGCATTGGGGAGGCAGCGACGAGGGGATGCGATGCTGCTGGGGGAAGTTGAGGGACTGCGCCTAGATGCTGTCGTACGGGGAAGGAATTGGTGGCAGCGCTGAGGAGGAGGAGGCGCGGCACAAGGGTTCAGGGAGAGAAGGAGGGCGGCGGTTGCGAGAGGTGGAGTGGTTGCGGGAGGCGGAGGATGTGGGGGAAGAGAAGAAGAGGAGCCGGCTCACGCGTCGGCCCGACCTTTTCTACGATGAGTGGAAGAACTACATATATACGGATCTGGACGGCTGATTTTTGATCGGACGACTGAGAAGAGATGAGGGAGAACGGACCGACGACCACCAATTTAAATTTTTATGATAGTAAAGATTTAGAATACACTATAAGCGTCCGTCATTGGATATTCGTTACATCAAAGGCAATCTGCTCGAGTAAGCCATGCGCCATTTAGAACCTCGCGTCCAAGACAGCAGACGCTCGTTGCTCGTTAGACAAAAGAATCTCGTCACTGCTTCTGGATGGCGGTTTGTGCAAAACAATTGTCTTGAGCTCAAACAATTTTGTAGCCCATGGTGATGACAGTGATGTGCAAGGCTGTGTAAGAGCAAGTCTTATAATCTGACCTTCACTAGTCAGTATGGATATTCTGACCCATTTATCACCTACTCATATAGTAGTTCTGACCGGTGAAGGTTGTATGACCTACCCCTTCCTCTCACAAAGTTTCTTGATTCTTGTGCTTGGTGGTGTAAGCTTATGACCCACCTCTCTTCTCTCTCCTCCACCTCACCTCTGACCTCTTAGAGCAAGTATTATAAAAGGTCATAAGTCGTTGTATCTTGAGGTAGAGGAGAGAGAAGAGGAGAGAGAAGAGAGGTAGGTCAGAAGCTTACACCACCAAGCACAAGAACCAAGAAACTTTGTGAGAGGAAGGGTAGGTCATCTGACCTTCACCGGTCAGTAACTACTATATGAGTAGGTGATAAGTGGTCAGTATATCCATACAGACAACAAGGTCAGATTATAAGACTTGCTCTTATAATACTTGCTCTAAGTGTGTATAGCAACTGAATTCACTTGCTCCTCGTTACTAGTGCTAGTTACTAGTACTAGTACTACAGCTTGAGACCGCGAAATGGAACAACCCATTCAGCCAGTGTTCCATTACTTCCATGTATGGACGACTAGGCTTTTATTAGCCCGCGTTTTTGGTTGGAAATTGGGCGGTAAGCGCGTGAAGATAAGCAGGATACCACCGAGGGTTCCCACATTTGGATGTCTATGTACCCCACGTAGAGATGGTAATGGGTACCCGAAATCCGATACTCAGTGGATTTTTACTCTATTAGGGCATAGGTCTGAATCAATTTTCTAACCCATGGGTCTCTTAATGGGCAACCCATCAGGTCTGCCGGGTTCGAGTACGTTCCTATAGTACCCAAACCCGTAAACCCATGGGTAATATAAACCCGATCCATAAGAGTTATAAACCCAGGCAAACCAGCCCAGCCCATAGCCCATTAGCCATTTTGCCCCAAGCCCCAAATCCAATGCGGCAATGCCCCATTACCCATACGACTAACCCTAGCTAGCACTCGATCACGGTCACTACTCACTTCTCCCCAGTCCCCACCCCGATTCAACGGCTGCCGCAGCGGTGGCGCATCTGGCGCTCCGTGTCTCCGGCAGTCTCCACGCTCGCCCTCCCGTCCCGCAGCTCCCGCTCCTGCTCCCGCCACTCTCGCCGCACGCCCTCGTCGTCGCCTTGCCTTCCAGTTCAGCCCGCCGCCCCATGGCGCAGCCAACGCACATCGCAGCAGTAGGCCCTTGGCCATGGCGCTGCCCTCCGGCTCCAACGAAGATGGTCGATGAACTTCTTTCTCCTCTCCATTAACCATTGTTGCAGCTCGCATTACTGACCCCACGGGCGACCCGTGGGTACCCGTTAACCCAGTGGGCATGGATCTGGGCAAAAATATGCACCCGTCACGGGGATGGTTTTTTTAGCGGGCACGTCCAACTTTCATGGGCACGGATTTGAGATAGCAAAACCCAGCGGGTTTGTGCCCGTTGCCATCTCTAACCCCACGATAGGCTTATCTACAGACACACTTGTTTTATACAGAAAGTACTTGACAAGAGGCCAATGCGTATACTGATGATTTACACGACGAAGTCTGATGCACTAGGTACGTCTGGTTGTCTGGTTGATCGTAGGGTTTTTCTGTTCCAAACAACTAATTTGGTTTATCACGTTCTGATCCCAACGTAACAGCTTAGAGTGTAAATGTGTAATGGATAGCTCAACCATTTCCCTTCTTATTCTCCACAATCTTGTTTCTGCATTTAACTCGAGCGTGACAAATAGAACATATGTGATCATGTGAAGTGCAGATGGATATATACAAGGGGAACTATCACTAAGGAAATTTCACAGAATGAGCGGGCTTAATATATCAAATTTGTCGCAACCTGAAACATTAAGCTGATAACATAAGTACCAATCTTCAAGGAAGATTGCTGATTATCATCACCTTAATACCTTATAGCACTTGTTTATGTTTACTGTTACAATTACAACAGATCAGGTCCTTGTGCCCAAAATCAACAGTCCTGTATTGGGGCACAACCTCAATACCTACAACCAATCCACAACTTACAACCATAGAACAATTTTTAGCAGCCTTGCCGATCTCTCCACTTCAGGTACATCAGCCCTGTATTATAGTGTGTGTAGGCTCCAGCAACAACCAAGACATGAAAGAGCTGGTGGCTGTGCCCGGCAATGTCAAACTTCCCAGGCATCCAGCGCTCAGGCACCCGAGTTGCGTACACCAATGCTCCAATACCGTAGAAAAGCCCCATTAAAATTTCATATCCAGTAGTGTGCAATGCCTCAGGTTGGTGCCAAAAAAGGATCAACTTGTGAAGAACAGGGATCACACCCGATGCACCCATGCCAAAGAAGAGGCATGCTCTTATGGTTCGGAACTCAGGGTTCTGGAAGACTGGGAGCAGAGAGAAAGCAATAGTTGCCACTCCAAGAATAGTTATGAAGCTGAGGTACAGATTGCAAAAGAATGGATAGCACATGAAAGAATAGTATACTGGAGGGTAGAAGGATGTGGCGATAAGAGCAGCAATGCCTGCATAATCAAGCCGAAGCATAATGTATGCAAGGCGGCGAGAGTGGCAGGAGAGAAGGTGGCATGTGCTGCTGGCAAGAAGGCAAAACATGGCTCCTCCCAAGAAGGCAAAGAATGGCCACCTCGAGATTGGCCTAATCAACTGTGGTGCGAACATGTTTGCTATATCCTCCTTCATGCTTTGCTGCACAAATGAAAAAAAACTTGTTATGTCTCAAGTTCTCAACACATATTTTAAACAGAACTGGTATACATAAGTCACGCACTGCAAATTTTGATTTGCACAAAAGATAATGAGGATTGAATTAATGGCCTTTGCTGGAGATTTCAGTTAAACGTGAAGAAAAAGGCCTTTGGTATGTTATGAAATAAAGCCAAAACGGCTCAATGAAATCAAGTCAAATCAAATTATTGTTATCTATACGTGTATCACCAACAGTTGCCTTAGACCTCCAATCATATTTGTGGCGAGCACTGACTAAACAAGTTCTTAATCGCATAACCTGGCAACTTCCTTAATGCTACTGGTTTCGCAGTACCCTGCTAGGAACCAGCAGATTTCCATATTTTTACCAATAACTGTCTAGAAGTCAAATCTTGGTCACCATCAGCTTAAAGTAGTGTAACTGGTTCATCAATCAGACAAAATCAGCCCGAATGGGCCATAGCTAGAATAAAGTATGAAATCAAACCGCTGGGATTTGATATTCAATCCCTGGCAAAATTTCCAGCTAACAGTTGTAAGCAGGTTACCACTGCTTTTTTGAACCCTGGAATAAAGTACTAGTAGAGTATTAGTGAAAATGAAAAGGCAAGTAAGAAACTGGATAGGTTGTGGACTACTTACAAGAACAGAAAGATTGGTTTCATTGGCATGGGTCAGTCTGTGCGGCAAGCAACTTGAGAGTAACTCCAAGAGACGCCAGCGAGATAAAGATGGATGCACCTCAATAGAATTCCATGAACTCTTAAACTCATCCTTCAGCTTTTGTAAATCAGAAAGATGAGGTAATGAAGGCAGGCATGCCGCAAGCTCTGCTTGAATCTTATGAAGATCAGCCTTTCTCAGCACATCCGGTAAATGCTGCAGGCTCTGAAGATCTACTACTTTTGGAACTTTTGCTGCAGTGTATATGGTCAAAGCAAGAAAGATGAAGAATCCTATCAAGTGCCTGAAGTATACACATAAAAAAAGCTTTAGTAAATCAGAAAAAAAATCTAGCAAATCATCTATTAAATTGCATCAGTAAAATGACAAAAAATAATTTCACTCAGAAGTTGTCACAGTCATAAACCCATAATTTTCCAGAATTCATATTTCTCCAATTTCAGTACATAACTTTCACAAAAGAGGTTAAACAAATTTAGCAGTACATAGTGGTAATCAAATTGCTCAATTTCCATTCGACTTCCTTGATTCATTAGCAACAAACAGAAGAAAAGACATATTGGTAGCCCATAGTTCAATTAAACGCATGATGCATTGAAAGGAGACTTCTTTAATTAGTTAGTGGTCCTGTCCTCTTGCCTGATATGAACAGGCAAGGACACAACGGATGCTTCCCAGTCGGGGTCTGTGCCACAATGCACGCGAAACGATGAATTTGCTTAGCCTTTTTTACTTCGGAATTAATTCTATCTTTTAGCATTAGGAAGTGAGCAAAATTGAAAGTAAGAGTAAATTGAGTAGTCAACTGATTAGATTGGAAATTGACAGGTAGGTGAATTTTCTTCTAGAACGTCAGTCTTGTTTTCAAAGAAGTAAAATTACTTGCCTTTGTTCTCGCCAAATTTGTGAAGCTGAACAAAATCAATGCTTTGTTGATTCACCACAAAAAAAAATGAGGAAAAAAACTGCAGAAAAATCACGAGATATTTTGGAAAGCCTAATGTTTCAAGGTTCAGACTTCAAATACGCAATGTCATCAGAACTTCGTTCTAGGGGATTCATCGGCCTTTTCCAGGGCAGCATACGGTAAAATTTACTTGGAATCTGAAACATAAACAAGCATCTACAAGCAGACAAGAATGGTGCATACATCTGATCTACAGGAACAATTCCTTGCTTCGTAACAGACGGCATAAATCGATCGCTCTTTCCTCCGCATTCCCAAGCAATGGAGAATTAAGCTACTCCTAACAGCAATTCGATCGAACAATTAAGGGGGGAGGGGTATTGTTAATTATACGTACGTCCAGACGTTGAGGGTCTCGTTGTGGATGGAGAATGCGGAGAGGAGCACCTGCGGGAGCGGCCACTCGCAGCGGTAGTGCCGCAGGATGTACTCGTTGTCCCGCAGGTACCCCGGCAGCGCCCGGTACTCCACCAGCCCGTACCTCCTCCCCTTCCCCAGCTCCCCCTTCCTCTCCTCCTCCCCCCACCCCATCCGCCTCTCCGCCTCCTCCCCCACCGTCGCCATCGCCAAGTGTTCGGGTGAGGCCGGAAGAGAGCCGAGCGGGGGATATCCGCCTGGGTTTCGTCGGCCCGTCGGAGTCCTCCCCCCGATTTAGGAGCCTGTGCTCCGTTCGCTTCTGACGGCGCGACGGGAGTTTCGCCTTGGCGTTTGGGCCTTGTTGGTTGGTGGGTGCGATGTGAGGAGAGCGACCCGGGTGCGACGATCCCGGTGGTTGCCCTTGCTCTCTCCATCTCTATGCCTGCGCGCGTCGGTTTCGAGGCTCCCGTCCGCCTCGTCTGCTGCGCGGGTAGGCCGGGGCACCGGGCCACGCCCGTTCCACGGATCGGACGTGCCACAGCCATGCGTTTTCCGGGAGAGAAAAAAGACACATGCGTGCGGGCTTTTCTTCATGTTGCCGCACGCAAGGGACGTGTTGGCGAAGTGCTTACGGAAAACGAATACTCCCTCCGCTCATAAAGAATGTGCGTATCCTAAAACACAATTTTAATTACTAATTCCTATTATGATAGATTTATCAAAACTAATAAAATTATATTTTTATGAAAATTTATACTATTTTTATGTATTCCATCTGAATATAAAAAAAGATGTTAATTGATAAAATTTAGAAAGTTTGATGAAACATGGTTGCTTGACCGGAGGGATTAGCACGATCTTTCGTTGTATCTTTCTTTGATTTTCAGCCAAGGCCGATGGTACAGATACAACCAAGCCCATTAGATTGTTCACGATTAGAGATGAAAACAGATAGAATACGATGGAATAGTCTCAAATATAAATATGAATCTATATTTTTAAAATTAATATAAATTCGAATATTTTCGAATATGAATACAAATCGAATATCGTAACAGATACAAATTCGATTCGAATATGTATTTAATTTGGTCGAATAAGAATATCCTCTTACAACTTCTGTAACAAATCTCGGTATAACAAACTCCTAGTGATTTTGCCGATTTTTCACCATTTTTTACTGGTTACCAGAACGGTTACTGGTTTCAAACCGTCCAAATTTAAATTTTGAATCACAAAATTCGTCTGGATTTTTTTCTGAGATTTTTGCTTGGACTAGGCCGACAGGCCGATAAGCATAGAAAACGAATCAAATATGAATCAAATAGTCTCAAATATGAATAGGAATATTTTTGAATAGGAATATTCTCAAATACAGATATGAATACGAACATTTTCAAATACAAATTTTACTTATTACATTTATATTTTTTCAGATATAAATATCAGATAAAATAAATTATCCGTTTTCCACTCCTATCCCACGATGGTGTAGATTTGGGCCGTTGTTCCGTTAATTATGCCCTTTATGGTCCAAGTACCCTACCCAATTGTGTTTCTTCCGTTTATTCTCTCATTCTGTAAGCCCGGCCCAGGCATCCAGAGCATGATCTGACTCGACATCACAGCGTGCATAACTCGGTGCACGTCTCCTGTATGGCAGCCAGTTGCCGAATGATTAATACTTGATCTCGCAGAAACAGAATGAAAAAGATTGACATCAGCAGGCTCTGGAGAATCTCGCGAGCAAAGCATCCTAGTAGTGCTGCTTGACACAGAAGGACTAAGGAGCTAGCAAGGATTCCTGTCGACGTGGACGTGGCCACAAATGTATTAATGATATGCTCTAGCGATAATCGTGAAGATAATTATATTATTTTTATATTTATAATTTTTATGTTAGTATGTTTTTTGAATGAATTACTATTTATAAAGATTAGCAAGTATACGATTTGTTGGTGAAGCTTTTCATCTATAGTATAATATCATTCTAAAGATCCCTGGTTAAATGTCACTGATCGGGACACTAGTGACTTATAAACCAGTACATGTATTGATTGACGACCACGTTTCACAGGTCACAGATATGACGATATTAAATCAATAATATAGACATGTGTTAGAAAACATAGTATTGGATTTGTCGATGTTTTAGAGTTAATCTTACGAAATAATTTGTATGGGTTCTGGGGAACTCTTAAAAACTGGTTACGACCACGTAGAGAGGAGACACATAGATTTTTATACAGGTTTGGGCCTTCTGCAACGAGAATAACAACCCTACTTCCTATGTGGATATTGCTCAAAGAATTGATTACAACGGGGCTTATTACAATGGAGAAAATTACACGAAAAAGCCTACTTTACTGCTACCCGGCCCCCCGCTCTTCTCCCTGACGTCCACTTTTATATAGCGCACATGGCAACATCAGTTTCTCCTCGCCAAAAGATGCCTTAATGCTCCGAATGATAACTATCCAACATGAGTTATTAGAGATGTGATAACTCACTCATCATGCGGTAATTTCTACCAGGGTGAAGTTATGTGTACTTATTTCAAAGAATAAATACTTATGCTAACTACCTTACCAGATATGTCCACAACGCTATGAGTTGTCGTAGACGTGTCAGTCGGAGTATGGCTTAGTCGCAGGAGGATCTGCGACCACAAGGTGGTCGTAGGAGAACTTACGACTATGCCATGGTCATAGGAGAACTTACGACTACAAGGTGGTCATGGAAGAATTTACGACTAAGGGGGGTCATAGAAGAGCTTATGACTACCCTGTGAATCTCTCCCTTATAGATAAGGGATATATTCAAAGAGTGTAATGATGTAATCATATTATTTATAGATAAATAATAATTCGAGGATTGGTTACATCCTCGTCAGGATTGATCAACCTTGAGACATTATTGAAATTGTGATGCTTTATATGTTATCAGCTGGTCTCAAGCAATGATGATGTATAATCCTTATATCTGAGATCAGCATAGCTTTCTACATGTGTAATAGTGCACTTAGGGATTGTCAAACGCTACTCTTAAACTGTGTAGTTATAAAGATGGCTTTCGTGTATCTTATAAAGTATGCAGAGGAATGCGACTAATTAGACATGGGATTTGCTTCTTCTACATAATAGGAGAGATATCTTTGGGCCCTTCATTATAGTCGAATAAAGAAAGTGTAGGGCCATGCCATGAGTGGTCAAAGAGTTGACTGCATGAAGTTATCCATCACTAGATTAGAAAAAGATTGAACAGTCCATGGATGACACGTATCTCACTTGGAGTTTGATCAGGTATCGTGGGGCATGAGGAGAATACGCAAATAGGTTATTTAGTCCGACCAGATACAAATTGGTCATATGGGTATACCGATTGGTCCTGAGTTGGTTTGATATATCACAAACTGGTTTGCGAACTGGTCGTACAGAGATACAGATTGGTCATAACCAAATATGACCTAGTCATAAGGAGTTATGGACTGATTGTGAGTGACTAGGACTTGGTTGCATATCATATTATATAAGGTTAGTTCAGATTGATTTTTGTGTATATTCGAGGGCCGATATACCCTACTAGGGACCGCTATCGACTATTGATAGGAAAGGTGTTTTCGGGTCATAACCAAATGTATATCAACCTACAAGGTCATACACTTAACAGGTTGGAATAGTGAAGAATCTATTGGAGGCTTTCTGAGTGGAATGCGACCTCTACTCTTATTGGATAAGGATTTGGCAGCAGACTCTTCGAGTGGGATACAATCTCTACTCGTGTTGGATAAGGATTTGATCGGAGGCTCTATATAAAGGGGAGCATTGTAGCTATGGGTTGAGGTGTGAGATAGGAGATCGTACCACCCACCGAAACCCTAGCCGCTTCTTTCTGAAGGCTTTGCGGTGCATGCTGGTGCTAGCACATTGGCGCACAGAGTTTCATTCCTAGACATGTGGAGTTTGGTAGAGACGTTGCTGCAACTGTGGCGTTGATTAGGACAATCTAAGGAGAATCGTTTTCCAAAGATGTTGGATGATCGACTACTTCCACTATATCAATACATTACGTTGAACCGGGGTTGCTTTTACTCTTCTGCTGTTGCACTACGCGTCTAGTGGTAATGATCTGTGATCTCTTACTCGTATGACTTCCTAATTTACATACTAGAAATTTAATTTATGCTAATGTAGCCTAACTCGTATCCCAACACAACATTTGTTCCATTTCCTCCCCTTAGCATAGTTACACCGCACTTGTTTTCACAAGTAGTATCAGGCGGGCGAATCAAACATCGACAACCAGATTCCACACCTGTATTCCTTCAGATCCGTAAGCCTCCAATATTTGGTGGTTTGTTCGTCTTTCCTGTTCGATATGCATACTTGCGTAGCACTACTGATGCTCTACTAGGCCAAATCAGTACTAATATGACATATTCGTTGCAACTAGCTACGTGAATCCTTTGACTCTGTCACACCAGTTATCCCAGCTTATGCATCTTCTCAAGCTTTCCAGATATGTGGAATATGGTGGATTCTACTAACGGGTGACGCATCGCGCATTCACTTGAGATTCTCCAATAATCTTTCCTGTTAGATTCAGCAGGGGCTTTGCCCTGTGATTATCCATAAGATAAAAACAACACTTGCTGAGTGATGAATCATGTGTAGTGGCCATGCAGCCAAAACGCTTTATTCTAGCCACCAAACAAATCCTACTTGTGTTTTCAATTTTTGTGAGCCTAGATGCAATTCGTGCAATTAATTGTTCAATTTATATTGACGTTATTCATACCAACACTCTAGAAATGGATTGGTTTTCTGCATAGAGCCAGCCCAATTCTAACTGTGTGGTTTTGCCTTAAAAAACTAAAAACAAATGTGTGGTTTACATCAGTAATATGTTTCTTCGCCCTTTTTATTTTAAGGATGATTATCTCTACTCCTTAAAAGCATGACTTGGTGGTCGTTGGTGCATTCTCCCTCAACTCTTCGCAGCTATCCATTCTCCCGCAACCCTTCGTAGTTGTCTGATCTCATGATCCCCTCTCTCTGTCTCAACTCTCTCACACACATGCACTGCAACAACGTGGTTTCCTCCCCAACTGCTCCCCACTACCTCTCATCACCCGCAAGTGCGCAACGCCAAACCAGAAACCCCTCTCCATCTCAACTCCCCCCTCTCTCTGAGATGCACACCACGACAATGCAGTTTTCCCTAAATCCCAAACCCACGACGGAGCGCAAGGTCGAGGAAGCGACCACCTCCCCACCAAGCGATGCTTCCACGATGACGCCATGCCACCGCAGAAAGCGCACCATGGCCTGCCCTGCGATGCCACCTTCTCTCTGTCGTAACGCTACTGCTGTGGAAGTGCAAGTCCTCCTGCGAGTGTGTTGCACGCTGTTTGCACCAGAGGCAGCATCCCTAGGCTGGTGAGCATAGGATCCGTCGTCTACAAGAACATCGTCGACAGATCCATCATCCACAACATCATCAGCGTGGGATCTACGTCCCCAGATGTCAATGCCCGTGGTTCCATCATCCACGAGGTCTCTAGCATCGGATCCGCCGTCCATGAGGACTCCCACATTGGATCCACCATCCACGATGTCACCGGTGCCGGATCCGTCTTCCTTGATGTTGTTGCGAGCAAAGCCGTTGTCCTCAAGGTCACTGGCGCTGGATTGATCATCCCCTACGTAACCAGCAATGGCAAAGCTGGCGCCACAGGCGTTCGTGTACCGAATTAGCATGGCTAATGAGTGGGCGGAGCTTGAGCACACTAGCTGCCCCCTCAACGGCGACCTTGACTGCTTCGGTGGCTTCATCCACCTCAGCGACCTCAGCCAGGTATCCCCAGCCAAAAGAATATCTCTTTGATTTCTTCTGACCTACAAGCTCCTTAAGAATTTCTCGATTTATCATATGTGTACTTCACTATAGATTTTAGTTGAGATCTTGTTCCCTCAGATTTGTTGATAGATTTTTGGGTGCTATTGTGTTTCTCGATTTGCTATATGGAATCAGGGATAGACCACGAACTCGTCGATATATGGCTTGGAAAAGGTCAATGTTGTGGACAGGTGCCCTTTACTACATGATTTTGTGGATCCAGAATTCTAATTCCTTCATGATCATGCGATTTGATATGTTGTTTGGCTTCAGAGCTTCGTATAGCCGTGGAGAGGTTTGGGGCTTATTGTCTTTTTTATGCCCAACAGTCAGTACTAGATGACATTTTGACTTTATCTTTAAGATTATTTAGGATGGTAGTGAGTAATGATCCATAATTGTTTTTGAGAATGAGATGCAGAGAAATGTTATTGGTAAGAACAATTGCATTAGAGTACATTGTACCGAAAGTAACTCAAATTTTGTAAATTTATTCTATTTAAAAAGTAATGCAAATTTATTCTAGGTACTGTTGTGAAGGCACACAAAATTGAGATGGTAAAGAATGATTTCACCTGCAGTCTACTTGATGGAGTGGCCATCTGATTCTGATGTATTAAGTCTCACACTTGTCCCTAGGATGGTAGTGAGTAATGATCCGTAATTGTTTTTGAGAATGAGATGCAGAGGAATGTTATCGATAAGAACAATTGCATTAGAGTGCATTGTACCGAAAGTAACTCAAATTCTACAAATTTATTCTATTGAAAAAGTAATGCAAATTTATTCTAGATATTGCTATGAAGGCACACAAAATTGAGATGGTAAAGAATGATTTCACCTGCAGTCTACTTGATGGAGTGGTTATCTGATTCTGCTGTATTAAGTCTCACACTTGTCCCTCGTTTTCGTAATGTTCTATAGCTCCGAGTACAAGGTAGTCGAAAACATCGAGCACGAAGTCAGTCAAAGACTCCGAGTACACAAGAAGCCATGGTCGAAGCTTCAGTTGATGTACCGTGGTCGTAGCATCGAGATGATGCGCCATGGTCGAAACAACAGTCGGAAGTTTCAGAACCCGGTCAGTGCTCGGACGTGGTCGTGGCAACTTGGTCGTAAGGTAGCCGTGGTCGAAGCAGCCATGGTCGTAAGGCATCCATGGTTGTAAGGCTCTATGGTCGTAAGGCAGTCATGGTAGTAAGACACTATGGTCGTAAGGCAGTCGTGGTCATAAAGCACTATAGTCGTAAGGCAATCGTGGTCATGGGACACCATGGTCGTAAGTCGTAGAAGCTACAGTGGTCATAGTAGTTGCAGTGGTTATAGTTGGTACTCGGAAGAACACTGTAGCAGTCGGAGCATCTGGGTATGAGGGAAGTCGGAAGACGTAGGTGGTCGGGTGAAGTGACTATAGCTGTGTGAAGCGGTCGTAGCCATGAGAAGCGGTCTCGTGCGGGTCATGCAGTGATTACAGGAGGCATGAGAATAGGCCCAAGTTAGTGGAGTTACTAGGTGTGTGGAGGTCGTGTGTGTGTGCATGAGGCTTATGTACTGTGGTCGTAGCGTCGAGATGATGCGCCATGGTCGAAGCAGCAGTCAAAAGTTTGAGAACCCAGACGGTGCCCGGACTTGGTCGCGACAATGTGGTCATAAGTTAACCGTAGTCGAAGCAGCCATGGTCGTAAGGCATCTGTGGTCGTAAGACTCAATGGTCATAAGACAGCCGTGGTCATAAGGCACTATGATCGTAAGGTAGTCGTGGTCGTATGACACCATGGTCATAAGTCGTAGAAACTGCGGTGGTCGTAATCGAAACTCAGTCAGAGCATCCGGGTACGAGGAAATTCGGAAGACGTGGGTGGTCGTGTAAAGCGATCATAGCTGTGTGAAGCAGTCATAGCCGTAAGAAGTGGTCTCGTGTGGATCGTGGAGTAATTCTAGGAGGCATGAGAATAGGCCCAAGTTAGTAGAGTTAGTGGGTGCGTGGAGGTCATGTGTGTGCGCATGAGGCTTATGTACCATGGTCGTAGCATCGAGATGATGCGTCGTGGTTGAAGCAACAGTCGGAAGTTTGAGAACCCGGTCGGTACGTGGTCGTGGCAACATGGTCATAAGGCAGCTGTGGTCGATGTAGCCATGGTCGTAAGGCATCTGTGGTCGTAAGGCACTATCGTCGTAAGGCAGCCGTGGTCGTAGGACACCATGGTCATAAGTCATAGAAGCTGCAGTTGTCGTAGTCGGTACTCAGTCGAAGCATCTGGGTAGGAGGGAAGTCGGAAGACGTGAGTGGTCATGTAAAGCGATCATAACCGTGTGAAGCGGTCATAGCCGTGAGAAGCGGTCTCGTGCAGATTGTGGAGTGATTCCAGAAGGCATGAGAATAGGTCCAAGTTAGTGGAGTTAGTGGGTGCATACAGGTTGTGTGTGTGTGAGGCTTACGTACCATGGTCGTAGCATTGAGATGATGCGCCATGGTCGAAGCAGTAGTTGAAAGTTTAAGAACCAGGTCGGTGCTTGGATGTGGTCCTGGCAATGTGGTCGTAAGGTAGCTGTGGTCAAAGCAGCTATGGTCGTAAGGCAGCCGTGGTCATAAGGAACTATGGTCGTAAGGTAGCCGTGGTCATACGACACCATGGTCATAAGTCATCGAAGCTGTAGTGGTCGTAGTCGGTACTCAGTCAGAGTATCCAGGTACGAGGGAAGTCAGAGACATGGGTGGTCGTGTGAAGCGTTCATAGCCGTGTGCAGCTGTCGTAGCCATGAGGAGTAGTCTCGTGTGGATCGTGGAGTGATTCCAGGAGGCATGAGAATAGGCCCAAGTTAGTGGAGTTAGTGGGTGCATGGAGGTCGTGTGCGCGCGCATGAGGCTTACGTACTATAGTCATAGCATCGAGATGATGCGCCATGGTCGAAGCAGCAGTCGAAAGTTTGAGAACCCAGTCGGTGCTCGGATGTGGTCATGGCAATGTGATCGTAAGGCCACCGTGGTCGAAGCAGCCATGGTCATCAGACAGCCGTAGTCGTAAGGCACTATGGTCATAAGACAGCCATGGTCATAGGACACCATGGTCGTAAGTCGTAGAAGCTGTAGTGGTCGTAGCAGTTGCAGTTGTTGTAGTCGGTACTCAGTCGGAGCATCCGGGTATGAGGGTAGTCGGAAGACGTGGGTGGTCATGTGAAGCGATCAGAGCCGTGTAAAATGGTCGTAGCCATGAGAAGTGGTCTCGTGCGGATCGTGGAGTGATTCCAGGAGGCATGAGAGTAAGCCCAAGTTAGTGGGTTCATGGAGGTCGTGTGTGTGCACATAAGGCTTATTTAAGCCATGTAACTCCTGTTAAGTGGTAAGAGTTGGAAAAAGAAAGGAGATTGTGTGATTCAATCCCGTCATGTTCTAAAAGTTTGGTATGTTACAAATCCTAGAAGAATAGTTATTCTACTGTTACTTATCATTATTATTGTAGAGGATCAGTGAATTTTGGTATGTTACGAATCCTAAAAGCGTAGTTATCCTACTGTTACTTATCATTATTACTAGCTGAATTCCCGTGTGTTGCTATGAATTTTTAAATTTTATTATACTACATATTCCAAAACTCACGGGTAGTAAAAATTTTTAGAATATGCATACAAACATGTTCTAAAAATTTTTAAATCTGTAGCAACACACAGACATTCAGCTAATATTAAGAAAAACAGCAGTACAAAGGAAGATCTAAAAAAGATCGAAATTACACATATGCCATTCCGACTATAGAAGATATAGTTCTTTTCAGTTTATGTTTTATGGGTTTCTTTTAAAAAATAAACAGGACGACTTCTCTATCGCAATTTCGAAATGGCTTATCAGTTTATCGACATTCGATTTGTTCACATAAACACTACGCTAAACCAAAAATCATAAATTACAGTCGAAAAAAATCCACCCTAAACACACTTGACTCCTTCATCGCCGGGAGAAACCTGGGCCTGGGATGGACTCGCTGAAGAATCCATCGGTTGATGCCTGCGGGAAGGGAAGATTCGCCGGGGATCGTGGTGACGGCCGGCGTTAACCTTTCGGAGAGGAATGGCAGGAGTTGTTGCTCACCGTTGAGACCACCGTGTTTCTTCGACCTTTGTTGTTGCAATGTAAGAGCACTAACACCAGAACCAATGAATGAGGCATGCATTTTTAGTTGTCAACGATGGTCCTTGCTAACAATTAATATTCGACGGTCCAATATCTTTCAGGCTGACCAATCTAGCACAATGGGGAATAAATCCAAGGAGGAAATGTATAAGCTCAAAATTACAGCAGACTAAGCACCAATTCAATCAGCTTTTAACTGACCACCCGACTAAAGTCTCTCAACGCATTCCACAAAAACGTTATTAAAACTTAAAAGCAACTGGTTTCATTCTCAGAAAAACAAAGTATCAGTCTTTCAGAGCTGGCCAAGCAACAGGTTGTAGATTCAGCTTGCTAGTGTAGAGTCGTCACTCGTCAGGGCAATGAAACATAAAGATCCTGACTGTAGTGAAATGTGAGTGATCTCTCATTTCTACCATCACAAACGTGAATTTACAGTAAACAGTTGATTTCCTACTCACGAAAAAAAAAACCCCCGCATTTCAAACGGGGGCTTAGGATGCTCAGCTAGCCTTGTCTCTGTATGCCTTCCAACGAGCCTGTCTGTCTCTGGTACCACGTTAAGTTCCCGGTCACTTTCGAGATCTTGATTATGCTACCTCAGCAAGACAGCTGAACATGAAAGGCCGCTTATTCCCTCCACAGTATCCGCCCCAACTTGGCTCAAATTAAGGTTCCATCTGGTGACTTGAAGAAAGCAAAGCGACCCAGTGTGACTTCAAGCATCAGAATAAGCATTAGCCTCAGCATCAGCACCGGTCCGGGATCCCGATAGTGGCGGCCTCATAGATCCTCAAGGGTTAGTAGAAGAAACAGAAAGCATGGGAGCAAGTGTCTCTTCGCATATGTTCGTAGCATGTTTTAAGGGCGCTCTCACTTTAGTAGTGGCTCGAATCAGAGATCCCACTAGCTAGCTCGCTCGCTCGGGTCCACGCTTTGTGGAGTCCACCTTCGCGATCAATTACTGCTAGGAAATGCAGTGAAAAGGGTCTTTCGGCTCAATTGCAGCGTGACACGGCTCGTTCGACTGAGGAATTCCCTGAATATTTGGGATTCTTGCGCATGAGAATTTTGCCGACAAGTTAGGGATTGAAGAATGGCCAAGCAGATGCCCTGCTCGCCTAGGCAAAGGATATAATCTTGAGGACAGTGAGAGGTGGCTTTGAGAGGATATGCATGCATCACCTGTGTTCTGATCTACTGGTGCTACTTGTGAATTTGTGATGGAGCAAACAGTGGAGCAGCCTGGAATGAACGAACCGTTTCTGCCTGCATGCATGTTGTCACTTGTCAGTGGGATCAGTATCGGCAGTGGAGGATATGTTCCGGGAGTTGTGGAAGCGAAGTCACCTCTGAAGGTAGAATCCTAAGATCATCAAAATTCCATTGGGCTGCCTAACTTTGCATCAGGCGCAGTGCTGGCTGCCTATGCTTCCACTTGAAAAAAAATGTGTGATTTCTTAGCAAATTTCCTGATGTGGGCGCGCAGCTGCTGCCACTTGCCACAGTTTCTGCTTTACATTTGTCAACTGCCTGGTTAATGCCGTGATTGTAAACGGGTGAAATTGTGAAAACCAACGAGCATTGTCAAACCTGGGAAGAGTGATCACAAACCCGTATCATCGCAATTAGAAATTTTACAGCATAACAATTAGTTACTAACCGGAAGTACACATGGAGCGTCAAACGAGAAGATCCAACCCTTGTCAAAATTAGATCAAGTTTTTTTACAATCATGAGTGGAATATCCTCTTCTCAAACCACCTGCTACAGGCACTCTCCACCTTCATGTGGATCATTGCCCGCTGCTTCTCACTAGCGAAAATGGGTCAAGGAAACCATGAACCTTCAAATTTGAGAATTTTTTTCCGTGACAGCCGAGGTTCATGCATATAGTGCAAGAAGTATGGTCGGCTTCCTGCAGTCACACAAACCCCATGAGACGCCTAGCGTACAAGTTGAAATTCACTGACAAGCAACTAAGAGAGTGGAGTACGAAAAATGCTTAGTGGTGTGAAATTGCAGCTCCTGTTAGCCAATGAAATAATCCTCCAACTAGATGTGGCATAGGAGAAAAGTGCACTAACGTCAGCTGAATTTGAATTAAGGAAGATACTGAAACTAAGAGTGTTTGGCCTAGCAGCAATAGAAAAGGTGCAAAAACGATAGGCAGCTAGAATCACATGGATTAAGGAAGGTGATGCAAACACATGCTTTTTTCACCTTAAGGCACATGCTTGAAGGCGTAAAAACTTCATCCAGATGCTCCAAACCTCAAGCGGCACTGTCAACTTGCATCAAGGCAAGGCACAAAAGCTTCACAACCACTTCACTGACATCCTACGTACAAGGCACCACGTTCGCATGACATTGACTGGACCGAACTTGAATTGCATTCCCATGATCTACAGGACCTGGAATCCCCTTTCACTGAGGAGGAAGTGAGGCATGCAATTGCGCAACTGCTGGCAGAAAAGGCCCCTGGACCGGATGACTTCACTGGCACTTTCTATAGGCATTATTGGGATATCATCAAAGATGATGTAATGATGGTCTTCCAATGCATCCACAATTGCCCGATGAACTGCTTTGATCGTCTTAATGAAGCAACCATAGCACTAGTACCAAAATGGGATGAAACAGTGGAGGCCAAAGATTATAGACTAATTAACCTAATTCATTCCATAGCCAAATTGCTTTCGAAATTGCTAGCTATTCAACTCTATAGACATAGATTTATTGGTCTCGAGTTCACAAAGTGCCTTCATTAAGGAACGGTGCATCCAGGACAATTTTCTATTTGTTAAGAATCGAGTCAGAGCGTATCACAAAAGTTGCACACTGGCAGTGATGCTCAAAATTAGACATAGCAAAAGCTTTTGACTTAATTTCCTAGGAATATCTACTGGACCTGTTGCAGGCCAGGGGCTTTGGGCCAAAGTGAAGGGAATGGCTGGCAATTTCCTTTGCAACATCAACATCTATTATCCTTCTCAATGGAGTGCCAAGCCACAAGATCAAGCATCGTCGAGGACTACGCCAGTGTGACCCCCTTTTACCCTTCCTCGTCATCCTGGTGATTGACCCCTTGCAGCGTGTCCTGCAAATCACTACTGAGCGAGGGGTTCTAACTCCTCTAAAAGGTCAAGTTGCAACAATGAGAGTGTCACTTTATGCTAATGATGCGATCTTGTTCCTCAACTCAAATAGGACACAAATAGAAGCATCAATTGCCATCTTGAAAAACTTTGGAAATGCCTTAGGTTTGCAAGTCAATTTGGACAGGAGCTCAGCTGCCACGGTAAGACGCTAAGATATTGATTTTCGAGCAGTCATGTAGCCTTTTATGGGAGCCTAGGTCATCTTCCCGACCAAGTACCTCAACTTATCGCTAACTTTGGGAAAGATGCGCCAAAATGACTTACAACCTATTCACAACAACGCAACAAGGAGATTAGCCGACTGACAGCTGCAACATCTATCTCTGGGAGGACGACTCACACTTCTAAAATCCATCCTTAGTTCACTACCAACATACTTGCTCACAGCATTGAAGCCACCAAAAAATTTCCTAAAGGACTTCGACAGGATAAGACAAAAATTCCTGTGGGCAGCAACCAGAGACATACAAGGAGGGTAATCCAAAGTAAACTGAAATAAAGTTTGCCGCCCGATAGAGCTAGAGTGATTGGGAGTTTTGGACCTAGAGAAATTTGCAACTGCATTAAGGCTTAGATTGCTTTGGGATGAATGGAAAGCGCCACAAAAGCCACAGGTAGAATTACTAACGCCATGTGACAGTAGGGACAAAACATTCTTCACAACCGCCACTAAGATAACAATAGGGAACAAGTACAAAGTAAAGTTTTGGACCTTCCTTTGGATTGATGGTGAGAAACGGAAGGCAGTGACAAGTTACTTTTTTTGCAATTACAAGGTAGATGCACACGTGCGTGCATATACACATATCACCACACACGTACACCCCTTGGCATGCGTCTAAAAATAGGGAGGTTGGGAATAAATAACGCAACATCACAAAGTTACCATTGAAACACATCGTAATTTAAATTTTGATGAGTGGAATATTACACGCACAACTCCACCATCTTACTAAGTTGCTGGCGAGAAGTTACCATTGATTGTTCGCATGTTCTTTAAAACACTTCGATAGAGCAAGAAGGTTCATCATCATATAGGGTGTAGGTTGCACCAGAGACCTTCCTAACACAGGCATACATACTCAGCCAGATCTTATCTAATCTGACACGGTTAGCTAGTCTTTTTTTCTCCTTGCCTACGTACTCAGCCACTATATAGTGATAAAGATAATGACGCGCTTGTTCAGGGTAGGGAAATCACCATAAAAACATGTTGGCAACGCCTATCCCATTTTTGTGGCATTGTGTCCTGTTTATATTAATCGAACTACTTGTTTGACTTGTCAATAATCAAACGTTTTGTTAGACGATGACTCAACAAGATGATCGTTCCAGAACACAATGATCCTGAACATGCATAGTTCGCATTAGGATAACCATGAAGAGCACCTTCCGTTCTTATCTCGGTTGGGTCGTAGGTGAGAACGGGCTCGGTCTATGGCACATACAACTCCACACGTTGCACAAGTTTTCCTCCACAACCAAACCTAGCTAGTAGAGTTTTGAGTTTGGGCATAACAGCTTAAGGTCTGCCCGCAAGTTAAACCAAAGAACCCAACTTGAGTTTCTGAATACTAGGGGTGTTTGGACGAGGGAAATTCCTTTATGATTTAAATAAGAGTATTGCTATACAATATTCGACTGTTTTTTAGGACAAAAACAGTCAGATTGATCTGGGACGTTAGATCTCCATCCAACGGATCCACCCATACAAGTCCCCCTCCAAAAAAATAACCCCCTTCAAAAAAAAGATTTAGTGCGTTGGATCTCTATCTAACGGTTCAAAATCTGACTGTTTTTATCCTTAAAAACAGTCGAATGTTGTATAGATACTCCCTTTAAATAATTCAAATTTAACTAAAATTTGTAAGGATTTGAATCCAAAAATCCAAACAGACGTTGGTATAACTTCTCGAATTGTTAATACCACATCAAAATCATCTCGTGTACTGGAGTTTGATTCTTCTGCAATTTTGAGCTTGTCCTTATATCTGATTTGCTGACCACATCAAAATCATTTTTACGCACTGGAGCTTGATTTTTTTTTTTTGGCAATCCTGAGCTTGTCCTTAAATATGATACGCTGAAAAAAAACAAAGCTTTCTGCACCAGTTTCTTTTGCATGGTTATCAGATTGTGTGCAAGAAATCTAACTCGTGCGACCGCATAAGCTTCAGCCGCGTTATTCACATTTTTGTAGGATTTTGGCGTCCACAGTTCCGGCACACATGTACGTACCGTTGTTCGCGTCGTGGACAGCTTCATCAACCGGTACCCTGTAGACCGTTCCTTCCCAGAGTTAGCCGGACAGCTGTGTGTTAATGTTGCAACTTAATTTAATGGGATAGACTATTGCACAGGCGACTGAAATTTTTTATCTTTCAGTTACCTAAAGTTGCACTTTGAATCACCTGAAATTACACATGTTTTTTTCGAGGGGGGCTGCAATTTTAGTTGATTGAGAGTGCAATTTCAGGTCACCTGAAGTTGCACTCTAAATCACCTAAAGTTGCAGCTGTTTTTTTTTGGAGGGGGGCTGCAATTTAGTTCATTGAGAGTGCAATTTCAGGTCACCTGAAGTTGCACTCTGAATCACCTAAAGTTGCAGCTGTTTTTTTAGGGGGGCTGCAATTTAGTTCATTGAGAGTGCAATTTCAGATGACTGAAACATAAAAAAATTTTAGTCATATGTGCAATAGCAAAACTGTAATTTAATTGCGCGAATTTGTGGCTAGTGTTCACCACCATGTGCGCCGCGTCCATGCTTACCCTAGTATAAATACCACCCCCATCAACCAAACATCTCGCGCTATCTCTGTCACGTAACACAAAACCAAATCAAGATTCGAAACTCGTACCTGAAAAGCGAAACAAATGGCGCTCCGCAGAACAATGCCACGGAGCCTATGGGCAGGCAAGAATGCAGCAGCTAGTGCCTCGACCACCCCCAAACCTCCCGCTCCCATCCCCCCTGGACGCCGGCCGCTGCCGGCGATGGACGACTGCCCGACGCTCGCATTCCTGCGGCCCCGCGCGGCCACCGCCCGCTACTCCACCGTGTTCGTCCCGCTACCCGCCCACTGTTTCCCCGCCCTCCCCGTGGGCGACCAACTGTTCAACCGCCTCCGTCTCGACGGACTCTTGCCACCTACGACAATAACGCGGCCACTTGGGGAGGTGGGCGTGACGGTGGAGGAGGCGAGGAAGGTGGCGACGGCTGCGGAGATGGAGGTGGCGCGCACGAGGCTGAGATCCAACGCCCGGAGCGTCGTGTCCGGGTCAGAATTCGCCGCGTTCTGCGTTGACATTGCCGGCGGCGTGGAGGGCGGACGCAGGCTCGCCAGGGCGCTGGATGAGTCCGGCGTCGTCATCGTGCTCGGCGACGCCGTCTTCCTCCGCCCCGACATGGTATGTTCTACCCCTCAGCTAGCAAAGACAAGACAGATCATTGAGCAACAGTGTTCAAAAGTGGTTAACCTTACGCATTCCATCACCTCGCGCGCAGGTAGCAAAAGCGATCGGGAGCATACTGCCGGCGACGACGCAGGCGCCGCGAGCAGGCGACGACGCGCGTAAGCGGGACCTGCAAACGATGGAGGAGCAGAAGGCGGCCATCGACGCCGAGGCGGCGGCGCAGGTGCGGCGGGAGCTGTGGTGTGGGCTAGGCCTCCTGGCGGCGCAGACGCTGGGCTTCATGCGGCTCACCTTCTGGGAGCTGTCGTGGGACGTCATGGAGCCCGTCTGCTTCTATGTCACGTCACTCTACTTCATGTTCGGCTACGCCTTCTTCATGCGGACGGCGACGGAGCCGTCCTTCGAGGGCTTCTTCCGGAGCCGCTTCGCGTCGAGGCAAAGCCGGCTCATGCGGGCGCGCCGGTTCGACGTCGCCCGGTACAACGCTCTCAAGCAGGGGGGACGGTACGGCGGGTCCGGCTCCACGGCACAGAGCGATTGCGGCGTGTAAGACGCACATACGGAAGGAGAGAAGAATGTCCATGATAGCAAGCAAGAAAAACCTAGAAGCAGCTCATCAAATTCAAACTGCCTTTTCTGTGTCCGAAGTCCAAACGAATCAAAAGCATACATATCGATACGAACAAGATAATTTAACAGGCCTTGGCAAGTCGCATGCATGCCCAGTCCTGCTTACGGAGACGACAAGACACAGTAACAAATGAAAGTGTCCAGATATTATCTAGATATTTTTAACTATTATCAAAATTTATGATTATTGAATTAGAGATTAAAGGGTCCTTTGTTTTTGAAGGAGGAAATATTTTTTCAAAGAGGAGGTGGCTAAATTCAAGAGAGAGAGAAGAATTCATGGCCATCAGATTTTTAATCCAACAATCTAATTCTACATGATAGTTAAAAAGAAAACATTCGAATGATATTTAACAAAACCCATAACAAATAATAGAGAACTCATCGTGGTTAGTTCATTGGCCGGCAGAGGCAGGGGCGGCGCACACGCGCCTACTGCTGCTGCGCCGGGCAGAAGGTGATGAGGTACTGCGCGCCGGCGCCGCACGTGAACGTGCTCGTGGGATCGTCGTACGCGTAGCTGTACGCCGCGGGGCACGCCGCCTTGAACAGCCTCGAGTACCTCGTCGGCCCGCAGCTGTCCGGCCCCCCGTGCGCTCCCGTGCAGCAGTACTCGGGCGTCCCGAACGCCTCGCACGCGCTCCGGCACGCCGCCGCCGCCGTCGTTCCCCGCTGATCTCCTTCCTTCCTCGCTACCTGCAGCTCCGCCGGGCACAGCGCGTTCACGTCGCCCACGCACCCAGCGTAGCCGCACGTCGCGAAGTTCACCTTGGCGCCCGTCGCCGTCACGCCGATGCCGACGTTGTACCCGTCGACCAGGCTCACGTCGTAGAAGTCCTTCCCGTCGGCGCCCCCGAGGGTGAACTCGGCGAGGGTGACGGGGGGCGCGCCGCCGAGGGAGCACTGCACGGCGCCGCCGCAGTCGCCTGTGGCGCAGGAGAGAGACGCGCCGGAGGAGACGCAGCCGGTGCGCGCCCAGAAGCGGCCAGACCAGCCCGTCGGGGCGGGAAACGATACAGTGGCGTCGGGCGAGAGCTCGAAGCCGCCGCCCCCGACGGCGACGGCGCTGTTGCCGGACAATGTGGCCGGCCAGATCGTGTAGTTGCACTTGTTGTGCAGCGTGAAGACCGTCGTGCCGGCTGCCTCAGCACCGAGCTGTACGTGCGACCAAATAGCCCCTGCATGCAGACATTAATTTATGAACGTACACACGTCATTGCTCTGAAGAACTGCCGGTGCAATAAACAACCTGAGGTAGAATTGATACAATTTGCAAACGTACCAATGAGGAGCACAAGGGTTGGAACACGTATGGTTTCCATGGAAATGATTTGACTCGATCGAGCTAGAAGAGTTTCTATGGCTACTTGAGGAGAGCTGCAGAAGGAGAAGAACTGCCGGTGGATGGTAGCACTAGAAATTCACCAAACACTTTTCTGGTTTATATAGACGTGTTGGTGATGTTCTAACTCAATGTGGGAGGAAGTGATTAGGTGGGAACTCTGATGGATACATCGGAGTTCGTTGAGAATTTGGAGGAAGGCACGACCAGCG
Source organism: Dendrocalamus sinicus (assembly GCA_036346575.1). NCBI lineage: Eukaryota > Viridiplantae > Streptophyta > Magnoliopsida > Poales > Poaceae > Dendrocalamus > Dendrocalamus sinicus. The sequence goes on from CM070658.1 coordinate 27,530,439, forward strand.
CCCAACGTCGTGTCCAACTTATGCCATTAACGCGTAAATATAGGTGCAGTAGCTCAGATTAATCGGTGCACCGTTTCAGGTGCGGTGGTAGTGTAGCTATAGTTCAGGCAAAGAAAGAAATCCGCAACAGATAAGAAGTAGCTAGCTGTTAGATGGAATATGAGCCACGCTGTTAGATGGAATGAGCCACACATCATGCCACTGCATTTATTCACAATATGTGGTGTACATGTACTGAGAGATTTCCATCTATGCAGAATGAGAAGGAAACACTAGCAATTACAATGATACATGCTAACACTCCCCACAGTCACATTGGCAGCTTGGCGGACGTTGAGCCTGAGTCAAAAATCAATAAAGAGTGGTGACGGCAGTCCCTTAGTGCAGATGTCGACGAATTGCGACGTACGTAGACTTGTCCTATAGTGACATGGTCACATATGAAATGGAGATCAATCTCAATGTGTTTCATCCGTTGGTGCTAAACCGGGGTGTTGGACATATAGATCGCACTGACGTTATCACAGAACACGACTGTGGCTATCGTGAGAGGTCATTGTAATTCTTGAAAAGGTTGTCAAATCTAAGAGGTCTCAACAACAGCATTAGCGATTGCTCGGTACTCAGCCTCTGCGCTAGAGCGAGAAATGGTATTTTATCATTTGGATGACCAAGATACCAAATTGTCACCAAGAATCACACAATAGCCAGAGGTAGAGCATCATGTGTCAAGACAGCCAGCCCAGTCGGCTTCAATATAGGCAATGAGCAAAGAAGGAGAAAACCTAGTAAGCTAGAGACCATAGTGTATGGTGCTCTTGAGATAGCGAAGCACACATTTGACCGGGAGCAAATGACTGTCATGAGGATCATGCATCTGCAAGCAAATTTGTTGAATAACATAAGCAATGTAAGGCCTAGTGGATGTGATGTATTGAAGTGCGCCCGCAATGTTGCGATATGCAGACGGATCCAAAATGGGCAGACTAGCGGAGGAGGACAACTTGGAAGAGGTATCAATGGGAGTGGATACCAGTTTGCATGCTAGCATGTCAGCACTGTCAAGCAGCTCAGTGGAGTACTTGGCCTAGGAAAGAAAGCAGCTCGCCGGCTAGGAGGGCGATCAGGACCCGAGGGTCGCCGACGAACGGCGGCACGGCGGCGGCCGGCGAGGGGCACAACAGAGAGAGGAGAGTGAGGGGAGTGCGATGGTGCTTGCGGTATTTACTGAGGACGGCCGGAGAGTGGTCAGTGACGAGGGAGGCGGCGGTGGTGCTCAGGTCATTGGTGCGGCGGCGCTCCGGCAGCGAACTTGGGCCGCAAAGGGGTCGACGAGCTTCGCCGAGGCTCGAGGAAGCTGACGGAGGTGGTGGCGCTCCTTAGAAATGGTCAGAACGGTAGGGATTGCTCGCCGGAGTTCCTCAGAAGCTCGGCAAGGAGGAAAACACGAGGCTGGGGCCTTGGGCTACTCCTCGGGGTGGGTTGGAGGCAGTGGGGGCTGGTGTGAGGGGAGGCGAGGCCGAGGGGGCCTTTATATAGCCTTGGGGTGAGCTCATCTGCGGCACTTGCTCACCGGCTTTTTGGCCGGCGTTGATTCGATTTGGGAAGAAAAGGAAAGGAGGGGGTGAAAGGAAAGGCGGCGCGAGATTGAGGGGATTTGATCTCGTGCAGCTTGCGGTTTCCAAAGCTGAGTCGTGGAGAAGAAGGAAGGCGACAGCAGCGGAGATTCGGTCGGCCGGCAAAGGAAAGGAAAGGGGAGGGAGAAGAAAGGAAGGAGGCGGCGCAAGGACAACAGGTCTGACAGGCAAGAAAGAGAGAGGAGAGGTGCAGGGTGGCGAAGACAGATGGATGAAGATCGGACGGGTGGGAGGTATAAGTGGTTGTGGACAGGTGAGATGGGCCGGTTATTCAAAAGCTACAATGAAATAGGCCACAAACAGTAACACCACATGATGAGGATCTACGGTTCTCAGAATAGTGAAAGTTTACATCTTTTTCAGTCGATTATGAGTCCCAAATGTTTTTATCGGTGTATGAGACGTGTACTCGGTCGGTGTTTGCAATCTCTCTTTTCTATTAATGAAGTGAGGGAGTTCTCCTGCGTTTGTTTCAAAAAAAAAAACATCGGAGCTTGGACGTTTTACATTAGCGTGTCGAACGTGGTTTCTAGCAACGCTGATTGCAGGTTTTACATCACTAGCTTGCAGGTTCATATAAGGGTTCTCAGTTTCTCATTCGATTAGTCCTTGGCGATCGCTAGCATGCTAACATTCCGCATTTTTCTCTGCAGCCACTGCCTTTTTTTTTAACCATTGTAAGTGACTTTTTTTTTTTGGAACGAACCATGGTAACTGACTAAGCATGAGAGATACATTATGATCTGTCGCTAGTGCCTAGTCTTTCTTCTCTGAAGGCCTATTGGCCTTTCGTTGTTCCTTCTCAACCTTCTGAGACGAACACAAGAAATGATATGTTCACATCCGGATCTCAAAACTAGCACGTATAATAAACCTGATAGCCAGTAACCCAGGGACCCAGACAAATCAATCTAGTAATATAAGAACAGAGAAAATGAAAGATAGCACAGGGACGTCTCGTGGTCAGATCATATCCATTGCAGTTGGAAGCTGCAAAACAAAATGTCATCTTGTTGTACAAAGTGAAGCAAAATATTGTACAGTACACATTAACAAAGTGAGCAAAAATATTGTACAATACAAACTAAGAAACCAACTACAAATTACTCGCTAAACTACCGTCTGTTTCGATCTTATCGGGCTGCCACTGCATTGGCAATCCCAATGTTGTCCTCCGAGCTGGGCTGCCATAGCTTGTCGAACGCGTCGGCTACCGATAATGGCTGCACCAGAACGGAGAGGCTGAACGCAACGTCGGTCATCTTCGGCCGCCGTGCTGCGTCCTCCTCGGTGCAAGCCCTCGCCATGCCGGCCAAGCTTAGTGCTGCATCCATGTGGTACTTGCTCCCAAGAGTGGGGTCCATCCACTTCCTCAGCTTCGCATCCCTCTTGTCCCCGGCTTCCAGCACCACCCGGATCTCCCTCCACAGCATGCCGATCTCCGTGCCGACGCGAGCCTCCATCGCCCTCCTGCCGGATAGAAGCTCGAGGAGCAGTAACCCAAACGCAAACACGTCGCTGCTCGTCGCCGCGAGGTCGACCATCGCGGGTTTGGCCAGGGAGAAATTTGATATCTTGGCTCTGAAATCCGCGGTGAGGAGGATGTTCCGCGCGCGGACGTCGCCGTGCACCATACTTGGCTGCGTGTGCTCGTGCATGTAGAGCAGGCCGTTCGCGATGTCCAACGCGATGCCCAGCCTTTGGTGCCACAAGAGAGTCGCCACAGACACAGAACTCGACGACGGCAGCGAGGACGGCGGCTTCTGGTACAGCCATTTGTCGAGCGAGCCCTTCTCGGAGAACTCGTACACCAGGAAGGCGTAGTCCCCATCTACGCCGATGGATATGCCAGCCAGCTTGATCAGGTTCGCGTGATTGACCATCTGCATGATCCTCAGCTCCGCCGAGACGTCGCCTTTCGCCGGCTTCACCGCAAACACCTCTCCGTCGAGCTTCGCCCGGTAGTAGGAGCTGCCGATCTTGCACCGTTCGTCTAAGTTCATCGTCGCTTCCATGATTTCGTCGGCCCCGAAGATGATAGGCTTGTCGATGAACTGTGACACGCCGGTGAGCAACTTGTCCCCTCCTTTGATCATGTGAGCTATGGAACTACTCCTGTCGAGTCCGTAGTTGTTCTTGGTCCCAGAAAACTTCGGGCTCTCGAGCCTTGACCCCGAGGGCACCATGGCCTTCTTGCGGTACCTCCGGTACGCCAAGATTACCACGCACAAGGCGGCGCAAGCAACGAGAGACCCTGAGATGCTGGTCGCTATGATGATACCCCAGCGGCGCTTGCTCACTCTGGAATCACCTGCACTGGCACCATAGCGCAGCGGAGGAAGCTGCGGCGACTGGGACACCGGGATCAGCATCGGCTGCGCCGTCGTGGAGGTGAAGTTGCTTGTGACGTTGTTCGCCGCGGCGATGGCGTCCGCGGTGGCGTTCATCAGCTTGCTCACCTTGGACATGTCATCCCCTGGTTGCCATACGTAGGTGATGAGGTGCCGTTGCCCGCGGCTCTGCTCCGCCTGCGTCGGGCACCGGCAGAAGAGCGGCACAGTGACCTCCTGCCCGGCGGTCAGGTTGGTGGGCTTAGCCTCAGGGTTCAGCGCCTCGATAAGGGTGTAGTTGGTGAGGTTCTCCAACGCGGTGACCGCGAGCGCGTAGAATGTGTCGCCGAGCCGGATGGGGTACGTGACGTTGGCGAAGGACCAGTTGCCGGTGCAGCCGCACTTGACGGGCACGAGCATCGGCTGGTCTGGCAGGAGCAACCCGTCCTCGGTGGTCAGGTTGTTGGCGCTGGCAATCATCGCTCGGCTCACGCCGAAGAGGTCCGAGATGCTGCCGAGGTCTAGGAAGCCCGGGGACTGCGTCCGGTACACAGCCATCGTGTCGCACGGCGTCGACAGTTTACAGGCGAACTGAGCGGGGACGGTGCCGCTGGCGACGCCCTGCGCGCCGGCGTGGTGGAAGGCGAGGAGGACGAGGAGGAGGAGGAGGAGAGGCAAAGGGCAGCGGAAATGGCGGGGTTCCATCTGGCGCGCGGGGTTTGTGTGGGCCCGTTTGCGAAATGAACTTGTGAATTAAGCGAGACGAGGCGTGGGCTCGATTTAGTAGCAAAGTTAACGTGCAGCGCGGCGTCCTTATGGTTGCTCGAGTCGACAGCGGTGGTCTCTTGTCGCGGCTCTGGCTCTTGAAGCCTCCCTTCGCGATTCAGATGCCATTCTTTGTCCGCCCGCAACAGGCTCGATTAGTTTATCGCAGGCATAATTTGATCAGAATTATTGCGAGCGCGTCGGCCGGTTTTGATTGCTGCAATAAGGATGGAGAATGCGACGATTTCCTTCTGAATGTAGCTTTCGTAAGTGCCTGCTTGCAGTCGAAACAACGGAACGGGTCTGCCGTTCTCTGATTGGACAAAATACCTGTCAGATGATACTGCTACGGTATCGCTTTCAGGAGAAAGAAAAGAGGGATTATATATTATGTTAAGACATTAACCAACATAATAAGCTACGCGCTAAGTCGCTAACCAACAAGTTATTGATGCACCCAATGCCATTGTGCGATTTTTTAGTAGAAAAGTAGCACTGATTATATGCAGATATAATGTTTATATATCCAGGTGCTGTGCCGATAAATAAGTCTGAAACCAACATAGGGAGATGCCTGATCATGTGGGCCTCTGTCCAAATCAGAAAACAGATTCAAATCACTTTGGAGGCCATGTATTTTTTTTCTTTTAGCAGCTTTTAGCTTTTATATTCTCTCAGTAATTACTATTTATTAGACAAATAAGCCGTAACTAAAAACCATAAACCACGGCCTGTTTTTTCAACTTCTAAAAGCTACGTTTTGGCTTTTTTACAGTAACTAGAAGTGTCTTTTCAAAGCGGGATCTGCAAGTTAATTATAGTACATATTATAGCGACTTCATTTATATTCACCAAAACCGCACACAAGTTTCTGTTACTCTGTACTCTCTCTCGTAAATAGTCCAAAAGTCATAAGCCGCAACCAAAAGTCATAAACCGAAACAAAAAAACAGGCCAATGTAAGCCCTGAGTTTTGATAGTTTTGGCATATACTCCCTCCTATCAGAAAAGAGTGATATTTTGAACGTTGACATAGATACCAAAACACAACTTTGACCACTAATTTATAATTTAATATGGTTACAAAGCCTGAGAAAAATATAATATTATGAAAGTACTTTTCAAGACAAATCTACCTATACTATTTTCATGTATACAATCTAAGTATTTATAAATATAGTGATAGTCAAAATTTATAAAATTTGACTACATTTATAAAAAAAACATCATTCTTTTATGACTGGTGGGAGTATTAGTAGAAGATACAATTAGCCTGATTGATAAGGGGTTGTTTTTATCATGAGCGCAAGAAATGCATTGCTTTTCAACTCGCTTCAAGAAATAGGATGAGAGTCCATTGCAAACTAGCTTTTCTTGACCAGTTAGTCACTTTGGTCTCGAATTGCAAAAAAGAAAATGAAAGTAGGCAAATCCAGTCTAAAACTACGAATAACATACAACAAAAGGCAAATACTTATAGTAAGGTTTACAAATCGCACATTACAAGTGACATATCCATATCACAGGGTTTAGTACATCCATTAGTCAAACTTTTGAAGATTTGACCTCCAGAGATTTATTGGAGCGCACAAATTTCACATGTTTCAGTTCATTTTTTTGCATGAATAAGAAAAAAAAATCCTGCAATCCAAACAGAGAATTAATATATGTAGAATTATCATGAACAATTATCTTCATTATCTTCATAAGATAATTTTATCATCAAAGAAGTATGATATCAACATAATGTCATATCATCACATAAAACAATAGTTAGAATGAAATACAATATACGTTTCAGGGAATTGAAATAACAACCAATAATAACTTTCAAGCTGGTTTTAACCCACAGTACAAAAATGGGAATACTCGTGACACTAGCTTTTGATTACCAAGCCTTGTCAATAATATTATTAATGTAGTATTACTCTTAACATAACTTATGCCCATCACTTGGCAAAATGGCCAGTAAGGCCATGTTCAAAGGCCTCTCCTCCATTGGTGTTGCCGTGTTGCTATCAGGAGTAGGATTGACTCCAATCTATGAAGCACCTTGACCACCAAGCGGGAATTGTGGTGGCCTAAATATGCCCATCATAGTATCTTGGAATTACCAAATAGTCCTCTCCTTACTCAACTAGGTGGTCCTCGTCATGATCACATCATCTAGTCCAACTAGCTCCTCATGGAGCTTTTCAAGATCATCCAACGCTATTTCCTTGGTCTTGCTATCTGGCCAACCCATCATTCGTCCCTTACTTTCCTTCTCTATTGTGGGTATCTCTCTCTTTACAAACTTCTCTATAAGCTGTTACTATTTATAAGTCAAAACCAAAAACCAATATGAATAGGTCCTGAATGTGCCGATAGATTTTGCTCAGGTAATTTTTTTTCTAAATTATGCAAAACATGATATTGAGCAAACCCTTATTCCTCATTTACAATTATGCAATTGTTTATGACTCTTTGAAATGTTCTTTTTTCAGTGTATGGCATTGCCACCCAAAAGCAACCGGTTCACAACATTGTCACCCCCAAAGTGTAAGCTACTGTAGATGCCATTGCAAACATCTCATACTAAAAAAAATACCACTTTTCTACATATTTTGCATTTGGTGGAGCTTTTAGGAGCTCTGTAGTTCCATCTTTTGAATGAAGTTTTGAGGATACGTTGCCTTTGAACTGGTGGAAGAACATGGTAATTAAAACTAGACTGTATTGATAGTTTGACAGAGAAAAACCAAAATCAGAAACTAGTCTGGTACAAAATGTTACTTCCTCTATATGTGTAGTTTCGGATATCGATACGATCCCATAACAAACTTTAACCACTAATTGTTATTATGATATATTTATAAAGGATTTATTCATCATACACCCTCCTCATAGATGGAAATTTAGGATTTACCCTCCTGACCCACGTGTCAGTGACTTATGATGACCCCACATGTCATTGAGGTGGGAGAGTAAATCCTGAAATCCGAAATTTGGACACTGTTGGACCCATAGCCCACCGAAATTCCATTTTTGGCCCCCCAAAGCAAAAAATTCCAAAAATGGACCCCATTTGAGCGCGCGTTCACGGGAGGCTGCCACGTGGACATTGTTCATCCGGTCGTGCGGTCGGCGACGCGCACGATCGCTGGCGCCGCGGCCGAGCGCGCGATCACTTGCCGCGCGCGCGGCGCCTCGCGCCGGTAGCGCGGCCCGCCGCCAGCCAGTAGCGTCCGCCCAGCAGCAGCGCGCATCTCCTCGCCCATCGCATCGCGGCCGGCCGGCCAGCGCGACCGCCGCCAGCCAGCGTGTCTTGGCGCCCGACCGCGCGAATCTTTGCCATTCGCGTCCGTCCTTTCGGCCAAAATGAAAAAACACCGAATTTTTCTTGTACCGGCCGCACACGCGTCGAGAGCCCAAAACGGCCCCCTCGGAGCACACGCGCATGCGGACTTAAAAGAGCAAGGAGAGGGAAGAAATACTTGGCCAGCCAGAAGCTCAAGCACACCAAAAGCGAAGCGAGCGAGAGAGTGAGAAGCGAAGGAAAGTGACGAGTGAAAACCCGTAGATTTGAGTTGTGTTTGTTCGAAATCTGCGGTTTTGCAAATACAAAAGTTGTAGATCGTCCGTGTGCTTCAAGAAGAGGTAAGTCTTGTGCCCCGAAACTAAAATTTTATGTATGTGATTAGTCCATAATTAGTCGATTAGCACAAACCATCGTTTGGTAATGTTATTTTATGTGAATGTGTGATACGCGATGTCAATATTTGATACGTTATGTATTTGTAGGTAATCTTTATGTGAACATATGTATTATAAGTCAATGTATCATACGATTGTGTATGTGTAGGTAAAAATCCACATATGATGCATGCTTTATTGTAGTGTAGATAATGTTGTATTTTATGTTGAAGTTACGTATTGTAATGTAGTTAGTTTTCTTTGAAGAAAAGAGAGGAGCGAAAGCCTAAGAGTTGAATTGTTTTCGTTTGGAATCAGTGGACTTGGCAAGTAGAAAAGTTGTAGATCGTCTCGTGAGCATCAACAAGAGGTAAGTTTTGTGCCCATGCAACTATAATTTTATGTATGTCATTAGGCCTGAATTAACGAAACCATCTTGTGTTCTTGTTATTTTATGTCAATATTTTATACGCTATGTATGTATAGCAAATCTCGCATATGTTTAGCATGATGTATTGTAGTGTATATAGGGTTTCATTTTTTGTGAACATACGTCTTGTAAAGTAGTTTCGATTAGGTGGAAAATATGAAGTTGTAGTGTGTAGACGTTGAGAAAACACATATTTATGTTAGATTAAAATAAATTTGGTAGATTAGAAATAATGGAGGGTGAAAGGTACAGAAGTGGTAACTGGGGAGGAGCAGGTGAGGACTATGCAAGAAGTTTGCAAGTGGGAAGATCTTGGTCTGTGCTAGTGCACTTGTTGGTCATCTTGTATCGTATAGAATCGAGGTGGTGGAAGGAGAAAGAAATCAGAAATGGCATGGCACCCGCCACCACCTCTACTCTACTCTAGGCCAAAGATCTTTTAGCTTTGAACTTATCCCAAAATAAAAATAAACGGATACCTTTTGAAGTGAATTTTTGAATGGTTTACGACTTCAAATCTATATACGCTGTTTATGTCGTTTCTCGCGTCTCGAAAAATGTTGACCGTAGTTATTTGTAGTGTTTATGTCGTTTTCTATCTATATAGCACTAGAAATTTACATAGACATTTACTTTTCGAAATATTTGTGCGTCCAAATGTCGTTTGCTACATAGACTGCTTATGTCCATAGTTAGAAAAGATTGTAGTTTAAATAATGTGTATGTGTTGAAAAAGTAAATATTTATGTTGGAGCATTTGTAGGTGGTAAATTTGTAGTAGTTAGATTAGAGACAATTTGTATAATTAGTATGCTTAGTGAATGACCGTAGTATGAAGGTCATTTGATGGAAAAAATGATAAGTATATTTAATTTGATGTATGGTACAATTAGAAAGTGAAATAGTTACAAAAAATCGTAGATTTAGAAATACAAAACATATAATAATCGAAATGTTAATTACATGATACGATTGTTACATGCCGTGTACTAAAATGGTTGATTATGCACTTATGTTAGGTACGCAATGGTCGGCATTGAACAATTGATGGTGTTTTATGGGAGTGGTCTCGTGCGTGATGGGCGTATGGGGCGGACTGTCAAATTGCGAGCGGACCGTGATCCGGCACCGATCCGAGCGCCATGAGCTTGTCTCGAGCTACGGAGGTGTGTCCGTTCAGCGTTCGATCGGCGCACGCAAGGAAGAAGTTACGGATCGAGGCGCCTATGCCTCAATGGTGGACGGCGAAGGGGAGCATATGGCAACTTCGAAGGTGACCAATGACGCCTCATGGGCGAACTACATGGAGGTCGTGCGCAACCACGATGCTGCGATATATGGGAGGCCAATGGTGTATGTCGAGTTCGTGGAGAGGCGTAATCATCGAGCATGGTTGGTTCGAGCGCCGCCGGTGGAGATGAAGTGGCGGCGGTCATGAAGACCCTTCGCGGAGAACATGTGGGCGAGGAAGTGGGTGATGAAGACGACGGGGCGTGCGCAAATTTCCAGCCAACGAAGGTGTGCACGACAGGTGGTGGGCCGCCGTATTGATGTCATGAGTATCTTGGGGACCGGGTGGAAGAAGAGGACAGCGAGGAGGATGAGGAGGTTGACACAGCAGCTCGGAGAGGACGAGGATGGCGAAGGTGCAACGGAGGGGTGGTAGGTCGTGTTGTGACCACGGACGGTGCGTATGTGTCGCCCGCATCGATTTACATCGCAGCGGCAGCCTAGTTCTCGCCACAGCGGAGGAGGAGAATGGGGTTCAGCGAGGCGCACTCTTTCGGGGCGGTGCTTCCGTAATAAGAGTCTTTATCCAGCGAGCTATTGCTAGACATGCCGTCAACATAAGCCGGACGTATCGGGTCCACAAGTCAAAGCCGGACACGTCGTTGTGAAGTGTGTGGGCGGGTCATGTGGTGGCAAAGTCCGTGCACAACGGTACAAGGGCGTTGGCACGGAGTTCGGATAACGGTGCTGCAAGATCACGATTGCGAGCTTGCGGGGCGATACATAGACACCGCAACATGACATCACGTTATGTTGCGGAGGTGGTCACGCACCTCGTCGGCGGATGTGTCAATTACCCCGGGTTCGATGGCGGCGATGGCGAGCGAGGCGGGCTACAGTGAGCTACAAGAAGGTGTGGCGGCGGCGAAAGGTGCTTGCACGGTATGTATGGGACGTCGAGGAGGCGTATGACTGGTCCCAAGAATGCTGGATCAAATTGCACAATCAAACCTGTGCACTTACATAAACAGCGGAGAGGGTCCATCCTACGGAGGGCCCGAATGTTTCATTCTTGACAGAGTGTTCGGGCCTTCCATCGAGCGATACAAGGGTTCGGTGGTGCCGTCCAGTGCTAACCGTAGATGGGGCGTTCCTATCCGCAAGTACAAGGGCACTATCCTTACCGCGATTGCAGCCGATGCAAATGACCAGCTACTCCAGTGGCATTTGCAATTGTGGAGAGCGAGAATACGAGATAGGCGGCTTTGGTTTCTTTGCAATTTGAAGAATGCCGAGTGCAAGACAGGCCCGAAGTGTGCCTTATCTCCGACCGCAATGCGGGCTTGATGTCTGCGTTGCGAGCGTTGCAGATGGGACGCAGCCCCGTCCGTGGATGATGTGAAGAACGGCGGTGCATGAGGCATATTGCAGCGAACTTCCACGAAGGTTCCGTAGCAAGGACCTCATGAAGATGTTCAAGAAGCTATGCATGCGAGAACCGAGAGGTGGAAGTTCGACGCCTTGCGGCGGCTCGATCGAGGCTACGAAGCATGTGCATGCAGCGGCGGGGGCCGTGGAGGGCTCCACAAGAGTCGGGTATTCTCACAATGGGTTCATCCAATGCACGACTTGGAAATGTGGTCTTTGTTGCACGACACCGGTGGGGCAAGGTATGGGATCATGACAACCAACATGTCCGAGGTTTACAATGGTGTATTGAAGGCGTCGATCCTGCCGATCACGGCAATTGTGGCGAGACACGGAACCGTACCGTCGGTACTTTGTGAATAGAGCCGAGATGGCGCGAAGCACGTTGAGGAAAACAAGCAATACTCGAGGTCATGCAGGCCTTCATGGACGGGAAGATGGAGAAGGCTCGAACCCACATTGCTCGGCCCATTGATGGCTTAAGGAGGAAGTTTGAGGTCCGCCTAAGGCGAAGTATGTCATGGGTCAAATTAGAGGGCGCAAGCGGTATGCACGATTGGTGATGAAGCATCTTGCAGTGCAACAAGCGCAGCTTCTGCACAAGCCATGCTCCCATGTGTGCGCGGCATGCGTTGTATGGAACCAAAGCGTCGACACAAGACATCTCCAAGTACTACGACATGCGGCACTTGTATGCAACCCGGAGTGCAGAGTTCCATTCCTACGGGTAGACATGCACTACAGGAATTATGGCGGGAGATAAAGTGGGTGCCCAACGATGCAATCAAGCATGTCGGGCGTGGAAGGCGACAAAGCCGTCGCATCCGCAACGACATGGATGAGAGCGGCGAGGATCGTGTTCGGCGCCGAAGTGTAGGCTATGCAAGACCTTTGGCCACTCCTCGATCGGTGCCCAAACAGTAGGCATCAAGCAACGCTCCGTAGTACCAACCACAATCCATATGTAATGTGTTATTCAGGAGGTGTACGCTTAATTGTTGGCTCGAACATTGCGAACATACACGAGGATAACCTCCAGCACTACAACTTGAGGATAACAATAAACACAAGAAACAAAATAGCACACAACATTAAATTTATCTTCCACTCTAGTCTGTCGAAACGATGCTGCATCCCGACGGGGTCGTAACCCCCCACGACAACTCTCTCACGGCGAACACTGTCATTCCTATTTCCCATTTCATCCTCCCACACCCAGAATCGGCAACCACCATGAGCTTCCTGCGATTCCATGACAAGAAGATTTTTAAACATACCACCACGATTTGAATGAACCCGAAACAATATGACTCACCGAGTGATTGGGGCACTTGTAGTAGTGTCGCCCGGGATTCTTGGCCGTCTGTGATGTCCTACGTCTAACCACCAAGTTGCAATTTGGGCACATCACCGTGGGTGCCCATGAAGACGTGCTGAGCTGACTCATTGCCTAGTCTTGGGGAGTGAGCACGAAATAAAACTACACAGATTGTGAACAACTTACTCAGGAGGTGACTGATAACATGGTCAGGGAGTATGTGAGGGATGGCTCCGTTTTATAGGTCAGTGGGGGTAGCCTCACGCACAAAGACCACAGACAACACAAATCTTGACCCCACACCATGCTCAGTGAGGAGACAAAACATGCCAGCTTTGCTCAGTGACATGACAAAAGAGGTCAGCTTTTGCTCAGTGACATGACAAAAGAGGTCAGCTTTTGCTCAGTGACATGACAAAAGAGGTCGCTTTGCTCGTGACTAGACAAAACAAGTCGCTTTGCTCGGTGACTAGACAAAGCGGGTCTTTGTTGAGCTACCGCCACCGAGTGCTTGATGACTCGCCTAGGCCATTACGACATATACATATTAGGCTAATACTTTAACTTGGCGAGAATGACGTGTGGTACAATTTTCTACGTACACGTAAGAGAGTGAATGCACAAATTCTGCAGTCTTTAGGGAGGAGCCTATCTCATCAAATGCATACAGGACAGATGTACCTAATATTGACAATGAAATAAATTTTAATATTGGATCAAATAACACCTCTTACCGAATGAGGCCATCATCTTGGTTCCCGTGGCTTGAATAAGGAGAACATCATTTCTAGCTTAGGTGATTGGGTGTGCACGATGCTCTGTATTTAGAGATAAGAGGTCATTGGCGAGAGCTAAACACCTAAACAATGCCAAAAGGCATGAGTATAGCCAATTCGTGATTACTAAAGAGAGCGATTGTCCTCGGTGGGATGCCAAAAGATGCCGGCTTTGGGCGGTGACATTACTAAACAGAGCGATTGTCCTCACCAAATGACAAAAGAGTCCACTTTGCTCGGTGAGATGACAAAACATGGCACTGTGCTCGAGAGACATGACAAAGCGGGCCAGCTTTGCTCGGTGAGATGACAACACATGCCGGCTTTGCGCGATGACATGATAAAGCGGGCGGCTTTCCTCGAGACATGACAAAGCGAGGCGGCTTTGCTCGGTGAGATGACAACGATGCCGACTTTGCGCGATGACATGATAAAGCGGGCAGCTTTGCTCGGTGATATGACATAACAGTCGGCTTTGCTCGGTGGGATGACAAAGATGCCGGCTTTGGCGGGGGCGAGACTAAAGAGGGCAATGTGCTCGGTGACATGACAACAAGAGGTCGACTTTGCTCGGTGGGATGACAAAGATGCGGCTTTGGGCGGTGCCATAACTCCCATCTTTACTCACTACTACGACCACGCGGACCAACTTTACACGTCACGAGTAGAGACAAACGGCCCCTATAAATTGGTATGCATTCCATTTCCCAATAACATTGCACATCCAAACCCCATACTCCATCGCGCTTCCTCACCCAACCGGGATGGACAAAGGCAAGAAGAAGCAATGGGACAAGATGGTGAAGGATTGGGAGGAGACCCGTGACATAGCACGGTCACCGCAGCCGCGATGCCGCCGCGATGAGAAAATAAGGGCGTCTGAGCCCGGTAGAACAAGCCCATCGTGCTACGATGAAAGGTCCCCAGAGCGCCGCGTAGCAACAACCCCATCCCGGACGTCCCCACCGGCGTTCGCCACAACTACCACTGAGGGGAGACACCTCCCTTTGTTGGTGCGGGGCGTGTGCAAGTTCTTCAAGTCTAAGCACCGCATCGCCTAGGTATGCGATGCGGGGTTGCGCAAACTACTCGATGACTATCCCAACCGCCGTTTGACACCGCAACCTATCGGCGTGCGAACGACCACATGCACCATTTTCCCTACCTTTTCTCCTTCACAACACGCACTAACAATATCTCTCTTTTATTTACGGTCTCGGAGCCCCTATGTGCCTACCGCAAATGGATCGATCTTGAGATCCACCACGAGGACCAATGGACCTCGACTTCGAGGAGTGGAATGTCACAAAGGAGAAGGAGTTGCTTTGGAGGAGCGCCGCAAGCACGAGCACACCTGCGTATACTGCGCGAGACGCAAGCTCATCTTGAAGCGTGCACGCGTAGGATCGGGAGGCTCGCGAGATGGAGCGCGAGAGAAAGAGGGAAATTGCGGCTAAGGCAAAAGAGGCGCGGAGGAGTTCAACGCCGAGCGGGCAAGGAAGGAAAGTGGCCCGGTCCACACAGAGGTCGTCTGAGCGATTGGGTGGGTTAGTCGCATATCATGCTATATGTTATGCATGTAATAAAAATCTACGCGACATATTATTCCCAAGCTGTATTATGAAATTTAATATCTAGTATTTTCGCATTCCATGATTCACGTAGCACCTCATTTAACAATATTAAATGTACCAAATTTATGTATCGCATTCCATGTTACTCACCTTCAAAATATCACTTACCACTTTATGTATCGACCGTTCTACGGTCAATCTTTCCTACAAAAAATTTACCAAAATTTTTTATGCATCTACAACTTACAATGAACATAATCTTTTATTACAACTTTATCTGATTTTTATCCAGTTTATAACTACAAAATTGCCAAAACTGAAAACAATCACGGAGATTGCAAACCCTAAAAACACAAAGAAACCTTAAAAGTCACTTACCACTATTTGTATCGATCATTCTACGGTCAATTGTTCCTAAAAAAATTTACCAAAATTTTATTGGCATCTACAAGTTATAATGAATATAAACTTTTATTACTACTTGGTCAGATTCTTTCCGAATTTACATTTACAAAATTGACAAAACATACAAATAACATGGTCATTGCAAACCTAAAAACCATACGAAACCCTAAATATCACTTACCACTTTACGAAACGATCGTTCTATGATTAATCGTTTTTAAAAATATTTATCCAAATTTTTTTACATCGCAACTAACAATGAACAAAAATTATTATTGCAATTTTATCTATTTTTCTCGATTTATAACTACAAAATTGCGAAATCATACAAATATTCACGAGTATTGCGATCGGGGACATGCGGTCGGGAGCAAGCGCGCTCGTGCGACCGCGGGACCGGGCCGCGCGCGAGGCGGGGCGGGGCGCGCTACCGGCGGGCGGACGCGCGCGGCGCGCGCTGCACGCCGTCGCGCGCGAGGCGCGCTTGCGCGGCGCGCGATGCGCGCTGCGCGCGCGTGATCGCGCTTCGGCCATGCGCGCCGGCGATCGTCGTCGCGACCGCACGATCGATGAATGAACGTCCACGTGGCGACCTCCGTGAACGCAGCGCTCAAATGGGGTCCATTTTTGGAATTTTTTGCTTTGGGGGGCCAAAAATGGAATTTCGGTGGGCTATGGGTCCAACAGTGTCCAAATTTCCTGAAATCCCCAATTCAAGGGAGAGTATATGACGAAGATCCCCATTTATAAAACCCAATACAAATATATTATTATGAGAGTATTTTTCAAGATAAATCTACATATATGATTTTTATTTATCCAATCTAAATATTTTTAAAAAAGATATTGATAGCCAAAATGACATGCTTTTATGATTGAAGAGAGTTTTTCCCCACTACATTCGATAGATTGGGGTCGAGAGCCTAATGCATGGAAAGTGCTGTGGCTGACAATTAGACAACTTTCCTTAGGGGTCGTATGGATCTCAGATGATCTGATTCAGATCCTCGTATTTTATGATAACACATTTTATGTAAGTTAAAGCAATACGAATTTTAAGTTGTTATTTGGCAAGGATAGCATTTAGTGAAAAGATTGTTTAGTTAAAACCAATTTTGAATTATTCTACTCTATCTTTTGTTTGGTTTTTGTGAAAACCAAATCAGAGAAGTTTTTCGTAAAACTCATAATTTGAGTTTTTGGCTAAACCGATGTTTGTTACCCTAGTTTTATTACATTCTAAGAATCATTTTTGTAGGGAACAAGAATTATGTTGATGCCAAGTCAATGATTAGTTTGTTAGGCTGATTTTGAGCAAATGAAAAATTTGAGATGTCAACATCCAGAGAAATCTGCCTATGCCTCCAGCGGAGATCTGGAGCTTAGAAGGGGCTTCCACAAACTCGTCATGCTGATCCATCTGGCTCCTCTAGAAAGAGAGAAACGCGCGTCTTCAACGCAGAGTGCTCGACCACCAACCAGATTGTATTATTGTACGAGCCATTCCAAGACGAGGGAAACCTTTGGATCAAGGCCGGAGGCCGGAGGGCAGGAGCTCTTGTTTTTCCTTGGCTGATATTCGAGCTGTTCTTTGTGCTTATGCCTTTTAACTTCTTCGGATGTCAAAAGGCTAATCATCAAAACTAGGTAATTTTTTGGAGCGGATTATTCAAACGACTTCCCGAACCTAATGCTGTGTGCGACATCTAATCGATGTCTCCGCCGTCCACTACCGTATCAAAAAGTACAAATAAAAGTCATCAACTGTAAACCAAAAAAACACCACATTTTTATTTCTTGTTGCAGGTAGCGCTAGGTCGCCCATTTTATTTTTGTAATAGTCCTTTTAGGTGTTGTGCGTGTTGGTCGTTGTTGATCCCATTCTTTCTGGCTTATGGTTTTTCTTGAACAAACAAATAGAACGATTTCTCCATCCTTTTTTGAAGCTACTTATCGGAATAGTCTTTTTTTGAAGCGACTTATCGGTACTCAGTTCGTTTGTACAAGTACTCGCTATAGAGATAAAAATCATCAGCCGCACCTGTAAACCATCAACTATAGTAAAAAAAACATGCCCATTATTAAGTGTCAACCCTTGGTTTTGTAGCTGTAAACACTTTTATGTTTAATGGAATACACGTAAGCATTTTGCGTGTTCTCAAGAAAGATATTTGAGATAGTACCGTGGCAAGAAGATAACACTGAATGGAAAAAGTTCATGGGGGAACGCACAAAAATAAGGCAATTTTTTGTTAAGTCACTCAGCAAATACTACTCACAAAATTGATTTATAGCTTCCTATAACCTAAACCAAACCTGAAACTAACGACACCACAGTCCCAAATTCGAATTCGGAAAGTGAAAATTAACCCAACCTCTGAATTCAAATCCAAATTCCACCACCCAAAGTTGGGGAAGTCGGATGCTACTGCCAGTGGAGCTAATTTTACGGATGGACTCTTTTCAACTATGATTATTTGTTTTAAATTTTAGTGTGAGTTTTTATACAAATAAATTAATTATTAATAAATCGTTTTAAAAAGATGATTCGATAAATATTTTCGAAAAAACAGTAGAGAAATCAAGCCGTTTCTTGGAGGCATAGGGTGAAAAGAAGGGACCTGCATTTGCGGCCTTCACCAGTACCCGCACCGCATCAGCCCTTACCAATTCCGGCCACACCCAACGCCTACGCCTCCCCCCTTCACTCCCCTCGCAACTTCTCCACCCCCCGTCGCGCCTCGACCACGCCACTCTCTCTCCACTCCTCCCTCTCTTCCCCACCCGCGCCGCCTCATCCACCAACTCTACCGGCCAATCCAATCCAGCAACCCCTATTTCTCGTTCTACCATCGGTTGTTTGATTTGGCTGATCGGATCGGTCACTGTGAACCGATGGGTAGCGACGCTGAGGAGGCCTCGCCGCCGGTGTCGTCGTCGGAGTTGGAGCAGGAGGACGACGACGACGACTGCTACCTGAGCGATCAGGAGGACGCCCTAGAGGAGTCCGTCCTCCAGGTCCTCGAGGTCGGCCACCTTGAGGACTGCCATTGGTCCTCCCCATCCGTACGCGCCTTACTTACCCTTGTTTCTCCTCGTCTCCATTCTTGGACCATCCCGATTGCGTCTCTTCTTGACCCTCCTTCCTTGCTTGTGCTTGCAGGTGATCACCAAGGAATGCCTCTTAGCGGCGCAGGTGACTATGAGGGCTCTTCGCATTCGATTCCAGGGCGTAAGCGATTTCTGGATGCTGACGCTTTCTTTTGTAAATTTCTTTCGGTTGTTTGGGTGTTGTAGAGGGAGGATCTGAGGAAGGTGATGGAGCTGCTAGGGTTGAAGGAGCACAACGCGCGGACGCTGCTCATCCGCTACCGCTGGGACGTGGAGAGGATTTTCGAGCTGCTTGATCGGAAGGGGAGGGACAGGCTCTTCTCGGAGGCAGGTGTTCCTCTCCGACCCGCCAATAATGCCGGCTTGCCCTCTGCGACGGAGGTGACCTGCAATGTTTGCTTCGAGGATGTGCCCCCTCGTCTGCTTCCGAGATGGACTGCGGCCACAACTACTGCAATGAATGTGAGTGATGGTCGTTTAGAACGAAGGAAATGATTGTTAAGTATGCACCTTTCCATATGTGCTAGTTATAGATGCTAGTAGAACGATTGTGTGATGCATTTTTTGTCGCAAAACCTTTGGGTGAATGCGCCACTTATTCACCACTGTGCTAATTAGCAGTAGGAGTTAAAAGTTTGTTTGGTATGTGGAAGCTGACGTTGTTGGCTAACATCTTACTATCCTTATAGTACGAGGAATTTTTATTATTTGACCCATTTTCAATTTATTTTTATTGCTAACCCCTTGCTAACTTCATTTCCAAATCCGACCTTTTTACCATGCCACCATTCATGGCGTAGCAAGATAACACTACCACACCACGAGGTAAGTCTTGTTAAATGACACTTCTTGCCACACTGCCATGCCACTG
Source organism: Dendrocalamus sinicus (assembly GCA_036346575.1). Classification (NCBI taxonomy): domain Eukaryota; kingdom Viridiplantae; phylum Streptophyta; class Magnoliopsida; order Poales; family Poaceae; genus Dendrocalamus; species Dendrocalamus sinicus. Next base: position 27,549,989 of record CM070658.1, read on the forward strand.
GTGGTGGAGTGGTAGGATTTGGCCATGCCATGGTGACTGGCGTGGCAGTGTTGTCTTGCCATGCCATGAGTGGTGGCGTGGCCAAAAGGGCTAGAATTAGAAATAAAGTTGGCAAGGGGTGTTTAATAAAATATTTTAAAAAAAAGATTATTTAACAAAAAAGTTATTATAGTACCAAGAAAAATGGTGCAACATCACACCTTCGTTTAGATAACTTGTTTCATTTTTGAGCATCTGTAGCTGTACTTTATGCATGAAACTAACCTAGGGGAGTTGGGGTTATCACTTTCTATTCTTATGAATAATCATTGTTACTTTTGTAAAGCATCACATACTCTTAACTATTCTTTTCAAGAATTATGTGCTAACTCGTATACACCCATCGTGAATTGGGGCTCTAAGAGTCTAAGTACTATCATAGTATAAGCTTTTCTGTATCTAGTCCCCCCCCCAGTAGCTACTAATCTGTGCATGTCCTGTTCCCCCACCCAGGTTGGACAGAATATTTCATTGTGAAAATAAACAAGGGGCAGAGTCGGCGTGTCAAGTGCATGGCCCCAAAGTGCAATTCTATTTGTGATGAAGCATTAGTCCGGAAGCTAGTAAGTGCAAAGCGTCCAGATATTGCAGAGCGCTTTGAAAGATTTTTACTGGAATCTTATATTGAGGATAACGACACAGTCAAGTGGTGCCCAAGCACACCACATTGTGGAAATGCTATACGTGTCAAAGGTGATATTCATTGTGAGGTGGAATGTACATGTGGACGCCAGTTCTGTTTTAATTGCTCCTCAGAAGCACATTCACCGTGTTCCTGTGTGATGTGGGAGCTCTGGATCAAGAAATGTCGTGATGAATCAGAGACAGTGAATTGGATAACAGTAAATACTAAGCCATGTCCCAAGTGCCACAAACCTGTGGAAAAGAATGGTGTCTGCAACCTGGTTGCATGTATATGTGGACAAGCATTCTGGTGAGATTCCTTATGATGCTTCAACATTTTCTCTTTACATATTTATCAATGCCCATTTATTAGCGGCTAATGATACACTATTGTTATATCTATGCCTTTTTTATCAGTTTGATATTTGTTCATACTTCATGCAAACTCAAAGCATTGCATACTTCTGTCTTTTTTTACTTTCCTGCTTTATGTAAGCACGAATGTACTGTTCAATACAACTTTCTTGTTCTTTTCTTCTGTCATTAATGATCTCGCAGGTTACACCTGAATAGATGAATGCATGCATGGATTACTGAGCTTCTGGATATTTTATCTTTCTTATCTTCAAGACTGTTGATGCATTATGAAATGGTATAGCATAATAGGTTAATGTTAGCGTCTTAAGGTCTGTGGCTCAACCTTACTTGTATTGGATGGTTTTGTTATGGGCTTATTTCAGACTGATGATTTTGCATATGCTCGGGCCTTGTTAGGCACTTCAGATCTTGATTACTCGAACTGGCTTTGCGTTGACATCTCTCTGATATCCCCTCAGTATCATGAGATTCATGACACTAAGAGCTTGTATAAGTACACAAACTATTTTAGGCTGTTTGCATTAATATGAAGTACTTGATGCTAGATGATCACAAAACAAAACATTTTGGCAGCTCTTTGTTTTGTGGTACTTTTTACGTACACATTTAACATTTTACATCGATAATATAGCTGTTCCTGACACCATTAGCTATCCATAAGATGGCATCCACTATCAGTAATATGGAAAATAGCTTTGTCTCAGGTAAGAACGATAAAAATATCAATTGTGTAACTGCGGCACTTGTCTCAGGTAAGAACGAAATGGTGCATCTGCTAATCTAGCAGCATACTTTGTTTTACCTTCCACTTAATCTGGGTGCATATCCTTCTTTTTTTGAAAATCACAATATGCCACTCATTGAGAGCCCTACATGTCATTAAGACATCAGTGGCATATAGTAAACATACGAAGTTATTCAGTGACATATAATGAATTGGCCCTTTTTTTGCTCTATTAATTCAAACGCAAGACCATTTTTTGTTTTATTAGTATTTGTCCTGTGCATTATCATTGTTAGATTAGCTGTTATGTAATAGCATGGTCACACCCTCATAACTAGTTGCAAGGTGTTGTTCCACAAGAAGTTTGTGAAGAATTTTCTTGCTGTGAAGTAATGAAGTGTCTTTGATGTGACTGCCAGATTTTACCTGCTTACAACTTATGCCCTTGGTCAAAACCCAATGGGTAATGTATGTGCAAATGATTTAGAATATCATTTACAGAATAGTATAGTGGAAGTCTGTGGAACTAAACCTTGGGCATATAGTTGGATGCTGGCAAGGTATATAGTGCAAGTCTCTTTGATTGATTAGATCCTAATTCTTTACATAAAGTTGAGTAGCTTGCATCTTAGATGATTGTAGCATCAAGATTGGGTACTTGTATTTATGATAGTACCCCTGCCATTGATTGCTTTTTTTAAGCACATGGTCTGGTAAGATATTTGTAATCCCATATTTTTATGACCATAATAATGATTCTTTTGGTAAGAGTCCACCACCTAGATTGTTAATGAAAATCTGTTGCTGGTGCTGAATGAATTGTGACTAGCCTGGCAGATAGCCAATCCATCCCCAGAAAATCCTGTGGGACATCTCCATTTCACACTGCAACCATGGAATCATACAGAACTCTAGGTTCGTAGTCGCAAATACTGATGAATCCAGTGCAACTCAGTTGCCAGTCATTCATATCATTGTAGGGAAGCATTTTGGTGGTATAGCTTATCTAACCTTATTAAGGAAGTCCTCTGTCAATCATGCCTCTTGTCCTAATCATGTATGCTAGGTACTTAATGGATTAATGGGGTATGGATATAGCAAAAGCGCTTCTCTGCAAATTGTGTAGTGACTAGTGAGAGTAATATTATTTTCTTTACAAGCATGCTCACTTCCAGAGGTAATACTGGAAGCCTGGCACTTTCATGATAGAAAATATGGAGACCATAGACTAGTACGAGAGATGCTGCAGACTGCAATTGTTCCTTTAGAAGTGTGTGCCAGATAGTTTACAAAGGTTATGTTAAGTTGCTTGGTGTGTCATTATATTGTCCTGCAAGTTACACGCTGTACTGATAGAGGATGTTCTCTGTTCTTGTTTCTATTTCTGGATCTTGTCCTGTTCTCTGTTTGTGATTAAATTTTGAGTTTTATTTTTCTGATTTGATGCTTTTGGATGTAGTTGGTTATGTGGTGGTGCTACTGGTAAAGATCATACATGGTCAAGTATTAGTGACCACAGTTGTGGCCGATTCACTGAAAATCAGTCGAAGAGGACAGAGCAAGCAAGGCAAAACCTCTATTGATATATGCACTACCAGAACAGATACAAGGCTCACACTGATTCTCTTAAGCAGGAAGCAAAGCTCAAGGGCGACATCCAGGGGAAGATTTCCATTTCTGAAAATAAGGATTCCAAGATAAAGGATTACTCTTGGGTGATAAATGGACTAAATAGGCTTTTTAGATCAAGGTGTGTTCTTTCATATTCATATCCTTTTGCATTCTACATGTTTGGTGATAAGATTTTCAAGGATGAGATTACTCCTGTGGAAAAAGAACTTCAGCAAAACCTATTTGAGGATCAGCAACAACAATTAGAATTCAACGTTGAAAGACTATCTGGTTTCCTTGAGAAGGATTTTCAAATTTTTACTGATGATGAGGTTATGCATACAATGAAGCATGTTATCAATCTTTCCAATGTGGTAGATAGGCTCTGCAAGCAAATGTAAGAACCCTGCTCAACAATGTTCTGTCGGTTGCCTTAAAAAAAGGTGTCTGTAAATTATTGTACTAACTACATTACTCTGCAGGTATCAGTGCATCGAGAACAATTTGTTGTACCCTCTCCGCATGCCTCATAATATTGCTCCGTACAAATCCAAGGGCCTTGATAGGGCCTCAGTCTCAGAGCTCCGTATTTATTTGGATTCTGCTGAACAAAGTTCACGATCCATGAATTATAGTGAGGATGAACACACGAGTCAACCTGGTTTCTATAGTAAATGAATCAGGTATTTGTATATGACATTTTTCTTTCTTATCACAATTTAAAATCATATGACAAGGATTGCCATACCAGAAGTTAGTTTCATTTAGTTGTTTCTGATTGCTGATACATTTTTCAATATGTTCCTTAGGCTCATCTATTCTGAGAAAGCGGCCCATTCTTCAGTTGCATGGATCAAGTTCTGATAACAGTGAACGCCCATCGCACAAAAGAGAGAGGACAGATGCGCATGGTGGTGGTGCACTTTTTGATCTCAATGTGCCAGGTGAAGTGGCAAACAAGATCTGAAACTTCAATATCTGACGGCACACTCCGTTGCAACTGTACAGCTGACCTGCACTTCTTCAGCTACGTATAGGAAAACTCTGTTCTTTTTTGTTGCCTTGGGGATGGCTTCATTGCAAGCTTACCCTGGGCCTATGATCCCAACAGATAAGACTAGCTTTCACTTAATTTCTTGTATATCATGACAAGACTTGATTCCACTGTGCATAGTTTTTATAAAGCCCAAATCTACCCCTCAAGCAAGATGAGGGACTTTTTGAAGAGAGTATTACTGTGTTGCAAATTTCAAATATAATGTATGAAGCATATTGAAGTAACTGGTTTTTTAGCTCCTATGGGATACTTAGGGCCTGCTCTTTTGAGCTGCGACTTTTGGCTATAGATTATAGCTTTTGGCTATTCGTGAGAGAATATAGAGAGATAGAGACATGCGTATAATTTTAGCTGATGTAAATAAAGTTATTATAGTATATACTATAATCAATTTGTAGATCTTATTTTAAAAAGACATTCTAGTGAAAGCTAATTGTCATAGAAAAATGGCTTTTATAAGCCGAAAATAAAGAGGGGTCAACCAGCTGATTTTTAGGTCAGTTTTTTAAAACGATCTTGATGACAATTTTGATTTATTTCTATTCTAACTCGCGAAACTAGCATCCTCGAAATGTTTCTGATTCTCTTCTGCTGAAAAATGGGGATAGCTGCGAGATGCAAATCTGGTGTTGATCTAGGGGTGGGTGGTGATCGATTCGGCTTAAAAGCTCATAGCTTATGGTTGAAAACACTGTAGCTGGCTGAAAAAAGCACTGTAGCTGACAGAAACTTATTTAACATAATTAAATTTAAAAAAATATAAACATATAAAAAATATGTTAGCCCATTACATATAATACAAACAAATACGGGAAAAAAAGAACCGGCAAAAAAGCTCAACAAAAAGCCAAAAGTTCAGAAAAAGATAAAATTTATGAATAGTGAAAAATAAGCTGAAACCCAGAAGCTTAAGCCCAACCGATCGGGGCCGCTCCTCAGAGCAGGTTTCTTCCCTCTCTGTTTCTTCCTAGATTCTAGGATTAACTATATTGTCACCTGTGCTAGCTTGGAACATATTTTTCAAGCCAAGTGTTGGATTATGCGTTGAAACGTAGCATCTAGCTGCTCCAGCTTTCCATAACCCTTGCAAGGGACACATGGTGACCCCTTTGGAATCGGGGTTGCAACCAAGGTTCCAAAAACCGGAACCGGAAGAAATCCGGTCGTGGCGTATGATAACGGTAATCGCGGTTACCGGTGGTTACGGAAACCCGTAAAAACCGGTCATAACTTGAAAATCAAAATTTGAATTTTGAAATATTTTGAAACCGTGCTCGAAAAACGGACGATAACGGAAAAACGCCGGTAACGGAAAACGGAAAAAACCGCCAAAATTTGAAAAATCAAAAATTCTTACCGGCCGGTTTTTTGGTTACCGGACTCCACCGGTAAAACCGGTAACCGGCGGTTACCGGCCGGTAACCGCCGGGATTTTGAACCATGGTTGCAACAACACCACTTGGGAATCTTGTGCGTGAAAGAACACCCTATGTTGTCCTCTCTTGTGCTTGTCCTTCGATTTCTAGAGTCTCTGGCTAGCCATATATATAGAAGAAAAATGAAGAAATGCACCATTACCATCCTAGGAGTGTATTTACTCTAATGTAAGTTGGTAAGTAGTATCTCTCTCTTGGTAAGTAGTATCTCTCTGTGTGACAGCTTGGAAAATGCTCTGGAGCTGGTTTCCAATATGCATTGCCATTACGGGCTGTTGATATTAACTTTTGGCTTTGAATTTTAGTTTTAGCTAATGAACAGTAATAATTTATAGAGAAGTTTATAGAGAGAGACTTGAGTACAATTTTGACTGATATAAATAAAGTCACTGTGGTGTATATTACATTAACTAGTATGCACCGTCTTGCAACAAACTGTATAAAAATTAGAAGTTAGGCACTATAGAAAACTATTTATAGTAGAAATTAGTTTTTAGATATCAATATAACCAGACGTACATATATTGTGATTTCTTACTATACTTCGCCTACTACTCCTAGTGATTATTTACCTCTAGTAAATGACATAGTAGTCGAAGTAGGAGTGGAGGAGGGCCCAAGAGCACGTGAAACCTCGAGCATGTCTGTCGCTGGGATGTTAAGGGCAGTTCATTCTGACTTTTTTTTATTTGTTTCTTTGTTATTGGCTTTTGAATATTGATTTTTAGTTAAAATTATACTATAGCGACTATTAATTTTTCTAAATTATTTAATTAGAAATAATAGAAAATAAAAATATTAGTATATCTTCATAATAATAAAAAAGAGAAAAAGCAAAGAAGAAAAAACAAAAATTAAAAGTAAAATTAAAATACCACCATGTTTATTCTACTTCTGGCTTGTACGCAGATAGGGGTGAAAACGGATCGGATTCGGACGGATATTACTGTTACCATATCCTAACCCATATTTTTTTCTCCGGATTCGGTATCAATCGGATTCGGTACCAATCGGATTCGGTGTCGGATCGGTCGGGATTAACCCAATTCGTTTGCACCCCTACTTGTTTGTAAGGAATGCATCTGATTCGATAAATGGAGTAGGACGCACTGACTTGATGTTACTATTTAATAGATGATGTGGAAGATTTTATTTTACCATTACAAAAGAAAATGAAACGTCAAATAGTAGCACTAACCTGAAATCATACTTGAAGACGTATCGGATTCGGACGGATATTCGGATTCGGACGGATATTGCTGTTACCATATCCTAACCCATATTTTTTTCTCCGGATTCGGTACTAGTCGGATTCGGTACCAATCGGATTCGGTGCCGGATCGGTCGGGATTAACCCGACCCGTTTTCACCCCTATACGCAGAAGCCGGAACGAACGGGCCCGGATCCTTTTGTCATGGCCTTCAGATGACGTGCTGACGAAGGAGCTGATGAGCGTGTGCGTGTCCCCGGAGTGCAGCAACTAGCTAGCAGGCAGACGCAGTCACGTGATGATGTGTGACGATCAGCACAGCGCTGCTCACTGTGCAGACTACAAGATGTAACAACATTCAGACGTGCGAGCTGCATGCCTGGAACGATTTTGGGCGTGGTTGTATACAGTAACGGATCCTGAATGAAATTTTAGAAAGAGCTAGTGTGACATGACTAATCAAAGATAAATAAATTAAGTATAAATTAAACTATCTTTTGTAATATAAAATTATATATAATTAGAATAAGAACGTAGTAAAAATACAAAATACATTGAAGATTATACCTCGGTAATAGGTAATGTGCCTCCCAAAACACGTAAATATATATAAGCAGCTATCTGTACACCAAACTTAGCAAACTTAGTAATGAAATTAAGAATTGCGATTATGAATAGTTATAAATATTGTAAGAAAGGATAAAACATACTACTAACTAGGATTGAGTAGTAGTAGTACAAGTACAAAGCAGTACTACTTGTGTTGTATGAAAAATATTTATGTAATATTTGTTTCTCTATTTCTTGTAACTCTACGAATCAATAAATGGCAATACATACCATATCAATCACAATTTCATAAATTGAAAAGTAGATTTGTATTTTATACCTTACGATCGCTACCTCTGATGCCCCGTTATCTCTTAATGCAGAGCTGCAACTCGAAGCCACCAGACCTAAAATGTAGTTAAAAAAGACTTCATTCAAACTACGCCTTTGCCATTGATTTCACTAAAAAGAACTAAGTACAATACTGCAATTGCATAGATATTATGATAAAATCCCCTCCCGGTCAGCCTTCCCCAATCCCCTAAATCCACTCTCGGCCGCCCTTCCATAATCCCCTAAATCCCCTCCCAGGCGGCTCTCACTCCCCAAATCCCCCCCAATTGGTCAATCCACAGCCTCAGTTCCCCCTAATCCCTATTCCCCTCTGGCCTCCCTCTCCCTTAGTCCCTTCCTCTCCTCTCCTAGGCGGGCTCTGGCCTCCGTGTCTCCGTCTCCGGCCACCTCTCCTACCTGCTCGACTGCTCCCAGCTCCCTCCAGTGCAGCAGATCGACAGATCTGGCGGTAGGCGCTGGGCTGCTTGCGCCTAGTCGGCTACGTTGTTGTGGGCTACCGGCCGTTGCCTGTTCAGGAAGCTCAGCGCCGGGTGCCCCACCAACCACCAACCCACCGCAATGGTGCAAGTCATAATGCTTCCTCAGGCCAACACTCAGCCACCTCCAAGGCTCCAAGCCAGGACCCACCGCTACTCGCCAAGAAGCCACTGCCGTCGCCCGTCCATCGCCAAGACTCCAACCATAGCCGCGGGAGCGCTTCACAAAAGGATTAGGGATCGAAATTTAGTGGATTGCTGCTGTGTCGTGCTACCAAAAGCCTCAAAGCCGAATTGATTGATTTTGTTCATTGGTTGGGCTTCGACATTAGGCCTTCGATATTTGCTTTTGGACTTTGGTAGGATCGTTGTAGTGTGCTAGTGAGTGGAAGTCAGTGTCTTCCTCCCTCCAAGTCGATGACAACTGGCCAGCCATGGCACGGTGGCGCCATAGCCGAAGGTGGGGGGGGCTAGGATGGTACCCACTCCGCCCAGAGGTAGGGTGGGCATCAGCCCCCCCTTGAACCCCTCCCCGGTGCGTCCGCCACTGGTTGTATATACAGAGATGAATGGATATTACAACCGAGTAAAAGCTAGTAGTATATGTGTAAAATCATCGATGGCAATCGGAGGAGGGTGAATGATTGTAATCCATAGCAAAAGTTTTTTCTTAAATATACTGTCTTTTGATTGTCCAACCTACCAACACAGCAAAAACACAAAAACAGAAAGACAACAAAAGGAAAAAATAGTATATGTTTGGTACTGTGGTAGTACTGTAGCTATAATATTTGATACTGTAGTTATAGTGTTTGTTACTGTAGCAATTAAAAACTAAGACATCGCTTTCGTTGCTTCCCATGCGCGAAAGAAACATGATGAAGCACGCTGACCAAGGACCCACGATGCGGCTGAAGACTTGATTTCTGTGTCACTCGATGCACGCCGTGGAACCGAGGATGCACGCAAGACGAGGCATGGGTTTTCTCTTCACACTGATCTTTTCTTCTTGATGGAGACGCCTTGAACGTGCAAGTGAATTCCAACTTTTCTTCCACGCGGCTGGCTGTGATTTGAATAGATAAATTGGCTGCTGCTGCTTCATAGAGAAAGACTAGACGTTAAGAGCAAGTACAATAGAATAGCTAACTAGTAGCTATAATACTTGTCTATTTCATCTATAGTCTTTAAAAAAATAGTTCATACAATAAAGTAGCTATTACAATAACTATTTGACCTTACGTGTAAGAGAGTGAAATGTATATTTTTACATGCCATAGCTAGCTGTAATTTAGTAGCCAGCTTCCTTCCCTCTCTTTCTTTCTCTTTCTGCCACGTAAGATTTTGTTGATATTATATTTGCTATAATCTGCTGACTAAGTCTTATTGTACTGCTCTAATGCTTTTGTTCTTGTGCGCGGACCCAAGACGGAGAAAAGCAGGCTGGACGAGATGAGATAGCGACGCCCATGACTTGGCTTCTGCGAGGACTGCTTTTCTTCACACGTGGCGGTACCAAGGATGGAGAGAGACAACGTCGCCTTTTTATCAGATCTATTTTTATTTCTAGATTATCATATTTGTATCTACAAAATATCCTCCTGACATTTCTTAAATCCTAACATAAAAATTACATATATCCAACCCACGGAGTTAGCACCTAACCTCATCTATATTTAGAGTCTAGGGCCTAAACATGAGTTCTTATCCAATTCCAATAAATAAGGGACCCAAAATCCTTACGTAACACGGATTTTCAACTTTTGTCGCATTACCCAATTTTAGACACTAAAAATTATCACGTGCCACAACCTCCAGACCGCACCTCTGTAGCTTCAACACACATCATCCATCTTTGATCTCCACGTGCCCTAACTCAAGCACAACCGTTTTCCCCAGCATCTTTGACCCTCTGAATTCTGATTTTGCACCAAATCATCTCCCGATCCTCGCCATAGACAACAATCGTCTTTGAATTACCTTGCATATGTAAAGACTAAAACAATATCTTTTCAAGCACAAATTCTTTTTAACTTGACCGATATGAGCCTACACACGCCTCAAATAATATCAATAAGTAACAATATTAATTATTTACCATCACAAATATTCTAGATTTAGCCACATAGTTTAGCAATATGTTTATTATTTGTCAATACAAACCTACACTCAGTCACGGCTAACTCACCCTGTATAAATACGAACGTACAAATATTTTAGAATTAGTTACATGGTCTATCGATATGTTGTCATACCATTTGTCAATACAGACCTACACTCAGTAATGGCTAACACACCCCGTACAAATACAAACCTTCCACTAGTCACATTGACGGAAATCGATTTTTGGACACTGTTGGACCCCTTGCATCCAAAATTCCTGTTTTGACCCTCGAACGAAAATAATTCCGGTTTTGAACACCTGTTGAGCGCGCGATCACCAGAAGCCGCCACATGCCCGGCGTGCGGTGGTACCGCGACGACCGCCAGAGCACGGTCGTGCGGTACCGCATCGCGACGACCGTGGCTCCGCTCCGACCGCGGGATTCTTCGTCCGAGCGCATGATCAATAGCCCGAGCGCGCGATCACTGGCCGAGCGCGCGACCCGCTGCCCCCCGCGCGACTGCCATCCCCAGATTGGAAAAAATTAAAGAGAAGCGATACGACAATTGTGCATGCATTTCACTTTTGTATACTTTTTTTACGAGAACTTTTGTATACCTCAGCTATACAGCGCACACTTCTGAAGTGCTTTTCTGCAGTGTACGACAAAGCAGTATTTGGATCAGCAGTACAAAAATTTTACAGTCGTTATTTATCCACTGCGCATGCCGTACTAGTACTTTGCTAGAGTAGAACACGTCAATTTCGACAACTAATTAAGGCTTTTTAGTAGTACATCTCTTTTTTTAATTTCTGGCATGGTATTAATAGGGGACAGGCATGCATGCATTGCCTGCGGTCGCAGCGCAAGATCCGGCAATTGCGCTCGGGATGGCGATTCTGCGCGGGGCGGCGGTCGCGCGCTCGGCCAGTGATCGCGCTCGGGCCATTGATCATGCGCTCAGGCGAAGAATCCCGCGGTCGCAGCGGAGCAACGCCGATCGTGCGGTCTGGTACCGCATGACCCGTGCTACAGTGCGGTCGTGCGGTACCAGTCCGCACGACCGGGGCACGTGGCGGCTTCTGGTGATCGCGCGCTCAACAGGGGTCCAAAACCGGAATTATTTTCGTTCGAGGGCCAAAACAGGAATTTTGGATGCATAGGAGTCCAACAGTGTCCAAAATTCACGGAAATCGAGGTACACAGCCTCGGTGTAGTGTCATTTCAACAAAAAAAAAATACCGTTCAAGTCACGCTATGTTTATTTTCCAAAGTTGTAGTACCTTTTTTCTGGAAGGTTTGGACCTTTTTACCTAAGGCTTCCAAATAGTGCTATGTTTATTTTCCAAAGTTGTAGCACCTTTTTTCTGGAAGGTTTGGACCTTTTTACCTAAGACTTCCAAATATCTTCTTCCTTGATAAGTCAAAAGCTATTTAAAACATGTTAACTTCTTAATACAACTTTTCTTTTTTTTTCTTTTTATTTGTATTATTCATAGAGATATAACAGTATTTTTATTTTTCTATTAATTAATTAATTATCTTAAAAAACTAATAGCCGCTATAGTGTCATTTCAACAAAAAAACCATAGCACTTTTAAATAAAGCTGAGTTGAGTTAGAGTTCAGCCCGGCTAAACCTGAAAAAACTCAGAAGTGGGTAACTGGTAAGGGTGAAAACGGGGTTGAATATGGACAGATATTGCTCTTCTTGTATCTAAACCAATATTTTTATGCTGGATTCGGAGTCTGATACGTATACAAATATAGAATTTTGGGATACAAGCATGGGGTGGATGCAGATTGGATTCGAATCGGTCACAGATAAGTTGATGAATAGTACACACAAAAATAAAAGATATGACTTCACCAATGAAAGTGCCAAATTATACCGTGGTTAGAGAATTATTTATCCTACTTAACAACATAAATATAATCAAATGTTAATTCATATTATATATTAGTCAATGACTAGAAAACATAAGGGATATTGTTGCTTATCGGATATCCATTTTGTTGATTTATCGTATATCTATTGGATACTCCATCAAATACAGATCCGGATTGGATATTGCTCTTTTCGTATTCTAATCTATATTCCATGGGGTTTTTCGAATACGAAAGTATCGGATACGGACCGGGACTACACACCGTGTCTCGTGTGGATTTTTGTCGGATACGGCATCCGGTTGGGCGGGCCCAAATAAGCCTGCCCTTCTGCCTATGTTTCTGGAACATCTCCACCATTGGCCCTTTGGACACGCAGGAGCGCTACCTTTTTGTGGCTTGGTTGAAAAGAAAGACCCGAAAAGACAGAAGAGTCCTTGACTTTGATTCTTAACCCCGCCTTTGATTTCCGCGCGCGCAGCCGCCCACGTTATTGACGCTCGAGAGCTAACTGCAAGCTTAGCTGCGCAGGGCGCCCGAACCCACCCGCTTTTGTAGCTGCGGCACATAGTTTTTCGCCTTGAATCCACTCCTGGCCGGCATCCCCAAGTCTGTTCTGCTACGTATGATCATAGAATTTAGAGGGTCAATTCAACATGGCCTCTGCGTCTCCACGCATCCTGGCTCGTCAGGAACCCCAAAGGCCGACCCTGTCTGGGCCGATCGACCTATATAAGCCTCTGCCCCAGTTTGGATCCGGATCACAACCCAACCATGGCTCTCGCGGAAGAGAACAGCGCGTCGGGAGGAGCGGTGAGCTTCGGCGAGGAGCAGGAGGCGCTGGTGCTCAAGTCATGGGCCATCATGAAGAAGGATTCCGCCAGCCATGGGCTCCGCTTCTTCTTGAAGTACGTCGTGTTAATCAACAATTCTTACGCTTGCCAATTACCATGCATATGTAATGCGCTGAGCAATGGCTTTCATTGATGTGCTGTGTGCGTCGTGATTGGTACCCCAGGATCTTCGAGATCGCGCCGTCGGCGAAGCAGATGTTCTCGTTCCTGCGCAACTCCGACGTGCCGCTCGAGAAGAACCCCAAGCTCAAGACCCACGCCATGTCCGTCTTTGTCATGGTAACGCATGCTGAAACTCAATGCACAGCAAATAGCTTATTCCATGAGGAAACTTCACGGCAGGGACTGACAAATTTGTATGCCGCGATCCATGGCGCAGACGTGCGAGGCGGCTGCGCAGCTGCGGAAATCCGGCAAGGTCACCGTGAGGGAGACCACCCTGAAGAGGCTGGGCGCCACGCACGTCAAGTACGGCGTGGCAGACGCCCACTTTGAGGTACCAAGTCACGGACTCCTTGGAGCATATGCCATGTTCAATTCTTCCACTCGAGAGACAGAAATTAAGGCCCCGTAAGATTAAACATGGAATACGTGTTTGATTTCGATTTTCTCTCTCTGTCTCGATCGATCACAGGTGACAAAGTTCGCGCTGCTTGAGACGATAAAGGAGGCGGTTCCGGCTGACATGTGGGGCCCGGAGATGAAGAACGCGTGGGGCGAAGCCTTCGACCACCTGGTCGCGGCCATCAAGCAAGAGATGAAGCCATCTGCGTAATACTACCCCACTAGTCCACTTCCATCCATGATCCACCGGCTGTTGTTGCTTGCCGATTGACTCGTGCCATTGTGCTTTTCTAATATTTTCTCGCCAAAAAAAAATGAGTGTGTATGTACGTACTGCCTTTTTGCGATAAACCATAAATAAAGATTGTACACGCTGTGCACTTTCTAGCAATTCCGAAAGAACAAACCGTGCATTAGTGGATATATTGCATGAGAACGGCTACGAATTTTTCGCTCCTTTACTTTGGGAGGTTTGTCAGTGAGTGGGCATCGGAACTGCGACTCGCGGAAGGTCACAAATCTGAATCTGCAATTCTGTCCTTGGGCCGTGGGCGAAAAACGGGCGACAGAAGGCGTCTGCGCGGGCAGGCTCCAATTCCTAGGCAACACAGCCCATCTCCAGGCCAGGAAAGACATGTCCAGGCCAGTCCTGGGATTTTAGGGGTCCGAGGCGAAACTAGAAATAGATAGCCTAGTATAAATATCTAAATATAAATCTACATACACATATACATGTATCTAATTTTACCAACAAACACTTAAAATGCATTATGTATTAAAGAAAAATTCATATCAAAGAGTTTATAGATATCACTCACATTGTTATCATCTGTGTTGATGTTGACATGGTCTTCCGTAGGGCCCTCATCTTCTAGATTCACATTAGCATCTTCCTCCACAGCAACTATCACCAATTCATCAGGATTTCTTGAACTGCTTGTATTACTTTTAAAAAATTTGTCAATGGATCCTCTCTGTGATTCTATCAACTCATCTATTCGTTTCCTCTTTTTTCTTTTTTCACTGCCGGATGCATATTTTCTAGATGACATGGTACTGAAAATTTAAAGAACAATAGTATAATTAGTAACTACAAAGCACTAATTATTGATTAAAAAATTCCTAATATGCAAACTACAAGAAGCGATGACAAAGTGATGTAGATGTGGACCTGCTGGTTTGGGAATTCCGCGGCTGATCGCTCGCTCCGCTCCGCTCGCCTGTCGCGGTGTCACCTCGCAGATGAGACCGTTCACCGTCGAGACGGCACTAGCGCGACGGACGGGCGGAGAGAGAGACGGCCACCCTCCGCGGCTCGGCGCGGCATGCCCTAGACGGCTAGACAGAATCACGGAAGAACTAAGAAGTCGGAAAGTCAGATTTCAGAAAGAAGACCGAAGACGAGAAGTCGGCCCGACCGGGAATTCGGAAGACGGATAGACTCATAGACGGATAGTATACATAGTATATATACTATGTATATGGGGGATTGGGGGCCCCTGAATTTTGGAGGCCCAATGCGGTCACCCCGCTCGCCCCCCCCCCCCCTCAGGGCCGGGCCTGGACATGTTCCATGAAGCCAAGGCTAACCTTTGTTCGTACGTGAAGGAAAACAGAGAGCTGCACTATGCTGCTCAGATTCGGGAGAAAACAAACTAATTTGCACGATGTTGCGTTGCACGTATTCGGTCCTGGTCCCGGCCCTAGATTCTGTCCATGAGTTCTGAAAGACTGGGGTAAATTTGCGTGTCTCCTGTCAAACCAACTCCCCTTTCTTCGCAGAAGTAGTCTGTAACGCGATGGGCACTGGTACAAAGAACTTACCTTCCCCGTGGATGTCAAATACTACCAAGTTGCACTGCATGTCTGTGGAGGCTGCTAGCTACGGCATGCAGATTACTGGTACACACATTTATGCGTGTCCAAGTATGCTATAGTCGCACCGATCGACGGCCAGCAACCTCGTCGAAAAGTGTAACGTCCCCATTTCTGGAGACGGTACAGAACATCGTAACCGTACGGAATGTACAGTTATGACGTTCTAGGGTTACATGTGATCATCACAACAGTACCAGCTTACATAAACGTACCAACTTGATTACATTATTATATTGTTGTTAATGTACACAGCGGGCGCGTAAGCCCATACACCACCATATACATCCAAAAGGATCAACGGCCTGAGCGCGGCTAAATCCTAAGCCCAATCTTCTTCAAAGTAGACTGGTTCTTCAGGAGCGTCTTCTTCAACAACGTCATCTTGCCAGTATTGGCCTTCTGTTGATTATGTTTAGCAAATCATGAGTACCACTGTACCCAGTAAGTCACAGGGGTAAACCCTGGTTTACTATATGCATGGTATTTCAAGGATGGGAGTATATTGGTTGTATTGCAGTGGGTGGATGCAGTTTTATTTGTAAGCAAGCAAAACTTGAAGATGTTTGCTCCTTAAGATCAGGGGTTTTGATTAACAGAATCGGTTCATCAGTTATCACATTAAATCATCTTCAATCCTACTTATGCCTTGTTATTGGAATCACCCAATTAACACAGCTTCATTAACCGGAAGCACGGCGTATTCGAATACCATTTGTTACACTCTGCAGAGTTGCTCAACTTTACCCACACGATCCCTTAACTCCCGCGACAGAGTTAAGAAAACCAGGTCGGTTCACTGCTCCATTCTTTATATAGACTCTACCCGATAGCATCACCCAGTCACGGCTACTATTGCGCACATACTCTTCTCTAGCCGCTGGTGAGTGAATACTATCGTTGTTAGGTACCCGCAGCATACCTAACTCCCCGTCTACCTGTCGTCACAGCCTGTAGAGTTTCAATTGAATGGGGCAGCTACTAGACCAGTGTTGACAAGTCAACTCCTGTGGCCTGAGCGTTGACTATGTCTTTTACTTGGCACAAGGTTCTCGTCCTTACATTTTTCACCTGAGGCATCCAACCACATCCCCCTCTGTGCCCACTGGCACTACCACCACCCATCCATACCAGCCTCTCACTCGGGTAAGGTCGTGGGCGTGAATCACCGCGTGATTTCCCACAGCACACCCTTCCCAGTCTCAATCCCCTAAGGTAAAGTCGTGGGCGTAGATCACCACGTGATTTCCCCACAGCACACCTTTACCTTAGTAGTGCAAAGTTGTTGTATAAGGCGATCATGGTTACTTTGATATCATACATTATTTCTTACTAAGGTTGTCAAGGTGAATATGGCCATCAAGGTAAACAAGGCTATTTATCAGTGGTAGGATTATCTAGATAGCATGCCATTCTAAATTTTTGTTTTAAACAATTATCAGTTCGCAACTATCCATAATGAAAATACATTAAATAAATAATGTAATTTAATGGGATTCAATATGCTCAAAAACATGTGACTTGCCTTGCTGGTCCGTAATCTCTACTATGTCGTAGATCTGAGCAGTCGGCTCCGGCTCCGGAACTGGGACTTCAGCTACGTCGGAGGCTAGCGTAAATACATAAAATCATAACATAAGTTCCAACTCAAAATGTGCTCAAATCAACGTAATCAATTCAAAAAGAGCCAATTAGCTCAAAATCTCAACCAAACATTTTAGAAGTGTGTGGATGGACATTTTTCTAGAAAAGGTATTTTTAAATCGATGAAATTTGTATTTGGGGATATTTGGAGTAGCAAAAGAGGGAAATTCAAATTTAGCAAATTTGAATTTGGAAGAACAGAGACTAGATTTGAACTCAGGGCATCTTTCTGGTCAAGATGGTGTATTTTTGTATTTTTAGGAATTTTCTAGATTTTTCTATGATTTTTGGGGATTTTTCTGGATTTTCTCTCGGTGTGAACAGTAACGGGCTTGGCCCAATGAACAGTGCAGCCCGGGCCGTGCGCACAGTGCGGCGGCGGCCGGCGTACTAGCGGTCGCGCCAGCCCACCGGCCCGGCTCGGCTTTCGGCCGTGCGGCGAAAGCCACACGCGCTGCGGCGAGTCCAGCAGCGGTGCGCGCGCGCTCACGCGATGAGCGACGTGTGGTCAGCGTGGACGGTGCGGATGAGGGCGGTTCGACGCGCCCGGGCGATCGGATGGAGCGGGGGCGCGGATTGAACGGCTGGGATTTAAACGGAGGCCGACGGTTGGATGAAGTTGGATCGACAGTCGCTCGTCGTTGTCTTCCTCGCGCGTCCCCGACTCAGGCGGGAAAACGGAGCGGGCTCTCCGGAGCGGGGAAGCGGGGGCAGTGACGCTCCCGGAGAACGGCCGTAGCCAAACGGTGCGCCTACTCGAGTGGTTTCCATTTGAGGGTCTTGGGAGGGAGCAGGGCGAACAGAGGCGGTCGCGGGCCGTCGGAAAGGCGGGGACAAGTCCGGCGGCGCTGAGGGGAACCGACAGCTTTGCGACCCAATTGGCCGTCGTTTCACCAACTAGGGGACCTCAGGAACTCGTTGGCAGTGGCGGTTCAGCTCGGGGAAGGCTGGAGTGGCCCAGCCACGGTGACGGCTTTGTGGCCGGCGGCGAGCTCCGTGGCCCGGCTGCTAGACTCCCGCTCTCGCTCTGGTGATCGCGTTATGGTGTTCAGGGAGTAGAGGTGCACGTGCCAGAGGGAGGAATTGAATTTTTATCAGCTAAATCTCCCGATTTCGGCTAGGGCTTACCGGGCTCAGGGGCGCGGCTTGCCGGCGGTGGAGGCGACGAGGGCGCAATCGGTGGAGTGGGGAGAGGGAGGGGACAGTCTGGAAGCGATCTACAGTGGAATTAGGCCTTTATACGGCGTGTACAGATGGCGCAGCTACGAGGCGATTCGGCGCGCTATCTCCCGCGAGGAAAGGGGAGAGGAGGGGTGAGCTGGGGCTGCGCCGAGCGGAGGAGGGCAAGGTGGCGGGGTGAATCTGCAGCACTTGAGTGCTTTCTTGACTTCAGAGGGAGAGAAGCTACAGGAATGCTTGTGCTGGCGCTGGCGAGGACAGCGGGCTGCCCGGGCGTTCTCCGCACGGGGAGAAGGGCGGGGCGGCGTCTCTGGCGCGTGGGGTCGGCGTCCTCGCGGGCTTGAGTTGGAGGGCAGTGGCTCTTGTTGCGCTGGCGGGGGAAACGGCGACGTGGGGCGTCGGCGGCTTCGGGAAGGAGGGCCGAGCGGCGCGCGCGCGAACGGCGCCAGCCCAAAGCGAAGGCGGAAAGGAGAAAAAGGAAAGCGTATTTTGCTACTTCTTGCCAAATTGGGTAAGTTTCCAAATTCAATTTGAATTTCCGAAAATTTTCAAAAATGCTCAAAATTTGGGGTGTTTCAACTTACCCCCCTTAAGAAGAATCTCGTCCTCGAGATTCATCTGGCCTTGTGAACATGTCGGGGAAGTCTTTCTGTAATTCTGATTCTTTTTCCCATGTGGACTCTGTGGGTGTATGATTCTTCCATTGCACTCGGCAAAACTTGACATTCTTGTTTCTGAGTTGTCGTTCAGTTGTCTCAAGTATTTGTAGAGGCTCTTCTGGGTATGTCAAATCTTCGGAAAGTTCAATTTCTCCCAATGAGACTTCTTCTGTAGGCTGTCTTAGGCACTTTCGGAGTTGGGACACATGGAATACGTTGTGCACTCTGGTCATGTTGGATGGTAATTGTACTACGTAGGCTACTTCTCCCACTTTTTTATAATTTGGAACGGCCCAACATATCTGAGTGCTAACTTTCCTCTGACCTGAAATCTTTTAACTATTTTGAACGGTGTGACCTTGAGGTATACGTAATCGCCAACTTCGAAACTCAAGTCTTTTCTCCTAGTATCGGCATAGCTTTTCTGACGGTCTTGAGCTATCTTTATCTTCTCTCTAATGATTCTCACATGAGCTTCCGCGTCTTGTACTATCTGTGGTCCAATACATTGCCGTTCTCCTGTTTCTGTCCAGTTTAGTGGAGTTCTGCACTCTCGGCCATATAACGCTTCAAATGGGGCCATCTGAATACTAGCTTGGTAGCTATTATTGTAGGAGAACTGTGCAAACGGCAAACAAGTGTTCCATGCTGCTCCATAGACTATACCACAGGCTCGCAACATATCTTCTAGGATCTGATTGGTCCTTTCGGTTTGTCCATCAGTTTGTGGATGATAAGCAGTACTGAAAGATAAATCTGTGCCCATTGCTTCATGTAGTTTTTCCCAGAACATAGAAGTAAATTGAGCTCCTCGATCGGACACAATCCTCCTTGGAACTCCATGATACACTACAATTTTGGTCAAATATAACTCTGCCAACTTATCCTTCCCGTAGGTTTGCTTAATAGGAAGGAAATTTGCTACTTTAGTCAGTCGATCCACAATGACCTAAATAGCATCATATCCTTCTTTTGTCTTAGGTAGGCCAGTGATAAAATCCATTCCAACCCATTTCCATTCAGGTATTGGTAATGGCTGCAGTAGACCCGTAGGCTCTCTCATTCGCACAAATGTCATTATTTGAGTGTTGTCCCCCTCGCCCGCTCCCTCGTTTGCACATTTGTCATTGTTACGATGTCTCCCCCCCTCACCCGAAGCACTGGTCGTGATAATGTATCCTTTCGCTCGGGCATAAATATGCACCTTTGGCCAGTGCATAGCTCATCAGTTCGAGAAAGCAGTGTCCTAGTCACTCATCGTAAAAGGTCATTGTCGCGGTCATTGCTGAAAAATGGGAGTGCGTAGCTCATTAGTTCGAGGAGCCAGTGCGTAGCTCAAAATTGGTAGTGCCGATTTCTTCTCTGCAAAGACAGGTAATTTTTTGTTGTATACTTTCGATGTTATTCCCATAATCGTAGTCAATTAGTGCTATTTAGTTAGTCGTGATTAATGTAGTTTATATTACAAAGTAAGTATGTCATAATAATTTAGACGTAGTTGTACTATTTTGTGTACATACGGTACCCATAATTTGTTAGTTCGGGGTAAGTAATGAGTTAGTGCTAAGGACGACGGTAATGAATGGCTCGTCATTTTTCGGACGAGTAATCAAATTATCGGTAAGTAGTGAAGTATTCACACACGCATGTAATCATTGACTTATAGTATGTTGCTATCATTATGAATATTCGCACTAATATTCCGTATGTCCCATTTGTTGCAAGGTACTCTCAAAACTAATAGTGCGTAGCTAATTATTTAGAGAAGGCAGTGCATAAGTCATTGAGGACGTGGCAGTGCTGATTAGTTCTCCCGAAAGACAGATATATTTTAATAGCATGTTTTCAATGTTATTCCTGTAGTCGTAATCAAAATTACTATTATTTAGTTAGTCAAAATTAATGTAGTTTGCATTATAAAGTAATTATTAATGTTCGCACTAATATTTCGTCTGTCCTATGTATTGGTAGGTATGGATCTAATGGAGCTTCTGGAACACTCGTACAATGAGAAACACCGTTGCCATGCCTGGATGACGGGTGACATTGCTGGCCCTTCGCCGTTCAAGCTACCGGGGGGAGGGATCTGTGGGCGCTAGATGAGCGCTACGTCCCAACCCTACGAGCCACGAGCTTGTTACCCTTTGCGAGGCTGGTCTCCACCAGACACGAGTTCACCATCAACGGCAGCCTGCTCACGGCACTAGTGTACAGGTGGAGGCCCAAGACGCACACATTCCACTTTCGTTGGGGTGAGATGACGGTCACTCTGAATGACATTCGCATTCTTGACCGGTCTCCCTCTCGGGGGTGACACACTTATTCCAGCCCCTACACTAGCGACTGGAAGGAGAAGCTAGCAGACCGATGCGACCGGCCTATCCCGGAGAGTGCATGTGGTGTCCCCCGCACATGGCTTAACAATTTCAGTGTGTGCCTACAGGTTGCAACGTCGGAGGTTGTCAGGACGCACCCCATCGTATTCCTTATTCAGCTCTTTGGTTGGAGCATGTTTCCAGCCACACACGGCGATATTTGCAACACCGAATGTATTGGTCTCACCGAGTCTTTGATGGACACAGAGTTCAGGGCGATGCCTCGGTACAACTGGGGATCAATGGTTCTGTGCGCCACATATTGGGGGTTATGTGACGCTTGCTAGCGCGCCACTACTGGTACCCCCAATCTAGTCATCTACTATATGCTCCTGCAGCTGTGGAGTTGGGCACACTTCCTTGTCAGACGTCCGACGATCATGATGCCAGTGCACCCGTTCGGCGAGTTCGTTGACCTGATAGACGGGCCCACTATGGGCATCCGGTGGAATGCTGCCCGTCTGCAGTGGGCGAAGGGTAAACCGTCGAGGTGCTACTTGCTGTGGCACAACGAATTCGAGTCATTGCACGACAACGACGTCATATGGAGTCCTTGGATGGTAGATTTCGTGCATCATGTATCGCCGCACGACTTGTCCCTGCATTGCCTGGAGGACGGGGAGCTATGGACGACGACACACCATCTGGTGTTCTCGTACATGGTAGAGGCTTACGCGCCACAGCGCGTGATGCGATAGTTGGGTTTGTACCAGGCCGTGCCCCCTCTAGATGGCAGGTTCCTACCGCATGCTGTGCACCGGTGAGCCAAACTCCATCCGACTATTGTGTACACTTTCTACGTCTTGTTATGTAACGTCGATGATTCTAGAAATGCAGGCAATCGAGGGCGGGTCAGCTTGGTACGGGCTGGCAGCCAATGCAGCAACAGTGCATAATGGCAAGGATGGAAAGTGCACACGTCGATATCATCATGGGGTAGCGTCCGTACGACGTCCAAACGTACGAGTACGTGGAGTGGTACGTACCTCGGTCACACAACAGACTGACCATTCCTCCATCGTAGTACTAGGCGTCGATCATCCGTGCACCGTACCGACAGGAGGTAACTTACGTACGAACCTACATTTTTTCCTATTACGCCTTGCATTCCACAAACATCATGATGTTCTCCCGTCACAGGTCCATCGTCAAGACGCATCCCTTTTACCATTCGCACCACCTACACAGACTACCGCTCCCCATCGTTCATCTTCGCTGCACATTCGGGAGATATGAGATTCATATTGTACATCCAGAATATTTGTTGTGACTAATATCATTTTATCTTGCAGCCTCCAATTCAACATAGGGGTGACAACGAGTCCACTGATGATGACACCGGCCCCCCAGATGCTTCTAAAGAGCAGTACACGGTACCAGGGTTTGCAGCGAACGTAGCGCAAAGCTCAGCATTCTCGGCATACCAAGGGTTTGGACACTTCGGTGGGCAGAGCTCCTCCGGCATCGCTGCCACATCGTACAGTTAGGGCGAGAGCTCCTTTGCACCACAAGGGAGATTTCTAAAGTCCTTCGTACACGGTATTATTGCGGGCGGCGAAGTTTGGACACATCTGGACCCCTAAACACCCAAAATTCCATTTTTGATCCCTAAACCAAAAAAATTTTAAATCTGGACCCCGCCTGAGCGCAGATTTGCTTGGAGCCCCCACCTGTCCGGTCGTGCGGTGTGGTACCGCACGACCACACTGCTAAGCGCGGGTCGTGCGGTACCACACCGCACGACCGCCTGCCATTCGCCCGAGCACACGACTGATTTCTGATCTGCCCTACGTACACTGACTGCTGGTACATTAGATAGTGGAGTACTGCAACGCTCGCATTTAGTAATTGTTGGTTACACCAAATCATGCACGTACCACGTACTTTATTGTGCAAAGATTGCTAAATGCACGTAACGCATGGTGCCATTTGGAGCTAGCATAGTGCGCTGAGAGGAGTAAGGAGTACATGGTCGTGCGGTCAGACCGGATGGTCGTGCGGAATCGTGCGCTCGGCGGGGCGTGGACAGCGGAGTCGTGCGGTCCCAGACAGCTACAGTGCGGCCGATCAGGTGTCACCTTCACAGAAACACGCGGTCGGAAAGGGGTCTATATTTGGAAATAATGCACTCGGGGGGCTAATAACGGAATTTTAGAGCACTACAGTGCTAGATATGTCAAAAGTTCGCGGGCGACTTGCAGTTCGGCATATCTCAGCTGGACAACTTCGACCCTTACCAGACCCAGCCTACTGGACCACCGCCAGCCACTGAGCAGATAGAACGGTCTCTATAGCTCCTCCAATCCAATATGCAACCTCTGGACCGACTGATGTAACCAACGGGACATGCTCGTGCGCGACAGAAGACAATGCCACGTACGGGTTGGCAAGCGCGGCGAGAATATAGCAGTGGCTCAGATGAGTGAGCCATATCGCATCGAGTGTGATGCATTTTTTGTACTACCATAATTATTTTTAATTGTACAAATTTCTAATGTATAAAATTGTAAATAAATGTGAAATATTCGTAAATTCATGATTGAGTTAACCGAATAAACGTGACAAATTCGGACCACATATAATTTCCAAAAAAAATTGCACAATAACTATTACTATATTATGAGGTTTCACATAAATTTCGTAATTTTTGGAGCTCGTTTGCTATATGTAAAAACTTATAAAAATATAAAAATTGTATGAATTTTTAAGCAACATTCGCAATGGATAAAATTACTCAAGAATTAGATTGCAAGATACGTTGTGTCAGGAGGCTGTACAAAAAATTTCGTATTTTTTGAGCTCATTTGATATATTTAAAAATTCAAACAAATACTAAACGAAAAAATTAGGACAGGTAATTAAGCCGGCTTAATTACCTGCCGCTCCTCGCTGGACGGCAGGCTACCTGCCATGTGCTGCTCCTCGCGGGCGCTGCCGCTCGGCTCTCGGACGGCAGAAACGATATTTTTATTAATACTCTCAGTATATTGCTATTTTTATAAATACTATGTAAAATGGTGTTAAAAGTCGCTTGAACTATGGTTACAGTAAAAATGAAAACTAAAGCAACAAAGGACAAAGACGGATAGATGGCAGACGACGAATGGATCATTGCTTCACCAAGATCGGTATGGACAGGCGACGAATAGATCGATTGGTTCACCAAGATTGGTATGGTTGGGGCGCGCGCAATAATGCACGTACGTCCACCGGTAGGCCGTCACCCGCGCGCAACCCAAGATGAAACGGATAGCATAGTGTATGATCAGACAATTTTTAAATATAAATTTTATTTACTCAAATATTTATTAAATAGTATCGCTCGAAAATAGATTTTTTTTATCGGGTATGAATACAGATTCAATAGCTCACTGTCCGTCGAATACGAATATGAATTATTCGGATATTTAGGGACCGGATGGATATTCACAACATATATCCACTATTTTAGTTCAGCCTATTTACATGATACTTTGGTGGTGATCGGTTCGGCTGAAAAGCTCGTGGCTTATGGCTGAAAACATCAGTAAATGGTGAAAAAAGCATCAGATGGTGATAGAGGCTTATTTAGCATAATTAAATTTAAAAAATTTAAAAATAAAAAATATGTTAGCCCATTACGTATAATACAAACAAATACGGGAAAAAAAGAACCGGCAAAAAAGCTCAACAAAAAGCCAAAAGTTCAGAAAAAGACGAAACTTATGAATAGTGCAAAAATAAGCCAGAAGCCGAAGCCGAGTTGATCAGGGCCTTTAGTAACTAATTATACATTAATATATACATCAATACATGATGTTAGGAAACGAATCTTAACTTATATGAATAATTTATGAATGTTCTTCACGAATATTTGGATCAAATAAACAATTTACTTTTCTACTCATTTTGTGTGTACAATTTTTATGTTTCGAGAAATATTCATAATATATTCGATTCGATTTATATTCGCTCTGTATTTATATTCGATATTATTTATATTCATATTTATATTCAAAGTATTCATATTCATATCTATATCTACAAAAAAAAATGTGAAAACAGATAGATAGAGCTATTGGTTTTCACCCACTCCATTGCCGCCGGTGAGATGGAGAAGCGGCAGGCGGGCACTGAATGCATGGACAGCGACTCCATATGGGCATGAACCTAATCGCAGCACCAAGATTGCCATTTGGCAATGGCGATGCAAGCTAGCTGAAAAAAAAATGCAGGGGCAGAAGACGCACGGTACGTCGCATGCAGGCTCCAATTATTGGGAGAAGGCGGCATAAGAGCATGTTCAATATAGACGCTTAGAGAGATATTTAGTAATAAAAAAACTAATTTTTCTTGTCACATAGGATAGATAAGGTGCTTATTTTGAAGCATCGATGCTTAAATAAGCACCGGTGCTTTTGTGCATAACTATATCTATTAATAGATAATATATCATCTAAGCACCTATGGAAGAGATGCTTGCATTGGAGGAAATAACTTTTGCATGAATGCTTGATGATGTGGCTATATTATCTCTTTTTAAGCACTCATATATAAATATCTTGTAATTTACATGCTCTAAGGTGCATGCATCTACGTACGTGCTATGTGAGAACTGGAACGCACATGCATGTTGCAAGCTTCGAAATGTGTGTGCATGCGTGGTAACAACTCAAGCTTGACGCGCAGACGCAGTGAGAATGAGGAAGACCATATATATACGTACGTATCTGCTTGCATGAACCCTTTTGTACTGTCACGTAAAAGGACCATACTGAGTTTGATCTGGCTTGCGGTGCATGCGCTGTTAGGTTCTCTTTCCTTAATTTGCTTGTCATTGCACCGTTGTTACTGACTAAAATCTTCAGTATAATAGTACATTTACTAGTTTTATATGCGAATGGCTAAGATCGCCAACTTTAGATTAAAAACAGTACCGAGGTTGATGCCAAAAAAATCCTTAGTTCTCGCATCGTTGTTTCCAACTTGCTAATTAATCTAGATCTACGATGTGAATGTATGCTTCATGCTTGCGTAGATCCATGGAAGACAACATTACTTTACTGCAAAATGCGTGCATTACAAACGGTCAATCCCCTCCAATAGTACGCGAAGAGGGGTCTTATTATTACACACGGGGACGAGGCTCAAAAGGAAAACAATGGAAAAGGGCCATTATCCATGGAAGTAAGCTAAAGCGTTGCCGGTGAAGGTTTACTCAGTACCAGGACCGGAAGTAGCTTTGGTGACGCCGGTGAAGACGACCTTGGTGCCGAGCAGCTCGGTGCCGACCTCGGCGGTAAAGGTGTCGTACCGGAGGAACAGCTCGACGAGGAAGAGCCTGCCGACGAGCACCACCAGGTTCTTGCCGGGGCACTGCTTGTCGTTGATGCCGGGGTTCTCGGTCTCCCGCCCGTTGGACCAGTACACGTACTGCAGCAGCTTCCTCCCCTCCTCCCCGACGAACCGGTCGCCGACGAACTGCCTCGCCGTGGGGCCGAACACGCGCGGGTCCTTGGTGGCGCACGGCTGGTACCCGAACAGCATCTCTCCCTTCTTGATCGCGTACACGGCATCGTGGCTCTCGATGTGCAGGTCGGCCTTGGCGCGCCCGTACTGGAACTTGACGGGCGGGTCCAGCCGCAGCGCCTCCCACACCACCGAGTTGGTCAGCTCCATCTTCTCCAGCGCCGCCTGCGTGACCTTGCCGCCAGCGTCGGCCACGGCGGCGCGTATCTCCGCGGCCAGCTTCTGGTGGAGCTTCTCGCCGGCCTCCGCGACGCGCGCCAGGAATCCCGGGAGCAGCACCTTGAGGCCGCCGTAGCTGTTGAATACCGTCGCGAACAGCAGATTGTGGCAGGCCTCGTCCCGCGACAGCCCGAGGCGCTCGGCGGTGTCGAGCGCCTGCAACGCGGCGGCCGAGAAGTACTTGTACAGCGCTTTGTAGTCGCAGCTGACGAGGATGGACGGGAGGGGCACCGTGTGGAGGAGCGGCTCCTCGAGGATCATGGGGAGGCCGAGCGTGATGAGGGGGCAGAGCTGCCAGAAGAGCCACTTGGCCGCCTTGGTCGGGCCGCCGGTGCCGAGGCCGGACGCGGAGGGGCGCACGCCGAAGTAGGCCTCGCCGATGAACTCGAAGGAGGTGGCGTCGTTGAGCTTGTTGAACTCGGACTTGCCGCCGAGCACGAGCTGCGACTCGACGGTGGCGAGGAGCGCGGAGAAGTTGGAGCGGAAGGCCGGGACAAAGGCGTCCTTGCGGGACGCCAGGACGGAGAAGAGCAGCTGCTTGACCTTGGCGTGGTTGGGCTCGGAGGGGTCGAGGTAGGAGCAGACGCGGTAGCCGCCGGTGAGGGAGGTGGAGGGCATGTAGGTGCCGGTGAAGACGTTCCTCTTCTCGACCTTGGAGACGTCGAAGAGGACGGGGAAGCTCTTGGCGTCGAGGAGGGCAACGACGCGCGGGTCGCGCGCCATGAAGGGGCCCGGCGGGACGTTGATGCGGACGACGGTGGAGCCGTACCTCTCGGCGCGGGACTCGAAGTACTTGTCCTGGCCCTGAAAGTAGTAGAAGTCGAGGCGGTCGCGCACGGCCGAGATGACCGGGAGGCCGTAGCTGCCCGGCACGGGCCGCGGCACGCGGGAACCCTCGCCGCTCTCCATAAACGAACACCTACTTACGTGTTCCGTCCAATCGATTACTAGCGAGCAGCCAACTTGGCAGCTCTTGAGAAGTTTTGCAAAGTATGAGCACTAGATCTAGCTAGCTTTAATTTCCTCTCCTTTCCTTCCCTCTCACTCTCGATCGAGAAGCTTGGAGATCGAGGAGACTTTGTTTGTGTTTTGGTTAACGCAACAGGGTCTACTCGGCGGGGGTAGAAATAGCCCGCGGAGAGCGCACGGCACGCGCAGGGCCGCGCGTGATCCAACGCTACGTACGTGTTTTTCGTGCTTTGATCAAGAGGGTGTGGGCGGCCAAGCAAGCGACAAGTCTGAGAGAGAAAACATTTGGACGGGGCGGATCATTAGCCGGGGCGAATACGTACGTTGCTCTTGCACCCTTGAGTGCCTTCGCAACAGCGCGGGAGCTTTCCGTGTGACAACACGGTCGCGCGCGTCCATGTAGGCCGGAGTACGTCCCTATCCCAAAAGATCAAAGGAAAATATACATGTCCCTATTGCGTCGCCGCATGCGTCCAACGGCTGCTAGATGGTAGTATTTAGACTTTAGTAATTAGTCGACAATAAACGTCTAGAAGGAAAGCTACGAGATAAACTATAGTGAGAGGATAAGAAAGTTTATTATTGGGTGAATTCTTTTTCGTTACGGTTGATGGCTACAGTTAATGGTTTTTTATTCTAGCGTAAGCATTTGTGTGAATAAACTGAATGCTGATAAGTTACATCAAAAAAACTATTCCGATAAATCGTTTTGAAAAGTTGACAGAGAAGTTGTTGGGAGTAAACCATAAGTCATAAGCTAAAAAGATGCATCGCATGCTACAGACTAGACTAGATAGATCAATTCTGAAAATTCTAGGAAGGATCTCACAGTTCTGTGCTTGTGCTCAAATTATGGCAAGGGGCATTTGTCATGCATCAACTAAACGTCGTGTTGGAGTCACGAATAACCCATCTGCAGAGTAGCACGGCCGACCCTCACGTCTCAGTGTCTCACATAGTTTTAATTGGATTTTTTTTCATTCACAATACATGGAGGCGCTATTCTCACTCACATCAACTAGCGTGAATTACTCTGCAACAATTGAACAGCTAGATATGAAAATATAATTTTATTCTATATGGCTCTAATGTCTATGACTGAAAAAAAAAATAGTTGCATTTATTATGCTCTCAAAAACAAAGAAGGAATCGTGAATTCCACACATTATCTATAGATACACAATTCAATACGAGGGCTTGCATTTGAGTTTTTGGCACATCTAACTTATTTAGAATCCATATATATAAAAATATCAGTATACACATGAGAATAACAGAAATATTACTTTTGTTGCACGGTCACCAGGCGGCAGGCCGTGAAGCTGGCACGTGGCAAGCGGAGCCCCATGGCCATGCGGCAGAGGCTTGCCGCCCGACCACCATACGGCCGCGCGCCTACCACCCAGCCACTGTCTGTCTCCCTCTCTGTTGCCCTACCACCGGACGGCAACTAATTAAGTCAGCTAATTAGCTGGCTTAATTACCTGCCTGAATTAGTATTTTGTATTTACTGCTTATTTAAAATTTTAAATATAGAAAATAAGCTCAAAAGAGAAAAAAATTATGTGTAGCCTCCCAACATAACGTACTTCATTGTGTAATTTTTTGACAATTTTATCCACTCTGAATATTGCTAAAAAATTCAAAAGATTATGATATTTATAAGAGTTGCTACATAAAGCAAACGAGTTTCAAAAATTATGAAATTTTATGTGCAGCCACCCAACACAGTCGTCCTAATTGTCTATTTTTTTAGGAATTTTATACATTATGAATTTTGCTTAACTGATGTTGGCGCACCCGGGTCTCGTGCGGGTGGAGAGTCGTAACACAATTTTTTAAAATAATCTTATTTGTGTTTGAAATTATAGTAATATACCTTCATTCAACTAGTAGGCGACACATCGACAAGTCACGTAGGTTTTGTTTGCCCTTTTTTAGAAATAAAAGGGTAGACAGGTAGGTTGGTCATTTTGTGATTTTGGTAGAGTCTTAAGGGTATAAAATCTATTAGATTCACAATAACATTTTGTCATCATCTTATATTGTTGTAGTGCGATAAATTTTGGAAGAATTTTGTGGGCACAATTGAGGTGGCAATGATTCATAAGTAAGAAAGTAAGTGATATTGCGATGCAATAGGGACTTCATACATGAATGACAACTCTAGATAAATGGCATAACAATGACAAAGTGACAGTTGATCCAATAAGGGGGTTACATGGCATGAAGGCTAAGGAACCAAGGATGGTACACATATGGATGAAGGGAGTCAAACTACTGTGTTGTCTGCAGCCATTTGCCCTTCCTCACGAGGTCGGCGTTGTAGTCCTCGCCGGCCGTGCTGGCCTTAGCCGCTAGTTTGCACTTTCCCTCATGCTTCTCCTCACGAGCCTCGCGCTCCCTGCGTCTGCACGCCTCCAGGTGAGTTTCTATCTCCCATCGGATATGCTCACTTCGATCTTTAACGCGACTCCGCTCCTCCATCCTCTCATGTATCATTTGTGCATCCCACTCCTCGTAGTCCAGCTCCCACTAGTTGTGTGGTT
Organism: Dendrocalamus sinicus; assembly: GCA_036346575.1. NCBI lineage: Eukaryota > Viridiplantae > Streptophyta > Magnoliopsida > Poales > Poaceae > Dendrocalamus > Dendrocalamus sinicus. The sequence goes on from CM070658.1 coordinate 27,580,834, forward strand.
GGATCTCTCAATTGATCCATTTATGGTACGCGCATAGCGGATCTGGAGACTGTGGAAAGAGGGGAGAGCTTGTTAGTGCATGACATACAAGAGAACTGGTAGGAGAATATACTGTAACCTGTCCTTATCGACTCTAACGGGCTGTTTCCTACTGCTAGTCGGGATAGTCCCAGGTGTAGTTACCACAACCCAGTAAGCATGCCCAAGCTCAGCAGGTCCTTGGACTTGAAGAACTTGCATGTGTCCTTTCACCAGTAGAGAGGTGGCGTCTACCCTAAGGGTGGGTCATGCGGTGAACGCTCGGTGGGAACATTCAGGTATGGGTTGGGGTTGGAGGTACAGGGGCTTCGTTTGTGGGAGGTGGCCTCCAGGCACGGGCTGCTTGTTCGTCCCAAGCTGTTGCAGCTCTTGCTAGTCAGGTGATCTCCTCTCATTGCTTCTCTATGGTAGCGATGTGGTGTTTTAGCTGTGGTATAGAAAACATGGTGTCAAAAGGGTAGTACATGGTGAGCCGAGTGGCAAGGCGAGCTGGCGTGGGAGGAGCAACACAGGCACGGGAGTAGGTGGGCCCGGACAGCTGCCAAGCCATGGAAGCTTGTCGAGCTTCCGCGGCTAGGTAGCCGCCTGGCCAGGCGAGCGTGGGGCAGGGGCAATGCACACAGTAGACTTGAGCACACAAATAACATGTAGCCACATTTTTCCAATTTTGACACCTGAACACCCATTTTTTCAAAGAAGACCCCCCTACGTGGACCTACTGCGCTCGACTGCACTTGCTGAGGTGGGGGGGAGCTCAGCATGTGACATATCAAAGTACAGTAGATTGGTATGTGCTACGGTAGATATAATGTTCAAGCTACTTTAGCTCAGTATGTCAGCTATAGTAGCACCTGGCGAGCTCCCAAGGCTTGACAGGTGCTGCCGAGCTGGGTAGGTCCAGACAAGCCAATGTTAGTTGGAACCTATTTTGGTTTTTGTAGAATTTTTTACTTAGTTTAAAGGCAATTACACTTTGCTTGTATGATTACATGCATTGCTTCTGACACGAGCTTGTATCGTTGCATGCATCGCTTCATTGCTTATATGTGTACGAATGGGCTGCCTACACTGCCCTTGCCTGCGCTTACATGGCCGGGCGGCCTGCTACTGCTCCTCCCTTGCCACTCAGCTCGTCTTCAAACAAGCTACGACAGCGTGGGATATGATATGTGTCGTTTGTCGTATCTTTTGAGCTCGGAAAATAGACATTTTTGCGAAAATATATTTTAAACGGTTAAAATTGAAAAAAATTTGTAAAGGAGTAACACTTTTACTATTGTGTAGTACCATTATTTGGGTGCATATCTGGTTGGCCACCGTGCACGTGGGCGCATTATGGTTGTCTCCAAATATTATCGCAAACAAGTAATACTTGTACTATTATGTAGTACCATTATTTGGTTGAATATACGGTTGAGTGTACCGTGCACGTGGGAATAGTAAGTCATCAGTCTATGATGAGGAGGTGAACTGTTTTACATTGGAATTACTTAGGTTCACAATGAAGTAATTCCTCGGATGTGTTACCTAGCAGGGATATTGGGTGAATTTTTTGATTGATGATTTATGGTTTAAAATTTTAAATTTTAACTATTTATGATAGATAATTTGCATAGAAAAATAGTCACATGCTATTTTGGTTGGTACAGCTGAACTCAATATACTTTTTACTATAATCTTCTTATTAATCTCATCTTAAAAACACATTATTTAAAAGCTAGTTACAGTATAAATATAGGGTATGTTCTTTTTGGCTACGGCTTGTGGTTTTTGGCTGCGACTTGTGACTTTTGGGCTGTTTGTACGAGATATTACAGAGTAACAGAAACTCACATGCGGTTTTTGCATATATAAATGAAGTCAGTAAAATATGTCCTACAATTAACTAGTATACCCTATCTTAAAAAAATACTTCATTTAAAAGTTAATGACTATAGAAAATCCAAAAAGCAGCTTTTAGAAGTTGAAAAGAACATGACCATAAACTAACTTTAAGCTATTCCGAACCAGCCATCTTCTTTTGAGGGCTCAATTAGGGGTCCTGCTGGAGTGAGTTTTTTGCCTCTCGGCCCTCAAAAGTAGGATGAGGATGAGGGTGGGTCCTATGTGTCATCCCCTTTAAGAATGAATTTGAGGGTCCTGTTTTGAGGGCTCCTGCTGGAGTGTAGTCCAAAAAATAGAGCCCTCAAAAGTAGGGGGAGCTCTCAAATAAAAAAGTAGGGGTCCTGTTTTGAGGGCTACTGCTGGAGTTGCTCTTACACGTGTGATAATGTGGTTATGGTCTTGTCTTATCGATCATAGATGGATGATAATGAAGTAGCCTTTTTCCTCATTGGCACCTAGCTATGGTGTCCATGTATGTAGATTAAACGGATCTGCGTGCCACGTTCTTGTGGTGGGCAATGTGCATATAATGCAATGGTCGATGCTTGCTTTGGAGCACTAGTCAATCTTGCTCTTATACTAGGGACAAAATTAATATAATATGATGTCCTCTTGTATCAAGATAATTATCAGGTTGTAGGGAACCGTGATTGGTTAGGCCAATCGGGAAGCCGCACTACACTATATGGCCTTTTGTAGCTGATTCCGTTGTGTTGGGAGAGTTCATACCACGCTTGTGTAGATTCCATGGTCCATGTCATCGCATTGGGAAAACCTGAATTACGGTTGAAGGACATGTGAGAAAAGCATGTTTAATATTGTGATAAACCATTGCAATATTTGTGACATGGTCAAATGGTTTTGCAAAGAGTGCATTTGTTTTGGACAATTTTCTGAAAGTGTTAGGAAAATCGGAAGTACAGCAGGTGTTTATATGGTAGTACTGTTGAGTGGTAGTACTGACGTTGTGAACGCGGTAGTTCCTCTTGAATGGTAGTTTCGGTCTGAGAAGCGGAACATTTTTTCCAGATAAATCTAGTTTAGGTTTGCAAGGTGCGGAAGTACCACTTCGGGGGCGATAGTACCGCTGTGTGGAAGTACTAGCATGGTAAGTGCGGTAATTCCGATCTTCCCAGAAAAACAGGGGTTTTGGGCATTGAGTCATGGATCGAGTTTGGAAGACCTGGGTCATTGGATTAAGGTTGTATGATGCATGTGTTAGCTAATGTAGGTCAAGTTGTAAAAAACTTGTGGCTGGAAACGATTTCTTTGTCTTTGGATGTGCAGGGTCGCTTGAAGTAAACTGTGGTCAGCGACGATGGTCGGGGCTAGGCTTATGGAGGAGTTGAGACCCAGAACGATCAAGAATGTCGGGTAAGTTGGTGAGCTCAAGCATGGCACAAGAAAGATGGAAAATGTTGAAGACGAGTTCGAACGGCGGGATAGCGTCATGTGGCTTGTACAGGCCAAGTGAGCCATGGTTCGGTGGAACCAGGACGAGAGAAACTTGGCGATACGTGACAAGCTAGTGGTACGCCTACACGTGGCAAGCATGGAGATTGCTTGTAGTGGTTGGTGATGACCGGGTGAAGGAAAGGTATTTTGGTAGTTTGACCAAAATACCGAAAACCATCTTAGATCAAAACCGCGGCGCATGGGTAATGCGTTGGAGAGTGGTTTAGGTCTAGATGGAGCTGATTTAATCAAGGCAGATCAATGCTAAGGATTTAGCGGATACACACTTATGCGCTTTGAAAAGCATGCATAAATGAACTTGTGTAAGTAAAACCCGTGTGTGGGGTTAACAAATTCCCCATTGTAACAGTGGATAGTATCCACTAAGGTGAATGAGTGGCTGGTTGCCCTCCTATAAAAGAGGGTTGGGATGGAGACATGTATGATTAGCAATCCAACCCATCTCTTATGGTCTCTTCTCTAGGCTTAGGGTTAGAGTTTGAGAGTGAGTACTTTATGTATTTTTTGTCCTCTAAAATAGAGTAGTTGTAAAATCTACCGTCATATTTGATCAATCCTTTTTATGTATTGCCAATTCTCACGCCAATGGTGAATCTGTGCCGCCGAGGCGCCGACCCACAGCTTGGTTACGGTGTCAACCAATTGTTGGGTTGATCTGTAGTGGCAGCAATGCTCCCGTCGCAATCCTTTTCCGGCGTCCTTGTGTGGGTGGCTCTCTTATGTATATTGCGAGTGTCGCGTGTATGTACGCGTCGCCTTGTTTTGGCATTTCTCCATGTGTGCCGCCCGTAGGCGGAGGGTGCACGCGCGATGCCTCCTCCTGAAGAGGCCGTGTGGTGACATTTTAGCCGGGAGCAGATAACACGTTTAGAGAGAAAGCATGTACCCACGCTTTCATAAAGTATTAGATAAATAGGACGTGCAAATGGTGCGTATAATTTTCATCCGACCGATCGAAGTTTTATGGAATGAATATGGAAAGGGAAAATATGTATCCGACAATATTCGAGTCCAAGTTCGACTCCAAGAAAAAATATGGAATATGATATGGAAAAAATACGGAATATGATATGGGATGAGAGATATCGTCAGTATATATCCATATGCCAAGTGATATATGTAAGTTTGTTGTGACTTTACTTAGGAATAAGATAACAGCTAGGCATATGACCTCATCCAAATAGACGGAGAATACTGAGTGATTTTCCTTCGATATCTTGATGATTAGTCTCTCCTTGTTTGCTTTTATTGTACCCTGTTCAATGTCATGTGTAGGTGTGCAAAGAAGCGGATAATTTTCGTCCGACTGATCGTTCGAACGCATGTGGAGCAAATATGGAAAGGAGAAATGGGTATCCTGCACTATCCATATCTAACTCCGATTACGAGAAAATATAGAATAAGATAAAGGATGAACGATATTCATCTATATCCACTCCGGTTACATCTCTAGAATAAATCCAACAATCTCGGCTCTAGCATGTGTTTATAATCTCAAAACACGTAAGTGTTGTTTAAATCGTGTACGACTCTATCTCCATGAAACAGTCTGGCCATGGTTGGTGGGTTCTTTTGGGTTGTGGTTTTCGGTTTAAAATTTTGAATTATGGCTGTTCATGAGAGAGCACGAAAAGAAAATACTCGTGTGTAATTTTGGCCGATATAAATGAAATCAAGACAATGTCTACTGCAATTAATTTATATACCTCATTTAAAAAAATATTTTATTTAAAAGTTAGTTATTATAGGAAAATAGAAAGATAAGGCATACATCCAAAACAGCCACCCTTTCATTATGCTGCAATTCTGCCGGTAAATGCTACGGATACTCACGAGTATACCTAGAATAAAATTTCATTCAACGAAATGTGGGCCCAGTGCCAAACCAATCTGTGGCCTGTGGGGTACTGATTTGCCCACCACCGAGTCAGCCAAGTTAAACAATAGATTTAAACAATAGATCAAGTTAAACTGATCGTGTAGTTTGCTGACGTGGTGACCAAGTTAAACAATAGATTTATACTTCTTGATCTCCAGACCGTACCTTTTAAACCATGTCTTGGATTTGCGATCCGTTTGTATCTCCGTGCGAATCCAACAGGTGTCAATATTGGATATATTACGTGTAGCAAAATATTTAACGAGACATGGGGCCATATATCGTACAGCCCGCTCATTTGGACTTTAATTTTTTGTTTTTGGCTTTTAATTTTTTTCCCCTGTTTTTTAGTTTTTTTTTTGTCTTTTTGGCTTTTATTCGCATTTCCTTGTATTGTTTGTGATAGGTTAATTTATTTTTTAAAATTTTTTAAATTTAATGACGTCAAATAAGACACTAGCAATATAGTACAAAATAAATTAGTTATAGTATCGAATAATGAAAAATAAGTCGAAATACGCAGCACCTAGGGACAAATCCAAGTGTATTCACTGGGTCAGTTGAACACTGTAGGTTGCTCTCATGTCACGTGTCAATATATATCGACTTACATATGGGACACTGCTACTTTATTTTTTTAATCTTTATTTATTTCATGAATCTTGTGTAAATCATGGAAAACTTGGCTGCATCTACGGATAGATCCGAGCTGGCGGTCGCGATCATCGCGTGTCGCGCGAGGCGGATAAATAAATATGGAGGAAGCGGCTGGTGGCAGTGGCGCGCGAGGCCGTCTCTGTCCTGCTTACGAACGCACGCACTCCCAAGATAAACTAGCTGGTATGGATCGCTGATCATAGAGCACACAAGTTACCTGCATGGTCTTATCAGGACCACATGCTACACTAAAATTATTTATTCTTTGATATCATAAAATATTAAACATATGTTCGGTGAGATAGCGACGTATTCGTGTTGGTTTCTATTTTTTAAAAAAGCTAGAAATTAATATAAACATATAGATTCCTCATTACTATCGCTTCTATCTCATTTTAATGATGAATAAGGAGTTATGAGCATATTACATATCATATTCCTCTTACTTCTATTTCAATAAATATCTCTCTTTATAAAATTCACTTTTTAAAATTATTATTTATTTTTAATAAAAAAAATATTTAATCGTAGCTAAAAATCATTAAGCAGGTCCTAATACAAACGCCCTCCGACATGTCAACATGGGCAGGCAGGAAGAATAATCCGTACAGACTACAGAGCAACAGATACATTTCTGTGCAGCGCATGTGGTGTAGTGGCGAATTCGAAGCAGTACACGTCTGTATAGCATCTGAATGGAAATATCAGTATGTACGTGTGGCCGGCACGTACTTTCCTCGAGAGAGTAACGGATCTCGTCTCAACTTTCCTCGAGAAAGTATGTACGTGTCGCCGTTAGCTTCTCTCTGTTCCAACGCAGGCAAGTGACCAAATATGCATGTCATGCAGGCATTCTTTTACCAGGAAGCCAAAGGGCATTTTCTCACCTCTACAGTTCTCTGTTCATGGGAGAATTGGTCACTGAATCTCTTAGACGCAACGCCTTGTCCTCTCCGGATGAAACTAGAGCACAAGGCGCATGCGTACAAATTAAACCATTACATTACTAACAGAAATCTGAGCTAGCACGTAGTAACCTTGGGTCTGATAGTATGTTGATGTGTTGATTTAGCGCTAATACGATTAGGCAAGACTTGTTTTCTCGGTTCGATAAATGAAGCTAATGCAGTGTGGTGAGCGACTGCGTTGTATATCCTTGTCGAGGAACTAAATAGCACGGGAACTGGATTGACTCAAGCGACACGAGAACTGTGTGAACTTCATTTATCATTTACAGGTTCTCTCAAATCAACGAAAGAAAGAAGAAGAAAAGAGCAGCAACGTGCAAGAAGAGACCAAGAAATCGTTCTAATATGAAATATCTAAACTGGCGAGACGACATACTGGAGAAGCAATGTAATGGCGTGTTTCAGCTCAGTGCAGGGAGCAATTCCCCAGCAAGCTATTGGAGGAAGGGGAGCTCTCACTGAACCATCTCTCCTGCACGGACACGGGGGAATCCACTGCACCCTTCGCCGTCTCTTGCGCCACCGCGGCCGCCACTGCCTCCTTCCTGCTTTTGCCGGTGCCCCACGACTTGTCCGTGCAACGCGACGGCACCGACGAGCAGAGAGATGACGTCGTCGACATGAACGCGGCGTCGTCCGCCGACGGCGCCCACCCGCTGATCTGTATCTGATCCAGCTCGTCGGCGACCTCGGCCATGGACGGCCTCATCTCGCTGTGGAACGCCAGGCACCGGAATGCCAACTCCGCCACCTTGTGGATGGACGTGAGCGTCCACGCGTCCCTGTGCGGGTCCAGGTAGGGGTCGACGATGTCGTCGATGCATCCCCTGCTGATCCTGTCGATGGCCAGCTGCGCCAGGTTGACCTCGCTGGGCAGTCGGGTGAAGTCGACGGCCTTCATGGCCGTGATGATCTCGACGAGAACGACGCCGAAGCTGTACACGTCGCTCTTGTCGGAGAGGTGGAAGTTCTGGTGGTACTGCGGGTCGACGTACCCCGGCGTGCCCTGCGGCGCGGTGGAGATGTGCGAGTGCGACGAGTCGACAGACGTCATGCCCATCCGCGACAGCCCGAAGTCGGCGACCTTGGAGTTGTACTCGAAGTCGAGCAGGATGTTGCTGGACTTGATGTCGCGGTGGTAGATCGGCGGCTGCACCTCCGTGTGCAGGTACGCGATGGCATTGGCCGTCTCGGCGGCGATGCGGAGGCGGACTGTCCACGGCACGGCGGGGCCGCGCTCCCGCTGCAGGTGCTGCGCCAGCGTGCCGTTCGGCATGAACTCGTAGACGAGGATCTGCTGGCCCTGCTCGACGCAGCAGCCGAGGAGGCGGACGAGGTTGCGGTGGCTCACCGACGACACCAGCTTCACCTCGTTCATGACGCGGTCCAGCCCGGCGTTGTCGCGCTGCTTGATCCGCTTCACGGCCACGAGGCGGTTGTTGCTAAGCCGCCCCGCGTACACCGTGCCGTAGGCGCCCGTGCCGAGCCGCTGGCCCTCGGAGAAGCCGTCGGTGGCGCGCTCGATCTCGCGGTACGAGTAGAAGGGCACCGTGCAGGAAGCCTCGGACAGGAGCCGCTTCGTGCTTCGCTGCATGCGGATGGACGCGGACCGGCGCCTGAGCAGGTGGTACACCAAGCAGGTGACGCCCATCACCACGGCTCCAAAAAGGACTCCTGCGTACGTGCCAAAATTCATTTCTCAGCATGCGATGAACCATTGCAAAATGTAGCATCCGACCAGCCTAGCTGTGATTTAGCTGCGGTTTATGGCTTTTGACTGAAATTTTTGAATTTTGGCTGTTTACGGTACAGAATACGGAGAGATCGATACTCACTTACAATTTTGGCTGGTACAGATGTTGAGCTTTTAACATATACTACGTTTAACTTATAGACCCCGTCTTGAGAAAATACTCCGTTTAAAAGTTAAGTACTATAGCGACTCCGACCGGCTTCTTACCAGCCGAACATGCCTGAGTTGTCGGCCAGTTTGCAATGTGAGCGGGGCTACAAGCTCAGATACTGACGCACAGCACAACCTAGCCTGCTAGACTAAAACAAATGGGCCTTTTTCTTGTCAAAAAACTAACTAACCAAACGTGAGAAAACTTGTTCAGCCATCCCGACCAACCCGAAAAGTGTTTAGGCTGTTGCAAAGAAAGTGTTTAGGGGGCAGGCATACAGCCCACATACTTTGGGCTTGTTTGCAAGACGGGCCTTAACTCGGTCTGACTTTGAAGCACGTTTGGAACACCAGATTTATTTTTTTTTATCAATGCGGACCTAGAACGAAATTTTGTATGAATTTCAGATTAAACGATTCAACTTTCATAGGAATCTAAGAAATTTTCCGTGCACCTTTTTTCTCTCTCAAGTAGCCAGGTCTATAGGTCAACAGAAATGTTTGGTTGGGACAGAAGTACGAATCATATTGCATTGTCTTGTTTTAACTTTTGCTTTCTTCTAAAAATCAATTCCAACCACTTTTGGATCATCAGGTAAGATTTATGACCAATATTTTTACCTGCCACGAGAAGGGCGATTTGGACCGTCTTGCCACATGTTCCTGATAAGTATTTTGAAGGATCGCACTTTGGAACTGAAACCATCGAACAAAAGTGTAAGATCGAAGGAAAGAAATAAAACCGAGGAGCACCACCTAAGCATCAAAGTTGACTTCACAAATTGAGCGATTTAAACATAGTTTAAGCGGCAATTTGGAGAATTCTTCTCTTAGGAAAGCAGCCATTGGAAGAAGGTAGCACGTCACCTACAAACCATGGGTAAGCACAATAGCACCTACAAACCATGGGTAAGCACAATAGCACCTACAAACTATGGGTAGCACAAGATACGCCCTCCCCACTTGATATGTATTTTGTATTCACCAATTTGATATTTTATTTGATTTAAACGAGTATAGGACTTAATCACAACATCTACAGGGCAAACTCACAAACTAGTATTCCTTAGCACGGATGTACTCAAGCATCAAAGCCTCCAAGGCCACGTGGCCAACCACCATAGGCCATGCATCAGCTGCTCACTATCACCAACAATTCTAAAATATCAAATGCCATTATACCTCACGCAAGTTCATCCAGAAAGAGAAATCAAAAGTTAACTCGACTGTTGCTACTTGCTAAGTTGCGTTTAACCATCAACCAACCATTCAATTACGTTTTTCCTAATGTACTGTACATGAAGGTTTGCCAACCAACAAAGATCAATCACCTTCTTCCTCGCCAAAAAAAAAGACTAATCAAATTCAACGGCCGATTTTTTTTACTGAATTGCAAATTACACGTACGTATGAACCTCTAGAGAACCCAGTAATGTGTGTTTATTAGTGTAAGATCGAAGGAAAGGAATAAAACCGAGGAGGAGCTGCTAAGCATCAAAGTTGACTTCACACATTGAGCAATTTAAACATAGTTTAAGCGGCAATTTGAAGAATTGTTCTTTTAGAAAAGCAGCCATTGGAAGAAGGTAGCACAATGTCACCCACAAACTACGGGGCAAGCAAAGCACAAGATACGCCCTCCCCACTTGATATGTATTTTGTATTCACCAATTTGATATTTTATTTGATTTGAACGATTATAGGACTTAATCACGACATCTAAATGGCAAATATACAAACTAGTATTCCTTAGCACGGATGTACTCAAGCATCAATCAAAGCATCAAAGCCCACGTGGCCAACCACCATACTACCATAGCCCATGCATCAGCTACTCATTCACAATCACCAACGAATATAACATATCAAATGCTATTATCCTCACGCAAGTTCACCCAGAAATAGAAATCAAAATTTGAACTCGGCTGTTGCTACTTGCTAAGTGGCGTTTAACCATCAACCAACCATTCAATTCAAGATAGCTAAAACGCTTTTCCTAATGTACTGTACATGAAGGTTTGCCAACCAACAAAGATCAATCACCTTTCTTCCTCGCCAAAAAAAAAAAAGATTAATCAACTTCAACGGCCGTTTTTTACTGCACTGCAAATTACACGTACGTATGAACCTCCACAGAGAACCCAGTAATGTGTGTTTATTAACAAGAGGCCCACACGTACCAGTACCAAGAACGGAGGCGGAGCCACCTTATCGCCGAGATTTTTGTTAGAGAAGTTGGTAGGACGAGCCTTTCGCGGTTTAATAGAGCATGCGGGTAATTCGATCGGGCGATGATTTAATTGTTCGTTTGAGGTTGATTAGCCAATGGTGCAGGCCAATCCTTGTTAAGCAGCAGCTGACGCCGCGGATTAGATGCGTCCTAGTCAATAGTCAACGAGAGGCAGGGAATAATAATGGCTAGCTCGCATAATTTGACTGACCAAATCAACTGACGAAACAGGAAGGCAAAAAGAGGCAAATCAGTAAAATGCCGTCCGGCCATCGTACTGCTGAGCACTGACCTCTCCGGCAACCGGCGCCGTCGATGAAGCCGTCGCCCTCGAACCCCTCCGGGCATTCGCACCGGAACGCCTCCTGCAGCGTGGTCGGCGCGATGAGCTGGGTGCACATGGCGTGGCTCGAGCAGCGACACTGTCCATTCACCCACCAATCCAGCTCCAGCGCGTCCAGCAGCAGCGCCGGCCCCGATGCATTCGCGAAGCTAGCCGACGACACCAGCCGGCTGCATCCCGAGTCGAGGATGGCGCTGCGCTCCAGGTAGGCGCTAGCGTTGGGCCGGACGAGGCAGCGGAAGGATTCGTTGGCGCCGCAGTTACCAAACTTGCGACGGAAATCTTGAGGGACGGTGCAGTTGCTAGAAGCCTCGCGGCCGCAGGAGCTCAAGAGGAGCGCGTTGCTTCTGCTGGGCGCGTAGCTCGGCGTGAAGAGCTCGTCCAGCGACTTGTTGAGCGGGCGGGAGCAGTCGGGAAGCAGGTCGAGGATGAGGGCGCGCGCCGTGACGTTGCGCACGAGCAGGCCCGGACCAAGGACCGGCGCGGTGACGTTGCAGACAAGCGGTATCGTGCAGCCGGCGGAGAAGCCGAACGGGTAGGGCACTTTCATGCGCCCGCAGCTCCGCGTGCAGCTCCGGTTGCCTCCGCCGCCCGCCGCAGCCGCTCCGCCGCGCGCCGCATGCAGCAGCAGCAGCAGCACCGGCAGTAGCAGCGCCGCGCCCCGCATCTCCCACGGAACCTAGCTAGCTAGCTACTTCCGAGCAAGGCGCCTCATCTAAGTCAAGCCAGCGGGCGTACGAAAGACGGCGATGGGTTTGTTTCGTCTCGAGGCGAGCGCGATTGGAGTTGGACGGGTGGTGCGCTTGCCACCGCGGCTGCTGGCTGGCTGCTGCTGTCTTTGTTTTGGGGCGTGGAATTCCGCATTAAAACCGGAACCGTTCGGACCAACGACCAACCTACTCCTGCGACTGCTGCTCCTACCCCATCACGTACTGCACACGCAGCTCATCACAGGGCCCCGCCGCGCGCATGTACCAGCTCCTCATCCTCGGCTTCTCCTCGGGTCATGTCACGTCATTGGAATGCGGAGCCGTCGTCGTCTGCCGGCTCAGCAACACCCGTTCCCACACGGCCCGTACATCGCTCGCCCGTCGCGGTCGCGGCTCACATTCTGGAGTTCTCCACCGTTTTCGTCCCGCAACATCTGTTTTTCAAATCTAACCCTCGCGTAATTGCATTTCTCGTCCTCTTCTTCACCGTGACAGCAGTGATATACAACACATGTTACCTTTTAATCCTTTTCTCCACCATGGCAGCAGCCATATACAACACATGTTACCTAGCATATTACTTTCATCGCAACATATTCTATCGCGGTGCCCGAGCACATGCTGCTACGGTACCACACCCTGACAGGATTAGGTGGCCCACTTGCTACTCCGTGCTGCCAGCGCACGAAACCGAGCAAAACCCAAATCTAAACGACATCCCATGGTCAAACTAACAGCATGCTTAGTAAGGCTGAAAAAAGTAGTTTATGACTAAAATTACACTATAGTTGACTAAAATTACACCGTAATTGATGGTAAATTATTTAACATAATTAAATTTAAAAAAATTTAAAAATAGGGGGGAAAGGTAAACCCATCACAGATAATACAAACGAATACAGAAAAAATAACAAAAAAGCTCAAAATACCTAAAAAAACTAAAAAAATACGAAATTTAGGACTAGTGAAAATAATTCAGAAACTCAAGCCAAAATGAATTGGATCTAAACAGAGAGCACACAAGCAGCAACTGGACAGTTTCTTTTCGGAAAAACCGATGTATGGAAGTTCAAACGTCCATGCAGGGCAATAGATTAAGAGGTGAGTTAGGAACTTAACCTAACCAACATTTCAAGATTAGATGGATCTAGTTTAGTACACTATATAGCACGGTAAGGTCGCCTACATTGATTGAACTAATCCCGTAAGATGATGGGGCAACCTAAACTTGCAAGTTCTACTTAACCCATTTTTCGCTCATAGGAAAAGTATCTCAACTGAACTACTCCTATGCTATTGACGATCAAACAACGAGTCAAACTAACGGATGGCTAAATCCTTTCAACGAAGTTACTACTTCCCTTTATAAGCTACAGTATTCAATATGTTAAGCTTAATTGACTTGCCTGTCACAATTCAGCTGCAAAAAAGGAGAAAACTTCATAACGAAACAGGAGAAATAATACATGTGCACTGTGGAAATTAAGGATACAAAAAGGACACTCATTACGATAAAAGTAGAATAGTTTTCAACCAAACCTGGATAACTTGTCCCTGATAAATTATTTGTTCTTCACCCAAATTAAGACAGCCTTGGATCTTGATTAGCAGCAGTTGTTTCCACACCTGCCAAACTTCACAGTTGCTTTCCTCGGCTCAGTCAACCACTACAGCTGGTGAATCAGCCAAATCAGCGCAAAAAACGAGATCAGATAGAAGGGGCCACAAGCAAAGCTCAAACAAAATCAACGGCGAGTGCCATGTAGTACTGAAAGTAACAGAGAAGAACGCAATTAATTTGGATGTTTTGCAGGAGAAAAAAAAACAGTGGCATTTTCTACCAATTTGCAGATAAGCAACTGATCTGCCAGTTGCTTAAGTTGGCAAGTTGGATGTAGTTTTTAGTCATCACTCATCATTTTCAACAGTACAGTAACCACAATAACAAGTGCTTGCCCTTGTATAGAATCAGAACTTCAGAAGTTTCCAGTTACTTGGAGAGAATGCTTCTCTCTTATCTGGTATACCACTGGTATCATTAATAGGTCAAGCCGTACATCAACAACTGTGCGCTAATCAAAACAACGATTCATGTGGTTTAAAAGCGAAAACTGAATACAGGAGAAGCACTATGATGGAGAGTTCAGTAAAGGCGTAACCACCTCAATATTTATGCAAGAAATTGCAATCACAGCTTTTAGTTGAAATATACATCATATTGATCCCTAAACATGGTTCTCAAAAGGTACGGTGTGCGGACCTCAGATTTCCAATATAGTTCTTATCTGCTCAGGCGAATGCTTAACCAACGACCTCGGGTCAGGATAACAATTCTTTGGATCCATCACTGCCTTGTAAATCAGTTCATAAGCTTCTGCTAGAGCTCTCGCCAGACCGTAGCACGCATCTGAACGTAACCGTGGAACCTGCAGCTGCTCAAATTCAGGCAAGGACCCTTCTGTTCCAGTCACAAGACCATAGAATGCCTTCAAGCATTCCAGAAGCATTTGTGGTGATGTCTCCACAACGTCTGCCAGAGGTCTTGCGTCATCCTTGCTGTCAGTAGAGCTGTATTCCTTTATGTATGGCATCTTATTCGACAATCCGCATTTCCTAAGAATGCTATCAACTTCTTTATCTACTAGGGCACGAATATGTGTTTCAATCATAGAGCGCAGGTTGTTAACATAGCTTGTAGCAACCTCCTGGCCCATCAATGGTTCCTGAATAGATGATAAGCAGTTGACGAGGTAGATTTTGGACGAAGATTCACCACTCTGCACATTGCATGGAATGAATGATGAAAGGGGAAATAATCGTGTAAAAAAAGATTAAGTTACGGAAATAATCATGTAAAAAAGATTAAGTTACTTGGATGTAAGGCAAATGTTTAAAAATTGATCAGCACAGCTAAAGCTAACTAAGTCTATCCAGTCAAAGGCTTAGCAAAAAGGTTTCTGAGTGCAGCATCAGAAATCACACTTTCTTCAATCTGATTTTAATGGCCACAAGGTTCTCAAAGAAAATTAAACTCAAAGCCAGTAGTAACAATCATGAAATTCACAACATGTGTCGTTCCTCATAAAGCCAGTGTTAAGGAATGGAAATTCGGATTGCATGTATCAGCATATGTAAGAGCAATGTATCAAATAATAAATCACAAGTGTTTTCCTATATCTAATAATGCCATCTGCAAAAGAATTACAAATTAACTATAAGAAGTTGCCAGTTTTAGTATTGCGGCTACAAGGAACCTTTTAAGGTTGCTCCACATACAACATACATATTTTATTAGTCCATGTGATCTGCACTGGCGATAGAATTAGTAATGAGCTAGAGAAAAAATGTTGCCAGTTTTACTTTTTCAATTCTCAACCAGAATGGGCTTTTTAAGGTCGCTCCACAATAGCCACACTTTGTTGGTCTAAGTGATCCACATTCCACAGTTACAATAAACTATATCATACGCTCATCACAGTGGCCGCATATTATTCAATATACTCCAGTTATTATATGCATGGTAAACAAAAATAATTATGCTACTAACCAGAACAGATGTAGATGAATTCTTCGATAGAATAGCATCAACTGAGATTGAATCTCTGCTATTTCCACTAGGATCAGAACTAGTTCTACCACGCCTTGCAAGGGCACCTTTTGACTTTTGCGCCTCTGCAGCTTGCTCACACATCTGGAGAGTGAGTCAGAAATATCAGTAACAGTACCACATGTAAATGACTCCCTATAAACCACACTGCAGATAATATCACATTATTCTGTGGTAACATGAATAAAGGTACATAAGAAATATTTTGTATATGAAAACACTGGGCTATATCGATACTGGCTAGGATAATTATGTGAAATTGTATTATGGGTAAAATTTTAGTCGCATCAAATGACAAAGTTTTCAGTTTGCCAACTATGCCCTTTAGATATCTGTAAACTACAAAGCACATCAAACACAGGAAGCTCACCTGAATTATAGGATCCAGTATTGCAGAAATGACAGGATCAAAGTTTGGCCTTTTTCCAGAGGCAGGAACCATCATGCTATTGTAGGTATTTATGAGCTCAAGCAATAAAGAAATTCCTTCCCTCACTGCTGGTGGGGGAGAGAGGTCAACAGCAACAAGTGGAGGATATCGCAATAACTTTTCTCCACGACTCTTCAGGATATTGAAGAAGGTCTGCTGTGTTGCATCTCTAAGTGCCCATATTGTATTGCACAGTGCTGTGTCTCCACCCAACAGTTCTGATATCTAGAATAGAAAAAATTATATGTAAACAGAACCACTCTTAGATCTACTAAATGGCAAAAAATAGTATTTCAGACTCACCGTGTAACCATAGAATTCCAAGGTATTACAAAGTTTGTAAGAAACTTGCAGGCTTGGTTGTGACTGCAGAACTTGCTCAACTCGAACTTTAAATGGTCGGCATGCCCCTTCAAATATTCTATCAAGAACAAAAGTTATATCAGGCTCTCCTTTGGAGGAATCACCTTCTCTTACAGAATGACGACGAGTAGTTGGACCACTGTCAGTTATCGCATCCGGATCAAGCAATGCAACTATAAGCTCTCTTTCAGATGCCAGTGCCTTCACAAATTAAACATTGAAGATTTAGAAGGGCTAAAGAAATATCTTAAAGGTACAGATGCATGATGCATGTGTACACACGCTGTTTGGAATGAGAAAAAGGAAAGAAACACTAAATCAACTGTCCACTTATTGGTTCCTACACTAAGGATAGAGCAAGAAAACACCTGATGTAGCCACCCCAGCATATCACCTACATAACGAAGAGGATCATGAGCATGTACTTCTATTGGTCTTGGGAGCCCTCCGGGTCCACCTCTAGTAAGAGCACTTATAAACCGCCTGAATAAGGCATGATGCCTCATATTGGCAACCTGTGGATGCAGATCACTCACCATCAGATATTTGAATTAACAATAACTTTACTATGTAAAAGGCAAATTTACGGTAATGTCACTATGTAAAAGCTATGGCATACCTCTTCTGCACAGTACTTAAATAGAACAGGCCTTTCCTTCAGGCAGCGAACAGCCTTCTTCAAAAGCTCACTTACTTCAGGATTGTCACTATCGCCTAATTTCTTACATTCTGCTTGAACCCACCTGAAAAGAAGGAAAAATGAATTACACCACTTGAACATCAAATGTCAAGTAATCATGTCATAAAGAACAGAATTCAATTGAAAATTTGAATGAAGTAATCTGCAATGGTTCAATAGTAATTATCCTGAGAACTTATTCTCACTAGTGCCTAGTGAATGAAATAAAGTATAGTCGAATTTCATGAAAACTAGATTAAACATCCTTGCTTTGGTGCCATCCATAAGGTCAAATAAGAGCATAAATCAACAACTAACAAGTTGCCAAAGAATATGTTGAACTGTTGTGTCATTAGCAATAAATGCAGGTGGAATGGAAATCCAATCTCAGTAAAGGGTCTGTTCTTTACGGCTTCTAAAAGTGGTTTTTGGCTTTTGCTACAGTACCTAACTTTCACACGGAGTATTTTCTTAAGAGATGATCTACAAGTTAATTGTAGTACACGTTAAAAGCCCAATATCTATATCAACCAAAATCACAAACGAGTATCTCTCTCTCCGTAATCTCTGTCGCAAACAGCCAAAATTCAAAAAATTTAGCCAAAAACCATAAGTCGCAGTCATATCAAACAGGCCCAAACACTAAGATCGAGAGTAAGTAAAAGGAACAATAAAAAAAATGACTATAGAAGGACAACCCGTACCTGCATAATCTTTCGTAAGCTCCTTCTTGGTACACAGACATCATATCCATAAGTTCCAAACCAGCACGCTGAAGAAATATCCAAAAAATAGGATATTAAACACAACTACCTCTATACGAAATTGGCCATTAGAAGTTTTGGCAACACCTAAAAGATCACTGTAAGAATCTTTATGTGGGTGCATGAAATCAAATACAAGAAAGGCTTGAACTGGTTTCTTGGTGGAGTTTAGGGTTATCCTGAATTTTCTATACATAATTTGAGTATACTCTGTACTTGGCAATACTCGAAGTAATAGAAATCCATATTATGGGAAAATTTCGAGCTAAAAAGTTCTCAATTAAAATAACCTACTGACTGCTTCTATTTTACGAAAGTGCCCTTTTTAATTTCCTGAACAAGAGCCCTATTTTTTACAGACAAAAAATCCATCTTCTATTTGGGTTGAAGGACTGATGAGAGAAAGTGTGAATGTTAATCTTTATCTACTACAGAAATCACAGAGTTGTTTCTGATCTCCAAAATTAAGGCTAAAAAATTCAAGCACAAAGTGCCATTACCTGGTGGTGTGTTCGCAGCAGAACCTTGCAGTTTGAATGAATTTCTTGGACATGCAACAATGCTTTAAAGAATTTCTCATCTATTTCTTCTTCCCGGAGCGCATGTATCTATTAACAAAAGAACAAGAGATAAAGGTCAAACAAAGATACTCAAGATTGTAGTCCCAAAGAAAATGAATAAGGCACCACACTTTCGCAACCAAAGTATCATTGAATTGATTGATTTTTTGTTAAAGTACCTCTTCATTCGAAAGTTGGTAATCCCGCAGGAAACATGATACAATTTCTTGGCGCTGAGTGATAACCTCAAGTTCTTGTTGCAACCTCTCCGTTGTACTGATGATATCCCCCGTACTTGCACTACAACTGCTCAATGCTTCCTCAATCCTAACATAATGAAAGAGAATAAAATCATCTTAGACAAAGGAAGCGTGCCTTGAGCTTAAATAGGAGACCAAATTAAGGAACAAACTTTGTATGGTTAGGCGGTTAAATTGTTTGGGTACTGGGTAGTAAGTAAAATGCCAAACTATGTTAACCAACAAAACATGTAGCAAGTAGCGAGGATAGTAACATCAAACTGAGCCAACATAACCGCTCATGGTAGAAACCTTTTGCAACTACAGTTCAGCGTTATCTATATTATACTCTAATGTCTTGGTTCGGACCCCTAATAAAATGCTAATTACAGGTTCTATATCCAAACTCTAAGGATTCACCCAAAAAAAGTGTTTGTACAATGTAGTAATTCCTACATCTACATAACTGTTAGCATAACCTTATATAAAAATATCGCAAAAATAAGCCAATCCTGGTACTTCCAGTTCCATTTCCAGGCAGGCAGAGCAGGAAAACGAAATGCGGAAATGGATCACAGTTCACACACTCACTTCTTCCAGGAGTCGTTGAGCGCGTGCACCTCCCCGTCGACGCGATCCAACGCCTGCACGCGAACAGCAAAACCAAGCAATCACAAACCAAACCGACAAACGCACGATGTAAGGAGGAGATGTGGGTAGCAAGACGCCAAGAGCTACCGCACCTTGTGGGCGGGGAGGGAGGCGTCGAGGAAGTGGCGGTTGATGGCGAGCGCGCGCTGCTCGATGGAGGACTTGAGGTTGCGGCGCGCCTGCGGGGTGTTTTGCACGTAGAAGGTGGAGAGCGCGCCCAGCGAGGCCAGCAGATCTGGACTGTCCGTCCGCGTCTCGAGCACCTTCTTCAGCTTCCGGGACACCCCCGGCGCCAGCGACGCCGCCATCCCACTCCCCGCGTCGCCGCTGCACGCAACGCCGCCGAGTTCGCGATCTCAATTCGGACGTGATCTCCCCCCTCGGCCCTCCTCCCTCCTCCGCCTGCGAAGGAGTTGGTCGATTGGGATCTGAGAGGGGAGTGACGATGAGTACAAGCCAGGGGGAGAGGCAGGCTTCTGCCCAGATCTGCCAAATGGGCGGCCCGGCTAGCCCAGCTACGGGGTGTTCAGAAGGGCTTTTTTTTTAGCGGCTTGTGGCAGAAAAATACTGTAGTTATCTGAAATTATACTGTAACTAATGCGGTTTATTTGGTGTAATTAAATTTAAAAATTAAAAATAGAAAGAAAAAAAACATGTTAGCCTATCACAGACAGTACAAATGAATACGGGAAAAAGAACCATCAAAAAGCTCAAAAAAAGCCAAAAAATAGAAAAAGATGAAATTATTGAATAGTAAAAAATAAATCAGAAACCAGAAGCCTAAACCGTTTTGAGCGGAACCTAAATAGGTCATGCCGTCTAGGTCTATGGACTCAGCCTCTAAACCTAAACATAGCCTATAGAGATCATGTACTATACCATATTGGCTCCGACACATTAAGCCCAATAGACTATAATTGCCCCATTTAGCCTATGTGAACCTTGGCAGCCAGCAGCGGCAACGCGGATGAGAACTAGATCTGTTCGACGGGAAGATGAGGATTGGATCCCACCGGCGCCGACGATGGGAGGCTCAGACTTGCTGGTGGTGCGAATGAAGACTTTATCCCACCCACGTGAATGATGCTCGACATGGCTGAGGCTGAATCTGGCCAACGGCGAAGACTAAGACCTAGAGATGACAATTGTGCCCATTTACCCGTGTGCCCATGGTAAATACCCTAATTGAGCCAAGTATAGGATGTATTCTTTACCCACGAGCATGAAAATAGGGGAAAATCTCTGCCATCGGGTAAACGGGTATGGGCATAGGTGAGCTCCACCCATACCCGTCTCACCTGTTTACCCATGACCTGACAGGTGGAGCAGCTCAACAATCAAAATAGTAAACCCTAAGTATTCCCACAAGGCCACAACCCCAATCCCAGCCACCTCCAAGCTCCAATCCTCCATCATCCAGACTCCATCGGTCCAGGACTCCAGCCGCCTCGTTCGTCCTTCAGCGTCCAGTGACTCCAGTCGCCTCGTTCGTCCTCCAGAAACTAGATCCAGCCGCCTCGTTCCTCCAGTCATCCCGTCCTATAGAGTCCAGATCCAGTCACCGCGTTCGTCGTCTAGATCCAGCCGCCTCGTTTGTCCAGTCGCTTCGTACATCCTCCAGATCCTCCTCCTGGCCATCCCTCAGCCCCCACCCACCTGCTTGCTGCCCCTCGACCCCCACCCGACCGCCTGCTCCTCCTCAACCCCCACCCAGCAGCCTACTCGCCCCCTACCCAGTCGTTGCCCCTCCTCCCGCCCGGCCTACTCCTCTATGCCACCCTCAACGCCCTCCTCCCGCCTAGGCACCCGGCCTCCTCCTCAACGTCATCCTCAAAGCCCGGTCGAGAAGTGTGAGTCTGCGACTACCTCCAAGCCTCCAAGGTTTTGGTAATGCTTTGTGACTTTTATCCCTCAATTTAAGTAGCAGAGTATTATGAGGTGTATGCATTTGTATCCAAACAACAATCAAATAGTACTACTTGTATGTATGTATGTATGTATGTATGTATGTATGTATGTATGTATGTATGTATGTATGTATGTATATGTCAGTTTGCATTGCATTGTTTGTATGGCGCGTTGAGCTGAGGAAATTGAGTGAGTAGGCCCTCCTAATCCAATCTCAATTCTTCTTTTTGTTTCTGTGTTTACATCTAGCTTGCTTGTCCAATATATGTAGTAAACATAGTACTTGTATGATTGTATCCTAGCTACCATATGTGAATGGTCGATCATACCTTGAGCTAGTTCCCATTAAAATGAAATGAAGGAATGCTACAACTAGCTGCTCAAATGGAGTCACTCAGTCAAACAGAAAGATGATAGAAAATATGATCTGGTAAAGAAATGCAGCATAGCACCACAAAATAGGTAGAATATGGCATATCAGGACTGCATTCGTTGTTTCTTCAAGTGATCGACAGCTACACCAGAGGTCCAAAAAATTTGTGAAAGTATCTCAGTTTGTTAAGGTTGAAATAACAAAAAAGATTGGTCTTGATTGCAAAACTAGATGAAATTCAACCTATATTATGCTTATATGCTTAGTACTAATATTCCCTATAAGAAAGTCTTTGAAAGACTGAAGCAAATTGATATACAGTTTAATTGTGCACCAACTACTGCTGATTGGAATTTTGCCTCAACTGTTTATGAAAAATTAAGCCTCTTCTATGATCTCATTGAAATGTTTTCTGGAACTAAATACGTAACAGTTAGCATCTTCTTCCCAAAGATATGTGAGGTCAAAATGCATATAAATAAATGGCTAAGATGTGGAGATCCAATAATTGAAGCTATGTCTGTTGACATGATAAAAAAGTTTGGCAAATATTAGTCTGATATTCACGGTTTGATAGCTATTGCTGTTATTCTTGATCCATGTGGAAAAATGACAATGCTACATGCATGTTATATTGCCCTCTTTGGTGAAGAAAACTCTGAAGAAAATGTTACAGATAGTTATAATTGCTTGTGTGAATTGATGAATAAGTACCAAGTGCATAGTGAACAAGAGAGTATAGCTACATCATCTACTACTATTGCTCCAATTGGTGCTATGAGGTGCTTTCTATATTTAAAACACTAGCTGTTAGTAAGAAAAATATTGGTGTAGTGAAGACCAAAAGTGAGTTGGATTGCTATTTGGAAGAAGAAACTCTTTCTTGCACAGATGAGGAATTTGATATACTGGGTTGGTGGAAGGTAACTGAGACACATTATCCTACATTGTGGATGATTGCCCGTGATATCTTGGCTATTCCAATAACAACAGTAGCTTCTAAATTAGCTTTTAGCACTAGTGGTAGAGCGCTAAGTGAACATCGCAGTAGTCTCACTCTAAATATATTGGAGGTATTGATGTGCTCACAAAGTTGACTTCAAAATGACCTTAAAGGTATGCAACTAGTGATG
This sequence comes from Dendrocalamus sinicus, assembly GCA_036346575.1. NCBI lineage: Eukaryota > Viridiplantae > Streptophyta > Magnoliopsida > Poales > Poaceae > Dendrocalamus > Dendrocalamus sinicus. Next base: position 27,603,630 of record CM070658.1, read on the forward strand.
TAAATATTTCAAAATTTATGTGTGATTCAAAGCTAGTGATGTAAATGTAATGCAATGTTTACTTCTTAGGTGGAGGAGTTGAGGCTTTTATGGACATGCCTTGAAGACATTGAAGAGGAGCTTAAAGATTGTTGTTCAATCTCAATTGTTGACTCTGATTAGCAAACCGCTTCCCAGACATGTCTTTCATCTATTTGTGTGAAATGTCAAAATTGAACTATTTTTCGTATGTTCCACTCTTGTTTCAAACTTAATTTGTTTATGTGTGAGGAACTATATCAGTTTGTATTTTCATTATAGTTGTCGAATGTGTGGTGCACTGGTGATGTGTGAATGTGATGCACTATTCTAAAAGTTACTTTATTAAGGACATATATATTTGATGTGAATATGATGCTCATATCCATCTGTTCTTCGTTTACACACCCAATTACTAGCAACAGCTGCTGCTTATATGTATATGTGTCATTAGTTCAGTTCTCATATGGTAACTCAGTTCGCGGGTAAATGGGCATGCCCACGGGTAACGGGTATGGGTGAGGTTCTTCGCCCATCGTCCTTCGCGGGTATGCCCATGAGCGTAAATTGAGGTCACGGATATGGGTATGGATGAGCACTACTTGTGCCCACTGCGTCCGATTGCCATCCCTACTAGGACCAGATCCCGACAACAACGAAGAGGGCGAGCCTCGGATGCAGCTGGCGATGAGGATGTCGTGTCCTTCATGCTCACCAAGAGACATCGTAGTCGCCGCGGGTTTCTCCTTACTTGTTGGTCATTGGTCGTCAGTTGCCTCGAAGATGCTGCCTTGTCGTCGGAAGGGAGTAAGAAGTCAAAGATAGAGGAAGCACGCAAGGAGGGAGGAGCCGAGGAAGGGAGGAGGCTGGCAGGGGCGCGTGGGCACAGGGGAAGGGAGGAGCGACCGAGAAAGGGAGGGAAGGGGGTGGTGGCAGCAGGGGGAGGGGAGCAATGGCCGAGAGATGGAGGGGAGTGGGTGTCAGGCACGGATAAGAGAAAGAGAGAGGAGGGGCCGACTGGGCGTGCTCGGCTGAGCACAGGATTATTCATGCCATGCCATTCCAGCCCACTATGCCTAGGTACCAGCCCAAACACGACACATCTAGTCGGGTTAGACTAGGCCAGCATAGTCCGTTTAGCCGTGGACCGTATCTTGCCTGGTCCGAATTAACAGTACCATGATTTGGACCGCCGTGGATGACCCAACCCCATTTGGACAGCTGTACTTCTGCTGTGCGCCCTAGCCGTGTTTCTGCGTTGGTTGGAAGGCTGGGCTGACTTAAAAACCCATTGCAAGGCCTACAAAAGTAGACTGTACTGCATATGCGCGCACGAATCTCGATGCACATGGATGGTCCGGATGATGGGAGCGCCGGCTGGTCAGTGGTTTTGCAATTTCCAACTCCATGTAGACATTTTTTAAGCAACACAAATCTAAAAAAAGCAACTTGTTTCAAGCTATAGCTCAAGCTAAAAAAAGAAATGAGCTAACAACAATCTTGCAGTCTCTACAAAGCATTGTTCGCCCGCAATAAATACAACAGGAACTACACATTCCGTGCTGCTAAGACAAAAAAAACCCCTCCGATTTTGTGATTATGCAACTACCAGATGGCGATCACGAAGGAAACGACTCTGATTTGGAAGTCTAGCCTACATGTCTTTCTCCCTGACAATATCATGAGTGCATCTCCACAGGTTCAGACGTGGGAACAGTATAAGAGAGCTCCTTGCCCATTATCACTGCGGTCATCATCAATTTACCGGCATCCGGAAAATCCTTGTGCTGCATCAGCACTTCCTCCACTGAGAAGCATTTGCCCTCCAAGCCTCTCAGATGCACATCCTCTTTCTTCACAGGCAGCACCTCCTCAAATGTACCGTCATACACCACCACGTCTGGGCTATAACACAGCCTGGAAGCGTTGAAGAGGACCGTTTCTTGAAGGGATTCTTGGATGACTTCGTCGCTCCAACCTTCTGAAGTGGATGCCTGTGAAAGCTTGATCCACTCATCCTGGTTAGCCGCATTCATCCAGCAAGCCTCTAGAAGGTTTCTGTTGGAGCTCCGAAACGAGGAGCTTGTCCAACCAAATACTTCAAAAGCTTTGAGAGAAAGCTCTCGGCCTTTCTTCAGGCACATCTCAATCAGTTCTGACGGACGAAGTAACTTGCTTGTACACTTGCCCTGTGCATATTGTGGATCATGTTGAACAATTTCTTCCTGTAAAGAAAAAAAAGGTAAGATTAAATTGGTCAACTGTTCGTTCCTACTTCATTCGAAAAGACAATGTATCCACCTAAATGCCATCCTGCAGTGTTTCTCTTCTTTTGTACAGTTGGATATACTTTAATTAAAGGTAAATAAGACAAAACTATATAACTTTATAGGAGTTTGAAATACCGTCATGCATCTAAATATGGAACATGAGAGGACACATATGTAGACCCATCCCTGGGTAGATTTTTGGCTCCTAGCCCTACCAACATTGGGTGCGTGTGTAAAGGTGAGTATGCAACAACATGGCATTTTTACATTGAAGTTCAGCATCAAATATCATGACTAGGAAAACAGAAATACAAGATGACATTTTCTGTTTAAGACAATTCACCTGCAGTTTTAGAATCCGGATATCAGCATCTACCCGTGCAACCTTCACTTCGTAATCAATTTCCTTACCTGCTTGTTAAAAATTGCAATATATCAGAAATCCATTTATCCAAGGGAAAAAAGAATTCATGTCATCTACTAAACAGGAATTAATACAAAAGAATGATGCAAAATTATGTTCCATTCATTAAAATAATCTTCTAGACAATCAGTATTCAAGCATTTCCTATGCTGTGAAAAATTCAGTAGAATTAGGAAAAAATTATCATGATAAAATGTTGAGTGCCATGCCACATGAGACTGTGCAAGAGCTTTGCAGATGCATACAAGTCCTAAGCATGTGAAACAACTTCAATGATGGAGAGAACCATGGAGTTCCTCACATAAACTTAGCACTTGATAAACTACTGTCATCCACCATTAAAAAAATTGGAAGCCTATTTTGCATAAAGCCCACAAGATATGTGGAGAATGTCACCTTTTATCAACCACAAAATTTAAGGCTGCAACTTCCTGAATTATTGTTTTCAGTGCACAGCCGAAGGTATAGCAGGAAAATAGAACAGAAGAAACAGCTAACCTGCCGTTGCAGCAATTTTAGAGAGATAGAGAAGACGTCTTCTTTCAACAAAGGACAGTGGCTTTATGTTTCTTGTGAGGTCACCATCTTTGTCAGGTCTCGCAAGCAGAGCACAGGTATGAAGAGTCTCTGAAGCGGAAGAGAACTGGTTTAAGCATATCTCATGAAGCCACAGAAGATCATTCCGGTCTTTCAGAAAATTAGCTAGCTCTTCCTGGAATTCTTCACCCAGCCTTAACAGCTTAGTGTACTGGCCCCTGTTGACTAGCTGTTTAAAAACGTAGAAACTGAATCCCCCATGAGGCCCTACACTATCATGCTGCAACACAAGATCAACATAAGAACCATTTCCCATAACAGATTGTGGTCGGAAGTGAATAATCTAATCTTAAATGCTAGGTCATTGAAAAAAATACAATATGTTATCTCCTGCATAATGCATTCGACGTTCAAGCAGTAGGAAGATGAGACAAATTTGGGATATGGTCATGTGATTATACCATGAGATTGCGGAGGAGAACTGTATCACTGATATCATAGCAAATCTGCCACAATGTTTGGTACCCTTCGTGCCGTCTAGCTGTTGCCAAAATAGGAGAAGTAACCTCTCTAAACATAGATTCTTTCATATCCAAATTGTCAGCACCTTCTCTTGACTCCTGATAGATACCGACAAATATTAGGTATTCCGTATTAAGATCAAGCAGTATTACAAATACCGAAGTGCCAAATTGACAGCAGTCGTACACAGCTACATGTAAGTATGATGTCAAGAAACTGATAACAGCGGTAATCCAGAAAACTGGTGCCTTAATAAAATTGCTAATTGTCCAAATGGTCCTTTGGCATGCTTCTTTGTGATTTGACATGCCATCCTAGCAGAAACCGCCTTTTGCTAATTAAGGCCAAGTTATTATCTAATGCATACAAACTTACATTCATGGCAGCTGACCAAAGAATAGTTGTGTTATGATCAGAGATTGCTATGAGTCAATACATGTATGGTCCATACACAACAGTACAACACAATAACTAAGAGGGAAATCAATCGGAGAACCAACCAAGCAGCAAACCATCAAAGTTTCATCCGAATGTCAATGTAGTTGGAGATCACAGATTCAGTATTGAAATGGTGGCTACCTAAATATCAAAGTGGTTCCAGAATTAGTATTGCGTACAAATGACATCAAGCTAGAACCTCATTAGTCCACCATTTTGGTAGGATGGTGCTTCATCACTTAAATAAGCTATGCACTTATTAAGTAACAACATCATTTTCTCAGGGAATGAAGGACCAACTATTAGATAGAACAAATAAGATAATAGAAGAGGCAAATCAAGGGACAACATGAACTTGCAAAAGATGAACTCGTTATGGTAGTAAAGAAAATCATTACGCAAATAGTGACAATGAGTTAAACCAAACCTGATATTTTGTCTCTACAATTTGTTTTGCAAGGTCATAAAGGGATCCAAGAAGTTCATCTCTCCTTTCACAGTATTCTTGGACTAGCACACCATGTTCCTCCCCACGTTCAAATTTGGCGGTTAGCAGACCTATATATGCCTCCAATAGGATATCTGTGAGTCCTTCCAGCTGAGACCACAGATTGGATTTCATTGACATGTCTGCAGCTCCTGGTTCTCTCAAAAGCTCCATAACAAAGGATGCCACACTCCAGATTCCGGACCGCACAGCAGGTTGACTGTTCCATGTTATCAGTCCTTCAGGAGAAGGATACCAATCCTTGTGCTCCTCTCTGTAGTGCAATGCTGGCTTAACTAAGTTCATACAAGCATTCGATAACTCAAGTGCACGTTGCATCTGAACAGATGGCAGTTCTTCTCCAGTTATAATATATCGAAGTTGATGAGACAAACAATAAAATAGATCTTCTATATCGGAAACTCTACTGTAGAACACTTCAGCATTATCACGATCCATTAAGAGAACAGTGTTTCTTCGAGCTTTCTCACCAACCAACTGAATGAGGTTCCAAAGTGCACCAGCAGTTTGGGTGTTCGACTGAGGTGATAAATGTACGCTTGAACGCTGCTGGCTAAGCGCATTTTGTAATTCTCTGAGCTGGATCATTCCAGAGAGCTTTTCTCCATGTTCCATGACACTTAGCATTGCAGCTCCTACAGAATGACCAGAAGCATAATGAAAATGATTCGGTGACAATTAAACTCAAAGAACAGAACCCAGTTCCCCTGTATATATTGTAGTCCCTACAGCCCTACCATACTTTTATTTAGCATTACTAATGTTTTGGGGGGTGGGGGGTTACAGGAGGCTAGGTGATTATCAGTAGTTCTGACATAACGTGTACACAGATGGCAGGCGGGCAAGAACATTTCTGCGATTGCACTCAACTTTAGGATCAGCTAGAAAGTATTTTTTATTCACATGATTTACAACAGCTCCTAACTCCAATAAAAAATGCCATCAATGTCATGATATTCCGAACAGTAAAGAAACCAATGAGTCTGATTATTCATAACAAGGATAATATGAGCCCAAAATAATAAACATGATGATGGGAGAATTCATACTTTGCTTTGAAGAGAGTTCTTCATGGCACTTGGACAAGACAAGAAACTGAAGGAATTTATCGTGTTTTTGCTGCTTCTCAACAAGGGATGAAACAATTGTCGAAGCAAGAAATTCAGCTTCTCTAGTTGTTGTCCAGTGCTTAGATAATGTGTTTACAATGGATTTGCTCATTCGAACAAATATGTTCATCTCACCCTCTTTCTCAAATGCTCCTGCTGCTTTAAGCTTTTGAAGTGCCTCATGAACTGCACCAGACAAAATAAAATCATGAAATAGTCGGTTCAGTAGCATTTCAGCCTCTTCATCAACCACAGCCTGTTGAGCTATGCCAGTTAATGCTGGCCTTTGCCTCTCTCCAGCACTCCAAGCCTCAGAGCTAACTCTTCTGGGAACAACACTGGCACTGAATGCCTGACTTCTTCTTTTCTCGTCAGCAACCGCTTCATTACAACTACCTTTTCGTGATAAGCTGCGCTCTGGTGGCTCAACCCCACCAACTAATACAGCTTTTTCGGGTATTGCCCAGACTCCTGCCTTCTCCGTTAGAACAACCCAAGCTCCTTCATCACTGTCCTCAGCAGATGGGATAATGGAAGCATCCAGAACCTTTCCAGCATCCCAAGGCAGATCAAATTGATAGAGTCGGGTGGAACCTCTCCAGTAGATGGCCACCGTTGCTGTTCCATCACCTGATAGGATGACTACAGAACCAGAAGGCTTACCACCAGTTTTTAGCCTCATGGAGAACAAGAACTCTTCATCCTCCACTCTAGCTTTTGGGATTATCACCTGAGAAGGAGCTTTTTTCTCCAAAAACCTTTCAAATTTAGCCATATTATCTTCGGATAAAAACTTTTGGTTAGGTTTGTACAGCATTGTCAGAAGAGAATACTGGGTATAGTTTGACCCACTCACCCGATCTTTGCAGAAGGTAGCAACAAGAATGCTAAATTCTTTCCCAAGCTCATCTATTTGCATGTCCAAAAGCCAGATGTTCTTCTGCCCAGCTATGTCTTTTTTTATGCCCAACTCTCCATCGCTACCAACAATTTCCTGAGACCCTAATTTTTTTACATTGATGTCATACGAGAGTGAGATGCTCCAACATTGTACCTCATGGCTAGTCAACAAAAAGAAATTTCGGTCAGCAGCCTTGGATGATACATTACTTGGTAGCCAAGCCAATGACCTTCCACCATTATTTTTCTGAGAATGCTCAGTACCATTATCTCCTAATGTATCCTGATGGACTTCTCTTCGATAAATTCCTGCTGGTGAACATTGAAACAGCCATAAAGCACCTGCCGGGTCAGAAGCTATTGCGATGCATTCATGAATACGCCCTGGAACTGCAGCTGCGATAAGAGAGTTAAACCTGTAACATCCAGATGTACCATCACTTGCAGATGCCTCAGTGTAGCTAAATGCACTAATAACTGGACTCTTGCTACTTTCAGCATAGATATCAGGCCAATATGCAATAGCTTGTGTTCTCTTGTTGCAGAGGATAACACCGGTTGAACTTCTTCGGTGCAACATATCTCCACTGTTCCTTGTTGATGCACCACTACTAGCCCATCTCATGATGCAAACCATCCACTGATTACCACAGAGGGACTTCGCACCTTTGATTCCAATAAGAGAAGACGGAACCTCAAGTACAAGACAGTCTTTTGCAACAGAAGCCAAGTAGCCCCAGATAAAAAGTTCATTTCCACATATCATCCATGCAAGGGATGTTTCTTTATCAATACCACCTGCAAGCATGTTCTTGCCTACAAGAGATGCATAACAGGCATCCACTATTAAGTATCGTAGAAGCAAAGTAGTACTGGAATAATAGCTCAGCCGTACCAAGCGAATACAGTTACCGGAAAAATTCTTCTGCATAAGGTTGCCTTGTGCATTCCGAACGACTTGGGGAAACTCAGCTACGCGCACCGGTTGGATCTGGTCAGAATTGCCAGCCCTGCTTGTTCGCTTCGACGTCGAAATTCTGGAAATTTGCGCAAAGAAACAAAATTTAGAAATATCAGAGCCCAGTGATCTGTGGTAAACGCGCTACACTACTGCAATGAGGAAGGAAAAGGGGTTCCTGCGCATCGCTCGCTTCCGGACGCCTCAATTAGATACGACCATGCGATGAAATACTGTGATTCTAGTGAAATCAAAGAAAACTGACAAGAAAGAGGCACCTGGCGAGGAGGGAGGAGGAGGTCCATGGGGCCGGGGTGCCGGTGGCGGGGCGGTCGGGGACGGCGAATCCACGAGGCGACGGGGAGTGGACGTGAGCAGGAGGAGGAGGTGAAGGGGACGCGCCCTCCTTGTCCCTGCGGTGGAGGAGGTGGGGCTTCCTGATCGCCGGAGAGAACATGGTGGCAGCCGAGCTGAGCAGCCGCCGCCTCACTCTCCGACTAGCCGGCCTCTCGGCGCTCTCTCCGGTAGGCTAGGATTTTCCTGGTGTTTTTGCGTTTCTTTTCCTCTCCTTTTGCGTTTTGCCCCCTCCATATGATACAAATACGGAAACATCACTTGGGGCAAAGATTTTTCTAGTAATGTTGTTTCGTATGGAATTGCTTGGAAATGGTGTGCTAACTTTTAATCGAATCTCCTTTTCCCAAAAGAAATTGAATCACCTTTCATCAAGTAAAAAAAGTATGGTAGTATTTTTCGAACACAAATGGTAGTGGATCTGTTTGGATGGTGTGAATTAAGGACATAAAGAAGGGTGGACAATTAGATGATAAAATTGAAATGTCTGGTAGTCATGTGTCATCCAAGTTAGATAATTTGAGATCAAAGAGATCTTTTTAGTTACCCTAAAAAAGAGATTTTTTAAGTGTATATTTTTTTTTGGCTTTCATATGAGGGGTTAGGCACTGCAGTTGTCAACACACACCATAAAGATAAAACACGCTAAATCTTAAGGACTTTATATGTCCTCTAAAAAGATCTTTTTAAGACCATGTAAAGAATAGGTTGGAGAGAACGATAAAGTAAGATGATGAGTTTGCGATGATAATTGCATATGGTGGTAATTGAATGTCAAATCGGAGATGAGAACATAGTGGTGGTGTGTCGACCGGGTTGAGTGGCAATAAGATTAGAGGATGTTGTTATGCAGGGAAGAGGCGACGGCGAATTAGATCATATGTTATTGATACTTGTACTATCTATAAGTGATAATTAAGTGGAGGCAACAAATAAAAGTATTGAAGGAGTAATAATTGAGGGAGGAAATGGGGCGAAGAAATTTGCCAATGTAGGATAGGATATAGCCATCTAATCAGGTTAATCTACACAATTGAGTGTAGTGTGTAGATTATCGCGTCACGGAACGACACACACATTTCGTTACTTTTTTTTGGAGGATTGTTCACTGCACAGTCTCAATACCTAGTGGCAGAACTAGAAAAAAATAATCCGAGTTCACCACTTTATCATATATACACACACACTAATATATATAATTTTTAAATAATATTGAACTAAACAATAATGTGTCAGGCAATTTTATCATTAATAATTCAATATAACCGATAGCAATGTACAATTACAAAGAAATAGCTATCAAAATGCTTACCAATAGTAGCATTATTTGACGCCTTCCTTTTTAGGAACTATTTCATAAATTTACCTATCATTTAATTAAAAACTTAATTAGATAGTGATATATTCAAGAGTTAAAGAACAACATAATAATAAAAAAAATACATGTAGAAGTTTACTTACTTGACATTATAATCAAATACTCTAAGTTAAATCCAAAGCTTTGTCCAATATAAGCATATATATCATAACCACATATCACTACAATTTTGCTTCGCTTTGCAATGAACTAGATCAGTCTAAAAATGCAAATTAAATCTCTAAGCTTAACACTACAATTTGACAAAAATAAACAAAAAATCATCATATTGAAATTCTAACTCACAAATTTAGCCACTATTGTTGAAATAAACCAGAAGATTTAAGAGAATTTTGAGTAAAGTACATACAAATCAAGGTGGGTGTAAGCCTTCTTTGCCCGGCGATGGCGCGAAGCAACGGGAACCGAGGCCAGGAGCTGCTGCTCGTGAGATGGCAAGCAAGGGTGCCCAACAGCGAACGATTTCTCCTGTTCTCCGGGGCGACCAGTTGTTCTGTGGCTGGATGTAGCCATGGGGCGTGGCACACTTCTACTGGCTCCTACGACCGTGTGAGGCGAAATAGGTGTTGAGAAGGGCTGTGATGCGCTCGACGCTTCGGTATCGATCAAATGGATTTATATAGTCCTGTTACTCAGAGGCAACGCTGGGCGCCTCGGCCTACTGTAGTCCTTCTTGGGCTGAGTTTTCCCTTATGGGCCAACGCAAGTCTGCCTTCTTATGGGCTGCTGGGTGTACCGTGTTTGGGCTAAAAGGTTTACACATGGGCCAAAGGCGCTGATGGGTACTAAGAATTTTTTGGACCTATGTTATGTGACACCGAGTGGGCCACCAGGGCTTCGCCCTTGTTAATACCTATTGATAATTTCCTATAATTTTCTGCATTTCAGAACTAAATGAAGGATGACATAAAATCGCATAATAGAAAGTCATGGGGAGATTTGATGATTTGCCCCATCTTACATTGCGTTTGATAAAATACCATGCGATGTGTCACTTACATACGGATCCTGGATCCACATGTAAGTGAAATATCATATAGTATTTTATCAAACTCACATAAAAGATGAGGCAAATCATCAAATATTTCCTGTTTACTCCCCTAGTACCGCGAAAGAAAGGGAAATGTGAAAAATCGCGGTACACACCCTCCTCCCCTCATCTCCGGACTCCTGAGCGCCAACCCTCCCGCCCCGCAGTCCGCCTCCGGGCTCCGCACGACGCGCACCGGCGGCCCGCCTCCCCTCGGCGCCGTGTCTCGCATCCGCGGCAGCACGGCGCACTTCTCCGCCGGCTGGCCTGCGCTGCCCGGCTCCACCAAACAGGCAGTTGCATCTAATCCAGCAAGGTGACTCGATCTTCGGACGACGCTACGCCATCAACTCACAGCAATTCGTTGCGCTGCTTGTTGATTGCGCTTGGTTGTTAGGTTGGCGCATGTCGAGCGCGGTGGTGAATGGGCTGGCCGGCGCCGGCGGCGGCATAATCGCCCAGATCATCACCTACCCCCTCCAGACCGTACCACCCTCTCCCCCTCTCGTTCCAAGTACTAATTCTGCTCTTCCTTTGCCTCTAATCAGCTCACTCCTTTCTCTGCCTGATGACGGTGCAAGCAGGTGAACACCCGGCAGCAGACGGAGAGGTCAGCGAAGAAGAAGAAGGCCGGTGGTGGCGCCGCTGCCGACACTTCCGCCCTCTTCCAGTTGCTCCAGGTGATTACTCGTATGATCGTAGTTTATTTGGAGTTGCAGCTGCTGATGCCCTAATGGACGAGCGTGGAATCAATTAACTGCAGCTGATCCAAACGGAAGGGTGGGGTGGGTTGTACAGCGGCCTCAAGCCCTCTCTTGTCGGCACCGCTGCCTCGCAGGTAAATTCCACTAGTTTTGCAATTTCGGTGTGTTTCTGTGCTTGTGCAACATTATTCTCTAACAATTGCGGACCTGTGGTGTTTTGTTTGTCATGGTGCGATGGTACTTGGATAATTCCATCCACTCCTATTTACGACTTAAGACGTGTCCCGCTTGTGGTTTTGTGGTTGCAGGGAATCTATTACTACTTCTACCAGCTTCTCAAGAACAAGGTGGAAGATGTAGCGGTTGCTCGTGGCAAGAAGGGCCTGGGGGATGGTACTGTTGGGATGTTCTCCTGGCTTGTTATTGCAGCTGTTGCCGGGTAAGTCATCTACTTGCACCGCAATTACCAAACATCACTTATGTCAAGTCAACCTGGAGCTTCAACATTTGCTCAGTAGACCAGCCAGTCATTCATTTTCTTTGAAACGTGGGAACAAATGGCTGGATGGGCTGGTCAGTTATCTGTTGCTGTTGGTCTAAGAGGGCATTCCAACAGTTTGGATGCCAGTCCAACAAAGGCTTTGTAAAAGTGTTGTGAATCTGTGACTGACCGAAGCACTGATTCACTTTTGAGTTGTAACCTTGTAATACTTTCCATCCAAGATGGTTTCTGTTCTGGTGAATCATAATCTTATCATATCTCAACTCAATCACCTCTACACTTACCCTTCCTAGTTGTTTAATGGATCATTGCCCCTCCAACCATTAAAGATTCAATGGCAACTTCTAGATGTAATGGTTATCTTTAGTGAGTACACTAATGTGACATGTGTTGGGTGCAGGGAGAAAAACAAAGGAAAGTTGTTCCCAACCAGGGATGAACATAAACTTTTAAGCTACTAATGATAGGAATAGTCAATAGGGATAATAAGGTTCTATTATTCCTAATATTACAGTCATCTAGCTTCATCACCTTGGTCCTTTCATCCAGGTCGTATCTGTTCGGATTATCCACTTTTGATCATGAATATTGGTGGGTTGCAGTTCAGTACGTGGCAGTTATTTTAGTTTCGTTGGTCGAAACTGCATTGCATCTCTGTAAATAAAAAAACACTGCATTGCATGAGATATTGCATCAATGATCTTTAGGCATGCTCATGGAAGCTTTTCTTCGTTGCAGGTCAATCAATGTTCTTCTTACCAATCCGATATGGGTTCTCGTGACACGTATGCAGGTAAACGTTGTTAAATGATCTTTTAATAAAAAATCATGAGAACATTGAAGAAGAGAGTTACAAAATATCTACAAGTATCCAAACAGGGTTAATGAGTTCTACTGTCTGAAACATACCAGCATTGACCCTATAGAGGAATGCTTACATTAGTTCCCGTTACATCCTATTGAAGTTAAGAAGTGTTGTGGTTGCCATCGTTCTCAGTATGTGTTTTGGCCTTGCCTTTGATGATGTCAAGGAATCCTTTAGACTGGGTCCCTTTCATTACAGAGTTGCCAAAGCACAACGGTTATTAGGCCACGACATCCCTTTGTGAAATTAGTTGGAAGTCCATGCGGTCTGTTGTTACCAGGCTTGTACTAATAATGCAACCACTAGTAAATTCCAATATGCTTATATGCTATTCCAAATAAAAATAAGATTTTATTTATATCTAAATAGATTTTACCGCAGCAAATCGGTAAATTGCCTTTTTCCCCCTACTTTTCAGACACGTACGCAGGCAGAAAGGAAGATCATGGAGTCTAAGAGGGAGCTTTTACTGAAGGAAGTATCTAGGGCCAATTCAATGGAGGTTTCAATTCTTAAGGATAGGTTGGCTAAACTTGATTCTGAAAAACCACGTCCATATGGCACTCTTCAAGCGGTGAGCACTCCTTTTCTCAAGTTGCCGACCGTTCCCTCTATGTTCCTATATTAAAAAAGGGTGCAACATAGAAAAGAAATAGGTCGTTCCTGAATGAATGGTACATATCATTTTTTTTTAAAAAATACTGAGAGGTATACAAGATATTTCTGTTGGAGTTGTTGCCCTTAAACTTCCAGTCGCATAGAACAATCTGTAGAGCCTACAAGTACCAGACAGGTCGAGCCCACATCTAGATTCACTCCACATCTAGATTTAGGGTATAGAGAATACAAGAATTCTCGATTAATCTTTTCCATATCACTTTATGTTTTGTAGGATTAATTATTGCACCCTACAAAATTATAAATTTATTTGCAAAAACTTGCATGTATATAATGGAATAGTAACTACAACAGGCACCTGAAGTATTGAGTCCTGCTAATTTGTTTTCAACTTCTCAAATGAAGTTATCAGACATGACCGTACTTACTTTTATCAGTACTAAACAGGTCCGGGAGGTCTATCGTGAATCAGGCATAAGAGGATTCTGGAAAGGACTTGTTCCAACACTAATCATGGTTTGTTATCTGTTTTTTCAGAACATCATAACCAAACTTTAGTGGTTATATACTTAATTCCACAGGTTGAACCATGTAAAATTGTCAGGTATGTAATCCATCAATTCAGTTTATGATCTATGAAACATTGGCAAAGCATCTCAAGTCAAAGCGGTCTGGAAAGGAACTCCCCAACAAGAACCTCACTGCTATGGAGGTATGGAATTTTCAATCACTTTAACTGTTAGCATGCACTGTCTTCCTATAAACTTCATTTTGGTGTTTCTAGAAATTAGCATGTGTCTGCCTTCCTAGAATTTTCCTTTTTCCGTATTATCCATATTATTCATGTGCTTTGAGGCAACTACAGGTGTGCATCTGTTTGATCAATAGTCTGTAGGTGTTTCATGAAAAAAGGAGTCTTTCATTGGTGTTTGCTTGAATTACCTTCAGATCACTTGTCTGCAATTCTGTCATACCCTATTATATGATTGTATTTCAAGATACACACTGTGATTATTTGAGCAAGCAATTCCATTTAGTTGCTCAAAGGGCCAGGACATGTAGAAACTATGTTAGGTATGCTGCATGGTGTACAATATAGGTTGTGTGGTGACTTCAGGGAGGGTCCTTGATCTCTTTTTGGGTATAATAGTGTCTGTTATTGCAATTAATTATGTTGGCACTATATGATTCTATGAAAGCAAGAAAGAAAACTTTCACTTTATTAATTCTCTTTGTCTCATTCCACAGTCCAGATCATATATTTGTTTGTTTGTACTTCAGATCCAAAGCTAAATAACAGCAAGCTCTTGGAAATTTTCTTTCTTTTTTTTTCTATATTCCATTCTTAGTATTTTCTCCTTGAGCAGGTATTCTTATTAGGTGCAATAGCAAAACTGGGAGCGACTCTTGTGACTTACCCATTGTTGGTGGTTAAGGTAAACTTTATTTTAGAGACCTGTAGGCAGTTTTCAGTTTTGGCCACCTTATCGCCTGCAAAGTTTTAACACTAATGCATTTCTGTAATCATATTTTTTTGCAACGTATTTTTGAAAAAACGGGTTAGAAAAATGTGCCTACTTCGAGAGCTCAGGAAAACCCGGAACACATAGCACTTGTGAAATTATCCAGAAGAGACTTTATCGGATTATACTATATTGAAGTTGAATAACTAACTGCTAAGTAGTCTCCGATGCAAGGGGTTTCTTTTCCATTTTTTATACTCTGTTTCTCTGCCCCAGCAGATGTCGTTAAAATAGATGCTTCCACCAAAGCAACTACCAATATATCTCCTGCAGTGTTGCAAAAAACACCCCGTCAGTAGGATGCACCATCTTTTTTGTCTCCCGCTGCACATCATAAATTTCTGGTTCTATGTGACTGCACAACATCATCAAACTTTCACTCAAGAGTCAAGAAGACTCATATCTAGATTTGCTGTGGATGCAACTAGTTACACTGTTACAGGCATGCACGCAATGACACAAATCCATCCGGGTGGGGTGCATGAAGGGTTTAACAACAAAGAGGTTATGTTTTGTTCATTCTGTTTTGATTGTTGTCTTAACCCTTGCAGTCTAGGTTGCAAGCAAAACAAGAAATTGGCAGGAATGTGATGTCCAGATACACAGGTATCCTATAACACTATTTAACCAAACTAATGAAACACCGTTGCATTTTTGATATTTTTCTGAACCAGTGTGCTTTAGCTGTGTCTCGTGCGTCTAATCCTGTCATATTGTTAAAAAATAACATTACGCTGACTACCTTTATTAACCAGGTACAGTGGATGCGATACTAAAGATGATTCGCTACGAGGGATTGCACGGATTTTACAGAGGAATGGGTACAAAGATTGTACAGAGTGTTTTTGCCGCCTCGGTCCTTTTTATGGTAAAGGAGGAGTTGGTAAAGTTAGTAGTCCTTTTAATCGCCAGGAGTAGGACTGTGCTTGTTACTAGATCTAAAAAACGATAGGTCGTGTTTCAAGATAAAATTATCATTTGTCTCTACATGTAATATCCTGTTTGAAATTGATCTTTCAATTCTTTAGTAGTCAGTAAATCCCAAAATCTCTCAAGATGCTAATGCTTCTCTTCTTGATAATGATCTTCTCTTTTCCTGCCTCCATAAATCCGTAATCCAAGTTCCAGACAGTGCTTCCTTTTAATCAGAAAAGAAAAAGGCTTGGCGTGGCTTGCTCGCTCGTTGCCATCAGAGGTCCAGACAGGCGGCGGTCGACGTGGGTTGTCATGGTCTCTATGATGCTGTTGATATGCGGCTCGGCTAACACGTGCAATGGCTATGGGCGGACATGCATCAAGAGGTGGCTGGCTGGCCCCTCGATCGAAGGCAGCAAGTTAAACTGTGAGTTTGGTTGCTAATAATCGCTATACATCTTCGAGATGGTACTAAGCTAATTTTCTCAATAAAAAAGTCTGGAATAACCAAGAACATTGCAGTATAGTTTATCATCCATTCGACGGTTCTAAAAAAAAGGAATTTTGGTTCAAAAAATGGAACCAAAAATGAGCAAGAGTCTTAGAAAATGCAGCTTTGAAGTCTAAAATGAAATCATGAAACCGAGGAACCGTGATCCCTTCCAAAATTCTGAGGACCCCGAGCATTTCCAAACAGCAGAAACTTAACCTAGTCCTATATATATGTTCTATTTTGTTATTTTCTTAACAATATGTAGAATGACAACCTTAACATTTAACAGCACAAGCATATATAAACCTAAAAAATATAAGTTATTCGAATGCATACACCATATACCAAAACACATCTCTCCATAAAGAAAATGCAAGTGAAACCACGATCTCAAAGGTCATAGCTATCACCGAGATAACATTATTACAGAACATATCATGTTCAACAAGACTACTCGAACATAATTAAATCAAAACCAAACCAAAATCTCAGCAGGTCCGTCTTTTTTTTTTCTCAAACACGTAGGAGAACTGCATATCAGCGCGAGTAGCAACAGAAAAGGGCTGACGGATCATACCTAGCCATCACAAGAACGGGGCTTGCTTATTCACCTCTCGAGGTGCATAAATCAAAAGAACGGGGCCCTTAGCGGTTTCGCCTGCTTGCGTGATCGCTTGCGCAGCGAGCCGTTGTCCGGGATGGCGCTGATCCGCCACGGGAGGAGCATCAGATTGTTCGAGGGAGCACAGCTGGGATCATGACTACGCACTTCATCTTGTTCATGTTCATGCTCAGGTTCAGGCATGTGGTGCTGATACGCGACCGGTGATGCATCAAGCGGTTGCGGAGAGAGCTAGCGGAATGGCGACTCCGCCCCATTTCCTGGAACCTGTCTGTCTGCCCTCAGCTTCAGGTCCTGAGAAATCATCATGTGATACATCTGCGTGGCTCTGGTAAGGAAAGAAAAATACCTGCGACTGGCTCGCAGTAAAAAATATCTGTGACTTAGGACACTTATAATTAATAGTAAAAAATATATGTGGCTAACAGTAAAAATATCTGTGACTCAGCGACTCATAGTAAAATTACTTCTAACTGACAGTAAATTACTTACGACTGCCAATAACATCAACCGGCCATCAATGATCTATTTGGCTAAGCATGCTCGAGCTAGCCTAATACGGTCCGACCCCTCTTTCGTACCGTACCTGAGTCGGAGGATAGATACATAGATCGACATGATTATTTATTCAAACTAACTATGTTAAACACTATCTTTTCAAAAAGAAAACATGAATCGTCGCAAGTACAAAATACATATATTGTCGTATACTGAGCACTAACTTTCGAATTTTTGTCATATATAGCGTCTTTTCAACTCGTATTTACAAAATAGCCGTATACGATTATACGTGTGGTATTAATAAAAATAGCGTTTTTGCCGTTCGGTCACTGGGCGGCAGCGCTGTAGCACCCTAAAAAACCCTACCCCTAACCGATCTCTCTCTCCTATCTCTAATCTAATCTCTCTCTCCTTCTCTCACCTGTGGCGTGGAGCGGCCTACCCCTACCCCTACGGTGGCGTGGAGCGGCCACACGCGCGAGCGCAACAATGGCGGCGGCGCGCGGTGGCGGCGGCGGTGTCCAGTAGGAGACCGATGTGGCGGCGGCGCACGCACACACGGTCATGGCGCGGCGGCGGCACGCGTGCATGGTTGAGGCGCGGGCGGCGGTGGCCAGTGACCGGTGGCAAACGCGCGGCCGAACGGCCGTTCACACGGCTGAACGTCATTTCGTTTGGCCGAGCGGCATTCGTACGGCCGTGGGGGTTAGCGAACCCATTTCCGTTCCAGCCAAATTCATCTCTTATTGTTCCTTTATCAAACTCATCTGTATCTGATCGGTTGCCTTCATTCCATCCTATAGGTTCGCACGCAGCTGTTGAGAGCAGTTGGGTAGTTGCGCATTTCGGACCCGTTGTGCAGCGTGTCCGTCGAGCATGCTCAAGGCAAGTACCTCGCGGTTGTGACCTTTCCGTTTCGCATATCATGTGTTTCCAGATTACTTGTCACCTTGTTATTGAGTATAATTATCATATCACTCACGCTTACCTGTCTAATATCATATCATTAGAATTACCTGTCTGATATCATATCAATAAGGTTACCTGACTACTATCGTACCATTAAAGTTACCTGGATGATACCATATCACCGAAGTTACCTGGCTAATATTATATCGCTAAAGTTACCTGGCTATTAGCATATCACTAAATCTTATCTGGTCAATATCATATCACTAATGCTGTCTGGTTATTCTCATATCGTTCATGTTTGCTTTGTTATAGACTTTTAATATTGTATTCATACCATGATGTTTTAGGTTGTTTTCTTTCACCTACTTTGATGTTTATTAGGATACTCAATTAAAATGTTCTCGAGTTCATGCTTTTAATTAGGGTTTTAGAATCTATGCTTAAACCGTTAATGGGGGGCAGCATATGAACATGTTTTAACTTAGATTTAAATTATTGATACCCTTTTGATATTAGGGTTGCTATATTTTAGGTTTCTAATATTATGTTCTAATAATTGTTTGATGTTGTATTTGAGCCATGAAGGATATATGTATTAAACCTGTTATCTGACTAATAATCAATTATCACATAATAAAACTTGATTGGTTGATAACCATGTGTGAGCAATATTATAAGACCTCTTTAGATTATTTCCTATATCACTATCACCTTATTATTATTCCACATCGCCCTCATATAAAAAACTATGTCTTTTCATTTTCAACTCTAGCACATGTTTTCACTTCTCATAACTTTATTATAGCCTTATCCTAGCGATCTCTTAGTTTCTTTAAGTTCATACTATATAATCTGTCCATGATGTATCGGTTACCTTATCACCATAGTATCATCCCCTATCATCCTCATATCGGGAATATGTGTCTTCATTTCCAACCTTACCAAATTCCCTTACTTTTCCTAATTTTATCTTATCTTTCTCTTAGTTTCTTAAATTCACACCATATACACATGTTAATAATATAACGGTTACCTGGCCTGAGATTATCCACATATAGGGGAGATTTCCACCCACTTGGTAAGTACATGGGGCCGTACACTTTTGTTACTCAGGATATTACACCCCGTCGGCAGTTGTACAGTCGAGGACGATGGTGTGCCTGACTATTCTCGTATAACCGGGTATGTTGGGAGTAATCGCCAATGCCTTGCCACAACTTGCTAAATAACGATTATCCCGATTGACCAGATGACGGTTACCTGGCCTGGGGTCATCCACATATAGGGGAGATTACCACCCACCTGGTAACGTAAGGGGGGCTGTACGCTTTCGTTACACAAGATATTACACTCCGACGGCGATTATACAGTCGAGGACGATGGCGTGCCTGACTATTCTCGTATAATCGGGTATGTGAAAAGTGATCGTCGGTGTCACTGTCATAACTTGCTAAATAACATTTTTCTTTAATGCCACTGTTCTTGTGATCTTTATCTCCAATCTGTATCAGTGTTTTTAATAACCTAGCTTCATTGCACTTAATCTGTATCAATTGCTTGGTTGCTTTGCTTATCCTTTACATATCTTGTTTGTATTACCTGTCCTTTACTTAATGTGTTGCGACCGTTGTTGGGTACTTACTGAGATTTCTATATCTCACGCTTGCTCTTTCCATTCTCAGGTAAAAGGTCATTGGAGTGATAGATCATGCATGGGTGGGAGCACTCGAGTTTTTAGCACCGTGGCTTGCCACTAATTGTTGTTTTATTTGTTCTTTATTTGGTTAGAAGTGGACCGATCCCATGTTCAACATTTATTTTAGTCTCTGTTGATTCTTTAGTAAATTACCTTTAAAAGTTATTTACTCATGACTTCTATTATTGCTTTCATTATTCATTCTTCACTTTGGCGATGACGTTCTATCGTAGTATCCCACATTGGTATATGGGGTGCTACAAGTGCTCCAGTGGTGACATGTGGCGCCTGCTGTTCGGCCACCAGACGACATGTGGCCTGCCATCCACTCACAAAACGGTAGGTGATTAAGTCGGCTTAATTACATGACTAAATTCATAATTTTATATCATATTTGTATGAATTTTTAAATATAGCAAATGAGCTCAAAAAATTACAAAATTTAATACGAAGTTTCTTGGTACAACTTACTTTATTGTGTATTTTTTAACAATTTTATTCACTCTGAATATTGCTCAAAAATTCGTGCGATTTTGATATTTGTAGGAGTTGTTACATATAGCAAACGAGCTCCAAACATTACAAAATTTTATGTGAATCCTCTCGATACAATAGACCTAATTGTGTAATTTCTAAAATTTTTTATGTATTCCAAATTTACTATATTAATTCATGATAATTTAATTGTAATTAGCGATATGCGAGAAGGGATGTCCCCCCTTAGTGTTGCTCTCTTGCCCGCAGAAATATTAGTCTGTCCATACTATCCCCTTACCTGCTCCCGGGTGTTGAGGGGCTGGGCTCATCAACGCTTTTTGACACTCAGCACATGAAACTCAAGTACACCATCGGCCTCCCGTAAATGGCCGCCTTGGGCTGGGAGGCAATTTTGCGTGTACTCTCCATACCGTGATGCCATTCACTTTCACGAGCTCCCACATGCCATTGGTGCAGGTGATCCTCTTGAACACAAGTTTCATCGCCATGCCTCCGTGGCGAACTCTCTCCGGATGCAGCTTCGTAGCTTGTAAATATTCATGATGCTGAGCCCCTTGGCCCGGAGCACCTTGTATTGGTATGTTGATAGGTCTAACCCATCGAATCCAGCTCGTACAGAACCGTCGCCGTAGAACATTGTCAAGTATTCTATGTCTGCGACTACCTAAAGCCACAACAATCAGATTTACAGTAAGCGTTACAACAAAAAATGATGACAAGCAACATGCAAGCTAGTGCTTACATGCATGTAACTACATATGAATAATTCATTAATTACCGACAATTTCATTACCCATCCGAAAAAATCACGAGTGATTCATTATCACCATCCTTAGCACTAACTCATTATTTAATCCTAACTAATTACCACTACAGTATTTAGGGCTACTTAATTACACTCTACCATACAATAACAAATTATAGATACCGTATGTACTAAAAAATACTAAAAATTATGTCTAAATTACTACGACCTACTTACTTCAGAATACAAACTACATTAATTACGATTCACTAAATAATAGTAATTAACTAGGACTAGGGAATAATGTCGAAAGCATGCGATAAAAAATTACCTATCTTTCGAGAATGAGATTAGTTATGCACTCTTAATTTTAAGCGACGACCACGAGAATGAGATTCCGCAATGAGCGATTGAGATGAGCAATGATGAACCGCGAGAGGTTCGTATTTATGACTGAGTGAAAAGAGAACACGGTGCGCTCACCCCACAAATTAAGAACTCCTTGTTGATGCGTAGCACTTCGGACGATGGGGGATGACATGGTAACTCTGCAAATGTGGAGACAAGGGTGCGGGCGAGGGTGGACGACACGGACATAACGACATCAGTGTGGACGAGGGAGCACGCGAGGGGGGACGACACGGATAGAGTGACAATTGTGCGAAGGATGCAGTGGAAAAGGAAAGATAGCAGCAGCGAATCGACATGTGCGAAGGACAAAGTTCATGTATTACAAAAGACGCCTGAGCATCGTATATCACTAATTATGATTAAAATAATACGAATTAACATGACAAATTTGGAGCACATAAAATTTTCAAAAAAATGATACAATTAGGCCACATAAAATTTTGTAATTTTTGGAACTTATTTGTTATATGTAACAATTCCTACAAATATCAAAATCTTACGAATATTTGAGCAATATTCAGAGTGAATAAAATTATCAAAAAAAAATTACACAATGAAGTACGTTATGTCGGGAGACTATGCATAAAATTTCATAATTTTTCAAGATCATTTGCTATATTTAAGAATTCTAACAAATATGACATAAAATTATGAATTTAGGCAGATAATTAAGTCGATTAATTAGTTAGTTTAATCACCTGCTGTTTTGTGAGTGGACGGCAGGTCACCTATTGTCTGGTGGCCGGGCGACAGGCGCTACCGTCCGACGGCCGGACGGCAGGCACCACATGTCACCTTCGGAGCATTGCCGCTCGGTGACCAATAACAGAAATGCTATTTTTATTAATACCACATATATACATAAATACGAGTTCAAAAATACTATATATATATATATATATATATATATATATATATATATATATATATATATATATATATATATATAGGAAAATTACATAAGGCACCATGGTGCCTAGGCACCAACATTCGATAGACGTGTATGATTGATAATTTTTTTGAGTTTGGGTATGAAAATGTTTTATACCCTTGATATATTTATGGTAAGTAAGTTTTGAACTCAGTTCAAATTAGTTTGAACTACTTTTGAGTTCAATGCAACTACAGTGAGTATATACCATAAAATAGTTCAAACTAATTAAACTGAAGTTGAATTTAAATTTTTTCGGAGTTTGACATCTCAAATATACTTTTGTATGGGTATATGAAGATACCCACATCAAACGTTGCGAATCTCGAAGCAAATCAACGGGTATTGATATTGGTGCCTAGGCACCATGGTGCATGAAACACGCGTCCTATATAGGAAAATTACATAATTCCTAACTTTTGTATGTCGGGCTGTACCTGATCACAAGTTCACAATGGGCTCGAAATGAAGTCCAAAACACCATACGCGATGGCAGACTTAGGGCCTGTTTGGGACTGCTCCGCTCCAAGTTTTCCAGCTCTGCTCCCAACTTCGCTAACCAAACAGGTCTAACTCCAAAAACTCCGCTCCAAGAAAAAGGTGGAGTTAGAGGCCAACTCCACGTTTTTATGGAGCTTCTCAAGGGGTA
The DNA here is from genome assembly GCA_036346575.1 of Dendrocalamus sinicus. NCBI lineage: Eukaryota > Viridiplantae > Streptophyta > Magnoliopsida > Poales > Poaceae > Dendrocalamus > Dendrocalamus sinicus. The sequence goes on from CM070658.1 coordinate 27,626,661, forward strand.
CTCTACAAACAAAGGTTTCCAAACTCCTCGTGGAGTTGGTGAAAAATTACCCACCACTGCCATTACACAATTCCTCTCCTCCGTACCGATTGGATTTCTTTTCCACCCGACGTTCCTTCTCCGACTTCTCTTCCGCCCCCCACCCGCGCAGCCCCTCTTCTCCGCCCCCCACCCGCACCGCCCCTCTTCCTAACTCCACATCCCCACTTCACACCACACACCGCCTCCTGCACGTGCGCCGCCGACTCCTCCGTGCGTGCCGTCGCTGCAGCCCGCGTGGCCGTCCTCTCGCGGCGCGCACCTCATCCCCGCCATCACCACCGCTGGTTGCGACGCCTCCGAGCCGCCATCTGTTCCACGAGAACACCGCGCGCTCGTCTGCCCTGTCATCCGTCGGCGCCGGCGCACCCCCTCGAGGCTCCATTTCCATCATGACCTTAGGCGCCGCCCCGTCGCTGTCTTCCCGCGCGGCCGCCGGGTGTTTCACGCACCACCTCCTCTTTTTCCTCTTCCCCGCACCGCCGCCTTCTCATCGGCGCCGCAGTCTTCCCTTCCCGCGCGTCGCCACCTCCTCTTCCCCTCGCTGCTCCCCTCCCCACGACGCTCCCACCTCTGCGCGCTGAGCTGCCGCCTCCTTCGCCCAAATTGAAGCGGCGAAATCGGATGCGGCAACTACTGAGGAGGCAAGCACGGTCGCCAGCGACGGCCTGCAGATTAGCCGGCTGGCAAATACAGAAGAAGAAGCAGGGGTGAGTTCTTTTTATGCTGCTCTTTTGTTCTTAAGTTATTTTTCCCTTGTCTAGATTGTTCTATAGGAAGGAACCTGTGTAGTGCAGGTGAGGTATATACTGTTGTCATGTTTACTTGATTGCTTCCTAGTCTAGCTAATTAGATTAGATGTTGTCCCTTGCATTTTTTAAATAGTTTCTATTTCGGGTGTGTTTGTATAGGGCCATCGATGCAAGTAAGTTGTGTTACACCGCGCGGAGGCCTCACATGCGCTTTCTCGGCTTCTCATCTCCTGCCCCGCCATCTCCGTCCGAACCACCACCCGATGCCACCGCGCTTGTCCCTCCTCCGCCGCCTCTCCACCCACCGCGACCCCAACCTCGCCACCCTCCTCGCCGTCCTCCGCTCGCCGGCCGCCTCCTCCACGCCGCTCCCGCACGCCCTCTCCCGCGCCTTCTCGTCCCCTTCGGACGCATTCCCCCTCCGCACGCTTCCCCACCTCCTCCCGCTCCTCCCCTCCCCGCTCCTCTCTCTCCAGTTCCTCCTATGGCGCCTGCCCCCCTCCTCGCCGCTCCCCTCCCTGCACACCCTCTCCTCACTCGCCACCTCACTCCCCGATCTCCCGTCCTCCGTGCCCTTCCTCCTCTCCTCCTCCCCGCAGCCGCTCCCCTTCCCGCACTACGCTCTCCTACTCAGCATCTCCGCCCACGCCGGCCTCTTCCCCGCCTCCCTCGCCGTCCTGCGCCACATGCGATCCTTCGGCCTCGCCCCCGACGCCGCCTGCTTCCACTCCGCCCTCCGCGCGGCGGGCTCGCCCGGCGATGTCTCCGCCGTTCTTGGAATCATGTCCGGGTCCGGCGTCGCCCCGACCGTCCCCTTGATCGTGACCGCGGTGCACAAGCTGGCGTCCGCGGGCGACTTCGAGTGCGCCCGCCAGCTGATCGGCAAAATGCCGGAGCTAGGGTGCGTGCCCAATGTGGTGGTTTATACCGCTATGCTTGACGGGATGTGCGGTTTCGGTGATGTGGATGCGGCGGTGGGGCTGGTGGAGGAGATGGAGGGCGGCCGGTTGGGTGCAGGGTGTGCGCCCAATGTGGTGTCATACACGTGTTTGGTGAAATGCCTGTGTGGAAAGAGGACAGTGGGGGAGGCCCTGGGCGTGCTGGATAGGATGGTAGCTAGAGGGGTGATGCCAAACCGGGTTTTCGTGCGGACGCTGGTCGGCGGGTTTTGTGTAGAGGAGCGGATTGCTGAAGCGTATGATGTGGTGGAGCGTATGGTCGGTGACGGGACCGTGTCAAGCGAGCAGTGCTATAATGTTCTACTGATTTGCCTATGGAGCGTTGGTATGGCAGGGGAAGCTGAAGGGCTCGCGCAGAGGATGATGAAGAAAGGGGTGCAGCTGAGCCCGCTCGCTGGGAGTGTGATGGTGAGGGAGCTCTGTGGGAGGAAGAGGTTGTTGGATGCTTGCTACTGGTTGGGAGTGATGGAGGAGAATGGGGTGCTGTGCGACTCTTATGTCTATGCTGGTTTGTTGCTTGGGCTGTGTGAGGAAGGGCATGTTCTTGAGGCCTCGGTGTTGGTGAGGAAGGTCGCCGACAGAGGGATACACATAGAGGCATCTTGCGCTGACCGTTTGGTGGAGTTGCTGAAGCAACATGGTGATGAGGAGCTAGCATCACATATATTAGGATTGAGGAGGTCCCCTGAAGTGTTGTCGCTTTGAGCAATGAGTGATTCTTCCCAGCACTTTTAGAAGAACACCACATTTGGTTGTGCCAAGTAAGAACAGGGCTTCAGCGCTGCATGATTACAGCAAGGAAGCATTTATCTCGAGAATTTGCTTCGCTGAAACAGATAACTGGTTGGTGCAGCATAGAACAATGTGTGATCAAAATGTAGCTGAATTACTTGTTGCTTCATTTCCATGCTTTCGCTGAAGAACTTGGTTCAGATCCAGAGGACACTTCAGGCCATGCAAAGTACCATTGCAATGAACTCTCAGGTACATCACCTAATCACTAAAACAGATATGCTTGGACCATTACTGATCGATGAATATGTTACACGTATTTCAAGTACTTGTTTGAGAACACACATGTTGGGGGAGTCCCCCCCCCCCAACTTGGCTGGGAAGAATCACCAAAAGGCCAATTATGTATGTGACTATGGCAAATCCAAAATGGCTATGCCAGGGAAAAGGTTTGTTTGCCCTTACTAGTATAACCTCCAAGGGGACATTTGTGTAAACAACCTCTATATGGCTATAAATATACCTCTAGGGCATCATGGATAAGTGATGATTCATTTCTTTAGAGAAAGGTTGAAGCAATGGCACTAGTATAATCTATACATTCACTCCCTAATGCTAGTTTCAGGCTCTGGGTAGCCCCTCTGTGGCCTCCCCATAGCCCTCATTATTAGGAGTGCAAATGGAGTGGATATTTCTTGACCGTCCGTTCGTATTAATTTGGATCCTATCCGGAGCATATTTTTGGATATCTAGAAGTTTTTGCTAGATACGGAAATGGAGCCAGATAGTTTTTGCCGGATATGGAAATGGATTCGGGAAGACAGTATTCGACAGATACGGAGCTATCTGGGAAATTAGCCAGATATCCGGTAACTATCTGTAAAATCCCTAGCCCTAGCTTAGCAGCCTTAGCTATGCCACGTCCTCTTGCCTCTTGAGTTTAGTCATCCACTCGAGTGGTCGAGCCGCATCGCTCGTTCCCCCTCCTCCCCCACAGAACGCCGCCACTGCCTACCCGCCTCTCATGTCGACGCTGCCGGCTTGGAAAGAAGGTGCTGCCTCTCCTTCCCTGTTCGGCTCATCGGTTGTTCCCTCCCTGTCCTCTCCCGCGCTTTGGATTTGATGCCGCACTCGACGCAGGCCGCAGGGAAGGGTGAGCCGGCGGAGCCCTGACGTGGGTGGATACTGGATCTGAGCCACTGCATCCCTCTTCTCGCTTTTCCGCTGTAACCGTGGGCTCTCCACCAACCTGTACGTGCGCTCACCCCTCTCCCCTTGATTCGCTCCTGCTAGCTCTTGATCCGATGTAGTATGTTTGAGAAGCCTATGATTTTGGTATTCGGCCAAGGGATTTTGGATCCGGCGTGTACATTTGGGCAGATTTTACCCCCCAGAGTGCCATGATTTTTACGGGTTTTGATCTATATTCAGGTCGAATGATTGGGTCTAGAGTTTGTTTATTTGAGATCCGTTGGTCAATGTCCTGTTGAAATTGCGAGATCTTTCGATCAGACTCTGGTAGGATCAATTGGATCAAGGAGGGTAGCAACCTTGGGCTATGCTAGGTAGAAAACGTAACTTTGTGCTAAAAATCCTACCTTGCCGTATAGAGTTGGAATCTTTACCTGTAGTTCCTCTCGTAAGATGAATTTGGTACCGAAGCTTGGTTCTTTACTGCTAGTTCGAGTAGTTGAGTTACTTAAATCAAACAACCAGCAGCTTTTACAAATTCTGCACACATGTTACCACAGGGTTAGTGTCCGGTCTCATTAGAACTTTGACATTGTATAGCCTTGTGTTAATTTGCATGTGTTAACTCAAAAATATGTGCTGCTTTTTCTTCCTGCCTGCAAGCAATCCTAGTTTTTATCATTATAGGATTGTGAAGGAAAAAAATACTTCTAGTCTGTTGAGTTTATGTGATCGCTGTTGCTATTGATTAGTGATTACTACGGCTGTTGCACCTATGGTAGCCTGATTTGTTATAACCTGCCAAATTATTTTTTTCACTTTCTGTTCTGATCACAGCAAAGGGTGCTCTATTTTTAGACATCATATCTGTCAATACTTAACATTTTCACAGTGCAAATCATATTAACAAATGATGGACCATGATAAAAAGCACCCTCCAAGACTCCGTTTCATCATCGCTGAGGTTCACAGCGTTGATAATCTGAAAAACAGAAAGTTAGATGCATTCTCCTTGCTATATCATTATCATGGCCTGGAAAGCTATAACTCCAATTTTCTGAATCGCACAGAAGGAAGCATGTATCTTTGAATATGCACACTAATTTATCTCTCAAATCCCCAACTTGGTCCTCTCTCATGAATGCATTATCAAATGATTCAGATTCTATAAATGTATCCTGCCAGTTCTAAGGTCTCAATAAGGTCTTGCAATTTGATTACAAATTATGTGACTCATGTTATAATATTGGCTAACTGCATTCTAGTTATGGGCTACACTGCGCCATTACTTTGCAACTATGTCAAAGTCCAGGGCCATGGATATTTTGTCTTACACGCATATTCTTGTGTTATAAATTATTCTTCAACGTTTTGTATGATCATTTAACTCCACTTATTGAGACGTGCTTATCAGCTCCTGTTTGTACATAAATATGCGAGGTCATTCTAGCCATTGCTTACTATGGAATTATCAGGTAGCAGGGTGATCAAATAGCCACATGAGACTAGCTACATGTCATCTTCCATATTCAAATACATGTATGTTCCATGGAGTGACAGCCTTTCCTTTTCCTTGGGGACAATAATTTCACTGAAAATCTGATGAATTTAGGTGCTACAGTTTGGACTTCGGAGAAAGCTGCTGTAGCGCTGTATTGTAAGCTCTTGTTTGGCGTGACTTAAAAGTCATCAGTTGGCAAACGTAGTTGTACCCTGTATGATTGTTAATACATCAATTAGCTGCAGCTGGTGATATATGATGCAAGACTGAAATGGAATTGGTTAGATGTCCAAGCCCAAATAGCTGTGAGAATTGTTCTTAACCTCCTTTTCTGAGCTGAAGTAGAATCAGGTTGGTGGATCAAAATTAATACTGGTATAGTACAGTAATGTACCGTCCTACCGGTACACTATTACTAGGGAAGGCGGGAACGCGTTTAGGGGTTGTGGTTGCTAACATGTTATTGAAGTATTATAAAATAGGGATATATATAGACTATTGACCATATGTTCTGCACCATATACTTCTCTAGTTGTACTCTCACATGTAAAAAGAAGAACGAGCTAGTGTAGAAACATTAACTTGAAGTTTCTATTATCTGTTCAATAATTTTGGGTTCCAATTTATAATTTTTTTTGGTAAGTGAGATAATGACCGAGCCTGAGCTCCATTCAAGCATTGTTACAAATGGCTTGCTACTGCCTTTTGCAAGATGAGACCTATGTTGTGACTTGTAAACTTGTTATGTTATGTAATGAAATTAAATAAACTAGTGATGTACTTGGTTATGGCCTACGGATAGTAAACTTGTTATGTTATGTAATGAAATTAAATAAACTAGTGATGTACTTGGTTATGGCCTACGGATAGTTCTTGTTTTTGGACCGTGTCACATGTAGGCACTACTTGCTTAACTAGCCTATATCATTTATTTGCTATTTTGCTAGTTTGAACTTACTATTTACTTGACTAGTCCGTGACTCTCTCTCGTGTGATATAGTTAAATACTTAAATTTGCTTATTAAGCTACTAATGTAGTTCTATTTTGGACATGTACTACAGTCGATTGACCTTTACACGGGCAACATATATGTTTTTTTTATTTTTGCGCATTATCTGACTAAATATTCGTGACTGAGACTAACTGTATTTGGAGTGATATGTGTTCGTTCCGCATTCGTGACCAAAAATATCCGTATTCGTATCTGGCGCTATCCGTGTCCGAGTTTGAGAAAAAAAATATGAGATGAATGATATCCGTCCGTATCCATGCCGTTTGCACCCCTACTCATTATCCACTATTTGGTCTGTAACCACAACAGTTAATGCTGTCTGTAAGGGATGACGTAGAAGCTAATAGGGGTGGAAACGGATTGGATATGAATCGGATAGTACTCAAACCATATTCGTATTTGTATTTATAAACGAATACGAATATGAATCTGAATATTCTCGAATACAAATCGAATATTGTAATGAATACGAATTCGAATAGAACATCAACTTAATTTGGTCGAATCTGGATATCTTCAAAACTTATGTAGTATAAAGACATTAATAATATTTTATCCTCGTACAATCACGTTTAATTATTCTAATTCATTTACTGCACATAAAGAAACATGAATTCATGTTTAATTAAAAAACTTGTCCATCTAATTAGTTGTATTGTAATAAAATATGTGTATTGCTTCATTGAATACAAATATGGATACAGATAGTTCGGATAAAATAACATTTCAGATGGTAAAAGTTTATACCATATTCATATCTATATTTTTATATGAATTTGAATACAAATATGAATAGGATAGAAATTGTTAATCGGATGAGAAAATCTATATCACATTCACATCCTATCGAATACAGTAATCGGATAATACGGATAATTTGTATCCACTTTTCACCCCTAGAAGCTACAGGCCGAAGCGAGGATGCTCGCTAGTTTCAGGCTCTATGTAGCTCCTCTGTGGCCTCCTCGAAGCCCTCTGTTGGGGAAGTGGCCCCAACCTTGGCCTAGTCGGCCCATGGCACCAGTAGAACAGTTGATCAGCTTCTAGTTTCTGTTTGGAGAAGTTATAAGTTAATACGAACACCTAGCTTTTCGAAGTGGCTTTTCCATTCTTCTCGCTCCTATCTCGCTATGGAAATAAGGCAGAGGATCACAATTACATATTCACATTATGCATTTCACTCCACTTGCTCATATCTTACATCCGTATTTCTTCTTTACTTTTCCTATCACCTATCTATTTTTTTTCTGAAAATTATTATTTTTATTTATTTTCGGTCATAACCGAGACCTACCAACTAACCGAAGCTAATATGAATATTACTACTATCCAAGTTCATAGACAGACTTGCTTCAGAACACTGCAACTTGTACTCGCTGCCATTTGTTGATGGTAACTGCACAAATTCAGAGACTTGAGTGATGTTTTTTGAGAACCGGTGAAATTAAACCTGACCTCCCGCAACTGCGAGCAGGAGTAAACAGGTCACACAGTGACACAATGCCTCCTAGCCTTCAACAGCTGGACATTACCAACGGAAGCAACCGCCCTCCGTCTCGCTTGGAACGGGGGGACAGGCTGTCGCCGTTAGGGCCTGTTTGGTTGGAGTTCTTCTAGGTAAATGCCTGCTAGGTAACACATCTTGATCACAGGCATCTAAAATCGAACGCCTAGGATGCATGTCTGGTCCAGACAGCCTATTCCGGCAGATCGCTCATACATCGAAGCACTGTCTGGGACTTGGGACCCGCGGAGGTGCACCACGAATCTGTGGCCTGCAAGCGGGGTCCAATGGGGCGGCGTACGTGCACCGGGTGCACCTCGGCTTTCCACGGCTCGTGGCTTCCCTACCAAGCTTCGGGGTTTAAAAATTCAAAAGAACTGGTCAGGCTGAGTTCATCGAACGCCCCCCTCCTCTCCGCTCCGCAGCCTCACAGCTATATAAGCAACGCAAACACCTAGCCGTAACACATACACACACAAACACAAGCACCGCACACGCGCACGCACACCATACCTCCCACCATGCTCGCAGCGGTGCCCACGAAGCCGCGCTCCAACCCCTTCCGCCGGCGGAGAGGGGCCGCTCATCTGCTCCCAGGTCACATCGCGGCGACGACGGCGGCGAAGCGGCCTGCTGAGTCGTCCACCTCGGTCTCCTCCTGCTTCCACAGCGAGGTCATCTCCTCCACCTCCTCCACCTCCCTCGCCGCAGCGCAGCGCCCGGAGAAGAGGCCTCGGTGGCAGGACGAGGACGAGGCGCGGCCCGCGGCCTCCGAGTGCTCCGAGGTGATCGGCGGCACGAGGGCGCGCGCCGCGGAGGTCGAGGCCTCCGAGTCGTCGTGCCTCGGCTCCGTCCTCGAGTCCAACCTCGCCTGCCCCGAGCAGCTCGCCGACGAGGCCGAGGCAACCGAGTACTCCTCGGCCAGCGAGGAGCTGACGCTGTCGGAGTCCGAGGAGGAGGTGCTCAGTGGTCCCTGCAGCTGCGTCGAGTACTCCCTCACCCCCCTGCTCGACTCCTCCTCATCCGACGACGACGACGACGCCGAGCCCTCCCCCACCTTCTCCATCTTCCTCGCCTTCGTTAATCAGTTCATCCCCTGCGCGCACCCCAAAGCGCATGCCGTCGCCGACGTCTCCCTCCTAGCGGTGAGCGGGTTCCACACAATTGCTCTAAATTTTGCTGGCAATTGGGTTTGTTTTGGTAAGTGGGGTGTTTGATCTGATTGGATCGTTCGGTGGGAATGCTTATGTCAGGGGAAGCGGTTTGAGGACTTGGACGACGAGGAGAGCTACGAGCGGTTCCGGCGGCGCGAGCGTCGGGGGGTGGTGGTGCGCGACTACACTGAGGTGTACGCCTCCATGCCAGGCAGCTACGGCCGTGCCGTCGTGGTGCAGCGCGTTGTCATGGTGAACTGGATCATCGAGGTCAGTGTATACCAGTATTATACTCTGTATTGTTCTTGTATATTGCACTTACCATCTTACCTCGATCGGGTGATGCATCGGATGCTTAGCTCAATTTGTATGTGTGGTAGAGCCGTACAGTTGTGAGTTGACACTGGTATTATGCGGTATCGTACTGGTAATATAAATGCATACTATAGTCTATAGAAGTCATGCAGTGCTCTAGATTCTGTGTTGATTTATTTGTCTGACTATTATGTGCTACAAGCACGGTAGTTCTGTGCTTGCACTAATAAGCTGATCTCTAGTGTAACGCGTTGTGTTGGGCGTGCTGAAGCAGCAGATCTAGCTATGCATTTCGTATTTTCTGCAGATCGAAGAATTTCTTGTATAACATGTTGGATTATGTGGGCCAAGCCCATATAATAAGAATAATTCCTATTAAATCTCAAAGGCCCACTCATGCAAAGGAGGCATGCATGTGACCTTTAGTACCATATTGCTAGTTCTAGGAGAGGAAGACCACCTTAAAAGGGATGGTGCACTCCTAGTCACTTGAGGCATGTGTGGGAGAGAACTAGAGGATAACACGCGCTCGCTCCACCGGGCGGGCGGGCGGCTGGTCAGCGGCGCGCGCGCGCACTGCGTGAATGGTCCGCCAAAATCCGCTCCAGTGCTTGCAGACGCGGCTTCCTTTGCGCTTTTATCTTTTGCTTTTTTGTGTGGCGGTGAATCCGGACCGTTCTGCGACTAATCCGGTTGATTCACGAGTTATGGAGAACGTCAGGCGTCTTGATCACGCGTCTGGTTCAATCTAGGTTTTGCCTCCTCCATCCATTGTGCTGCGCCGTCCCACGTAGTCTACTCCATCCCGTCCGCCGGCGTGCACCGCCGTTCGGAGAGCGAGTCTCGGGCCGCCGCCAAGTCCTGCACCGGAGAGGCGAATAAGGTTTTGGAAGCGCTCGCGCGATCGCTCGCCGTAGCTCGCTCGTCTTCCTCGTCGTTCGGCCGGCAAATCGTCATCGACTTCGTGTCATCTCACCGTACTGCGGCGTCTACATCGGCAAACCAATCGAACAGAACCATCGATGCATAATGGTCATGTTCTCCGTATTAGATCCGTTCATGTACGGTTTCTGGTTTACATGTCTAGATCTTTTATGCCTGTGATGGTTCTCATTATTGTGCGTGCATGATGTCATGATTAATTTATGGAATAAATTGAACCTACATGTGCTTATATATTCAACAATCCAAAACCTTATTGTAGGCATTGTGGTTTTACTATGGCTGGATTTGCCGATGCACCGAGGCGAATAAATTCTCGGTGTGCACTTTAAGAGATGGCGATCAAGGTCACTCGTGGCTTACTTGCTATGAATGTATTCGGGTTAGTAATGGCAAGCTGAAGGTGTTCTTGATGCTGAAAAGCGAGAAAGAATTCGAGACCGCCACTACTCTCTTTGTTGGATGCATTCTTAGTGTTCTTGCCGACCGTCTGTGCGAGGTGTATATGCACATGACAGACGCGAAGGAGTTATGGGATGCACCGATTCCAAATACGGTGCTATCGATGCCAAGAATGACATGTATGTCATGGAGCAATTTCATGACTACAAGATGGTTGATAACCGTTCGTAGTAGATCGGCTCATGAGATACGAGCCATTGCCAAGGAACTCGAACTCTGAAGTGTGCCTTACCCGACAAGTTTGTGGTGGATGTATTATTGCGAAATTACCTTCTTCATGGAGGAATTTGAACAAGACTCAAACACAAGAGACAAGAATACTCTGTTGAGAATCGATTGGGTCTCTTGAAATTGAGGAGAAAGCTCGGGAAAAGGACGCTGTGTCTAAGGGTGATGGAGGCGATCTAGTGCCAATGTGGTACGAAACCCTCAAGCAAGAACAAAGGGAAATTTGTTAAAGCCCAACAGACAACCAACTTCAAGAAGAAGAAGAACAACAACAATCGGGATGATAGAACTTGCTTTGTGTGCGGTGAGCACGGTCACATGGCCAAGAAGTGCCCACAACGCAAAGGAAAGAAGGCACTGCGGATGACTTCTAAGTCATCCAACGTGACCATTGGCAAGGCGGAGATGGGACGGGTATGGTAATTTACCTCTTTGTTCTTTCGATTAGTCAATCTACCAATTGGTGGATTGATACAAGAGCTAATGTACATGTGTGTGCTGATATTTCGTTGTTTTCTTCTTATCAGTCGCCCGAGATTCCTCCGTCCTAATGGGAATGGGTCACATGCTCTTCGTTCATGGTGTTGGCACGGTAGATCTGAAGTTTACTTCGGGAAAGATCGTGCGGTGAAGAACGTGCAGCATGTCCCTTCTATAGACAAGAATCTCGTTAGTGGCTCGTTTATGTAGAGACGGGCTTAAGTTGGTATTTGAGTCTAATAAAGTAGTCGTGTCTAAACATGGACATTTTATTGGTAAAGGCTATGAGTGCGGAGGCTTGTTCCGCTTTTCCCTATCGATTTACGCAATAAGACGTAAACCATATTTGTGGCGGTGTGGATGATGAGGCTAATGTTTGGCACTCACGTCTATGTCATATTAATTTTGGTTTGATGTCTCGGCTTTCGATATGAATTTAATTCCAAACGTTTCCATCACCAAAGGTTCTAAATGCCATAGTGTGTGCAATCAAAGCAACCTCGTAAGCCTCACAAGGTCGCCGAGGAGAGAAACTTGGCACCACTAGAACTCCTGCATTCAGATCTTTCGAGATGAATGGCGTGTTGACGAAGGGTGGAAAACGATATTTCATGACATTGATTGATGATGCAACTAGGTTCTCATGTGTATTTATTGAAAGCGAAAGATGAGGCTTTAGACTATTTTAAAATCTATAAGGCGAAGTTGAAAACCGGTTAAATAGAAAGATAAAAGACTTAGGTCGATCGTGGTGGAGAGTATTTCTCAACGAATTTGACTTATTTTGTGAGGAACATGGCATTATACATGAGAGGGCGCCTCCTTATTCCCCGAGTCAAATGGGATTGCCGAAAGGAAAAACCGCACGTTGGTGACTTGGTGAATGCCATGTTAGATCTCGCGGATTACCTAAGGCATGGTGGGGAGGCTTTGCTAACGTCTAATCACGTATTAAATAGAGTTCCTAACGAAATAAGGACAAAACACCATACGAGGTATGGATTGGGAGAAAACCATCACTTTCTTACTTGCGTGCACTGGGGTGCTTGGCGAAAGTTAATGTGCCAATAACTAAGAAACGCAAGCTTGGACCTAAAACGTGGATGCGTTTTTAGGGATATGCTAATCATAGCATTGCCTATAGATTTTGATAGTTAAAACGAGGTACCGACATGCATGTTGGTACAATTATGGAGTCTCGAGATGCAACATTCTTTGAGAATATTTTTCCTATGAAGGATACACATAACACTACTAGTCAACCTTCGAAATAATTCCCACTCAATCACATGATGAACCTTTTGAACATACACATGAACTTGTCAATGAGGAGGATAATAGTGGAGCTCCTAGAAGGAGCAAGAGACAAAGGATATTCAAATCCTTTGGTGATGATTTCACTGTGTACCTTGTGGACGACACTCCCAAGTCTATTTCGAGCGTATGCATCCCCGATGCGACTCTTGGAAGGAGGTCAGTAGTGAAATGGATTCCATTATCGCTAATGGAACACGGGAGCCGACAGATAAACCTTATGGGTGCAAACCTGTAGGGTGCAAGTGGGTGTTCAAAAAGAAGCTTAGGCCGATGGTACTATTGAAAAATATAAGGCTCGGCTTGTTGCCAAGGGCTATACTCGAAAGAAGGCGAAGATTTCTTTGACACTTACTCACTGTTGCTAGATGACCACAATTCGAGTACTACTTGCTTTGACCGCCTCACATGGTCTTCTCGTTCATCAAATGGACGTTAAGACAGCTTTTCTTAACGGAGAGTGGATGAGGAAATTTACATGGAACGACTGATGGATTTGTAGTAGAAGGTCAAAAGGCAAGGTGTTAAAATCTGTTGAAATCTTTGTATGGTGCAAACAAGCCCCTAAGCGATGGCATGAGAAGTTCGATAGAACACCGACATCTGCAGCTTTCTTGTCAATGAGGCGGATAAATGTGTATACTATCGTTATGGTGGGGGTGAGGAGTTATTCTATGTTTGTATGTGGATGACATCTTGATTTTTGGAACAAACATTAGTGTGATAAATGAGGTCAAATCATACTTGTCTCAAAACTTTGATATGAAAGATCTGGGAGTGGCTGATGTTATTCTAAACATTAAATTGGTTAGAGGTGAGGATGAGATTACACTTTTGCAATCTCATTATGTGGAAAAGGTCTTGAGCCGCTTTGGTTTTTCTCGACAAAGAAGCCTTCTCCAACACCTTATGATCCTAGCGTGTTACTTCGTAAGAATAAGAAAAGCGCTAGGAATCAGCTGGAATACTCCCAGATAATTGGCTCACTAATGTACCTAGCTAGTGCAACAAGGCCAGACATCTCCTTTGCTGTGAGCAAATTGAGTCGGTTTACATCTAACCTAGGAGATGATCATCGAAAGCGCTTGAGCGAGTGTTGCGCTATCCGAAAGGTACCTCGAACTTTGGACTTCATTATACTTTGGGTACCGTCGGTCTTTGGAGGGTTATAGTGATTCCAATGGATCTCGATGTTGATGAGATCAAAGCCACTAGTGGATATGTTTTCACTATTGGTGGTGGTGTTTGTTTCATGGAGGTCTTGCAAGCAGACCATTTTGACGAGGTCAACCATGGAAGCGAGCTTGCGGCACTAGACAACGCTATTGTTGAGGCGAATGGCTACGAGATCTATTGATGGATCTACCTACGGTGGAAAAGCCGCGCCGCTATCCTTATGAATCGTGATAATCAAACCGTTATCGCTAAAGTGAACAGTTCTAAGGATAATATGAAATCGTCCGAGCATGTTAAGAGACGATTGAAGTCTGTCAGAAATTGAGAAACTCGGAGTTATAACCTTGGATTACATCCAAGCAGATAAAAACTCGCAGATCCTTTACAAAGGGACTATCACGGAATGTGATAGATAGTGCATCGAAGGAGATGGGTATGAGACCCATGTGAGTTATCTATGGTAGTAACCCAACCTATGTGATCGGAGATCCCGTGAATTAGGATCAGGAAAAACAAGTCATTAGTTAACTGGAGGAGAGTAATTTCAACCTCTCTATGTGAAGATGCAATACTCTCGAAAGCGCAAGGCGAGTTGACTAAGGTCTTAATGTGTTCCATTGGCTTTTAGAAGCGAAGACGCTATCTGCAGAGCGTTCTTGAAAGAACACACCTATATGAGTCCGATCATTAGTCGCAGATCTATGGAGATCTTGGGTAATCTCCTACTAAGCTCATGAAGAGACCAAGGAGTATGACTTATACGCTCCAACCGGGGTAGCCTCTGCGGCCTAGTATCGATTAAGTCTTTAAGTGAAGCTTGCTTGCACCAAACTTGCAATTCAAGGCATAGTCCATTGTTCAAGTTGTGAGTAAGTGTAGCTTGAGTTCTAGGTGGATGTTCAACCTTAATCGGTCTCCATCGAAATCTTGATATATAAACAAGACATTGGAATTCAGGCAAATCTCTGTGGGACTTTGAGATCTGGTGGGGATTGTTGGATTATGTGGGCCAAGCCCATATAATAAGAATAATTCCTATTAAATCTCAAAGGCCCACTCATGCAAAGGAGGCATGCATGTGACCTTTAGTACCATATTGCTAGTTCTAGGAGAGAAGACCACCTTAAAGGGATGGTGCACTCCTAGTCACTTGAGGCATGTGTGGGAGAGAACTAGAGGATAACACGCGCGCGCCGCTCGCTCGCGGGCCGGGCCGGGCTGGGCTAGGGGCTAGGCGGCGCGCGCGCGCGCGGCACTGCGTGAATGGTCGCCAAAATCCGCTCAGTGCTTGCGCACGCGCTTCCTTTGCGATTTTATCTTTTCTTTGTTTTGTGTGGCGGTGAATCCGGATCGGTTCTGCGACTAATCCGGTCGATTCTGAGTTATGGAGAACGTGCAGCGTCTTGATCACGCGTCCCGTTTTCTATAAATACGAGTCGCCGCCTCCATACAAAGATTACGCGAAAATCAATCTAGGTTTTGCCTCCTCCATCCATTGTGCTGCGCCGCCCCACGTAGTCTACTCCGTCCCGTCCGCGCGCTGCATCGTTGCTCGGGAGAGCGGTCTCGGAACCGCCGCCAAGTCCTGCACCGGAGAGGCGAATAAGGTTTTGGGAAGCGCTCGCGCGATCGCCGCTGTAGCTCGCTCGTCTTCCTCGTCGTTCGCCGGCAAATCGTCATCGACTTCGTGTCATCCTCACCGTGCCTGCGGCGTCTACATCGGCAAACCAATCAGAACAGAACCATCGGTACGTAACAGTCATGTTCTCCGTATTAGATCTGTTCATGTACAGTTTCCTGGTTTACATGTCTAGATCTTTTATGCCTGTGATGGTTCTGTTATTGTGCGTGCATGATGTCATGATTAATTTATGGAATAAATTGAACCTACATGTGCTTATATATTCAACATAACATTCTGATGAGTAGATTGCACAATAGGCTTGTCAAAACTGTTGTAGTAACGCTAGTACTTGCATTGGGAGTTTGATCACTGATTTTGACGGCTAAGAGGCCAACTCAACCAGGTCCCAGAGATCAGTAGTAGGATGTGTCAGTAAGTGTTTTTCTTGACTTTGGACATTGGCTGGTTGTTAAGGAATAGACAAAATAGCTTGTTCAGATATACTGCAAAGTTGTTCTGTAGTTACCATTTGGCATCTGAAACCCCATGTCATTGGCATATGGACATATGGCCTCCATGTCTGGGAGGCACATTAGGATACCTGCATCGTTTTTATCGAAATATGCCTTGAGCACTATCGTTTCTGGAGATAAGATTTGTCCTAAGATAAAGTTCAGCTGCAACTTGCAAAGAATGACTGTTTCCGGTGAATTGCTAGCATTCCAATGTGGTGAAGCTGCAGCCAGAGACAGTGTTCATGGGGATTCGACTGATGGACCACTTCTTGACGTGTGGATATGTAAAGGAATCTAGGAATCTGCAGTTGCTGGGCATTGCCTGCATCACCCTGGCCACCCGCATTGAAGAGAATCAACCATACAACCGGTAATGAGTTCCCTTTTATTACATATTCATCTTATTTCAGCATATTTGGTGCATGATCTATTTTTACTTATGCCCAGTTTCAGTATAAGTACTGCTGCATGTAGTTGATGTCCGGTAGTCAGATTGTCTCATTTGAATCTAGCCTCTGATGCATTGTTCAATGAAATATTGCTTCAAATAAGCTCCTCAGTTTAATTCCTATTCCAGTTTCAATGTAAATTCTTATTCTAGCCTCAGATGGCTGTAATACGTAAGATCCTAAGCTCTTCTTTGGTGTATATGTTTTTCTATTTGCTACAACTCATTGCAGTATGAATTAATTGTGCCTTTCATAGATCTTGGCAAGTGTCCATGGGATGGTTTGATTCTGTAGAAAACTGTCATTGTTTAATGATGCAAGGAATCTCCATACAAATATGTGGCAATACCTCATAGCATACACAGTAGTTATTTATCTCATTCAAGGATTATTGCTGCATGCTAGAACTAGAGCATTTTCCATTTCTCTTTTTTAGAAGAAGTTAGGGCCAGAGCCCTCCGATTTCCATTAAGAATGTTGATGGGTTGAGCATTTTAGAAATTGACTTTCCTGATTGTTTACCTGTGATCATGTAGCTCTCACCAACCAATTGAATAGCAGTTAGCATCTTGGATTTAGAATTTAAAAATCTTTTGATATTTGATATTCACTGTAGTCCATGGATGCGTTGTAAGAGTTCTGCTAGCATAAGATCCAGACTTTTGTTTGATTACTTCAGGCAGTTCATCACAATGTAATGGCCATTGTGACTTGCATAGACCGTCCTTGCCATAGTTCCATCTATTTTTTCCCCCAAGTAAACCTATTGCATCAACTTTTTGGTTGCAGATGCCTACATGATTCTTCAAGATAATTCAGAGCCTTTTTTTTTTCTTTTCTTAAGTTTTTTTAGCCTGAACTCAAGTGGATCTTTTCTTATTATTGAGCACTCTTTAGATTCATTATGTGGCACTTAGTACTGTGAAGAAACAAGAATGTGAACTATTCTTCTTTACCAGTCCACTCCTTTACATTGAACTGCAATATCACTGTCGAACTTATGAGTTTGTCTCTGGGGTCAACATTTGTTTCCTTTTCGTTGTTTCTGTTATGGACAATGTGCAATAACAAACCTCATTATGTTATCTCTTTCAGCATCCTTCAAAAAACTTTCGAAGTAGGGATCAATACTTACAGCCGAAACGAGGTCGTTGCCATGGAGTGGCTGGTTCAGGAAATCCTCAACTTCCGGTGCTTCGTCCCGACAACCCACCATTTCCTCTGGTACGATGTCTATAAGCTATAGTGTTGTAACGAGAGACAGCATCAAGAAAGAAGTGAATTCTGTTAGTCTCCCTCTCGTATCTCTCTCTCTCTGTTATTCCCAAGTTCTTTCCCCAACCCCTTGCAATTACTTGTTGAGTTGCTGAATTCTTGTATCAAATTGGGTGGAATATCATAGGATATGACAGTTTCCTGCAACCTTATATGTGTCAAGCTGAACAAAATGAATGGAGAGGCTAGTAGTTCATCTTCTTTTGATTTTTCAGGTTCTATCTGAAGGCGGCGAAAGCAGATGACAAAGTCAAAGACCTGGCAAAACACCTGGCCTTGCTCTCACTTCTGGACCATAAGCATCTTTCCTTCTGGCCCTCAACTGTGGCAGCTGCCGTGGTAGTCCTTGCTTGCCTTACCACAGGCAATGAGTCCTCATGCCATTTGGTTATGGAGGTAAATACTTAAGTCCTTCATCTCTAGCTATACATTTATCTTGTATCTGCTGTCATTCAGAAATTTGATAAGCGTAAAGCCATCAATCAAAGTATCAATTATAGCTTTCAAAACTTTTGCCCAGTTTGGTTATAATTCGGTGTAAAACATGCTGCTGCTTTCATCCTAGCTTACTCAGATGGCAAATGCCTGGAATTGCCTAACCGCTAGATCTTCACATGCTGATTCCAATTTTACACCCTAATGATCCTAGCAAAGACTGGAAATGCCTAACCACCTGCTCTTCACATAAGTGCAGACTCACATGAGGATGAAGAACGACGATCTGCCTGAATGCCTAATGGTTTGTTCTCTCCCTCGCATTCTGATGCTTGACACCTTGAATTGAAATGTGCTCTTCACAATTTGCGGCAGTAGACCCAACAGGATTTTTGTCGTGCCACGGCAACTAACATTCGCTATCCTATGCAATCTTTTCGTGCAGTGTCTCAAGTGGCTGATCAACTATGCTTCGTAACACCCAGGGCTCCCAGGTGATTAGGTCGATCCAATCTTGTGCTGACTCCCAGTAACAATGCGTAGTACTTACAGTCATTCAGGAATGGAGGTGTGCAGAACATGACATACATATACCTTAGCAAATTCTTTTGAACATGCCATTAGTTTGCACAGCAGGTTAGATAAAAACAAGGCAAGTCAGCAGGTTAAAACATAGGTTGCGACCTTGTCTGTCTAATAAGTATCATCGCAACTACGATATTTTGGTATTGAGCTGTCGGCTTGTTGTGGTAGGCTGTCTTTGCACCATTTCTTCGCTGTTTTAATGGCTATTAAGGTTGGGAGCTGTTGTATTATTCGGTTGATTAGTTTTTTAATCAATATGTTGCTGATAATTTGGTGCACGTCTGAAGTTTGTTCTCGGGTTGTGGCACGAGGTACGATCTTGTGGTCCTAAAAGATTCTCAGCTTTCATATTTTGGGACGAATAAAAGGCTATCTTCGATTGTGCCCGCCTGTGTGCTGATTAAAGATCGCAAAGAACAAATAGAGGGTGTGTTCTTTTTTACTACGATTTATGATTGTGGCGGATGCTTTTTAGCTCTAACATAAGTGTTTGTGTAAACGAATTAAATACTGATAAGTCGATAAGTCGATTCGAAATAGTGGTGAAGACGATGTTCCGTTTGTTTGTTCAAATAAAGTTATGAGCTGAAAAGGACGTAGCGAAAATGTTCGGTGAACCGAAGAAGATCCAAAAGACCAACAATCCACGTTGCTCAATCACAAGCCCTGCATATTCGAGTCCACCGCGAACAAAACCTCTAGTATTATTTTCTTTTCCCAACTGAATTCCAAGATGCACCAGCAAGGGTCTCTATCCCAGTCGGATAACTGAAAGGACGAAGCGATCGGTTTCTTGCGCTGTTCAAGTGCGGGGGGCCGCAGCTACACCCGATGTCTTCGCCACTTGAAAACGCGGGACCGCGAGAGTTCCTGCACGTTTCTACTGCCTGTGCTAGCACTAGCAGTATTAATGTTGCCTTAAATTAACATTTTTCCTTTATGCCCAATTCTAAATGAATAGAAACATATATGATTCCCCTCGCAAAAAAAAAAAGAATTCCCCTCGCAAAAAAAGAAAAGAAAAAAGAAACACATGATTCAGTGAGAGTTTCCTGTCATAAACTACCCAGAGTTCTTAATACAAATTACTAGAGCAGATTAACCTTGTTTAGGTTTAGTTTGGTTCAACTCTGGTAACGTCAACGGAGTGGGAATGGGTTTCCAGGGTAATTTGTGGGTGCAACGAGCGATTCCTTATTTTGTTTGCTTGTGGTGGGGAATGGTTTTAAATCCCTTCACAGCGTTTGGTTAAGGCAGTGGTATCAAAATGAACATTTACTTTCTGTGCACATTTGTTTGATGAAGTAAACAAAACTTTCACGTGCGTTTGAAGCAATCAGCAATGTACATCCCTGTGTAGTGCTACGTTAAGCAATCAATTCTCTGCATCGGTAATCGGCAGATCAAGCAAAACATGGGCTAATAGAAACGGCATGACATCATCTAACACAAAAAGAATAGTTAGAAAAAGCATTACATCTTGTCAGAATTTGCTTGATGAAGCAATCAGCAGATAGAGACAAGGAATTACTAGTTGGCTCAGAGATTCTTCACGAAGAACAAGGACACAGATACATCCCTGTGCGGTGGTAATTAACGATCTGTTTAGAAATATCACGCATGAAACAGAACAAATTTTTTTGCAGAAATCAAAATCAAATTTGAATTCCCGCTTTTGAGTTGCTCTCTCTTTTCCAAGCCCTAAATTGCACCAATCTTGGCGTATCCCAGCCCCAAATCCCTGCCATTGCCACACGAACGGAGAAATTTCGCGCGGCCACTGTTCACTGTCCGGAAAAGTCACCGCCGCCACTGTTCTTCGTCGCCGCCGCTCTCCCTCGCGATTTCCTCGCAGCTCCTGCCAACCACCTCGCCTGCCAACCTCCCCCTCCCTCCATTAAATGCTTCTTCTTCGGCGACCGCCGCCCCCGGTTGCTCCCTCCGCTCCCGCACCCTGAATTTCGCCGCCGCCACTGGTCTCCTCGGCCAAAGCCGTGCCCGCTCGCGCCACCCTCTCACGGCCGATCCACCGACACCCTGACACACCCTTGACCGCCGTGGCACCGCGCCCAATCCATCAGCAAACCTCGAGCTCCCAATCCCGCTGCCGCCGCCGTTGTTTCTCCCCTCACCAACGCCAAGCATCCCCGGCCCTATTTAAGCAGCTCCAAACCCCTCCAATGCGAACCACGCACTCCACCGAAGCTACCAGAACGCCCCAAAGCTCCCACCATCTTCTCCATCATCGGTAATTGCAAAAATCCCAAATCGGAGCCCTAACCCAATGTCATACCCCCGAGTCTCTATTCTTCAATTGCTTCCCCTATCAGCTTCCCCAACCCACCAGAACCATGCCCTGATCGCCACCCTAGCCTCCCCGCCCCTCTTCCTCCCCGGCACCGAGAGCCCCGTCACTATCGAAACCGGCCGCTGTGGCCAGCTCAAGCCCGACATCCTCAGCTTAACCCGACCCTTCCCCGAGCTTACCCAGATCCCATTGATGCCCAAGCACCAAGCCGATCGCCTAGAGGAGCCCCCGTTCAACCCCTGTGCTCAAATCGGCCATGGAGAGAAACAACTCACCGCCGGCGATTGCTGCCCCCACTGGACCCACAACCACCCAAAATGGGACCCTCATGTTACCCCGAGTCCATTCATACCCTCCATGCCCGTCGCAAATCACCCTAGCTCCGCCACCAACCGCCGCTTCCCTCCCCTGCTCGGCGCGCGTGTTCGATCGGACGGGAGGAAGAACAGTAACTGTTCGGTTACTGTTCACCCGACCGCACCGCCTTGATCCGGCTAAACCAAGCCGCCTCGCTCGCGCCGGACGCGCCCGACCGAGCCAAAGCGACACGATCCGACCGGACCGCTCGCCCCCGCGCCCGTTGCAGCCGACCGAGCCCGACCGATGCGGTTAGACCGAGTCCGACCCGAACCCGATGAACAGTAACCGAGCCCGATGAACAGTACTTGACCCAAACCCAAAAATACATATTTATACTCCCTAGATCCATTTCGAACCCGCCAACCCAAATCTCAGGCCTATTTTCCTATATACCCCTCCTATAAAACCAAAATCCCAATTTAATCAAGCCTTCCGAGTTTTCTTCTTTTTAATTTATTTTATTCCTAGCTCAATCCTTTGAGCGTGGAACTGATTTATTTTATTTTGCGGTAGTGTACGATGTCAAGGACCATCTGGATCAGGAAGGAGAAGGCCGAGCTCAAGTTCAAGAGTTCGAAGTTGCCGAAATCGTAGGCCCGCAAGGCTAGTCACACACATTTTTGATCATGTTGAACCGACACTTCCCTTACTTATTTATTTATCAATATTTTCATTACGTTATTTACGCACTGTTATTTTATGTACACATAAATATTTGGAATGACATGCTACTAGTTATGACCTACCACCCGAAAAAGCCCAGTCTAATTTGATGGCCACATTCACCTTGACAAGATATAGTATTAGTAAAAATAATGGTATATAACCATAGTAGTTCATAGGATTAATAACATTTTTCTACTACTAAGAGATGTAGTATTCATTTTGGGAAGTGATTCTAGAGTAAGCGAGGATCGTTGGATCCCGTGACCTAGAGTGAAGGCAAATATTACAAATCAATGGGAGTGTTAAAGCACTGGACAGATTTGTAGAAGGGAATTTGCCACCGGTGAAAATATAAGGATTAGACCCTTATGCTGAGTAAAGAACATAAGTGATCGCCCAACCACAAGTGTTGATACTTCAACCCTGGCCTAGTAGCTGCTCAAATTTGATTGAACCTCTACAAATGCGGCGGGAGGCAAAGTGTGAGTCCATACGGAAGGGAGCTGAGAAGGGCCGTATGGAAGTTGGCGCCATTGTTGTTATTATTTATTGATTTGATTTGATTATCAAATGTCCACACAATAGTAGGCTGAGATAAGTCAGAGGTTGTAGCCTGGGCTTATTGAGGAAGTCTACTAGGTAGAGACTATATAAAGAATTGAGCAGTGAATAACCTTATTTTCTTAATACCGGACGCGGAATTGAGAAATCTTGTGGGTAAAGCAGGGCAGCTCTGCAGAGTCATGACTAATGGTATTCGAATACGCCGTACTTCCGGTTAATGGAGTTATGTTTATTGGGTGAATCCAACAACAAAGCATAAGTAAATTTGGAAAGGATTTGGTAGTTTTGATAATATGATAATTGAACCTTGAAAAACCCCTTAAAGCTTATAGAAGATTATGATTTTATGTTCGAAACCTGTTTGCAACTAAAACTGCATCCACATAAAATAACAGACCTATTCCCATTACTTGATATACCCTGCATGTAGCTAATGATAGCCTCCGTGTGACTTGTTGAGTACGGTTGATTGTACTCAAACTTGCTTTATTCCCCTCTTTTAGAAAATGGAAGAAGACAGGTTATGGCAAGATTTCGTATTAGGGTTGCGACCGCACTCAAGCGTTCCTGTGGAGTTTTCTTTGATTCTTCCGAATGTAAGTTATATTTTGGGCTTAAAAGCCCTTAAATGCTTAAAATAGGCGGTTAAGTCTTATTTTATTTAAATTAAATCTCTTTTAAATATTCGTAAGGGGGCATGACACTATTTCTGCCCGTAACTGAACTCCTGGGCTGTTACGGAGAGTAACGACATCCCCGTCCCAAAAACGGGGGTGTTACAACGCAGATCTAAAACTCCCAGCAGTCAAAACTCAAATGAAATGTTTAGAACTTCAAGTGCATATTAAGGTCCATAAGATACTGGAGAAGCTCCTCTGCTGACCAAGGTCGATCACGGGCAGCCCCACAAGCCCGTCCCCCAGCGTCGCCACTGGCCTCCTGCCGTCGCCGAGCTCCCCCTCCCCCCCCAGCCCGGGGAGCCGAGCCGGTGCTGTGCCGAGCACTAGTCCTCCTTGGAGAGCAGCGGCGGTGGGAGGCGCGGGTTGAGGTGCCGGGTGCGCATTGTAGTAGTATCTCTGGTAGGCCGGGTCAGCCCGAAGCTTGTCGTCCAGTAACACGTCTCCAGCGGAGGCGACAACGCTGGCCATGGCACCCTCGACGGTGGGCGACGCAGAGCCACTGCAGAAGAGATCAAAGTCGTGCCTTTGTGTAGCTGTATGTGTGTTCTTATGGGGGAAGAAGAGTAGTGAGTAGAGAAGAAGGGGTCAGCGTCTGCGTACAGCTCGATTAAGTACAACGGCTTGAGGGATTTGGATCGTTGGATCGCGGATTGGACGGGCAAGATCTTCCAAGGGGTTTGGATCCTAGAGTTTTGAGGTCGCAGGCCATGCGGTTGGGCCTTGGGCTTTAGTGGGGTGTTAGGATGGGCTGTTACTAATATTTCGGTTTTTTTTTTTGGCTATTTCGTTTTAAGAACATGAAAACTGCAGGTGCACCAAATACAGTACGCAATAGCACAAAAATTCTTACCGCACTGAATACCGAATAAACCATATTTTTGGATTTTTCGGTTTCGTATAAAAATACCCGCTCCTCGAGTGTCGGAGACGCCCACAGCCCACTCTTTGTATGTCTGCCCGTGAGAATCGAAGCAAGCGGTGCTTTAGCTGAAAACCTGGCTAGCCAGCATTTCTTTGGCTTCTTTATTGCCTCACATGATCCTGGAAGGCATTCGTTTGCCGGTGTGCTGGTGACGGTGTTTCCTTGAATCCCTGATGGAGTTGTCGTCATATCCTAAGGAATGTAGCACCGGGAAAATTAGGGTAGTATCTCAACTATTAAAAAAACGGCAATCTCTTAATTACCAATTAAATCAGTTAATGACCTTCCATAATCTGGCTTGAGGGGCTAAATAAAAAATCCGATCTACCTTTCTCTCTCTCTTCCCCAAGGGATAGGCGGCGGCCGGCGGAGGCGCGGTGCAGCCGCACGGTCATGGCAACCGATGGAGGCAGCACGGTGCATAGCCGCGGGCGTAGACGGCCGGGAGGCGTGGTGCAGGTAGCGGCCGGCAGCAGCGGCACAGGCGGTGGCGGCGGTGTGGCCATGGCAAGCAGCGGCTAGCGGCGTTAGGCGCGGGAGGCGCTCGGGCAGCAGCAATGGCTAGCGGCGGCGGTGGTGCGTTGGCGGCGGCGGCGGCGGCGATGGCGGCCGGCAAAGCGATCGGCGCGGCCGAGGCGGCTCGGCTGCACGGTTGCATGGCGCAGGTGCCGAGTGGCAGGGGCGGTAGCCGGCCGGTGGCGGCGGCGGTGGTCGGAGCGGCCGGTGACCGTTTTCCACGGTCACAGAGTTCGGCTAGTCGGGTGCACGGCTGAATCCTGATTCGCGTGGCGAATCACACGGCTGAATAGCGATCTTTCCGGCTGAACGCACTTCTCCTTGTCTTTCCACAAGACTACCTTAGCCTGATGTGATTCATCTCTATTCTACCCTGTAAGTTCACATGCGGCCTCTGAGGGAGTGTTCGGGCAGTTGCACATCTTTGATTCTTTGAGTAGCGAGTTCGCTGAGTGTGCTCAAGGCAAGTACCTTGCGGTCATAATCTCACCGTTTCGCATACCATACTGACAATAATTACTTGTCATTACTGCCATTTAGTACGATTATCATATTTAACGTCTTCGTTTCACATATCACCTGTTCCATGTTAACTGTCACCACTACCGTTGAGCACAATTATCACATTGTAATGCTTACCTGGTCGTTATCATAACACTAAAGCTTACCTTATCATTATCATATCACTAAAACTTACATGATCATTATCATATTACTAAAGCTTACCTAGTTTTTAACATATCACTAAAGGTTACTTGGTTATTATCATATCATTAAAACTTACCTAGTTATTATCATATTACTAATGTTTGCCTGGTTATTAGCATATTACTAATACATGCTTGGTTATTATTACACTATTAGGTTATTATTATACTATTAATGTTTGTCTGGTTATAGATTTCTAATACTATATTCATACCATGATGTTCTAGCTTATCTTGTTTAACATGCTTTTAGATTTACTACAATAACCAGTTAATAATGTTCTATAATTCATGCTTTAAATTAGTGTTTTAGAATTTATGCTTAAATCATTAATAGGGTAGTATATGAATATGTTTTAAATTTAGATTTAAACCACAAACAATCTTTTAACATTAGGGCTGCTATGTTTATTTTTTCTGATATCATGATTCTTTATTTGTATGATTTCATATGAGTCATGAATGGCATTTATACAATATTTATTAATCTGACTAATAATCACTCACCACATGATAAAACTTGGATTGGATGGTTTTCAACTCCCGTGTGAACTATATTATAATATCTCTCCTAGAATAATTCTTATACCACTATCATCATATTCTCATTCTACATCGCTCTCGCATCGGGAATTATGTTTCTCCATTTCCAATCTTAACAAACTCTTCCACTTATTATAGCCTTATCTCACCCTTTTCTTAGTTCTCTTAAATTAGTATCATAAAACCTGTTAACAATATAGCAGTTACCTGGCTTGGTGTTATCCACATATAGGAGAGATTTTCACCCACCTGGTAACGTATAGGGGTGTACACTTTCATTACTCAGGATATTACACTCCGTCTACGGTTATACAGTCTAGGACAGTGTTGTGCCTGACTACTCTTGTATAATTGGGTATGTAGGAAGTAATCACCGGTGCTATTGGCATAACTTACTAAATAACAATTATATTTGATTCCACCGTTCCTGTTGTCTCATTATTTAGGATATTACACCCCATCTGTGGTTATACAGTCGAGAACAGTGTTGTGCATGACTACTATCGTATAATCGAGTATGTAAAAAATAATCGCCGATGCTATTACCATAACTTGCTATATAACAAATATCTTTATTTTTACTGTTCCTGTTACCCCTATCTCCGATCCTTATCAGTGTTTTCGTAATCTAGTTTCATTGCACTTAACATTTGTTAATTATTTACATTGCTTGTCTTTTACACACCTTGCTTGCAACTGTTGTTGGGTACTTGTTGAGATTTCTAATCTCACGTTTACTCTTTCTATTCTTAGGTAGAAAGCCAATGGATTGATAGCAACAAGAGCATTCGACTTTTCAGTATCGTAACTTATCACTATTTATATTTTCTTATTTCCTCTTTCTTTGATTAGAAGTGGACTGATCTCATGTTCTAAACATTTATTTTAATTTACGCTAGTTTTCTATTAAAATACTCTTAAAATTTTAAATTCCATATGATTTTTATTGTGTTTTTATTTATTCTGTACTTTGACGATAACGTTCCTAGAGGAGTACTAAAAAAAATCTCAACTTGAGCGAGCATTCTAGTCCGTGTCCGCAGAATGTGATCTTGGCAACCAAAGCGCATCACAAGTTCACAATGTCATTGTTAAACTGAGCAAAACATAACCAGAGGGCAACCAAAAAAGAAGAAGAAGAAGAAGAAGAAATGATGCGCATCCGGGGAAGCGAACCCGATCAGTCCGTCGGAGGGTACCATGATACGACTACACCAGATGCGCTTGGATGTTTGATAGACCCCTTTCCTCTGTGATCTGGCGAACACAACACTTCGGAAAACGGTGCAGACTGGTGAGATTCTGATGATCTCTTCAGTCAATTGCACTTGTGCCAATCAGAGATTCAGATCAGAGGTTCCCCGCTATAACGCAATAGCGCTCAACAAAGAAAAAGGGTTCCTAGCAGTCCAGACAAGGTCGAGCACGGCTTTCTTCAAGACAATAAGCTGTACAGAACCTTGTTGATATCCGAGAGCAAATATTGTTTATGTTGACAGTGCTCATCGTTTAATCAACATGATGTATTCTAGTTGCACAAGCTCGCCATGTGCGTGTGCATATCCTTTCCGAGAGCGGCAAGCATGTTTACTCCCGTACCCTGAACAGCAGCTGCAAGGTACTCGTACAGAAACGCCTACCTAGAAGATGGTATGCAAAGCTCGTCATATGCAAGGAAAATGTACACCGTTTACAAAACAAACACAACAGTCTATTCACCAAATGCATTCGAGGCTGGCTGCCATTATTAGTGTAGGTAGGGCAAAGAGAGTTGGGAAACAAAAAAAGATTCCCCGTCCTAATAACGCCTTGAACAAGAAAAAAACCGTCCCTGTATAGTCAACAAGAGCTAAGGACTAAGGTCTTTTTCAGTATCAGTATAGTACACTCACTTGAGTACGCCCACCGTTTCGGGATGCCAATGGCGCCCACCTGGCTCACCATGATTCCAGACTTGTCACCAGAAAGCTGGAAACTGCATCAGTACGTATAACAAATATCAAGTCCAACCACAAAATGACTGCTTTCAGGGCAGTTTTCATTCTTTTTGGTGTATTGAGAAGAAAGGGATGCCCAACGGCTGTTTTTTTTAATATGTAAAAATCAGTCGAGCTTATTTAGTCAGCATTGAACTGAGGCCTTTGTTGCTGCTAAAGCTAAATGGCCTTCATACCAAGCAGATTCTACATTACATAGGAAGACAAGTGGAGAAGAAGCCACATATTAAAATGTGTTTGATGCCGATTTCTCTTCAGATGCAGTTGCAGGAAAGAGAAGCTAAGAGATATGAGAAGGCCAAGCAGCAGCAAGAAAAACATGATCCCGATGAAAGGCAGGAAGTGCCGACTTGAAATTCTGAAAGGAAGGCGACCTATTGCTATTTTATAGGAATCAAGTCAGGATACTGCTGCACTCGGTTTGGTATTGCAAATGCAAAGTAGCTTTCAATAAATAAAACAGAGCAGGAGAGCCTTTTTTAATGGTAAAGTGCACCTCTGCCCACCTAATGTTACTGCCCAATGTGTTCCTGGACCACCACTCATGCTTCGGTTATGACATCAGCTGAAACAAGAAAGGGAGTCAGTTTATATAGAACTAATGAAGAGTAACAGAACATGATATAATCAAACAAAACATAGGATGATAGGCTGTATTCAATGTGACAAACACACAACTTAGTTCTCTGTGTTAATGTGATGAAACAGTCCTGAACTAGAAGTCTGGCCATGACAGAGATTGCCCACTCTGAATACTTTGATTTAACCAGATAAAGAATCATTGCTCTGCTTGTCGAGCATTACTTCCCTGATATAAAGGAAGGGAATAGCAAGGCATTCAAGCAAGCAGCTATGGAACTGTGACACAGAAGGCTAAAATGTCAGTGTGCTTGTTTCGTACAAAAGTAACAGAATAAAACATATGGCATACAGCAATTAGTTAATACCATATTGAGGAATTTTGCAGTTATGTTCAGCTTCCATCTGACAGTCCTGATCTAACTGTGGATAATCATAATCTTGAATACTTAAAGGAGGGTCCACTCGACCATCATTTTCAAATTGTGGAAGTATGGGATTTAGGTCATCATCAAACAGCAGCTGCATGTCATTATCATCCCATTCTTGTAGAACAGAGGTGTCAGTAAAAAGATCCCCAGATGAACTGAGAGTAAGGTTGTTTGAAGTCATTTGAATGTCCATGGGCATGGCAAGTGCAGGACTTGGAACTGGTTGTGTGGTGGCCGAACAAAAAACTCCATCTACTGGTATTACTTGACTAGAAGTTTCAGGGACAGGAGGTCGATACTCAATAATTTGTGCCCCTCCACCTGAAGTCTCCTGGTCAGTTAAAGGGCCCTTCTCCAGAGCATGGAACCTCATTTTCTTGTTTACATCAGCATTCCGCCAGTTGTTCCTGCGCTGCTGCTGCACCAGCTGATTGAGAAAACTGGGATTCTGGACAACGATTGCTAGAAGTGCCATCATCTGCTGCTGGTTCTGTTCCATTACTTGGAGGCGTTGAATTAAATTCTGCACTTCAAGATTAGATGTTTGCTGGTAGTGCCTGAGATCTACAAGCTGCTGCATGAGAAGAGCTTTATCCCTCTTAAGGGTTTCAATCTCCTTTTCTAGGCCACCATATTTTCCAATTTCGATATTTTCAGTACCAGGTGCAGATTTGACAGGTGCCTGCTTCTGCTCGCTAGGTGCTTCCTGAGGCGATTTCTTCTTTCTCTTGATGGTCTTCAGAAGATCCTTTTGGCCCCTAACAAAGCCTTCATTGGCCCACTCCCATCTATCAGGGTCAACTTTATGAAATCCCTGTTTACAAAAGGAAACAAGGGTAAGTTCACCTAATAAGAAATTTAAGAATGCTTCAAAATGAACAAACGACCTAGAGAACATCCAAACAAAACAATACTTCAATTTGTGCATAGGTTTTTTGAACAGTAAATAACAGATGAAGTGTTTCTTCTACTGATTTCAATACAGCGTTCTTAGTTACATTCTTCATGCTGTCATGAGTCACAACTCACAACAAGAGCTATTACATGCAGGAATGCAACCCAGTTTGCAAAAACCAGTTCGTTTTCATATTCAGTAAATGGACATGAAAGAATCAGTATCTAATTGGAAGGAAAAGCAGACCACTGATGAATCCCTGACGGCAAGCGTCAGGCAACCTTTTTATCCAGCCATTGAAGACTGATAATGATTTGCCAAAAGGACAACATCCAGCATACATGATTGAATCAGAAACCAAATTCGTAAACTTTCAAACATTCATCAAGCAACTTGGAACGGGGAAAACCCTTCTAATGCACATAAAACAATGGCACTCAGGGATATGACACAAAAGGATATTAGCAAATGTCAGCTCAAACCAAACATACATTTTCACGCAGCAAAACAACAGTCAAGAGATTCTTCCAGTACAGCAGGTAAAAGGCGGTTCTCACTGTTTATGAAGTTCAATAAATGACATATATTGGGAAAATAAAATATAAAAAGCGTTCAGATAACAACATGCACCCTTTCCCGCTAATAAAAACTGAGGAAAGATCACCAGAACTGCAACAACCAACACTTTGATCAGACCTACAAAAATACCATTTGGCCACACGCACAAAAATTAGAAGAAGAAAAGATTACATAAAACATTAACAAAGCGAATACTGATCTCACAGGAATGACTTTAGTCCCCTATGGCATTTGTTATATGCAATGAGGTTCTTATTGAGCAGAAAGCCATCACATGACAACCTATATCACCAGCCCAATTCAAATGTTCATTGTTTTGGTGGACTGCAGACCGAAATTAACTCCAAAATGACACCACTAACCCCAATAATTATACTCTCATGTTCTCAACACAACTGGCACCAAATTGAACAAAGCAACATCATGTAGCAAAATGGCATCAAGAGAAAATGCTCACTCAATCAGAAATTCAAACAGATTCGCTCAAGTTACATCGGAAGCTACTCAAATCAGGCAATTGGAGAATAAATTCCTACCTAGCAGAGACAATTATAAATTTATTACAGAACCTAGTCTGCAATGCCAATTGCATCCAATCCACCCAAAATCACATGGCTTTCGCGCAATCAGAAACAAACGAGGAAACACAGGGGATGAGGGAATCTCACATATGTGTTGAGCTGGCGTATGAAGCGGGTGAAGTTGTTGTGCTTGAAGTGCCTTGAAAGCTGGTCGCGCTCGAAGGCGTGTGAGTCCCAGACCACGAGGCTGCCGCCGCCGTCGCTCCAGGAGATCACCTCCTCGGTCGCCGGGTCCGAGACCATGTCGTACACCTTCGTCAGGAACGGCGCCACTTCCGGCGGCTTCGGCACCACCGCCACCGGTTCCGGCTCCGGTCCTTTTCCGGCCGATGCGCCCACATCGCCGGAGACTCCGCCACCGCCGGCGGCGGCGGAGGGAGGCTGAGGCGACCGGTTCTTAGAGTCCATAGAGATGCGGAACCCTAACCTTGTCGAAGATTCGAGATTGAGGCGGCGACGAGACGAGACGAGAAGGATGTATCTATCCGACTATCTGGGAGGCGATTTCGGTTTGGTTTTAAGATTTTGAGGAGATTTTGTAACGGGTGGGGGATTTGCGCCTTGTTTGTGTCGCCTCTGGGGTAAGAAAGAACATTGTAGAAGAGAGGATATTTATAGGTAATAGATCACGTAAGGCGCGAGCCCCGGAAAATACTTTTTGAAGAGCTGTGCTTACGTGTTCCTCTTTAGAGGATGACTTGTGGGCCAAGAAAACTTTTGGTCCCATATGTCGGTGGTGAGGCGTGCAACCCACGACGATTTCCTGGCGGAGGAAAGCGTACCGCGTGCATTTTCCACATTTTTCGCAGGTGGGTCCCACTTTTCTGTAGGACAGAAGAGTCGGCGTGCTTGTGTCACGTCCGACGGTGCGGTTTATGTACGTTTGGAATTCCTTACTAAACATTTTTTTGTCTCTGGCACATGGGCCACCAAGTAGGCCTCTGAGCTGTGGGTCCCGCGAGTCAGTTGGACGTAGCTGCTACAAACCGTGTGTGCTGTGTCAAGATAAGCGGTGGGCCGGACCGGGTCGGAAGAAGCAGCGCAACCTTGGGCGACGTAATGCAAATTCCAAATGTTAGGACTGACGCGGACTAAGTACTCCCTCGTTCTTTTTAATAACGTTTTAGGAATTCATTTTTTAGGAATTTATTTTTATTCTTCTTTTTTAATAATGTTTTAGGAATTTATTTTTGGTCTTATATAGATGATGTTTTGGATTTTTTATGTAGTGTTTCTTCAAAGTGCCTCTATTAAAGCTGTTAGTCATAAATATTGGCTGAGTAGTATAACTGCTATTGACTACAAATAAGGGTGCTAAGGGAGGCAAAGATGTCACAAAGAAAGAAATAAAATTCCACCTTGTTCTTTGGACCAGAGCCCAAAACATCATCTAATAGCGAACAAGAAAGTATCTTATTGTTTCTTGAGCCGAAAGTCAGAAATCCTAATCATTTATAATAAAATTTAATAAATTATAATTATAAATCTCAGTCTAAAGAACAGACCATGTACAGACGTCATCGTCGTTAGTGGAAGTCGACCCGTCAATCTCGGTTCCAACACGGACGCGCTCTCGTTTCTTCTTTGCGTGTGAGGTGAGCACTTTGGACTTTGCCTTTGACCACGCGACGAATAACAGTCACACAAATCGCTCTTGCTGCTTAGTGCTTACTGTTAGGACAAGCGCAACAAATAATTACCGCTTGGTTTTGTAAGTGAACTAACTCCTAACCTAATGTAAATCCACAGTCTGTTTCTGAATGGTTTCCCTTCTTTTGTGTGTCTTGTTGCACGCAACAAAAGGTCCAATCTTTTTAATTTTTGTTTATCTTGTAGTTTCTTCGTAAGTTAAAAAGCTAAATTTAAAAATGTAATAGTTTTTAAGTGAATTTTTCAAACATCTTCTCGAATTTAAAATTATATATACTATCTACATAGGCACCTTTATTATTTAGTGCCATATAAAAAACACAATTAAAAGTTATCGCCACAGCTCAGAAAAGCATCGAAGTAATCCCACGGGAACAAGTAGTACAAGAAAACTATAACCGATTGGTCAGTTGGAGCCCATGCTATCCGTCACCAGTTTATGTGTTTACTCCCAACGAAGTTTGGTGCTACGCTTCGTCGAATTAGCCCACTTTGGTTCGACAAATTTGATTTTCTTGACATGAACCTATATATATAGAAGAGTGCGCATAGTATAGCGATGAGCTTGTCCCCTCAACTGTTTTCGTTTTCGTTTTGCTTCCTTTTTTCCCTGTAAACTTCGTTATCCTGTAGTCTATCCCTGTTTACTTTATGAAAAGCAGCGTAAGCCTGCTTTTCGTCAAAAAAAAATTGTTTTGAAGTATTCCGTTGTATTTGCCGAGTATGTTGTGATATTCATATTCGTGTTTTGTTTGACCTTAGTAACCAACAAGTCTAAGAACTGTAAATAAAGGGGGAGAATTCAAGTTGCTAGATGTGTGTTTTGGTGGATTGGGAAGATCAGAACTGAATGTGGTGTTAATTGTGGACACTTTCATCTTAAAAGGCAAATTCTCGTAAGGTATTACAACTAGCTCTTTTTCTTGTACTCCATTTGGAGGCCATTTTAACCACACGAACAGGAAATAGATGGGAAAGGAAGCAACTACTGTTTGTAGGTGCTCTTTCTAGTCTGAACTCTCTGCAGCCTGCACTGCTTGAACTGAGCCAACTATTCTTTGACAAGCACCGATAGCTGAATGAGCAGTATCTCACAGCAAACACTGGCTTGTATGGTACCGTCTGGTGGATGCTTATGACAAATATTGAAGACTGCAACTCACTGCAAATCGCATATGCTGCTGCCTCATGGAGCTTGATGAGCAAGAGGAGAGCGAGTGATGCCCCTTACTTAGAACTATATATGATTGGTTCTATGTGTATTCATTTCTGAAGGTTTATAGTAATGTTTTGAAGTGATTATATATGCATCAAGTCATACTAAGTGAATGCTGTGGGTGTTCATCAGTTTCTTTGCCATTCTCGTCAGTGCTCATTCTATTGCTTTCAGCCATTGATCTGAAAGAACCCTAAATCTAATACCCTAGCTAAGTAAGTAATTAGCGGGTAATTAAATTAATTATTGCATTTCATCAACCATTGTTACAATTAAGATTACAAACTGGATTGCATTGTAGCATTGCATTTACAATGGCAAAATTTCATTATTTTCATTACAAGTTATTTTACAAAATTAGAAATAAAAACCCCGGCGTCGAGGTCTTCGGCGTAGGAGCAAATGCGTGTTTCTTCGTTCTTCGCCTGCAAGTAGAATTGTCATTAATATCAAACCAAACCTATTTTCTTAGGTAATTAGAGAATTAGATAGTTAACAATCCAAGGGAGAATAAGTAAATTAAGTAAAGTTGCCGTCAGTGCCCCTGGGCTGCTAGGGCCAATTCGAGAACGTCATAGAGACTCCCCAGACCGTCCCGGGCCGGTCGGCACCTCTCGTCTCGGTGGGCGTCATCATTCGGCAAACTCTAGAAAACAAAAACCCGCATCACTTACCCCAGCCCAAAGCCCTCATTTCATCCATTCAAGCAGCCCACTCATTTCAGCCATAGCCAACATATATACATTTTAGCCCACAAGTGAAATTCATTCATTTCAGCCCACAAGCCACAAATTTCACATCAATTTCCAGCCCACTCATCTCAAAGATCACGGTGCTCGGTTCCCTCTTTTGACCGAAGGTTCTTGATGAGAACAACAAGACTCGGGAGAGGATAAGCGCAACCACGAGCCAGTGCAGCCAACAAAAACCAAAGAGACCCAATACACCTCCCCAAAGATTTCCAAACCGCCTCAATGCACTTGCATTGCCGCAAGCCCCAGAGGATAAGCACAACCCAAGCCACGGCCATTCCACACCGGAAGCCACCGGAGCCACCACAAATCCCAAAGAAAACACAAGCGCAGCACCTTCGCCGAGGCCGAAGGTGATGAGCGATCGCAGAGTGCGGCCGGCGAAAGACCAATGGAGGAGGCCATCGGCAGCAGAGGACCGAAGAAGCCGAGGAGGGTGGACAACCATCGTGGAGCCGGCAACAACAAGGAGGCAAAAGACAAGACAACGGGACCACTACGAGGCAAGGACTTCCACATCCCAAAAGCGACAAGCCACACCTTCGTCCCCGACAACGACAACAAGTGCAAGCCACCGCGGTCCCCATCGACCCAACTTTCCTTCTTCACCCGACACCAACAAGTAGGTTTCTACCTTCCCTTGTTGCCATTTCTTTCTTCCTTGGGAGCATCCAAGCCAAACCACCAGAGGAAGGAACCTCACCATACCAACAACTACTTCATAGCCACACCAAACACATCACCCGAATATTAGCATCAAGACTCGTAACCTTAAGGTATGCCATCAATTGCGGTAGAATAAAGCAAGTAATAGAGGTTTAAAACGAGTAAATAAAATGCATGTAAAATACTAGAGGAGGAAAGCTAGCACCGTAAGCGTCTCTGCGTGTGGAGGCTGTCATCCAACCCCGCCGTGGCCGAGGCGCCGACCGTCAGAAAGCGGCCATAGCAAAACCACTCAAGCCGGTGAATCGCCCCATCCACCGAAGGAGGAACCGATAAGTAGATCCCCAACCAAACCTCCGATCTGATGGATCCACCGGACCCGAGCCGAGAGAGGAGGCGCGAGGCGCCATGGCCGGTAGTGGAGAGGGGAGCCGAGGAAGTAGAGGAGGCGGCGCGGCGCGCGAGGAGCCGTGAGAGGCGGCGCATGACCGGCGCGAGGAGGCGCAGAGGAGAGGCGCGAGGCGCCGGGTAGGCGCGGTGAAGAAGGGAGCCGGCAAGAGGAGGAAGCGAGGGGAGGCGCCGAGTGGGGTGCCGAGAGGAGGCGCGGCATGGAGGCGCCCAGGAGGCGGCAGAGAGTGGGAGCGTGAGGAGGCGTGGAGGCGCGGTGACGGAGGAAGCCGAGAGGCGCAGGAGGCCAAGAGGTGAAAAGGTGGGGCGCGAGAATGAAGAGGAGGAGGAGGCGCGGTGTAAAGGGAGGAGGCCAGCGTCGGTGGGCGCGTGCGTGAAGCCAATGAGTCAAGCGTGCCGTGTGCTTGTGGGGCCAACAAATTAATGCAAGCTCAATAGGACTAGATTTTAGTTATTATTGTTAATCGCTCATTTATTATTTTCTTGCTTCAACCCGTTGTAAATTAAGTTCTATCGAGATCCCCCTAAGCCTAGTCAGTGAGGCTACCCGATTAGGAGTAAATGAAGAAAGGGGGGGATTATTTCTCTATTTAGTCCCTTTCTAAAATTAGTAGTAAATATTTAGTTTAAGTGTAGTATTAAATACTGCAGAATTCGAGCGATCACTAAGCGGAGAACAAGGCTGATTTCTAGCGCTTCAAATACCCGACATATCGTGCAAGCTCATTCTTCGATCATGCACGTAGCTATGTTCAAAATATGTGTATTTCCAGCAATATGAATAATCCTAGTTAAATGCATAAAACCATTGTTTTAAAAAGAAATCGAGAGAATGAAGATGCTATGATGTTATGATAAGTAAGATGAGAAAAGAAAAGAGGAGAAAAAGAAAGAGAGAAAGAAGAAATGAAATGCTCAGTTGTGGTACTGCTGAGATGAGCAGCAGGCCCACAAGCAGAGATGTATTTGGTGGGTAAAGAGGTTCAGGGAAAGGATGCAGAGAGGCTAGGCGGACCTCTTTACATAGGGCTATGATGTAAGGACTTACCCGCTTTCACTCGGATAGGGACCGTATTACGTGCCAACCAATTTTCCGTTTTGGACGGGCGGAAAATAGTATCCTATTACGTTAATCTAATCCACCACATTGGGTAAGTACTTAGGTGTGAGTAAGAGATGGACGAAGCTCAAGTGAGTAAGTCCCAGACGCTATATGCGTTAAGTGGAGTGTTGGACCGGGAGCCGGTCCAACCAAACACTATTGGAAGTCGGTGGAGCCCAAGTGAGCGACTTGGTACACCGATGGATAATAGTGGGCTGGTGGATAAATTAACGTAAGCGGGGAAAAGTTCGTACTCACTGAATCGATTCCATACCTAAGGCGGTGTGGAAGAACCTAGCTAAGAAGGTTCGAGTAGCTTTGGGTACAGTGGTACAAGCTCGCGCAGGCTAAGAAAATCATGAATTCATGCGATTCACCTGGAATGTGGACTACGTGATCGCTAGGATCGTACCCTCACTGGTGAAAAATAGAAATTATTTGAGAATTAAAAATGCAAGAATGAATATTTTCATAGTTTAATTTCAGAATAAAGGAGGCTATAATTTGGACTAAGGACATGAGATCATATCAGTGCATTTATTGCTAATATGCTTGCTGAGTACCGTGGTACTCACCCTTGCTATTAATCTCCTTTGTTAGACCCTAGTCCGCTCGAGGAGGTATACGAGCGAGATGAAGGGAAGCAGGTGGCGAGTCGTCTGGAGAAGAGGAGGGAGATTATGAGGATCCAAGCGAGGTGGACCCGTATACTTGGTGGGGCGACTAGAAGGCCCAGTGGAGTGGGCGGAGGAGCCCTGGGTATTAGTCTTACTTTTGCTATAAGTGGCACTTTTGTAATACTGCACGGTAGGCCATGTGGCCGTTCTTTGTACTAAAATCTACAGATATCTATGTTATTGTTCCGATGCGCTACTCGTAAAGGGTTACCATTTGCCGGAGCAAATGTTCTACTTGATCGAGCAAATAGTAAACCGCTTGTCCCATGCGCTTATCCGCTCGAGAGGATAATAATGCGTGGGGCGTCACAGGTGGTATCAGAGCAATAAGATAGGGCCACGCTAATAATGTAGAGGCTGTAGATAGGATTAAGTGGACTTTCACACTTGCTATATTGCACTAAGCTTTGTTTAATTCTCATCCTAATGTCTATTTCCGTCCTATTCTACTTCAAGAGTATTATGTTAAAATCTTCTCTGTCTTAGAGTATATTTATATATTTAAGCTAACATAGAACCTGTACTTTCGGTTGTAGTGGATATTCTATGTGTATGTCTTGTAATGTCATTTAATCCGCACTGCTCTTGCTTAATTGAATATTGTGGAACCTGGTAAGATAGCCATGCAACCTAGGGCAGGTTGTTTGCATTCTAGATGTGGGCAGATCATTTTAAGGCAGTAGTGTGCCAGGGTTAGTGGCATATAGCTAGAATTCGCAAGGTTGATTCCTATCTCTCGACAGGATACACCATGCCCATAGTTTTCTTTTCCATTCCCTTCTATTTTAAGAAAAGAAAAATCATCAGTCTTTTAGAAATTACCTTAATATTATATGGAACCTAAATTAAATCAAGACTGATGATGAAAAATCACTTACCTGATTTATGCTAAACTTGAGATTTCCCGAACGAGTGGTTCGTGGCGCACCCGAGCGCAGACTCAAGCGTACCAGGACGAAGTCTCGGGCGTACTCAGGATGAGCCACGAGCGTGGTCCCAAACACGTAGTTTTGGGCGACCTCGAGAGCGGGTTCTCGGCGTGCGAGATACGAGAATTCCAGTAGCGAGGATTGGATTTCTCTTTTTCTTTTCTTCTTCCTTCTTTTGGTTTTATTTGGAGTTGGTTCTTTTTGCCTTGGAGTTTGCTTAAGAAAGATCCGTAAGACCTCTAACCAGCCAGTGCAGTAAATATTCTCACCCTAATTCAAGGTCTTTGTTAGCAGATAAGTCATTCTAAATTCTGTAACTCACCATAAATTTCTTCTCTTTAAATATGATTGCTAAACAGATCAAAAATTTAGGAAGTCCGCCGTTATCCTTTAGAGAAAGGGTGTGGGTAGAAATGTTTAACCGTTGTAATCAAAACAAATCGCCTTGCTTCAGTAGGATGGATGAGAGTCCGCAAACGAGTAAGAATTGGGATTAAGGTTGGGTCCTCCTCACCTGCACTGAGAGAACAACCACGTAAGATCCACCTAACCATCAAGAGCAACAACTTCCAGCGGTTGTACTGTGCCTTGACCAATCCTCATCTGCTTGACCTGCAGATCCCTTAAGAGTAATGGGGGAGGTTCTCAGATTCTTGGAAACTTCTAGAAAAGAGTCCCAGGAGAGCCGGAATCACTTTATGGAATCCCTTTTCAACAAAGTAGCAAACCTCGTCCTCCACCGCCCAGGGTCGATCTTGCAGATCTTCTTCAAACTCGACCTCCTACTTTTGCAAAAGCCGCCGATCCTTT
This sequence comes from Dendrocalamus sinicus, assembly GCA_036346575.1. NCBI lineage: Eukaryota > Viridiplantae > Streptophyta > Magnoliopsida > Poales > Poaceae > Dendrocalamus > Dendrocalamus sinicus. The sequence goes on from CM070658.1 coordinate 27,665,844, forward strand.
GGATGCTAGCGATTGGCTGGGTGAGATAAGGAAAAAAAAGCTAGATACAGTGGGATGTTCCAATGAAGAGAAATCAGGATACACCACTCACCAATTAATGGACCAAAGAAATGAGTGGTGGCTCACGATACCGCAATAGAGTTAGTACACACTTATCACTTGGAAGGATTTCAAGCAAAAGTTACTGAAACCCATGTCCCTACAGGGAGATTAGAGTTGAAGAAGAAAGAGTTTAGAGTCTTAACCTAGGGGAACAAGAAGATGATTGATTACCTCAGTCAATTTAATGATCTTTCCGCTATGCCACCGAGGATGTGAGCACCGAGGAAAAGAAGATAGATAGATTTAAAGAGAGCAACACATTCCTTTGTTTCTGAGATTGTTGGAAGAGAATAAGTTGTTGTCTAAACCCTTAATTAAACCTATGGTGATGAGTACACCTGCAGGCATAATAGAGGTATCATTCATGAAGAAAAACCAAACTATTATAACACCAAGTTCTTAGTTGACCTCTGTGTCATAGACTTGAGTGGCTTGGATATGATACTAGGCATGGATTGATTATCAATGCATGGAGTGAACATAGACTATGAAAATAAGAGTGCTACCATTAGAAGACTTGGTGGAAATAGAATGATGTATGTGGGCACTAGAACAATTCAATAGCCAGCCATTCCTAGTTTAGCTAGCATGAAAAGAAGGAACTTGTGATATACCCGTAGTAAAAGAATTCCCGATGTTTTTCCTAAGAGTTACTGTGATTGTCGCTTTGATAGAAAAATAGATGGGCCATAAATGTAATTCCGTGCACACCCTATTTCAAAAGGCTATATGGAATGAATCCACATGAGTTAATCGAATTAAAGAAGCAATGATGATTTTCAAGCAAAAGGATTGATCGAGAAAGCACTTGACCATGGGGGCCCAGTGCTATTTGTAGAAAAGAAGGATGGCAATCAAAGGTTATGCATAGACTATAGGGAGTTTAGTGGTGTCACCATTACAAATAGATATCCTCTTCCTCGATAGATGATTTAATTGATTAACCGAGAGGAGCGAAGGTATTATCAAGAATAGACCGAGATCGTGATATCAACCGATTAAAATCAAGACTTGGATATTGAGAAGACAGCTTTTGTCTCCGGATATGAACATCATGAGTACACCGTTATTCCTTTTGGCTTAACCAATGCCCCAAATTGTCTCCATGAATCCTATGGATAAACTATTCATGAAATATCTTGATGAGTTCAAGTGATCTTTATTGAGGATATTCGATATATTCCAAAAGTGTGGAAGAGCATGAACGTCATCTTACCATTGCCCAGAATTAGTAGAGGGCATCACCGTTTGCTAAGTTCAAGAAATGTGCCTTTGGTTAGACCAAGTATCCTTCTTAGGCCATATTATTTCGTGAAGAGGGATTGAAGTTGACCATGCTAAATTCGAAGTTGTAACCACTTGGGTTCAACCCACTAATGTGAAAGGGATCCGTAGTTTCTCGGATTTGCTTGGTTATTATCGCAGATTTATCAAAGATTTTTCACAGATTGCAGTCCCTCACTAAGCTCTTGAGAAAAGAAACTCCTTTTGTATGGACTGAAAATTGTGAACGGAGTTTCAGATTTTAAAACAAAGGTTAACCATAGCACCTATCTTAGCATTGTCGGAAGATGGACTAGATTATGTGGTATATTGTGGTGCATCCAAACATGGGATAGGAAGTGTGATGATGCAAAATGAAAGAGTTGTTGCGTATGCATCTAGACAATTGAGACCCTATGAGTTAAACTACCCTAACCATGATTTAGAATTGGGAGCATAGTTTTGCATTGAAGATATGGAGAAATTACCTATATTGATCTCAATGTACCTTGTTTAGTGATCACAAAAGTCTTAAGTACATCTTCACCCAGAAGGAATTGAATATGAGGCAAAGAAGATGGTTTGGGTTGATTAAGGATTATGACCTTACCATTAATTATCATCCAAGTAAAGCCAATGCAATAGCGATGCTCTCATCGAAAGTTAAATGCCACCAAGTTACACTAGAAAATCCTATTTTAGAGATTACACAAGCCTTAGTGAAATGAGAATAGAAGTTCGAACATCTACTACTTAGGCTACCATAGCAACCATGATATGTCATCCAACTTTAGTAGACCAGATTAGAGAAAAGCAAATGTTGGATTTATTTATCGTGAAGAGATCCAAGAATCAAAGAAGGACACCATCGAGTTTCGCTTAGATGATCCAGAAATTTTATGGCGACAAAATCGGATTTGAGTACCAAAAGATGATAATATTAAGGAAACCTTTTCGGAGGCTCATGACACTCCTATACCATTCATCTCGGTGGAACAAAAATGTATCGAGATTTAAAGGAGAATTTCAGGTGGGCTAACATGAAAAGAGAGATAGCCTTATATGTTAGCCATGTGATTCTGTTAGAAGATTAAAGCGAACATCAACGATCGCCAGGATCATAAAGCCATTAGAAATCCTGAATGGAAATGGGAAGATATATGCATGGATTTTATTACAGTCTACTGTTACCCCTAAGAAGAAGGATGTTATTCGGTTATAGTAGATCGTCGACAAAATTAGCTCATTTTATTGCCATCAATCAAAAATATTCGGTGGATAGATTGGCGAATTATATGTGGAATGAATTGTTTCTCGAGGGGATACCTAAGACTATCACTTTAGACCGAGGATCGCTCGCTCGATTTCGGTAAAGCTTAAACAAAACATTAAGCACCCACTTAATTTTAGCATGGCCTATCATCCCGTAAAGAGTGAATCAAATTCTTGAAGATATGTTGAGAGTGTGTGTTTTGAATTTTGGAAGGATCATGGGATGAATATTTACCACTAGCGAATTTGTATATAATAATAGCTATCATCCAAAGATTCAGATGGCCCCATATGAAGCATTGTATGGACGGAAGTGTCGATCCTCATGTGATGGTATGAAATAGGAGAAAAGCCATTAATGGGACCATAATTGGTAAGGGAATATGATAGAAAAGATTAAGATCATCGTGAGAGACTCAAAATAGCTCAAAGCGGACAAAAGAGCTATGCGAGATCAATGTAGACGAGATTTACATTTTTAAGTTGGAGATTACGTTTATCTGAAGATCTCACCTCTGCGAGGAGTTCACGATTTGGAGTAGATGGAAAAGTAATTCCCGATGCATAGAGCCTTTCGGATTATACAAAGAAAAGGGAACTCTACCCTATCAATTAGAACTTCCTACCCAGTGGTCCAGGATACATAACGTCTTCCATGTCTCCCAACTTCGGAAGTGTCTGCGTGAACCTTCTCAACATTTGACCGATCTAATCATACCCCGCCAAGCGGATTGGACTTATGAAGAGCACACTGTGAAGATTTTGGAAATAGAAGATCGTCGTTTACGGAATCGAACTATTCGTTTCTGTAAAGTCTTATGGAAGAATCATTCGGTCCGTGAAGCTACATGGGAAAAAGAAGAATTGCGTGAGACCTACCCCAACCTATTCAAGAACACACCCGATTTCGCGGACGAAATCGCCTAAAGGGGGGAAGACTGAAAGAACCCTAAATCTAATACCCTAGCTAAGTAAGTAATTAGCGGGTAATTAAATTAATTATTGCATTTCATCAACCATTGTTACAATTAAGATTACAAACTGGATTGCATTGTAGCATTGCATTTACAATGGCAAAATTTCATTATTTTCATTACAAGTTATTTTACAAAATTAGAAATAAAAACCCGTGCCGAGGTCTTGGCGAGGAGCAAATGCGTGTTTCTTCGTTCTTCACTGCAAGTAGAATTGTCATTAATATCAAACCAAACCTATTTTCTTAGGTAATTAGAGAATTAGATAGTTAACAATCCAAGGAGAATAAGTAAATTAAGTAAAGTTGCCGCCGGTGCCCCGGGTGCTAGGGCCAATTCGAGAACGTCATAGAGACTCCCGCACCGTCCCGGGCGGTCGGCACCTCTCGTCTCGGTGGCGCCATCATTCGGCAAACTCTAGAAAACAAAACCCGCATCACTTACCCCAGCCCAAAGCCCTCATTTCATCCATTCAAGGCAGCCCACTCATTTCAGCCCATAGCCAACATATATACATTTTAGCCCACAAGTGAAATTCATTCATTTCAGCCCACAAGCCACACCCACATCAATTTCACCCCAGCTCATCTCAAAGATCACGGTGCTCGGTTCCCTCTTTTGACCGAAGGTTCTTGAACAGAACAACAAGACTCGAGGAGAGGATAAGCGCAACCACGAGCCACCGCAGCCAACAAAACCAAAGAGACCCAATACACCTCCCAAAGATTTCCAAACCGCCTCAATGCACCGCATTGCCGCAAGCCCCGAGGATAAGCACAACCCAAGCCACAGCCATTCCACACCGAAGCCACTGGAGCCACCACAAATCCCAGCAAAACACAGCGCAGCACCTTCGGCGAGGCCGAAGGTGATGAGCGATCGCCAGAAGTCGGGCCGTAAGACCACGGAGGAGGCCATCGGCAGCAGAGGACCGAAGAAGCTGAGGAGGGTGGACAACCATCAGGGAGCCGGCAACAACAAGGAGGCAAAAGACAAGACAACGGGACCACTACGAGGCAAGGACTTCCACATCCGGCAAAAGCGACAAGCCACACCTTCGTCCCGACAACGACAACAGTGTAAGCCACCGCGGTCCCCATCGACCCAACTTTCCTTCTTCAGCCCGACAGCCCAACAAGTAGGTTTCTACCTTCCCTTGTTGCCATTTCTTTCTTCCTTGGGAGCATCCAAGCCAAACCACCCAGAGGAAGGAACCCTCACCATACCAACAGCTACTTCATAGCCACAGCCAAACACATCACCCGAATATTAGCATCAAGACTCGTAACCTTAAGGTATGCCATCAATTGCGGTAGAATAAAGCAAGTAATAGAGGTTTAAAACGAGTAAATAAAATGCATGTAAAATACTAGAGGAGGAAAGCTAGCACCGTAAGCGTCTCTGCGTGTGGAGGTCGTCATCCAACCCCGGCCGGAGCCGAGGCGCCGACCGTCAGAAAGCCGCCATAGCAAAACCACTCAAGCCGGTGAATCGCCCCATCCACCGAAGGAGGAACCGATAAGTAGATCCCCAACCAAACCTCCGATCCGGATGGATCCACCCGACCGAGCCGAGAGAGGAGGCGCGAGGCGCCATGGCCGGGTAGTGGAGAGGGGAGCCGAGGAAGTAGAGGAGGCGCGCGCGCGGCGAGGAGCCGTGAGAGAGGAGGCGCCATGACCGGCGGTGAGGAGGCGCAGAGAGAGAGCGCGAGGCGTCGGGTAGGCGCGGTGAAGAAGGGAGCCGGCAAGAGGAGGAAGCGAGAGGGGAGGCGCCGAGTGGGGTGCCGAGAGGAGGCGCGGCATGGAGGCGCCCAGAGGAGGCGCAGAGTGGGAGCGTGAGGAGGCGTGGAGGCGCGGTGACGGAGGAAGCCGAGAGGCGCAGGAGGCCAAGAGGTGAAAAGGTGGGGCGGCGGAAAGAAGAGGAGGAGGAGGCGCGGTGTAAAGGGAGGAGGCCAGCGTCGGTGGGCGCGTGCGTGAAGCCGATGAGTCAAGCAGCCGTGTGCTTGTGGGGCCAACAAATTAATGCAAGCTCAATAGGACTAGATTTTAGTTATTATTGTTAATCGTTCAGTTTATTATTTTCTTGCTTCAACCCGTTGTAAATTAAGTTCTATCGAGATCCCCCTAAGCCTAGTCAGTGAGGCTACCCGATTAGGAGTAAATGAAGAAAGGGGGGGATTATTTCTCTATTTAGTCCCTTTCTAAAATTAGTAGTAAATATTTAGTTTAAGTGTAGTATTAAATCTCGCAGAATTCGAGCGATCACTAAGCGGGAGAACAAGGCTGATTTCTAGCAGTTCTGAAATACCCGACATATCAGGCAAGCTCATTCTTCGATCATGCACGTAGCTATGTTCAAAATATGTGTATTTCCAGCAATATGAATAATCCTAGTTAAATGCATAAAAACCATTGTTTTAAAAAGAAATCAGAGAATGAAGATGCTATGATGTTATGATAAGTAAGATGAGAAAAGAAAAGAGGAGAAAAAGAAAGAGAGAAAGAAGAAATGAAATGCTCAGTTGTGGTACTGCTGAGATGAGCAGCAGGCCCACAAGCAGAGATGTATTTGGTGGGTAAAGAGGTTCAGGGAAAGGATGCAGAGAGGCTAGGCGGACCTCTTTACATAGGGCTATGATGTAAGGACTTACCCCGTTTTCACTCGGATAGGGGACCGTATTACCGTGCCAACCAATTTTCCGTTTTGGACGGGCGGAAAATAGTATCCTATTACGTTAATCTAATCCACCACATTGGGTAAGTACTTAGGTGTGAGTAAGAGATGGACGAAGCTCAAGTGAGTAAGTCCCAGACGCTATATGCGTTAAGTGGAGTGTTGGACCGGGAGCCGGTCCAACCAAACACTATTGGAAGTCGGTGGAGCCCAAGTGAGCGACTTGGTACACCGATGGATAATAGTGGGCTGGTGGATAAATTAACGTAAGCGGGGAAAAGTTCTGTACTCTGAACTGGATTCCATACCTAAGGCAGTGTGGAAGAACCTAGCTAAGAAGGTTCAGAGTAGCTTTGGGTACAGTGGTACAAGCCTGCGCAGTGCTAAGAAAATCATGAATTCATGCCAGTTCACTGGAATGTGGACTACGGTGATCGCTAGGGATCGTACCCTACTGGGTGAAAAATAGAAATTATTTGAGAATTAAAAATGCAAGAATGAATATTTTCATAGTTTAATTTCAGAATAAAGGAGGCTATAATTTGGACTAAGGACATGAGATCATATCAGTGCATTTATTGCTAATATGCTTGCTGAGTACCGTGGTACTCACCCTTGCTATTAATCTCCTTTGTTAGACCCTAGTCTGCTCGAGGAGGTATACGAGCAGGATGAAGGGGAAGCAGGTGGCGCTGAGTCGTCTGGAGAAGAGGAGGGAGATTATGAGGATCCAAGCGAGGTGGACCCCGTATACTTCGGCTGGGACGACTAGAAGGCCCAGTGGAGTGGGCGGAGGAGCCCTGGGGTATTAGTCTTACTTTTGCTATAAGTGGCACTTTTGTAATACCAGACTGTAGGCCATGTGGCCGTTGCTGTACTAAAATCTACAGTATCTATGTTATTGTTCCGATGCGCTACTCTGGTAAAGGGTTACCATTTGCCGGAGCAGTGTTCTACTGATCAGGCAAATAGTAAACCGTTTGTCCCATGCAGTTATCCGGCTCTGAGAGGATAATAATGCGTGGGGCGTCACATGATCGATATGCAACGATGCCGTCTCGATCGGCAGAAAATCATCATCAGTGACTTAACGGCTTAATTGGAATCCATCGATCAGCACACGCCGCCGCGGAGTGGTTCTTCGTATCAAGAACCCATGGTAGCCCACCGACCCACCGAGGAAGGCGCGGAGCGGGAGGCCGCGCTGGGGAGGTGGTGAATATGAGGAGGAGGATGCCTCCTGGGCGGAGCCGGCGGCTACGGCGCGCCCGCAGCCGCCGGCGGTTCAACGGCGCTGAGCGCGAGGAAGCTGGGACCTGGCCACCTGGGTGATGGATCATGGATAGATCGGCTTATATACGGGTGGGCGGTGGGCCGGAGTCTGCAGTGAATGAGCTAGAGCGGAAGAGCACGGGTAGGCTGGTTCAGCGGGGACAGGTGTCAACCTGTGGTTGGCTGGCAGCGTCTTTGATACAGGGCAGACTCTCCTTGCGGGAAAAAATTCCCTGCAGCGCGTATGGAGACTCCATCCGCTGCATACGTATTCCCAACATGCTACATGTGGACCACCGACGAATCAGACGCTCGCGAGGACGCCGCCTCCTCCCGTACCACGCTCGGCTTGCTCTTCGGAAAAAAAGAAGTTTGCTAGTACAAAAAAACTTGTTCACTTACTCAAGAAATAGGCAGAATCGAATAAACCATATGGTGCAAAATAGAGATAGATTTGTAGTGATAGGATCGGTGTTGATGATCATTGTGTCAAATGACATATCGTAAATGGTCTGACATGATTAATGTACAATGTAATTTTTTTGAATGTGAAATATATATGCCATGTTGGATGGTTTTGAAGTCTGTAATGTGATGGCTATGTTAGAGAAGTTTTTTTATCTAGTTACTTGCAAGATCAAATCTAGAATGTTTGAAGGGCTGATGAAGCCAAGCCGAGCGTGGTACGGGAGGAGGCGGCATCCTCGCGAGCGTCTGATTCGTCGGTGGTCCACACGTCGCACGCTGGGAATACGTATGCAGCGGATGGAGTCTACAGACGCGCTGCAGGGAATTTTTTTCCCTCCTTGCAGATATTACACGTTTATATCATATTTCATACCTTTTTCTTAAAATCGGACAATGCTAGATACAAATATAAACAAGTAGAGTTTCAATCACAAATATTTATCTGGATAATACATAAAAACATAAATCATATATATTGCAAAGATTAATCAACTATACTAACTTTTTAGATGTTAATCTTTTTTTTTGATACTATTAATTTCTTTTTCTACTTACTAACATTTTTTAGTGTACAAAAGTGGATGCACTCATGCATATACACTCCACACGCACGATCATAACTCTCACACAAGTGGATACATCTACTAGTATATATTTAATTAGAATGAAGATCTATATCTTAGAGAATATAAGCACGTATTTTAACCACTAAATATATTTGCATGTGCTTGTTCTCTCCTCCTTTCAACCTAGACCGAGCGTATAAGTACGAAATCTTTAGTTTGATCTAGGGTTCGAACTCAGCACGGAAGGGGATCGAAAACACTAACCCACCACTGAACTATCGCTATAATTACTAAGTACTGCATTTGCAGACAGACACTAAAATCCAAAACAAGTGGCCGTAGCTATCTGAGCCGGCCCAACCAAAACCCTACACAATGACACGCGCGCGTACAGGACAGGGCAAGCTGCCATCACCACCACAAAGGCCCCATACTTTGTACTTTATAACTTTTAACTTCACTAAATAAATAAACACGACAGTTTTTTCATCGTCCTTTTAAAATGATAATTTTTTTAAAATAACTTATTGGTATTTAATTTATTTACATAAATACTCACTTTAGGAACAAAAATCATTACTACAACCAAAAAATAGATCCAAAAATAGACACACGGGCATGAGGCGAGAGTTCGAGGGTGAAGCACTGTGGATTGCCATCGTTACAGTCACCTCCGGAGCCGCTGCTGTCTTTGAGGGTGTCTCTGGCTCAACTCCTCAGCCAGCTTTCTCATCAAGTCCTCCCACTCCTCGGCTTCATCCTCCACTCCTCTTGAGTCGCGCCGCCCTCCACTCAGCAGGGCCGGCTCTGGGGTAGGCCGGAGGGGTGCCGGCCTAGGGCCCCGGGCCAGGGAGGGCCCACCCACCCCCCCCCCCCCCGCGCCAGACTATCAGGTACCAAACTCCCCAAATAAGGTCAGCTTTATTAGAACTAGAGAAATCTTCTACTGATGATCCAAAAGCAGTAAGTGACGCTCAATCTTTGGTAACTGCACTTGAGAATTTTGAATTTTTAGTTGGTATGGTTATTTGACATGATATTCTGTTTTCTGTAAATATGGTGAGCAAGAAATTACAATCTAAGATTGTGTGTATGGATGCCACTCTCACACAAATTGAAGGGGTCATCTCATTTTTTTTAAGAGGTACAGAAATGAAGGCTTCACTGCTAGTATTGATATTGCAAAAGTTATTGCATCTGAAATGGATGTAGAGCCAGAATTTCCCATAAAACGTCAAAGTAAAAGAAAGAAGCATTTTGATGAACAAAATGACCAAAATGAAGAAATACAATCACTATAGAATCCTTGAGTTAATTACTTTATTGTCATGGTTGATGTTGCAATTGCTTCATTGACTAGTCGATTTGAGCGATTGAAGGCATTTGAAAATGTGTTTGGTTTCTTATTCAACTCAAAAATCTAAAGTCTCGGATGATAATGATCTACTGAGGTGTTGCACTACTTTTGTACAAGCTTTTTCTCATGATGGGTCATCCGACGTTGAGTTTAATGATTTTTTCTCTGAATTAAAAGTCTGCAAGTCACCTTGCCAAATGATAAGATGTCAAGATATGAGATTCTTGATTCATTATACCGCAGATTGCTACCCAAATGTCTCTGTTGTATATCGAATTCTTCTAATCGTGCACTGTGATCGTAGCCTCACTGAAAGGAGTTTCTCAAAATTGAAATTGCTGAAAAACTATTTGTGGTCTACTATGTCACAAGAAAGATTGAATGGCTTGGCTATGTGCTGCATTGAGAAGAATATCTTGGACGACATTGATCTCGATGTTATTATTAATGATTTTGCATCAAGAAGTGCTAGAAGAGGTTCCTTTTTATGAAAGACATTGGATATTTGTCGCTCCTATTTGAGGTAAATTAATTCTTATTAGTTACATTTGGTTTATGAATTAGTTAGTACCTAATTAGTTTATCATGTTAGAACTATTGATTTGTGTCACTTTATACAATATAAAGTTTAAACTGCATATTTTATAAATAGAAAAAAAATTTATAGTAAAGAGCCTATAGAGTCGAATTCACCTTAGGGCCCTTGAAAACGTTGAGCCGGTCTGCCACTCAGTCACTGGCGTTGCTATTCCTTACTTCCTCTTGTGGATGTGGCCGTCAGCGACGGTATGGGAGGTCGGAGGGGGGGTGGGGGCGAGGGAGGTCTAAGCGGCGAAGAAAGCAACAAGCGACCGTCGGAGCCTTGGACGGTGGCTTCCCCACGGGCTATTGGGTCATGGGCAAATGGGCCTCACCACTCCCGTGGTACTCTCCTGAACCATAGGCGGCTGCGTCTGTGCGTGTATTCCGGTATGTGGGATGGAGTTTACCGGATAGTTCCAAAAAAGATAGCTTCGAAATGTCCCAACGCTGTAAATGGAACGAATCCTAGAATTCCTATTCCAAATATCCCAACGCTGTAGATATCCATTTTCTGTTCCGAATTAGCTCAGAAATCCTTTCGGTGGTAACTATCCACACTCTTTGCACCCTTTACGGCCGAAAATTCTTACCTCGCTGTACACAACAGATGTAGCCTCGCTGGGATGTACGCGGCAGGCCCCAATTGGGCGGCCGCGACGCTCAGCAACGCACACGCGCCTCGTGGACGTAGTTGGGCTGAGCACGTGTTTTACTAGGCCGTCCTAGTGCTTTGGGCTGAATGTGACGTACGATGCCCGAGCGGAGAAGAGAAAAGATCAGTGCACACGTTCCAGTACGAACGTATGATCGTGCGAAGAAGCTTCATCGTGGTCGGATCCTCTCCAGAGACTCGCACGCCTACGCTTCGACTCCAACCTCAAGGGCCTGTTTGGCAGGGTTTTAGAACTAGATTTTCACCTCTGCTCTACAGCTCCATAGCTCTACACTCTATCTGTAGAGTCACTCTATTTGTATAGGTGTTTGGCTAGCAAGGTGGCTCTAGATCCTGGAAGGAGGTTAGCATGGGTGAATTGACGTTGATACTCATGTCAGGATGGATGTTTGATTGTTATGCTATTTTTCTTTGTCCTGTACACGTTGAATGAGAAGAGCTATATTATGTTTTTTTTCTTTTAGTACTGTACACGTTGAATGAGAACAGATAGTGGCCAAGTTACTTTCCTTCATACATTTCCCAAGGAAAGGCAAGATAATAAGGTTCAAATTTAATTGTTTATATTAGTAAAAATAGTCAATACATCATATTCCAACGTTACTCCCAAGCTAGAGCAATAGCAACTTGTTCATAATTGCAAAATAGTCAATACATCATATCCCAACATTACTCCCAAGCTAGAGCAATAGCGGTGGCCATCTCATCACGGAATGTATCCATAGACAATATACTTGATTGTGCAGTCGATCCATCAGAAGCCCTGCCAAACAGGCCCGAAATGTATTGTACTAGTTTGCTTGAAGAGCGGAAAAGATATATGCCAAATTTCCCCTATGAAATTTTCGACCAACTTACTCCAACTAGTAGTGTGCATGTGCGTTGCTACGGAACAAAAAACATTCAACAGACATAGATACGTAGGATTTAACACAATTTGTCACACGAATATTGGAAGTGGGAGTATGTACTCCTGAGAGAGAGAGTGTGCAACATAGGTTAGTACTACTTCCAGCAGTTCATAGTGTATCACAAAAACTGAAAGTTATTTTCTTCAGAAAGAGGACAATATGTGATATTACCTCGTGGAGCAAATGACAGATAATCAAGTAATGTTCTGAGTTGATCGCTTGTACCTGGGTTTCAAGTAAAACATCAAGCATTTCAGATTGGTGAGTGATGGATAACCATCCACATATGGGACATCAACGAAAAGTGGTAGGGGTGACTGTTGGAAGAATAAGATCAAATTCATATTATTCAACCCGAAAAAAATTGTGTGGAAGAATTAGAGTATTATGCCTGAAATATTGTTTAAATCAAGTCATGAAACCGCAAGACAAAGGCTTCAAGTAAATAATAGTAGCCATCGCATCCATTTAATGCCCCAAGTCCACGGTCATTTGTTTGAGCTAGCGGTGGCGGCAAAAAGCAAAGCAGAGAGTCTTCAATGCCCCAAGTCCACGGTTCTTGACTTGTCATGCGAGCAATATTGGTACTTCATAACTTTTTGGTTGCCAAAAAAATTCAGAAAAAGGAAAAAGTCCAATGAGACTGGCAGGGTGGTAGAAACACTAACTGTAGCAACTTTGGGTGGTATTAAAGTGTACCAAGATCTTTTGAGTGGTATTTTGCTAAAGTGGTCATCTTTGGGTGGTAAGAAACCAATTTTCCTCCATCTTTTCAGAGGTCTGGTAATGGATCTTCTTTTCAGCTGCTGACTCTAAGTAAATTGCTATTTATATTGTTTGCCATATCTGACCAGTCATTTCTAAGAGCAACTCCAACCGGTTCTTTATCCTGCTCTTCATTGTATATTTACCTAATATGATTCAAGAAATGGACTCCAACCGGTTCTTTATCCTCCTCTTCATTTTTATCGAGTCGCTATTTTCTCCCGGCCGCTAGCTAGATTTGGCGAGCGCCTCCTCACTCGCTTCTCAAATAGCTAGGCCATTGGAATGCTAACTCAAATAGAGAGCTGAAAATAATAGCTAGCCTCTTCATCCTAGGAAATAGAGAGGGAGAAATGACTAATAGGATGGAGTTGCTCTAACACTCTATTTTGAGTTAGAATGAAAAGACCGGCTTAGCAGAACTAAAAACTACCCACAGTTTGCTCATGCCAAGGTTTTAAGTCCTAACAGTAAACTACTCCCCTCACCATGAATTTTTTTTGACAAGATCAACAATTTGTCCATGCACAAACGGACTGCAAGCTCCATCGATAAATAATCTAAGCAAGCAGATAGCCTAACATTCTTTAACAGCAAGATCAATGACTAAATAATCGGATTCTACTCCATTGTGTAATTCCTATTAACAAAGAAGACTTTATGTAATTCCTTTCTCTGGTGCACAACTGCACTACCAAATGACAATAGTAGATCTCTCCCTAGATAACATATTTGCTTTTAGTCAGAACCAGCTGGCGCAGCTGGGGTTGAATTCGAGAAAACCAAAGAGCAAAATGTTCTAACAAAGATAAAGTAAGTTATTTATACATACCCAGGTTGGGAGATTGGTGTATCAACATCATCCACAAAGAAAAGGATACTCTGCATCATCTAGATCATCTTGCCAAAGGGAATCACAAGAGGAGAGTGCAGAAAACCCGCCAGATTCATCCTTCTGTCCTTGCCCCGCACATGTGAAGCCAAATAATGTCAAGGCAGATCAACTCGATTAACATTTAACTCATCACCCTCATAGCTAGAGGAAAGCTATTTCAATACAAGGGCGGACAAATATTGTAGTGGAAAGAGTTACTCCAAAGTTCCAAACTATGCACTGCGCCATCTCAGTCAAACATGGCAATTGAGCAAAAGTACAAGAATCGGAGTTTTGCAACAAATCATGAAGCTTAGGTTACAAATAGAATTCGTGCATGAGTAAAATTGCCAAATGCCCTTAGTTTGTTAGATGTATTCCTCCAATAGACTATCAAGCAAAGGCTATTCAAGTTAACATTGTTCCCACTTTCAACATTCTCTCATACAAAGAAAATCCAATCTTTAAGCGTGAGGTGTAAATATCAGTTGAGCAAGTGCCAAAGCCATGAATCACCTTGGGTCCCGTGACGAGCTCGCATAGGGTTCCACCATCCGAACTCCGAAGTCCTTCCGTCCTCCCAAACGATCGTTTGCTCTCGATGGAGACTCTTGTGCGCTCACGCCCTCGAGTCTCCTACTCTCCTGGAGATGGCGGTGGCAAAATGAATCCTCTAGTGGGGTCCAAAGACGTTATGGCGGTGCACGGGCTCCTTCTCTCCCCACCGAGGTATGGTCACCGCGCAGACTCCCCTCAAACGCGACTAAAGGTACCCACCGTGAAAGGTGGGGCGAGGCGTCGGTGACGCGTAAAGCACCGGCGGTGGCGAAAATCTCGCTTGCTGCGTCGACGCGTGCGGCGAGCGCGCAGCGGCGCCACCGTGTGGACGCCTGCTGCGATAGGACGGTGGGAAAGCGGAGCCCGTAGCTTCCGTGAGTGAAGCGGGAAGGCGCGCATGGGCTCGGCGGTGGATCGCCGCATAGTCGGTGATTAACATCGAGGAAGAGAGGAGGAGATCTCGAGGTTGAAGGCGGCGAGGCTAGGGAGGTATCGAACGGAGACGACGAGGCGGCGGGTTGGGTCTCGACGCCGCCGACGGACGGCGTGGTGGGGCGCATGGCGGCCTCCTCGCGCGAGAGAAGGGAATAGCGAAGGAGCCGACGCGGTGGCCCATCTCGTAGTTGTACGATCGTTGGCGCAGAGGAGGCGGAAGACGCGATGCGCGGAGGAGGCGGGCGTGGCGTGCCCGACCTCAGCAGCGTCATGCATCGCTTGTACGCCCGGTTCAAGGCCAACTTCTCGCCCGCCGCCGCCGCCGAAGCGTCCGGCCATGGTTCGCACGCCACCGTCCACCTCTCCACCACCTCCCATCCCGTTCCCCCATCGCCGGCGGGGGCCAAGTGGATGTCCACCACGAGCGGCTCCCCAGGGGTCCGATCTGGGATTGGTGCGTGGGAGGAGGCAGCGGAGCGAAAGAGTAGGGGGAGGAGGAGGTGGCGGCGCGGGGTGGGGAGGAGGCGGCGGCGGAGCGGAGGGGTGGGGAGGAGGCGGCGTTGGCGGAGCGGAGGAGCGGGGAGGCGGCGGGCGGGCGAAGGAGCAGGGGAGGAGGCGGCGGCTGAGCGAAGAAGTGGGGGGAGGAGGAGGCGGCGGCGGCGCGGGTGGGGAGGAGTAGGCGAGGGCGGAGCGACGGAGGAGGGAGGGGAGGCGGCGGCGCGGGTGGAGGAGGGAGGGGAGGAGGCGGCACGGAGAACGGGGGGAGAAGCGGAGATCGTGGGGAGAAGGGCGGAGCGGCGGATGAGGGAGAGGAGGAGGCAAGGCGAAGGAGGGAGGGGAGGAGGCGGCAGGGAGAACGGGGGAGGAGCAAATATCGTGGGGAGATGGGGGAGAAGATGGGAGGAAGAATCGGTGGGAGGAGGAGGCAGGGTGGAGGCAGCGTCGGGGGCATGTGTGTGGGCGCGGGGTGGAGTTTTGAGTTTAATGATATGCATGATCCAAATAATTTTGGCCTTAGGATCTTCAATGAGTATGAGAAGAGATCCAGGCCATTCATTTGTATGAAGTTGGATTACTTTGTTACACAAATCTGGGTGAACTTAGATTAGGTATGACTGTAGGGGTGGTTGAGGGGGTGGATTTAGTAAAGAAAATTTTGGTGTATTATAGAGTAGAGTAGATAGAAGAATGTTCTCTCCGAAGTTGTCTTAAGATGCAGATAATCGCGGCACCAGAACCCATGCATCCCCGAGGCCGCAACATGTGACTAGGAAAAAGGAAACTAGGAAAGGACTGCAACATGGCAATTAAAATACGGTTACAAATGTTGGGAATTTGGCACTTTACGTTTCCTTTGTTCACTCGTTTCGCCCGACATCTTTCCGGCGGATTAAGCGGCATTTGTATTAATTTTTGTTGAAGTTTTTGGCTAAAATTAGATAGTAGTGGAAGAAAAATTGATTTTAAAAAGGAGGATGTGAGTTGTGGAGAAAGTGAGGGAGATATGGGAATGTGAGACAGGAGCGAGAGGAATAGGATACGTAATGCACTCGTGATCTTCTGTCTTATTATCAGAGCGAGATGGTAATGAAAGGAGTAAAGAAATCGTTTCAAGAAACCAAATGTTTGTATTGGCTTTTGATTTTTCTAAATAGAAGATAAAAATAGAAGTCAATGCTATGGTACGGACCATTGGACACAAACGGAGAAGATGAAGACGGAGATGATTGCTTGAGTAGTCCCTAAACAAAGATTCGTCGGAAGTCGGAACCCAATTTTCTTTTAGCCACGTTCGTCCTTGTGAACATGCACGGCACATGCCACGTTACTAAACTAATCCTATCCCTCCTAGTACTGTTTTGGATAGAGAGCATCATGCAAGTAGCTCATAAACTATGCATGGTGGTGGCCTAAGGAATAATGGTAGATCATATTATCTGAGGCTTGTGGGCGTGTAGATCCAAAACGGTCAAGTGGCACTAAAAGCATGTCATGATCGGCTCATCGGCATCAAGGAACGCTGAAACCAACACCCGTTGCCGCAGATCACCAACGAAAGGATTACACTAGAATTGGAGTAATCGACTGCAACAGTTCTTTTCCCCCCCAAATCTGGTCTCTCTGAGTATGAATTTTTAATTTTAGTCTTCTTCACAATTATAGAAACAGAAGCAGGATAGACAATACGTATCACCTATCGAGCTCCGCTAGCTTGGCAGGAGGATGTGCTAAGCTAGCCGGCAGCGACGGAAGAAGCTTAATTAGTTAAAACATGCTTAAGTTAAGAAATAAAGCATCCTTAATTGGTTAAAGCATACTTAAATTAAACAATTATGAATCCTGTACATGGGAAGAGAACTAGATTTATAAAAATAGATATCTCTACTACTTAAAAATATGAGTTGGTGGTTGTCGGTCCGTTCTTCCTCCTCTCTTCTCAGCCGTCCAAATCCGCATGTAGATAGTTCTTCCGCTCTTCGTAGAAAAGGTCGGGTCAATGCGTGGGCCGCGCTTCTCCTCTTCTCTTCCCCCGCATCCTCAGCCTCCTACAACTGTCACCTCCTTTTCTCCCTCGAACCATCGTGCCGTGCCTCCTCCTCCTCAGTGTCACCACCAATTCGTTCCCAGCACGGCAACGTCTGTTCAGCGCCGCATCCCCCCTCGCCGCCTCCCCAACTCATTCGCCTACCGCCTCCTCTCCCCATTTGCCCGTCGCCGCCTCTCCACCTCCACCTCCCGCAACCGCCGCCTCCTTCTCCCCTGAACCCTTGCGCCGTGCCTCCTTCTCCTCGACACCACCACCAATTCCTTTCCCACGTGGCAACGTCTGGTCGTAGTCCCCCAACTTCCCCCGGCAGCACCGCATCTCCCCGTCACCGCCTTCCCAACGCATTCGCCCATCGTCTCCTCTCCCCATCTGCCCGCCGCCTCCTCCCCTTCCCGCAACCGCTGCCTCCTCTCTCCCAAGCCCTTGTGCCACGTCTCCTCTTCCTCCTCAGCGCCGCCACCAATTCCATCTCCCATCGCCCCTTCAACCAGCGGCACGACGCTCAGCGACAAAGTCAAATGACTGTGGTCGAAGTTAGGCCGTGATCGAAGTCGAAGGGTCATGGTCGAAGTCCAAACCGTGGTCGAAGGGGACAGTGGTTGAAGTCGAAGGGTCATGGTCAACGTCCAAACCATGGTCGAAAAGGACAATGGTCGAAGGGGGCAGTGGTCGAGGTCAAAGAGCCATGGACGAAGTCGGTCCTCAGTTAAAGTCGAAGGGCCGTGGTCAACGTCGGGGCCGTGGTCGAAGGGGGCCATGGTTGAGGGGCCGTGATCGAAGTCAAAGATCCGTGATCGAAGTCGAAGCCGTGGTCGAAGGGGGGGGAGTGGTTGACGTTGAAGGGCTATAGTCATTGAAGGGCTGTGGTCAAAGGGGACAGTAGTCGAAATCGAAGCCATGGTCGACGTCAGAGGACCATGGTCAAAGAGAACAGTGGTCGACGTCGAAGGGCTGTGGTCGAAGGGGGAAGTAGTCGACGTCGAAAGGGCCATGGTCGAAGGGGACAGTGATCAAAGGGGCAGTGGTCGAAGTCAAAGATCTATGGTCCAAGTCAAAGCCGTGGTTGAAGGGGGCTATAGTAGGAAGGGGAAGTGGTCGACGTCGAAAGGCTGTGGTCGAAGGGGACAGTGGTCGAAGGGGGTAGTGGTCAAAGGGGGCCATAGTCATTGAAGGGCCGTGGTCGAAGGGGACAGTGGTCAAGGGGGCAGTGGTCGAAGTCAAAGATCTGTGGTCATCGTCAAAGCCGTGGTCGAAGAGGGAAGTGGTCAATGTCGAAGGGCCGTGGTTGAAGGGGACAGTGGTTGAAGAGGATAGTTGTCGAAGTCGAAGAGGGCAGTTCTCCAAGTCGAAGGGGGCAGTGGTCAAAGTCACAGTCACGGTCGTAGTCGTAGTGCCTGTGGATGTGGTTGTAGCGGTCATGGTAGTAGTCATAGCGCCTACCCGGAGGTAGGGCTGGAAAAAAAGCTCGTTAGTGGGGCTCGTTGGCTCGGTTCAAAATTGCTTCAATTATACTTGTTAATTGGTTAAACATTAAAATGAGTTGATTTCAAATGAATTTGAATTTTGCTAAAGCTCGGCTCGGCTCGGCTCGTTAGCTCGTTTCTAAAAATACTTTTAAATTATATGTAAAATGATATTAAATCAAACTATATCATTTTTAGAAAAAGCTCGATAAGACGTGGAGTTGGCTCGATATCCACCCCTACCCGGAGGGCACCTACTGGTTCGTCCATAATCTCCGTCGCTACGAGTTCCCCCTCCAGTTGGATATCCTCGTCGCGTACCCCCAGGTCATCCCCGAGATCGAGCTCCCCACCCTCGATGGCAAGACCCACAATGTCTCATACTCTCCATGGATTGTAACATGCTTTTGGCCACAAGGTGTGATCGATGGCTTCTAATTTGTGACCATGAGCGCTGATCAATATGTTCTGACTTACAACCATGGGGTGTGGTCGGTGTCTTCCGACTTACGACCACGAGCGCTGGTTGAAGAGGAAGATCCGTGGTCGAAGTCGAAGTCGTGGTCGAAGGGGGAAGTGGTTATCGTTGGAGGGTCGTGGTCAAAGGGGACAGTGGTTGAAGAGAGCAGTGGTTGAAGTTGAGGGGCAATGGTCGAAATCGGGGGTCGCGGTCAAAGTTGGGGCCATGGTCAAAGTCAACGCCATGGTCGAAGGGCCGTGGTCGAAGTCGGGGCTAAGCAGGCTAGCGCCGGTGGTCGGGCGATAGGGCACAAGCGCACCAGAGGCCTACCAACGTACGACCACCAGCGATGGTCAACCGCTCCCAACCTACGATCACGTGTGATGGTCAACGGCTTCTAACTTACGACCACGAGGTGTGAAGGCTTCCGATTTATGACTACAAGCACTGGTCGGTGTGTTCTGACTTACGACCACGAGGTGGGTCGTGACAGGGCACAAGCGCACCAGAGGCCTGCCAACGTACGACCACCAGTGATGGTCAACCGCTCTTAACCTATGATTACGTGCGATGGTCGACGGCTTTTAACTTATGACCACGAAGTGTGATCGACGGCTTCTGATTTACGACCATGAGTATTGGTCGATATGTTTTGACTTATGACCACAAGGTGTGGCCGATATCTTCTGACTTACGACTACGAGCGCTGGTCGATGTGTTCTGACTTACGACCACAAGATGTCCTCGATGGTTTCCGACTTACAAACACGAACATGGTCGTTGGCTTCTGACGTACGACCATGAGCCATGGTCGAAGGCTCCCGATTTAGGATCACGATCTATCGTCGACCGCTGCCAACTTATGACCATCAGTGATAGTCGACCGCTCCCGACCTATGATCATGAGCGATGGTCGACGGCTTCCGACTTACGATGATGAGGTGTGCTCGAGGGTTTGCGACCTACGATCACGAGATGTGGTCGATGTCTTCCAACTTATGACCATGAGGTGTGATCGATGGCTTCCGACTTACTTGACGGATTTAAAAGACTAAATTTGAAAAAAAAAACTACAGTGCCAAATATACGAAGGACACTTAATATTGATCACCATTGGACTTTTGTAGTGTTATTTGTGTTCACCCGAAGGGAAGAGATCTCGAGAGTTTTGTTTTATTCACGAGTACAATAAGGACACACTCATGTACTCACACATCTATGTGGGTGCGTCCAATGCAAACTGATGAGGATAGAATAATTCTTAAATTATTATATCATTATATTCCTTAAATATACCCCCTTATTGATGAAAGGTAAATATGATAGGATGGTTGTAAGCACTTCTACGACTATAGAGTCGTAAATTCTTCTACGATCGCATAGTCGTAAGTCCTATTGCGACTACCCATATGGTCGTAAGTCTTTCTACGACCACATAGTCGTAAATTTTACTGGGACTATCTCATGGTCGTAAATCTTTCTATGATAATGTAGTTGTAAATCTTACTGCGACCACTCTGTGGTCATGGGAATTCCTACGATAAGTCTATCTCCAACTGATTTATCTATGACAATGAACTACACTGTCGGTTCATCTGACAAGGTGGTTAGAACGTGCGTTAGTGCACTAACCGCACATAATTTCTCTCTGACAACAACCGCTGCACGATGAACTGCCTCTTATGTCTCTTTGACAGTAATTTCCGTCGGGCTATCATATGAAGCATCAAGGCGTCTTCCGTTGCGGGACAACCGCCGTCACTTCATCAGCTATTTAAAGGTTAACATCAAAGAGAGAAAGGACAATGGGTGTATCATTCACGCAAGATAGCACTAGCCATTTGTGTAATTCTCTGTTGTAAACCACTTTCTAGTAACTAGCAATCATACTGGATGTAGGATTGTTATTCTCTGAGAAGAACGCCCAAACCAGGATAAAGTTTCCCGTGTCTCCATTTTGCAGCCGCATATGTCGAGTCTTCTAAGAGTTCCTTTGAATCCAAACAAATCATACATAAGATCGATATTAAAACATTGACACATACGTTAGAATAAGATGGAGACCCTAAAACCTCACGGAGTACCGGCATATGATTTAACCACTGAATATATCTACATACACACGTATTCAAAAAAAAATATTGTGTAAATAAATAACACCTAAAAAGTACTATTTAAATAATCGGGACCCAAAAATAAGACACCCTGGGATCTCGAGAGTTTATAATACGCACCAATCATCTCGACTTCTTTCTCAGCATGCATGACGGTTAGTTTGTCCGGTTCCTTCACCTGCTTGTCCACCAGGAAGATGTACGTACATAGTGGGAGCTGACCCGGCCGGCTGGCCCCAACGACGTAGCGTTGGCTCGTCACTGCGCGTGGGCCCGCGCGTAATCGACACCTAAGCTCATCGATAATCATCTAGACATCTACTAATTAACCAGACCAGTGGTGGTGGTAGTAGTGGTATGTATGGTTTAATTAAGACGGCGACCTAATTAACAAACCACCAAATCAGACGACTTGCTAACGCTGGCCTAAATGCATGATGCTGGAGGCGAATCGCGACCTACGAACGTGCGATCGGTCATCACTTGGTGACCAAATCGGTATTTATGGCTGCCAAGACGACGTTGATGATGGCCTTTTTGCGATACAATATAGTTTGTAGTAGCTAGCTAAAAGTACGTGGAGCAAAGCAAAGTAATTCTCTTATCAAATGACGATCGACAGTCCAAAATAGCAGCAGCAGCAGCAAAGGGAGAGCTGAACCCACTAAGTTCCTAGGTGATTTCTTCCATGGAAAAGTTGTATCGGCATGGATTGCACGAGCATCTGCCTAAAGGCTAAAGGTAATACAGATGTAGTCCATAGAAGTTTTCTTGGGAGAGCACGGCTACTAATTAGTAGTCGTTTTAAGAGAATCCACCAACGTCATTTCTAAAAAAAATCCTTCCACCTTCGGTGAGCTAGCCATATGTTCTACGGTTCCAATTCCAAATCACCGGAGTTTTGATGTATGGTGTCATCACTTTTGCTTTGTCACCTTGAATGATCAACGCCAGAAGCTACTGGGAGTGAATTGAATGGGTTTGACGAAACTGTCGTAGACCCTTTTCCCTTCTTTTTTTGGGAGGAAAGAGAGGTTTTACTGATTTAACAAGGGTAACAGCACACACTTCGAGCACTAAGAGCTCGATACAATTTGGACACTTTTTTCCCTTCCAAGTAGAGTACTTTGCAGAAGTCCCACGGCATTGTAATTTTAGAATATCCAATTAGTTGTAGACTTGCACCATAGCTAGTAAGGCACCTGATTGCTCTGGTAGGTATCGAAGATCAAATTCCAAAAAGCATAGATTGTCGATCGAATTTTCGTGTCGTGGAGTTGCATCCCCCCTCCCTTTGCTAGGCATGTTTGATTACGATCTAGTATGTTCTAAGCAGGATTATGTGCTAACCAACGCTGCTCTGAGGTACACCGTACCGTCATGCATTGGGAATATTTGGTCAGAAAATATCTAGTCAAACTAATTGCCGTACAATGCCAAATGAGGCTCTGAATACTGGATGGCTATGCAGTAAACTCGTGGAAAACATACGCAAGCATATTACATATCGCCATCAAAAACGAGCAGCCCGCCAACTCAAATTGATCTCACGCTAGTCATTTTTGTTTTCCAGCTACAGAACAAACTTAATTTGTTGGATGTTTCCATCGTACAGCAAAGATCGAGGTCACCACATACATAGGCACTGCACCAACACAGGTAATTACCCAGATGTAAACAAGAAGAAAAACATTGTTACTTTTCATCTTTTAGCTACTTTGAAGTCTGAACAAACGCATACTTACAACATTTGCGGCGCATAGACAAATATGTTGCCTACTGATTGAATCGTGTGATGACAATTCAAGTCCTTATCTGGTTCATGCTGCGTGTGATTTTCACGGCAAACAGGGAGCTTTCATCACCTTCGAGCTTTCATGCGATTTTAAATAGAGCTCGGACAGAGTAACGAGAGCCTGAACTTTTGAGCTGTGATCACGCAACGGTAAGTGCTTTACGGGGTGTTTTAATCACCTAGAGTTGATAATTTTTTTTTGTTAAAGTTTTTGGTTAAAATATAATAGTAACACCCAAAAGAAGTAACTTTTTGAATAAAATTTAGAAAACTGTTGAAAGATGTAGACGCGGAGGAAAGATAGAGGCCAACCGACAGCTTTTGAAAGCGGTTTGAAGAAGCCACTTTTTAAAAGCCGATGTGTTTAAATTGGCGCCGATTTGAACAACCCCTTAGCCACAATGTTGATCACCCAATAAAATTCTTTCAAAAGAAAAAAAAAATGGATCTTTTAAAAGGAAGAAAACAAAATTGATACAATAAACTGAAATAAGTTTTTTAATAATTAAAAAAGAGTTTCTGGATTAGAATTTCAGAAAAGAATGGGTCATACAGCAAAGTTCTTCTGTGGGCCCAGGTAGCACAACGATGCCCCATGTTGCAAATAAGGACAACACTGGTTCGGCTTCTGTGGGTCCACCATCATGGTATCGGCAGCAGCAAACAAAACTTTCAGCATTGAGGAGCTCCGACTTGTATATCCAAATTTTGCTATACTAGCCATAGCTAGCGGCCAACATTGCTTTGTGGTACTTTGTTTGCTTACAACAATTATTTAACACCTGATGGAGCGTTGCTATCACCGTCTCAGGTTCATTGAATCTTGCCAAGTTGATACTAACAAAGTATCCACCTTCCTTTGCCTCCCAATATGTCGCTTTTATCTAATCAGCAATCATAGGATGTTACAATACATTGGAAGGCCTTAACAAAATCAGGATATGATGGGTGCCTTGTTTGTGGAACTTTTGCATTAGTTTAGTGCCATTAGAAACTTAGTGCCTGTTTTTTTTCTGTGATTTATGACTGTGAATTATAGTTTTTGAGTTGTTCGTGAAAAAGAGAGTACATAGTAAAAGAAACATGTGTACAATTTTAGTCGATATAAATAAAGTTGCTACGGTGTGTATTACAATTAACTTATAGACCACACTTTAAAAAGACACTCAATTTAAAAGCTAGTTACTGTAGAAAACTTAAAAAGCAACTTTTAAAAGCTAAAAAGAAAATGCCGTTAACCTCCTGAAACAAGGTGGCATCATTTCTCAGGATTCTTTAAGGAAGCCGAAGGGGCTACTCCAACCGGTTGAAAGATTCACTTACGACTATGACTTTTGGCTTAAAACTAAAATTATACTATAGCGGTTTTTAGTTTTTGAATTCAATTAAAAAAGAAAAATGAGAGAAAAATAAAAACACCGTTATATTTTCACGTACAATGGAAAGGGGAAAAAAAGCAAAAAAGCAAAATGCTGAAAAAAAGCTAAAGAAAGCCAAAATTAAAAGCCGATATAGTTTAAGTAGCTTCTAGATTAAATAAGCTAGAAGCTAAAAAAAGTCAGAAATTAAACAACATTAAATAAGCTAGAAGCTAAAGAGGTCAGAAATTAAAGTCGTTTGGAGTATATACTTAAACAAAAAAACTGAATTTCCTCTCCAACAGATTCTGGAGCCTAAACATTTTCTTTTTTAAGAGCAAGTACATTGAAGACGCACATGACACATATCTCGCACACGCCACGTAAGTACATACATGTGTGCTCGTTCACTACACGCTAGATAAGCATGAAAGTTTCATCTCTATGTTTATATTGAACGGGACATAAATATCGGGGATACTTACTGATCAATGATTTTATGTAGACATGCGAACAACAATTCCTTGTGTCTACTACAATACTCATTTCCGTATAGGGTATTGATAAACATCATCCGGATGTTTTCTTTCTAACTATCATCCAGATTTGTGACCGTTGGATTAGAGATCCAAGGGCCACAAATTCTCCCCACCCCCTCCAAAAAAAATTCACCCCCCTCCAAAAAAAATTCTCCTCCCTCCAAAAAAAGAGACCGTTGGATCTCTAATCTAACGGTCCGAAATTTGGATGATTATTGGGAAGAAAACATCCGGGTGATACCTATACACACCCGTCTGTATAACCTAAAAAGGAGGCAAGCAACTGCCTTCCTACTAAGCACACCTTCAACTGAGGTCGAAAGACTATTGGTAACAAGGAGGGATCTGTAACAGCCCCATTTTTCAGGCCATCGATTTTCCCCCAAAATTGTACAGGGTGATCAATTGAGGAGTGTCCTGCATAAGTGTGCATCAAATCTACTCATATTTTAAACTTAAAAACCAAGTATTTGTTACAGAAGATTGTGACATTGAGGCGAGTTTACAACATAAAAAGCATCTAAGCACAAAGTTTATATTACAACACAAAATCTCCTTCATAAGGTTCTTCATTATCTTTTCAAATTTATTCTGCTGATGTTTTAACAAGTATGAGTACCATCATACCTAACAAGTCATATGGAAACATCTAATTATCTACTTGTCAGTATTTCAATAGAGTGGAGTGTAAAGGTTTTATAATTATACTTGTAGATGCAGGTTTATTTGTAAACATTTCTAAATATAAAAAGCAAAACATTATCTTCTTAAGAGAAAAGGGGTTTTAACCAACTTATTTACCATCTTAAATATCATACTAATATACTTATGCCTTATTGTTGGATTCACACATTAAACACAGTTTTATTTATTGAAATCATGGCGTATCAAAATATTATATATCTTACTCTACAAAGTTGCCCAATTTTATCCACAAGATTTCTAAAACTCATAATGTCATGCAATAGACACACAACAAATTGGCGTGCGACTGAGTTGAGATAGCACGGTTGTTCACGGCTCTACTTGTTCTAGCTTCTACTCGGTAAGCTTGGGGCCATTAAACCTTTATCAGGAATCCACAGGCTAGTGCGAAAATCATGAGCCGACGTTGAGTGGACCCATCGTTGTGAAGAATGGCAAGTGACTACACCGATTCCACTGGCGTTTCAACCCTTTTTCACAAACTATCCTGAAACTTTGGAGTAGCTAACTTTCATATAGATATTTGATCAAATCGAGTAGGATACTACACCAGGTTTGACAAGTCAAACTTGTGATTGTGCGATTTCTATGTCATTTATTTAGCGAAGGGTCTAGTCTTTATTTTCTCAAAGGAGGCTATCATCCATATACCAGGTGCATTGCAACATAGTACCACCAAGTCACACCAAAGCCTCCACTCTAGGATGAGGTCATGAGCTCCAACCATCTAATGGCTTCCC
The DNA here is from genome assembly GCA_036346575.1 of Dendrocalamus sinicus. Classification (NCBI taxonomy): domain Eukaryota; kingdom Viridiplantae; phylum Streptophyta; class Magnoliopsida; order Poales; family Poaceae; genus Dendrocalamus; species Dendrocalamus sinicus. Next base: position 27,692,311 of record CM070658.1, read on the forward strand.
ACCAAGCAGCATCAATCCTAGTATCATTTAAAAATCTATTGGCATGAAGCCAAAATATTCTTAGTAGCTCAGATAAATCATTTGATTGCCCAATTCTACTAATAATTAATTATATAGTGATTAATAACCAAGATTGTTAAGGTGAATATGGCTTACAAAAATTAAAACATGGTTTTTTAGTGGTAGGATTTAACTAATTCACATGTCATTCCGAAGTATTATTTTATGCAAATAAAATTGCATAAATAACATGGATGAAAATAAAACTACGTATGTAATATGTGTTCAACATGATCAAAGACATGTAATTTGCCTTCTTATCCGTATTCTTCGACTGGGCCTACATCTTCTTGAACCTGATTTGATCTTGTGGTGGACTGTTCAGTGAATTCGGGTGCTTCCGCAAAGAAATAAACAAGTAAATTCAAGCTCAACTTGGTGGACATTGCTAGGCGCTAGGTATGTGCTTCCTGCATGGACACGATTTGATGGGGTAAAAAAATGTGTTTACGCAAGTAAAATGAAGATATAAGTAGGTTCCTGCATGGTATCCTTAAGGCCTTAAGTTCTTCAGGTCGACTAGCCCAGTGGGTAGTGGGCCTAGTGGCCATTGGCCAGGCCTTGGGCTTAGTACTAGTTATGGTCAGTGGGCTGGATATCTGGACTCCATCATCCTTGAATAGTCCAAGTTTGTATTCATATTCGACGGGTAGTACACTATCGTATTCGTTTCCGAAAAAAATAATCCGTATTCGTTTCCGATCCGAGACTATCCGAGAAAAATCCGAGCTGAAACATTTCGTATTCAAAAATTGTCTAAGATCAATTTGAAACTATTCGATCCATTTTCACCCCTATTCATATCAGACTGTGCATTCGAGACTTCTACAACAGAGATTCTATCCCCATTTCGTGAACTGCATAATGGCCATTGAGGGCACACACATCAGAGTCACAGTTCCAAATGACGAGAGGGCGCGGTATTTCAATAGGCATGGGTACATCAGTCAGAACATGCTCGCCATATGTGACTTCAGCTGTAGGTTCACCTTTGTGTGTAGGATGGCCTGGTTCGGTTCACGACACTCGTATCCTACACAAGATAATGACGAAGTACGACGATCGCTTTCTGCATCCACTGGAAGATAATATATCTAAACAAATTTCAATTACACCATACGTTGCACACAGAATACTAACCGATATTTTTCATTCACGCTTGTCCCCCTTGTGGGCAAGTATTATCGCGCCAACTCGGGGTATCCCAACAGGTTAGGGTACCTAGCTCTGTATCGCAATCAGAGATATAACCTTTTTAGAGTTCAAGAACAGTAATGCAGCCGTCTGGGATGCAGGATATTTTTAGCTTCCTACACTCCTCCGTACGGAACGCCGTCGACGACGTTTACCTGAAGCCCTGACGTGTGTAATTCAATGCATCATGAAATGGTTTTGGAGGTAATCAAGAATCATGATGCTACACTGTGGCAGATGAAAGTCGTTTCATCCGGAGAAGGCCAGGCTCTCCTCTGCCCGATCGACAAGTAATCATCAAGAAGAAGACAAAATTGCAGGGCTGCTTGACCCTTAAGCTAACATTAGGAGCAACTAGCACATCAACCAAGGCATTTAAGAACACTCTAGCCGGGAAATATTAAAGCAAAAAAAGTACAAGATGCGAATCTTATCCAAAAGTATATGGGAAATTCCTTACCAAACTGCAACAGACAATGGCTAATGATCGACCGAGCTTGTTAGGTTAAAAACAAGGAGATCAAGAGAAGCCATATCTGATCATCTCCAACCTCGAGCGTTCAAATTAACAGCAATTTTCACCCGGGTCATCGCATCCACGATGAGTACGTGTTCACCTGTAGATTTTTATGGCCCAGCTTACGGCCAAGATTGCTGGAAGTACAGAAAATCCACTCATCACGGTACCTTAATTTCTGAAAGTAATAACCGTGGCGTCATTGGTCAGGTGTACCAACCGAGATGACCAAAGCCTTGACAACGAGGCCCAACTTGCTGAAACCAATCCACAACCCTGCACGCATCACCCGCCCTGTACCTTGAAAATCCTCCTCGACTGAAGCAAGTTTCCCAATAGTTCTTTTCTGTGAAAGAGTGATTATTGCTCAGACCTATTTTTTTACTTCATCTTATTTTTTTACACTATAATTTTAGGTAACTGAGAGTGTAACTTTAGGAGAGGCTGAATTAATACACAGCAACTTTAGATGACTGAGAGTGCAACTTTAGGTGACTGAGAGATTAAAAAAATTTAGCCAACTGTACAATAACAAAACCGTTTGTGAAAAAGAAACAGAAGGGTTTGAGTTGCTTCACTGCAGACTAGTGTTTGATCAACCGATGTGGAGCGACTATATGACTCTTGGGTGGTGATGATAGCGGCGGCGGTGGTGTTTTGGTTTCCCATTTGATTCCCTTTATGCCCTTTCCTACGGTTGATGTTGATGTGATGAATCGTTGGATCAGGTCCCAAATTGTGATGATATGGGTTTTCTAAATGAGATGTGTAGGAATTGTCATAAAAACTGTGCCATGCGCTTATAGTTTCACTCGAGCAAACAAATGAGACGACTTCTTCACCGCTGTTTCAATGAGCCTTATCGGGGCATCGTTTTCAAAGCACCTTATCGATATTTAGCTTATTCGTACAAGCGCTCATACTAGGTAAAAAAATCATCAGTTACAACTATAAACCATCGAAAAGAACGCACGGCAAGGGTGTCTGCACAAGCACGAGTAGCATTGGTGGCCACAGGCGTGCACAATTCTTGCCCCACTAACACTAACAATACAGTATGACACCCGAGAAAAAGCATAGGTAACAAAATTATAATACCTGGAACCCTATCACTTTGGAGTCTAGTTGACCCAAAACAGAACATGATACGATCATTTTACATTTTAGTCCTTAGCAAGAGTAAATTACATCGTGGATCACTAAACTTGTTTAGATGGTTCATTTAGATCACCAATATCCTAATTTGCACATCTAGATCACTAAGTCGGATTAAACTAGTCATTAACGCTGCCTAGAAACATAAACGTGATATGGACCGATTAGCATGTCTACGTGGACTACCCAACACATTAGAAGGACATAAGTATGGGAAAATTTGCACATAGCCCCTATTACTAACTTTATTTTCTTTCCCAACATCCTTCTCTATCCCTAACCTGTCCTGATCCCATGCCCCAGTCTTGATTTGATCTCTTCGGCGGCCGCCAAGGCGACAAGCAACTGAGCGAAGTCGGAGGGATTGGAGCTGCATTGCCTACGCAAGGGTAGTGGCCGACAGATGAGGTAGCGGCAAAGATCGCTCTGAGGATAGTAGGGCTAGTGCACAAAGCGGTGGCACTCATGGGTCATGGTGGCAGCGGAACGGTTGTGACATCTCACTAGACAGGGGAAGGAATAAGGGAATAAAACCTCCTTGATCTCCCTGTGGAGTCCACTGCTCAACCGCCTCGACTTCACCCTGTAGCTTGTTGCCTTGGCCGCTAATGGCTAGGAAAGAAATCGTGAGAAAGGAGATGGGACCGTAAGGAGATGCGATTAGGGATGGTGGAGCATTTAATAATGAGAATAGAGAGAGAAAAACCTTTGGGGCCTTGGTGTAAATTCCACTCATCTCGGAAGGCCATGCTGGTTGTCCACGTCATGATCAGTTCTGATGTGGCATGGGCAGTGACATTGATGACTCAATCCAGTTTAGTGATTCAGATGTGCAAATTAGAAGATCGGTGACCTAAATAAATCACTCATACTAGTTTAGTGATCTACAATGCAATTTACTTTTATAGCTACGTAGAATTTTGGAACATATATAATAATTATTCATGCTCCTTTTATTTTCTGTAGGCGGGAGATGGATATTTGATGCAACTTTATTTTTAGGTAATTGTAAAAGGTAAAGGCTAACTGGCTAAGGCATTCCTTTATGCTTTACTAACTTTTCTTTTTGGAAAGTTCAATTTCTGTGTTAGAACGGTTTGTGGATTGTGATGTACATTTACAAAAGACCCCCTTAGAGTGTGCTTTCGATTAAGCATAGAACGTGGTCCACCCACCTTTTAGAGCTAAGAATTGTTCTCGCACTCCATGACTTCAAAAAGAATAAGTTGAGACTAACTTATCCCATGCCATCCGGAGGATTGAGGAATTCTAAAATCGAAAACTACGACGCGCAAGTATAAAATACACACTAAACGCCAGCTCCTTTCGTACTACATCACTAATGAAATGCGTTCTTTACCTTTATGAATATGGGGCCTATTCTTACCTTAAAAATTGGTGGTTTTTGGTTTTTTACTACAATACTTAACTTTTAAACAGAGTATTTTCTCAAGATAGAATCTACAAGTTAAACGATCTACACGTTAAAACCTAATATTTGTACCAGCTAAAATTACAAGTGAGTATCTGTCTCTCAGTAATTTATACTGTAAACAGCCAAAATTTAAAAATTTCAGCTAAAAACCATAAAACGCAGCCGAAAAGAACGGCCCATAATCCGAAATCCTCCTAGGCAATCTCGGAAAAAATAACGAGTTCGCACATATCGCAGCCCTCTTCTGCAACATGAGAAAACCCTAAGGTCTGAGCTGAAATTTAGGAGCAGGCACACCGCCCATGTCGTAGATCCAGCATCCAAGGCAGAAAGTGGAAACCCAATCAGATTCCCTTCCCACCAAAATTTACCACTGCTCACTCTCCACACACGCAAACAAGCCCCTGCTGACGTCCACTTGTCAAGCTCCTATTAGACCACTTACCTCGCCGGAATTTTGCGCCCGACGTACAGCGCCGCGCCACGTCGCCGGCGGTGGCTGTCGCCGCGCGGAGGACGGTTCCCCTCTCGCCACGTGCCCTCCTCGGTTCTACTCCACTTCCGACTCTGCAGACAGGTCGCATCAAATCTTGTCTCGGCAAAATCTTGTCTCGGTTAATAAGGGCGACTTCTCGGGGGCAGAATGGTCATTGCGCGTCTGTGTACTGGAAATGAAATCCACTTGGATTAAACATTCGGGAAGCTCGCACCGCTCCCGCTCATTTTAGCTTGGATCTTTTAGTTTCTGTTTTATTTTTTTTACTATTTTTAAATTTTATTTTTTCTGAATTTTTAGCTTTTTTGCTGGTTTTTTCCTCGTATTCGTTTTGTATTATCCATAATGAGTTATCCTATTTTTAAAAAAAAATAAATTTAATTATGTCAAATAAATCTTCATAAGTTATAGTATAATTTTAATCAGCTACAACATAATTTTAATTATAATTTAATTTATTTTAGTCCAACCAAGTGGCATCTAACTACGCCCGATGTCTCCAACCAAATGCGAGGGGGCATCTCCTTGTTTTGACCGGGGATAGATTGAGAATTGATCAAGATTCCTTGGTGAGAGCTGAGTATTGTGAGTGACTGTGGACATGGAAGTGCCTAGATGGATACATCTCATCGATCAGTTTCTTAGGTAATACTCCAAATGGCTTAAAAGCCATAGTTTTTTATTTATGTGTAGATTTTTTTGCTGTAATTATATGGAAGCTTAGCTTTTTTTTGAATTAAAAAATAAGGAAAAAGAGAAAAGTCAGAAAAATTAAAAAACCATCTTTTAAGACAATAAAAGGAAATAAAGAGCAAAAAAGAAGAAAAAACCAAAAAAATGCTAAAATGAAAAAACCGAAATTAAGAAGCTGACGTATTTCAAATGGCTTTCAGAAGACAGTAGCTAGAAGTTCAAACTGTGTGGAGCGAGATCATGTGATCTAGGAAGCAATATTCTCTTTTGGGAAGAGAGCATGTAATCTAGGCAGTATATGGTTTTGATATGTGAGTGGAGTCAGTTCATTTTCACTCTTTCTGTTCTTGCAGTGTTCATTTTGATACAAACACCGTGCTGTGCCGATGAAGTGTACAAACACTGCTTAGTGGAGTCAGTTACATTTTTAGTGTTTTATCTTTCAAATACCCTTACATAGTACGGGCAATTTACGACAAGTCTAACACTTGGGGCATATTTGGGACATAAAGAGTTCTGCAGATGGTGTAAACCTTTGGAAATTGCTTTGGAGATGCTACAACCCAAATGGGCCCTTACAGGTGTAATTTTAGTTTCAACTTTCTTGTTTTGGCTATCACTTTCAGCAACATTTCCTCAAATTTGACTTGGACATTACACTAGATGGGAGTGGAAGATAAACCCCACCAATGCGAACCAATTCATCACCGAGGAACGCAATATTGGGAATAAGAATCATGTAAAGTTAGTCGGTATCACCGAAATAAGCAAGAAATTCCAGTGCAAGCTGGTACTCTATTTCTTTCTCCATATTTCGTATTATGCTCTTTCACGGCCTCCTGTGTTTTTTTTTATTACAGCTGATGACTTATAGTCATAGTTAATGTTTTTTCTCTAGTTCAAACGCTCATACGAATGAATTGGACATCAATAAACGAATTCGAAAAATTGTCTTAGTCAACCACTTCAAAAAGAAAATAAAAAATCATCACATTTATATTTATTAAAAGAAGCGACCAACCATAAGTCATACTCCTAATTCATAATAGTCTGAAAAGAAGAGATCATCGAAAGAATAAAGATGGAAACGGGCAACAATCTTTCACTTCCCTTCCCCTCATAAATTTCCTCCCCAAGTATTTCAGGAGCTGTGTGCGCTTGCGAGCATCCTGGGAGAGGAGCTACCAAAAGATCCGAACTACACCACCAAACCAGAGAACCCTCCTCTTGATCTCCGAATAAGCTCGTCGTCTACTTTTGTTCCTTTTTCTTGTACTTTCCTCGCTCATCTTTGATCCTTCCGCTCACTAAGAGAGGAGCTGGAAAAAAAAATGCAGTATCACTCTTTGCGGTCCCTGTCGTTTTGATCAATCCAAGGAAAAATCTCCATGAGGGTGCTGATGAGGTGAGCTCTTGTTATTAGAGACGTTCTCCCCTGACTCTTCCTTCCTCTCATACAAGTATGCAACATGAGCAGCTCCAGATCGTCTAGAGTTGGAGCGGTCTCTTGAGTGTGTCTTGGAGATTCTTCAGGGTTCTATCTCTTTGATCTTTTTCTTGCGCTTTTGTCTGATATTTTATTCTTTCTTGCCCAACACCTTGTTTGCAGCAGATCAAATCAGCCTCATTACTAGCTGAAAAAGATTGGATTTTTACAGCAAATAGCCTGTCTCTCCCCTGTTCTTGCTCTCCTCTTAGCATCCAGCTACACACCACCAGCTAGAACAGGAAGACAGAAGAAAAGGTTCTTTTTTTTTTGAAAGGAGAAGACAAGGATCTTCCTTGCATTAAAAGCACAAAAAAATCGTCCTCTGTTTCTCCCTCTCTTCAATTGCCTCCCTCCCTGGCTCCCTCTCTGTCCAAGGACTCCAAGGACCAAGAGGAAAGAAAAGGCAGACAGGTGGATGCTTGCTGCATCCAAGTTTCGCCACTTCGCTCAACACCACTGCTGCGTGTTTGGACTCTACTGTGAGAAACAGTGTGCCAAAGCATCGGCTCCGTTCTTTGCTAATTGAAGCACCACCCCCAGCATTGCGCTGTTTTGCCTCGATTCGTCACTATTCTAGATCCCCCCCCACACACACCCACCCACCAAGAACTGTGCATCCTCCACCAAAAGCCCAAATCTTTGATCCGAAACTCCGCTCAAATCCTTGCAAGAACCAGTCAGCCATGGTGTCCCGCTCTTACTCCAACCTCCTGGACCTGGTCACCGGCGCGGCGGACCAGGCGCCGGCGCCGGCCGCGCTCGGCGCGCTCCGGCGGCGGCTCCCGCGGGTTGTGACCACCGCGGGGCTCATCGACGACTCCCCGGCGTCCCCCTCCACGCCATCCCCGTCGCCGCCGCGGACCATCGTGGTCGCCAATCACCTCCCTATTCGGGTTCACCGCCCGGAGTCGCCGTCCAAGCCATGGACCTTCTCCTGGGACGAGGACTCCCTCCTCCGCCACCTCCACCACTCCTCGTCGTCCCCCACCATGGACTTCATCTACATCGGCTGCCTCTACGACGACATCCCGCCGGCAGACCAGGACGCCGTCGCGCAGTCGCTCCTCGAGTCGTACAACTGCGTCCCGGCGTTCCTGCCCCCCGACATCGCCGCGCGCTACTACCACGGCTTCTGCAAGCAGCACCTCTGGCCGCTCTTCCACTACATGCTGCCGCTCTCCCCCGACCTCGGCGGCCGCTTCGACCGCGCGCTGTGGCAGGCGTACGTCTCCGCGAACAAGATATTCGCCGATAAGGTGCTCGAGGTGATCAACCCGGACGACGACTTTGTGTGGGTGCACGACTACCACCTCATGGTGCTGCCCACCTTCCTGCGCAAGCGCTTCAACCGCATCAAGCTCGGCTTCTTCCTGCACTCGCCGTTCCCGTCGTCGGAGATCTACAAGACGCTGCCCGTGCGCGAGGAGCTGCTGCGCGCCCTGCTGAACTCGGACCTCATCGGGTTCCACACCTTTGATTACGCCCGCCACTTCCTGTCGTGCTGTGGCCGGATGCTCGGGCTGTCTTACGAGTCGAAGCGGGGGCACATTTGCTTGGAGTACTACGGCCGGACGGTAAGCATCAAGATCCTGCCGGTCGGGGTGCACATGGAGCAGCTCAATACGGTGCTCGGGTCGCCGAAGACCGAGGCGAAGGTGGCTGAGCTGATGGAGACGTACTCGGGGAAGGGGAGGGTCGTCATACTGGGCGTCGACGACATGGACATCTTTAAGGGGATCAGCCTTAAGCTGCTCGCCATGGAGGAGCTGCTGCGGCAGCATCCTGAGTGGCGGGGGAAGCTGGTGCTGGTGCAGGTCGCGAACCCGGCGCGGGGCCGGGGGAAGGACGTCGACGAGGTGCGGGCGGAGATGGATGCCATGGTGCGGCGGATCAAGGAGGCGTATGGTGCGCCCGGGTATGAGCCAGTGGTGCTGATCGATCAGCCATTGCAGTTCTATGAACGCGTCGCGTACTATGTCATTGCCGAGGTGTGCCTGGTGACTGCAGTCCGGGATGGTATGAACTTGATCCCCTATGAGTACATTGTCTCCCGACAAGGCAATGAGAAGCTGGACAACATACTGCGGCGGAGCAAGGCGGAAGAGAAGAAGAGCATGTTGGTGGTGTCGGAGTTCATCGGATGCTCCCCATCGCTGAGCGGCGCTGTCAGGGTGAACCCATGGAACATTGAGGCTGTGGCCGATGCGATGGAGAGTGCCCTTGTGCTGTCTGAGAAGGAGAAGAACATGCGCCATGACAAGCACTACCGCTACGTGAGCACCCACGACGTCAGCTACTGGGCTAGCAGTTTCCTGCAGGACCTTGCGAGGACCTGCGAGCATCACGCTCAGCGGCGATGCTGGGGAATCGGCTTTGGCCTGAGGTTTAGGGTGGTCTCGCTTGACCTGAGCTTTAGGAAGCTTGCCATGGAGCACATTGTTCTGGCCTATAGGAGGGCGAAGACACGTGCGATTCTGCTGGACTACGATGGCACACTGATGCCACAGGCGATTACTAAGAACCCGACCGCCAAATCGGTCGAGATACTGAACAGCTTGTGCTGGGACAAGAACAATGTGGTGTTCCTTTGCAGCGGGTTTGAGCGGCACATACTCGATGAGTGGTTCCCTTGTGAGAACCTTGGCATGGCAGCTGAGCACGGCTACTTTCTGAGGTATGTGCTTAATGTTTGCTTCGCTCTCGTGTGCATTCTTGCAAGCTTAGCTCAGGGCTTGACATACAGACTTACATACGCAGATCGTCCTTTTTTCTGTCCATGTTATCTTTGTTCTAAGATATAACAAAACTAAAAGCTTAGTTTGCGATTAGGATCTACATCACTATACAAAGCAAAACATGTTCTCACATTTATGGAGAAACGCTTCAGTACGTCAACTAACAATTGACAAAAAAGTTCAATTGAAACACATTAATGAAGCAGCATGTTCAACACTGTCTTAGTTCCAGGATGTCTAATTCTTAAAATGTGTCCTACTCAAAAAAGGGCCAAGAGGGATGCAGAATGGAAGACCTGTATTGCCGCTGCAGACTGCAGCTGGAAGCAGATTGCAGAGCCTGTTATGAGCCTCTACAGCGAGACGACGGATGGTTCACGAATTGAGAACCGGGAGACGGTGCTCGTCTGGAACTATGAGGACGCAGACCCTGACTTCGGGTCATGCCAAGCTAAGGAGCTCGTTGACCATCTCGAGAGTGTGCTTGCCAACGAACCGGTTTCAGTGAAGAGTACTCCTCACTCTGTTGAAGTTAAACCGCAGGTGAAGTTTCATTCTCGTTTCATTTCTTCACTCTCTTCGCACAAACCAAGCATCGTCACTCACAAGATTCTTGTCCTAACAGGGTGTCAGCAAAGGCCTGGTGGCACGACGCCTGCTGGCAACCATGCAGGACAGGGGCCTGTGCGCCGACTTTGTCCTCTGCATCGGGGATGACCGGTCGGACGAGGACATGTTTGAGCTCATCACCAGCGCTGCTTGCGGAGACTCGGTGGCATCCACGGCAGAGGTCTTTGCCTGCACCGTCGGTCGCAATCCGAGCAAGGCCAAGTACTACCTTGACGACGCTGCCGAGGTCGTGAGGCTGATGCAGGGGCTGGCATTCGTTTCAGAGGAGCTGGCCATGGCGAACCCCTCGGTCGACGAGGACTCTGAGGAGGTGTAGTGTGTGATCGTCCTGCGGAAGCTGGGATTTGCAGGGCATATTGTGTTGCCCCAGTTTGAGCATTTGCCGAGTAGTTAATTAGGTGTACATAAGCTATGTTTTTCAGGATATTGTACTGTCGGTGATTTAGTCCTTATTTAGAGTCTCATGAAGTCTCATGAATTTGCTTTAAAATCTAGTGTTGCTGTAGTTACTGCAACAATAATAATCCTGTTCTCTGAATGCCACCGAAAATGCTGATTTATTGTGTTAAATTTGGATCCCCCCACCACACACACGCGCGCACGCACACAAAAATATCTGTAGGAAACGGCATACCTAGATGTTACCGAAGTTTCATACCTGAGAGCACTGCCTTTTCTTGTCTGTGGTGAAATGAAGTTACCCTCTGATTTCTCGTCCGGTCCCTTGACATACTTCTTGAAATGATGCTTCGATGGTTACTTTAATCGAACCCGAAGACTTGGTCGTATAATGGCAGTGATTCTACAAAGAACGCTCCTACGGTCCTACCACACGCTATACCATCGGACGGCATAGCCCCCTTGCCCGTGCTCCCCTCCCCTTCTCTCTTCTCTCGAATCGTTGCCCTCTCTCTTCCCCTCTCTTTTCCAGCGCCGACGCCAGAGTAGCTCTGCACCCTTTCTCTGCCTCTCCTGTCTCCTCTACCACCAGCGGTCGACGATAACCTTGCGTCTGGCCGCGCCTCCGTCACCCCGCCCGACCTAAGGAGGTAGAGGGACAACACGAGAGTTGATGAAGGAGGGTGGCATCAGCGGTCGAAGGCTATCTTATCGATTTTGGCTAGGATGGTATACCGTGTGTAAGTTTTTTCTTTTACAAAGGTTACTAGTCATGTGCCCATGCGTTGCAACGAAAACCCAAACTATAGCAACAATTCCCTGTGTCAAGAGTATGATATGAGAAAATGGCGATAATCTGAACAGCGACCAAAACTTGGCCCACACTTGAAGGTCACGCATACACTTACATAGGTGCGCACAAACACAGCCATACGGACGCACAGTGTGAATCTAAGCAATGAAAAGTTCATATAGAGGAGGTAACATCAAAATAACATTGAATTTGAACAATGAAACACTTAATCACTGCCCTTATTAATCTGCTCTAAATTAAAGAATAGATGTCTTAATCTGCTCTAAAACAAAGAAAAAGATGTCTTGATCTTCCCCCTTTGGGTTCCTACTCATTCAATCTTTGATAATGAGGATTAACAATAGCATTAGTCCTCATTTGGACAACAACATTCACATAGCTCTGCACCACCGCAGGGGCATTAAGTATGGATGCATGAAGATCTACACATCAAACAAATAGTAATATACTCATTAGAGGGTTATCGTAGAGAAGATTTTGGCCTCACAGATAAGATTTTTCTATAACTTTAGATAATACAGCTGCAAACACTAAGGCTATGAAAATTCTTACTCCTTTGTTTAATACTTATGCACAATCTTTCTTATTGCATCAACATTGTGCTTGCCATATTATTATTCTTATTGTTAAATCTAGTTTAAAAAGATTGAATGTTTGTATTGATTCTTTTAGGGATGCAAATTTATATATTAATTGTTCTAACCAACAAATAGCCGCATATAAGAGCTTTTGCATAGCAATGAACGTCCGTCCTAAAAAATTTGGCTTAGACATGCTTGTTAAATGGAACTCTATTTACCTTATGCTTAAACATATTTTCCATATAAGAGCACTTTATATGTTTTCCTTCACACCTAAGGTCATCAATCTCGTAGCTCCTCCAATACAACCCAAGTTAGAGACCCTGAACTTACTGAGAACGATTGGATTGTTGATGAAAAAATATTTTCTTTTTTAGAACTTTTTCATAAAACTACACTTTGTTTTTCTCCTCTAATTGTTCATCACATTCTTGAAATTGTCACTCACCTAAAGGCTTTTAAAAATGACCCTGTACTATGGGATGCTGTAGTTGCCATGAAAACTAAGTTTTTAAAATAATAGAGGGGAATTCCTATTTTATATGCATTCGCCTTTATTTTGGATCGTAGGGCCAAACTCCAAGGATTTATAAATGTATTATAACTTTTAAGTAATGCTAACGGTTTAGATTATTGTACATACTATAGAGTAGTTAAGGGTAAGTTATATAAGGTATATGAGAAATATGAAAATAAATTTGGGTTGTGCATTTGGAAAGATCCCCTGGTAGCCCTAGCACATCTAAGGAGACTATGCAATGGGGCAAGATTTTTTGTTCTTCCTCTAGAGATTCTCGTACAAGTACACATTAGTTAGGAGAAGGAAGACGACAAAGAACCGGAGACCTATCAAGCTATCTCAACAGTGATAGCGCCAACTTCGAGCAAGAGTTGAACATCCTCTCATGGTGGCAAATCCAGACAATAACATATTCAGTGTTATCTATAGCGCGGGATGTGTTGACCATTTCTGTCTCTACTATCTCCTCGTAATCAGCCTTCAGTCTATTTGGAAGAATAATCGAGGAGCGGTGAACAAGTGTCTCAAATGAGATGGTCGAAATCCTTCTGACCGTCAAAGATTAGAAACAAACTGAATCAAGACTCCAACATATTACAGAGAATAGAGACTTAGAAAAATCTTTTGAGAACTTGTATTTGGATAGCAATAAATAAGATTTTTCAATATTTTTCTTCAGATGTAGTTACTAGTGAGCTTTATAGAGTGCACTCTTTTTTCTTTACCAAGGTTTTCTCAAGTTAAGTTTTTCTTGGTAAAGTTCTTAACTAGGCATCCATCACATGTAATTTAACAAGTTAATAAAGTTCATTATGTTATTGAAAATAATTATCTTGATGATTAACAATGTTTGCAAATTTCAATAATTTTTAGGTAATTTTCTATCATTTTTTTAATTTTCTATAATTTTCTGAATTTTTTCTCTTTTTCTCGGTTTAACAGGCCAACCGTGCTGGCACGACCCATTAAGCCCTAACCATGTCCGTACCGGTATGGCACAGTCGTGGGTCATGCCTAGGCTTAAATCGCAGCCATGAGCTGACACAGTATGACCTATTTATTTGTCGAATCTAAAAGGACCATACCTAAACGGATCGTGTCTGGGCCGGACACGATGCCAATTGGACAGGTCTAGCTACTGCTACTGCAGCTGGTGGCATAAACCAGGCATTACTAGTCGGAAGAGAGTAGCACTCAAAAACAGGCTTGATTACATGAACAAATGGACAGATTCGTGCCCATTCACTCGGGAACGAAATTTCCAGGACATATAAATGCATTTGAAATTTTGTATATATGCAGTGGATCTGGTGCTCTACTGCAGATGCATGTATACTTTTTACAGAATGTGAAGTTTGTTTTTTCAGCTATCACATGCGCAGCTTATGTTGCAATCTAACGCAAATGGGAAACATAATGAGCTTAATGAACACTTCATCTATGAAAGCAAAAAATTGGCTGGAACATGTATTTCAGGCAGCGAATTTGAGTGAGATATAAAGGCATAGATTTGCACGTTTGATAACGAATCTACAACAACAATTTCAGTTTGGATGATTGCCGAGGAAAACGGTAATGAGAAAGAACTAAAACGAGCAGAAAATATGCTACACAATCAATAATTGTACACAAAAAATGAACTAGGGCAAAGGAGCTATGTCAAATGGGAATAAATAATTCAAAGTTCTTTAACCGAACAGCCTTCTATAAATCAAGATTCAACATGTCACATAAATTATTCCCTTTATAAATCAATTACAGAGGAAAAAAGATGAAATGAAAAACACGTGAAACCATTCATCAAACCACTAAAATTCTTTCCAGTGTTTACCCTGCACAAGACAAAAACACTTCTGTTAGAAAGCAGCTGTTTCAGTTACTGTAAAACAAAGAAAATGGTGGTCTGACATCAGAGGGAAAACAAAGGAGAAAGTACAGAACCAATATAAAATTTCCAATAATGAATATGGCACATGAGGACAGAACTTGCTAATAGGGTATGATCAGCTTGTAGTGTGTGCTTGAGTTGGAAAAAGAAAAGAAACTACTACTGCAAAATTACCAAAGAATAATAAATAGGACCAATATAAACACACAACAGATAGAGCAATGCAAGTTCTTAACAATCACAACAAACGTCAAAAGTTCAAATAGATAGAGCAACCAAAAGTGTTGATAGCTTCAAAGGTGGCCAAGTCTATTCTTGTCCAAAGGAAACAGTAACATGAATAATGTGACAAAATTGATGGCAAAAAATTGATGGCACTAGAACTAATACAGGGATTTGGTCAAGTTAAATAAAACATCACAAAGAGGGTAAATACATGAAAGCAATACAACTGCTAGACTGCTACCAAGATTAGGAAAGAGTGCTTACCTACTTACAAATTCAAGAAGGCTTCACATCTGTCCACTAAATCCGAAAAAGTCGGGGTTCACAATGTCTCCACTGCTTCCAATGCTGTTACTCAAGTTGTTAATTGGAGATTCAATCTCATCCACTGCAAAGCGGCTTGGAATGCAAGTACCTTTCCCAACAAACCCAAGATTCTTTCCTCGTCCTTCATCAGGCAATTTCGCAAGGGCCACATTGGAACTTTGAAAGCTAGATGAACTGGACACAGTGTTACTTGGCCCAATGTTATTCCCATAAGTATCAACATTCTGCAAAGGCGACCAGCTACCAGTGACATCATCCGGACTCTGCAGTAAACCAAACTGTGCATGTTTTGACAGAGAAGAGAGTAAGCCGGAGTCCACAGGGGTGCTACCACCGATATAGCCATAGCTATGGCTAGAGGAGTCAGTGTTCTCAGTCTTAAGAGTACCTGGTGGTTTAGAGCTCACTCCCACAGAATTCTGATTAACCAGATAAGGATTATTCCCAGTCTGAAAATTACTAATTCCTTGTGGAGGTATCACATTTGAATGATGATTCATGAGACCAGGAAGATTTCCTCCATGGGTACTAATCAAAGGCTGACTTGTTGAAGCTTGATTAACCAGATCAATCCCACCTAACAGACTGCTTGACGGTTGAGAAGTTCTGAGAACAGGCTCATGCTTCATGGATGGCGGAATGCCTGCTAGAAAACCTGACGATTGGGAAGGTATAATCAAGGGATTTTGATTAGGGGAGAGACCCTCACTAGCTGGGAAAGTATTTAGTGACTGAGAGGGCACTATGCCAGAAGATTTGACATCTAGAGTGTGAAGGGTTCCTGACAGCATGGTATCTGGCTGCTGTTGCAATTCATGCAAGATCATATTGCTATTCTGAGAATTATTAACAATTCCCAAGGTGTTGGTTGAATCTGTCATACCAAGTTTGTTATTGGGCCAAGCTGAAAAAGAAGGCAGTCCTCCAACTGCAGAGCTGCTTTGAGGGAATGCGCCATATGCATTATTCTGGCACTTGTATATCGGCTGACCAAATGCTATTTCTCTCTCTCCATGAGGCTTATTTCCTTTGACTGCAGCAAGTCGTAAAGATGACTGGTCCCTTCCAGGCAACACCAAGCTGCTTGTAGGTCGCCCTAGGAGCTCATCCTGCAAAGCAACCAGGGCTTGAGGAGGGATCTGACCTGAAGCAGCCAAAGCTTGGAAATCAAGTCCTCCTAACGAGGAAACTTTAGCACTAGAAGCAGGTGCACAAAATGGATTAGCTATTCCCACATGATGCTGAGCTATTCTCTTCAGGTACAATCTGAATTTCTGCAAATAGGAAAAAAGGCATTCTATCACCTTGATTATCACATATAACTGAAAAACATGGAAGTTACTGCAAGGAAAAGTATACTGCTTGACCAAAACAAACAGGAAGCTTTAACAGCTATATCCGAGGGTAATAAGGAAAGTTTGGAGCTGACCAGACAACAGGCGATAGAAGCTGGTGAGACTAATGGAATTTCATCTTCTATTTTCAAAATGCAAAAACAAGGATAGATAACCCTCATGTAACAGCAGCATCAAAGCAATGTTTCTGGCCAAACTTCTCCGAAAACAATACCAAAAACAGATAATTTGTGTTCTCACGATATTTTCTCAGTTAAAAACAATCTAGAATTTGATACAATTACATTCTACAACAAAAGAATGGCCAGCACTGTAGTCATTACAGCATAAGTTTCTGCAAGCCCTTCATTTGTATTTTTTTGCGAGGTAGCCCTTCATTTGTATTGCTAACTAAACTAGCGTAAATTCTTTGAGGTGGAGCAACAAGGTGTAAAATGTGCATAACTAGTGACATTTAGGATTGTAGAAAAAGGTAGAATACTTTTAAGTCATTATACATACAATACAAAATACTCAATAGGGTACTAGAAAAGGTACTATGATTGAAGGCCAGAACCAAACCTGCAAATGGCTGGCAACGTTTTCCCTAGTTAAACCAGGGACATTCATCAACTCCAAAATTTTCTTGGGAACAGCTTCTGCAGAAAAATTATACAAAAAATGTAAGCACAAAAGCAGGGGGATTTGGCGTAGTTCTAGAGCTCAGGTGTTCAACAGTAACCAACGATACTAAACAACACCAACCTAGAAGGAATTTAATTGGCAAAATCTAGTTAATACAATGTACAACTGAACACCGATGTTGATAAAATGAGGACTACAAAAGCAAGTAGCAAAAGCTTACTGTCAATTCCGAGGTGATTAACTGCATTTACAAATTGTTGATGGAGCTCGACTGACCAAACAACTCTTGGTTTCTTTGATGTAGAAGAAGGCTCACCATTTTCCAGATCACCATCATCCTCTTCTTTATCCCGTTTCTTTTTCTGAGATTTCCAGCTACCATCAGCTCCATCATTTACCGAGGAAGCATATTCATTATCATTATTGGTTGGTCTGTTCCGATCTGTATCATCTGGGCTGCCTGAATGCTCATGCTCCTTGTTTTCATTCCATTTTTTCCTTAGAACATGTTGCCAAATATTTTTCAACTCTTCCATTCTGACAGGTTTAATTAAATAGTCACATGCTCCATGTTTTATTCCTTTCATTACGATATCTGTCCTTGAATCAGCAGACATCACTGCAATATTATCAACAAGTTTAGTAACGCCTTCCAACCACCAGAGCTAAAATACTGCATAGGAAATAATAAAATCTACTTACTAATAACTGGAAGATCCATCTCAAGGCCTACAAGTTCAAGTAACCTGAATCCATCCATATCAGGCATGTGAACATCGCTAATTATAACATCAAAACCACCCCTGTTCTCTCGCAGCATAGTTAATGCTCTTGTAGCCTGAGAACAAGTTGTTGCTGCAAAAATAAATAATAAGTATTATATGGTTGAATTATGTTCAAATATATTCACAAGGAGAAATCAATAACACGACTGGAGCACAACTTGAGATTGATGCAGGACCTAGAAAAATTCTTTTCCTACCAAAGAGCAAAAGTTCCCAAAAAATATTGGGTTTAAACAAACGAAGCAATTAAAAAAACTAAGCCAATAGCATGCACATGATGTAAGAAGCAAAAATAAAAACATACAGCACCAACAAATATGGTATAGTTTACCTACTATTACATTGCATCATAATAATAGATTAATAATACAATGTATCACAGCCCGATGTGTATTGAAATTATCCAGATGTTCTCATGCTTCAACTACAGTAAACATCTCGGATCCAATTTATAACAAATGCCAAATGGAAACAGACGTGTGTTCTGCCTTGTCATAAATCTTCTACCAAACTAGCATTCGTAACACAGTAACATTGGGAAAAGAAGGTCAACCTCCCAACAGTTCTAATTTTGTAGCCCCTAGGGCATGCTACCTACCAAATCAAACAAGTTGAGTTGGAAATTAAGCTATTGTAATAATAGCACTACAACTAAATCAGAAACCTCATTCTCTTCTTCCTTTAGTTTTGCCTAACAGTATAATGTACAAATGTGGGCATTTGTGCGCAGAACAGAAACTAGAAGAAAATAGCAACGCCTTAAAGAACATGGATTCTATATACGTTAAAACCTATAAGGGCAGCATTGCATCGCTGGAGTATTCATGTTGACAACAGTGTTCTGCAGCAGAACGAACCATGTGGAAGATATCCTATTATGACCCTGATTAGGTGATGCATAGCACTGTACTAACTTCGTGATCCCCAAAAAACTTTCCGGGACAATTTGCAGTCATTAGGCCTAATATAACGTTATCAGGATAAAGAGCAAAAGATAGGTTAATCAACAATATATTCCTAAGATATTGTAATGTAGGTTAATCAACGATCTATTCCTAAGATATTGTAATATAGGTTAATCAACGATCTATTCCTAAGATATTGTAATATAGGTTAATCAACGATCTATTCCTAAGATATTGTAATATAGGTTAATCAACGATCTATTCCTAAGATATTGCAAGTCTAGTAACGGTACTAGAATCATAATTCGAAGCTCGCATGAATCCTCGTAATCTAATCCTAAATACTTCTGCTTAAGGCATAAGTACTCGGAATTAGCAATCAGCACCAGTAGCCATGCGCCTGCTCAGATTTTTCTCATACACGAATCCACTCAGATCTCCAACGCAATCACTAATCCTTAGGCAAATATACGTCACAAATCCACTCCCAGATACAGAAAACCTAAAAAGTAGCAAAATTTCTCAAAAATTGAGAACTACAAGACCGTTAAAACCCAGAATCACTGAAAGAGCAAATCAAACTCCTAAACAGCAGCCTTCCCAACTCCAGACAAATCAAAACACAAACATGTAACAGAAGCAACGAAACTTATTTGACCAACCGACTCCACGCGACCAATCACGTCACACCCGCAGGACACGACACGACACCACAGCGAGCGAGACGGGAAGGAGAGGGCGGGTGGGGGCAAGGCAAGCTGCTCACCGTCGTAGCGGCACTCGATGAGCATCCTCTTGAGCACGGCGAGGCACGTCGAGTCGTCGTCCACCACCAGCACCTTCATCCCCACGGGGAACTCCCCGCCGCCCGCCTCCTCCGCAGGCGCCATCTCCCGCGAAACACCCACCACCGTCTGCTTACACCCCCGCCCTCCCGAAAAAAATCACGCGCCAATCGCCTCCATCGGAGGCGGCAGATCCGGTTCCGCGCGCGCGGCGGCGTCCGACCCCGGCGTCTCGGCTGCGGCGTCGCCTCGGGAGCTGTGGATTCAGACGGCCAGAGAGGGAGGGAGGGAGACGGGGGAAAGAACTGGGGAGGAGACTAAATCGCTAAGCGTGATTAGTAAAGTAAGTAAATACGACGATTGGGGACGAAGTGTGGGTTGTTTTCGGCTGTATGGATAGTTTTTTAGCTTTATCAACCGAATATTAATAAGTTAATAAATTATTTTAAAATTTTATTCTGATAAATCCTTTTGAAAAACCGATGAAGAAATTACTCTGCTTTTTATTTTCAGAAACTATAAATCATAGTCCGAAATTTTGTCAGCAGGAGCCGATTAGGAGTTAGGCCCCGTTTGGCACGGCTCCACTTCACAAGTGGAGCTGTTTTTTTTTTCTTTAGCTCTACGAACAGCTCCACCGGTGGAGCTGGAGCTGTTTTGGTAGACTGTTTAGCAAAACAGCTCCACCTGTTTTATCACGCATGGTTGAGAGATGTCAATTGTCCAATATACCCCTGTCTATTTGGCTTGTAGTAACATCAAGAGCTGTATGTTTCTACATGATTTTTCATCCGAGTAAATTTGAATTCAAAAAAAAATTTAAAATAACACAAAGTATTAGCAACGAATATTTAATGGCGGCGCTCCTTCACTGGTCGAAGACGAGAAGACCGAACAGAGGAACGGAACGGAGAATAGAAGAGCGTGGCGGTCGCGTAAATT
This sequence comes from Dendrocalamus sinicus, assembly GCA_036346575.1. Classification (NCBI taxonomy): domain Eukaryota; kingdom Viridiplantae; phylum Streptophyta; class Magnoliopsida; order Poales; family Poaceae; genus Dendrocalamus; species Dendrocalamus sinicus. The sequence continues at coordinate 27,712,865 of CM070658.1, forward strand.
CACGAAAGTACAAGGGCAGTGGCATGCGGGCCTGCGGATGGAGCGGGTGGAGCTACTTTTTTCAGCTCCATCTCGTACATATCTTTTGTCTCTGCATGTTTTAAGGGACTCCTTGGGTGGATCTATTTTATTTTACCCCGTTTGGCACAAAACGGCTCCAAACAGCTTCAGGAGCCGGTGGTGGAGCTGTGCCAAGCGGGGCCTTAATGATGCCGCCGCGTGTTCTCTCTCTGCATTCCACTTGCAGCTGGGCGCCTCTCTTTTTCTTGAGATGGCTGCGTGCGCGCTGAGCTGCCGGCGAATTTTTTGTACGGATAATCCATTTTTTATTCGAAATTACATAAATATACCCACGGGAAAATTTTTTACAAAAATAGGCTCCAGTCGCCTAATGGTTGGTCGACTGGAGCCTTTCGCCCAACCACACGGCGACACAATATATCTCATTGCCGCATGAGCGCGCGCATTAAATCGCTCTTAGTATGGCGGCGGCATGCGATCGCCATACCGTTAAGCGGCATCGCATCGCGATCGCCATACGCTTAAGCGGCGGCATGCGATCGCTATCCGTTAAGCGATCGCAGTAGCCCCGTGATTGTTTTAGAATTTGTGAATTTTGTAACGTTGAACCGTAAAAATACGGTGAAGTTGTAATAAAAGTTTATGTTCATTGTATATTGTAGGTGTGTAAAAGTTTTTAAAATTTTTTTGAAAGATTGAGTAGAGAACGATCGATACATACACTGTTAAGTGAGATAGTTTATATGCGGAAAGAGATGATAGACTTATGTAAATTTAAATAAACTTCATAATATAATCGTGAGTAACATGGCGCATGTATTTTCATTACATGCATAACATATATAGCATCTGCAGACGCCTCATGGTCACCTGCTGCGTGCCCGTCACCGCGCCGCGTCCTCCCATACGGCCTCGCTGGCCCTCCTCGGTGCAACGGATTAGGGCGATCCGAAAAGGTAAAACGAGGAGGAGGGTGTATATCCCGCCTGCTATTGGTGGAGTCACCGCACCTCTGGTGTGTAATCTCCGGTGCACCGGGAGGCATCGCGAGAAAGAACTGCGGTGCGACGTCGCGCGACGGCGCGAAAATCGTCCACATCCTCCCGACTGGGAGACGCCGTCTTTGGTAAGTACCTGCAATATTAATATCGTTAGTGCGTTGCATGTCGTCTTCGGATAAACACGGTATAAGACCCTATGTGTACCCGTAGCTGGTGCCATGGAGGAGGCGTACACCCCCTGCGTGGGGAAGACAGGGGTCTGCGTAGGAGGCGTGAAGTGAACCGGTGTAGGAGGCCCTACCCAGGCTGAACCCCCTAGCTGCTCCGGGTGAGGTGGTGGAGGACGTGTCCACGTAGGTGCACCAGAGTAGTGCCACGCTGGTGGAGGTGGCACTGGTGGACGAGCAGTCGTAGCGGGGGGCGTGGAGACCGCCGGTAGTCTCGTGCGGAGACGAGAGGCTAACGATCGTCTACACCCTCGTGCACCCGACGCAAAGCCGAGGCCCTCCTCATGGGTCACCGCGCACCACCGGCGAGCCTCTCCACTCATCGTGTTTGACTCGGCGTATAGGCGAACCGACGCGTCGGCTTGGACACAAAGACATAAAATGGTCGATTATGGAAACGACATTACCATTTGGGAATCTTTGAAATGACATGTAACGCATCGCGAGGTGGCGTCGTCGCGCGCGGCGCGCGGTACGCGTGTCCGTCGAGCGCGACGTGTGTGGCGCGGCGACGTGCTCGTCCAACAATACGAACCGCCACTCCGAGTCACGCCCAAAGACGAGTCATACCTGCAAAATTTGTACAATACTTTCAACATTAAATTTTCTGCATCTAAATTTGTACAATAATTTCAACACTAAATTTTATACATCTAAGACTGTACATTAAACTTGGTACATCTAAATTTCTACATCTAAACTTGTACATTATACTTTCTACATCTAAATTTGTACAATAAATGGTACACAAAATTTATAAACTAAATTTTCTAAACTTTATTTCTAAACTACATTTAGTACACAAAATTTGAAAATTAAATGTCTAAATTATATTTCTATATTTAATTTCTAAACTAAATTTTGAAACTACATTTTCTAAACTAAATTTGTAAACTAATTTTCTACACTACATTTTCTAAACTAATTTTCTAAACTAAATTTGTAAACTAATTTTCTACACTACATTTTCTAAACTAATTTTCTAAACTAATTTTCTACACTACATTTTCTAAACTAATTTTCTAAACTATATTTCTAAACTAATTTTCTACACTACATTTTCTAAACTAATTTTCTACACTACATTTTCTAAACTAATTTTCTACACTACATTTTCTAAACTAATTTTCTACACTAACAAAAAATATAACACGAAAAATTACCTGAAAATCGCGCACTCCCCCTCCTCTTCTCCTCCTCCCCTTCTCCTCCTCTCCCTCTCCTTCTCTTCCCCTCCTCCCCTTCTCCTCCTCTCCCTCTCCTTCTCTTCCCCTCCTCTTCTCCTCCTCTCCCTCTCTTCTCTGCGACGGCGCCGAACGACACGATGATGCGCGCCACCACCACGCGCGGTATATATCTCACTAGAAGTCGCCAACCGTTGAGCGATGAAATGCGATCGCCTAACGGTTGGGCGACTGGATGGAAGTCGCCCAACCGTGGGGCGACTGCAATTAATCGCCCAACGGTTGGTAGATTCATTAAATGTCGCCGTGTGGTTGGGCGAAAGGCTCCAGTCGCCCAACCATTAGGCGACTGGAGCCTATTTTTGTAAAAAAAATTTCCGCGGGTATATTTATGTAATTTCGAATAAAAAATGGATTATCCGTACAAAAAATTCAGCTGCCGGCTACCGGGCTCTTTCTTTTAAAAACAGGTTGAATTGATTTCCCACTGATTTCTTTCCATATTTTTGTGGTTTTCTCCTTTGTTTTGGCCTATTGGGAGATGGAATCCCTTAACTTTCCTTCGTGTGTGTATGGTATACTCAGTAAATATCATGGCCGGTGGATTGGCTGGATTGAAAATGTAGAGAGGAGTATGTGTATGGTTAGTTGTAGCTTAATTGTCAGGTTCTCCTTTTACGCTTGCAAATTTAGGGAAGTTTCCATTGGATTTGCGTTTATAGGTTGCGTTGTTCGAGTATATCATTTGGAATTTGAAAATGAAAAACAGGAAGTTTTGAATTATGTTTTGAAGCATTCTCTAACAAGCCAAGTCTCTGAACACCATTTTTCTAGGAAAAAATAACTTGGTGCACAGAGCATTACTTGATTGCGTTAGCTTTTGTTCCTTTTATGCTAGTTTTTATATAATCCTTTTCCAAAGCATGTATTAATTTACAGTTTTATTTAAAATTACAAATAGATAAGCCAAACATACATGATATATATCACTATTAAGGTTTTCTAGTCTTGTTGACACAATAGAAACGACTTAGCTACCAGCGTTAAATTTGGTGTTCCCTCAAATTTAGAAAAATAAACGAGGTTAATAATTATAGGAGCCTCCTTTTGGATGGTGATGGACATCTATTTTTCCTTCGTGTTAGTCAAGCAATAGTCTATGTCACTACTCGTTAGTGTTCATAATTCTTTTTTTTTAGCGGGAAGTGTTCATCATTCAGAATACAGTCCAATGGACAGGTGAAGCCTAAGCGACTTCTCACAACTAGCTCAAGTGGGCATCGTTTTTAATTGACAAGTAAAAATGAGATAAGAAAAATTGCAGCCGTACACAACCAACTGCTCTAAGTTTTGGATAATTTTTAATAGTGTACTTTTTTTTGGTATTACATCTGTAGTGGCCACTTGCCATGTGTGCATGGAAAATGATACGTGATTCTTCAATCTTCCTTTGATGGACTCATTGGTAATTTTTCAAAATACAAATTGAAGGTGGTTTTAGAAAATGAAGAAAGAATTTTGCAAAGAGATCTCTAAATGGTCAAAAGAAGATTACGAAGAGCTAAACATGACTATTTAAAACAGAGATGGATAGAAGCTATTGAAAATGGTAGTTTTGCACAAAAACTTCATATCCATCACAAGGTTTCGAAAATCTCACTCTAGGTCCAAAAGAAAGAACAATTGTTCGATTTGATCGAAGTCATGGTGAGAGGAATTCAAAAGAGCAAGAAAGTCACATAACTCAATAAAGTTCTAGAAATCAAGAAATTGCACAAAAAGTTTTGCATTTTTTACCCAATCTTTCTCCCCCTTTGATAATGGAATCATCAAGAATTCAAGATGCAGGGAAGAAGAATGAAGTGACTGCATTTTATTCATTTGAAGTATTAGAAGACATGAGATTATCCAAAATGACTTTCTAAGTATGACACCAAGCCATGAAAAGTGAAAGTGTTATCTAGATCATGGCAAGCCATATATAGCCAAGCTAAAGCTAAATAAGCATTGATCTGAAATTAAATGGTTTTTTAGCATGTCAAGATGCTCACATTCAAAATTTAGCCAAAGGGAACCAAAAATGAGTCAAGCCATTTCAATATTCTAAATGGAACCAAGAAACTATACTTGAGTTAATTTAGACTGCTATAAGTTCAAGAATGAAACATTTTGTTCAAATACTTGAGACTACTTGTAATTGAGCAAATTTAGCACATTTGACATTTTTCTTTGAATTTCATTTTTGGTTTTAGTTGAACTTTAACTATTTTTCCCAAGATTTTATTTTTCTTAACCATGTGCTAGATCGCAAGTCTTATGCGATCGCCCCAAGCAAGAAGCTTAAGAAAGTGGTTTTGCTCATCCAAAACTCTCCTTAAGTTTATGTCTAGTGCAATAGCAAAGCGTCTCATGAGAAAGAATTGGTGAGATCAGTTTTTTCGTATAAAAGAGATCATTTTTCATTTTCTTGACTTAGTTCAAGAACAAAGAGGTAATACTAACTCATGCTTCAATAAAAAAAACTAGTAAAACTCAATCTAGATTCAAGACTCAACTTAGTTTATTTGACATGGCATAAATCATAAGATCACTAGAGTAAGACATGATTTAATTCAGAATTTTCACATTTAATAGTGCTATCATGGTAAATGCTAAGCTACACATAGAATGACATGATAAATCTAGCACACTTGCACAAAATATGGCAAGATGTAAAGCAAAGTATCATGTCACACAAAGATAATAGTCAAGACTCCATGTATTTATATTACAATGCACATTGCTGAAATGAAAAAGCAATATGATGCAACAAAGATCCTAGCTCCCCTCAGTGAGTTAATTTTAGAAACATTTTGGTTTGAGTTGAATTATGTCAACATTAAGCTTAAGAAAATCTCAGATAAACTCCCATTAAACCAAAGCAATAAGTGAGAGAGAAGAAACTTGGGAAAGCAAAGAAATGGCAATTCTTAAAGCATAGACAAGATAGTGACATCACAACGGCTCAGACTCGCTTTCATCTACCCCATATGACTCTAGAACTATTAGCTAGCCATCTAAAACACAAGGGAGTAAACATGTTTATTGTCTACCCAAGGAGGCCTAACGCTTACTAGACTTAAAAGAAGTGAATGAACTCAACCTAATGAGAAAAGAAGCAACTAATAAGCAGCATCCTAAGATCATAAGATAAGATAAAAGAAGTCTAAATAGCAGAGTATGAAAACCACTCTGGTCTATGCTAGAGAGATTAACCTAGATGCACCCATAAATAAAGTGCAGAAAGAAGCAAATGAACATATGATACAGAAGTACATGATGCTCTCTCTTAGATTATGTCATAATGATAGATCATCCCAAGCTCTCCCCGCAAGGCAATGAATCTCGAGCTATATAAAGGTTTGGTAAAAATGTCAACCAACTGATGGCCACTCTCCATAAACCGAAGCACTATGTCACCCTTCTCCATATGGTCTCTAAAAAAATGATATCTAATATCTACGTGTTTAGTCCTAGAGTACTGCACTTGATTCTTAGCAATATTAATGACAGAAATGTTGTCACAGAAGAGAGAAACACTATTTATGGCTAATCCAAAGTCCCACAAGGTCAAAACCATCAAAAACACCTGACTACAAAAACTAGCAGCTACAACATATTCGGCCTCTGCGCTGTACTGTGCAACACTAAACTACTTTCTAGAAGACCAAGAAACAATAGAAGTGTCGATGGATTGGAAAGTGCTAGAAGTGATTTTCCTATTTATCCTACAGCAACAAAGTCTACATCGGAGTAGGCTCTCAGGGAAAGACAAGAAGAGAAGGAGTACCAGGCACCATAGTCTAGAATAGCTCGAAGGTACCTGAAGATGTGCTTTACGGCCTAATGGTGAGAGGTGTAGGGAGAAGTCTTAAATCAAGCGCATAGATACACGGTGAAGTGTATGTCTGGCCTCGAAGCAGTAAGGTACAGGAGAAAGCCAATCATACTACGGTACTCCATTTGATCTACAGACTCGTCATCCTCGTCAAGATCAAGTGTAGTCAAGGTCGCCATCGGAGTTAACATCGGCTTACCATCACTCATGTTAAAACGTCTTAAGAGGTCTCAAATGTACTTACCCTGATGCAAGAAGATACCCTCCTGAGTATGCTTGATCTGGAAGCCGAGAAAGAAGCTCAACTCGCTCATCATGCTCATTTCAAACTCTGTGCTCATGACTAGGAGACAAGATTATGAGAAGAGCCACTAAATATAATGTCATCCACATATATATGCACAAGTAGAAGGTCGTTGCCATGCCTATGAATGCATAAGGTCTTATCCACCTTACTCATCTCAAACCTATGACTCAATAGGTAGAACTTAAGCCACTCTTATAGCCAACTCTAGGAGCTTGTTTAAGTCTATACAAAGCTTGTTTAAGACAAGATAATATGATATTTGATGCGCAGCACTTATAAAGCTCCAAGATTTTACATCACGAGTTTGGTGTCACATTGTCACGAGATTTGTGCTAGCACCTCTATATTTAAAACATGTGGTAGTGTTTCCAACAATTCAATCGGGTTGGTGCCAGGTCTCAAATAGTCAAGTTACCTGAAATAACCTAAATATTTGACTAAAAATTCTAGAAAACTACCTCATGATTTGGATTATGCGCTTTTTTCACACGAGAAATGCTTTGTGAAACTCAAATAAAAATTGTTGACCAAATTCTTACAATTTGGAAACATACCTTTTTCCGTCCGATTTGCTCCAAGATTTGCATGCAAAACGATGGATTATATGGCATTGTCTGTGGCTCTGATAAGGTTACCGATTAGCTTTCGGAGGTTCATTAGGCTCCTAACCATGATTCGATCAAGCAGCCTATGGACGAAGTTTTTTATTAAAAATAAATAGTAATGATTGAAAGAAGTTACTTTATAAGAAAGAGATGAGTTGTGCAAAAAATAAAGAAAGATATGTGCGTTAGATATGAGCGATGGTAATGGAGTACATGATACATCTATGATCCTCTGACTTATCCTCAGAGTGAGGCAGAAATGAGAGAAGTAAAGAAACTGCTTTGAAAAAAATATGTGTTTACATACGCTTCTAGTTTCTTTAAATAGAAATCAGAAACAAAAATCACTATAAATAAAGTCTTACTTATAGTTAGGGTCCTTAGGGATCCTGTAAGGTAACGCCTTATGCGTTGCATGTGATGGGACTAGGCTGGCACAAGAGCCAGGATAGGGCATGATAGACGAATCACGTGTACTCCTCCTGACACTTGACAAGCTACTTGGCTGTTTAATTACTCAAAGATGATCAGCTTGATGCAAAAGTTAAACTGGTGTAAGCTATTTTACTAATCTACTACGAGGAATATCACATAAATATAGTGCAATTTGAGATATCATAAAGTTAGGATCCATCTAATAAAAAAGTAAGGATTCATATTCATACACTATACTACTGTCACCACAGTATACATTCTTTTGTCTTTTTTTAAAAAAAAGAAAAAACTATGTATTTTACTGTGGATAAAGTAGAGGGATTTACATGATGCACACACAAAATTAGAATTTAGAATGAGGACATGAAAGTATTAGCTCAATTTACCAAATCCGTCACAGTACCATCAAAATTTAACATTTTAGACCATATGCTAGAATAGGATTTTTGTTGAACTGAATCAAGGAAGGGCCTAATCTAAAAGTTTTAATTTCGTGGAAACAATACAATAGGTAGCTTACTAAAACAGGTAGTAAACCCCTATCAATTGAACCAAATAAGACAGCGAATCAAATTTATTGCCATTACCACACGCACAAATACTACCTCGATCAAATACTACCTCGATCAGTAAGCTCATTTGAGTATTGACTTAAGAAAGTGCATGAATGCCGAATTCAAATGTGTATATTACCTTCTCCTATGAGATGCGTCCCGTCAATGAATGTTTAGATTCGGTAAATCTGAAAATTAAGTGCACACCAATTGTAGTACAAAATACTCCTATCCAATTCTAAGCCAAGTAGGAGTAAAAGTACTACTGGTACTATATACATTGCCAAATTCTCCTATTAGAGGGGCAACTGCTCCACCTAAACAACACCAAATCATCACTAGTTGCGCAATCAAGATTCAAACCACACAACTTCTTTTTTTTTCTCTCTTGACCACCATACCACCGGAACTGAACAAGCCATTCAACAACAAAAAGTTGCATGTATCTTACAAGAATTACTCCTTATCTTCTCTATAAAATATGGCATGCATGTTTTTTTTAAAGAAAAATGGCACGTATACTGATGTGAAATCTCAGTCCTAGTTCCAATCAAAACTAAACAAGCCATTCGGCAGTTAAAAGAAATCTATGCCGGTGTTCGAACCAACTAGGATAAGTATTCAATTCAGAGTTTCAGAGACAACAAATGAGCGATTGCCAATGCCAAAAAGCCAATAAACGGAGCTTAGGTCCTGTTTGGATCAGTTTCAGATTCTTAAAAACCAGCTATTACTTCTAGTTTTTAAAAGCTGGTTTCTAAGCAAAAACTGATGGGGTGTTTGGATCCCCTAGTTTTTAAAAGCTGGTTTCATTTATGATTGGTGCTAATAGACTATTATACCCTTATATTTATTGCTCTTGAACAGCACATTAAACAGCCATGCGTGGTCTTTAATGAGGGTAAATGAGTATTTGTGCAAAAAAACTGGCAAAAGCTGGGTATCAACAGCTTCTTGATTTTTAAGAATCTGGGTAGGTAGATTTTAAAAACTGCCCCAAAAACTGGTCTGTTTGGATCCCACCCAGTTTCCAAAAGCCAGATTCTTAAAATCTGGGTGGATCCAAACAGGCCCTTAGAAACCGCCAACGGCTTTCACGACCCCCACTAGCTGCGCCTCTCCACTGTCGGGCTTACCATCACGGATCCACTCTTCTATTTTATTTGTCTCAAGAATCAATCTTCTTTTTGTATAGTGCATCACACAATTAGGGTTTTCCTATACAGCGATTTGGAACATTTGTCAAGCTATCAACAACACAAAATCACTCACAAAATGTACATCAATGAATAGTGGTAACTTATCAAGCAACAAACCAAGACGCGTTCGAACTTGTATTAGCATGTTGTCTTAGTTTCTAACACGGTTTACCCTACTGTTATTTTCTAGGGGTATTCCATATTTCCAGATTGCCTAAGAAAAACTAAAACTATAGGTATTTACAACCCATAACTATCTTTGCTAAAATGGCATCCAAACTGGACCAGTGGGAGTGAGCAAGCTCTTGATTATTTATGAACAACTGAGATACCTACAAGACATCATGGGAGCTTAGGAACTTCTGCTCAATTTATCAGTTCAAATGTACATACACTGTGCCTTGGACCAGCATAACATGCATCTTGCATGAAATATGAAACAACCACTGAATCAACAGCCCACGCCACACCAATAGAGCAGAGCCAGGTGAGTTGATTGTAAAAGGCACGATGAGACGATCTGGATCCTACCATGAAAACCTCCAAAAGATGGGAGGTACTAGTAGTGTGTCCGAGATGCTAGGGAATCTTGGAGCTCTTTTTAATTATTCTCCCCAATTTCTTTTGTTTCCCCGAGAAAGGATAGGTGGTTATGTTTCGATGGTTGGTAGATAATTAACTAAATCCACCTGATGGCGAATCTTCTGTGCATGGCACAGCCGCACACCACTGGTATTGAAATGTTAGTAAAGTGGATTTAGTGAAGTGCAACAGGTGTGTGGAGTACTTGTTTATTTTTACAAGTAGCTGTTTAGGTCCATGCATGCCTAGAGGGCATTTGTAATAGTCGCCTCCATGATGCGTTTACTTTTGTGATAACGTCTTCTACACAAAAGACAGCTTGTTATTAGATGGGTTTTTTCAGTTGCAGCCTATAATTTTTAGTTTTAGCATAAGTATTTATATGATTGAATTGAATATCGATAATTCATTTTAAAAATATTTTTCTGATAAGCTATTTTAAAAAGACGATGAAGAAATTATTTCATTTATTTATTCGAAAGAAACTATAAACTAAAAAGAATGTTGCCATTGTCAATTGAGTTCTCTATCATCCACCTCACCTAAAATTCAATGTGACAAATCAAAGAAATAGCTGGGGTCACGCTATTGGAATGTCCTAAAGAGCTTTCCTGACATCCGTGTTATGTACTTCTACACCATTTCTTAGTTATTGTGACGCAAAATCTTATTAACGAAAACATTGCTCATTCGCAACGTAGCGATGTCATGTACTTCTACACCATTTGTTAGTTACTGTTACGCAAAATCTTATAAACGAAAACATTGCTCATTCGCAATGTGGCACTCGCATTAAAAGTAATACTAAGTTTTTTATTGAAGGATACAGACACACACCGTACACACCCGACTCACACGCACATATGTGTATCTACTACACACTCATAGGACATGCTATCCTACTGGCGCATTAAATTGGTAAGCATCGTGTTGAATTTAGAACACGTATGTGGGCTGAGTTGCTCTAAGGCAACTCTATCGATTGAGCTCCTACTCATTTCGACTTGAGTTTCTGGCTTCTGACTTATTTTTCACTATTCATAAATTTCGTTTTTTTCTGAACTTTTTGCTTTTTTGAGCTTTTTTACCGTTCTTTTTTTCATATTCGTTTGCATTGTCCGTGATGAGCTAACATATTATTTCTATTTTAAATTTTTTTAATTTAATTACGCCAAATAAGCCACCTTCAGTTACAGTATAATTTCAGCTAGTTACAGTGCAATTTCAACTATAAGTCACTATTTTTTAGCCCAACCAAGGAGCACCTGAGCTTGTAGCTTTTTTGGTACTATTTAACACTGTTTAGTGTTTTTTTTTCATTGTAGCTGTTCTAACTACGTCATTACGAATAATGAAAATGAATAAGAAAAAATAAAAAACAAAAAAATCTAAAAATCACTAAAAAACTATAAAACGGTAGAAGCTTAAACCCAACGGCGCAGGGTGTGTTTGCTGGTTCGGAGGACCGTTGATTTGAGTAGCGACCCGACACAGGTAAAACCACGATTCCTTTTAGTGGCGAGTGGCGTAGCCCAGTATGCCGTCCCAACTCTGACCAAACAGACGACTCCTACCACCACCACCAATGAAAAGCAAACATCTGCAAGAACAATTTTGTCAGCTTCGCACTGCACTTCGATCGGCTAAGGCCTGTTTCCAAACATGGTTGCGTTCTGGTTTTTAAAAGCCTGAAACCATTTAAAACGTACTAATTTTTAACACGATTTTTTATATTATCTATAAAGATATAATGATGATTTTTATTTTCTTATTATTCTTTATTTTTAATTAAATATTTCATAGAAAAACTAACAATATCGTTTTAGCAAAAAAAACCTAAATGATTTTTAGGGATATAAGTCAGACACATATCCCCTACACACAATAAAATTTTAAACAGAGGCTGTTACAGTTTGAGACACAGGCATATGCTATACCGCTGAACGAACGCACGAGCACCCACTCTAGATGGCACTGTTTACTAAACAGTGCCCGAGGCGAGCGCGCGGGGCGAGCGGGCACCGGCCACGCGCTCCCGCCAACTGAGAGCCTTAGTTCTCTAAGCGCTTTAGAACAGCCTAAAAAATCTCCGTCAGCCTACTGGCACCACATCGAGCCCCACCGTTGGGCGACTTTCCTCCAGTCGCCCTCCCATTAGGCGACTTTCATGCAGTCGCCCAATGGTTGGGCGACTGCACTCAGGCCTTCGCCAAAAATAGTGAAAATTGGTGGAGTTGTTCTTCATACATCCAAAAGTCTCCAGAAAAAAATTTGAGCAATTTCGGCCACGGGATCAAAAGTTATAGCAGTTTCAATTGAGGCCGAAACGAATTCGAGTCTGTTTCCGACACACCTTCAGTAAAACGGGCATAACTTTTGCATACGGTGTCCGTTTTCAACGTTCTTGTACTTGTTGGAAAGCTAACGACGAGCCTGATCCAAAAAATGACCCGCTTGCGCTAGTCGCCTTCCAAGACCCCGAAAATCGGCCATCTTTGGATCTAAACCTACGTCGCAAGATTTTGGTTTCTGTTTTTGCCTTTTCTCTTGGTCTTACCTTTGGAATTTGGATTTTGCTTCAACTGAAAAGTTGTAGATCTTATCGAAACCTTTCAAATGAGTATATATAAGCCATATAAAACTTTGCTATTTTAGCTTTTGAGACTAGTTGTCTATATTACATCGGTATATAAAACTTGTGATAGAGAGTATTTCAGACAATTTGTATGTAGAACCGTCTGTGATAATCTCCATCGTTCCTCCTCAACCCAATCCTAGCCCAGAGACACGAATTCTCAATAACATCAAAATATCACTTAACATTGTATGTACCGATCGTTCTACGGTCAATCGTTCTTAAAAAAATTTCCAAAATTTTTTACACACCTACAACATATAATGAACATAAACTTTTATTGCAACTCAAAGAAATTTTTACCGTTTAAAAGTACAAAATTAAAAAATTTAAAACATTCACGGAGTTGAGTGCGATCGCCCAACCATTGGCGATCAGATGAAAGTCGCCAACGGTGGGGCGACTGCAATTAATCGCCCAACGGTTAGGAGATTTTCCAGTTGTCGCTGTTGGGTTGGGCGAAAGGCTCCAATCGCTCAATCATTAGGCGACTGGAACCTATTTTTGTAAAAAAAAAATTCGTGGGTATATTTCTGTAATTTCAAATAAAAAATGGATTATCTGTACAAAAAATTCGGAGATGGACGGATAAACTTCTCTTTTATACCATTAAAGATTAAAATACTTTGACCTCGGTCGGAATAACAATCTTGGTGCCGTGGCTTGGTGGAGCGCTTAATTGCTGCATCGCCCAGATCTGTAGCTCGCAAGGAGGCCAGTGCCGGGTTAAAACCACCGTCACGTTGGATAGAAAACTGGGATTGAGTGGGTTTCGGGAGGTGAGGTAAACGGTCTTCCCAAAGAATAGACATAACAACAAAGACTATGATAACAAAATTTACGCGGGAGATGAGGTGGAGTGGGTTGCGGAAGGTACGGAAACAATGTTCTGACCAAAAACACAAAAAGCTACAGAACCTACAACCTTGAAGAATCATTTAACTATGGAACTGTACAACCTCACGGTACACATCAAAACGACATGCATGCAACAAAGCGAGACCTTCGCGTTGCTCAAAGAGCGCAGGTTCATTTTTCCTACTGTTTCCCCACTTCAGGCAGCAGATCTGCAGATTCAAACTGACATCTTGACTACAATGAAGGATGGCTGCATATATGAACAATCTAGCTTGTATCCTGTAGTCCCTCTTAAGTAGCCTTGGGTTCTCGCACAGAAGTCTACTACAGGAATAACAGCCTACCAGAGATATTGTCCAGTTGAATCAGGATGTCTTGGCTTTATTCCTCTACTTGGTACAACAACAAATGCACGACCCATACTTTATAAGGTCAAGACAAATCGAAAATGGCTAATAGGGAGACAATAATTTCTCTTCTAGCTCACGGAAACCTCGGTAGACATTCTCTGTTTGGTTCTGTGGAAGGTTTAATCGCCTCACCTCAGTCATATACCTGAAGTTGCAAATACAATGTAAGGTACAAGGAAAATAACCGTGAAGAATTGTAAAATAGTTAAATGGTTTACAAGAGGAAAAGCTGAAATAGCAAGTGTGCAAACAAACGGGATTTCTAATTTAAGACTCGCAGGGATTAGGGAAGTATACAGCAATGTTACAATGAATCAAATAAAAGGCCATGATGAAGATAAAATGAAATTTTGCAATACATAATGCATATTCTAGCTGTTAAAAAAATGAAATGATTCGGTTTTAATTTTACAATACATGGTTGTGTGCTGACTAGCATATCCACATAAAAGCTTACTGGGCCATGTATAAGGATATTATGACAGCATGATAGGTACATGCCTATTTTTACAAAATTCTAACAATGAATAGAATATGGTTTGCCCACATATACACGTGGATACATGTACTATCACCACCATTAAATGTGTCTTGAGATGCAAACTTTCAGAATTCAAACAACCATCCATCTTCTAATCATTGCAATATCCCTTGCATGAATCTTGAGGCACTTTGGAGGCCTAAGATAGTATATGTATCCGCATGTACATGTGGTTTTGCATTCTTGCAATTAATATTAGGAATGAAAGAGAATTTTGCAAAGCAAATGCCATTGATATATAGTAACTTACCTGTTTGCCAAACTAATTATTTTATCTCGAACGCCTTGATATAAAGCCCCTGTTTGATTCAGCGAAAATGTTCCATCTAGAAAGAACGAAGCCCCAGCAGTTGTGGTGCCTAGCTTATGTGCAATGACAGACATCCCCCATTCACAAAGGATTGCAAGAACTGATCTCAGAAGGCGCAACTTCAGATTAAGTGAGGGCACGATCGCGCCATTCGATAACAGTTGATCATACACAGCAAGTACTGGTTCAGGCAGACCTTTACAGGCTCCAAGAAGGGCTCTTGCAACATCCTCGTCACCAACTAATTCTTCTCCTAAACATAATCTATCCTGTAGATATGAGCATGATGATATAAGTCCCGCTATGAAATGCACATGTTGTAAGTTTGTTGTGTGTGTGTGGGTGTGTGGGGTGTGGGAAGGATGCATTTATAGACATAATGTACACATTACCAATGCAGCCTTCTCAAGATGAAGGCATATTATATCCAACGGTAAACATGCTCCATCTGCAGGATCAAGTTTTGAGCCAACTCTTTTCACCACAGAACATGCTTCTGCAACACCACCTCTTGTAAGTGCCTGGTCAAGAAGTCTGGCCCAAATTTCCCGAACAATTTTGCTGTCAGCATCTCCAGAGTAATTTGCAAAGTTGAGCATTTCCAGGCAAACCTAACAACAATAAACTTCAAGCCATGAAGAAGTTTTCCAGTAATCACCCAAACCAGATGTAAGCCTTACCAAGTAAAAGGCACTCGTAAGTACAAATGCATGACTCAACCCAGAACAAAAGGAACACATGGCCCAGACTGTCAGTTTGCCTAATTTGCTGCATATCCCCGAAAGTAGCCTAACTTGCCACACAGCACTTTTTTTTTTAGAAAAAATGATGCTAACAATAAGATATTCTAGTGGCAAACATTTCATAGTAAATATAAACACCACGATCTTACAGTGCAAATCAACCAACATTAACCTGTTAGGGTTCAAAATTATAGGTGAATACGTGAATTGCACATTAACCTGTTAATCAATAAAAAATGTATGGATGATTTGATTAAGCAAC
The DNA here is from genome assembly GCA_036346575.1 of Dendrocalamus sinicus. Lineage (NCBI taxonomy): Eukaryota > Viridiplantae > Streptophyta > Magnoliopsida > Poales > Poaceae > Dendrocalamus > Dendrocalamus sinicus. The sequence continues at coordinate 27,728,616 of CM070658.1, forward strand.
ATCCAATAAAACTATGGATGTTTTTCGAAGGCTATTTCTCGTCGCTATCAACTCCACAAAGGCAAAAGTTGAAATTTAAGTGTTTAATCCATAAGCTGAGAGATTTTGGTGCGTCGCAGAACAGAATTGTGATCCAACTAGTAAAACATGTCTCTTATTTCAGCGATATCACAAGAAAATATTGATTCACCAACAAATCTCTAATTAAGGAGAGTTGTATAAGTCCTGTGAATGTGCTTGTTATATAGGTTTGAGAATGTGTGATCATTCAGATGCAATGAACCATATTAAATTCACCAACACAGGGCTAAGGAAGAGACAACTCCATGAAACAAAGAAAATCGTACCTCCCAAAGATTAAATGGAACAGCATAGTCGTTGTATAGTTGAGTGATACTCCTTAGATTCAGTGAAAGCTCTTTTGCCTTGTCCTTAGCAGCCTTAGAAGTCTCTGCATCAGCTAGAATGTTACCACGAGGAAAGGGATCACTTAGTGATTCAGAACTGCCTGGAATATTTTCAAGCCGGGAAGCCATGTACTCCAATTCTTGTTTGATTTGCATTTGGAACCGAAGCACTGCGAGTTTGCCTTCAAGTAGATCCACTGTACTACTACTATCAATAGGATTTCTCGAGGAATCAGCAGCAATACCTGCACTTTTGGCCTGAAGCACTGCATTGCTCAGATATTGATACCTGGATTCCAAAAGTAGGCATTATTCCACATAATACATCGACCTTATTAAAGTAACAAAAGAAGCAGAGCCAAAATCTGGAGACCTCTGGTCAAGAGTTGGAGCTTCTTCTGCATTGGAGCACTGCCTTTCCGCCAATACCAACAACAACCTGGCAGCAGCAATATGCTCCCCCTTGAGAACATAATACCTGGCTAGGAGCTCAATATACTTTGTTTGAGTAGTAGAAATAGGTGCACCTAAATCATGCAACTTAGAACCTTTTGATGCAACCGCAGAAACTCCCCGAACCTTAAAGGGGAAAAGGAGCTGATCAGGACAACACAGCATGCAGGTCTCCATACCATGCTAAAGAGTAAAGACTTAAACTGAGTATGAGTTATGCTGTACCACTTGATGACTAGGAAAGATATAGCAAACACAATGGAAGGAATCATACAGGCCAGCATCTAAGTAAGTCACTTTCAGATTCTCAAAGAAAAGAAAAAAATTCACTAATTAGCAGGAACCATTGCACAGTGGTAAGATCAGATCTGGCTGGTATTAGATAAGACATCACAAGCCACATGCGCCACATGCAAACCTAAGTAAATCTTGCAACTTTCTAGCTTACACTAAACAGAATATTATGCAAGTGAAACCATACTAATAGTTTCAGCTTCCATTCTAAATTAAGATGAATGGATCCTACTGGGACAATAAGCACATGTAGGGAAAGGGAGGGGCAGGGGCAGAGCTACATTAGAGCCTGTAGGATTAATAAAACTACCAGCTCAAGCGAAAATGCAAGGAATAGGTCAAATTTCCAGTTTGACCAACATACTGATTACATTTCTAATAAAATATCAAGTGGATATTAGGATTCACCTCTTCTTGATGCTTACGACCAGCACTCTGGAGAAAAGCAACCAAATCAGAGCCTCCATACTCCAAAACTTCATTTTCCAGACCAAGCTCAATAAGCGTCCTGTATAGATGCTCGTGAAATGCTGTGTCCGGCCACTGGACACTTAGTTGAATAATCTGTTTGATATATTTACTTCGAGAAGCTGGATCAAGGGCAGTAACTGAAACTGATAACTTGTCTGCCCCTTGTGTCCCACTTTGTCCAACACCCTTGAGGGTACGCAGTGCATTCATAACTATTTCGTAGCATTGTTCACGCTGTGCAATTATAGTATCATGATGCCTCGCGTCAATCTGCCCATTAATAACATCAGCATTGGAATCAAGTGCTTGAGCTTTCTGTAGAGGCAACCGCACTACAGCCTCATAGAATCTGAACCCCCACCAACAAAGAAAGAAAAGGTCAGCTTGTGGATAAAAGCAATGCAAGTGCTCAGGATTTATAGATTTTATGCTGTAAAAAATCATTCAGTAAGCAACTAACCTTAGGTTCTCAAATCTCTTGCATATAGCACTCAAATCAGCAGAGTCTGGAATCTTAGTCAAGAGATTGAAAGCATCTCTAGCAAGAATATCTCTCTCATCATGGTTGTTTGTCATAGACGCTCTCTCAAGACATTCCACTGCCAAGTAATATTTGTAATCTGACTCATTGAAGTAACTAGGACAACCCTCCCTCAGTTTAGTGCTGATCTCATCAACAGTTCCCCTGCCCTCTGGGCCAATGTAGTACTGCAAACATCACATGAAATTGCAGACCTAAATTGAAATGAGTGAGGAATCCTTGTGTGTGTGTGTGTTGGACTTGTGCTTTTTCCTTTCTTTTTTTTTTGTTGGAAGGGAGAAGAGTGTTACCTCCATGAGTGCAGAAATAAGCCGCATAGCAAGCTGGTCACCATCCTCAGAACATACCAACTGATGAAACGTTAACTGAACTAATTTCTTGCGCAAATCATTACCTAGTGTCTGAACCAAGCGAGCAACATTATGCTGACAAATAAGTTGAAGCAGAAAGAGTGCTTCACCAGATCTTCGAAGCAACCGCCTAAGGCACTCAATTGCCCTTACCTGTTTATCCAAATAAAGTATTTGAGCAAAATAAATTAAGATTTCCTCCTAAGTAATTTCAGGAATGTTACCTCCATAGCAGCTAGTTCTGCTAATGTATAAAGCAGCCGTGGCTTTTTATTTGATGCGGATTGATCTGCTGAGTCCATGTCTCTAATGCGGGAGTCGTAGGGACTCTTTCCATTGCTAAGGCTACCAGACCCAGTGATAGGCCCTGTTTTGTACAGTATGGAACCAGAATCTCCCAGGCCAGCAACATAACCGTAAAGTCCTCTTCTCTTGTTTCTTCTGGACCTCAAAAATGTTTCCAATGAACGAATCTTACCCTCAAGAATCTTCATGGCCCCAGTAGAGATCCTGCAAACAACCACACCATCCCCGCGATCACTGGATCCTATCAGTCCTCGAACCACCATAATTGGAAGTTCCCATATGGGATACAGCAGTCTCGATGAGCATAAGCAAAGCCCTTCATATGCACCAGAAAACAAAGGTTCTGCTTCTTGAACAACTTGTCCCATACTAAAGCCTCCAGCCTGAGTTCGGGTGTTAGACAAAGCAGTAGTGCCATCAAATTGAGGCATCCCAACGAGTCCAGGGTCCTCAAATGCTTCAGCAGCTTTCTCAGAAACTGCATTGCTTATCAGACTATCTTCAGCATAAAGTAACTTTGCAGCTAGCATTAAGCACATTGCTGCAGCCTCTCCAGCACCAAAGCGGCTAAAGAATTCTTCTATTTGTGATCTCAAGGTGTTCCCATCAAATAACTTTCTTAGCATGTCAACAGGCCTGTTAAAAACTAATTCCATCAAACCCATTGTATTGAATACTACAATCCTCCTCCGAGGTAAGATATGCTGGGTAGGAAGATCCCCTTTGGCCCACAGTTTTATAGATGCCTTCTCAGAAGGTTTTCTGAAAGCTGCAAAGCATTCCACATCAGCATATAAAGACTTCATGATGAAAGCAGCATCTGGAAGCGGGAAGACATCTGAGGCGCAAAGCATCCGACCCTCGACAGGCAAAGCAGAGACTGTTTCTCGCAGAACCCTAGAGCTTCTAGAAGCTGTTCCAAAGGTACTGGGAAGGGATAACTGGGCAGCTGAATCTTTCTGCACAGCCAGAAGGGAGGACATAGCTGTAGCAGATGAATCTGACATTATAAGAGCACCAGCAGAATAGAAAGCAGACTCCACTTTTAACGCCAGATCCTCAGGCTGAGCTCTGCCAGCAGCAGAAACAGCGCCGAATGTGAGTCCACCACCAACCCCTAGAGGTGGGGAAGGCCTAGTAGCAACAATTTTTAAACAGCTTGGCCTTTGCAAACCATTGTTCAGTCCAACTGAAGAACTACTTCCACCTGATGTAGAAATGAATAATCTCTTTCCATCTGATAAAACAGCAACAGCATGAAGCCATTTCGATTCCATGGCTGATAAAGGTGAGATGCAGACGATTGATGGTTTTGGGGATCGTGCAGCTCTTGATGCATTAGGCCTCCGACCACCATAAGGTGCATCTCGTGGATCAATAATGTTCTTTTCCTCAGTGATTTTTTTCAAAGGGCCATCACCACTAGCTCCTAAATCAAATAGTTGCAATTTCATACCTTCTGTGCGTGCGTAAAGAGTGTTCCTCTCCTCATCAATAACCATATCGACAATAGGATCAACAGTTGAGAATTTGAATGCATTTGGTAGGACCCACCTGAAAATCATGTTAGCTGAATAAGCAGGAGACCAGAAACACAGAAGAAGCAAAGCAAAGTCACATTTCTGGTCTTACAGTTAGAAATACCTGGAAAGAAGGCTGCCTAAACCAGTGGTAAGGCAAACTTTACGGCAGCGTTTACGCCAGCCTGAACCAGTTGTATACTGCAATTCATATATATGCCCATCGCGTCCGGCTAGGAAAATTTGACCCTTATCTGTACATGTGATGCATGTCATTGTGACACCATCAGTAGCAATCATGTACTCGGGTAAAGGTTGTAATGAAAGCTCAGCATATGGATCAGTTCCATCAGCACTAGCAGAACAGCAAACTCCAACAAGCATCAGCTGACACAAAAGATGTAGGTGAGTGTACATTGGCTTGGAAAATAAAAATCATAACAAAACTGTTGCTTGGAAAATTGGCAGGTTCACAACAATAAATGCCAATCACTGAAGAGCAAGCTCAGCATGATGCAGCTTCATAACTAGAGAATTTGCATTCATATAAATGAATTCAATAGAAGGCTTTTCTGTTATGTATACCAGGCCCCAAGAAATGATACTTAACTAAATTAAGCTTGTTTGATTCATTTCTAGTTTTCCACTGTTCTACATCTAGACGTCTAGCATTTACTATCCGTACAGAAAGTAGCAGCCTTGAACCAACTACCTTAATTAAAATGGGATCTCAATAATGTGTCTGCACGAGGCCCAAATGGACATATAGCACAATCATTTGAAGGCATCCTTTCTATCAAGAAAGCAAAATAAAATTCATTTATTGGATTCAGAAGACAGAACATATCAGTAATTCGGCAGGTGAGTAGTAACCATATCAGTATCACCAATTCACCATTGCTATTTGCTAGTTATTACTCATTTCTACCAAACAAAGAAGCAGCGCATCCAAAAGGACAGTGTTTGATTTTTCCACTCAAATGTTGAGAAGGCAAAACCTTGGAGAGGAAGACGGAGAAACTAATGATTGGTCAGGTATTTGAGAAAGATCCCATGCTGTTTTTTTTTTGCTTCACTGTACACAGTTTCCAATATAGATCAAGTGATGATCTCATCACCTTGGAAGCATAAGCAGCATTATTAGGGATGACATGGCTATATGCAACAAAGCATTGCTTCAGAGTTGGTATTTGCTCCTTTTTTTTCCTTTCCTAAATTTATTTGTCAGAGATTTTCACTTTACTTTTGAGTATTTCAATTTAATGGTTGAATCATGGTGATAATCCATACATCCTCAACCTTTACTCAACTTCATATATTGATTTAATCAGCTGGTATATATATCACTTACAACAACATGAAAGTATGAGGCATTGTTCAAGTTTAGCATGCATATTTGTTGCAATTCAAAAGGGGAACTCCAAACTTGCAAGCATGCTTACCTCAACAGGAGTTGCTAAAACTAAAAGATATTGAATGGCTTCAACGAAAATCCCAGGCTTTGCTCTAGCAAGGCCAACAGCACAAATCGCTTGCTCATCCGCATGATACTCTTGACACTGCCCATCCCTGCGAAATAGAACAACATCAAATATCCATATATGAGATGGTTAGCAAAGCCACAAGCATGGCATGTCTCCATTGAGGGGAAATTATTATTAGACTTGTAATGAGAAATTGAGATCAGTTATGCTAATCAAAATGATTTTGCTACATACAAAGTGCGATCACTTATGCTAATCAAACCTGATTTTGCCATTTATGTAACTACACATAAATACAGGATCTTCAGCACCTACTAGCCAGTGATGTTGCTTAAATGTGTTGTACAATAAACAAGGCACAATTTCATCAACAACAATAGATGCTTGGCTTGGCAGAGGTAGCTGGTTACAAACAAATTAACTAGTAACTAACGAACGAACACGCAAGGGTCTATAAGAATTCTGATTGCATAGTTAGACAAGCGACTTCAACAAGGGATAGCAACAAACACCTCACAGACTAATTGCACTCAGTAAACTCAATTTCATCCAAAAAAATATGTGTATGGAAGGGAACAGTAGAAGATTATGGCATCCTGTGGAAACAATTTACAAAGGAACTGCACCACACCTGGCAACTACTCATAACAATGACAAGAATTTTGAGATGCAAAGTAAGCACCACTCGCATCATACATTGCACTTTTCAGCCCAGGTTATGTGTGTGTCAGGAAAAGGGAATAAATAAACAAAAGTAGTGATTACCACTTATCAAAGCGCCAAATAAAAAATGAATTGTCAACAGTTGCCCAGGCCCGGTGTATTTCAGAAAATATTCCACAAAGGGCTGTTCCTTCACCAGCAGCTGCATTATATCTTTCAATTAGCATAGGAGGTAGCTGCCAAGTTTCTGCAACTTCCACCAAAGGAGGCCACTGCAGCAGAAACACAAAGTATCTTATATAGTTAAAACTTAAAAGAATACAAAGAAAAAATTACATTTTCAAAATGTTTGCGAGGAACAATTTCATAATAACTTCAGGATATAACTTAGAATGTGCACAGATGGTAGAAAATACTAGGTGTTGCTATGTATTTCTGAGATTGTAAACATGCAAATTTTCACTCGTGTAAAAGGAGAAAGGAAAGATATCCATTTGTTCTTCATCAACATATTTAAAGGATCCTTCTGCATTTGAGGCGAAAACTTCCTAGATCTCCCAAACTTGAAATTCCTCGTGTGTTGTCCTAACCACCCGTAAGAATTAAAACAGGAATTATTTCACAAATCCAACAGAAAATACAAAAATGCAAGCAAAACCACTCAAATCAGTGCCTAATATTTCTATAATTTGGACGGTACACTCTAAACCCCTAGATCTTCGCACAGAAAAGAAAAAAAAAAAGGTTAGCTCCTAATTCCTAAAATTTTATTACCAATACCTAGAATATGACCCTGAATCCCCAAACTACAATAAATGAAGGATGTTCACCAGTTAAAAGAGTTCAAAGGGAGTAGGAAAAGAAGGTATTGAATAATCTCCACATGGCAAGAATATGCATGTCATTGGGCTGGCAGTAGTGTGTTGGGCACTCTGGAATGTTTGAAATAGAGTTTGTTTTGGGCACTCGGGAATGTTTGAAATAGAGTTTCTTTTGACCATTAGCAGCTAAAAGATCCTAATGAAGTTAAATATGTGTCTTGCTGTCATATTGATCAGTTTTGCAAAAGAAGGATGTTGGAGAACTAACCATCAACAAGGAGGACCTGCAGGTAGGAATGAAGAAAATCTCACGCTCAGCAAGCTATATGAGCTCAGCTCATACCCAAATCAACCCGAACTCAACTCAAAAGATTATTGAGCTCGAGCTCAGAGCAGTTAGACTTCAATATATACATGCATTCTATTAAATACTACTATACTTTTTTTACCATATGGAGGTCTAGTGTTAGAATGTTTACTGTTAAATAACACTGTACAGCCTATAGAGCTTAAATCGAGCTGTATCCAAGCTTTGCTTGAGCTCGGACTCATTCTTTGCTGTTTTGTTCACCAGTTCCCAAGCTCAAACAAGACTAGCTTAAGCGTGCTCCCAAATCTTACTAAAGAAACGGCCTCACGCAGTAGTTAGTAATGTTGCAAAACTTAGCCTGTTAAGTGTATACTGATTTCATCTAGTGTTTGCCCCAGATCTCAAACTTTACCAGAAAAACTAGAATCTCCCAAATTCAGCCCCCCTGTGAATTGCTCCGCGTACAGAGTTACACACACTAGTTTTTGTCCTCTCACCTTAAATTTCCCTAACATTTGCCCCAAAGTTTGTCATAGAAGATCAGCCAAACTTGTCAAAACGATACAACACTGCAGATATGAAAATACTGCCCCGTAATTTTCTACCAAACACGAAATAAACAGGTCCAGTTTCTGATACACCGTGTTGTCCTCAGCTTTCCACTTCGCAGCTTCCCACCCCCACTCCACCCAACAAGAAGAACAAAAAAACTAGAAATTTCTCGCGAATCCCCCAAAAGGCCAAAACCACTGCTACTTTGCCCACCGCCCCCAGCTCCGCTGCCAGCCTCAGATCCACTAAAAAACTTCGCCCAAAACGTACGCTGCTGCAGATCAACGGCTCAAGCGCGTACAGCCTCTAGAATACAGTGCCCAACTGGCTGCGCGAGGCTTACCTCCTTGGGGTGCGAGGAGTAGGGGTGGGAAGCGTAGCGCGAGGCCTCGAGTGCCTCCTCCAAATCGGGCTGCGCGGCGGCGTCGCGGCCGATCCGCTCCGAGACGTGCAACCCCGCCGAGGCCACGTCGGGGCCGATCGCCTCGTCCTCCCCCCACGCCATTGTCGGAGCGCTGCGCCTGTGCGAGGAGGAGGCGCGGTACGGGGGAAAACCCTAGAGCGCGAGGGGAACGATGGGATGGGAGGTTTCGTTGGGGTTTTTGAGTTTTTCCTGGGCGGGTTCCGGTTTCGCAGTGGCGGCGTGGCGCGTTGGGAAAATTTCCTTTTCCGGTGAAATTACTAATGGCCGGGCAAAAACTACCACTGCCAGTAGGGAGTTGTTGAATTAAGGGGGTGTTTGAAACTGCTTCATAAACTCTGCTCTATGAATTCTACTATAGAGTAGCTCTACAAAAAAATCTAGAGTTTGTGGAGCACCCCTTTAGAGCAAGTATAATAAGTCCTAGTCAGCAGGCTAAAGAGGTGTCCACATCATAAAAATCTGAGTTGGAGGGGAGAGAAATGGAGAGAGAAGAACGAGCTGACGCTTCACCAGGCGCCGACGAAAAGCGAGCTCAACACTTGTTTCGAGAAAAGGTATTGGTTCCAACCAATAACAGCTCTCGCATGCATAGTAATAAATATTAAATAATCAATCCATAGCTAGCTTTAGCGCCTGCCCATTATACGGAGCGGACTTTTCAGTGACATGGCACTCACGTTCAGCCGGCTGCCGGCGATATTATTAACCATGCTCTTAGGTGCTCTCACAACTTCACCTTTTTTCCTTGAACAGAGTGTGTGGAGCTGAACCTGTTTGGCTAAAAAATGTGGAGCGGAGCTGAAAAATGTGGAGTGGAGCAATCCCAAACACCCCCTAAGACTTCGTTGTCGTATTTGGTTAGCGGCATAAATAAATAAATAAGCATAATATAATAATAAATCTATGATAGAAAACTTTAGTTTTCCTAAACTTAATTTTGAGTTTTGTAAGAAAACCATTCCTCGGAGGGCAAAAGTATAATAACTAAAACCAGTTTTTGCTAATTACCATAACCCTATGACAGATCAAAATCTACTTTTCTCAAGGCTTACTCAAAAACACTTCTTTTTGTTAAAAAAATGTCTAAATTTTAGCATTCAAGCTATAGTTAAGAGAATGCTTTACAAAATAGTCTAAAAACAACGGTCCTAAAATTGAATCCCTTCTAGGTAACAATTTTACTGATGTTATATGGTGTATTGCTCATGGTACGGTTGTAGATTGTTTTGCATTGGAGAAATTGAAGTTAAATGGCAAGTATGATACCCCTTTAAAAAGGTAAATTGTGTTTTCTTTCTACCCAGCTTGTCACATCTCGTATAGAAGATGTTTTAAGTCACGTAGGAACATTGATTTTCATTGAAAGTACAAAACCTGACTATAGAAAAAAAAACTTTTTATATAATATATTTTTTACAAGGAATTTATCTTATAGTGAAGGTAATACAAATACAATAAGGATGTAAAGGTTGTACAAGAAAAATGGTACAACGACATTGGGTGTTCTTAAGTTTATATATATTCTCACTTCGTTGCCAAAGAATGGTTACAGTAAAGGTTGTACAAGAAAAATGATACAATGATAATGGATGATCTGTGAAGCTGTGGTGGTGAAGGATCTTGGGCATGCTAGAACCTTATGGCGTCAATTATGCCATTAGAAGTTCCTAGTAGCATCAACAGCAAAGGACGACCTCGTGGTGGGAGAGAAGCTCGTGATATATGGTAAGTACAATGTAATGAGAAAATTAGGTCGATAACTTTACAATCATCATTATTTCAAATAGAAAACAAATCACCCTTTAAACCCATCCAATAGTGTTCCCACACATTGTGTTACGAGTGACAACAGATTGGTTGAATTAAAGCTTGAAATGAATCCAATTTAGAACCCATCTTTTGAAATGAAAATGAGTGCTTGGTGTCGTGTGGAGGCCTGGAGTAGATGTGTCGTAGCTCTGTTGTCTTGCACGAGGCTACCGGCAGTCTCCACAGCCACGTCCAGCGCATAGACAGTTCGTTCACCAGTGTCGCCCCAACCAGCATGGCACTACTCTGGAGGTTCTACATGGAAACGTCCCACACCACCTCACCCGGACGAGGCTGGGGGGTTTGCCTAAGGACGGCCTCGTACACCGCCACCAGGGTAGCTATTCACGCGCCCTTCGCACATCCCCAGCTTCCCTATGCAGGGGGTGTACTTCGCGCCGTATGTCCCTCCTCCAGATGCGATGGCGCCAACTGAGGGTACGCATCGTCGGATCTCGCTTTTTATCCCAATGCTTTATGTCACAAACTAATAATATTACTATTACAGGTCTTTTCTGCCCCCGAGTAGGGATAGGGCGTCTTCCGGGGCCTGTACGATCTGGATCAGTACTTTTCGGACTGGCTTGGGCAGGCGTTCGACTCTGCACCTCGGGGCACACCACCAGAGGTTCTCTCCAGAAGTGCCCTCACCGGTGCATCAAAGGGCACACAGGCAGCGGTGCAGCCCACTCCACTAGCTCAGGGGCGGGTGCGACGATCTCCTGATCGTCTTACGTTGTCTGGGCGTCGTCACCCATTACAGCGGAGGACACGGGCACGGAAACGGAGGGGGCCAGGGTAGGGGTGAAAACGGATCGGATTCGGACGGATATTGTTGTTATCATATCCTAACCCATATTTTTTCTTCGGATTCGGTATCAATCGGATTCGGTACCAATCGGATTCGGTCGGATCGCTCGATTAACCCAATTCGCTTGCACCCTACTTGTTTGTAAGGAATGCATACAGTGCAGTAAATGGAGTAGGACACACTGACTTGATGTTACTATTTAATAGCTGATGTGGAAGATTTTATTTTACCATTACAAAGAAAATGAAACGTCAAATAGTAGCACTAACCTGAAATCATACTTGAAGACGTATCGGATTCGGACGGATATTCGGATTCGGACGGATATTACTGTTACCATATCCTAACCCATATTTTTTTCTCCGGATTCGGTACTAGTCGGATTCGGTACCAATCGGATTCGGTGGCGGATCGGTCGGGATTAACCCGACCCGTTTTCACCCCTAGCCCAGGGTGGCGACGGAGGGGGGTGCTGGGGATGCTATTGGGGGACGGTAGTGCTCACTGTACACTATTTGTTCATGTACTGTTTACGTTTGTTATTTACGTAGTGAACTTTTCAATATTGTGACGAGCTTACTTCTACTTCTCTTTACCTTCTCAACGCGCGTACCAAACGAATAGTGAACTGCATTGATGGCAACCACAGCAACGTACGAACCATTCCATTACATGTTTAACAATATTGAAAATTATTTCGAACAACAGTCATGAGTACAACGATACAATTATACACATCATTGCCTATAGATAGAATGAGCCTCGTGGTACCCACATCGAGTATTGTTGAGGGGGCCGCCTCGGATGTGGATAGCTGTCGTTGTAGTGGTAGGCACATATACAACTAGGGTTCACGCAGCAACATCTTAGGTCGTACGAACTCCTTATGCTGATGACCTCCTCGTTGCCCCTCTCGCGCTCCATCTGCTGACAGAGGTCATCGTTTTGCTCTTCAAGAGTGTCAGTCTGTTCCTCCAAATCAGCGATTCGCTCCCGCAACGTATGCACATATGTCAAAATATACCGTTCATGGGGAAGATCAATCCATCGCACAAAGTCATATTTATCCATCTGTTACAAACGTTAACATCGAAGCTATATTAGTAGTACAACAAATAGATGCGTGTGAAGTTGTACCCCAGAGTATGGGCATCGAAAGAAAACGTCGACTGTCATCCATATGGCCTTCTGCCACCTGTACCACCGCGTCCTGCATGTGTTTGCATTTCGCTACACTGGCTGAGCACGCCTATTTGGCAATAAGCGGTACATGGCACCAAAGTCCTTCCTTTCGAGCGAAAGGTCCTTCCTTGGTGACCCATGTTCTACTGGCCCCTCGGCGTCCGTCATAATGGTTTACTCTACGACAGAGAAGATAGTTGTTTTAACCAACAATACTTCATTCATTCATTTTATAGCGTAATTTTGGGCCATATTTGCTTAGTTACATGACATGACGACCCAACTTTGCGCAATGAGAAGACCGCGCGCGTCAGTTTTGCGCAGTGAGAAGACCGCGCGCGCCAGCTTTGCGCAGCGATATGACGCACGGTCCAGCTTTCGGCAGCGACATGACCGCACGAGCTAGCTTTCCTCAGTGACATGACATGGCACTGGGGGCTGCCTGCGGACGGCCTCATACACCGCCAAGCTAGCTTTTGCGCAGCGACACGACCGCACGGGTTAGCTTTGTGCAGCGACATGACTGTACGAACTAGTTCTCCTCAGCGACATGACCGTACGAGCCAGCTTTCCTCAGTGACATGACATTACGACGTAGCTTTTCGCAATGACATGACAGCACGAGACAGCTTTGCACAGTGAGAAGACGTGCTAGCTTTTCTCAGTGACATGACATGACGACGTAGCTTTTCACAGTGACATGACAATACAGCTCAGCTTTGCATAGTGAGAAGACATGCTAGCTTTCCTCAGTGACATGACATGACGACGCAGCTTTTCACAGTGACATGACAGCAACTCCCACCTGAGGGGGAGACATCCCCCTTGTTGGTGTCAGGACACGTGCAAGTTCTTCAGTCTAAACACCGCCTCAGCCTAGGTATATGTTACTGGGGTTGCGTAAAGTTACTTCTTTTAGTTATTACTATTTATTTTTAGCTAAAAATGATAGGTGGTTTATCTTGAAGCTATGAATTTTGACTTAAAGTTTTGAATTTTATTTATTTAAAAAATATTTATATATAATTTTGACCAATAAAAATAAAGTTAAACACATATATCTTACGATCCATAATTCCGAAAGCGAATACGACACCAGTCGTGCGCATCATCCGCTTCCAACCAACATGCTGGTACCACGAACAAACTTTTTTTTAGTTGAAAATACCACGAACAAACTTGGACCGGCAAGACCGACGATAACATGAGCAGCGTCCTCTTTTCAGTGGAAGAGAAAATTGGACACGCAGGGGACCCCTCGCCCCATACACTCGGTCCACGTACCTCCTATCTGTCCCATCGCCCGTCCCTCCAGACGGTCTTTCCCGACCGAGTCTACAGACCCGCACGGCTCACTCCGATTGCTGCAGGAAGACAGCCAGTCCACTACTCCGAATCCGCATGGACCTAGCTCCTTGCATCGGCCCCGTCCTCCCGATCCCGCCCCCACCTGTCAGTGTCACCTCCCCCTGGACCCGCACCCACAGGAAACGGCCGCCGTTAATGGCCGCTGCAACGGTAAACGTTACCACTGGGATGGAGAAGGAGAGCGCCCGGATCCCTTCCTCCAGATCACACCACCACTGTCTCCACCTCCAAATCCATTCGTAGGCTTGCGCTGCTGCCGCTGCTGCCGCGACCGCGAGCGAGGGAGCGAGCGAGGGTTGGGCTTAGGGCTCTACGTTTCGCGTCTCCTCCTGGTGCTCGTCGCCTTGGCCTCTCAGGGTTAGGGTTACGTCGCGGTCGCCGGGGCCGTGGGGCTGGGGTTTGGCGGCCGATGCGGCGATCGCCGGCGATCGGGAGGTTGTAGCGGCGGCATCGGCGGCTGCGGTAGGGGAGGAGGATCTCCCGGGAGGTTTCTCCGGCGATGGCCGCCGACGCGCTCTCCATCATCCCGGGCGCCGTGCTGCGCAATCTCTCCGACAAGCTGTACGAGAAGCGGAAGAACGCGGCGCTCGAGGTGAGGGATTTCGATTCCTTTGTGGCTGGTTTTGAGGTGGAATTTTTGTGACGGGGGGCGTTTGTTTAGATTGAGGGGATCGTGAAGCAGCTGGCCACGGCGGGGGAGCACGAGAAGATATCGGCTGTGATCGCTCTGCTCACCAACGACTTTACCTACTCGCCGCAGGCGAACCACCGGAAGGTTTGCTCAGATCGCTGTGCTTCATGTTTCTGCTGGTGGTTGAGACTAGATTTGTTTAGTTGTTTGGCGCTTTGTTGTTAGCAGGGTGGATTGATTGGTCTTGCGGCAGTTACCGTCGGACTCACCAGTGAGGCTGCTCAGCATCTCGAGGTTTGCCAATTGCCAGTGTGAACATTTGAATCTTAAATCCCATTTGGTTTGATTCAATTTAATTTTACATAGTGTTATTCTGTATCTGGTGAAATCTGTGTTTGGGTTTTAGGATGAGGTTGTAGGTCTATATGGCTTAAAGCGTGCCTGCCAGAATTTTGTATTTTTATGAACTACCGCATAAACTGTAACAGCAACCATTGGGCTTGATTGCTATCGGTAGTAGCCAATTGGCTTATCGTGGTTTGCTAATGGATTTTACCTTTCTCCATAGCTATGTCCATGCGTAATGATGGATTTTAGTCAATGATACTGAATGCTCGATTCAAAGATACGAATGGATTTTAGTCATCAAGACGTTGTTTCTTGTGGTCTTCATTAGCTGTTGCTTTTCTTTTACATGTATTAAGACCATAGTTCTAGTGTTTGACTCAGGATGACTGGATGAGATTGCATATAATCCTTTCTATTAGTGCTAACTGCTAAAAGACGTTCAGTGTGCGGATTCACCATGAAAACTGTTCACTTTGCTGCATTTGCGGAGATGGCTGGCCACTTTGAGCCACTCCTTTTGACATTCCTGTAGTGGGTGAGTCTACCAATAGCATTTGACGCACTGGAAATGTTAGTTTTGTATGGTTTTCTTCGCATTCTGACTTGTACGATCTTACAGAGGGTCAGGGATGTTACTGCCAGCTGTTGGAATAATCTTGGATCTTTAGAAGAAAGATTATTGAGTGTTATTGCATGGCTCTATGGTTCTACCAAATATTTGTGCATTAATGAGGGTTGAATCTTGGATGTGAGAACAAAATTGTCACATGGTATTGCGTGGTTGTGTCAAAAGCTATTATTAAATTATTATTTAATATATAAATGCAGCTTACATATCTTTCCCCTTTTAGTGCTTGTTTGCTGGGTAAATATGCTGCTGTAGGGTAGGTAGCATTCTGATGGTTGTCACTCTAGAGAAAGGTGGCTTATGTTTGCATGATATGGTTACTGGCCTGTGATATAGCATGAAAGTAGAGCTCCTAAGTAATTTTGCAATTGTGTTCTTAGCACCATGTAAATTATCACTACAGGAAACATAATTATACTTACCCTCTTGAATTATAGACGATCATACTGCATTTATCGTATTGTACTGTGGTTCCAAAAAGGGATGCCTGGTGTATTTGTTAGCTTTGTGCATGTGCGTAGTGTGTACCTACGTAACATACCTATGCCAGGTTATTAAAAATGTAAATTTAGTTTGCATCTATAACGGATGTCTTATTTGTCTAACGATTTCAAGTTGATTGAATTTTTGGAACAAACGTAGATCTTGGTTCAATATTTATTATTTACACTGGCCTGCTCAGTGTAAATTTTGCTAATTTTAAACAAAACTTAATCTCATATGGCTTATCTAAGTCACACATACTTGTAATAGTTAATAGTCAATACATTGTTCAGCACAGGTGGCAAACCAGCAGTGTACAGGTTGACGTCTCAAAGTTGTATACCAGATAGATGCCAATTGTCCTATGTGTGCTTCACTACGCAATATTTATTGGCAAAAAGACTCAAGACAGTAATTATTAGCTTTTGGATGGTAAAAAACCCACCAAACTTCAGTACATGTCAGATAATCTCATCTGTTGCTTAACCTGAATTGTAAAGCATTTAGATCATTTGGGTTAGAGATGTGAATTTGTGATAGAGCATGTTTGGGCTCTTCATTTATCCAGCTAGGTTAGGACTGCAATTGATCATGTCTGTGCTCTACATTTATTCGGGCACAATTATTCTGTTGGTGTCAATTTGATTGCATAATAAGCTCTGTTGCTCTGTGCTTCCAGCAAATTGTGCCTCCTGTGCTTAATTCCTTCCTGGACCAAGATAGCAGAGTGCGCTACTATGCTTGTGAAGCGCTATATAACATAGCAAAGGTAAACATTTAATTGAGTAACGAAACATGGGTTATATGTTTGCTTTACGCTAATGTGAATCTTCATCTGTAGGTTGTAAGAGGGGATTTTATCATCTACTTCAACAAGATTTTTGATGCGTTATGCAAATTGTCTGCAGACTCCGATGCTAATGTGCAGAGTGCAGCTCATCTTCTTGACAGGCTTGTCAAGGTATGGTCGTCTGGAGTGTACTGTACATCCTATAATGTCTGTCTTATTTTCTTCTTAATTACCCTGATAAAATGCATTATTGATGCACCAGGATATTGTAACTGAGAGTGATCAGTTCAGGTATGCTGTATATCTTTTGCTTTTTTCATCAGTGATTTGCTTATCTTAATCTTAGTGTTGACTTCTGATTGCTGCTTTTATCTTAATTTTGCTCTTTAGCATAGAAGAATTTATACCACTTTTGAGAGAGCGCATGAACGTGTTGAATCCTTATGTAAGACAATTTTTGGTGGGGTGGATAACAGTGTTAGACAGTGTGCCTGATATTGACATGCTTGGTTTCCTCCCTGATTTTCTTGATGGTAATGCCTCTCTTTTCCCTCTGTGTATTACTTGTGTTGACAGCTCACCAACCTTGTGTTTGCTGCCCCCTGCAGGTTTATTTAATATGCTGAGTGATTCCAGTCATGAGATAAGGCAGCAAGCAGATGCAGCGCTTTCTGAGTTTCTGCAGGAAATCAAGAATTCACCAGTAAGGCTATCCTCAGTAAAATTGCTTGTAGATCTGTATCAGTCTGTTAACATTGTAAATGCAATATATCTTGCTTGATGAACATTCCTCTATTTATGCTTTTGTCTTTATCTAAATAAGCAAATATTGTTTTAAGTTGTTTTTTGCTCTTTGAATGCTGATTGTCCTACCTTAAATGAAAAGAATGTAGATTATGGTCGTATGGCTGAAATTCTTGTTCGGAGGGCAGGCTCTTCTGATGAATTCACTCGGTTGACATCTATCACATGGGTAATTCTTGTCTTACATGTTTTCTGTGATCTTGATCTAGGAATTTAGTCTGTAGAGGCTACTTGAATACTTGTAGTGCTTTTACATTTTTGGCTTGAAAATGCAGATCAACGAGTTCGTGAAGCTTGGTGGGGAACAACTCGTTCCTTACTATGCAGATATTTTGGGAGCTATCTTACCATGCATCTCTGACGAAGAGGAGAAAATTCGAGTGGTACTTGCCACTCTCCTGCTTTTAATTCATACCATTCTTGTATATGTAAGCTGTGTGCCTATTCAGGGCAAGTAATTTTTTTATCTACTTTGTTTGCTAGGTTGCATGTGAAACTAATGAGGAACTTCGTGCTATAAAAGCTGATCCAACTGAAGGCTTTGACATTGGAGCGATTCTCTCAATTGCAAAGAGGTTCTCTATCCAAATCTTTGCATATGAATTTAATTTAATTGTTTAGTTACACGCTAATGTTAATGTAATTCCATTTAGATTATATCTTATTCTTTATATTGCCATTGCCTAATAGGTACCGTGCAGTCAGAGATGCGCAAAATCACTTGTAACTTGAGATTTTTGTTTGCCTGGGATTTGTGATGTGGCATTGGTCTTTTTTCTATTTCAGAGAATTGACTAGTGAACATGAGGCCACTCGGATTGAGGCATTGCATTGGTTTTTCACTCTGCTGTCTCGATATCGTGCTGAGGTACTTGAAAACTATGCATGCTTTCGGACTGCATAGCATTATATTTCAACTAGTTAATGCTTGCATAATTTTTTTTACTTTTGTATTGTTGAATTGCCCAGTTTAGTTCTTCAAGTCTGAAATGGGTGTGACAATTGCAATTCAAATTGATTATGGAATTATTAATAATCTTATGATTGGTTTTCATATTTTTGTGGAACAGTTCTTGGCATACCTGAATGACATCTTTGATCCACTTCTAAATGCACTCTCTGATCCTTCAGATGCGGTGAGTTGTTTTGAAAAGCCTAACAAACTGCACTGGTTGTTTCTGTTAAGGAGATAGAGTTGTATTAGGATATAGAGTTTGTATTCTATTCCATATATGTCTTATCTCTATGTGGCATATCCTCTTGTACTCTCCTATATATATGGCCCTTTAGGTCTTATATCAATATACACAATATTCATAACATGGTATCAGAGTTTAGGTTGAAACCCTAACCTCGATCTATTTCCAATCTACTTCCGCATCTGCTGCCCCCGGGAGGAGCGATCTTCTCTCCCGGGGGCGGCCATCTCTTCCCTGCTGCCGGCGCTGCCGCATGTCTTGGGCTTCGATCGGCCGCCGTCGCCCCTGCAGTTGCCCGTCGCGACTTTTCTTCGCCCGTCGCGATTTCTTCTTGGCCGCGCCTCTGCGCGCCGCCGTCGCCTCTGCGGCGCCGTCGCGGCGGCTGCGGCCGCCGCGCCCTGCAGACGCGTCGCGACTTCTTCGGCCCAAAGAAGATCGCGATCCGGCGCGCTGAGAGCGCGTGCCTCCTCTGCTGCCGCTCGGGAAGCCGCCGATCGCCTCGCTGATCCGGCGCGCGTGGGGCGCGCGCTCGCCTCGCCTCGTCGATCCGGGCGCGATCTTCCTTTACGCGCATCGCGTGTTCCGCCTCGCGCAGGCGCTTCTTGGCCGCCGTCTTTGCGTCGCGGCTCGGCCGTCGTCCGCCTGCCGCGGTTGGCGCCGTCCGTTCCGCCTCGCCGCCTTTAGCCGCCGCCGGATCCCGCCTTCCTTTGGACGCCGCCTCCCGAGTCCGCGCCTGCGAGAGAGACGGGAGGGCGAGTGAGGGAGCGCTGCGCTTGCGCGTGGCGAGTGAGGGGAGGGGGTGCGAAGCGCGTGCGCAGGGGAGGGTAGTGTGAACCGTGAAGAGAGAGGGGAGAGTTATGAAGGAAAAAAAGTTTTCTACTGCTGATTTCTTCAATCAGTCTTTAGTTATTTTTCGTGAGTCTTCCGTTGCGTCCATCCAAGTCCGTAATTTTTATTTGTTCGTTCAAGCCGTGCGAGTCCACAAATTTCTTGTCAGTGTAGGAATTTTATTTTGCATGGTAGCAGCCGTAGCTTTACTCTCTGAGCCGTGTGCAGATCGTAGAAGTCGTTATGATGCCGCCGCTTTTCTTTGAGTCGCCGCCCCGAGTTTCTAAAGCCGCCGCGCTTCTTTTGCACCGCGCCTCCGTTGCGCTTCTTGTGCACTGCGCCGCCGCTGTCTTGGGCTTCGATCTGCGCCGCCATGCTTCTATTTATTCCTTTTCGGCTTGATTTGACAGTTTATTCAAAAACTGCACGCAACGACGACATCATCAAGACTTGGACTTCGGATTTTTCTTGTTTTAGTATTAACCCTTTTTCAAATGCAATGCTATTGCATACGCCTTGCATTTGAGGGGGGTGTTAAGGAGATAGAGTTGTATTAGGATATAGAGTTTGTATTCTATTCCATATATGTCTTATCTCTATGTGGCATATCCTCTTGTACTCTCTTATATATATGGCCCTTTAGGTCTTATATCAATACACACAATATTCCTAACAGTTTCTAATATTTCACTACATCGCATTGTGACCAGGCAATATTACATTGCTCTATATATGGCTGTAGTCAAGTCTTAGAAACAAAATCATGCAAGGTTTGAATCAGTGTGAAGGGTACATGTTAACTTATTCTCTAGTGGAGCAAATTTGATGAACCATGGATCTATGTTTTCTTCCATGGATATTATATCAGAGAACAAAATGGACTATTTCTTTCCTTAAATATTGGTCTTGAATAAATACTTCCCATCTCAGTCTCTCAGCCTTGATTCTGGATAGCATTCACAATCGCATAGGGAGTGAGATTCTATGCTTGTACTATGGAAACTGTAGTGGGAACTGGGAACTCTATCCACTATTGTTGTCATTGCCTTTTGGCAAGTCTGGAATGGTAAAGGCGATGTTCTTCGCTTAATGAATTTCAAAATGGATCCAGTTCCCCGTTGTTACCTGAAAATGACTATATATGTAGCAGAAACAAATTTCTTGCTAAGTCATTGCGCTATAAAACAGCGGTTGTATGTAGTTAACTACCATAATACCATTAATATTTTTGCTACTTCAGTAATTTTCTTGCTACTGTATGGCTACAGCATTTTTATTTGTGCAGGTTGTCCTTTTAGTGTTGGAAGTTCATGCGTGCATAGCTGAAGAGTCTCATCACTTCCATCATCTTGTATCCTACCTAATCCACACTTTCCACAACAATCATGTTCTTCTGGAGAAGTATGTACCCTTTCCGATTCTAGAGCTGATTCTGAATTTTTTTCACCAGTTTTCTTGGTTTTAGCGTACATACTTAGTACTTTAATATTTGGCTAACAGCTTAGCAAATAATGGTTTATGACATACTTTCTACAGGCGTGGTGCTCTGATAGTTCGTCGACTTTGCATTCTTCTGGGTGCTGAAAAAGTGTATCGAAAGTTTTCCACTATTCTTGAGAGTGAAGGTGATCTTGATTTTGCATCCACCATGGTTCAGGTATGCCCTACGAGTACAGCTTTCCACTACTACCACAATTTAAATATAAACTTTAAGTAATTAATTAAAATTTCTTGTAGGCTTTGAATTTGATTTTACTCACATCGACTGAACTTGCCGAGCTGCGATCTCTTCTTAAGAAGTCTTTGGTGGACTCTTGTGGAAAGGACCTATTTCTATCTTTATATGCTTCTTGGTGCCACTCTCCGATGGCTACAATTAGCTTGTGTCTACTTGCTCAGGTGGTAATGATCGATTTGCAATTTGTGTTGCTTACTTGGACTATACTGATCTTTGGATGTTCTTTTTCCATGCGTGTAGGCGTACAGTCATGCGATCAGTGTTATTCAGTCTCTGGGAGAAGAAGACATAAATGTGAAATTTTTGGTGCAATTAGATAAATTGATCCGTCTCTTGGAGACTCCGGTATTTGCTTACTTGCGTTTACAGGTAAAATCGCTTTTTCTGACTAATTTGTTGCAATTTCATGTCTCTGTTTCTTTTTTTTCCTCGTCTCTTATTTTGCTCTCGTTGGTGATATGAAATTAGCGGGGGTCAATTAGGCACTTAACCATGGTACTTCGATTTTTAGCTCCAGTTGATCTTGTAAAATTCTAGGGTTTTGGGTTAAGGATCACCGCCGATCCCTGCATGTTATATAGGCTGTAAACGCCATGGAGTACAAGGTATTGCCGCAGAGATTAAGGAGTCCTGGTATATCTCTAAGAGCTGTTACAACAGATCAATCTATTCTATCTATAGCCAGGACTTTCCAAAGCATCTCTGCAGATTACAATCGTGAACTTTCCTTAATAGACAGATTTCGTTCAGGTACTTACCTGAACCGAATATCGTCTATCTCTAACCTTATCTCTAACATCCTCTCAATCACGACTTTACTAAGTTGAGATTGCTTCAAGTTTCGAGACATTGGATAGGTAGAGCTTTGGTGAAACCATCTGCAATCTGATCTCCTGTAGCAATAAACTTGATATCAAGCAATTTTTGGTTTACCCTTTCTCTCACAAAATGATAGTCAACCTCGATATGTTTAGTTCGAGCATGAAAGACTGGATTGGCGGATAAATAAGTTGCTCCAAGGTTATCACACCACAATCGAGTGCAGGAGGACTAGAAATTCCCAACTCTTTGAGGAAAGTCCAATCCACATTATTTCAAATGTGCGATTAGCCATTGCTTTGTACTCACTTCTGTGCTAGATCTGAGATCGTAGGTTGTTTCTTTGCATTCCAGATACAAGATTGGTCCTAGAAAACAAAGAAACCTCCTGTGGATTTTCTATCATCTAGACATCCACCAATCTGCATCGTAAAATCCTGAAACTAACATAGAAGGAGACTTAGTAATTTTCAGTCCATATCCCATAGTGTGTTGCAAGTACTGAGTATTCTTTTAGCTGCCAGTCCAATGCGCAGATGGTTGGTGCATGTAGATACTTGGCATACTTTATTTATCGAGAACCGAGAAGGAGATATCCGCCTTGTCAAAGTTAAATATTGCAAAGCTCCAACTATGCTTCTATATCTTGTGCTATCCTCAGACTTAATTTCTCTCCTTCTAAGGTCGGTTTTCAACAAGAGACATAGGAGTATCCATTGGCTTGCATGCTTGCATTTGAACCCGTTTTAACAGATCAAGTAGATATTTTGCTTGTGTTAGGAGAATTCCATTATCTATCTTCTTTACTTCTATTCCAAGAAAATAATGTAAATCACCTAGGTCTTTTAGTGAAAACTCACCTTGAAGATCTTTGAGAAGAGCTTGAGTAGCTTTAGGTGATGAATCTACACAATTATATCATCCACATAGATGAGCATAAAAATAGTCACATCACCTTTTCTATAGAAGAAGAGTGATGTATCGGCTCTTGAAGGCTGAAAACCAAGTTGTAGCAGCTTCTCACTTAGTCTTGAATACCAAGCTCTAGGAGCTTGTTTTAGTCCATATAGTGATTTATCTTACACACATAATCTCTCTTTTTCTTATCTTCATACCCTGGTGGCTGCTTCATAAACACACCCTCCTCAAGAACACCATGAAGAAACGCATTCTTAACATCAAGTTGGCGAAGATTCCATCCTCTCGAGATTGCAATGGACAAAACAAGTCTAATTGAAGCAGCTTTAACTCTTTGGACTAAAAGTATCTTCATAATCAATGCCATACCTTTGTTTGAAGCCTTTTGCCACTAAGCGAGCTTTGTATCTATCAATTGTTCCATCGACTTTTCTCTTCACTTTGTACACCCATTTGCAATCAATTAGATTCATCCCTTTCTTAGGAAGTACAAGGTGCCATGTTTTGTTTTCCAAAGCGCCATGTATTCTTCATCCATGGCTTTCTTCCGATTCTGCATCGCATAGCTTCCTCCAAATTACATGGTTCACCATTTTCAGCAAGAAAGCCATACTTGATTCTTCCATCGAGATACTTTACACGACCATTTGTGAATATCACGGTTTGGTAATACCTTGTTGAAGCCGGGTGACAGTCGGTGTTGGGAAGAAGATACCACCTCTTGTATCATCGCAGAATCGCGAGAGGTCTTCGAGATTTGCTCATGAGCGACATTATCTCAGTGGTTGATGCATATCCTCCAGTGAAGGTGAAGCGTAAGATATATGTGAGGTGGAGTAATCTTAGGGCGCCGATCGTATACCCGAGTAATGAGTGGCTTGGAGATGGATGCATTTTGTCGAACAGATCATTGCTTCTTGGCGCAGACTTTCGAGATGACTTTCGCACCATTGAGCTGATTGCTTCTTCTTTGCTCGATGTGCGATTGTTTATTGTCGTCCACCCCTGCGATCCCGAGCAATGTCTAAAGTAGAAGCGTAAGGATCGAGACATCGGTATCATTAGTATTATCAGGATAATCATCATATTGATCAGTTAATTGTGCACCCCCGTGATCAATAGTGCCAAACAAGGAGGGAGAGAGCAGGATTTCAGACCGAAGGCGAGCACCAGCATTGGGATGGAGTTGAGCAAAGGGAAACACTTCTTCATCAAAAACTACATCCCGAGATATATAGATACGACCAGTCTGAATGTCAAGACACTTAAATCCCTTGTGCATATTGCTGTAGCCTAGGAAAGCACATTGTTTTGAGCGAAATTGAAGTTTGCGAGTGTTATAAGGACGCAAATTGGGCCAGCAAGCACAGCCAAACACACGAAGAGTTTCATAATCGGGTTTGACCTTAAACAGACGTTCCAAAGGAGTTGCAAACTGCAAAAGCTTATTAGGTGTCCTGTTGATCAAATATGTGGCTGTAGCAAATGCTTCATCCCAGAATTTAAGCGGCATAGATGCATGAGCTAAAAGGGAGAGACCAATTTCAACGATGTGCCGATGTTTCCTTTCGGCAGCACCGTTTTGTTGATGAGCATGAGGACAAGAGACCCTATGGGATATACCGATTTGCTTAAAGAAAGGGTTGAGTTTTTCATATTCACCACCCCAATCTGTTTGGATAGAGATGATCTTCTTGTCAAACAACCGTTCAACAAGTTGCTGGAATTCATGAAACTTTTGGAAAACTTCAGATTTGTAACGGAGCAAGTAAATCCACACAAATTTGCTATAATCATCAATAAAAGTGACATAGAACTTGTTTCTTCCTACAGACTCACATGCTGGACCCCAAACATCTGAGAAAATCAACTCTAGAGGTGATTTGGAGACACTAGAGGACTTAGAATAAGGTAATTGGTGACTTTTTGCTTGTTGACAAGCATCACAGACAGTTGCTTTATTGGACTCTGGGGTACAAGGAAGATTATTCAATCTAATGACCTGCTGCACTATTGAGGATGCAGGGTGACCTAGACGGCTATGCCACTTGGAAGACGATGGTTTTATTGCTCCAAAGATCTGCTTGCTGGAACCAGCCGAAGGAATGGATGAAAGGGGGTAAAGGCCTCCCTCACATTTGCCTTTGAGAAGAACTCTCTTCGTGATCTGATCCTTAATCAAGAAGAAAGTAGGGTGAAACTCAAGGAAAACTTGATTATCAGAGGCAAGACGATGAACTGAAACTAAGTTCTTCTTGACACTAGGAACATGAAGAATGTTATTGAGGTAAAGATTATGAGAGGGGGTACGAACAATAGTGTGACCAATGTGATGAATATCCATACCTGCCCCATTTGCCGTGTGGATTTGATCACCAGTGGTATACTTCTCACGAACTGCTAGTTTATCAAGTTCACTCGTGATGTGGTCTGTTGCGCCGGTGTCAGTGTACCAGTTTGTATCAACGCCATAAGAGTTGATTGCTGCAGATACACTCTTCTCTTCAGGGACGTAGTTCTCGTCGAAGCGATGCCAGCAGGCCGGAGCAATATGCCCCTTTTTCTTGCAGAGTTGACAGGTGGGACGAGTATCAGCAGCACCTCGGTTACCATTGCTTGGAGCTGCTCCACGGCCGCGACTTCCGTTACTGCGGCCTCGGCCTCCATTGCGCCCTCCACGACCGCGTTGGAATCCATAAGAGACCCACGCATCGCGAGTTGACAGAGGGTGGTACGGTTGCCTGCGAAGATTCAATCTCTCAAATCGAGAAGTTGAGAGTAAAGCTCACCAACTGAAACCGGATCAGATCGCCCAGTGATATTGGTCACCACTGAGTTGTACTCCAGATCAAGTCCGGCAAGGATGTAGGACACTAGTTCTTCTTCACCGAGTGGCTTTCCAGCGGCTGCCATCTCATCTCCAAGTGCCCTCATCTTCCCAACATACTCTGCAACTGTCATGGAGCCCTTCTTTGTTGTTGCGAGGGCGATGCGTGTGTTGACAGCCTGCGCGCGAGTTTGCGCAGTGAACATCTGCTCAATAGCCTTCTAGACCTCTGCAGCTGTCTTCTTGGAGGCGACATGAGTCAGGATCTCTCGTGAGAGAGAAGAGAATAAGTAGCCCAGGACTTGTTGGTCCTTTTCGAGCCACAAATCATACGCCGGATTGAAGATCTTGCTCTCCTTCTCGCCGTCTTTGGTGATGATTTCTTCCGCTGGTGCAGCTGCCGATCCATCAAGGTAGCCGACAAGTCTTGCGCCTCGAATTGCTGGAAGAATATGGGCTCTCCACAGCGTGTAGTTGGATTTGGTGAGTTTTTCTGTCACAGGATGCCCTAGAGAGGTGGCGGTGATAAGAGAAGATGAATTCGCCATTGAGGAATGGCTCTGATACCATGTAAAATTCTAGGGTTTTGGGTTAAGGATCACCGCCGATCCCTGCATGTTATATAGGCTGTAAACGCCATGGAGTACAAGGTATTGCCGCAGAGATTAAGGAGTCCTGGTATATCTCTAAGAGCTGTTACAACAGATCAATCTATTCTATCTATAGCCAGGACTTTCCAAAGCATCTCTGCGGCAGATTACAATCAGGAACTTTCCTTAATAGACAGATTTCGTTCAGGTACTTACCTGAACCGAATATCAGTCTATCTCTAACCTTATCTCTAACAGATCTGTCACAAATGTCACATGTCATGATACAGATGCATCATCTTTATATCCTGAAGTTTTTTGGTCATAAGGTTCGGATGTAGGTACAGTCATTGTTTATGTGGTGCATTTTGTTGTTTATCTCTAGTATGGAGATTTTGACATTCCAATGATGGTTACTATTCTATATGGTATGCGACTCCATTAATGTATTATGAAAAAACTTGCAGCTTCTTGAGCCTGGAAAGCACACTTGGCTTCTGAAAACACTTTATGGTCTCTTGATGCTACTGCCTCAGGTATGTTCAATGTCTTTCATCTGTTGTGATTCCTATTTCCTATAGCCTCTTTAATAGTTTAATGAATATGCTGCTGTTTCCAAGTTGTAATGTTGAGAACTTGAGATATATAGAGAAATGGAAACCATGTCAATAAAGTTGAGAATTGAGATATATAGAGAAATGGGAACCATGTAAATAAACATGCAGTGTAACTCTATTGTCGTTATTGCCTGAAGGTTACATTTCTTGCTGTTTGGGATACATGCGTTGTACTAAGGTGCATATTACTTAATCGGACCTATTACCTATAACAGTATAACTTGCCTTCTCGTACAGTTTAGTCTAGAACTGTTTCAAGCTAAGTCAATAATCAAAGCACCAGATAGTTGTGGTAATCTTGCATTAAGATACATGTCATGAATGGTCCTCACCTTTCCAGAAGCTGAGCACATGAATCGCCATAAATGGCCTTGTTCCTCCTTTTGAAGATACTCTTTTCATGTTCGTGTTGAAATATTGGATTAGCTTTGTTTGTGCCATCCCTTGTAACCCTTGTAAGTATTTTATCCATGTCAATACGCTGAAAACTAGTGCTTGTAATAGCTTATGATGTACAAAATGTGTCTTAATGGTTCCCATGTTCTGTATGCTTTTTCAATCTCCAGCTCTCTTAACTGTTAGGTTCCATTATATTTCAGAATATGGTCATTTTATAATTTGTTAGAATAAGTAGGATTACAGGAGCGAGCTTTTTCAGCCTATTGCTTTGTTTAACCCTTCACATGTCAATAACCCAATATTTATATGTTTGTCAGAAGGGTTGTGTAACTCTTCACATGCCTGGCCGCTTGAACAAAATGAGCTAGAATTGATTAACTTAGATTGTATTATATGTTTATGCAGCAAAGTGCAGCCTTCAAGATCTTGAGGACTCGACTGAAGACTGTGCCTTTCAGTGAAAATCTCAAGCGCATATCTTCAGCAAATCCGTACTCTCAGATTCTACAAGTGACAAAAGATGGCAGTCGAAATCAAGATACACTGAACTATAGCACAATCAATTTCCCATCCCAGCTCCAGCAATTTGAGAACATGCAGCAGCAGCACCGAGACCATTTGAAGAATCAACTGCAATCTCGAAAATCCGCTTCAGCAGCAATATTATCGCAGGTAGTGTTTTTTGCGTTACATTTATATTTCTTTTTGTGTTATATCTAATTGAGTAGTTGCTGCCACCAGAGAAGAAGTGCAACTAGGAAACATGTTGTGTAGTTAAAAATAAGTTCTTTAGATCTGCATAAATAATTAAGTATTTTATCTAACCAGGATCTGTGTTTTCCTGGTGTTGACTGCTTTTTCATAATAGTTCCTGGGAATACCATGCCTAACATCTAATTTCCTATATGAGAAGTGTAAGTTAGCCATCTCATTGCAGAAATATTCAATATTCTATTTCTGCTATAGGTCTTCCTGAATCAGTGCCACTTTTCTATAAACTGTGTATGTGTTAGTCTAATAATGCACTTGTTATTCCCTCTTCCAATTACTACCGCCAGAAGTTCAGGCCTTGTTGCTGTTCCCTTGAAACCAGACTGCTGGTTGAAATCTGCAGCTGCTTGAAGAAAAGCAACTCTTCAACCCCAGAAACATCAATTTTGTTCTTTGATTGCAAACCGTAGTTTTGCACTGGGATTCTTAACCATCTTCATAACTGAATGTGACTAGATCTTGGTTAAACGAAATTCTTTTATGTAAAGGTGTTTTTCGTTTAAAAGGATGATTGCTAGGTAACTTTTGTGAATTACATGCAGGAGATACAAAGATACGAAGAAGCACATTCCTCAATATCAGAGAAAAGCGGGCCCCCTTCAAGAACATCCAGAGGCATTTCATGATGCATTTGGTTGCTTGTGATGTATGATACATTTGCAGGATGCATCGTCACAAATTTGGTCACAAATTTGTTGGGGCTTGGTTAAGTCTCCTTCAAATTTTTTTCAGAGGAGGTTGCATAGGGTACATAGTGTGTAATCCTTTTTGTTTGGTTCCTAGATTTCATGGGGATGGCAATTATTTGTTGGAGAAAGCTCGTTTCCACTCTCTTTAGCCATTCTTATTTTTTCTTCTTAGCCGTTTTACTGCTCATCTGGTTTCTATAATTTTTCAAGTGAAGGCCAAATGAGCAAAGTAGTATTTGGAGATATGGTACAACTGTTCTGCTTATCAGTCTCCAGTAAATTTAGTAATGCAATGTAAATTTTTGTTCCTAATTCTTATGATCTGGTATACGTAATTTTCTACCTTTGCCCTTTTACCAAATCTGAATATTTTGAAATTGGTCCATGCAAGTTTGCTTCTTCCATCTATGTTAAGAGGTTTTAAACAAATACACATTGCTGTTTCTAAAGTTGGGAGTCTTGAAATGCTGATCTTTCTCGGCCATGGATGTATCATGTATGCTGTGGCATGTAATCTTTCTCCCCCCAATTGATGTGTTCTATTGTTCACTTTGCAATTCAGAAATAAAACACCGAGCCAGGTATGTCGTTGTGCTGCTTAGAGATTTTTCTCAACAAAAAACAGCATATAATGCCTAAATTCATGCCCGGTTCATCGAATAATTTCTGATTTTGTTTTTGTGTTCATTTATTTGGTTATTTTATTTTAGTTCCAGCATCTTATAGGCTATCGTCGATAGCATGGGATTCTTCCATAATTTTATTTTGTGGTCCTGAGCTGATATTTTTTTAAGGCCTCTTTTGGAACGCACTTCTCTGACAAGATTATTTCGTAGAAAATTCCATATCTAGTGAGAGTGGATATCTATTTTGCGTCGAAAGCTATACAAAATTCCTGTCCAGATGATTCATTAAGGACATCTTTAATGTATTATATTGATTTATGGTGGATTCTTTTGAGCTATGGTTTATGACTAAAAATTTTGAATTCTGACCGTTTATGAGAGGCAGAATGCAGAGGAAAATAATTGCATGTGATTTTAGTCGGTATAGCTGAATTCACTATATATTTTTTACTATAATTTTTTTGTTGGTTTCGTTTTAAAATGCTTCGAAATACTATTGCATAAATTATAAGTAAAACAGAAGGCTCTGTCAGAGTGACTATTCTCAGGGGGACCTATGTACAAAAAGAAATACTTTCTTGGAACTAACCGTTTCTCTTTCTTACCCACGTGAAAAAAAGAAATACTTTCTTGGAACTAACCGTTTCTTTTTCTTCTCGATGGCATCTCATCCGGATCCATCCTTGCAGTCATCTGGGATGTGCATGACTCGTGGAATAAGAATGGATGAGATGGTTATATTATTTTTGGATAGGACGATTTTAGATAAGATGACATAGGTTATTTGTTTGGTTAGATGTGTAAGATATGAATGGATCATGTATTGCAATAGAGCCCCATAGGACATATATATAGTATATGAGACACTAGGACACAAATCCTAACACATGGAAAAAGATCTAAATACCCTTAACACCCCCTCAAATGCAAAACGTATGCAATAGTATTGCATTTGGAAGGGTTGACACTAAAATAGAAAAGACACAAATACCCTTTACAATCAAGCCGAAGAGGAAGATAGAAGCATAGTAGCATAGATCGAAACCCGAGATGGCGGCGGCGCTATGCACAAGAAGCGCAACGGAGGCGCGATGCAGAAGAAGCGCGGCAGCCACAGAAACTCGGGGCGGCGGCTCAAAGAGAAGAGCGGCGGTATTATGAAGACTTCTACGATCTGCAGTGACTCAAAGAAGAGCGACGGCTGCGACTATGCGAAAAGAAAGGAAAGGACCACGCCATCCAAGAGGATGGACCGTGGCTAGCAAGAAGTCGACTGATTGATCAGAAATTTGTGTGTACGCGTAGCTTGGACGATATGAAGGAGAATCTATGGATTTGGATGACGCAACGGAAGACTCAAACAGAAAAACTCAAAAGATACTAGCACTCCCATCTCAAAAGACTTTAATAACTTCCTCTCCCTTCTGTCTTCATGGTCCACGCTCACTCTCCACTCCCATCTCTCTCCATCTCTCCCGCACAAATCTGGCGAAGACGGTCGGCCGGATGCAAAGAGGCAGCGGAGAGAGAGGCGGTCGGGATGGCGGCGCGGCGCTCCCTCTTCCTCCTTCCTCCCTCCTCCCGAGTCTCTCGCTCTCACTCGGAGAAGAGGAGCCGACAGCCGAAGGAGGCTGCGCGCGAGCGCCAGAGGCCGGAGGCGGCGTCCGGCGCGGCGCGCGGCACGGCGGCCGGGAGGCGACGTCCGGCGCGCGGCGCGATGGGAGCCCGGATCCGGCGTGGCGGCGACACAGCGCGGGCGGCGGAGTGGGCGGGCGGCGCGACCACCGACGGCGAGATCCGGCGTCGGCGGCGACCACAAAGTGGCGGCGGCATGGGTGGAGACGGCTGGTGGCGGCCGGATCTGGCGGGCGAGGTTGATCCGAAGGCGGCGCGCAGCGGCGGACGGATCAGGAGAGGAGCGGCGGATCCGGCGGAGGCGGCGGATCCGAAGCGGCGACGCGCGGCGACGGCTGGAGCCGCCACGAGCCGAAGACGACGGATCGGGCTCGAGGCGGCGAAGACGTCCGGATCCGGCGATGCCAGACCGGCGGCGGCCGGATCCGAGGGTGACGGAGCGCGGGACGTGGGTGGCCGCCCCCGGGATTAGCTCCTCCCGGGGGTAGCAGCGGAAGCGGCGCTAGAGGTGAGCTGACCAGAACCCTAACCCTAGCCTTGCTCTGATACCATGTAAGATATGAATGGATCATGTATTGCAATAGATCCCTATAGGACATATATATAGTACATGAGACACTAGGACACAAACTGTCAGACCCGGATTTTTCAATCCAAATCCACTGTGATTCACTGCACTATTCCCTGGATCAGTAGATAGTGCTCACAATTTACAGTTCTGAATATCAAAAATACATATCATGCGGAAGCGTAAATGTAATAGTAAACTTACACATGGGACGATTTGGCCGAAATCAATAAATTGCAGCAGCGGAATGAAGCACGCAGGTGGGACCTTCAGGACATGCCCACGGGCAGCCAACTGGAGGTTCGCGACCTAGCCCTTGACATCTTCATCTTCTCGGTCAGCTTGTCCAATCTTGTTGCCGAGGCGAGGTGATTTGATTCTGATTCTGAATCGCATGCAAAGCGGCGTGAGCACTCCGACCCGTGCTCGCAAGCCAACACACGAATGCAAATATATAACATGCATGGCTTGTCAATGGAAAGGCATAGGGCTATTTTGTTTGCCAAAGAGTGCTTTTGAATACAATTACTTAAAATTTCCTATGACCTAGCAGGTTTGAAATCACATTTTTAAACCATTAGTTGTATTAATCCAAGTAATTTTGTCGGCATCACACCAACTAACCTTATGGCATCGCACCATAAGTTGCCTCTTGGCATCGCACCAAGGCGCGCATATGACATCGCACCATATGCTTGTTGTTGGCATCGCACCAACAACCCTTATGGCATCGCACCATAAGTTGCCTCTTGGCATCGCACCAAGGGCGGCGTATGACATCGCACCATACGCGTTGGCATCACACCAACTAACCCTATGGCATCGCACCATAGGTTGCCTCTTGGCATCGCACCAAGGGCGGCATATGACATCGCACCATATGCTTATGGTTGGCATCGCACCAACCCTACATATGGCATCGCACCATATGATTTAAAATAATTTGAGGAGTTTTCCTTGGGGCATTAGTGTCACCCCAAGTTGCTAACATTCCTAAGCATGTCATATAAATAGGGACTTACTTTGTGAAATCATATGCTATTTCTTACTATGGCTACAAGGTTCACATTTCCAAGTATGGCAAGGAGATTAATATGAACAATAGCAATAACAGGGCATAACTAGCTTGCTGAAACTGAACATATCATATCTCGTGAAATAATAGCATGCACTTTGCTAATTTAAAAGGAAATAGCTTTAAAATGCTGGGTTCAATATGTTCAAAGTGTTGACTCGCCTGGCGCGGTTTACCGTGATCTTTAGTTCACACAATGCTTTCTCAATTGAGCTCCTTAGTCTTTATCTGCATCTTGTTCTTGATCACGCTTGATTCCCTTGAATCTTCACGACTTCCAATTTCTAATTACGCGGCAAACGACTGAATCCAAATAAAAGCAAATAACTCAAAAGATCCAAATAAATCCATGTAAACTCAATTTAGCTTTATTATGAGTGATTAGGATGGTTCGGGTGACTTGAGACAAGGTTGGTAATAGCATGCGATAACTTGATCTTTTCATTAATAATCTCTTTTTATTATTTTGTTATTTATCAAGTAAGTTCCATGAGTTAGGTTAGACCTATGTATCGAAGTGTGAGTCTGGCTGGGTATGTATTCCTTGTAACTTAGGTTATGGTAAAGGCAAACTGGACTGATGGATGAGATCTGTACTTATTCTATAAATCTTTTAGTCGAAAGTATTATAACACTTGGATATCTTTATTAAGTTTTAGAATAATCTCTGATGTAGGCCTTTACTTATTAATTAGATTAAGACGAATAGCAAGGGCTCAATATTTATTCATATATGGTAATTGATTAAAATTTAAATCTCTAATAATCCCATTATCGTATTTTATGTATCTTCATTCATAGCTAGGCTAAATTTAAGTTGAATTAGGATCCACTCATATGGGCCCTAAGTTGTTATATATACAATTATGCTCAATACTATTATGTACTAAAGCTAGTGTTAAGATTTAATTAATGGCACTATTATTAGCTTGCTCCTACTTTAACTATTATGTTTAACCTTATTTCAAATTTTAGTTATTGTTAGGCTCAGCTCCATCTAATTTAGATTTATTTATCTAAGTAAAGGTTATTGTACAAGGTAATATTTCATTATTGCTATTTACTAGGTCACAGAGACTTGTTTAATGTAGTATGATGAATATTAGGGCATAAATATTTATAATTTAGTTAGGGGTAATCTTTATTAAATGTGGGTATTTAACCAAAACCACTTGTGTTTATTATTGCCCTCAACTAGTATTTAGATATTTACACAACTATTTAAGCTACCCTAATTACTCACATATGATAACTAATCCACTATTAAATGTTCAATAATTAGTGTTGGGAATTCGAACCTTTAAGAAATATGCTATTTACCTATTTCGAGTAAGAGGTTAGTCGCAACCTAATTCCTGTCTTGCCCTCCGGCTTATTTTGTCAACTAGCCAATTTAATTACCTATATCCAAATGTTCCTATGTTTTAATGGCGGCGTTTAAATGTTAGGCCATAAATTATAATTAGGGGAAAATCTTTAATTTAAAATCTAATTGTGCACACCTCCATTATTTTTGACTTTCCTAACTTATTTTCCGTAACTAATACCTCACTATACTTTAATTAGTAACTTAGGGTTTAATGCACAAGGTTAAAAGATTATTAGCTACTACATGTGATATTTAATTCATGTTTAAGTTTTTATTAGGCTTATTTATTCCCCAAATAAATTTTGCATTTCTTCTAATTATTTAAATTTCACCTAACTATTTCCCTTAATCACTTAATTGTCCATATGCTCATAATTCCATAATTGAGGTATAGGTAAATTTTATTTGAATATAAACCAGTTATCTTATCTTCCTGGGATTACTTCCTAATTATGTTCCATTGAAAATGTCTAGAGAAAATGGAATAGCAAGAAAAAGGAAAAAGTGCAATGAGGGAGTCGAACACAGGACCTCACGGTGGGAGGGTAAGCCAGTGCGCCGTGACCAATCGAGCGCGCCACTTTGTGTTTTAGGAGTGGGATCCAAATAGAAAAAGTGAGGGATTGCGGTGGCCAAACAGAGGAAGAATCAGGGGAGGCCCGGGCGGAGCTTGGCCGACGGCGTCGCCGGCGGGTGGCGGTCGGGGTGTCGGTGGCAACGACAAAAACGGGTACCCGTGGGGGAGATGAAGCCTTTGGAGGCGGCGCGGTAGTCGGGGCGGCGACGAGGCGGCCGGGAGGCAGCCCGAGGCGGCCAACGGCGGGGGTGAAAAGGGGATGGCGGCACCGACGAGGAGGGAAGGTAATCCGGCGAGTGCACAGGCATTAGGGCCCACCAAGGAAGCTTACCGGCAATCTGGCTGGGCCGGAGAGGAACGGGGACCGGCTGGCGGCATGGGCCCGCGGCGGCGCCATGGGGGGTCACCGTGGCCGGCGAGCTACCGGCGTTGGGAGGCCCAATCGACGGTGGGGAAGGCTTTGCGGTGGCTTGGTGGTGCTCCTACTCCAAGGAATTGAGGGTGCGCGGGGACGAGCGACGGCGCGCGCGCGGTTTCGGCCGGAGTTGGGGGAGATGGCTCGTGCGAGGAGCTCGGTACCCGAAAGCTCGATTAACTCGGTGGGGAGACCGACGGGGAGTGGGGGCATGCTTTGAGGCGTTCGGGGTGATGGGGCATCGCCGGAAGGCCGGGACGGCATGGAGGCGCAGGCGGGCGTGGCCGGCGCTCGGGTTGAAGGGAAGAGGGAGGTAGGGGAAAGGGAGATGGCGTGGGGAAGCAACTTATGCTCACGGGTGGCCGAGAAAAACCATGGGCGCGCGCGGGGAAAACCTCGGGCAGGGGCTGCGCATGGAGGCCACGTGGCTGAGGATTGCTGCGCGCGGCAGAGGAAAGAAGAGAGGTGGCGCGAGCGCTCTGGGAAGAAAAGAAAAAGGAGAGGAGGGGAGGCGCGCTGAGGGAAAGGGAGGAGGGCCCAGCGGCAGAGGGAATTAGGGAGAGAGGAGAGAGAGAGAGGAAAGAATGGGGCCCACTGGCAGAGGCAGGGTATGGGGAAAAGAAGGAGAAAATAAAATGTTTAAACTTGGTTTTGGAATTTCCATTTTTGTATATGTATATATTTATTATTATTTCCTATATTGCTAAACTCTTCTTAGCACAATTTGTATATGCATATATATATATATATATATATATATATATATATATATATATATATATATATATATATATATATATATATATATATATATATATATATATATATATATATATATATATATATATGCTCATGGGCTTGTATTTTTTTATCATTCACTTTTTATTACTATTTATGTCATTATCTCCAAAATGAGATTTTATATTTTAACTCAGGTTTCTCTTTTCTTATACTGGATCATCTTTTCAGATTCGTATTTACAATTTTTTTCCATTAGTTGCACATTCCTTTTTAGGGCATTATTAATACCTGTCTTTCTCTTTTATTAATTCTTCAATTTTTAGAATCCTCAACCAAATTCAGGAAAACATCGTAAAATCCAAATTCAAATAGAATATATATCGCAAAAGTAATTCAAAAGCTTCACATTTTCAAATTTCAAATTTTTGGGATGTTACAAACCTACCCCCCTTAGATGAATCTCGACCCCGAGATTCCGGTAGAGTTGAAAGAAAGGAGGTGGGGTTATACTAGCTAGCAATGGGTTTCGGGGTATTGCTTGAGATATAGTTCCTTAGCTCCACAGGGAGATGAAGATCTACACATTAGGGGTTAACACGTGGAGAAGTCAAAAGGGAAGAGAGAAGCCTTGTTCTTCTTGACAAGTCGTAGACTTCCAAATACTTGCTCTTTGACGTTGTTGTCCTCATGTCGTCGTGGAATGGAGTAGTTGCATCGTCTATTGGACATATGGTTGTAGAATTTTCATACTAATAGGTGGGTAGCAATGATCTGTGTTGTAGGGGTACACAGAAGGGGAGAGGACATGCACTTAAAGGAGGCAAAAAGGAAGGGAAGGAGATCTTTATTCTTTTGGAGAGGTCGTCGTCTTCAGGGTGTTTGCTCCTTGATTTTGCCGTAGTTTTTTTTTTGACATTTTATCTCATAGTGCTACCCCCTTAAATAAATGACGATTGTCATCATCCATTGTACTCTAGCTGTCTTGGTCATCACGAGATTGGCGGTGGTCTTCTTCACAGTGATGTTGTTTTCCTTAAATATTGGAAGGTTGCAGAGTCTTCGCTTCTTCTTGATTGCACTGGTTTTGGGTTACTTGTTATTTCGTTCCTTTGGATCCGATGGGGTTTTCAGAAAAGGTGAGAGGGAATAGCATGAGATGAGGATTAAATCGCGGAGATAAGGTGTTCTAACCCATTTAACTTTAAAGGAAAATACCCCGGAAGCTGGGGTGATACAGAACCACACAAATTTTAAAAGCAAGCTTTTCCTGTGACTGCGAAATAGGATGCCCGAGGGCAAGAGGCAGTGCACAGGGCCAAATAGAATCTTGCAACAATACAACGTCTACTCCGCTCCGGCCCTAAGCCTCCGGCGACGGGCCTCCGCTACGCTCCGTCCAGAAGCTGGCCTTATTGATGTGTAGAATTTGGATCACAAATCAACAGATTTGACAATGGTCGTGAATGCTGTGGCTTAAAAAGGGGGTGCGAATACGGCTTTCTTCCACTCTCATGCTCGGTTTCGCAGCCAGAAGAATAGGATAACATCACTCACGAGTAATGGCGTCGTCTATTAGTCCCACGAAGAGATGGAGTGTTTGCTACACCATCACTTTAGCGACCTGCTGCAAAATGAGGATCTTCCCGACCGATCGATTGATCTAGATGTTGTGCTCCCACAGCATCATGATGTGCAGGGCCTGGATCATCCTTTTTCAGAGGACGAAATCATTCAGGCGATCAGTGAGCTCCCTTTGGACAAGGCACCATGCTTGGACGGCTTCACCAGGAGATTTTACCAAAAAACATGGCCAATTATCAGGGAGGATATCCTAGCTGACATCGCTGCCTTCTTTGCCATAGATCGCCGTGGTTTCCATCAGTTAAATTCAGTGCTAATAATCCTTCTCCCAAAAAAAAAGGAAGCTTGCTAGCCCTCACATTTTAGGCCAATTAGCTTGGTGCACAGCTTCGCAAAGCTAATCACTAAGCTATTGGCCATCAGGTTAAGGCCTTTAATGGACCAACTCGTTGATTCGAATCAGAGTGCTTTCATCAAAGGCCATATGGTCCAGGACAATTTCAAATTTGTCAACGATGCTATCAGGACATTATGGCAGAAAAAAGAGAAGCAAATACTTCTCAAACTCGAAATAGCAAAAGCCTTCGATAGTCTATCTTGGCCATTTCTGCTAAAGGTTCTCCGTTGCTGCGGATTTGGCAGGCGGTGGACAGATTGGCTATCAACTTTGCTATCCACCTCATCCAAGAGAATTGTGCTGAATGGCATACCGGGCAAACCCATCTTCAACTGCAGAGGGCTGCGCCAAGGGGACCCCTTATCACCCTTGTTGTTTGTTATTGCCATGGAGGTGTTGAATCAGATACTGATAGCTGCCAGGTGAGATCATATTCTGATGCCTTCATCTTCCTTGCCAACTCAATGTTCCCTAATTGTCGACGATGTAATGCTATTCGTTCACCCAAAGGCCATCGATCTAACTGCGACAAGGGAAATTCTGAAGCTTTTCAGAAATTCTATAGGGCTTCACCCAAATTTTCAGGTGTCGTTGCTCATACCGATCCACTACTCCCAGGAAGAGCTTCAGTCTGCTAAGGAAATTCTAGCATGTAATACAGCTATGCTGCCAATTACATATATGGGTTTGCCTCTGTCCCTTGGCAAGCTGAGATGATCTGATCTCCAGGCCCTCATTGATAAATTCCACACAAAGCTATCTACTTGGAAGGCGCAAGTGCTCACGTGTGCAGGGAGAATGGTTCTTGTCAAAGCGGTACTATCCTCCATGGTCATCTACCCACTCCTTAGCCTCAAGCTACTCGGTTGGGCTCTGGAAGCAATCGATAAGAGATGAAGAGCATATATGTGGGCCGGAGACAGCTTATGTATCTTAGGGAAATGCCTCGTCAGTTGGCACCAAACCTGCCGCCCCTTCTCGCACAGTGGCCTGGGAATAGCAGACCTCAGTCTTGTGAGTATTGCCCTCTGTTCCAGATGGGAATGGATGGCGTGCTTCGAGCAAAACCGTGAATGGAAGCCCATATGGCAAAAAAGGATCCTGATGTTTAGAGCTTTTTTGAGGCATCGACGGTTGTTCATCTAGGAGATGGCTTGACTATCCACTTTTGCATGGATAGATGGCTGCACCGACAAACAATACGTGAAGTGGCTCCGTTGATCTGGGCAATGGTTAAGAGCCATCACAAAGAAAGGTCCTTAGTTAAGGATGTTTTGCACAGCCGGATATGGATGACGCATATCCAGGGACCCTCCTCCATGTAGGCGATCTTTCAGGCCCTCAACTTAGGGCCTGGTCTATGCGGCTTTTGAAACTAGCTTTTGGATTTTCCTACAATACCAACTTTCAAACAGAGTATTTTTTTCAAGACAGAGTCTACAAGTTAATTGTAGTGCACATTGAAAAGCCATCATCTGTACCGACCAAAATCGTATATGAGTATCTTTCTCTCCATAATCTCTGTTGTGAACAACCAAAATTTAAAAATTTCAGCCAAAAGTCATAAGCCATAGCCATAAAGAACATGCCCTTACGCTCACTACTTGACCAAATCCATTTACAGCATGGGACCAGGGATGTAGTCATTTGGCCATGGACTTTTGATGGCCTTTACTCGTCCAAATCAGCTTATCTCGCTCTATGCCAGGGTACTTTGCTCCTACCGTGTGCCAAGCAGTTGTGGAAGAGCTCAGTACCCCTGAAGGCCAAAATGTTCACCTGGTTAGCTCTCAAGCGAAGGATTTGGATGTTCACGAGGCTTCGGAAGTACAACATTCAAGCCCCCGTAGATTGTCTATTCTGTGACCAACAGGATGAAACAATTGACCATCTACTCGTCGTCTGCTCAGTGGCTAAGGTTATTTGGTTTCGCATGTTGTCTTGGTTAGTGATTTGCCTGCCGTACCAATTCTCGGATTCAGCCCTATGCGATTGTTGGGTCGCTATCAGGGCAATGGTCCCCAAGGTCCTTTGCAAAGCTGTTAACTGCCTAGTGATCCTCATTGTGTGGAACTGTGGATGATTTGGAAAGAAAGGAATATGCTACACCACGATCATGGTAGTTTCAACATTAACAAATGTGTTCTTCGGATCAAGCAGGAATTATTCGTTTGGTCCTTAATTGCCAATCCTTAGAGATAGG
The DNA here is from genome assembly GCA_036346575.1 of Dendrocalamus sinicus. Lineage (NCBI taxonomy): Eukaryota > Viridiplantae > Streptophyta > Magnoliopsida > Poales > Poaceae > Dendrocalamus > Dendrocalamus sinicus. The sequence goes on from CM070658.1 coordinate 27,768,648, forward strand.
CTAGGGGTTCTTGCTAGTCTAGCATCGGTCTCCTAGCTGTTCTCTCTTTGTATTGTTGATTTTCAATTCGGCCATAAGGCCAACTTCGTACCGCTAATCTTTTCTCCTTAATGAATGAAACGTAAATCTCATGTGTTTTCGAGAAAAAAAAGAGTACACGCTCCTTCAGAAGGATGTGAGCTGGCCTCTTGGCTGGCCTGTTGGTGGCTACCCTGGTCCTCAGGCAAGAAAATTATTCTTAAAAATCTTGATACGCTTTAACTTTTATTTGTTGCGAGTTATATAGAACAAGCTATGTGATGTATTGATGGTAAACTTTGAATATAAGGGTTACTCTTCTAATTCAAAAAAAATATCCCGGGGCTAGTTGACTTAGTGAAACTTTTGCAATACTAAACTTGAACTTTTTGACAACTGACTCAATTCAAAAGAAACAACACTATTTCCATGTGTTGGAGTAGCAGTTAGATGCTACTTGTGCTTGATATATTTTCCACATTCCGTTGTAGGTTTCTGAACTTTTGTGCATTTCTTCAGGGCCATACTACCGTGCCGCCGGTGCCGATAAGGCGTTCGGCCGCGACATCGTGGACGCCCACTACAAGGCCTGCATCAATGGGGAAGTCATGCCTGCGCAGGTACAATCTTTGCAAGTTGCTTAGTTGCAGCCGTTGCTCTCTCCTATCAGGCTCTTCCTAGTATGGCACGTGGATACAATGACTGATGCGTGCTAATTTCTGAACCGGATTCTGCGGCAACAGTGGGAGTTCCAAGTTGGCCTGTCCGTTGGAATCGCTGCTCCTGACCAGGTGTCTGTTGCCCGCTACACTCTCGAGGTTCGTATCCTAATATTCTCAGTTTGGATTGGAATAAGAAATTGAGACAACTATACCGTTCAACTGTGAGCAGTATATGGTTCTATTCTGCAGTGTTTCATCTTGATTCTTCAGTAGCTTTCGGTTAGTACGATGGAATCAACTCTAACTTCAGTTATTTATTTGTTGTCGACTGATTCCAGAGGATCACGGAGACGGCCGGAGTCGTGCTCTCCCTCGACCCGAAGCCGATCCAGAGTGACTGCAATGGCGTCGGTGCTCACACCAACTTCAGGTAAAAGACTGTACTAGTACTAGTTCTAGTTCTGTGACCTGCAAGTGGCTAATGTTCCAACCATGCATTTGCAGCACCAAGTCCATGAGAGAGCCGGGCGGCTACGAGGTGATCAAGAAGGCGATCGAGAAGCTCGGGAAGAGGCACAAGGAGCACATCGCCGCCTACGGCGAGGGGAACGAGCGCCGCCTCACCGGCCGACATGAGACCGCCGACATCAACACATTCAAATGAGTACTTAGGCGCGGAGCCACCCGTGAAGTCACGGCCGTCTGATCACCTGACCACTCGCGTGACTCGTGCCTGCATTTCCGCTCACTCTGCTGCGTCTGTCGCTTGCTTTTCAGTGCGTGGCGAACCGCGGGGCGTCCATCCGCGTCGGCCGCGACACGGAGAAGGAAGGCAAGGGCACTTCGAGGACCGCAGGCCGGCGTCCAACATGGATCCCTACGTAGTGACCTCCATGATCGCCGAGACCACGCTCCTGTGGCAGCCAAACTAGGGAGATTATACTCCCTCTCGAGACTCCAGCTCAATTTCTGTAAAACTTATGCGTGCATCCCCCGTGATGTCAAGTTGGCTTTCGATTTCGTTTCCTTCGCGTCGACAAGGTCTTTAATAGCCAGTTTTTGTAACGCCCCTATTTTTGAGAATAGAAATGTTATTACCTTTCGTAACAACTTAGGAGTTCAGTTACAGACAGGAAAAAATATCATGTCTGCTCACGAACATTTAAAAGGAGTTAATTTGATTAAAATAAGACTTAACAGTCAATTTTAACAAGTTTAAAGGCGTCTAAGTCTAAAACTTAACTTACAATCAGAAGAACCAAAGAAAACTTCACATGAATGCTTGAGTGCGGCCATAACCCTAACATGTAACATCCTTTTTTTATCTCTGTGTTGGAGGAAAAAGAAAACAAGACTGAGTACAACCAACTGTACTCAACAAGTCACATGAGAAAATGTTACATAGTTACTTGCTAGGGTTTTCAAAGGATAGGAATATATGGGTTTGATTAACTAGTTGTGGATGCAGTTTTATTTGTAAACATTTTTAAACATAAAAGAATAATAACTCCTTTAAGAATTGGGGTTTCAAGACTTGATTACCATACTTCAACAATTCCAAATCATTTCCAAATCTATTTATGCTTCGTTGTTAGATTCACCCATTAAACACAACTTCATTTACCAGAAGCACAGCGTATTTGAATACCATTAATCAATGACTCTGCAGAGTTGTCCAACTTTACGCACAAGATTTCTTAACTCCTGCGTCTGGATTCAAGAAAATAAGGTTGTTTCACTTCCCATCTCTTTGTATAGCCTCTACTCGGTAAACTATGGACCCCCTGTCACGAAATACGGCGGTCCTGACAGGGTGGAGCCTACCGTTGTGAAAGTATGGTCTTACTGTTTCCATACCACATCCCTACGCCTGCTGTTCCCTCTTCTGGAACAGTATATCATGCCCTTATGTAGATATTCAATCGATTTGAGCAGCTACCAAACCAGGTTTGACAAGTCAATGCTTGTAGTTGAGCGGTTACTATATTCTTTACTTAGCATAAGGGTCTAGTCCTTATATTTTTACTGAGGCAACTTCCACCCACAAACCCATATTCAGCACCCGCGGCACTGCCACTAATCCACAACTAAGCCTCCACCCTATGATAAGGTCATGGGATCCGGCCCACTCTAGGCCACCAGCGATCCTTGCTTACCCTAGAACCATTTTTAAAATTCTAACAGCAAATGCCAAATCTCTTATCAACATAAAATAGTTGAGTTCATATATTTATTATTACTAAGTCTTGTCAAGGTGAATATGGCTATCAAATTAAACATGGCTTTTTCAGGTAGTAGGACATTAACTAATATCATATCATTCTAAACATTTATTGTACAAGAAATAACAGTGTGTAAATAATATAATGAAAATACTGATAAATAATAATTAACGGAATATAGGTTCAATATGATAAAAAACATGTGACTTGCCTCTTTATCCATAGCCTCTGGTTATCTTTACTGTAGTCTTCAGATTGCATACCGACTTCTTTAATTGCTCTTGTAGTCCTTCTGTTGACCAACTTGTGTGGTCCGAGTACTAGCGTGGAAGACGAATACAAATGAGTTCCTGCTTTGCAGAACGCAAGCTGGGAATAAAATACAATTAAATAACCAAAAAGGCATAAAGAAGGTTGGTGGTGTGGTCAGGGTTTAGGTGGTAGGTGGTTTGGCTCAACAGGATTGGAATTAGGTTAGGTGGGTTCAAGATGGCCGAAGATGTATATAAGCATCGTATGGATTTCGGTGAGCGGCTGAAGGTGTGGATGGTATCGGATTTTAGGGTTGGTATATTTATCTGGGTTATTTAGAGCTTTACCAGAGTCTAAGGTGGTAGAGCGAGGTTGGAAAGACGTAGATGGGCTCAAGACGATAAAAATGACATATGTGTTTTTAGGGTTCCGACGAACGATAAGAGTTCGAACCGTATTAGGGTTTAGGGTTTGAAAATGTGTTTTTAGTGGTTTTGAGTATTATCGATGTTCGATATGGGAAAATGGAGCTGAGAAATGGGTTGATGTGTTCAAAATGATCAAAATGGATGTATTTTATATTTTTTGGGTATGGATGAACAGTACGGGTATGCACCATTCATTGCGGGTTGAACACTGTTCACTATTGAGTCGGACAATACAGTATCGGGTCTGTACTATTCATTCTGGGTCAAGGTACTGTTTGTTAGCGGGACAGGCTACTACAATACTGGGTCTGGGTACTGTCCTTAACGGGTTAGTGCTATGGTATCGAACCGGTACTGTTTATCATCTTCCTCCCGTGCGCGCTATAGTGCCGAGAAATAGGGAAAATTTGCAACGGCAATTCCCAATGCTATGTTCAATTTCGGCAAAAATTGAGGGTATGGGTGGACTCAGGGGATTAAGGAGAACCCATTTTTAGCCTTGGGCAGGGTGGGGGTTGGCTAGAGCTTTGCCAGCGGCGAGGAAGCTCTGTGGCGGTTTTCCATGGCTCAGTGGCTTTCTGAGACACTAACCAATGGAGCATGTGTGCTAGAGCATCCTTGGGGCGAGGGGATGTCGATGGCTTGGTCGGCTCGGGTTGTGATGGTCTCTAGTGAGCTGTCCACAGTGAGGCTCTATGGTTGAGCGACGACGCTAGTCGCCAAGGCAGTAGGGGATTAGGGGAGCTTCGGCAAGGCTTTAGTGGTGCTTCTGGGAGTGTGAGGATGCTATTGACCAAAGGAATTGAATTGAGTTTGACAACAAGACAAGAATCGAGATTTGGGCTTACTTGCGGGTCTCCAGCGATTGACAACGCTGTAGTGGTGATCGGAGCAATTGGGGGTGTGCTAGGGGCTATAAGTCGCTAACGGAATTCACAGGAGGGGCTTGAATTCACAGGAGAGGCGGTGGCAAAAATATTCGAGGTGGTGGCGAAATCAAATTTGTCTTTGTCCGGTGCTGGCCAGGGTTCTTCGAGAGATGCTGTCTGTAGGGTCATATGGCACAATCAGAGGGGGGAGGGGTGAATGATTGTTCCCACTTTTTATCACCTGAAATCAAAACACTGCGTAGTTAAACAAGACAGAAAATAATCTGTATTACCGAACAGAGACAACCACAACTGCTGCTTGAACGTGGTCGAATATCCTCTATCGTTCTAGTCATACGTGCTCGTAACGACCACTGGCTTGAACGTGATTGTAACCCTCTGTTGCCGACAGTTTGTTATGACCACACATTGAGATCGCCTGTCGCTCGACTGGTCGTAACCTTCTGTCGCTGACTGCTTGTTACGACCACATGTTGAGATCGCCTACTCCTTCCGATCGCTCGACACAATCTCAGATCGACCACCTGATCGTTCCGACCGCTCGATCTGACAACAGATTGACAGTCTGATTGTTCCGACCTTTCATCACGATGCACGTGGTCATGACCTCCTTCCGCCTGACGTCCCCAGTCGTTCGACCACCACCTGGACGAGATGCGCTGAAGACAAAAACCGATCACAAAAAAAACAAAGAAACAGAGCGATGAACTGGAAGTCGCCGGAAATCTTTCTCTGGAAAGAAACTGATCTATTGTTTCTTCATCAATCTTTTTGGCTACAAAGCACCTCATGGCACCTCTAAAAACTTTCTCCACGAAAGCCCTAAAAACCTGTACGCTAACCCACATCTTCCTCTGCTTTTATAGGCCAGCGCACAAAGTCGTGTTACATCCAAACATTTCAAACCGTGTCCTGTTCCACCCGGACATGAAATCTATCTCTTCCTCAAACCAAGAGACCCGAAACCCTTCCTAACACGGGTTTAAACCAACTGGTATAGATCATGGACTCCATCCACAACTCCATATGACACACGCTATGAAGCCTCCAGGATATCCCCACCTGAATCTTCATAGCGCACCATCATCGCATGACCACTTGACCACATGGACCTCAGATTACCCCCTCCTAGTCCCAATCTTCTTCATCACTGCCCGTAATCGTTTCCACGCCTCTACGCAGCATCCACCTTTGATCTCCATGTGCTTCCAGCATGAGCTCGACCACCCCGCATGACATCACGACCACCTGGACCTCAGATTACCCCCTCCTAGTCCCGGCCCTCCTCGTCACCGACCATGGGGGCCTCCATGCCCACCTGCACATGCAAAGACCAAAGAAACCATCTCTTGGCAACACACATTAGCAAAACACACCCTTGTCTATCCCCAGACAAGATCCAAACCTCCTACGACCATCTCCCAAGTCGTTTACAACTGCACTATACTATCGCTACTACCTACGACCATGCACCAGATCGATTACAACCACATAGTCCTATCGCTGACCAAAACAGATCACCAAACCCTCCAATATGACCGCTAACTCGTAATCCACAAGTACTCGGAGACCATACCGACTATTGAGTACCGACTACCGAGTCACAGCCACAACATATACTCGAAACCTACGAGTACAGATAACATTCCAACACCCGACCACTTGCCGTGGTCGTGAAACCACTTCTACCGAGTACCGAGTCCTCTGACTACGAGTACCTCAAGCCATGACCATTCACCATCGACCACCACTCACCGACCAGTCAACCACTGGTCCAACCCGAGTACTTGATGTACTCGAAGATCGCAAGAGTGAAGCACTTGTATCGACCATGAAGTCTTAGAGTACCAACCGTGAAGCCAACGACAACCGATCGCTAAGCCTTCAACTACCGAAGACAAAACAGCAGACAGTGAAGTCTACAAGTATCGACCACACTGCCAAGATTACGACCATAGAGGTAGTATGCAAAAACTACGACCATGAACGTAGTATGCAAAACCTACGACCATCCACCACAAAGCTCTAGACTATCAACCAGTAAAACCTTCGACTATCAAATACGACCACTACAGTCTACGACTATCGAGTACTATAGTTACGACCATGAAAGAGTACTGTAACTATGATTACCTACCATGGTCGTAAAGCCGAAGTCGTACCACCGTGGTCGAAAGGTGAAGTCGTACTGCCGTGGTCGAAGCCCGACGTGGTCGTAGCATGCCGTGGTCATAAGCTCAGCGTGGTCGTAGCATGCCGTGGTCGTAAGATTGTCTGATGCCGTGGTCGTAAGAGTGTCTGCCGTGGTCGTAAGCTTATCTGATGCCGTGGTCGTAAGAGTGTCTGTCGTGGTCGTATAGCGTCTGTTGCCGTGGTCGTATAGTAGTGTCTGTGTTCTGAACTCACCCAAACTGCACACGACCACTCAAGGACAACGACCTCAACTACAAATGACCAAGTCTTTCACAAACGCAAAATCCAAAGTAAACCAAATGTCAATTATTCATCATCTCTTTATTTACGATCATCCACATGGTCTAACACTGTCAGACAAGTTGCAGAGGGTGGTAGTGGCGAGAAGGTGCGGGAATGCGCGAGAGCGAGCGAAGGAAAATCAGGTGGCGGTGGGATATTTTCAGGTGTAAACAGTGGACGCGCGCGGACAGACGGCAGAGATCGCTTGGCAGCAAATTTACGATAGGGATGGCAGAGATGGGTTCAAGATTAGGCTAGGATTTAATATAAATCAAAATCAAGAAAAATTCAAATTCCTTTTGGAATTTTTGGTTCTGTTTCAGTTTTTGGGGTGGCTTTACTGTCTTCCGTGTACTCTGAATAATTGGCTGTAACGGATTTGCTTTTGCCTTAGGAATGGCTGTTCTTTTCCTATTGTGATTTTATGAAAACAATTGTATTTTCGTCCCATGTCATCGCATGGCTGTTTCATCTTTCACGTTGTCCACCCTTTCCATATCACGATGATGCGAATAATATCGATGGATGTAATTTATGTAAACGTCTATGTTAAATGTACATAAACCGTCGGTGTCCTATCCCTCGCTGTCTTGTTGCGCATTTCGAGCGAGGCATCCGCAGACTCGAAGGCTTGAAGCGTACTATTATATGCCTTAGAGTGGACGTTACATATAATTATATTTCACTCCTATATTTATGATTTTTTAAATAACATACTGTTTAGCTTTTTAAATAAATATATTTCATATTAATCAACAAATATAGAACTTGGTCGTAGAACTCTTTATTCATATTTTGATGTTATTTTAAATTATTTTAAATCTTATATCATTGTGTGTGATAATTATTACTTATAAATCAGCTTATGTATTGATTGATGATCATGTTTCATAGATTATAAATACGAGGAATACAGATAAAGCAGTTCTACTTCTTCCCACGGATTACCTGACACGCTAGAGTCCAGCAACCATGGCCACCTTGCTGTTGCTTCTGCTGTTCCTCGTCAGCGCAGTCTTGGTTATTCACACCTGGAGAGTCCGATGGCTTGACAAGGAGGAACACCACCCACCGGGGCTGCGGCCGTACCCGCTGCTCGGCCACCTGCCGCAGTTCCTGGCGAACAGGCACCGCATACTGGACTGGATGACCGAGGTGCTCGCGTGCCAGCCCACGTGCACGTTCGTGCTCCGCCGGCCGGGCGGCGTGCGGGGCGTGATCACCGCGAACCCCGCCAACGTGGAGTACTTCTTGCGCGCCAGCTTCGACAACTACCCCAAGGGCCCGCGCTTTGCATCCGTGCTGCACGACTTCGTCGGCCGGGGCATCCTCACCGCCGACGCCGAGGCCTGGCGCGCTCAGCGCAAGGCGGCCAGCTACGAGTTCAACACGCGCTCGCTCCGCGCCTTCGTGTCGCGGTGCGTGCACAGCGAGCTGCACGGCCGTCTCCTCCCGCTGCTGCGCTGCGCAGCGGAATCAGGCAGCCCTCTCGACCTCCAGGACACGCTCGAGCGATTTGCGTTCGACAATATCTGCCGTGTTGCCTTCGACCACGACCCCCGCCAGCTCCCGGACGACGACGAGGAGGCTGGCCCAGAGGTCGACAGCACCGCGACCAGCAGCTTCGCCGACGCGTTCCGCGACGCTGCCAATCTCAGCGCGGGCCGGTTCAGGTACGCCATCCCGAGCTTTTGGAAGGTGAAGAAGGCGCTGAACGTGGGCTCCGAGCGGCGGCTGCGCGAGTCCATGGTGATGGTGCATGGCTTCGCCGATCGTATCATTCGTTCACGGCGGGAGGAGACCACTGGCTGCGAGAAGCACGACCTCCTATCGAGGTTCATGGCGAGCCGAGACGAGAGCTACACCGAGGTGGCCCTCCGCGACGCCGTGATCGGCTTCCTCCTCGCTGGGCGGGAGACCACGTCGTCGGCGCTCACCTGGTTCTTCTGGCTGCTGCCCTCGCATCCGGACGTGGAGCGCCGCATCCGAGATGAGGTCGCAGCAGTGCGCGCCCGCCGTGGACACGGCGATCTTGACAAGGTCAGTTTCGACCTGGACGAGCTGAGGGAGATGCACTACGTGCACGCGGCCATCACGGAGTCCATGCGGCTGTACCCACCGGTGCCACTGAACATGATGCACGCGCTGGCCGACGACGTTCTGCCGGACGGCACCGCGGTGGGAGCAGGGTTTTTCGTGTCGTACAACTCGTACGCGATGGGGCGGATGGAGGCTGTGTGGGGCAAGGACGCGCTGGCCTACCGGCCGGAGCGGTGGCTGGACCCGGCGGACGGGACGTTCCGGCCGGACAGCCCGTTCCGGTTCTTGGCGTTCCACGAGGGGCCGAGGCTGTGCCTGGGGAAAGAGATGGCCTACATCCAGATGAAGTCTATCGTGGCGTGCGTGCTGGAGGAATTTGACTTGGCGGTCGACGGCGCGTACCGGCCGCGGCAGGTTGCGTCGCTGACGCTGCGGATGGCGGACGGGCTCCCCGTGAAGGTGAAGGCTAGAGGGAATTGAGGATTACGAGAAGATGGTCTTAATGGCTTACGTATGTGGACGCGTGATTCGTCCGTTCATGACGTATTTACCAGATGCGCAACTGTCAAACAATAAAAGCGATCCATTTCTTAGCGATGTATCACAGCCGATCACATGATGTTACTGTTAGCCTACTATGCATGTGACCTCTTCATTCAAAATAAGATTAATTCGGATTATTGTATGTATTCATATTAACAGTTGTTGTATGCATTCATATTAGCGTCATCATTGTATATATATATCTGTATACCAATAAATTAGTCAAGTGCTTCATTTCTATGAACTTTCATGGCACCAAAAATTTAGGTTTTCTAGTTTCCAAATTTTGATACCACCACTCCTAGGGGCAGCCATCTTCTTGCCGCCTTGGCATGGACGGCACCACCGACCGCATATCCTTCCTCTCCCTCTCCCTCTCTCCTTCTTTCTCCCCTATACCACCCTGGTGCCACCTCCAGACCCGTTGCCGCCGGCGGCTTCCCTCACAGTTGGTAGCCTCCCCAGCTCCTCCTCCTCTTCTTCCACCTCAAAGCCACCACTTATCTCCTTTATCACGCCCTCCCTTTTTTCCTTTTCTAGGCACCACCAGCCCTATCCACTGCCTCCGGTTGCCTATCTCATCGTTGGCCACCTCTATAGCCACCACCTCACCTACTCTACTCACTTCTCCCCCTAGCTCTCTACCTCTGTCTCCCTTCCCTCTACTTGCGTCGCCGGCGTGATCTCTCCATGTCGGGGACTACTTCCATCGACCTTTCTTCTCCGTCCCCGAAGCTTCGCCCCCACCTTCACCGGTGTCAGCAGGCACGGGCTTGCCGACCCCCTTTCCCGACTGCGACCTTCAAGGAATTCTGCTCTAGTTTGAATGTCCTACCTACTCCCATTCCAACTGTGAGGGGTGTTAGCCTACCATGCATGTGACACCTCGATTCACTGCATGCATATGACATCTTGGTTCAACATGAGATTAGTTTGGATTGCTGTATGTATTTACATTAGCAGTTGCTGTATGTATTCACATTAGTGTCACCATTGTATATATATATATATCCCTGTATACCAATGAATCAATCAAGTGCTTCATTTCTATGAGCCTTCAATTACCATACTCCTACATTTTGCATAAACAGAAATGCATACATAAACTCAAGTTCTCCTGCACCCATCACCGTTCATCTCCACCCTTCATTGCACCTCAAAATTGGTGAACAACTGATGTGAAGAATTGCATGATAGTTTTAACGAGGATTGAATAATCCATGAAAGTGTCACTTTAATACATAATCAAAGCCCTTGTACCAGTGTTGTAATAGCTTATGCTATAACAAGTCTTGAGTACCCCTGATCAGAGAATCACTGTTTATTTACCTGACCAACTACTACTCGGAAGCTTTATAACCTGACATTTGGGCCTCCCTTGAGGCGATGTCTTGTGTTGTTAAGGATCAGATAATAGATCACACATGCTCACATTCCCTCAACCACTCTACGATCGGCCCAATGTCTCTGACAACACCGCCCTGCGATTATTTCCTGAGGCTCTCCCTCATTGACAACAACTGATCGACGATTATTGTCAGGCCTCTCTCAACGCCATCAACTGCTTACATGTGCGGACTAAAGGAATCAACAAGGCATTTGTTCATGCAAACAACTAATGCCACTTCAACGCTATTTAAGCCTTACTCAGGAGAGAGAAGAAAGAAAACAACAGCAAGATCATTCCGTATTAGGACACATAGCATTTTCCCCTATAATCGCTTGTTTAGAACAAGTTGTAATATCAGTATAGCAATAAAGACCATTTTTCCCTATTCATCCTTCTGTGAGGCTCGGATTTTCCTACTATTTGTAATATCAATGATTTGACCGTTGGTAAGTTTGTTAAAGTATCCATTGGCGCCGCCCTAATGCTCCCCGCTCCAACGATGCCCCCTACTCCGCTCCAACCCCATGCTCTACCGCTCCGCGCCGCCGCTCCTCCCCCTAAGCCTAAGCCGCTCTGCCCCCCTCCACTCCCGCTCCCCCCATGCTCTGCCCCCTTCACTCCTGCTCCACCCATGCTCCACAACTTCGCCCCACACCTCTCCCGTGCCACCACTCCTTCCCCCTCAGCTCTTGCCCATCCCCTTCTCCACTGCTCCACCCCCTACCGCCACCCTCTGCTCCTCACCGCCACCTGCTCCACCGCATCACTGCGCTCTGCGCTTCACGCCCACTCGGCTCCTGCAATGCCACTCCGCCCCCTCCTCCAGTTCAACGATGCCTGTCATGCAGTCCACTACCGACCCCACCCTCTAGCCCGACGCCGCCTGTGACCCACTACGCCGGAACAACACATCCATACCTCGACTAACACAAGGTCTATGATGTCCCCCACCATCTTCTTGAATTTAGTTGATTGCCGAAAAAAGCTCCATGATCATTACATCATAACACCTTATTGCTTTTAGCATGTAATTGCCTTCTAAATAGAACTTAAATCTCTTCATTTTCTTTGGACGACCATTTTATGCAGGCAAAATTGGCTACAATACAGGTCACAATTGACATATATCATAAATACATGGTTCATGGCCTTCAACCATAACAACAACATAGTTTCCACAGTATAATGAAGCATATTAACTAGTCCGTATTAAGAAAAGGCCAACCACCGGAGTTTGTTTGTTAAAATTGGTCTTATCACAAATTACAGATAACATCATATGTCTAAATGCCTCAAAGAAATAGACCATCTGCTTAAATCATATAGTTTGTTTGTGATGGTTTCATCTAGGTTCCTTTTAACATCATATTTATGCTAAAATAAATTGACACCCAGAATGCTTTCTCTCTCCCCCTCCCCCCACCCCTCTCTATCAAAGTGGTAGCAAGACAGCCGCTGACCATCTATTTTACAGTTTAGAATAGCTTGTACAAAACTGCCTTCATTACGGCAGGAATTGGTAAGAGTAGCCCATTACCCATCCAAGTGCAGTAAACCACATAATTGTTGTACATAATTGTTTTGTACACCATACTCTATCCAATCCTATACATAATTTGGAATTCAATGATCGCAGATGCAGATTGCTAAATCAACACAACTTTGCGAATGTTTTATGATAGTACCCAAAATAATATGATGTTTGTTACTCTTTTTTCATATGAAGATTACATCTATCAATTCTGTTGCAATGACTCATGATTTAGCATGTGCTTACGACGACTCATTTCTTGCAAATTCCAGTATAAAATAAATTTCAATTTTCAATGCTTTTAATGTCGATTCCACGTGCACGCTTACCATTTAATATAAAGAATGTCATGTGTGGTAAGTACTACCAGCGACACAAGTGCACAGGAGCAACCATCGGTTGCATCAAAATCGGCAACAAGTGAGTAATTTAGAAAGCCTATCTCTTGATTAGGAAGTTTATCTCTTAGATTTGATTGCTTTCTCTATGATTTGGACATCAAGTGACTTCATATATAGCTAGCCGATGCCAGCCCAGGGGTCCAGTTTCTCAACCTCCGGTCTAGCATAGCTATCTTATTCATTCTCAAGAATGTAAAAAAAAAAATAGCTTTCTGTCATGAGATGTGTCTGACTACATGACTTATGAGAAATTTAGTAATGAGATATGGAGTAAAATTTATATTTTATTTCTAGATGCATGACATATCCTTCTACTACAAAATGAACAATAAGTTTGCTTGATTGACTGGGCATCGCTCTGTGTGTTTGCATGGGATTGGCTAGAAAATATTACATCATTCTTTTCCAAAGGCTAGAGAACAATATTAGAAACCTGCATTATTATTTGCACAAAAGATTATTTTGAGAGTACTCCAGAGATCTGACACTCCAGACCGGTAATACGACAGTTCTTGGCATCAGTACATTTGTTCTTTGACAGGACATTAAAGCACTTTTCCCTTCCGGCTACAATCCATTTTGGCCTGCTCGGTTGGTCTAAAAAATAATAGTTTATGATTGAAATTATATTGTAGCGGGTTGAAATTACACTATAACTGAAGGTGGCTTATTTGATGTAATTAAATTTAAAAGAATTTAAAAATAGAAAAAAAATATTAGCTCATCACGGACAATGCAAACGAATACGGGAAAAAAAGAATCGATAAAAAAGCTCAAAAAAGCCAAAAGTTCAGAAAAAAAATAAAATTTATGAATAATAAAAAAATAAACCAAAAGCTAGAAGCTTAAGTTCAACCAAGCGGGGCCTTTATGCTGGATTTGGTAACACCGACGAGCTTAGTTACAAAAAAAAATGTATACAGAAATTTGGATTTGGGCAATATTTTTTATCTTCAATGCTTTTGATATGGTTTCTACGTACACGCTTAGTTAGGGCTAAATTAATCTCGCTTAACCCCAGTGTTTGACGAGTGAAGTCCTGACACCTCTTTACCCCGAAACAAAGACAGGTCAATTAGGAATCTGGCCCGCTACCCTATTTTTGCAGCACAAGAAGGCCGGAGAAGTGTTAAGAAAAAACAATTCTAGGCTGACCCACACTCTGTTTGCTCTTTGCGGGCTGGCCCAAACATTGGCTCCTCCGTGAGATCTCTAATCCCTATCCGCTGAATGGACGCAGCGGCAGAGGACCCGTCCCCATTCTGCCCGTCAGTGTTGGGCTTCGTATTCATTTTTTCAACTCAAACCAACAAGTTCTCCCGCCTTTCGCGGTCGAGGCACGCTACCGGCCGAACGGCGACAACGGCAGCACTTGCGGTCAGCCGGTCAGTGCACAAAATTCTCCGACGCAACCGGTTCATTCACCAGTCACCACTCTTTTTTTCCTCTCATCTTCTGCCCGCTCACCTACAAAGAGATAAAGCACTTCTTCCCACGGATTACCTGGCACGCTAGAGTCCAGCAACCATGGCCGCCTTGCTGTTGCTCCTGCTGTTCCTCGTCAGCGCAGTCTTGGTTCTTCACACCTGGAGAGTCCGGCGGCTTGACAAGGAGGAACACCACCCGCCTGGGCTGCAGCCGTACCCGCTGCTCGGCCACCTGCCGCAGTACCTGGCGAACAGGCACCGCATACTGGACTGGATGACCGAGGTGCTCGCGTGCCAGCCCACGTGCACGTTCGTGCTCCGCCGGCCGGGCGGCGTGCGGGGCGTGATCACCGCGAACCCGGCCAACGTGGAGCACTTCTTGCGCGCCAGCTTCGACAACTACCCCAAGGGCCCGCGCTTTGCGTCCCTGCTGCACGACTTCCTCGGCCGGGGCATCCTCAACGCCGACGCCGAGGCGTGGCGCGTGCAGCGCAAGGCGGCCAGCTACGAGTTCAACACGCGCTCGCTCCGCGCCTTCGTGGCGCGGTGCGTGCACAGCGAGCTGCACGGCCGTCCCCTCCCTCTGCTACGCTGCGCAGCGGCATCAGGCAGCTCTCTCGACCTCCAGGACACGCTCGAGCGGTTTGCGTTCGACAATATCTGCCGTGTCGCCTTCGACCACGACCCCCGCCAGCTCCCGGACGACGACGACGAGGCTGGCCCAGAGGTCGACAGCACCGCGATCAGCAGCTTCGCCGACGCGTTCCGCAACGCTGCCAATCTCAGCGCGGGCCGGTTCAGGTACGCCATCCCGGGCTTTTGGAAGGTGAAGAAGGCGCTGAACGTGGGCTCCGAGCGGCGGCTGCGCGAGTCCATGGCGATGGTGCATGGCTTCGCCGATCGTATCATTCGTTCACGGCGGGAGGAGACGACCAATGGCTGCGAGAAGCACGACCTCCTATCGAGGTTCATGGCGAGCCAAGACGAGAGCTACACCGAGGTGGCCCTCCGCGACGCCGTGATCAGCTTCCTCCTCGCTGGGCGGGAGACCACGTCGTCGGCGCTCACCTGGTTCTTCTGGCTGCTGCCCTCGCATCCGGACGTGGAGCGCCGCATCCGAGATGAGGTCGCAGCAGTGCGCGCCCGCCGTGGACACGGCGATCTTGACAAGGTCAGTTTCTACCTGGACGAGCTGAGGGAGATGCACTACGTCCACGCGGCCATCACGGAGTCCATGCGGCTGTACCCACCGGTGCCACTGAACATGATGCACGCGCTGGCCGACGACGTTCTGCCGGACGGCACCGCGGTGGGAGCAGGGTTTTTCGTGTCGTACAACTCGTACGCGATGGGGCGGATGGAGGCTGTGTGGGGCAAGGACGCGCTGGCCTACCGGCCGGAGCGGTGGCTGGACCCGGCGGACGGGACGTTCCGGCCGGACAGCCCGTTCCGGTTCTTGGCGTTCCACGCGGGACCGAGGCTGTGCCTGGGGAAAGAGATGGCCTACATCCAGATGAAGTCTATCGTGGCGTGCGTGCTGGAGGAATTTGACTTGGCGGTCGACGGCGCATACCGGCCGCGGCAGGTTGCGTCGCTGATGCTGCGGATGGCGGACGGGCTCCCCGTGACGGTGAAGGCTAGAGGGAATTGAGGACTACGAGAAGATGGTCTTAAATCTTAATGGCTTAGATATGTGGACGCGTGATTCGTCCGTTCATGACGTATTTACCAGATGCGCAACTGTCAAACAATTAAAGCGATCCATTTCTTAGCGATGTATCACGGCCGTTCACATGATGTTACTGTTAGGCTACCAAGCATGTGACCTCTTGATTCAAAATAAGATTAATTCGGATTATTGAATTATTGTATGTATTCATATTAAAAGTTGTTGTATGTATTCATATTAATAGTTGTTGTATGTATTCATATTAATATTCGGCCACTCTCCCTCCCCCTTCTTTGGTGCGAGCAGCTCCGCCTCCCCCGTCCCTCCTCCACCACCGACGGCCGACGGTGATCTCACTGCCTCACTATGCCACTATCTTTCCCTCCCACACCGTCACCACCCCACCCAACCAAATATTTACAGCGCTGCTGTGTTGCCTGTTCCTCCATCCGCCACCACCCACCGCCCTTCGCCACCGCTCGATGCCCTCCACCATCGCCCACCGTCGGGCCACCGCCTCCCCAGCCTTCCTTGACAACCGGGGGGGCATGGTGAACCCATTATCATGGTAGCGCTTCACCAGATCTGGAGTCGAAGGTAGCAAGGAGAAGGAGGTTGTGCTATACCATTGGCAAAGAAAAAACGGTATACTGTTCTTAAGCTTTTCTCAAAAAAAATAGGTAGCAGGCCCATGACTTGAAGAAATCAAATCAGCGGGCACCAATTTGTGAAATTAGTAGTTGTCGGATAGCCTTCATCGTATTTTTTTTTTCTCATCGAATTTTGCTACGGGCACACAGAAAGCTACTAGAAGATTTCAAGATTCTTTTGCTTTCTGTACATAGTAGTGTATCAAACTTCGACTCGGTGATTTCGACTCGCCTCAACTTCGTCTTGGTGCTGACCAGTGTTCTACCCTGGCGATTACTTCAGTGTTAGTTTGTTACATCAAGCTTTGACTCCGATCAGGAGTTCGGCGATTTCAACTTGCCTTGACTTCATCTTGGCGCTGACCTATGTTCTACCCTGGTGACTACTTCAGTGTTGGTTTGTTACATCAGCAATTACTGACGATTTCTACGATAATATGTCGTCTTCTTCGGGTTGTTGCGACAAGATATACACATATGGAGTCTAAGGTGGAGTAGCAAGTGGTTTTGCTGCTGCCATTGAATTAATTTGGGTTGCATTTGATTTAGGAGATTTTGAGGCAAGAAAAAAATATTTTTTCAAATTTGGAAGTTATGCAGTTCATGCATATTTAGATTCAATTGAGGAAACAACTGATTTGGTGTTTCATTTACCATTTGATGACACTCTAATGGTAGTTAGCATAATACGCTCGAGAGTTTGCTGTTCAAAAATGAAGGTTTTGCTCTAATTTCAATTTGAAATGAAGGATTAGGTGCAAGAAAGGGTTGGTTTTTTTTGCGTAGATGTTACAATATTTGTTCGGTTGTTGTAGCTTGACATGATGGATCTACCGTAGCTTCTACTCTACTGATGACACGAGTTCCTTTCATCTGGACAGTTTACAAGAGCAATTTTGACCACATCATGGATTTAAGTTATCTTTGAAGTCAGCAGTGTGATGCGTGTGATGACCACATGCAAGTTGCTCTTCTAGCGAGTATTGTTTGCCGATTTTTTGTGTTCCAGGTAGAGCGTATTAGATTTCATGATATGAGTTCTTCGCTATCTATCAAACACCACAAGTGATGTCTGGCTTATGTTGTTTGATGATTGAGAAGTTATTTTAGGAGGTCGGTTGCACAGACTCAGACTTTGTTGGGGTTATGAATTGTTGAAGATACGGATTTATTTATCTGCTTTGTTGATAGCTGTGTGTTTGGATCTGCTGATGGTTTGCTCAATTTGGCTTCATGAGAAGCGTATGGATAAAACTATTCCAGTCTTAATCAATAAGATTAGTCCGATGAACTTTTGAGATACAAGGTTTGTTGATAAAGACTTATTTGGAAAAGGTTTTGATATTTCGGTCATAAGAGTGAATTCGTCTCAAGGTGAAGATTTTTAAAGTGTGACCCGAATTCTTTGACGTGTTCGTGTTGAACACTGTGCCGACCCCACACTAGATGTAGCGTCGGGCAGTGCGCCAAGTCACACTAGACGTACCACCGGCCCGCACAAGTCCAACTTAACTTCGTATTCTCCTAGAACTCTTATTTTCTAACCTATATATGTACCCTTAGTCGTATAATTGAAATGCGCGAAGCTCTCTATACTTGTAATTCTCCTCATACAGTGAATTTTGTCTTCATATGTCCGTAGTTTTCCTCATAAAGGTTTTCTATGTAAAATTCGTGTTTTTGTCCCTTCTATTTTGATGTGCGTTTTATAACACAGTTTGATGGCGTGGGCCAAGATCTATCAAACCTAAAATGACAAATTTCTTTTGGAAACTAAAATGTCCAATGCTAAAGTAACACAACAATAATTTAACTGTCACACTATGTTCGTATACTAGTGCTGGAATGGTTCAGGTGGTGATCGGTTCGGCTGAAAAGCTCATAGCGTATGGTCAAAACATCTTGTAGTGGATGAAAAAACACAGAGTGATGGATGCTTATTTAGCATAATTAAATTTTAAAAAATTTAAAAATATAAAAAATATGTTAGCCCATTACGTATAATACAAACAAATACGGAAAAAAAAGAACCGGCAAAAAAGCTCAACAAAAAGCCAAAAGATCAGAAAAAGACGAAACTTATGAATAGTGAAAAATAAACCATAAGTCATAAGCCGAAGCCGAATTGATCAGGATCCGTTTCTTTTCCGACACCCGTTTCTTCTCCGACACCACCTTCCACACTATAAGTCCATAATCGTAAAAACCTTCAAAAAGAACTTCGAATGTTATTCAATAGCCTAATTGAATGGGTTCGCATGTTAGCATCGGCATATACTCGGCACATACTGTAACTGTCCACCCCGTTTCTATCGTTGATACAATGTTAGGAGCTAGGACGTTGTAATCTTCTGGTCGTACAACCTATACATACAATATTAACCTCTGAGTTTGGGCTACTATTTATATCTTTCAACTATAATTTATTAGTCTAATAAACTATAATGATGGAAAGAAGTCGAATCTAAGCTAACTGAAAAGCAAAAAGAATTGCCACATTCACATTATCCCATGTCGCCGTGTACAGTAAAGCAGAAGACGCGTGCTCGATCGGCGCATCACATGTTGGATGCTGCCCCTCGTGCACGGTTCTTGGTTGGGTCCGTGGGCCGTAAGATACGATGGTTTACTAGGCCAGCCCAAGAAACGTCCAAATCAAACTATGTGGGCCGGTCCGGAATACTCCAAGGCTAGAACATCTTCGGCCTTCCCTTACCGTGCGTGCGTGCGTGGAGCCAACGCATTCAGCTTCGACTCAGCTCCACATTAACCAGCACTTGTACTGTCGCACAGTCACAGTGGCAATGTGTCATGTGCAGTTTAGTGCACATTGTGTTTGGTTTTGTGAAACTTTACCGTGCGTAGTAAGGCTGTGCCATTGATAACAGTCTATACATAGAGAATTTTTTATGGAGGATGGAAGCAGCGACCGACCATCGAACAACCTCGAAGCAGAATTAGTCAATCGAAAGGACCACTAGGAACGGCCATTTACTTTGCTTGCTTAGGATTTCTTAAGAGACTGGTGAAACCTAAACTTATAGCTTCAGTTACTAAAAAAAACATTTGTAACTTCAGACCGACGGGCTAAAGACGTCGGGCAATGTGGGCTCCAAATTGTTTTAACTTGTTCTGAAGCAAAACTTATAGACCCTGAGCCGGCTCTACATGGCAATTTGGAGTAGAAATGGATAGTGTGTATTTTAGGATTATCTTTAAAGCACTTGACGGCAGATGCCTTTGTCATCGAAAGCAAAGGTTTTACTTCAATTTTAACTTAAAATAAGGATTAGATGTAAGAAGGAGTTGATTTTTTTTGTGTAGATTCTATAATGTTTGTCCAGTTGTCATAGTTTGATATGAAGGCTCTACTGCAGTTTCTACTTCATTAACGACACAAGAGTTCCTTTCATCTGAACAGTTTACAGTTACCTTTGAAGTTGGCAACTTGATTTGTGTGATGGCCGTATGCAAGTTGGTCTTTTAGTGAATAATGTTTTGCCAAGTTTTTGTGTTTCAAATCGAGTATGTTAGATGTAGTGTCAGCTCACATAACGAGTCGAACTCAACTTTATATTCTCCTGGGACTCTAGTTTTCTAGCCTATATATTTACCCTGTAGTCGCACAATTAAGATGCACCAAAGTTCTCTGTGCTTGTAATTCTCCTCATATTTATATAGTGAATTTCACCTTCGTAAGTCTATGATTTTTCTCGTAAGGATTTTTCACATAAAATTTGTATCTTCTGTTCCTTCTATTTTGCCGTGCGTTTTATAACACAGTTTGATGGCACTGGCTTAGATTTAGCAAACCTAAATGACAAATTTCTTTTGGAAACAAAAATGTCCAGTGCTAAAGTAACATAACAATAATATTACCTGTTACACTGTGTTAGTATATCAGTGCTGGGACGGTGCAATTCTCTCATCCATTTTTTTTCTCCAACACCTTCCACACCGTTAAGTCTGTAATAGTAAAAGCCTTCAAAAGGAACTTTCAATGTTATTCAACAGCCTAATTGAATGGGTTCGCATGTTAGCACCGGCATGTACTCGACACATACTATAACTGTCCACTCCGTTTCTATCGTTGATGTAATGTTAGGAGCCAGGACGTTGCAATCTTCCGGCCGTACAACCTATGCGTACAATGATTGGCCTCTTGTTTGGGCTACGATTTATATCTTTTAATTATAATTTATTAATCTAATAAATAGTAATAATTGAGAATAGTCGAAACCTAAAGAATTAGATCGGATCATGCTATATCCATCTAAACATCAACGGGGTTACAATATATTAGTTGATCTAGTTTGCACGTACTCACCGATTCGTTGGAGCAATGCAAAACGTGGCCGGCGGTGAGTCAAAATGGGCACTGTAGATGGTGTCGGCGACGTTTTGGGCGGAGTGCCTGGACGACGGTGTGTCCAGCCGTCTGAGTCCCGGACGTGATGAAGATGAACGCACGTTGGCTTGGATCCGAAGGGGGCTTGCTACGATGCGTGCATGTCCCTTGCGCGTTCCTCGTACGCATGAACCCATGATTCCCATCACCGCATGCGCATATATCAAACGATTAAAGCCTGCAAGGAATTGATATAGTTGCCAACAATAGAAGACGTACCTGATTTGAGAGCCATAATGTGTTGAATTTTATTAATCGTAGTAGCATTGACATAATAGATCAATTATACACAATTACATGGACACAACAAGATGAACATATATATATGTGTGTGAGAGAGAGTGTGATTTTCATTTCATCCGTCGTCATCTTCTATTACAATAACGAGTTCTATTTATGGACTTAAGGAGTGAAACCTTTGGGGATATTTTGATCATAACGATAAGACACGTATGTTCGAATGAGATAAAAGACATCAGACACTTGTTATTCCTTCTACCCCTTATTCATTGGGAGTGTCTATACAATATTTGACTGTTTTTAAGGGCAAAAACAGTCAGATTTTGAGCCGTTAGATGGAGATCTAATGCTCTAGATTATTTTTTTGGAGGGGGTCATTTTTTTTGGAGGGGGGCTTGTATGGGTGGATCCGTTGAATGGAGATCTAACGCTCCAGATCAATCTGACTGTTTTTGTCCTCAAAAACAGTCGAATGTTGTATAGCATTACTCTTATTCATTACTCTATTCCCATTTCTAACCACTTCCCACTGTTACTCTCGTTCACTCATTCATCTCTCAACAATTTTATCATAGCACATAGCACACCAGATCTTCCGATCTCCCGATCCTCACCTTGCTTCATCCACCCCACCCCTTTGGTGGCCCGTTGGTGGCCATAACGGAGGACCAGGAGGGCACTGGAGGAGATTAGCACCCTCTGGCGTTGAGGCACTAGGCCAACTTCTTCATCCGAGCTCACATGCTCTCCTGCACAATCAACACCTTCTCCTCTTGGTTGGTTGTTGCAGGTATTTTCTAAATTTGTTACTACACTCTTTCTCAATTGTTACATGAACCGTTTCATTTTATTTGTAATGTATCCTCTCGAGAAAGTTGAGTTAAGTTGTTTTTTTGTTGCGAAGGGTTGTGTTATTTGTTGCATATGGTCATCTTTTTTGTTGCAGAAGAGGTCACAGTTCTCAATTTGTTGCAAACATGTATTTCCATTGTTGCACGAGCAATTTTATAATGTTGCAACTATTATTTTTAAATGTTATAGTGTTGTAAGATTCTAAAATTTTCGTTTGTGAATTCTGATCTTGTTTTAGCACTTTACAAAGTCATATATTTATGGTTATTATGCATTTTATGAGATGTTTTTTTTTCAATTTTCTCTTGATTTTATGCAATGTTATTATGCATTTTGTTGCATATGGTGATTATAATTATTGCAAAAATAATTTACTGATGTTGCACCAGAGCGTACTTTGGTAAATTTTCCCGATTGGTTAAAAGGCTTTCGCTACTATAAAATACGCTATACTAGACGTCTTATCACAGATGGTTCATGAGAAACCATCTATGATGTTATTATTACAGACGATTTTACAGAAGTGGCTGTTTACAGTCTGTGATGAGCCACTATCACAGATGGTTCATATTAATAACCATTTGTGATAGTTCACGGATGGGTATTAACCTGAACTGTCCGTACGTAGTAAGGCTGTGCCATTGATAACAAAGTCTATAAATAGGGTTTTTTTTTGGAGGATGGAAGCTGCGACCGACCATCAAACAACCTCAAAGCAGAATTTGTCAATCGAAAGGACTAGGAATGGTCATTTGCTTTGCTTGCTTAGGATTTTTGAAGAGACCGGTGAAACCTAAACTTGTATCTTCAGTTACTAAAAAAACATTTGTAACTTCAAACTGACATGCTAAAGGCGTCGGGGTATGTGTGCTCCAAATTGTTTTAACTTGTTTTGAAGCAAAACTTATAGACCCTGACCCGGCTCTACATGACAACTTGCAGTAGAAACCGATAGCGTGTACTTTAGGATTCATCTTTAAAGCAATGGACGGCGGATGACTTTGTCATCGAAAGTAAAGATATTGCTCAAATTTTAATTTAAGATGAAAGATTAGGTGCAAGAAGATGTTGGTTTTTTGCGTGAATACAACCACGTTTGTTTAGTTGTTATAGCTTGATATGAAGGTTCTATTGTAGTTTCTACTCCATTAACAATGCAAGATTTCCTTTCATTCGAACACTTCACAAGAGTAGTTTTGATCACATCGTGTATTTTAGTTACCTTTGAGGTTGATAGTTTAATACATGTGATGGCCACATGCAAGTTGCTCTTTTAGCGAACATTGTTTGCCGAGGTTTTGTATTTCAGATGGAGCATGTTATATTCCATGTTATGAGTTTTTCGCTATCTATTCAGCACCACAGGTGATGTCTAGCTTATGTCAATTGATGATTGAGCATTTATTTTAGGAGGTCAGTTGTACATACTCAAATTTTGCCGGGGTTATGAATTATTGAAGAGCCAAATTTGTTCGTTTGCTTTATTGATAGTTGCGTGTTTGGATCTGTTGGTTATTTGCTCAATTTGGCTTTGTCGGTGTTTTAATACTGATCTTACGTATGATTTATTTGGATTCGGAGAAAACTCTTGAAGACTCGGACTATCATCATGCAAAGTAGTGGCACTAGAATTTTTATACAGGTTCGAACTTTCTCATGAGAGAATAATAACACTACGTCCTGTGTGACTATGGAGGGACTTACGACCATGTGGTTATAGAAGGACTTACGACTACCTTATAAAACTTCTTTCTTATCGACAAGGGATATACTCAAAGAATATAATGACGTAATAATTAGAGGATTATATATCCTTATTAGGCTTCATGAGAAGCGTTTGGATAAGACTAAGATTTTGATGTTTCATCTATAGGAGCGAATTCGTCTTAAGGTACATATTATTAAAGTATGATCTGAATTCTTTGACATGTTTGTGTTGAACACTGCATCGACCCATGCTAGACGTAGCATCAAGCGGTGCGCCGAGTCACTCTTGACGTAGCGTTAGCCCAAACAACGAGTCCAACTAAACTTCATATTCTTCTGGGACTCTTATTTTCTAACCTATATATGTACTATGTAGTCACACGATTGAGATGCGCCGAAGTTCCATGTGCTTGTAATTCTCCTTATATAGTGAATTTCACTTTCGTGCATCTATGAATTTTCTTGCAAGGGATTTTCATGTAAATTTTGTGTCTTTTTTCATATGTTTTATAACACAGTTTGATGGTGGGAAAATTTATTATGTAACGGTGGTTTATGTGAGGTTGTGTAACTAGCCAATGAGGCGGTGACATGTGGCAATAAATACTGTAGCATCACTGTAGCAAACTATTCACTTCACTGCAGCGCTAAAAAATATTTTTTTTGTACATCTATTGTAATGCTACAGTGCTTACATGCCCACGTGCCCCGTTGGCTCGTGACACAAAACCGCTTGTGCAACTGTGTCATAGTAAAATTTCTCTTGATAGTGCTGGCCTAGATTTAGCAATTCTAAAATGTCAAATTTCTTTAGGAAACTAAAATGCCCAGTGCTAAAGTAGCATAATGATAATATTACCTATCACACTGTGTTAGTGTATCAGTGCTGGGACGGTTCAATTCTCTCATCCATTTCTTCTCCAACACCTTCCACACCGTAAGTCCGTAATTGTAAAAGCCTTCAAAAAGAACTTTCAGTGTTATTCAACAACCTAGCTGAATGGGTTCGCATGTTAGCATCGGCATGTACTCGGCACATAATGTAACCGTCCACCCCGTTTCTATCGTGGAATGTTAGGAGCTAAGGGTGTGTTTGGATGCTAGGATGACCCAGGGATGGAATGGTCCCGTTCTAATTTTGATGTCATCCAGCCGTTTGGTTGGTGGAATAGGGGAGAATGGGATGGAAGCAAATGGTCCCTCCCAAAGGAATATTCCTAAAAAATTCGGTATCATCTCATTCCACAAAAAATTCCGGACGACTTCATCCCACAGAAAACTCACGCGCGGATCCGGCGAAGGCCGCGAGCGCGGCGGAGTGGCGCAGAGGTCGGGCGACGGGCGGCGTCGCGGGAGGTCGGGCGACGGGCGGCGCGCAGAGGTCGGCGCGCGGGCGGCGCGCAGAGCTCGGCGCGCGGCGGCGCGCTGAGGTCGGGCGCGCGCGCAGCCAGGGAGGCCTGCATGGGATCATCCCATTCTTCTTCATCCCACTAACCAAATAAAAAATAGAATCATCCCATACTATGAACCAAACGAATGGACGGAACCATCCCATTCCATCCCAACCCAAAAACTGGAATCATCCCATCCTATTCCTCCCCGTTCCACCAACCAAACACATCCTAAGACGTTGCAATCTTCCAGTCGTACAACCTACGCGTACAATGACTGGCCTCTTGGGCTACAGTTTGTCTCCTAACTATAATTTATTAGTGTAATAAATAGTAATCACTGAAAAAATCGTAACAAAAAAGTAACTAAAAAACCAAAAAAAAAAGGGGCTGCATTCTCATGATCCCGTGTAGCCGTGTACAGTAAAGCAGAAGACTTGTACAACATATGCGTACAACGATGTCACTTCCCGTGTAGCCGTGTACAGTGAAGCAGAAGACTCGTGCCTGGTCGGCGCATCACATGTTGGGATGTTGCCCCTCGTGCACGGTTCCTGGTTGGGTCCGTGGCCGAAAGATACGGTGGTTTACCAGGCCAGCCGAAGAAACGTCCGAATCACCGATACGTGGGCCGGGCCGGAATATTCCAAGGCCAGAACATCTTGGGCCTCCCCTTACCGTGCGTGCGGAGACAACGCAATCATCTTCGGCACAGGCAGCTCTTCACATTAACCAACCCTTGTACTGTCAGGGTCAATGTGTCATGTGCAGTTAAGTGCCATTCCGGGTTCGGTTTTTGCGTAACTTTACCGTGCGTAGTAAGGCTGTGCCATAGGTAACAAAGTCTATAAATGGAGAATTTGTTATGGAGGATGGAAGCCGCGACCTACCATCGAACAGCCCCGAAGCAGACATTGTCGATCGAAAGGAGTGGCCATTTGCTTTGCTTGCTTAGGATTTTTTAAAGAGACTGATGAAACCTAAACTTGTATCTTCAGTTACTAAAAAAAACTTTTGTAACTTCAAACCGACGGGCTAAAGGCGTCGGGGTATGTGGGCTCCAAATTGTTTTAACTTGTTTTGAAGCAAAACTTAGACCCTGACCCGGCTCTACATGACAACTGGGAGTAGAAATCGATAGCGTGTATTTTAAAGGATTCATCTTTAAAACATTTGATGGCTGATGCCTTTGTGATCGAATGTAGCGCCCTGATCTTTTGAAAGGGCCACAAAACGGCAAAACCTTAGTCCTTAGCCTAGTCTATTTAGGAGCCATCTCTTTTTCCCTCTTCTCTCTCTCTCTGTCTCTCACCAGGTAGAGAAAAAAAAAACCGATCTCTTTTTCAATTTCTCTCTCTCTCTTTCCCGTTGAGAGCGGCAACGGCGGGCGGAGCGTTGGTAGGGCATGGCGGCGACAGGCAGAGCGCCGGCCGAGCACGGTAGCGACGGCGCACGCCGCCAGTGCGGTGGCGGGTGGCGCCGCGCCACGGGCTACAAGGCCGGCGGCGGCAGCCGAGGGCAGCGCGGAGCACGTGGCGGCGGCGCCCATGGTAGGTCACACGGCCGGCAAAGCCGCAGCGGCCGGCGGCGGTGGCCGACGGTCGGGTGACCCTTTTTTCACGGTGACATGGCTCGGCTAGTTGGGTGCGCGACCGAATAGTGTTTTGCATGGAGTTTCTGGGGTCATGCAGCGGGTCGTGGTTCATTCGGCTGAACAGCGATTCACGCGGCAAAATCTTATCGAACGCGATCTCTTCTAGCCGAACAATCTTCTATTGCCCTTTTCACAATTTTGGCATAACTCTCATCTGATTCACTTCCATATCGTGTAGATTCACATGTAGCTGTTGATGGAGTGTTTGGGCAGTTGCGCTTTCCAGATCCTTCATGCAATGAGTCCACTGAGCGTGCTCAAGGCAACCTCGCGGTTGTAACTTCCCTGTTCTGCATATTACTTATTCCATAATTGACTGTCGCGTCTAGCTTTGAATACAATTATCACATTGTAATGCATGTCTGATCATATCTTGCTAATGTAGTATTTACATCTTGATAACCTAGGTTAACTAGTGATATATGCTTTAGGCTTATTAAATGCTTTGTTATGATGTTCTAGTATTCATGCTTTAACAGGGGTTTAAAACTAATGCTTCATTCATTAATGAAGGGTAGCACATGAACACATTTAAATTTAGGTTTAGCCCATTAGCATTTTGTCAGCATTAAGACTGCTATGTTTTAGTTCCTGGTAAGATGATCCGTTACATGTAAGATGATGTTTGTGAGTCAAGATGGATTTATATTTGTAATGTCTATTAATCTGACTAATAATCACTTGTCACGTAGTAAAATTTGGATGGTTGACAATCCTTGTGTATGCTATGCTTTAATATTCTCCTTAAAATAATTTCTAGTTCACCATCACCATATCATCATCTCACATCGCCTCGTATCGGAAATTACGCCTTTTCGTTCTCAACCTTAGTAAATCCTTTCACTTTTCATAATCTTATCTTAGTTTACCAATAGTTCCCTTAAATGCATTCCAGATAACTCACTAATAAAAATAACAGTTGCCTGGCTTGGGGTTACCCACATATAGGGGAGATTTCTACCTACTTAGTAACGTACGGGGGCCGTACACTCGCATTAGTTAGGATATTAAGCCCTGTCTACGGTTATACAGTCAAGAACAAGGACATGTCTGACTATTCTCATATAATCAAGTATGTGGGAGGCAGTCGCCGGTGCTGTTGCCATAACTTGCTAAGTAATAATTATCCTTAATTCTATCATTCCGGTTATCTCTATCTCCGATTTCTATCAGTGTTTCTGGTGACCTAGTTTTACTGCTTTGACTTGTGTCAATTACTTGCTTGTATTACTTGTCATTTATACATTTTGCTTGCGACCGTTGCTGGGTACTTGCTGAGATTTTCAAATCCCACGCTTGCTCTTTCCATTCTTAGGTAAAATATCAGTGGAGTGATAGCATCATGTATGTGTTGGAGCTTTTAAATTTTCAGCACCGTTGTTTACCATTATTTATGTTATTTATTTATTCTTCACTTGGTTAGAAATGGGCCGGTTCTATATTTCAAACATTTATTTCTACTTTCATTGGTCCTCTATTAAAGTTCTCTTTAAATTTTAATTTTCTTGTAATTTCTATTATTTATTCTTTACTTTGACGATGACGTTATATAGTAGTATCTCATATTAGTATGTGAGGTGCTATATTGAATCACCGTACTCAGGAACAGTCTCCTAGTGCATTGACAGCAGATAGAACGGCTCCCTTTTCACCGTCCCGGTACTATTGTTGTTGTGTGTGATTGATTTAAGCCCTTATTATCGTATGATTAGTAAGTCCGAGCTAACGGTCTCATCCTTGCTCATGCTTTGCTTCTTTCTCTTCTCTCGATAAAGAAAACGCATTGCATGCTTTGTTCTGTTACCTGTGCCCATCGAAGCAGACCGCCAGCGAGGGGAAACCGTGCGGCTTTGCGTTGCCCGCAAGCCTTCGGCTTAGGTTTCGATTCCAAGGACAATGAGACCAAGTTGTAATCGTCCCCGGACTCAGCTGTGTCCATCGAAAAGAATCAGGACACGTGCAACCCAGCGAAAATAATTGTATAAAATCCGGGTCACATGTGTTAAGGGTATTAGAGATAGAGTTTGTATTCTATTTCATATATGCCTTATCTCTATATGGTATATCCCCTTGTACTCTCCTATATATATAGCCCTTTGGGTCTCATATCAATACACACAATATTCATAACATGGTATCAGAGCAAAGGTTAGGGTTAGGATTTACTATAGCCGCCACCGTTGCCTCCTAGCTTCCGCTCCAGCTTCCGCATCTGCTGCCCCCGGGAGGAGCGATCTTCGCTCCCGGGGGCGGCCACCTCTTCCTGGCCGCATCCACGTCGCCGCCGCCGTCACGTCGTCGCGTCGCCCGCTGCTCGCGGCGCGCTCGCGCTGCGCGCTTGCTGCGATCTCGCCGCTTCGACGCCGCCGTTCGCCGCAGCGATTCCGCGTCGCCAAGTCTGGATCCGGCCGGATCCGGTCGTCTTCGCTGCCGCGGCTCCTCGTCGCCTCCCACACGGCCACGACTCTGCCAGCCGCTGGATCTTGGCTCCCCTCACCAGGCTCCACGGCCATGGATCCGGGCTTCCGGCCGCGCCCGTTCGCCACCGCACGGATTCGCCGCCTCGGGCGATCCGGCCGCGCACCGCGCGGATTCACCGCCGCCGCGCGCCGCGCCACGCGCCGGACGCCGCCTCCCGGTCGCGTGCCGCGCCTCGGCGCCCGTCCGCCGTCTTGGACGCGCCTCGGCCTACGCGCCCGCGCCGAGACGGATCCGCCGCCGTCTTCGGCTGCCGCCTCCCGCGCCTCTGCGCCCGCGAGAGAGGGGATGGGGTGAGAGCGTGAAGAGAAGCAGGGAGGACGGGAGTGAGGGGAGTGAGGCGTGAAGAGAGAGAGCGGAGGGGGTTTTTGAGGGAGGGGGAAGTTTTGTGCTGCTGGTTTCTTTAGTGAGTTCTCAGTTTTTTTTCGTGAGTCTTCCGTTGCGTTCATCCGAAAGACCGTAGTTTCTAATTTTTTAGTTCGTTCAAGTCGTGCGAGTCCACAAATTTATTGTCAGTCATAGAAGTATAGGAATTTTATTTTGCATGGCAACAGCCGCCGCTCTACTCTCTGAGCCGCGTGCAGATCGTAGAAGTCGTTATGATGCCGCCGCTTCTCTAGCCGCCGCCCCGAGCTTCAAAGGCGCGCGCGCGCCCTCGTGTGCATCGCGCGCCTCTTAGGCTTCAATCTGCGCCGTCATGCATCTATCTATTCCTCTTCGGCTTGATTTGGCAGTTTATTCAAAGGCTGCACGCAACGACGACATCATCAAGACTCAGACTTCGGATTTTTTTTCTTGTTTTAGTATTAACCCTTTTCAAATGCAATGTTATTGCATACGCCTTGCATTTGAGGGGGGTGTTAAGGGTATTAGAGATAGAGTTTGTATTCTATTCCATATATGCCTTATCTCTATATGGCATATCCCCTTGTACTCTCCTATATATATAGCCCTTTGGGTCTCATATCAATACACACAATATTCATAACAACATGCATGTTGAATTGCACGTTAATTTACTTATAGCAAGTATAATAAGAGGCTATTAGTAGACTGTATGCTGAGGTGGAGGAGAGAGAGGAGGGGAGAGAAGAGAGGTGGGCTGTAAGTTTACAGCTAGCTGAAGCACAAGAACCAAGAAACTTTGTGAGAGAAAGGGGTGGGTCATACAGCCTTCAGCTGGCTGTAAACTATTATATGAATGTGCTGATAAGTGAGCTGTAAGTGTCCATACAGCCAGCTGAAGGCTGTATTATTAGCCTTGCTCTTAGAGGCCAGAGCTATGTAATTGGCTATAGGAGAACCACCATGATTTGCGTTGTCTCAGCCTTTGATTGGTCTTGTTCTCAGCAGGATTGGTCTTGTTCTCAGCAGACTCCAAGATAAAGGGTGAGTTTTTTTTTGTTGCAGCTAATGGCTTTTGTAGTACGAACATTTATGCGAATAAACCATATGCTAATAAATTGCTTAAAAAACTGTCCCAACCACTAAAAAGATGACAAAAAAACCGTCTGAATTGTTTATACGGAGTAGCTATATAGCATGAGCCAGTAAGTGTCGCTGCAGTGACACTGCATAAAAGGATTAGGAATTGCACGTTAACTGGCCAACTATAGTAGTACTAGTGTAGCTCTTCAGGCACAGATGCGTAGTGCTGCTGCTGTGACACTGCATAAAAGGCTAGGAATTAGGAAACAATCAGAATCAATCAATCAATCAAAAGAAGCATCTGACAAATAATTAAAGGAACTTGCATGATTCTGCGCACATTAATTGTGACCAATGATTCCTTTGTCTCAAGCTTATTGTGATTTTTGCAGTTGGTAGTTCTACCACTGCTTAAACTAACACAATGGACGATTTTGTCAGTGATGGCTACTTATATTGTCTTTCAGGAAGATCAAACGTGGCACATGTCAGGTCTGAGTCGTCCTATCATGTTGGCTATTGATCCGTCTTGGAAGGGCAAAACAGATGGTGATCTAGCAAACTAGTTGTGGTTGTGGGGGGTAACCTCGAGTCCAAACTACTACTGCATGATCGCTAGGTTTGGACATGCTTCGTTTTCGTTATTAGGCAATACATTTCCTTTACTGTTTGATCAAGTAAAGCGAAGAGTGGGTTGTATTTAAGGCTCTGTCCCAGGCAATTGTGTGGCTTTTGGCTAAAATGGTATTGTAGCGGCTGTTAGTTTTTTTAAAGTATTCAATTAAAAAAATAGAAAAAAAACACTATTATATCTCCGCGGATAATTTAAAGGGAAAAGAGGGGGAAAAAGCTATGTTAAGCAACCAACGCGTTCAAAACAATGATGGTTTCTGAAAGACAGAAGTCATCGCTGTTTGAAACAAGATCTAATGTTTGTGAGTTTGACAAGCACACTTCAGTTAGCAGTACAAGATCCAGTGTTCAGATGATAGCCACAAATCAGCATAGTCAACTATCCGATATGTAGCACGACTGGACCACATTTGCTGCCTTGTTGGTGGTAACAACAGTTTTCGTTTAGGAGGTCAGATGTAGTGGTAGAGTAATTGACTGTGTGAGATTTATTACTCATTTGCAGGTGTTCTTACAAAACGATTCAACTCTGCAGCATTTTTTTAAACTAACTCTGCAAATTTTTACATATTGAAACATGGAAATTGTTAGTATATTTCTACTACAAGTAGGCTTCAGAAGGATAGACTATTCGATTCCTCAATACAAATTAAATGATTCAATACTTGACAAGTTACCGTAGTCTTAACCTTTTGGTGAGAACTTAAACTACGGATAGCTTTTGGTTGAAGATGATGCTCTCTAAAACTAATGCTCAATCCAACAAGATCATGCGATATAAATAATCTCCCAAAGGCTAATAAATAATCTCCCAAAGGCTAAGTTTTAGTAGTGTTTAAGAAATAACCTCCTCTGCCTCCTTAGACCTTAGTTCCTTGCACGCAGTGATGGAGGTACTAGTGACTATTGAACGGTTTGATTTCTATTGTCAACTCTTCACATGCATTTTTTTTATTTATATGTTTGCGCATTCTTTTATTCCTCACCACAACGTATAACACGTCCGAAATCACGCTCCTTCGGTCCCAAACATCCACTCTAGAAAAACAACCAATTAAACCAACGACTAGTTGCAATTTGCAAGTATTATTAAGTAACAATAAAATACAACTAGCCAGATCATTTCCTCCCTACTCCTTGACCTATAGCAATATATCAAATCGAAATCCTAGCTAGCCGATGCATATTTTACTATCCCATCATTGCAACCAAACAAGAATTTCCCAGCTCACTCTGAACCTAATGCAAAATGCACAGAGATCATGTCCAGGTCACTTCACCTGTACACTAGGTAGTAATATGCAGCGACAAGAACAGAGCCAACTGCCATGGAATGGAAGCAACACAAAGGAATTCATTGCGAAGGTACATAGGAGAGGGAAAGCCAATGGGGCCATTTCTCTCACCCAACTCCATTATCAGATGTGATAGTCTACATTAGGTTAGCAATTAAGGACATTCAGCCAGCCTTAAAAAAAAGGACATTCAGCCAGTGACCAACATAGGGCTGGTTGATCAGCAAACTAGTCAAGAGCTCGAGCTAGTTTTATTTCTCCTTGGAGTAGCACCAACTCTTATCAAACATTGCCCTAAACGAAACTTTGATAAATACTTCGTTTTTTGCTGTTTTGTAAGCGCATCAGATTACTACATGTATAGTTTTAATAGTACTATTGTTATCGAGAGACATAGCTAAATTAAACAAATTTGAAAAGCAATTCAACATCGATGAAGACAACTAGTTGCGACTCACAAATTAAATTAAGTAATCCAGGAGGAGAATCTCATGAGGCATGAGCATCCAGAAGGTGGTGGCCAAAGCCAAAAGGCGGAGCTTTTCAGGCTGTAAGCCAGGGCGCACCCTGCGCCACTGGCCAGCCGACAGTGCAGGTCGAGCAGCAGCATACACTGTCCAGTATGTTTCTTCACTTCTTCTGGCTGCTGTTCAGGCGCTTACTGCTTACACGTTAATTACTTGCGTCTGTTAAAATTTGAGATAAGCAGTGTGAAATATTTAGCACGGTTTTGTTCCTACATATGGAGATTGGTACTAGTTTATGCGTCTTAATATCTCATTAGCGTTTTACTAATTGGCAACTGCCAACGAGGCAAGCGAATTGAAGCCAGCATCGAGTACGCCAGCTGGTTTGACATACGACAGCCCACTGCCACTGGTCCAGTTCGACAACAGTCGGCTCGCCAATGTACTGTAGAATAGAGGATTGCACAAAGGCAATCCGAGCCGTCCATTTATCAGTGTTGAAACTGGGAATACTAGTTTTCCCCTGTCAAATGGTAGTAGCATCCTCTGATCGAATGGATATATTAATCTCCTCCCACATTTCTCAGATGATTCAGATTGTGAGATTGTGTTCTTTCCTGGCAAAAAGAAAGTTCTCGTATGGTATATACCTGCTGGCAGTGGTGGAGCCATGATTTAATTACGCTCCGGGCTCAATAGTAGAATGATCTAGGCTATCTAAGCTGGACTATGAAAATGTTACTCAGGCTGGACTGAATTTATCTAGACTGTACACTAGATATTTTTTCACACCCTAGGCTGAAGCCTACCCTGTCCAGGGTGTGGCTCCGCCCCTGTCTGCTGGCTAGTACGATATTCAGAAATTCATTCCCCACCTAATTTATTGTACCACATTAATGCTAACATTCTGACGATTCTACATTTTGAGTATCAGCCATGGTCTTGTAGTTGGCAAAACTCCTAAACAAGCTACGAACCATTCATACAAGATGTCTTGTGGCACTGCTGACTAGACAATCCTGTCATTGTCACTTTAACTGCATATAAACACAACACTACATGAGCTTGTGTCTCTGTCGGCCGTCGTGTTACTTCGACAGCACTCTTAGATAAAGAGCACGCCGATCTCTTTTCCAACCTACTAAACCAGCTAGATTTCACAGGTCACGAACTAGACGCCATTTGCAGAGCTATCAAGCAGACGTTTTCCCAACCAGAAAAGAAGCAGGTTAATTACGCTGGGGAATGGCCAACCCAACAACCATTACCTCCCCCTAACAACCACGATAAGAAGAGATGGCAAGCAAAGCGTGGCAACGAAAGCCTAGCTACCGCAAATCATTTCATATTTTAAATAGCAAACGTTACAGCTAGCTTGTAATGGTATTCGACGTCTTAGATACAGGCATCATCAAATGTTCCTTCCAAGAACCAAAGAGTACAGTGACATGTGCTATAGAGAAT
The DNA here is from genome assembly GCA_036346575.1 of Dendrocalamus sinicus. Taxonomy (NCBI): domain Eukaryota; kingdom Viridiplantae; phylum Streptophyta; class Magnoliopsida; order Poales; family Poaceae; genus Dendrocalamus; species Dendrocalamus sinicus. The sequence continues at coordinate 27,803,263 of CM070658.1, forward strand.
AGAATCAAAGCCCGTGAGAGGAAGGCCAAAAAAAAAAAGAAGAAGAAAAAGAAAAAGAAAGGAAAGGAAAGAAAAACATGCACAAGTTGCTGATGAACCAAAAGTAGCCGGGGGAGAAAGATCCATGCAAAGAACTAAGCAATTTTCCAACTTCCCGTTCACTGAGACTGAGATATACGATGATCAAGACCGCAATGCCGGTTATTAAGATGGCTAGCCGCTCTCTGTGGCCTGCCGGTCGCCGAGGCTGGAGCGCCGGATCTCGTCGATCCGTGCGGCCACCTCGGACATGACCGGCCTCCTGTCGGGGTGCTGCGCGGAGCAGTCGATGGCGAGCTGGAGGAGCTGCACCATCTCCTCCTCCACGTTCTGGTACCCGAGGAGCTCCTGGTCGAACACCTCGGCGGTCCACTCCTCCCGGACCACGGACTGCACCCACCGCGGCAGGTCGAGGCCCTCCTCGTTGACGACGGCGTGCGTGGGCGCCTTTCCGGTGAGCAGCTCGAGCAGCAGCACGCCGAAGCTGTACACGTCGGCCTTCTGCGAGACCCTCCGGATGTCGGTGACCTCCGGGGCGCGGTAGCCGGACACCCTCGTCGGCGAGAAGGACGGGCCGACCAGGGTGGGCAGGCCGTGGTCCGACACGCGGGCCTCATAGTTCTTGGTGAGCAGCACGTTGGACGACTTGATGTTGCCGTGCGACGCCGTGGGGCCGGTGGAGTGGATGTGCGCCACGCCGCGCGCCGCCGCGAGCGCGATCGCCGACCTCGTCTCCCAGTCCAGCGGCGTCCGGCCGGAGGCCCGGTTCCCTGCACCATGCCAAAACCAAACCACGACATATCCATCACGATCCTTGGCAACGACAAGAATGTTCGGTTGTTCGCTTCACTTTCACGGTCCATGCCATGCAATTACCGCGCAGTTACGCACAGTACTGCAATATATTAGCTTCCGTTTTACGTCTCCATGTGTGCGTCTATCTACTCCGTCCGGGCTTACGAATGATTCTTTAAATTTGTACGCGAGGGCTAATTATTGGAGCGCGAAGAGGAATCCCGAGGGACAGTGGTGCCAACTAAATGTCACATGGACCAGCAAACTACCCTACCCGGCCTGCAGTTGGGGACACCGGCTCACATGCGCAACTTGCCCAGAAATTTACCACGAATCTTCATCCACGAGTACTACTACTACTACTGCTGCTGTGCTACGAAGTACTAACTCTGCATACTAGTAGTACATCAGTATAGAAATTTCAAACGAGCAGCCATGGACCACACGATCACAGACTCTCACAAGGCAAGTTGCTGTTGCCATCGCAAATACCGGGTCGTGCCAGGGCAGTCATGGCTGCCCTGTCGCGTTTTGCCTCGAACTAGATTTAGATCCCACGCTCCTCTCTGGCAATGCTGAAGCGGTGCTTGCTTGTTGCTACTATTATATGCTAACAAACTAATTGCAGCTCACCCACAGGAGGAAGTACACCTTGGCAGAGCCCCGGCATCACCATAAAGAAACCGGATCAGGGACGGGGCAGGGTTGGTGTGAGCTTATTGATTGGGAGCTGCCACAACTGTGACCAAACCAAACACTGGGCAAATTTAAAACGAAATGGATCGGGAAAGGGACGCGGCACCTACGCAAAGCTCAAACCCATTCTCTCTGCTGTATGTATTTATTTAGACCCTGTTTGGCACGACTTCGCTTCACAAGTAGAGCTGTTTTTTTTGACTTCACAAGTGGAGTCGGATGAAGCTACTTTTTTCAACTCCTTGAGTGGAACTACTTTTGTCTCAGCAGGTTTTAAGGAACTCCTTATATGGAGCTATTTTGTTTTACCCTATTTGGCACAAAATAGCTCCAAACAGCTCTAAACAGCTCCAAGGAGCTGGTGGTGGAGCTGTGCCAAACGGGGCCTTATTATCATCCACATAAAATGTTTTTACTCATCCTTTTCAGGACAATTATGAATAATAACTTAACCATTTTCTCACGGTTTAATCTTACTACCTCCTTAATCCTTAATCCTAGCACAAAGTTAAAATACACCGTGCGTTTCTCGACGGAGCGAGTACTAACAACTCGCACGGGCACGGCACCGTCTGCTCGGCCCTGCGCACGCTGCGTTCGTCCACCGGTATCGACTATCGAGCGGTGATTTTCTCGCTTTTTACCGGTCACGGAATATCGCCAGGCTGTTCGGGCGGGATGGTCGATCCGCCGACAGTACTGGGGATAACGAACTCGTCGCGAATCTGTGAAAAAGTTGAGGGGTTGGAGGAGGGGAGATTTTACCGTGCAGCAGCGCGGAGAGGCTGCCGTTGGACATGTAGTCGTAGACGAGGAGCTTCTCGTCCTTGCTGAAGTAGTAGGCGCGGAGGGGCACCACCAGCTCGTGCTGCACGGCGCCGATGGCCGCGATTCGCTCCCTGAACTCCGGCTCCGGGAGGTCCACGTCCTTGAGACGCTTCACCGCCACGGCCGCGCCGCTCTCCATCACGGCCTTGTACGCCGTCCCGAATGCGCCCTTGCCCAGGACCTCCGCCGACGCGCGAAGCAGGTCCTCCAGGTCGAACGGTGGGGCGGCTGCCATGGGGCCGAAGAAGATGAGCTTCTTGGACCCGCCCGTCGAGCCGCCGGTCTTGGCTGCCGCGGCCACGGCGGCGGCGGCGGCTGGAGCTGCTCCGGCAGCCCCGGCGTGGGCACCGTTGCCGGCTGCTGAGCCGTTCTGTCCCTTCGGCTCCACCTCCAGAGGGGCCATCCCGAGGTCCCGCCCCTTCTCCACCGCCGCCGCTGACCTGGGCGCGCTGGACCTCTTCCGGCAGAGGAAGAAAAGCAGGGCCAGCAAGAGCAGCACACCGAACACACATCCGATGGCAATGCCAGCGATGGCGCCGCCAGAGAGCTTCTTCTTCTTCCCGCCACCAACGTCAGCGGCGCCGCCCGCACCTGGCTGGGACTCCGGCGATCCGGCCGGCGTCAGCGCGCTCTCGCCGGGGCACAGGCCGAGTGGGCCACCGCACAGCCCGGTGCCCAAGAACGAGTCCTTGGGCATCTTCCGGAGCTTGGCGGGGATGGACCCGTTGAGCTTGTTGTACGACACGTTGAACTGCTCCAATGTCGGCAGGTCAAGCTTGGGGATCTCGCCGGTGAAGTCGTTGCCGTCGAGGAACAGCGTACCGAGCCGGTTCAGCTTGTTGAAGTCCGGCGAGATATCGCCGGAGAACTTGTTCCCGGCGAGGTCCAGCCTTACGAGGTTCTTGAGCGTGAACAGCGACGCCGGGACCTCGCCGGAGAACTCGTTGTGCTGGAAGTAGATCGCCCGGAGCTCGGGCAGGCCGGAGAGGTCGTCGGGGATGGGGCCGGTGAGCGCGTTGTAGCGGAGCGAGAGCGTGCGGAGCGCGGAGAGGTTGCCGAGCACGCCCGAGGGGAGCTTGCCCATGAGGCCGGAGCCCGGGAGGCGGAGCTCGGTGACGCGGCCGTTCTCGCAGGTCACCCCCTGCCACTGGCACGTGGCCGTGCTGCTGTTCCACGACGGCAGCGCGGACCGCCCCACCGCCGAGCGCAGCGCCTGCAGCGCCTGCGCGTCGGTGTTGAGGTCATCGGAAAGGTACCCTGGCAGGGCAGACAAGACCACTATGACGGCAAGGGCCACGGCCGGGGCCGGCATTGCCGGCATCGCCGGCGGTGGCACCGGTGGGGGAAGTGGGAGGTAGTAGAGGTTAGGTGAGAGGCCTTTACTCTCAGCTCAGGAAGAGCACTGTCATGGAGTGTGGTAGTAATGGTAGTAGTAGAAATAGCGTGGGAGAGGGAATCTTGAATTATAATGGAAGATTTGGTTAGCTTAACGAGCTGGATGTGCTGGTTCTGGGAGGTGCGAAAAGGAAGAGGGTTGATTGGCTTAATTGCTTTAATGATAACTAGTTGGAGAATTTTCTCCTTTCCCCTTTTTTTAATCCAAAGCTCTAAGAGGAAAAAGGCTGCTTGGCAGGTGCTCTGTCTTTGAAGGCTCAATAAGGGAGGACGTGGGACCAGCCGGACAAGGCAATAGCATTTATATGATTTTAATTTTGAAATTCCTGAGCTAGACTGATGATTTGAGCAAGCCTTCACCGGAAATTCAAAATTATTCGCCTGTGTCAATCCTGGCATTTGTCGGTTTACACTAGCTCACGCTTTAAACAGCTTTAGCTTTTTATTTTTTTAATTTTGGGCTTATTTAACCTAGAAGCCACTTAGAACATATCGACTTGTAATTTTAGCATTTTTGCCTTTCTTTTTTTCCCCTTATTCCTTTGCATTGTCTGTGATGACATAACGATTTTTATCAATTTTTTCTATTTTTTCCTTATTTTTTTCTTAAAAACTAATAACCGTTACAATGCAATTTCAGCCAAAAAAAAACACAGCCATAAGTTAGTTGAAGCGGGGCCTAAGTGAATTCCAACTTGGTGACCCATGTTTGTAAATTGCATTTGTCAGTGAGAATTTGTTTAGATAAAGTAAGGGGACGTGGCATACAACATACTAGACTCGGGAGTCGGGCTGTGCATGACACAACCACCAGCCATGCCATGTTGTGCTGGCACGACTCACCTCCAGCGAGGCCCAGACATGGCTTAAGGCATGACAGGTCGGCGCCGTGCTGTGCTGGCCTTAGGCCAGCCTTATGTACCTGTAGACAGCAGTCGCCATCTTCATTCCCCTCGTGCGATGCTTGTACCTTGCGCTTGCATCTCCGGTGATGCTGCCGTCGAGTCTCGCTTAGTCACGACCACGCCCGCTGTGACTCCTCACTCGACCACCTCCGTCGTGTCCCTGCCGCTATGGTCAGGCACCAACGCCATTCCCACCCACTGTAAAGATGGGAACAGCAGCACGGGTTACCGTGAAACCGGTGTGTGCCAGTTAGAGCCACCTAGGTAGGCATTGAGGCCATAGATCATGCTCTATCGCCACTCAGTCCAAAGCTCAAATTCCCGCGAACATTGGACGACGAGGATGCGAGCTAACGAGCACTGCAGTGTGAGTGGGGAGAAGGATGTGTGGAGTCGGATCCAAACAACCCAGACTCAACACATGGCGCGGCGAACGGCAAAGGGGGGCGGCCGGCACTGGGTGGAGGGGAAGGCAGAGGGAAAGAGGAGGAGTGCGATAGAGGAAGCCGAGAGCGGCAACGGTGGGCCGGTGGACAAGCGATGGAGGAGGACGGGTCTCCACAATGGCTTGGTGGAGGGGAAGGAGCGAAGGAGGGGAAGGCCGAGCAATGACCATAGGGCGGTAGAGGCCTGAAGGACGACACGGTGGTGGCATAGAGGGCGGTGCAGTGGAGGTTTGGAGGAGGACCAGCGATACGGTAGAGGACCAAAGGAGGATCGATGGTGCGGTGGAGGACTAGAGGGTGGCGTGGTGGAGATCGAGGGCAAGAGAAGGTGAAGAAATGGAGATTGGCGATTGAGGAGGACATTGACTGGGAGAAGATGAAGAAATGAGGATTGGGGAGGAGACCGAGGCGCTAGTGTGCCACCGACACTATGCACAAAAAGTAAAAAGGAGAGAAGAGAGAAGTGGGGAAAAGAAAAGGAGAGGAGAAAAAAAGATGGATTGGGGAAAAGGAGGGGAAAACAAAAAAGAGAGTTAAAGGGGAAAAAGAAAAGGTTAAATTTGAAGTAATTGTGTAAACATATGGGCACGCAAATATTTCTTTGGAGAAAAGTGGAATTTTCTTGATATTTTATAGAAACAATGTTGTTGTCTCCTTAAAAATCTTACGCCCTAGTGTGGGGTTCCCGAAGTATGAAAAATAGTATAGTAATAACATGCATACATACTAACTACTACTCAATATCCAGATCGTTCATGCGTTCGAGGTCAGTATACACCTGTACGATCTAAGGATCCTCTAGTTGATGCTGTTGTTGCTCTTTAGCCAATTCACAACCCTTGATGCATGTGATTGCCTCCGCAATCCTGGGCATGAGGGATGATCTTCTTTCTTCAATTATACTCTTTTACCATATTGAATGTTGCTTATGAAAGGACAGTGGACACTAAAACCAATAAAACATCCCATGTGAAATAGCATAATATAAAAAATATTCACTTGTTGTTCTTCCATCACTCAAGCGAGTTTATCTTGTCTTTGCTAGCAAGATCAGGATCATTATTTAAAAATCATGCTCCAGGTAGTGATTCAGTTGTAAGATAGAATTCTACTTAGGGATTGCCTGAAGTTGAGAGGATGGAGAACCAGACGTGCCCTTTAACTTCTTCCACAAGTAGACTGTCAAGCTTGTCTTTCCTTATTGTGCCTGTTGTGAGGCCTCTGATCTCATGTTGCTGCCAAGGTTGTGATGATACAAGCGAAAAACACAAAAAGCTCATTTTTCACATGTTTGAAAGCTTCTGAGATAGTTATCCTACTAACAAGATTGGTAATGCAGGCAAAAGCTACGTTGGATCAATCTTTCGAATGCACGAGTTTCACCTATCCTAATCGGATGATATTTGAAAACAATATATTTAGCAAATTTTTCACAGGCAGAAATGAGTTATATACCTAATTACTCATAGAGACATCAGCCTCAAAGCTTTGCTACATTTGTACTCCTCCCCTCACATGTGCGCTCCCATCTTACTCAAGCATGTTTTGTAGTGCTAGTTCAAGTGCCCATCCCTCCACTTATACGAGTAGTTAATTAAGCTTTGCAATAATTACAAGTTGTGATCTCTATTATTTGGCCATCTTGTATTTTCTGATTCCAAGTCATGTGCTTTCAGCACGGTGCCTTTCGTCTAGTGGTGCCGGTGCTAGACCCGAACCCGCCAATGTTATCGTATGTGGATAAAGAAGAGAAGTCTAGTATCCCCATTGACTCTAGACTGTCTTAGTACTTATTGTAGTGCTCCATACTGTCCATATGATGGTTATCCATACCGTAGCCTCCCATGCTTGGTGAGAGTTGACGAGTATCAATGGGAATTGAAGTCAAAAAAGGACTAGGGGAGCGACAGCTGGAGCTTCCAACAAGGCACCCTGTTGTTGCCTTCGTGATGCGACTCCTCGATAGCATACCGCTACTAAGCTTGGATGCTCCCTCTCCCACTTTCATGCTATGATTCCTTAGTAGCACACTGTCAGGTGCCACCAAGCTTTTTGTTGTATAGAATACTGAGACTACTGAGCAAAGCAAAGAAAGAAGAGAAGCTTGGTGCTTCAGTGGTGAAGAAATGAGTAGATGAGGTGGTTTTTATAGCCATGGAGGAGGAGAACGTTGCATCTGCTCATTGTCTCTCAAGCTCCACCATTGATTTGCTTTCTTCATCTTCTCTGTATTTCACTGGCTCTTGACCATTGCCTCAATCCCTCCCCGCCCGTTGCCTCTCTAGTCTCTGCTCCGTTTTATCATTGATGGTTTCGTGCCATGCTAGCTGCTAGGCAACCGTTGCCCATGCCATGGCCGTGCTGCTTGTTGAGTGCTGATACCTATGTGATGTTTTCCCCTCTGCCAAGCCACCACACCATCCTCACTCTCTCTAGCTCTCCTCACTCTCTCTTAGTCTCTTAAGTCTCATCAGTCATCGCTTTGCCTATTTCACTCTCCTTTCCTCATTCTGTCTGTCTCTCACTCTCTCCTCTCCTCACTCATGCTATCGCAGTGCAACCGGAAGTGGTGTGCCGGATGAGGGCTACGATCGGAGGCGATGAGGAGATGGCGCCATTAAGAAGCCACCCAGTCAGCTTCTTCCCCGACGCCAGCGTTGACGCATATTGCCCTCCCTGACGGGCCAATGCTGGATCTAACGGTCCTTGGCCATGATGCTAGTCGGACCCAATGCTTCTTCCTCAACACTGGCGCCATCATCACTCGTCAGATCTGGCGATCCTCGGCCACACTGTTGTCGTATTCGGCCTCCCTAGATCACGTCATGCCACTCCTCGCTGTTGTGCCTGCACCGACACCATGGCTCCATGCCGCCCAGCCCGCCGTGCCTCCCTCATGCCGAGTCAGCCCGAGCATGACACGATAGCCTAGGCTGGGTTGGGCCGCCTGATAGGCCGTTTTTTAGGCCCGACCTAGCCCGCCATCGTGCCATGCCAGCCTAGTTGTCATGTCTCGTGCCCGTGCTGTGCTTGGGGTGTGTCGACTGGGCCTTGGGCTGGCCCAGAAAAGCCCGATCTGACTTCTAGGTTTACACCATACTACTACCCAGCATTGCACACGGGTACAATTGTATTTTTAGCGTACATAACTTGAATCTTTAGCACCATGTTTACCAACACCATGAACACAATAACTGAGATCTAACGGTCTGAAACGTGCACCGGCAGGTTCATATTCACACGCTCCAATCAAGGCTGCCTCGGGACCTCATGCTTTGACCTGATCTGAGCGTTAAGAGGAGTGTCTCCCGGTGCCGTGCTGTGGTACCAGCAGAGTTGCATCACTCGATCCAGAAAAATGCTAGTGGAGCCTGTTTGATTTGTAGAGCTTTCCAGTTGCCACAATGTATCCTTCTCAGCTTGTCACTCCCAACTTTTACGTGTCCTTGTAGGCGTGTGCTCTATCCAACCGATTTTTTTTTAGACTGTGGTCAGTGTCCAACTCGATGTATACAGTAGGAAAAATTCGAGCTCTGCTGCCGAACGCCGATGATTGCATAGTAGTGGTTCTGTAGTTGCATTGTGGCCCGAGGAAGTTGAGTTTTTTTAGCCGAACTGGCCCGAGTAGACGAGTTTTGTTCTTTGGTCGCTTGAGAATTGAGATGGGCCCGGCCCAGCCTTTGTAACTCTTGAAAATGTTTGGAGTGAGAGTGCAAGATGGACCTCACCTACGAAATCGGGCCGTCGTCCCATGCATGTCGAGTCGTTATCTGCTTCACGTTTGTCCACTTGGAACAATCAAACTAAAAAAAGCCCAATATAGTTAGGTTTTGATATTTTCCTTGAATGAAAAGGCACATCTACATTTGCTCTTATAGGCATCGATAAACCTGTCATTTGCTGCTTTGTGCAACAAAGAAAAATGAGCAATGGAAGTTAGGAGGAGATTAAGGAAATGCTGCTTTAGATTTTGAGGAGACAATTAGTATGCATATAGGCTATATAGTTGCAGCTTACAGTAGCACGGTAAAAATAAAAACATAAAATTGTGGAGTACATTCCACATTGCAGTACCGGTGACTTCGATTTGGAATGTACTGATCATATAACTAAAGAGAACAAGATAAATACCAACCGCTCCTATTTCACAGGACTCACCGGGTCTTTCGCCATGCATGCATCCGCTTACGTCCGTTAGGAGGCCCGAGTCTTCATCTCAGTCCGCACCTGCGTGTGCCACTGATAGCGCAGCTTGGATGGTCCGAGTCATCTGCCTTGCATGCAACTGCGAGTGCCACCGCATGCGCATGACTAGTTATGCTTCTCTCTCCTACTCTCTTCACTTTTGTATATATACGTGGTTTAGTGGTTATGTGAATCAATACAGGCAAGAGGCGTAATACATATTTCTACTTGGTATCAGAATCTGCCCTTCCCCTACTTTTTCATCTACTTTCGCTATGACCAGCCTCCCTGCTGCAACTGGTGCCGACACTTCTCTGTCCACTGGCATTGAGAGCTTACACTACTACAAAAAGGGTTATCACAGACGGATCGAAACTGTCATCACAGACGATTTTTCGAACCATCTGAATTTATGGGTCAGTGATAATCGAAGGTTTTCATGGATAGTTTGTAAGCCGTCTGTGATAATCACAACTCAGACGGTTTGTAACTAGAACTATCTGTGAAGAACACTATTACAGACGGCTCGAATTAAAAACCGTCTGTGATATTCACACATCACAGACGATTCTAGCTACCAACCGTCTGTAATGGATGAGTATCACAAACAGTTGATAGCTAGAATCGTCTGTGATATTTTTTCATCATAGATGGTTGGTAGATAAAATCGTCTGTGATATGCTAGTATTACAGACGGTTGTTGGGTTTATATCACATAATTGTCTGTGATAGTTCATTCTATACCTATTTTTTTTTTCTTTTTTTCGGCTAGTCTCAGGAAATGTTAACTATGCCATCTGAAAACAAGCAAATACAGTAAGAAACATAGTACACATTCCATTTTTATTAAGATTAGAGGCCTACCATTGCAATATCCCAAAACAACGAGCAGGTTACCCATCTAGCTAACACAACAAGAATAGAGAAAAAGTAGAGATCCTCTATACTTAGGCCTTCTCGCCCCTGATGCAACGCACGAACTGGATGTTTTTGACGTCCACCATCGTCGGCGTTGATTGAGCGTCACTTTGGTAGCTAGATGCTTCTTTGGTGTTTTACCTCCCATAGACTTGTGCGTCATCTGCTTCGTGTGGGCTATTATGGTAAGGGTCAAGGAGGAGGAGAACGGCAAGGAGGCTGGGTTTGGGTGATTATTTATAGGGGAGGGGGAGGCGGGAGTGTGAGAATTTTTAGCGCGGTGACGGAGAGATGGAGCTACGATCCGTGGGGTGAGGGTTGGTGAATTTCTATTGGCTAGGATTGGGTTGGAGAGGATCGACGGACCCAACAGTCAAATTATCACAGACGGTTCTACATACAAACCATCTGTGATACTCTTTATCATAGACGGTTGGTAGCTAGAACCATCTATGATGAATGAATATCACAGACGGTTTTATATACCAACCGTCTGTGAATTAGAGCACAAAGATTTATATACCGGTGCAATATAAACGACTAGTCTCAAAAGATAAAATAGCAAAGTTTTATATGACTTATATATACTCATTTTAAAGGTTTCGATGAGATCTACAACTTTTCAGTTGAAGTAAAATCCAAATTCCAAAGGGAAGACCAAGAAAAAGGGAAAAAAATAGAAACCAAAAACTTGTAATGCAAATTTAGGGCAAAGATGGCCAAGTTTGAGGGTCTTAGAGGGTGATGAGTGCAAGCTGGTCATTTTTTTTTTGGATCGGACTTGTCGTTAGCTTTCCAACGAGTACAAGAACGTCGAAAACGGACACCGTATGCAAAAGTTATGCCATGTTTTACTAAAGATGTCTCGGAACGGAATTCTACTTGGACTCAGGCGGGAGATTATGAAATTTTGGATGATTGTGAAGTGGGAAACATACCACAGATGGTTTTTAATACAAACCGTCTATGACAACTTCATTATCATAGACGGTTTTTAATATAAACTGCCTATGAAGTATCACAGACGGTTCTTTCCATCTGTGATGTCTGTCATTATCACAGACGATTTGTATTAAAAACCGTCTGTGAAAATACCACAGACGATTATTCGTATAAACCGTCTGTGATACTTGCAGCACAGGCGGTTCCTAGGAACCGTCTGTGATGTAAGCATCCAGTTTAACCTCTTTTGTAGTAGTGTTGCCTTCTCTCCCTACCGACGCGATAGACCTACCCACCTCCTCTTCCCTCTCCATCCACAATGTCAATATCCTCAGCTACATCCCGTTCAAGCTAGATATTGCTACCAATAACTACTCCAAGTGGAAGAAATTCATGATGTTCATCCTTACCAAGTTCGATGCCCACGACCACGTTGAAGACGACTCCGACCCTTAGCATGAGGACGACAAACCTCTACGGGTGGAGGTGTTCTATCCGCAGTCAGATTGGCCCGGTCGCCACGATCACCACCTCTATCACCGGAGGTGTTGCCATTGCCACCGTGGATGATGAGTCGATGTGAGCTTTCCATGCGAGCCTTCTTGGTAAGCGCGATTTCCACGAGGAGAAGATGGGATCGTGCTTGGATGAAGGAAGGAAATGGGACCTACGAAGACAAGATTTCGGCCTGCACCTAAAACTTGGGGCTGAGGCCGTCAATCATCTGGAGCGTGAGTGTCTTGTCCCTGGTAGGTTCGTCGACGTCAGCAAGAGCGTCGGCGAGGGTCTTTAGTCGGCGACAATAAGCACCGACGGTCATGTTGCCCTGTATGGTGGAGCGGAATTCTTGACTGATATGGATCGCGCATCCTGGCTAGTTGTCATGGAAGAAAGTGTGCAGCTGTGTCTAGACTTCATACACTGTGCTGTCTGTAGTCATGACAACGTCCAGTAGCTCATCGGAGAGTGTCAAATAGATCCAAAGGACGATGGTGACATCATCCCGGTGCCATTTGTCATCCTCATGCTAAGGGTCGGAGTCGTCTTCAATGTGGTCGCGGGCATCGAACTTGGTGAGGACGAACATCACGAATTTCTTCCACTTGGGGTAGTTATTGGCGGCAATATCTAGCTTGAACGGGATGTGGCTAAGGCATTGACTTTGTGGATGGAGAGGGAAGAGGAGGTGGGTAGGTCTATGGCACCGGTACGAAGAGAAGGTTTTTACTGGGTTAAATTAACTCTTGTTGATCTATTGGTGCCTGTTGGGTTAAACCTCTAACCATCCTCTTAAACTCAAATCAAGTGAAATGGTTATCGCCTATCGGAACTATGTAGTTGTTACTTTCTATTTCAGTAATTGAAGGCGGCCGGTGGCAAACTCTTCAAAACTTTTAACTTTCTTTTCAAATCTCGGTTGAAACTTGACAAAAAAACTGGTCTGAAACTCGGTTGAAATGCTGATAGTTATTCGAATTTGTTGAAACTTTTATGAAAATGTACTGATACTTGTTTGAAACTACTAGTTTCAAGGTTGAAACTTGGAAGAGGCTCTTTGAAACTTCAAATTTTAGATATGAAACTTTTTGGAAACTCAAAAGATTGAAACTTGTTGGAAGATTGAAACTTCTGTTTTCAAGTTTCAGAATTTGAAACTTGATGAAACTTAAGTTACAAAATCTGAAACTCATTCAAATTTTGGCTCGAAACCTTTTTAAAATCTTCTAGAAACACGCAAAATTCACTGAAACTTAAAACTTCTCAAACATTTTTATGAAACTTGCTGATACCACATAAAACCCATTATTGTACCGTTGTCTAGTCACTTGGATTTGCCCACAGCAATGTTCCATATCTTTTCATGGCTTTCTTAAAAAAATTGTGGGTATCTTCTTTCACATGTAACATGTTTGAATCTTGAGTCTACGGCTTCTTCAAAATTGCGGGTATTTTCTTTCACATGTAGCAACATGTTTAGTCATGAGTACCAGTCCACTACAAATGTGTTGTTCTATGTCACTGCTGTTACTGTTATGTCAGCACCTTCCCCTGCAATAACAAAGCCGGCAGGGACGCTTCTTCCCCACACAGAGCTAATGCTCGGCAAGAACATGATCGCCAATCTGTCATCCTATTAACGTCCAAAGAACAGTACTACAGAATTTCACTCTCCATCTTCAGCTTCTTTAGCTTGAGTAGGACGATCAAACCACTTCGGAATCGACCTGAGTTTACCAGTTCTGCTTATCACAAATAAGAGTGCCGTGAGCATGAGGCATCCTTCTAACACTGCAACAGCAGGATGAGTTCCTCGTTGAGAGGTCCACCGTGGAATAACAGATTGTGCACTGATTGACGCAAATCTCTGATCCCCTTCGTCACCCCTAGCATGGTATGAATGAAATTATTAAGTATGAGCAAGAGTGCATTCGTGTTCTACAGAATTAGGAAAATGATGATAAGCAAGGCATTCCAATGGAAGCATATCATTCAAAGGTCAAAAGTCAAAACACTAAGCTTCCGTCCTTTTGGCTATGCACTAGTTACTAAAAGAATCACGAGTTAGCTTGACACTTCAATGTAAAGCAATACTATTGATGATATCAGCATAAGGGACCCATTGTTGCATTTCATTGAAAGCAAAGCTGATCAGAAATGACATGTACCCGAACAAATTCCTGATAGATCCCCATAATGATCTTTGCTTCCTTGCCACCGAAAGATGGCTTCTCTTTCTCAAATTTCCTGTGTCTATAGTTTCTGAATAAGCCAAAGATCAGGCAGCAAAATGTCTCAGGAGTAGGAGAGATGCTAACTACAACAACTCAGAAAAGAAAAGGCGTACCTTCATCTGGAAGTGAGATACCCTGAGTTCCTTTTAGTGCAGAAAGCTCTTCAACTATTGAGCGTTCCCGGTCACTGCATGAATAAAAGCATTGATAAACTAACACATCAAAAGTCAAGACAATATAATACAACGACAATCAGTAGCAGTAGAATCCATAACCGGGATGTTAACAGCATAACAACTAACAAGCAATGCTATTGCTAGACTCCCCAGATTTCAATATTTCACCCCTGAACGATCACTATGAGTAGCAGTAGCCTTACAGTGGTAAACTTGTAGTGCCAACGAACTGCAAAGAACAGAGGGAAGACAGGACAGGTCAGATGAACTTTAAGGGCTGCATCAGGTGATTGTTGTTGGCTGTTAAGGACTCTAGTAATGCAATCAAGCATGTGCATTTTCCTTCTTTTTGAGCTAGAGATTGACTAGTTTTTAGAAACTTTTGGAAGTTTTAATTAAGAGACAGTTCTGGCAATAGCAAAAGTTGGAGAAGACAGCAGCCCATCACAGAGCAAACACAAAATTAACCCGCAAGCGCAACTCCACATGCCGTTAGACAAAGCTGCAACTCACACCTGATATTCTTCGGAATCTTCACCTTTATCTCAAACAAGTGATCTCCTCTGATTTTAGGCTTCTTAATGTCCAGAGCTCCCAGTTGCGCAAATTTCAACTTCTCTCCAGGCTGAGTTCCAGGAGGGATATAAAGATCCTTGAATCCCTCTATTGTTTCAACCTGAAATATCAAGCTTTTTTCTAGGTAAAGCTGAAGTGGGAGTTTTGCTGGCGTTAAATGAAAATGCTAGCAACACGATGGAATTAACATAAGGTTATACTTTAGTTTATAAATCACACATAGGTTACATGTAATGTAACCTTCGAGAACAGGATATGGGTAAAAAAAGCATAATATGAATGGAGCCTTTGACTTTTAACAGCTCACCTTCACTGTAGTTCCTAAAATTGCATCAGTATAATCAATTATGACATCCGAGTACAAATTGAGACCTTCTCTGTGAATGCCTTGTTTTTCATTGACATGAACAAATATATACAGGTCACCACTTACACCCCTGCATAATAAGATAGAAATGGATAACATCTAATAATAGTATCTTTTCCCAATAAGTGGATCCTAAACGCATTGTTGGCAACTAAGCATGTAACTTCGCTGGATGGTTATTAGATTTAATGATGTATAGTGAACTTTTGTAGTAACAACTGAAATGGGAGTAATGTTTCATCCAACCAGTATTACTCTATTTAAGCTATATAAATCAATAATTCTGATCACCTAGCCAATTGATACAAATTTCAGTATGGACTGCACAAATTTGAATAAGTTATATGTTTAAATCGAACATGCAAAAAAACTACATAAAGTGTGCATGAATTTACATGATTATGTATTAGTTGCCCAGTGCTTGCCTTTGCTTATCAACACTACCTCCTCCAGTAATTCGAATGGTAGAGCCATCATCAATACCTCCAGGTATGTCTAGTTCGATACTGTGTTCAACTTGGACTTTGCCTGAACCATAGCAGCTTGTGCAATGTTCGGTAATTACCTTCCCAGTGCCATCACAGTTTAAGCAAGAAGATATCTACAGAATGTAATAACAATACAACATAAAGATATCACCTAAGGTGTATTATGTTGAACTTCAGGAAACAAAGGAATTTACTAAGCATGGCAGACATTGAGCAAATAGTAAACATTGATAAATAGACTACATTATGTGGTGTATGCACCTAAAAATGGATAATGTGATATCAAACTTTACTAAATTTATTGCATGCAAGATGTTCATAAACTATTAAAAAGTTCATGCATGTCCAAAAGACCAAAACATCCTGGGATAGTTAACTGAGCAGAATTTACTTGATATACAATGGTTTTCTCCACTATGATCTCTCCTTACTTCCTATAACCAATGAATACAAAAACTCCACAAGTAACCATGGTGACTCAGTAGAAGAACGAAGTTCCAGACGCACAACATCGTTCAACAGAAGTACAGAACATTTATGTATTCTAGGCTTTATACAAGGTGTGCTTTGCAAAAGACACTAATTTATTGTAAACTCAGCATCCATGAAAGAAATAAGGGATATGATCAGATTAGCTGTCGCCATGAATAAACACAAGTACTGACAAGTGGCAACACATACTTCCAGTACAATGACAAGGTCACCTGAGATACTATACCAAAAGGTGTCCGCTGAGTTTTCATCAACCTGC
Organism: Dendrocalamus sinicus; assembly: GCA_036346575.1. Classification (NCBI taxonomy): domain Eukaryota; kingdom Viridiplantae; phylum Streptophyta; class Magnoliopsida; order Poales; family Poaceae; genus Dendrocalamus; species Dendrocalamus sinicus. The sequence goes on from CM070658.1 coordinate 27,819,502, forward strand.
CTTGACCTCTGCATTGAGTACATTTTGTTATGCCATTGCTAGATTTAGCTCCAGTTCCATGGCAAGTGCCACATGTTTCGTGGCGAAAAATATTGATCTCCCGTTTGCCACCAATGATTGATTCTTCAAAAGAAAGGAGAAGATCATGGCTGTAATATAGAAAAAAGAGTGTAAACAGCTATCCAAGAATTAAGTTTGCCCGTTTTAATGTCAGGTTGAAATTGCTTACCGAATATCAAGGCCCCTGTTGTCCTTGACTTTTGAACTAAAATGAAATCTCCCAGGGCCCATGCTATCTCCAAAAAGCTTGTCAGAACCACCAAAGAATGCATTGAAGAGTTCATATGGATCAATCTGCAAAACAAACAAAATGCCAAAGATCAAGTCACCCAAACTTTATCATATTAAGATTCCTTTTTGCATTCTAACAATCTTTGGCAATAGGAAGATCATGAAGCATGCCATACAGTTATTTGCAAGTTTCTCACAGATTGATGGAAATCACAGGCCAACGTAGAAGTACAGAATATGAGATGATACTATTTGCTGAGGGTAAAGTGAGAAACAAGTTTACAATTCAGCCCATAATAATTTTGCAACTGAGCCTCTCTAACTGCTATTACATTAAATTGGTAAACATGAAATGCAATTTAGGCACCTATTGCCAGTAAAGTTGAAGAATACTGAATACAATTAGCTGAAGAAAATAGCATCTAGGAAAAAAGAAATTTCGATGCCTAAATTAGGAAAGGAGCTGATTGAAAAGGGATAAAATGAGTACCCCATGTGTGCCAAAATCTCCACCTCCATGATCTCCACTAAGGCCTGCTTCTCCAAAGCTATCATACAAAGACCTTTTCTCTTCATCCGATAGAATCTAAGACATTACAGAATAAGTGAATCACATAAAAGGGTAGCCATCTGATATCATTGTCAAGCATCACATTTTGGAAGCACTCTACTCATGTAGAGCCATTGATTTTAGTAACAGCAAAGTATATCAAACTATAATCTAGTATACCAGTTAAATTACTGAGAAATTTGCATTACAATTTCAGGATGCTGTTGATAAACAATGTACCAGCAAGTATAAAGGTTACCACTACCCCTTAATAGTTAATACAGCTAATTTGGACAGCGAAGCAAGCATATGCACAGAAACTAAAGGTTTGCATAGTTTGAACTTGGCCTTTTTTTAGATGGAGCTTCATGTTTTCAACCATAGCAGATAAAGGTACGTAAAACAGAAATTAAAGGTACAATTATCATTATAAGTAACAGGTTTTGCACATGGCTGGTGAAATTGCTGTACCTGTTCAAGTACAGCGTATCTCTAAGAGATAGAGAACAACCACATCAGGTTATGTTGCATATAAAGTACAGCCTACTGAAATAAATCAGGTTATTTAATTACTAAGAGATAGAGAATAAATGAATAACCAAATCTTTGTATAATAATAATCGAATTTTTGGTACGAATAATCTATTTTTTATTCAAAATTACAGAAATATACCCGCGAGAAATTTTTTTACAAAAATAGGCTCAAGTCGCCCAATGGGAGGGCGACTGGAGCCTATCGCCCAACCAGAAGCCGACTCTATCCTTATCGCTCTACCATTAGGCGATTGCATCCAGTCGCCCTCCCATTGGGCGACTTTCATGCAGTCGCCCAATGGTTGGGCGACTGCACTCAGGCCCCCGTGCCCAGCTGACTCAAATTCGTTTCGGCCTCGATTGAAACTGCTATAACTTTTGATCCCGTAGCCGAAATTGTTCAAATTTTTTTCTGAAGGCTTTTAGATGTATGAAGAATAGCTCCACCAATTTTCACTATTTTTGACGAAGGTTTGATACCTTTCGCTCAACCATTGGGCGACTGCATGAAAAGTCGCCCAATGGGAGGGCGACTGGATGCAGTCGCCCAATGGTTGAGCGACAGGGACAGAATCGGCTTCTGGTTGGGCGATAGGCTCCAGTCGCTCTCCCATTAGGCGACTTGAGCCTATTTTTGTAAAAAATTTTCTCGCGGGTATATTTCTGTAATTTTGAATAAAAAATGGATTATCCGTACAAAAAATTCAATAATAATCTACCACTCAGCATATCTCTTATTGCCAAACTCCTTCGGCACTTAAGCGGAGACCGGAGGGCAGAAGATACCTCATATGCAGCACTTATCTCCTTAAACTTTTCTTCTGCCCCAGGGCTCTTGTTCATATCGGGGTGGAACTGCAATAGAAAGCAACCAAGAAAGTATGTTCAAGGTGAGCACCCAACTATACATGGATGGAAATCTGAGAATCAACACAGCATCTGATGAAGTACAGGTGGGGTCTCTCTGAAAAGAACACCCAAAAATGACACACTTGGGGTTTACTTTGTAAACCGCATTGCCCATGTATAGCCAGTAATCTTCCAACACAAATATGTACAAATATGCAGAATTAGCATCTCAGCGATGAGTAAACCATTCTTGCTTCAACCTTTTCCTCTAAGGAAAACTGAATGGATTTGAAATACCATGAAACAGCCAAATAAATAGTGAGAAAGTAGCAAATGTCATGTTCTCATATATCTTTGTGGTTGTGGAATGTGAGAAAGTAGCAAATGTCATGTTCTCATATATCTTTGTGGTTGTGGAATACTGTACAGGTAGTCACCAATAAATTACTTAATCATGTCCTCTCTACTACACCTTTCTGCAAACACTAAATACCCAGTATATACAGCTTTATGGAAAATCTACATTTGCCCCAAGTCAGACAGAGCACACGATCTGTACAAGGGCACACAAGCAAACCCCCAACATCTCAGTGAAAATGCTCCAAAGTGTAACGTTAGAGCACGCTTGCCACGACCCACATTTTGATACATAACAAAAATTGTGCAGCAGATGCATATGTTGGTAATTCGGATTCCCCATGTTGGAACCGGAGAATCATGCAAGTGGCTCAACTCAATCACATCCCGCTACCTCGCCATAATGATACAATTGCAGGTAAACAGCAGCTTCGCGCGCGGGGAGCATAGGAGAGGAGGGAAGAGAGCAGAACCTTGCGCGCGAGGGTGCGGTAGGCGCTCTTGACCTCCTGGAGGGTGGCGTCGCGGCGGATGTTGAGCGTGGCGTAGTAGTCCTTCTCCCTGCGCTCGGCCGCCGCCGCCGCGGGCGATCCCCTCCCGAACGCGGCAGGGAGATGGGAACGAGCGCGGGCACGGCGGGTGTGGCAGAGGCGGAAGTGGAGCTCGCTGGAGACGGCAGGCGGCGGAGGGCGTAGGTAGGAGGTGGGGTTAGGCGTAGGGTTTGGATTTGCGGGGAGGTGGAGCACGGTGGCCATGGAATGAGCCGGTGGTTGCCGCGCCGCCGGCAGTGCCTGTTCGGCCAGGTCCCAACTCCCAGCGTGTGGGGGAGAAGCCGGAGCTAACAGATCAAAACACTCCAGGCTTCATTAATTTTCGATTCGATGCCGAGGCCAGAGAAGCCGGAAGCGTAGGCTAGCCTCTGGGTAGCTTCACGGGCTCCGTGCTTCTCCTGAAGCTACGGGAGCCTACTAACCAAACGAACCGGACCCACTCCGACATCCGGTTGCTGTAAAACTCGCATCGGCACGGGACGCACAATAGGACGGATGCGTTGCTTTGGTCTCCTGCGTCTCGCGTGCCATCGCATCGAGACATACGGGTGACTGAAATTTACGAAGACTCGTGTAAAAATGCATAAATGGACGACCAGGTCTGTTTGGAACCTAGTAATTTTATTATAACAATGTAAGAACTTTGCGGTGCTAATCTAGACATACCGAAACTTTTTACTGGAAACATCTCCGTACTCAACATGAAACTAGAGGCTGTGAATGGATAAATGGTGATTTTCCAGACAAAACCTCCGACCCAACAATGGAATGATTTTGCAGCATCTAACAATTTTGAGGCGAACAAACGATGGCACAAATATCAGAAGGTCCTCACATGATAGTAAAGAAAAACAAAACACGCCTATATTGTGCGAGGTAATGATGATTGCACATTACAAGTTCTTTGTAACAAGGAAAACAAAACACGCCTATATTGTAACGTTTTTTTTTAATTTTAAGTACGCAATGCTATCTGCTAAGGATTATTAAGTGCAAATGTTGAACTAACAACACTTTGTTTGAACTGCGCAACACAATGGAGCGTTCAGGAAGATTTCTTGCTGTCCTGTAGTCGCTCGAATAGGCTGCCATCGTAGAGGCCCCTAACGGTTTCTCGTTGCAACAGGCCTCCTTCATCCTTTGCCACGCTGTACAGTAGCATCCATTCACCCGAGCTAACAATCCTATAGGCACACAATCAGATGATAAAATATTCAGAAATGAAATTTTACGAGCAAACTTCAATTGAACAGGTTCAGGTTGTTGTAGTCCTCTCAAAAAAAGAAAGAAAGAAAACAGAACAGGTTGTAGGAGCACAGAAAGTAAAGCAGTATCATATCGTCCTGCACAGGAATGACAAACATTTGGTAGATCTACTATAGACTATAGAGTACATTCTTGTCAAATGCTTGAGCATGTCACTATTTTTTCCCCCAACATTATAGTCTTGTATAAGGAATACAACATCTTCTAAGAACAACCTATTATCAGAATTGTAACTGAACATAGGTAAAGAACAATATTGTTAATTCAGTTACGCACTTACCAGCCAATAAAATCATACATATTACGATTGGCTTTAAGCATCAAGCTCAACTCGTCTTTTGTCAAAGAATTTGGCTGAGTTCGACCATACTTGCTGAATATAGCATCGAATTTTGATGGATCAAACCTATGTGAAGAGTAAGTAATAACTAGTTAGAGATTTTACGATGAAACACTATCAAAACTGTGATTCTTTTTTCTGGAGAAAGAGCTTTGACTTAACAGTTATGCATACATACCTCCCTTCAGTATCATAGGTTTCAGAATCACTCCCATGCTTACCCTTATGGATGTTCTTAATATGGATGGAAAGCAGAGGTGAAGGTATCCATCCCTACATAAAAAATAATAAAAACGTAAATTCATGTGTGTCTCCTCACCAAAAAAAAAAAAGTTGTGGCAACACATCAAGTCCAAGCTAAAGCAACAAAGTCTATTGGTTGCTATAGTTGCTCTAAAAGAAAAGTCACTAGAGAGCCAAGAGATATCACTTGTCACTACAAAAGGAAGTGATGTGACATTCAGACAAAAACTTGTGATAGTCACAATAATTTGGCTTGAGATAATCTAGTCCAAACCAAGACTAGGACAGAGAGCATAGTACTTGCAAAAAGCAAACATGTACTAATACAGAGGCCAAACGTTACCGGTTGAGTAGGATAGCTGAGGGCAAGGTTGATGAGTATGGAACCAAAAAAGGATACAGGGTACCCACACCCTATTGCTCGCAGGCCTGAAAAAATGAGGTGCAAAAAAAGTCTCATGACAGCTGCAGAAGTATAATTATTGATTGGAGATAATATTTCTGCTTTACACGCAACTACATTTTAAATCTCATTTGGTGCATCGGGATAAAAAGTGCGATTTCTGAATGCTTGTTCATCCAAAACGGGAGAGACAAGATTGATCTGATTGATCGGGAGATGAGTAATCGCATCAGACATGGGCGCGTCATCTAACCTTGAAAGGTCTCCCAAGGGTAGATGATCCCGTCACCGTTGCGGTCGAAGAAGGCCGCGTGCTGCTGAAGCACGCTCATGCCGCGGGCGTCGCGCCCCCTGGTCCCTTGTGGGTGGCTCGGGTCCACGGCAGAAAGAGCCCTCGCGAGATCTGCATGGGACAGAGCCCAAAGACAAAAACAATCAATGCGCTTGAGCTGGAGTACAGTTCTCTTAATCAGAAAAAAGACGGTATCGTCTCAGGCTCGCAGCGTTCATGTTAAGTTGTTGACAAATGGAGTAACAAAAGTAGCAATGATCTATATGTTTTTTCTTGTTGATATTATTAGGCTAACAATGACCTCTCATCTTGGTGATAAGTCTTATATCCGCAGTCACTCTACAGCACTGAGTTGGACACTAAGGGCCTATTCATACTGACTGTGGCTAATAACTTTTAGCAGCGGCTGATTGCTTTTGGCTTAAAAATAGTATTGGCTAAAAGAAATGATTTTTAGAAAGAGAGGGTGAGCAGTGGGAAAAGTGAGGGAAAGACGAATGCCTGAGATGGGAGCGAGAGGAGTAGGGTGCTTAATGCAGTGTGATACTTGCTTTATCCCCGGACCAAGACTGGAGTGAGTGGAAGCCATTTCGGGAAACCAGGTGTTTATGTTAGCTTCTAACTTCTCTAAGCAGAAGCCAATATGAACATGCCCTAATGCACACACGCAGTCACACGGATTAATTGTAGTTGCTCAACAAGTACAGCGACCGATCAACCATGACAACACGATGACCGGAATAGCAAAAGTTACGCCAACGTAATGCCTCTCACCAGAAACCGAAGCAGAAATGGAAAAGAAGACGATCTTTTTTCGATCATTGATTAGCATCTAAGTGTGGAAAGGGGTGTGATGACCCGTGCCATTATTACCTTAGATAATGACATCAATCTATAGATTATTACTTGACAAAAATTTGTTCTGTCAAATAACAAGCCATATCAGAGATTGCAGTAGAGAATAGCTAGAGAAGTCAATTAATATGACAATATCATGCCACACAGAGCTTAAAACTTACATAGAGCTTGACAAAGTTTGCTCTTAATACATGTTCTGTAGTACAAGCTCCATCCAAACTTGCTAATTAAGACAGATGGATTATATAAATACCACACATGAACCTATTGTCTAACCCTTCAGTGATGCCCTTCCCACTTTACTCCTTCGCCCAACTTATGGAAACACCTAAGGTGGCTTTCTAAACAAATGGATTAATAGCAAGAGTACTCAGAAAGCAATATTAACAAAATGCAATTCCACGGCAATACATCGGGTGTGTTCTTTTGGGTTGTGACTTTGGCTGTTGGCTTATGGTTTTTGAATTCTGACTGTTCGCGAGAGACAGTACACAGAGAAAAACAGTCATATTCTGCTAACATTAGAGAAGAACAACCTTAATAATATCCCAGTGGAATTTAACTACATTCTTGTACTGCCACAAAATAGCCTACCCCAACTTGTTTGAGACAAAAGGTTTTGTTGTTGTTGTTGTCTCCACAAAATCTACTGTAATCGCTTTCTCAGTATAACAATTTTTGCTATGCCAATATGCTTCACATGCTTGAAAATATAGGGTATTTACTTGATCCAACTATAGTATTTGATGCCATTCTTTCTACTGCTTCCTCCAGCATGGTTTGGGTGACTAATGTGGTGCTAAGGGACTTGCTTTTGTGCTAAGGTGAAGAAAAATATGGTGACATGGGAGATCTTTTCTTTGATGATGTCCTATTCTCGGTCTTGTTTGTGCTTGCTTGCTTCCTGGATCAGCTGGTTGTCCCTGTGCTGGTACTCCCCTTCTCCTGATCAGCCCTCCTTGTCAGCTTCCCTTCTCCTAGCCGGCTTGTTGGTGGTGTGCCTAAGTCACCATCTTGTGGTGTGCTTGCCTTCTAGTTCTAGTTTTGGCTGATTGGTGAAAGAGATGGTGATTGGAAGAAGGAGAGGGATGCTATCTCGTCTCCTACTGCATTGGATGGAGAGTACTAATACTTTCCTACTGGTGAGTTATGCTTGCTTGCCTCCCTCCTCTACTGATCGGCTGCTCAGTTGCCCTTCACCTCCCACCGCACCCGTCCCTTCACCTCCCACCCCCCGTCCGGATCTCTCCTCCTCGCCGTCGCCGGAGCGCGCCACCGGTCTCCGGTGGACGCAAGGAGGGCGGCAGGGCGCTTTGGTGCGGCGAGTGCGCGCGGAGGAGGAGGCGAGGCGCGTTAGGCTGCATCGCCGGCGGGGACGCGGCGGGAGGCGATCCGTCGGCGGAAGCGCCAGATGATCCTCTCCGGCGGCGGTGCGGAGGCGCACCGGCGGGCTGCGCGGCGGGCGCGTGGACCACGAGGCGGGCCTCGCGCTCCGGCGTGGCGGGCGTCGGATCCGCCGCGCGGTGCGCATGAGGTACCACGCGCGATCTTTGTTGCGGCTCGCGCGCGTGCGCTCGTAGTCCCGTGCCCCGAACATCACCGGCGGGGGCGCGCGGGAGGCGGTCCGTCGGCGGAGCGCCAGATGGTCCTCCCGACGGTGGCGTGGAGGCGCGGCGGCTTTGCGGCGCCGCGGCGCCTTCTTCTCGCGCGCGGCGCCGCCCGGCGCCGCGGCGGGATCGGCGGAGGACGGCGAGGACGTAGCGGCCGGAGCCCTCGCGCGCGAGGTCGGTCTCCACGTCGAGGGGCACGCGGCGCGCGTGGCGCGGACGCGCGAGGAAGGCCGAGATCTGCTGCTTGCGCGCCTAACAGGGTCACGTACAATGTGATCATGGGCGGGCTGTGCAAGCGCGGCATGTCGGGGGATGCGCTCAAGATGTTCGTCGAAATGCTCAAGAAGAGATCGTGCCCAGTGTGAAGATCTACGCGGTCCTGCTCTCGTCCCTGTGTAAGGCAGGGAAGATTGAGGACGCTAGGCGGATGATGCTGTCATGAAAGGAGAAGGGGTGCCCGCCGGTCGAGGCATCGATTTAAGTGGGCTGTGCAAGTCACGTTCGCAGCCGCACCTGGATTTCCTCACTGGGCGCGCTTTCCGTGCGTGGGAGTTTTCTTCCCTGAATCTGCTCAGTGGTGGCGCATAGGCGTCGCTTTGTGGTTTCTTCAGTGGCGGACATTGTAGGGAGCGACTCGTCGTAGAGTTCAAGGGTGGCTATGCCATGGCCTTGAGGCGCGCAGGTCCCCGGCGGGTTGGTGGCGGTCTATTTTGTGAGTGGGTAGTACGTGGGGTCTTTGTGGAAGTCTTGGCGAAAGCCTTCACCGTGATCTTACCGGTCTCGACAACGATGACGCCGCGCCATTTTCCTTCTGGAGGTGTTGTCATGGTACCCCATAGTCCTCATGTTTCACGATCTCGGTGAAAACCTTGCCTCGGTGAGGCGGGCGGCGTCGGCGACTCGTCGCCTTCTTGGAGGCGTCGTCTCGGAGGTCCTTCTTCACGCACGATGACCAGAAGGTTTGAGGGAACGGTCGGAAAAGGATAGGGGCTTGGTTGGAATTAAGGACGGAGAAGAAGTTTGAAGCTTAGTCTTTCTAGCTTTTTTTTATAGTCCTTAAGCTTTATTTCTTGTTGTTTTATGCTCCTCAGGTTTTGAGGAATTGAGCCTAAGAGCTCGTGTATCTGTTGGCTGTGTATATCCCTCGTGGATATAGAGGCCGGATTTTATATCCTTTATCTAAAAAAAAAATCTTTCCAAGCTCCTCTCTTGCCTACTCCTTGGCCAAGGTAGTTGTAGGTTTCTCATTGGTATTTTTTTAGAGAGGTTTCTCAATGGTATTTTTTTAGAGAGGTTTCTCATTGGTATTTTTTTAGAGAGGTTTCTCATTGGTTGGGAGTGGCTGCCCACTTCTCTTCTACTGCTGCTGCTACTATTTGTGTGCATGCAAGAATTCCCATTGGTTGGGAGTTCCAGCCCATCCCTCTTCTACTATTTGTTGTTTGACCACTTGGGCAGTCAAGTGTGGCACTCTTCATGGCGGTCAAAATGTGGCTTCCAAGTAGTTCCTTGTATTTGGTTGAGTCACAATGTGGTCTTATGATGGCTACTCCTTGTATTTGGTTGAGTCACAATGTGGTCTTATGATGGCTAGGAAGGTCTAAAGCTGGCTTTGGTTGCCTAACGTATGGTTTGAGAAGGATTAGTGGGTGGTTAGCCGGATGATGATACCCAGGTATTAGCTTATCAGCCAGCATTCGATTCATTCGTGCAAATAAAAGCTCATTGTAAGGCCAAAAGACATAAGCGGTAACCAAAAAGAATGCACCCATATATTTGTACGCATTTGTGCGATCTGAGATGTGTGATAATAGAATGTAACTATTGTTTGAATTAGCCGCTTAATTATTTATGATTAACTGTGAATTAGCTACTTGGGAAATACTAAAAAGGTGGGTCGTTTCAAGGGGGGAGAGGTCCATACATGGTTTGGGAAGGTGCTCCTGCAGGTCGGGGTTGAGCTTCCGCTCCCCGGTGACGGCCGCGTGGGGTGCCTCCATCTCCAGAGACGGATCGGGCGACGCCGCCGCCGACGACGATGCCATGCTTACTCGCGGGCCAAGTTTGTAGGGTCTGCAGATCGAACAAACGAATCGATTTGGATTGGTTACTGGAACCCCAAAAGAAGAGGGCACTGAAGAGAGAACGAATCCAAGAATACTTTGCTGCACAAGCCACCCGCAAAGAAGGAAGGATTGGAAGCGGGATGAGGCGCCGAGTGGGAAGCCTTGCAACAAGTAGTAGGGTCGTCATAAGGAGAACGCCCGCTCTGTATTAATGCTTGCGAACGGCAACCACGACGCAGAAATGGGCAAGTGGGGTCCTCCACTCCTCCTGTTCTTTTTGTCTTTGTAGCTTCGATTTCTCAAAAAAAAAAATTGCTTTAGGAACCACATCTTTAAATAGCTTTTCAAACTTATTAACGTGCATATTATCTATATTTTCACTGTCCACTACTATTTAGCAAAACACAGCTAAAAGTCTAAGTCACAGTCCAAAAAAAATATGACCATAATACTGTAAAGGTGGATTGCAACTGATTGCATTGAATTCTATTTGAGAAATGTGTAGGTCATGTGTAGGCCGTAATAAACTATTCTATGTTTATTTGAGCTTCTCCTTTTAGCTTTTTAATTTTATCTTTTTGAGTTTTTTGTCTTTTTCCTCTTATTTTTTTTATATTGTCTGTGATGATATAACTTTTTATTTGTTTTAAATTTAATTACGTTAAAAAACTACCAATAGTTATTGTGCATTTTTAACCTCTATAGTATAAAAAATTATAAACCTGAGCTTTTAAGCTTAAATGAGCACTAGGGGAGAGAAAGTGGAAGTTATCTTCGATTGTACATGCTTAGACGTCATTTGAATGTGATCAATCTAGCTAGGCAATATGATGTTACGCATCCCATTAGCCGAAGTCAAAAAGAGTTTGGAGAATGCAGCAAACCGTGGTAAAAATAAATAAGTAGTCATGCGCTCCCATGCGACAAATTGATCATGTCCTAACTAGTTCATGCTGCATCTCAAGCAGATTAATGTGTCTGTACGACTGTACCGCACTGTACAGGACCCGTTGAGGTTCAGGTGATTACCCATTCACCCATGCTCACCCTTGCAGCATTGCTACGATACATTCATGCCCATGGAGACGAGGAGATCACTGAACCCAGTAACTACTGCCTTAGATTAGATGAAATGGCCACGGCCGTCACATGGTCTGCGTGATACGCAATCTCCTTGGTTGTACGATTGCATATTTTTGCATTGGAGTGCATGAAGGTGCCACAGTCCCAACATTATTATAAGCTATTCGCCACCGTCCCAACATTATTATAAGCTATGCACAGAATTAGAAACACAAATAGTATATGATCGAGTACGTATTAATTAGAGTCAATGGCGTGCTTGCATGCACGTCGCAGGAAAGGCAAGCAAGCGAAACCTGCGTTGCCATCGGAACGGAGGTAGCTGTTTGCCGCTTTGGTCGGTAACTTGTACTCTTCTTCGTTCACAACCACAGCAGATGACGAGCAGAATCGCAGATTACGAATAAACAAAGGAACTGCAAATATTCAAAGTTGCGAGAGTGCACATCTCAAGTTTTCAACGTCTCGCTGGAGAGTGCAGGGGGGAGAGTGCGTTACGCGTCATGGTGTGCTGTTATTTTCAGCTCTCTATTTGAGTTAGCATTTTAATGGCCTAGCTATTTAAGAAGTGAGTGAGGAGGCGCTCGTCAAATCTAGCTAGCGGCCGAGAGAAAATAGCGACTCAATAAAAATGAAGAGGAGGATAAAGAACCGGTTGGAGTCTATTTCTTGAGTCATATTAGGTAAATATACAATGAAGAGCAGGATAAAGAACCGATTGGAGTTGCTTTTACAGCTGCGGTTAAGCGAGTGGAGGACTCGAGTGGGGGCAGCCGCCCAGCTGTGTACTTCACGCGCCCAGAGACATGTTCCAGCGAATTATGCCGTGCGCGGCTCGTGCTAATGATGGGCCAAAGCCCGCAGCCCAGTCGCACCGAACCGTACGCTGCCGGCCTGCCGCAACGAGGACCACTGGTCCAGCTCTGTTGGTACGGTGCCTCTGTCGTCCGTCCGCCTCTACTCTGCACGGCTGTGGGCCTGCGGGTGGTGGATCCTGTCGCGCGGCCCAACGGCGCCTCGCAGATGGCGATCGAACACCCGCCGCGGCGCGCCCGGGGGGCTCGAACTTCAGTTTTTGGGTCTACTATTTGATTGAGATTTATGGTTTTTAACTGTAGTTTGTAGTTTTTGAGCTATTTGTATGAGATATTATACAATAACAAAAATTCATGTATCAAAAGCAGAAGTCAAAAGCTGAAAAAGAATAAGACATTTATTTCCTTCTTCAGATGACGGCTCTACTGTGTAGACGATTTCAAATCAAAAGACACTGGAACTCTGGAAACGAGAATATACTCTTGACACCAACACCAAAAAAAATACAACTCTTTGGTTTACATAGCGAAAACAAAAATTAGCCTACACGTCTAATTCTCTGTTGAACTGATAGGGTTGCCTTCAGCCTGCACCGCTAAGTTGTGCAGTGCACACTCTGTTGCGAAGCATGTCCAAGTGTATACATTTCCCTCAGGATGCCAACGACCCCGATCGCTAAAAGGAATTTTTTTTGTAGTTCCTGATCAATTGGGGTCAGATCGTCGTCGTCATCTCCAACCGTAATATCATGGACTAATAAGTCATATCATAACGTTACAACAAAACAATAATTAAAAATCATTACATAACATTACCACGTAGAGCTAAAGTCTTTAACAAAGCGAAACAGTTACCTGATTATTACAGTACCATTAGAAACAAGTATTTCTAACTAATAATTATATATATACTGAAACTACATATAAAAGTATACTATTATACCCTAGGTTCCGTATACGACTTATTAGTAGCATGCCACTTATACCATCTCTCATATAAGGCATCGACCTTGTATGCGTCATACTCAAGATCAACTTCATTCACTTGGTATAGTTGCCCTCCACATAGGCATTGTCTGTACCCGTAGCACTCCGAACTTACTAATATATAACAAGGGAGAATAATAGTACGGGTGAGTATAGAGGTATTCAGTAAGCATTAATAGCAATTATACAATTTTATGAACATTAATAGGCATTACAGGGACAGCCCGTAAGGCGATACACTCTCCACGAATTCTACAGTCCAAGGACCCCAGATGATGTCACTATTGTGCAACGACTCGAACTCGTTGTGCCACAATAAGTAGTATCTTGATAGTCTGCACTTGGCTCTGCGCAGATGGGCACCAGTCCACCGGAAGCCCATAGTGGGCCTATCCATTGGGTCGGCGAACTCATCGAATGGGTGCACTGGTGTCACGATAGTCGGACGATCGACAGGAAAGTGCTTCCAACTCCATATCTGCAGGAGCACGTAGCAGACGGCCAGGTTGGGGTATCAGTAGTGTCACGCTGGCAAGCATCACACAACCCCCAATATGTGGTGCATATGACAGCTAACCCCTAGATGTACTAAGGTATCGCCCTAACCTCCGAGTCAACCAAAGACTCGGTGAGGTGGACGAACTCGGTTATGCAAATATCGCCTTGTGTGGTTTGAAACATGCTCCAACCAAATAACTGAATAAGGTACGCGACGAGGTGCGTCCTGACGACCTCGACCGGTACATCCTGCGCGCACACAATGAAATTCTTCAACCACTTGCAGGGGATGCCACGAGCACCCTCCAAGATAGGTAGGCCAAACCAGTGTACCAGTCTTTCCTTCCAGTCCGTTGGTGCAGGGGCTGGAACAAGTGCATCGCCTCGAAGAGGGAGACTAGTCAAGAACGAGACGTCCTACAGAGGGACCGTCATCTCACCCACCAAAAGTGGAATGCGTGTATTTTGGGCCTTCACCTGTCCACCAGTGCCGTAAGGGTGAACTGGCATCTGATGGAGACCAGTCTCACAAAGGGCAACAAGCCCGTGGCTCGCAGGATTGGAACGTAACACTCGTCCACTCCCAATTATCCCTCCCTCCCTGTAGCCCGAAGGGCGGAGGGCCAGCCACGTTACCCATCATCCATGACTAGCACTGGTGGTTCTCATCATAGAATTGTTCGAGAAACTCTGGTAAAGACCTACCTTCAAACAAATGGGATAGACCAAATATTAGTTCGAAGATTAAAAATGACAGTAAAATATTACAAATTGAAATTTGCAATGAAATAAATAGTACAAAATAATATACACTTAGGACTAATGGCAGGAAGCATCCGGTAGGCTAGGGCTTACGATGCATATACACATATGTACATATATACATATACACATAAACATGTACATATACATATATAATGGTAGTGCGATACTACAAATTAAAAATTATGATGAACTAAATAATTACATAAATATTTATTTCATGGCAGTACAACACTACAAATAAATAATTACATATTTATTTCATGGCAGTACATTACTACAAATAAATATTTATTTCAAGGCAGTACAATACTACATAAAAATTATGATGAAATAATGACTAAAATACTACAAATTGAAATTTACGATGAAATAAATAGTACATACATATATGTATCTTCAGACTTTACAACCCACCAAATCATGGCATGTTGACACTCTACCTTTACATTCAAGATTGATTTTTGTATGCTAGCCATTTTTAAGCTCCACTAAAGAATCGATGGTATGTTAAGTTGTTAACTCCATTATTTTATGTGTAAAATTACTTAACAACCTAAGAGTAGAGGGCCTATCAAAGAATTACTCAATGATGAATCTTCTATTTTAAATCTTTTTATTGCATTGCTTCTCATATAAACTATTTTTTAAAGATAACTTAAACATACATACACCTGGTCTAATATAACTATCTATGTCAGTAGGGCTACTGGATAACCAAACAAGAATCTGAAATTCAGGATTTAAGTGTTATATCCAACATATGTTCTCTCATAAAAAAGACATAATTTACCTGTGATCAAAAAACTAGAGGTAAACCACTACAAACTTTCTTGAAAAGCTTGAAGACAATTTTATCAATCCAACACCGCAAGCATCCATAAAAACGTGTATATACGTATACATACACACACACATATATGCACATATACATATATAATGGTAATACAATACTACAAATTAAAAATTATGATGAAATAAATAAATACATAAATATTTATTTCATGGCAATACAATACTACAATTAAATAATTACAAAGTTATTTATTTCAGGAAAGTACATTACTACAAATAAATATTTATTTCATGACAGTACAATACTACAAATTAAAAATTACAATCACAAAAATAATTACATAAACACACACACATATGGGTGTGTGTGCGTGCGCGCACATAGGTATTACACAGAAAGTATATGCTCATACTATTGCTAATCAGCTGCGAAGAATTGTGAGACTCCGAGAGCGACTGCGAGAGAGTTTGCGAAAGAGAGACCGTAAGAGCGACTTCAAGAGAGTACACAATTTATAGCACTAATGAGAGAGCGCTCGCGCTAATGAAGCGCCGATAATGGCGGGAGTGAACTGCGCACGGGGAGACAAACGCGATGCAAGTGACCCTTTCGGTGCTTTATTTTCTGCACAAGTGCTCAATTTTCATATGAGCCAAATGCCTATGGCCCACTCTATTCGTTCGCATGTGGACTAAACAAAGCAAACAAAACCCACCCCTACCTACCCCAGGTGCATAGTTTCAAAGCCTGCCGCCCAGTGGCAGGGCTCCAGATGATTAGCAAGTGATTAGTAGGTGATTAGCAAGTGATTAGCAGAGGTATTTGTATTATTATATGTACTCCTATAAATATTCACAATGTATAAATTTTTTTTAAAAAATAGATAATCACTACGACTATGTTAAAAAGCTGCACGTAAAATTTAGTAATTTTTGAAGTTCGTTTGTTACATGTAACAATTCCTACAAATATCATAATCGTACAAATTTTTAAGCAACATTTATAACAAATAAAATTATTAAAAATCACACAATCAAGTACGTTGTGTTGGAAGGCTGCACATAAAATTTTGTATTTTTTCAAGCTCATTTGCTACATTTAGAAATTCTAATAAATAGTAAAAAAATTAAAATAAGTAATTAGGCAGGCACCGTGCCCGGTGGTCGAATACTCTGGTGCGTATGAGACCAATTCTACCCCTTGCCCGGTTCCCACGGGCAACACGGCCCCGTTCATCGGATCCAAACTGCCTAACGGCCATCTACACATGCTCCATGTCCACTAGATCTTTAGTTCATCGTAACGCCTGCACACTGGACCAGAAACACCCGGGCCCATCTTCCGGTGACCAGGTCCAGAGATGACATGGTGCGGCCATGCTTCCTAGGATCCCTCCCGTTTCTTTCTCCTGTTTGCCTGGGAGGACATAAAAACCATTCCATTGGCTGCACTTGCTCTTCACAGCTCTCTCAATCGCTCCCTAGCTAGAGCTGTCCCCACGAAGACAAATAATACACAGATGAACACGGTCAAATTTTTGGTGTGGAATAAGAGTTGTTGTTCCATGTGTTGATTTTTTTCGAACTGATCATCTCCGTACATGTAACCGGTATTGTGTCCAAGAGTCTCCTGCATTTTGGTGGTGACGACGAGAACGAAGGTTATTGCAGTCTTCACCTGGATGCAGGGGGCATCTTCAACTTACAGAACTCGCGTGGTATAAAGGAGTTGCAGAGAGTCCCCATGGAATCCAGTCCTGTAGGATTTGTTCCACCTGCGCACCAGGCGCCGCTCAAATGCGCAATTGAGGTAAACCAGTACTTAGCCGCATTTTCCGTGTTGCGATTTGATTTCCTTGGCATTTTTACATCTCAGAAGAAATGGTTCAGGATGCGAACCAGCGAAGTCCAACGATATCGTCTGAAGAATTCCTGCAATTCAAGAGGAAAGCCACCACGATCGTCGAGGAATACTTCTCCACGGACGACGTGGAGGCAACGGCGAACGAGCTGGGGGAGCTGCGCGTGCCATGCTACCACTACTACTTCGTCAAGAAGCTGGTCTCGGTGGCCATGGACCGGCACGACAGGGAGAAAGAAATGGCGGCCGTGCTGCTGTCCTCGCTCTACGGCGACGTCATCGACCGCCCGCAGGTGTACAAGGGGTTCTGCAAGCTCACGGAGTCATGCGACGACCTGTCCGTCGACACGCCCGACGCTGTCGACATCCTCGCCGTGTTCGTTGCCCGTGCCATCGTCGACGACATACTGCCCCCGGCATTCCTCGCAAAGCAGCTGCCGTGCTTGCCGGACGGATGCAAGGGCGCCGAGGTCCTCCGTAGGGTGGAGAAAAGCTACCTGTCCGTGCCGCACCACGGGGAGATCATTCTGCAGAGGTGGGGCGGGAGCAAGAGCATCACGGTGGAGGAGGCCAAGGCCAAGATCGCCGACATCCTAGAGGAATACCTCGCTGCCGGCGACAGGGCCGAGGCCTGCCGGTGCATCAGGGACCTCAAGATCCCCTTCTTCCACCATGACGTCGTCAAGCGTGCTCTCGTTCTCGCCATGGAGCGGGGCTGCGCGGCAGAGGGCCTCATCCTGGACCTCCTCAAGTCGGCGTCGGACGAAGGTGTCATCAATGAGAGCCAGATCACCAAAGGGTTCCACCGTTTGATCGACTCCGTTGACGATTTGACGCTTGACGTACCAAATGCGAGGTGTCTCCTGAAATCCGTGATCCTGAAGGCCTCGTCGGAGGGATGGCTGTGCGCGTCGTCCCTGAAACCGTTGGGTCCCGAGCCCAAGAAGACCGTCGAGGACCACACGGCGGTGAGGCGGTTCAAGGCGAAGGCCGCGTCGATCATACAGGAGTACTTCTTGACAGGGGACAACATAGAGGTGATGAGCAGCTTGGAGGCCGAGAACTACTCGTGCTGCTCCTGCTTCAATGCCATCTTCGTCAAGAAGCTGGTCACCGCCGCGATGGACCGGAAGAACCGCGAGAAAGAGATGGCCTCCGTGCTGCTCTCCTCGCTCTGCATGCCGCCGGAGGACGTTGTGGCAGGGTTCCACCTCCTGATCGACTCCGCCGAGGACGCCGCGCTGGACAATCCCGCCATAGTCGAGGACCTGACTATGTTCTTTGCCAGGTCAGTGGTCGATGAGGTGATCACACCGTCGGACCTAGAGGCAATGGAGGAGGAGGCCGGCGACGGCAAGGCGGAGGGCTCCACCGGCACTCTGGCGCTCCGGAACGCCCGCGCGCTGCTCGGCGCGAAGCTCTCCGCGGAGCGGATCCTGCGGTGCTGGGGCGGCGGCGGCAGCGGCAAGGCCGGGTGGGAGCTGAACGAGGTGAAGGACAAGATCGGCAGGCTGCTGCAGGAGTACGACTGCGGCGGGGACATCCGGGAGGCGTGCCGGTGCATAAAGGAGCTCGGCATGCCCTTCTTCCACCACGAGGTGGTGAAGAAGGCGCTCGTGGCGATCATGGAGAAGCGGGGCAAGGACGAGCGGCTGTGGGGTCTGCTCAACGAGTGCTACGGCCGCGGCCTGATCACGCCGAACCAGATGACCAAGGGCTTCGAGAGGGTGGCCGGCTGCGTCGAGGACCTCGCGCTCGACGTGCCGGACGCCGGGGAGCAGCTCGCCTGCTACATCGAGCGCGCTAATAAGGGAGGATGGCTGGACGCGTCCTTCTCCATTGCGAGGCCAGCCGGGCAGCTAGGCCCCAACGGCGTCGGTGTTTGTTCGTGAGCACCGGTTGCATGCAGCGCTGCCATTTTCCGGGGGAGTTTCTTCATTTGCAGCTTTTTTACGTCATTACATTACATGTATGTATCAGCAGGTACAAGAGGAGACGATTAGGAGTACATATATTGGAACAAGAATGTTGTTATAGGATAATAGGAAGTATGATCTTCCATCTGAGTTTGCGTGGCGTTTAGCGTGGAGGATATGTGCATTGAAGAGTTTGTGTTTGCCATTGTTTTTTGGGTTTTGTTAATCATCACTCGGATTTTTTGTCCTCAAATCACCTAAATCTTGGAGCGGTGGATCTCATTGAGGGCATGTTCTTTAAGTCAAAAACTGACGGCTTTTGGCTTTTGCTACAGTATCTAACTTTCAAACAGAGTATTTTCTCAAGACGGGGTCTACAAGTTAACTTTTGGCTTTTTTACTGCCATTCGTTTGCCGGCGGTTAACCAGAGGAGCACCCGCCGGCGAGGGAGCTTCACCTTGGGCGTGGGCATGGCGGATGGAGAAACCAGCGAGGGGTGGAGCCTAGGCGTGGTAGAGAGAAAAACTAGCGCCCTTTTTGCTGCCACTCATTCACAGGCAGTTAACCGGAGGAACATCCTGACGACGAAGGATCGAAATCCTGAATTCCTTTTTCTCTATCCCCCGCGCGCATCATATATGTGTGTATCGAGCACTTTATGATGTATACCTGGCTTGTGCATTTGTGATTTGTTCAGGATGCCATAGTTCTGACGATTTCAGCTGGTTCGTATCATAGATCTGAATCAGCTTATTTTAACTGATTTTGTATCTGATTATTTTTAGTTGATTTGTTCCGGATGGCTGTGTAGTGTAGTTTATTAGATTTCGTTGATTTGTTAATTGACCATGTTACACCTTGTTAATGTATCGCACTTTACTTGTTATATTTTTTTAGAAACTTGTTTATTTTTTGTATCCATGTCCATTTCTCTTGTCTAGACATGAAGCCTTCGATTTAGAACCACTCCAGTATTTAAAATAGTTTCAGGAAAATGTTTGTTTGTTTTATTTTGAGAGATTTCGGTTGATGATGCATCTATTTCATTGAGTTTCACACTTTAACATTTTCTCTGGGAAAATTGCATGTGTTTAGTTTGATTTAGATAGCACTCGCTGATAATTGCGTGCGTTTTATCGCGCTGAATATTCGTTTAATCTAAGAAAAGGTGACCCCGATAGGTCATACCCAGTGTCTTGGGCCCCTAGCCCATTGGCCCAGCCTGTTCATGGGCTTTCCCATTCGTCAGTCTCGCTTGTCATACCAAAGCACTGCCACTAATGGCCCGATCCTCGTCGGCTCTACTCGTAAGTCCATGGCAGATGGTAGTATGCTAGTATGGCACACCGCTCCTTGGCCCATCTTCTACTGGCCGACTCAGGCATTTACAGAACAGAGACGTGGCAAATAAACTTTCAAAGCTACAGTTGAATTACAGTACCAAACTTCGGCCAGAATACTGGCTATACTTCCAGAGCACCGCTCCTCCTCCATGATCTGAAACTGTGCTGAAAGCCTGAAGCTACAATTATCCTCAGTCGAGCTGCAGGATGCGGCCCGACCCGAGGATTTTCACTTAAACTTCTTCCGTTGCTTATTTACTGCCGTTGTTTGAGCAGAGTTCAACCTCTGCGACCCCACCGACACGTGCGTTCTCAGTTGCCAGCATGTGAAGCCGCGAAGGGATCGGCGGCAACCCGACATCGACCACGCCTTCCAGCTGCTGGACGACGAACCCCATCGTTGGCCGGTCGCCTTCCTCGTCCTGGATGCACCAACAGGCGACCTTACAGGCCCTCTCGAGCTCCTTCACGTCGGCATCTTTGGCCAGCCTCTCGTCCAGCAGCCCGACCACGTCGCCTTCATGCAACCTGACCGCCGCATGCACCGGGAAGTACACCCCGGAGCCTCCCTCCTCAGACGAGCCGTTGTTCCGCCGGCCCGAGACGAGCTCAAACAGCAGGAGGCCGAAGCTGTACACGTCGGCCTTCGCGGTGACCGGCGCGCCCGAGAGCCACTCCGGAGCGAGGTACCCGAGCGTGCCCCGCATGGTGGTCAGGACGCGGCTGAAGTCGTGGCCGACGAGCTTGGCCATGCCGAAGTCCGCGAGCTTCGCGCCCAGCTCCCCGTCGAGGAGGATGTTCTCCGGCTTGATGTCGCAGTGTATGATGCACTCGCGGCACTTCTCGTGCAAGTAAGCCAAGCCCCTGGCCACGCCTAGCGCGATGCTATAACGTTGGCTCCAACTCAAGACCTTCTTAGAGTCCGAGCTGCTCTTGAACAGGTACGTGTCCAACGAGCCGTTGGCCATGTAATCGTATACGAGCGCCCTCTTGTTTCCCTCGGAGCAGAAGCCGCGGAGGCGGACGAGGTTGATGTGGTGGATCATGCCGAGGGTGACCACCTCGGCTCGGAACTGCTTCTCGCCCTGCCGGAAGCCGTCGAGCTTCTTGACGGCCACGGGCGTCGCGTCCGGGAGCGCGCCCTTGAACACCGTGCCGAAGCTCCCGCTCCCGAGCTTCTCCGAGAAGTCCCTCGTCGCGGTCTTCACGGCCTGGTAGTCGAACAGCAGCAGCGAGCCCTGCACCGCCGTCACCTTCCCCTTCCCCCGCCGCTTCCGCAACACCACCACCACCGCCACCACGATCACAAGACTTGCCAAGAGTAG
This sequence comes from Dendrocalamus sinicus, assembly GCA_036346575.1. Taxonomy (NCBI): domain Eukaryota; kingdom Viridiplantae; phylum Streptophyta; class Magnoliopsida; order Poales; family Poaceae; genus Dendrocalamus; species Dendrocalamus sinicus. The sequence continues at coordinate 27,841,098 of CM070658.1, forward strand.
CACAACGGTCGCAACGACGCTCAAAAGGATCACCATTGATTTCTTCCACGAATGCGCCGGCTTCGACGACGGCACTTCCGAGTGGGCGACACGCAGGTGAAGAACAACTCCTACGAGGCCATGATCACCTTGATCATTCGTCGAGGTCCTCAGGTTGACGAGCTCGCCCTTCCACACCGAGCACTTGGTTCCATCATAGGCGTAGGCAGTGCAGGAGCAATCTTTCAAGCAAGAGCGCTCACAGTCCCTGTCGCTCCTAACTCCGGCCACCTCTGCCGAGCCATTCGGAAGCTGCACGGTGTACGGCAGCTTCAGGAAGCCGTCTCTGGGACACTCTAGTCGGTTCCGCCTCTCGCACCCGGAGGCGGTGTTCCCCAGGTTCCACTCCTCTTTCGACCGCGGCACGAAGCCGGCGGTGCACTGGCACGGGGGGCTGGTGGTGTTGCTGCACACCCCGAAGGGCCCGCACGAGCTGTAGACGTCGCAGGCGTCGTGGGGCTCCGAGCAGAAGAGTATCCAGTCCCCCGTGGTCTCGCTCCACTGCCGCCGCCGCATCTGCCCATTGACGTCCAGCATGAAGTTGCCGACGCCCATCGGAATGCGGTCGCGGTAGCTGAAGAAGTTGACGCTGGCGTTCGGCGCGTAGGGGATGCCGGTGAAGTAGCCCGACCGCATCTCCGGAACGTTCGCGAAGATCTGGCCGTCCCACAGGCCGGTTGTCCAGTACTGGTGCGCGCCGCCCGCGAGCAAGTCGAACTTGGGCTGCCCGCGCGCGTCGATCTCCATGGAGAACGCGCCGGGCGCCGGGTTCTCGGAGTCCGTCCACGACGTGAGGAAGCTGTGAACGCCTTGAACCCTGTCGTAGCCGAGCCTGGCTCCGGGGAGCCAAGTGTTCGTGGGGTGGTCGAAGCTCTGCCACGTCACCTGGGAGGACGTCGCTTTGCTCCGCACCACGAGGTTGCCGTCGTCCTGGAGCGTGGCGACGGTGGTGCGCGGAGGAGACTTGGAGGACGCGTTGGACGACCACAGCAAGGTGTTCGACGGCGTCGTGAGGAGCAGCAGCTCACCGTGGATGCTTAGCATGAAGTGAGAGGTTGACGGATTAACGATCGGGTTCTCCCGGTTCGCCACCCAAACGACCGTTGGCTTGGAGATCTTCTTGTACCAGATGCCTATGTAGTGCTTCTTGGATTTGCCGGGGGAAAAGAGGCCGAGCTCGAAGGTGCCGTTCTTGGAGACCAGCGTCTGGTTCCAAGGAAGAGATTGGCCTAGAGTGAGGGTGTCGATGGCGGTCGTGGAGAGGTGTAGGCTGGAGAAGAGCAGGAGCAGGAGGAGGATCATGGTGGAATGCAAAAGTGAGAGCTGAGCTATACGAAATTGCGAATGATTGGCCTGCTTGTTTGTTTGGTCGCGAATTCTGATAAAAACAAGTAGCTGAGCGTGGAGGCAATATGTACTGATACACATCTGTCAGGCATTGAAGAACCAAGTGTGTTTCTTTCATGCTTTTCGGAAACGAGAAGTAGTCAACATGTAAAGTCATATTCCAATTAATAGAGCCGAAAACAACAGCTAGACTGCTAGAGGACCAGATGCGAATGCATTTGTTGCACGACTCGTCTCCATTCCTTTCTGTATGACCTTTTGCATGCTTTAGCAGGAAGCAAGCTATCTTATCATCACTTTATGTTTATTACTAGTTGGTTTCATGTCACTACGAAGATTTGGGAAACGGATGCTCTGACGTAACGTGGGTCATTGACGTGTGGGCTTCACAATTATAGGACCCACATGTCAGTGACCAACGTCACGCTGGAAGATTTGATCCATATCCATGGAGCAGCGCGCGGGAGATGCATCAGGCTAGTACTAGTATTTTCTTCGTCACGCATCACGGCGTTATCCCTTGCACGGATATTTTCTTCACCCGCATTAAAGTATGTCCCTATCATTCATCAACGAAATAGCCCGTGTCGATGCAAAATGTGTGCTCGTAGTGGTACTCCAGAGAAGGCAAATTCCACAGATGCGCAGGCGATAGTGTAGCGCGAAATACCAGCACGCGCGTACAAACAGGCGATGATGAGCTCGATCGTTCGAACTCCATCCCAACGAACCGCGTCTCGTCCAGCTCTCCGCTCCACCGTCCTCTGTGTGTAGCCTAGCAAATCGATGATCCGCGGCGCTTCTCGCCATGCGGCAAGAGCGTTTTTGCCGTGCTCAACGCCTGTCCGCGCGCGCGGACGCAGCGGCGGGCATCACAAATATCTGGCACGGCGCACACCGTGTACCTACGTACCGGCGAGATCCAGCCGTGCACCTGTGGTAAATAATCTTATTTAGAAATCGTGTGCAAATTTTAGTTATGATCGAAATCGAATTGTAATCGTAGTCGAAAGTCGTATCGAAGTCGAATTATAGTCGGAGTCAGAATCGAGTTGTATCCGTAGTCAAAACTCGAGCAAAAGTCGTAGAACCGGGTATAAAAGGGGAGGAGTCATGTAATCAGATTGAAGCAAGTAGATAAGAGAAAAGAAAAATTTAAGTATTGACTTCATTGTGTGATCTCGTAGACGTGGTCGTAATCAACTTACAACCACGGCAAACATGATCAGAAGGATTTACGACCATGGCAAAATATCCGCACACGTGGTCGGAAGGCATTACGATCATGGCAAACCAGAAATAGACGTGGTTGAAGGGCGATACGACTATGACAGAAGGAACTAAACGTGGTCGAAGGGCGATACGACCATTACAGAAGGAACTAAACGTGGTCGGGATGTGCTATGACCACGACAGTGTAAGGTAAGCGTGGTCAGTAGGAGCTACGACCACGTTGTGGAGAAGTGAACGCAGTCGAAAAGTGTTTCGACCACATTGTAACAAGGTGAACATGGTCGAAAGGTGCTTCGACCACGTTGAACGTGACTGGAAGGGGCTTCGACCACGTTGTGAACCTTTGAACGTGGTCGGAAGCGGCTTCGACTACGTCATGAGGAAGTGAATGTGGTCGAAAGGTGTTTCGACCACGGTGAACAGTGATCTGTAGAATCACTGCGTGGTCATAAGGAGCTATGACTACAGTAATTCAAGCGAGGTCGAAGGAAGGGCAGCGCAGCAGCAGAGAACGTGGTCGAAACTTCAGCAGAAGTTTACGACTACGAAGTCGAAGCGATCGGAGGAGCTATAACGTAGTCGAAATGACTGTCTGTGTGGTCATAAGACCGACAGAGTGATTGTAACACCGTAGAAGGTGATTTTAACCTCTCGTACGTGATTGTACGGCTGCAGACAGCAGTCATAGCAGTCGAAAAGATCTGGGGCAGTTGTAAGGATTGCATCAGCACCTACGTGGCTGTCAAAAACCACCAAAGATATGCGACGATCGAGCCGGCAGTGTTTTAACTTGCTCCGCCATCGATTGGATCAGACACGCCAGTGCGTCCCCTCGAACGAATGCACACGGAAGTGAGGCGCATCGGTCAACTGCCGAGAGGACCGTGCGTGCCATGCACCATCACAGGTTGCCCGGTCGGGTCAAATCGAACGACCTCGTCGAACGGTAGTAAATGGGTGCGATGTGACAGCCGGACGAAAAGGTTGGAAACAGAGATGACCCGTGAACGACGAAGACCTGGGAGGCAAAGGCATGATTTGTACTGCTTATATATTCATCGTGGTGCCCCCCTGTTTTTGTTTGGAACTTTGTGCTTGGCTTTGTACCAACACAGTGCCAGATGATCTCATTATCGGGTACTATGAAGACTGTAGTCGCAACGATAATTCAGAAAATTTTGGTGTACTGTAAGGCATGATTTGAACACTGTAGCGTTCTGCTGCTCTCTCACTATTTAAGAGTTTGTATACGGGAGAAAAAACAACCGGGAGTTTGAAGTCATGGCTTGGTAGGAAAGGAGAGTGGCGCGCTAGTAATTGCCGTTAGTTGGCAGTTGCACGTCGCTTGGTAGGAAAGGAGAGTGCCGCGCTAGTAATTGCTGTTAGTTGGCAGTTGCACATTGCAATGGTGAGCGCTGTCAATTGGCTAATCTCTATCTCTACTTGTTAAATATTTAAGTTGGTGATAATAGGTCTATTTTCCCTTAACTCTCAATAGCCGTTAATTCTTCATCGACTTTTCATAGCCGTTGAATCTCACGATCTCCTTCTCCCTACGTACGCGGCTCCCCACGACCAGAGAACCTCTCCCCGTCTCAACTCCCCTCCCTCCCAGACGCGCTCCTCTTTCTCCTAAAATCCCAATCCCCCTCTCTCTGACACAACCACTCCCCGCCGAGTGATGCTTCCACGATGGCGCTGCGTCACCGCAAGAATCGCAACCATAGCGAGTCGCCGCTGGAATCCTCCCCTCGGCACGACAACCTCCATGGCTCCACCCTCCCATTCCCCGCACGGCACAATCATAGCGAGTCGCCATTGGAGTCGTGGGCTCAGCTCACCCCTGGCCCTCGCTACCGTCGTCTTTGTCCTCCTCGCCACCGCCACAGCAGCCACTGCTGGTGCTCCCATTCACGCTCTCCTACCCCAACGTGTAACATCCCAAAAATTTAAAATTTGAAGATGTAAAGTTTATGAATTATTTTGCAATATATTCTAATTTTTGGATTTGGATTTTATGGTGTTTTCTCGAGGTTTTGGTTAAGGTTCCCAAAATTTGAAATAAAAAGAAAATTCAAATTTTAATTTAGAATCAGAAAAGATGATCCAGAAAATTTGGAAGGGAAAACCTAAAATGAAATATGGAAATTTACACCTAAATTTGTATCAAAATTTAACCAAAGACATGGCAAGAAAAATAAACCAAACAAAAAAAAAATATATATATATGAGTGGAGTTAGGCGTAGAAGCACCAACCCCACTCCCATCACATGCCCAGCCCGGCCAGCGCGCAGCGCGCCCGCGCTCTCGCCAAGCGGGCCACGCCTCTCCCGCCTTCATCCACCGCCGCGGCCCGCGCCTCTCCCGCTCACTTCCACTGTCGGTGGCCCGCGCCGCGCTCTCCCTCGGCGGCCGAGCCCTCCCGCCGCGCCGGCTCTCTCTTCCCTCTCCCTTTCTTCTCTCTCGCGCGAGCTTTTCGCCTCGTGGCCACCATGCGCCGTCTCGCGCCGCGCCGCGCTCGACACCTCCCATCGCGTGCGCGCGCGAAAGCTGCCGTGAGCGTCGAACGCGCGGCGAGCCTCGAATCCGCTGCCGCCGCCTACTCCGCCGTTCGGACAAGACCTCACGGCCATTGTTGCCGCCGCCGCTGCCCGCTCCTCCGCGCTCTATAAGCACTGAGGGCTCCACTGGGTTCCCCACGCACCCCTCTTCGCTCCCTCACCGGTAATTGTCCAACCAAGCCCCGTAGCTGTAACATCCCAATTTTTTTTTGCCTTCTATTGATTTTCTAGAGTTTATTTGGATTTATCTGGATTTTATTTAAAAATCTAAAGCAAGAAAATGTATTTAAAATATTTTATTAAAGCAAAAAAGAGAGTTTATTTTATTTGTTTCTTTTCTTTTCTTTTCTTAACCCTCCTAAGTTTTGATTAACTCTTGAGAACTTACTGAAAATTAAAAAAAGAAATTTAGAAGTTTCCTTCTTCCTTCTTCCCAACCGCCGGCCTCCATTAACACCCCATCCGAGCTTTAAAAGCTTGGTTACTCCTTCCTCGCCGAACCAAGCCATTATTGGCCCTTAAGCTCGCGCTAGCTAGTAACCGCCCACCTCCGTCCGTTTTACGCCGGCTTAAAGCCTCTCGCCGTTATGCATTGTTTCTAAAGTCCTTAACTCCGGCGAGCCCATTACCTCCGTCCTCGCCTATAAAGCTCCTTCCCGAGCCCGTTATCCTCCTTCGCCTTCCGTGCGCCGCCACCTCTTTCCTCCGCCTGAACCGAATCGGCCCCACCGTGCTTCCTCGTCCGCCGCCGTGCGAGCTCCGGCGAGGAATTGGCGCCGCTGGTCTCTTCCGCGCCTCGCCGACGACGCCGTGATCCCCAAGCGCGGCGACCACCATTCCCTCTCGCCGAGCGACGCCGCCACCGAGCCCGTTGTTGCCGAAGACTCGAGCGCCGCTTCTTCTCGTCGACCGACCGTCTCCACTCAGAATCGAACCTCTCGACCATCCGCCGTCTCCGCCACTCTGCTGATTCCCTCCGACCACCCGCGCGCCAACCGGCTCAAGGTAACACCCTTCCGTGTGGTCGTAGATCCGTGTAGTCGTAAGTTCTCTGGTAGTCGAAGTCGTAAATTTTCTGTGTAGTCGAAGTCGTAAGTTCTCTGGTAGTCGAAGTCGTAGGTTCTCTGATAGTCGAAGTCGTAGGTGCTCAGTGTAGTCGTAGTCGTAGACTGGTCTGTGGCCGTAGTCGTAATTTTCCCTGAGTAGTCGTAAACCTTCCGTGTGGTCATATGTCGACTGCGTGGTCGTAAACCTTCCATGTGGTCGTAAGTCGACTACGTGGTCGTAGCTCCGCCCGATCGCATTTGCCGTGGTCGTAGCTCCGCCCGATCACGTTTGCCGTGGTCGTGAGAACTTCCGAAGGCCATAACTTCTTCATTTTAACTCCGATTTAACTCGTTCAAATTTCTAAATTTTTCTAAAATCCTAAACTATCCATTTCTGGACTCTTTTTGAATTTTTGGATTTTATTTGAATTTTGTTTGAATTTCTTTTGGTTCTTTGCGTATAGATTACTTACGAATCCGAGAGTATTTCTTCGACGAATCGCAGCAAGACTTCGAGCAAGGCAAGTTACACCTTTGACCATGTTGATCCCAGTAATTTAAATTATTTATGTTGTTTTTAAATTAATATGCATGCATACTTTTATTCAAATTAGTTCAAATGTGCTTAAAACTTTAGTTACACCCAATTCCCTTTGTATGGCCAATCTCGAATTTGAACGAACATACCTTGTCACCATAGATGAAAGCCTAGTTGGTACATTAGTATTAACTAGAACATTTTATAGAATTGCTTAGCCATGCTTAGATTAATTTAGGTGGGAAGATTGGTTTCACACGAAATGTTGGTTTATAAAACCTATTCTTGACTTTGGTGAGTCAAGAAGGTCTATAAAAGTTTGATAAAATAAAATGGATAAAACCTGTTTTAGACTTAGGCATTGGTATGGTGGTGGGTGCTTGCTGGCATGCGTCGTAGTTTGTTGACTCGATGTTGACCGCCGGCACAAGGGGTATCGGGTAGGCCTAAGTCAAATTAAGGACCGGATCAGAACTACTATTACAAAGTCACTCCGCACTACCACAAGTCCGGTATGGGACAGATCCGCTAAGTAATTTGTGAAGTTCCATTTTAGTTTCGCTATAGGTGAATGTGAGCGTGGCGTAGGCCATGAGAAGTCTCACATGGCACAAGAGGGGCTCCAACATGTGGATTCATGTTGTGGTGAAACCTTAGTGGCGGCGTAGCTAATTTGGTAATGGAACATTGGAACAGACCTTATCATGATCTCCTCGGCCGCACACCTAAGGAAGTGTGTAATCCGGTGGCAAAGCAGAGAACATGTCTTGTGGGTAAAGTTGTACACCTCTGCAGAGTAACAAACTATCTGGATAGCCGTGTCCACGGTCAAGGACATGCTTAGTATGGTTTTTCACGGATTAGATTTTGGTTTTAATAAAATTTGGTTTATGGAAATTTGTGAAACTTTTGGAAAGATGGTCCAGGTGGGATACCCGTGGTTAGGTTAGTGTTAGGTTGTTGCCTGCACTAACGTTATTATTTTGTTAAATCTTGTTTTTATATATTGTATCAACTTCACTTTTGCACTTACGTTATCGTATTTAATTCAATAATCTTTGTTTATGCAAATGAACCACATTATGCCTTTCTTTGTAACCCTTATGCATGCATCAAATCATTATATCTCTGGTGTAACTTGTGGAGTACTTTATGTGCTCACCTTGCTATAAACAATGTTGCGGAGGACGACGATGTCAACTATGTTGAGGATCGCGACGAATAGGCCACGTCTTACAGTCAATTCGCCTTGTGGGAAGGCGGGATGGGCTGCTCCTCTTATTTACCTTCCGCTGTTTATTTCATGTTTGGCCATGAAGCCACCTTATTGTAATCTTGGCCATAAGGGCCGTACTTTTGCTTTATAATAAAGTTTGGTTATCATGCATGATATGTATCACTGTCCAATCTGTGTGCACTAGCTTTTCCTGGGATAGTGCGAATAACACAGAGGGTTCTGGAGTTGTTGCTCCGGGTCCCGACAGTAGCCACCGACGAGCTTAGCTTCTTCCCCAACTCCGGCGAACACCGAACCTCCAAACCAAGCCACTAGCCACCGATTCTCGCCAGGACCCTCTCCAGAGCAGCGCGAAGCTTCCCCGGTCCTCTCCCGAGCCTCCCGATGCCCGTACCTCGCCGTCACCGAGAACCTCGCCGAGCCGCCGCCGCCTTACGACGCCGACCCATCTCCGGACCTCCTCGGCCCCGGGCGACTGCACCATCATCTTCACCGTAGCACGAGAATCGCATTTCGCCCTTCACCGGACCTCCTCGACAGCCCCTCACCGTCGGCCACCGTCGCCCCCGACTCCGCTTCCCGGCCCCCTCGTCGGCATCCTTCAAAAGGATTTTTCATCCTTATAGGGTAGGCAACGCCTCCCCGCTCACTTGGTTACCACCGCTCGTTCTCCCCTCTCTCCAGCTCCCCGGCCGCGCGCGTTCGTGCCTCCGGCTCCGCAGCGCCGGGTTGAGTTTTCTTTATTTTCCCTCAGGCTGACAGTGGGCCCCACATGTCAGCCACTGCAGACAGAGCCGTCCGCTAACCGTTGGGCCCCTCTGGTCAGTGGAACATGTGCGTAGGACCCGTACTGACATGTGGACCCCAATGAACAGTAACCGGACCCACATGTCAGTAGCACAGAGGGTAAATAAAAATGGAAATTAAAATAAATCAGAAAATGACAGTGGACCCCACATGTCAGGATTTAATATTTTTTGGATTTGACCGAAACAGAGGACTTTGACCAATCATAACTTTTTCATTTTAGCTCCAAATTGAATGAAACAAATTTCTAAATTTGTCTAAATTCAAGATCTATCTAATGGAACCAGAACCATAATTTTTGGAGTTCAATTGAATTTCTGGTAATATTTTGAGTGATTGATTGCTTTCTTTTATTTGGGTATTTCGCGCGATTAAATAGCGTACGAGGCTCAGGAAGAGGAGGTTGTGGCAGCCAGTTTAGAAGCTTCTGAAGACCAAGACCAAGATCCCCGCGAACCAGGCGAGTTAACACTTTGATCATTTTGAGCCTATGATTTTGCAAAGTTAATTTCTTTTAAATTACCAACATGCATGCTGTTATTTTATGCGGTGAAATATGTTCATTTCCAGAAATGGTAGCTATACACCAAATATAATGTTTGCTAATAATGATCCTTTGAAATGCGTGGACATGTGAACCTTGTCGCCTTAGCAAAAAAATTATATTGCCATAGCTTTTATCAGTAAGTCCAAATAAATATTGCGTTGCTTAGTAATGCTAGGTAATACGGGGGTACCTTGCTGCCCCAAAAACAACACTTGCCAAGTATGATATGCTTTGGGACAGTCATGGGTGGAATGACTGTAGTAAGTGGGAACAATATTTTCTATATTTCCGAAAAATCCCACAAAGTGCTTAAATGCCTGGATGGATGGTTTGAGGGCTGGTATGTGGTGCAGTGGATGCGCAAAATGTGAAATGTGGTAGAACCATCCAGGTAGCCCTAAGGCCTGAATCTTGTCATGTCAACTCATGTAAAAACAGTGCAACCATAAGTCTGTAAAGTACAACTTGGCCCAGTAGATTTATTGAAATTCCCGGACTCATCTCACCGGTAGCGGATAGGGAGTGGATACGCGCGGGCAAGGAGGCCCTAAGGGACACCAGTGGTGGGTGAAGTTTCTCAGGACGTGCTAGCGCAGAGGGGAGGGAAGCCCGTACGCTAGTAACAGTGAAAAACATCCTGTGCAATAGATGGGACCCATCGCAAATGGGAGAAGCCCATAAAGTGAGATGAGAAAAGGGGACTAGATATTTTGAAAAGTCACTGTGATGGTCTGCTCAACCACACTTCTAAGGAATCGTTGTCGGAACCCGGAGTAACGACTCCTGGATCCTCTGTGTAAATCGCACTAGTCCAGGATCAGCTAGCGCACACAGTAACAACAAAGATAAATACCAAGCACAATTGACTGATTATATTAAATAAAAGGGTACGGCCTTATGGCCAAGTCTTACATCAATGCCCATTGGCAAAATAAATAAAGAAAATAATCATGCGAAGCAAACCGATAAAAAACGAAGCCCAAGCACGCCCACGTGCAAACGATAGTAAGACGCGGCCTACTCGTCCGCATCTTCACCGTAGTTGACGCGTCTTCCTTCTCGTGTGGAAAAAGCAAGGTGAGTACAAACTTGTACTCCGCAAGTCACCCGGAAAATGCAACATAATGATAAAGGCTTCAAAGGAAGGCTCATAGGGTTAGTTTGCATAAAACAAAGATTTATGAAATACAATAAGTAGATTGAAATTGCTGAATTTAATACGAAGTAAAAACATTACTTGAGTTAGAAATTAATACCGTCGGTCAGAGCTCGACCATACACCAACCTATCCACGGGCATCACACGGACCATCTTTTCCAAAGATCACGTATGGATTCCATCCATCCACACGCTTTCACTTGCGCAACTCTGATGAATTCCATCCATTCACCAGATTTCAATCTCTCACGGATTCCATCCATCCGCAAGGTTTTCATCTCTTGTGAATTCCATCCATCCACAAGGTTTTCGAAAACGTTTTTGAAAAACAAAGTCTAATCCATGAAAAACTTTTACTCAGCATGCCCATGACCGTGGGCACGGCTATCCAGGATAGATTATACACTCTGCAGAGGTTGTACAGCTTTACCCACAAGACACGATTATCCCATATTGCCAAGCTATTACACACTTCCTTAGGTGTGCGGCGAGGAGTCGTGACAAGGCATTTACAATGCAAAGCCTTCAACCTGGTCGAGCCAACTCTAAGGTTTCACCCCAGTAAGGAATCCACTGACCGGGACCCCTCTTGAGCCTAGACGAGACTTCTCATGGCTTAACCACGCCGCCAAGTGAGACTTCACATGGCACCAACCACGCTCACTTTCAACCTACGACTCGACTCAGATTGGGACTTCACAAATTATTCACCGGTGTCCCATACCAGCCATGTGGTAGTACGATTAGGGCTTTGCAACAGTAGCTCACAGACCGGTCCTTAATCTGACTCAGGCCTAACCACATACCCCCGTGCACGACAATCAACCACTGCGGCTCCAACCAACAGGGCATGCCTGCACCCACCACTCTAACCAATTGCCTAAGTCTAAACCAGTTTTATTTTTGTTTTCAAAATATTCATAACACTCCTTGACTCACCAAAGTCAAGAGTACAACATTTTATGTAAACAGGGTTATCATTTTATGAGAAAGATATCCCAAAACAAATATTATATCTAAGCAGTCTAAGCATTTGATATAAATTCCTCTAGCCAACACTAATGTATTAACTAGAGTTTGAATCTAGGGTGACAAGGTATTGAGGAATTCAAATTCAATGGAGGAATTAACAAGTAGACAATAACTAAATTTAAAACTGAATTGAAATACGTTGACTATAAATATGCATGCAATATAGTTTAAAACAACATAATTTTATTTGCAAACTGGGATCAACATGATCAAGGAGGGTGACTTGCCTTGCTCTTCAACTTGGCTTGAATCTTCGTCGAAGAAATTTCCCGAATCGTCGAAGTCTACACGTCAAAATAACCCACCAAATTCAAATAAATTCAAATCAAATTCAAATTGACTTAAAATATTTGAATTGAGGCTAGAAATGGATAGAGGGGAATTTTTGATGAATTTAGAAATTTGAATGGGCCAAATCGGAGTTAAAACGAGGGAGAACGGGCTCCGGGAAGATTAAATTCAGGGAAAATGGAAAAAGAGGGATTTCTGGAATTATTTTCCTAAAGGAAAATGGAATTATTGCGTCAGCAAGGATTTAAATTTCCGCTGATTTATTTTTCAACGGGAAAAGGGACTTATGACGCCACTTACGTCGGCCGAGGAGCCGATCGACCGGTGGGCCTTGGTCCATGGACCAGTCCACCGAGAGGAGGCGCCGAGGTGGCACGGCGCGGGCGGGCCGGGCGTGGCGCCAACGGGCGAGGGAGCCGACGGGCGGGGCGTGGCGCCGATGTGGCGCCATGTCGGCCGCCACGCAGCGCCCGAGGTGACACCGGCCGGCGGCTTCGGGAGGGCTCGCCGGCGAACGGCGGCTCGGCTACCGGCGGCGAGGGGCCGAGGAGAGAGAGGAGGAGACGGGGAGTGCGGTGGTGGGGTGGGAGACTACCGGGGATGGCCGGAGTTGGCCGGCGGCGAGCGCAGAGCGGCGGCAGCGCTCGGGTGGCGGCGGGGATGGCTTGCCGGCGGTGGAGAGGTGCGAGGCGAGGTGGGCGGGGTGTCGCAGCTCGGCGAAGACGGCGGTGGGGACGGCGAGGCGCGAGGCGGCCCGAGGCTCGGCAATGCCTCGCCGAGTTGGGTCTGAGCTCGGGAGGCTGGCGCACGCGCGGGACGAAGGGGAGCTCGGGAGGAGAGGAGGCGAGCGAGGTGGAGTGAGGGACGAGGAACCTCGGGGCGGGTTTTATAGGGGGCGGGGAGGAGGGAGGTGCCGGAAATTTCTCGCCGGAGGGGGTGGGGTCGTGGCGGCGGTTGCGGGAGAAGGTGGAGGCGGGCGCGGATCCGGTGGGGGAGGAGGTGGCGCGTGGGCGCGGGTCTTGCGGGGGACCGGGTGGTGCGCGGGGGTGGCGACGTGGGGCTGGCGCGCGCGAAAGGGCGGAGGAGGCGGTTGCGGGCGGCGGCGCGCGAGGTGGAAGAAGAGGCGCGGGGGAGAAGCACCCGACAAGCGGGCCCGGGGTGGCAGAGAGAGGAAGAGGGGATGGCGCGGATAGGGCCGACGCGAGGAGAGGAGATCCGGCCGACACGTGTCGCGAGGAGGAGGAGGAGCGCGATCCGGCGGGAGATCCGGCGGCGGAGATGGGGCGACGTGGAGGAGTCCGTGCCGTCCACGTGGCGGCCGGTGGAGGTAGTTGGGATTTAATTTTTTTGGAAATTGATTTTCTTTTTCAGAAAACCCGAATAAACTCAATAAAGCTCAGAAAAATATGAAATAAATTCCAAAAATCTCAGAAAAATTCAGAGAATCTCCTGGAGACATTTAGAACTTAATAAAAATATTTCTAACTAATGTTGGTATTTAATTTTCATACTTTAAAATACCCTTTAATTCAAAAATAGATTTTAAAACTCCTGAAAACTCAGAAAATCCAAATAACTCCAAATATTAATTTGAAGTAGGATTTTTTTTATAGAAAATCAAAGTATCATATTATTTAATATTATTTTTGGGTTTTCTGAAATTGCTTTTCAAATCCGGCTTTTTCAAAAACAGAATTTCAGAGCAAATCCAAATTTAAAACTTAGGCACAAAAATACTCATTTTAATTTAAGTTTTATTTTAACCAATTTAACTTACTTATTTATTTATTTTTATTTTAGCAAAAATTTGGGATGTTACAAATCTACCCCCCTTAAAAAAATCTCGTCCCCGAGATTCGGGTTGGCTAGCAAGGAAATGGGTTTGGATCTTACTCTGCACGGCTTGAGCGGATATCTGATTCAGGCGTCCTTTCATGAACTTCTTCGGCCCTCTATTTGCTGCCTGAAGGTGATTGGCTGCTCCATTGTTCACTCCCTGTTGCTTCTTGGGGCAGTTGCTGGCATAATGTCCCATCTCGTGACAGTTGAAGCAAGTGATCCCGGCTGCAGGGTTTGAGTCCTTCAAGACTTGGTTGCCTTCAGCATTGGGAGCGGTGTTCGCGGGGACTAGCTCTCCAGTTGATGACGAAGACTGGAATCTGTTGTTCTGAGGTGGAACTCTTCTGACCTTGGAGAAGCTGCCGGTGTTCATATGCTGAGCATGCATCCGTCTCTTACGATTCTCCATTTCCTGATGCTTGGACTCCTGGCGTATCGCCTTGCTGACCAGCTGGTGGAAGTCAGCGTAGTCGTTGGATAGGAGTTGAACCGATATGTCGTCATTGAGTCCTTCGAGGAACCTTTCTTGCTTGGCTTCATCGGTGGCAACGTCTTCAGGTGCATAGCGTGCCAACTGGTTGAACTTCTGCAAGTACTCGTTGACGGAGCGGCTTCCTTGGCGCAGTGCTCGAAATTCCCTTTTCTTCAGAGTGACGGTGCCAGTGGGAACATGAGCTTTGCGGAAGTTCCGCGCGAACTCATTCCAAGTGATAGCTTGAGCATTGGTATGAGCGGCAGTGTAGGTGTCCCACCATTCTGATGCTGGTCCATGCAGTTGGTGCGAAGCAAACAGAACTCTTTCCTGATCAGTGCATTGGATGATATCCAGCTTCTTTCCGATTGCTCTGAGCCAATCGTCTGCGTCCATGGGTTCAGTGCTGCTGGAGAAGGTCGGAGGACGCAAGCGCATAAACTCCGATAGCCTTGATTGAGGAGCTTGAGCTGGCACAAGTGGAGCTGGTTGTGCAGGGTTGTTGATGGTCTGCGTCAGAAGTTGAATGAGTTGAGTCTGGTTTGCCATCATTTGAGCCCAATCAGGTTCATTTGCCGGTGGAGGGACGGACTGACTTCCTGGTTCTCCATTCATGCTGCTGTTGCCGTTGTTCCTTGTGTTCACCATCTGCTGGTTGCTTTTAAGAATTAGGAGAGAAGAGACTCAAGGCAAAGGAAGGAATAGGGGATATTTCGCACAACTCAAAACTTCAACTTATTAAAACCTTTGTTAATCTCATAGTAACTAATAGTTACGGCTGTCGACAAAAGAGAAAACTTGACAGCACATAACAACGCTTTATTAACTAGCCTATAAACTTATCCTAAAGGGCTAAGGGTCGTCTTGGGGTCATCCTTCGCAGCTCTCGAGGTACAAAGCTTGATCTTTCAAGGCGAAGATTGAAGTGGCAACTGGGTCAAGGATTCCAACGATTGCCAACTATAGTTGTTTTGGAATAAGGGAAGATGCAGAAATACGTTTTTTTCAAAAATGACATAAAGACGAGGGAGAATTGAGATAAGGATAAGCAAAGATTAAGAGGGAAGAATAGGCAAAACTTTTGAAATTATTGTTTAGCAAAATAAGTCCTTAGGGTCAAACCATTCTATTCTACCTACGGTCGCGTCTCAGTATCGTCATGGCTCTGATACCACCTTTGTCGGAACCCGGAGTAACGACTCCTGGATCCTCTGTGTAAATCGCACTAGTCCAGGATCAGCTAGCGCACACAGTAACAACAAAGATAAATACCAAGCACAATTGACTGATTATATTAAATAAAAGGGTACGGCCTTATGGCCAAGTCTTACATCAATGCCCATTGGCAAAATAAATAAAGAAAATAACTGCGGAAGCAAACTGATAAAAAAAACGAAGCCCAAGCCTGCCCACAGGCAAACGATAGTAAGACGCGGCCTACTCGTCCAGATCTTCACCGTAGTTGACGTCTTCCTTCTCTGTGTGGAAAAAGCAAGGTGAGTACAAACTTGTACTCCGCAAGTCACCCGGGAAAATGCAACATAATGATAAAGGCTTCAAAGGAAGGCTCATAGGGTTAGTTTGCATAAAACAGCATTTATGAAATACAATAAGTAGATTGAAATTGCTGAATTTAATACAGTAAGTAAAAACATTACTTGAGTTAGAAATTAATACCGTCAGTGCAGGCTCCGACCATACACCAACCTATCCACGGGCATCACACCCGGACCATCTTTTCCAAAAGATCACGTATGGATTCCATCCATCCACACGCTTTCACTTGCGCAACTCTGATGAATTCCATCCATTCACCAGATTTCAATCTCTCACGGATTCCATCCATCCGCAAGGTTTTCATCTCTTGTGAATTCCATCCATCCACAAGGTTTTCGAAAACGTTTTTGAAAAACAAAGTCTAATCCATGAAAAACTTTTACTCAGCATGCCCATGACCGTGGGCACGGCTATCCAGGATAGATTATACACTCTGCAGAGGTTGTACAGCTTTACCCACAAGACACGATTATCCCATATTGCCAAGCTATTACACACTTCCTTAGGTGTGCGGCGAGGAGTCGTGACAAGGCATTTACAATGCAAAGCCTTCAACCTGGTCGAGCCAACTCTAAGGTTTCACCCCAGTAAGGAATCCACCAGACCGGGACCCCCTCTTGAGCCTAGACGAGACTTCTCATGGCTTAACCACGCTCGCCCAAGTGAGACTTCACATGGCACCAACCACGCTCACTTTCAACCTACGACTCGACTCAGATTGGGACTTCACAAATTATTCACCAGTATGTCCCATACCACCATGTGGTAGTACGATTAGGGCTTTGCAACAAGAGCTCACGAGGCCGGTCCTTAATCGACTCGAGCCTAACCACATACCCCGTGCACGACAATCAACCACTGCGGCTCCAACCAACAGGGCATGCCTGCACCCACCACTCTAACCAATTGCCTAAGTCTAAACCAGTTTTATTTTTGTTTTCAAAATATTCATAACACTCCTTGACTCACCAAAGTCAAGAGTACAACATTTTATGTAAACAGGTTATCATTTTATGAGAAAGATATCCCAAAACAAATATTATATCTAAGCGGTCTAAGCATTTGATATAAATTCCTCTAGCCAACACTAATGTATTAACTAGAGTTTGAATCTAGGGTGACAAGGTATTGAGGAATTCAAATTCAATGGAGGAATTAACAAGTAGACAATAACTAAATTTAAAACCGAATTGAAATACGTTGACTATAAATATGCATGCAATATAGTTTAAAACAACATAATTTTATTTGCAAACTGGGATCAACATGATCAAGGAGGGTGACTTGCCTTGCTCTTCAACTTGGCTTGAATCTTCGTCGAAGAAATTTCCGAATCGTCAAGTCTACGTCAAAATAACCCACCAAATTCAAATAAATTCAAATCAAATTCAAATTGACTTAAAATATTTGAATTGAGGCTAGAAATGGATAGAGGGGAATTTTTGATGAATTTAGAAATTTGAATGGGCCAAATCGGAGTTAAAACGAGGAGAACTGCCCGGGAAGATTAAATTCAGGAAAATGGAAAAGAGGATTTTCGAATTATTTTCCTAAAGGAAAATGGAATTATTGCGTCAGCAAGGATTTAAATTTCCGCTGATTTATTTTTCAACGGAAAAGGGACTTATGACGCCACCACGTCGGCGAGGAGCCGATCGACCGGTGGGCCTTGGTCCATGGACCAGTCCACCGAGAGGGAGGCGCCGAGGTGGCACGGTGGCGGGCGGGCGGCGTGGCGGCCAGCAACGGGCGAGGCCGCCGACGGGCGGGGCGTGGCGCCGATGTGGCGCCATGTCGGCCGCCACGCAGCGCCGAGGTGACACCGGCCGGCGGCTTCGGGGCGGCGGCTCGCCGGCGAACCAGCGGCTCGGCTACGCGGCGAGGGGCGAGAGAGAGAGGAGGAGACGGAGTGCGGTGGTGGGGTGGGAGACTACCGGGATGGCGGAGTTGGCGGCGGCAGCGCGCGCAGCGCGGCCTTCGGGTGGCGGCGGGGATGGCTTGCCGGCGGTGAGGTGCGCGAGGTGGCCGGGTGTGCGCGAGCTCGCGAAGACGGCGGTGGGGACGACGAGGCGCGAGCGGCTGAGGCTCGGCAATGCCTCGCCGGAGTTGGGTCGGAGCTCGGGAGCCGGGCGCACGCGCGCGGGACGGGCGAGGAGCTCGGGAGGGAGAGGAGGCGCGAGCGAGGTGGAGTGAGGGCGAGGAACCTCGGGGCGGGTTTTATAGGGGCGGGAGGAGGAGGTGCGGAAATTTCTCGCCGGAGGGGTGGGGTCGTGGCGGCGGTTGCGGGAGAAGGTGGAGGCGGGCGCGGATCCGGTGGGAGGAGGTGGCGCGTGGGCGCGGGTCTTGCGGGGCCCGGTGGTGCACGGGTGGCGGCGTGGGCGCGGCCGCGCGCGAAAGGGCGGAGGAGGCGGTTGCGCGGCGGCGCGCGAGTGGAAGAAGAGGCGCGGGGAGAAGCACCGGCAAGCGGGCCGGGGTGGCGAGAGAGGAAGAGGGGATGGCGCGGATAGGCCGACGCGAGAGAGAGAGATCCGGCCGACACGTGTCGCGAGGAGGAGGAGGCGCGATCCGGCGGGAGATCCGGCGGCGGAGATGGGGCGACGTGGAGGAGTCTGTGCCGTCCACGTGGCGGCCGGTGGAGGTAGTTGGGATTTAATTTTTTTGGAAATTGATTTTCTTTTTCAGAAAACCCGAATAAACTCAATAAAGCTCAGAAAAATATGAAATAAATTCCAAAAATCTCAGAAAAATTCAGAGAATCTCCTGGAGACATTTAGAACTTAATAAAAATATTTCCAACTAATGTTGGTATTTAATTTTCATACTTTAAAATACCCTTTAATTCAAAAATAGATTTTAATACTCCTGAAAACTCAGAAAATCCAAATAACTCCAAATATTAATTTGAAGTAGGATTTTTTTATAGAAAATCAAAGTATCATATTATTTAATATTATTTTTGGGTTTTCTGAAATTGCTTTTCAAATCCGGCTTTTTCAAAAACAGAATTTCAGAGCAAATCCAAATTTAAAACTTAGGCACAAAAATACTCATTTTAATTTAAGTTTTATTTTAACCAATTTAACTTACTTATTTATTTATTTTTATTTTAGCAAAAATTTGGGATGTTACAATCGTGTGGGGCAATGAGTCGACTGTCTCTTGTGGTGAAAGTGTACAAACTCTGCAGAGTCAAAACTATTCGAATAGCCGTGCCCACGGTCAAGGGCGGACATGGGAACGTAACTAGATATAGTTCTGTTTACAAAATAATTGGAACTTGGGAGAAGGGAAACTTGAAGGGCGAAGGACTGCCCTGGTTTGGAATTGTCCTGGGTGTTGTCCCAGTGGTACGTTAAGCGGCTATAACACTAAAAGATACTATATGGCGCAGATGCCATGTAATGGTGGATGGAATCTGTGTCAATTATAAGATCAACTTACTTTATAAACAAAAGTTTTGAGTTTAAAATTGCTAGGTCTCAGGGATTTTTTCTATAATTGTATTGAAAAGCACTCTTCGCAAAATAAAATGAACCCAAGTCATCCTTTGATTAGCCTTACATGTTAAAGTATTGCATTCTGTGTGTTGGCTTGCTAAGCACGGGGTCGGAGTGCTCATACTCGCTTTTGCGACAAAAATTCAGAAACAGGAACGCAAGGACATTACCCCTATGAGGAGGCCCCTGCCAACGTCGACGGAAGCAAAGGCGGTAATTAAGGCGTAGGCCTCGGTGGTTAGGCATAGACAAGTAGACTCTAGGCGCTGTGTACATTTATGTTACCGGGACCCTGGTGGCATATATTGTACACATTACCCTACTGGTCGCTTGCCTGTGGATTTGGGTTTACTTTTGCTACTAATTCTGCTGCAGTTATGTAATGAAGGCATTCGGCCAAAGCGGCCCTTTTTGTAAACATTCACCCGACGTGGTGTATTTCAGACTCTGTAATATTATTATGCGATGTATGTCATGATTCAGCAATGTACCTGTGTGCACTAACAACTGATCCAGGGATTAGTGCAGTGAAATACAGTAGATTCCAGATTGAAAAATCTGGGTCTGACACAACGTCAGCCAGCTCGCCTCAGCCTAGCACGGGATCGACGACGGCGCCCACCCTAACGCCCGCATGCGCCTTCATGATAATCTCCTCACTAATGGGTCGGTACAGCTCAACCCCCCTCTCGTTGTTTTGTTGCTCTATTGGATCTGAGGCAGGAAGGTTTGTACTTGTTGTCGTGTTGGTTAGGTATTACATGATAAGGTTGTACATCGGGATGCCGCCGCAGGAGTTCGCGCTGCAGTTACGCCAACTTGAGCTGCATTTGCGTCTTCATTTGCCACTACCACAACAACCAGCCACGTCCATGCCGCCCTAACGATCGCCACTCCATGTGGGTGCTCTACAGTGTTCCATTCTTGTCTTAAGTACGCTCGCCCACAGCCTTAGTAAATCTACGAACCACCATGTCGTTTATATTCCATAAGACGCACATGGTCTTACATGTAGTTTGAGTTAATGGTTCATGCATGTTGTTAATTGTATCGTAGGAGTAGTGAGGTAAACATATGCTCCTAGTCAAACCCTACGCGCTGTGTAATTAGCATATTCATTATGAAGTGTTATGTAGGGCTTGAAATAGCTTATTTAAATAAAAATCATTAATGCAACCTGAGACACATTAGTCATATTCTCTATTTAATTGTTAGCTATTATTTCAAAAGCCAAAAATGCAAGAATTATTCATAAATAATACATTTTTAATTAAAAAATATGTTATTTAAAATTGTTTAAAAACGACTTGTCGCTATTTAAATTGACGACAAAGCCTCTATTGTCATTTGAATTGATGACAAGCCTCTGTCGCCAATACAATTGGGGACAGAGGCTTTGTCACCAATTCAGTTGACGACGGAATCTCTATTAGCAAATGAATTAATGGTAGTACAAAGATCTATAAACTGCCACGTATAATTCCATGTAGGATTATTGTTATTCCAAATGATGATATAGTGGGTTATTTATGTAATATTTTTTAGTGAGGACATATTAATATAATATTGATAAAAATATATTATTTAAAAAAGTGGTCAATTGCCATGCATCATGTTGCCGAAGGATGGAGGAAACGTCAGTGTCGAAGTATTTCGTTTTACTCTTAGCCGTCAAGAGTCCAAACATCAGTGTTTTCCTCCCCTCGGGATATTTTCTGTTCTAGTCATCGTGTCATGTACCCATTGACGGCCGGGAGCAGCAAGCTGATCCCACCAGCTAGAAATTTTGGCTTGAGAAATGACCCATGTCACTGTGAGAAGCATAGCACCTCAGAAGACCAGATGTTTTTGCTGTTAATAGATGGAAGCTCTCTTCTCTAGAGACCGAGCTAAAAGGCTATTCTTTTCGGCTTAAAATTCATCATTTATTATTTTCTCGAACAGATAAATAAGATGATTTTTTCACTATATTTTAAAGCAGTTTATCGGACCGGTCTTTTCGGCTTATCGGTATTTAATTTAAGGAATGTCTATACAACATTCGACTGTTTTTGAGGACAAAAACAGTCAGATTGATTTGGGACGTTAGATCTCCATCCAACGGATCCACCCATACAAGCCCCTCTCCAAAAAAATGATCTAGGGCGTTAGATCTCCATCTAACGACTTAAAATTTGACTATTTTTACTCTAAAAAATAGTCGAATGTTGTATAGACACTCCCTTTAATTTATTCATACAAATGTTCACATTAGAAACAAAATCCATCAGTCAGTTAACTGCTAAGGCAGGGTCCGGTTGTTTTAGAATGGACCGAGCCAAATTCGGGTCGAGTTGGGCCTTGGTCGTGGCAAGCCTAGTTCGGCCGCACAGACCGATGCTGCGCCAAGCTCTGACAAAGATCAAACCGCGATGCCAATAAACCCAATCTAGCTTGTCAGATATTCGCTGCAATTCTTTGATTTACCTTTTATTTTCGTTGGAAAATTGTAAGTGGTTATTCCGTCGATTCATTGGCTGTCCTGTGTTGTAGATTTCTTTCGCCATATCTGCCGCAAGAACCGCACATCGTTCTTGTTCTGAAGGTCCTTCGAAATAAGATGTGTTGCTAAAATTTGGCAAACCTTAATGCCTTATGCCGTTTCAACTCGGCAAATCTCTTAATTCCGCGGTTTTGACCACAAAAGAAAACCTATTGTTTTACGCTCTCAGAGAAGAAGGCCAAAGTGTTCCACAAGAGAAGAACCATCGGATGAGGCCTTGCCCCTTCCTCTACTCACAAATCTCGTCGAATCCCTCCATCTCAATCTCTTGTAAAAGAACAAAATTTAATTCTTCAGCATGAGGTAGAGACATCACAAGGAATCGCCGAGAGAGGGGAGCATAATGTAGAGTGGCAGGGGAAAAGCACGCTTCCTCCGGACTTCATTCGGTGTGGTTAAAGCAAGAGTAGTCATCATCGAGCACAAATCGGTTGCCCCAAATTGGTTAGCCACAAATCGGTTGCCCCCAAATTGCAATGCCAAACTCAATCTGAGAAAATGAAACTGAAACATACAAGATTTTGCAAAAAAAGAGAAATTTCGATATTTGACACTGAATACGTGCGCCTCTCAACTTTTAACCCCCAATTCGCACGTCTTTAGAAATTTAACTCTGTCACTGCGAATTCTTTTGATTCAAGGGATTCTCCTCATTTTCTCTCCTTTTATATTTTGACACTTGTCACTGCGAAAATGAAGAGAATCCCTTGAATCAAAAGAATTCGCAGTGGCAGGGTTAAATTTTCAAAGGCGTGCGAATTAGGGGTTAAAAGTTGAAAGGCGCACGTATTCAATGTCAAATATCGAAATTTCTCCAAAAAAAAAAAGGAGCAAAAACGGGGAAGTCGAGTATGGAATCTCATTATCAGTCAGTATTCCAAAAGAGAAGCGAATTGTTAGACCTAAGAGAAAATGCGTGAATCTACTGCAAGAAGCCGCATGTCCAGAGGTCCTCGGGTATGATCTTGCATCTCTTCAGAAAAAGCAAGCTCCGGATCCGCTCAATGGCGCGTCCCGAGCGAGAGATCTTAAACGAAAAGAGTGCCCCAAGGGGGCAAATCATAGAGAAAACAAAAAAGAAAGCGAGATCAAATTTACGCATAGAAACGAAACGAATCGTGGAGGAAGAAACTGTATGTTTCTCCATGGTATTGGACGACAGAGTAGGTAGATGAGATGGGAGAATGCGGCGGCGCCGACTGTAGTGGATGAGGAGGCGGCGCGCTGGATTTTGGCCCTGCTCGGCTGGACTGAAAAGCTGTGGTTTATAGCTGAAATTACACTGTAGCGCCTGAAATTTTACTGTAGTTGAAGCTGACTTATTTAGTGTTAACTAAATTTAAAAAAATTTAAAAATAGAAAAGAAATATGCTAGCTCATCACGGACAATACAAACGAATACGAAAAAAAAGAACCGGCAAAACCCAAAAAGTTTAGAAAAAGACGAAATTTATGAATAGTAAAAAATAAGCCGGAAGCTGAAACCGAAACGAGCGGGGCCAAAGGCCGTATGAACGGTTAGGACGTATGAACGGTGGTAAGGTGCACGCGACTCGAAAGGGAAGCTGCACGCACGCACAAACCCCGCCGTCCTACGGCCCAACCAATACACGAGATACTGCGATAAACGGAGTCAAGGTGCTCGACGGACGGGCGGCGGGGTCAGCGGCTTCGCGGTCTCCCCCTCCTCCCAAGAAACAGGACCGACACACCGGGATATTTTCTTCCTAACAATTATCTAGATTTGAGACCGTTGGATTAGATATGTAACGACCCCTGTTTTTTGGAGGGGGAAATTTTTTTGGAGGGGATGGGAGGAGAATCTAATGGCTGTTAGAAAGAAAACATCCAGATGATGTTTATCAATATTCAAAATATCTGAATGATATCTAGACACACCCAACCTAAAAACGTGCTCCGTGTTAGATTGATCTCAGCCGATTAGCCCAACGGCTAATCGATTAGCCCAACGGCTAATCGGGCCTTGATCCGCGCTCTGATCGGGGGCGCCCAGCCCAACCACTGGCTGATGGGCCCCCGTCGCGCTGCGCAATAAATAGAGGGTGAGGGCCGGCGGCTCGACTAACGAGGTTTGTCTGAGCCGCAATCCCCACCCGACAAAACCCTAGACCGATCTAGAGGCTGCGCAGTAGGCGGCGGGAAGTTCCATCGCCGTCACCGTCACCGGATCTACGCCGCCGCCGACCTTCTCTTCCACGACCGTCGCTGCCCGTGCGCAGACTTCATCGACGAACCAGCGATGGCCAACTCCTCCTCCACGCAATCGAACGGTCGGTACTCTCTCCCTCTCTCCCTTCCCTCTCGGATCTAGACTCCCAGGCGCGAAATAGAACTCTACAATGGTATCAGAGCGGGCATAGGGAATCGGGACTTCTGCCCGGGCCGCGCGCGCCGCCGGTCGCCGCAGGCGGGCCGCCCCGCGCGCTCGGCGCTACGCGCTCGCTCGTGGCCGCTGCGCCGCTCGGGCCGCCACCGCCCGCTCGAGGCCGCCCGCCGAGTGGCCGCGCTCCCCTCCGCGCGCGCGGCGCCTGCGCGTCGCCGTCGAATCTATGGTTAGGGTTTTTGGGGGGGCATTTTGTTCGGCCGTTTTTTCGTCCTCGCCGTGCGATTTTTTGGACGGTCGTGATGAAGGCAGGGCGGCCGGCTGGGCCGATGGGAATGGCTGGCCCCAAGCGCGGGATTAGTGGGCCACGATGGTATTTTTTTGGCCCGTTCGGGCATTTTCAGGCCGCGCGCGCCGGTAATTGTGGGATTTTCTTCAGAGGCACTTTAATTGTTAATTTGGCTATTTTTTGGCTTAATTAAATCTGTCAAGATTGAACCAACGGGATATTTTTGACAGAATAGAAAAATATAGAAGATGCTTCTAAAAAAATAGAGAATTGTTTTCCGCTGCGATATAATTTTTTATTATTAAATTCGAACCAACGGAAGAATTTAATTTTGAAAAAATAGATATAATTTCAAGATAATTATGATATTGTTATTTTCTGACCAACGTTGATAATAACAGTATTATAATTTTTTTAATTGATGATTTTTTGCATTATTTCTATTTCTGCCCAACGGTGATGTAGATTTAATGTATAGATAAAATTGTATGTCGTATTTTGACCAACGTTGAAAATAAGGCATATAATTTTGCTGCTATTATGTTTAAATGTTCTCACTGTATATGAATTGTGGTTTCAGGAGGATACTCTTTGATGGGCTACATCAGGGATATCCCGGTTCTCAAAGGAGACAACTACGGTGAATGGAAGAAAAGATTGACTGGCCTTCATCTTGGTGAGGTGGATGGTAGTCACCACACCGTGTCCCACAGAGCCTGTGGCACCGGTGAGAGATGAAAATGAGGCTGATGCTGCTTGGCAGACCAGACAGAGGAACTATGCTCCCATAAAAATATCATATGATCTTGATCATAAAAAGTGGGTCACTGCCAACAAGAAATGTTTGGCTGTGATAAAGAACACGATTGAGCCTGCTATTGTGGGCTCAATCGCAGAGTGTGACACTGTCACAGAGTACCTTGAGAAAATAAAAAGTCAGTTTACTGGCTCTTTAAAGACTTATGCTACACAAATTAAAACGACTTGTGAGAAAGGTACTCTGGTGGTGGCAGCGGCATAAGAGAGCACATACTAAGGATGAGCAACTTGGCATCCAAGCTTAAACCAATGGATTTGGCTCTCAAGGATAAGTTCCTTATTCATTTGGTTTTTTGCTTTCTTGCCGAAAGAGTTTGACACCTTTGTTGTCAACTACAACATGCAGCCTGAGAAATAGGAAACGATACTCCATATAGTGGGGTATACAGATTCTGATAATGCGGGAGATGATAGAAAGTCGACATCCGGATATGTATTCACTCTCGCTGGAGGAGCTATATCGTAGAAAAGCTCAAAGCAAACCGTCACTACATCGTCCACAATGTATGCCGAGTTTGTAGCATGTTATGAGGCTACGAGCGGATGAACCGGCTAAAGAAGTTCATACCGGTTTAAAAGTGGTTGACGACATCAATAGACCACTTAAGTTGTCTCACGATAATGAACCCGGTAATGTATGCCCACAACAATAAGTCAAGTGGTGCTGTCAAACACATTGACATAAAGTACTATGTTGTGAAAGACAAAGTTCGGGATCAAATTATAAGTCTTGAGCATATAAGTACCGCAAAGATGTTAGCGGATCCGCTTACTAAAGACTTACTGCCAACGTGTTCGAGAGAACATGTAGCGGCATGGGTTTAAGGAAAGCCTATGATTCTGGACTAAAAGATGGCTCAAAAGATTAAAGTAACTATTTCAGAAGAGAGAGGTGTATTGTACCTGTTAAATCTATCGGCGATTGACCGTGACGATGAGACATGTTCTGTGCACTAATCTGTGACAGAATGAGTAAAGTCAAAAGTAATTAAAGTTAATGTATAGATTGAGATCAAGAGGGAGAATGTTAGATTGGTCTGTTGGGCTAATCGGGCCTTGATCCGCTGTTGTGATCGGGCGCCACCCAACCAGCGGTGATGAGCCCCGTCGCACAAGCAATAAATAGAGGTGGGGCCGCGCTCGACTAACGAGGTTCGCCTGAGCCGCAATCCCCACCCGACAAAACCGTAGACCGATCTAGAGACTGCGCAGTAGGCGGCGGGAAGTTCTATCGCCGTCACCGTCACCGGATCTACACCGCGCCGACCTTCTCTTCCCCGACCGTCGCTGTCCATGCACAGACTTCATCGACGAACCAGCGATGACCAACTCCTCCACACAATCGGACGGTCGGTACTCTCTCCCTCTCTCCCTTCCCTCTTGGATCTAGACTCCCAGGCGCGAAATAGAACTCTACACTCCGTGCATGCGTCGCGGCCGAGGCACGGACGGCCGGGTGTTGGGCGCCGCCGAGTTGCGCTGGGGCAATGCGCATGTGGAGCTCAGCTCGAGCCGCGCGATGGACTGCTCGAGAAAACTCATCGAGCGGGGGCCGATCAAACACACCAATGGGCAAAGTAGAAGATTTGATTGTGGTCAGCTCGAGCACAATCCCGTCAACCGTTGTTGGGCAACATCCAGAGAGAGGAGACCTTGAGACGGTCAAAACCTTCATCATACCAGAGGAGCCAAAGAGATCTCAAGAGCAGCACAAGCACATCCGAGGCCAATCCCACTTGACAACAACAAGAATCTCTCACGAGTGACTTACTCTGCTGCCTGCCTGCCTAACTACTAGCCACTGCCTACAACAGAAGGAGGACGCTAAAGAGCAGCGCGGTGACGACGATGCGGACGAGGGACGAGACGTCGCCGACCGCCCGCTGGGAGCCGGAGTCCCCTGCCGTGGAGTTTGACGATGGTGCCAGCGAGGTGCCGTTCAGCAAGGAGGTGCCGTTCTTCCCCCCACTGTCACATGAAACGGAATGGAACATTTTGTAAAAGGCAACGAGGTGTTTTTTCCCAAGCAATGCAAGGCACTTCGTTGGTTAAGATGCTAAGAGAAAAGAGCGTACCTTCCGGCATAAGCGCAAGATCCATGACCTGAAAAAACAGTGGGCAAGAAATGAGTCCCAAGGACTCCACATAAACAGATAACAAAACCTTTTCTGCACGGTTCTTGATCTTACTTGGATCGGTCGTCGTGATCACGGCGACCCCGCTGAAGTAGCACGTCCCTGAGCCCATTTCCATTCCATGGTAGTACGCATTGAACGCGTACGTCGCGTGCGCCTCGACGGTGTCCGGGTCATAGCACGGCTGACCCTGCATCAGCGCGGAGCAGTCCACCTTCCCCGGGCCACAAGCCCAGTCGAGGGCAGCCTGCAGCATCTTCTGGTCCGCGCCCTCCCTTGCGACGCAGTAGGTCTGGTTCGTCGTGTCGTTGGCGAGCAGCACGCCGGACCCCGTCAAATGCAGGGCGTACGCCGGTATGCCGTTCATGTCAAACAGCCCCCAGTACTTCTCGGACGTCGACCCAGGGCGGGTGTCCTCGTCGTACAGCTCATAGATGTACGTGGGGACAGCCACTCCGGGGTGCTTCGGCGTGCCGGTGCTGTTCATCACATGCCGGATGAGGTTGCTGTTGTACGTGTCGGCGTTGTCAGAGGTGGCGTCCGGCTCGGTGGACGGGTCACCCTTGTGTGGCCACCCGGTCTCCGTCACCACGACCGGCACATTGGTGACGTTGAGGTACGCCATGGCGAAGTAGGCCGCGTCCACAACAGCGTCGAAGACGTTGGTGTAGTGCAGCAGGGTGTTGGCGTCCACAGCCTCCTTGTTCGGCGGCAGCGGCCGGAACAGCGCATAGTCCAGCGGGATGACACCGTTGGAGCGCATGTAGTCGTAGTAAGGGTACACGTTGAGCATGAGCGGCGAGCCGGTGGACTGCAAGAACTTGAGCAGCGGCACGAGCACGGGGTCCAGCGAGCGGTTGAAGAAGGCCTGGGACGGCGGGAACGAGTCGAGGATGATGGACGACGAGTGCGGCGTCGAGATCTTGATGTACCGGTCGAGCGCCGCGGCCACCAGCGCGTTCTGGAGGTAGCGCATGGCGGGCATGAGGAGCGGCGCGGCGTTGGGTAGCGTGGAGAGAACCTCGGAGCCGACCGCGATGGCCGTGATGTTCACGGCCGGGAAGTGGGCGGCCACGTTGCGGGCCACCCAGTTGGCCGCCGTAGAGTTGGAGTTGCCGACGGCGAGGAGCTGCTCGTTCGGGACGGAGACGATGACGCGGATGCCGGTGTTGGCGAGGGCGGCCAGCATCGCTGGGTCGGCGTCGAAGAGCCGGACGTGGCGGATGTTCTGCGAGCGGAGCAGCGTCGTGATCTGCGTCGGAGCCGGCACCGATGACATGGCCGTGCCAATGTTCGCGCCGATGTATGCCCCTGCGAGCCCATGACAGGTTCAGAAAAGAATGCCACATGTGAAAGCTACTAATAACAAACTTGTACTGCACAAACGTGACATGGATTTTTCTATTACAGGCCTGGAAATACATGTGTGTGTGTGTTTTGAAGAGAGACAGAAAAGTGTCATAAGGCAGGAATCTTGAATTCTTGATATTAGTATATTTTTCTTTACCAAAGTTCATGAATTAAGAAATGAAGAAATTAGCACAATGGAAAACAGTGACATCATTGTCAAAACATAAAAGGACGCACATGCAAATGCAAACGCAAACAGAGTATTACTGTAGCGAAGGACCAAATGTAGCACATCAATTTCCCTATTGAAAAAAGCGGCATGCTGGGAGGTTCGGGAGGACACCCAGCTAGCTGTAAAGCACAATGCAACTCGGTACGGGGGAAGACGTTGGGAACAGGAGGAACCACGCAGTGCCTTCGTGCGGCCGTCCGCATAATCCCGGGCTTTATGCGGTGGCCACGTCGATGCCCTCTGCAATCTGCTGCACGCAAGCGCCGCACTTGCGGAGACAAGGCGCGCTTGCTTCCACCGCAGCAACAGCTGGGCCGCATACTACGGACGTGACTTCATTAATTACGCGGGGCCCAGCAGCCAGTGCAAGACACTGCCAGGTGGTCTCGGCAAACGACATCCTTCACCGAGCAGTCAAACGATAGACTGCACCGTGCTGTGCACACTGAGTACTGACAAGCGCGCAGGCCAATCAACAGGTGATCCGTGACCATAATAGCCGAGTACTAGCACCGGGTTAACCTCATGATTAAGACCAAACCCCCCTCTTCGATGGTCAAAAGTTTGACCATCCCTGACACTATGCCCAACTTAAGCAAACCATTGGCATGGAGAGAGTCACTGTTAGTGGCAGCACTTTATTATGGGATGCTGCATTTCTAGTACCACATAGATTAGTGGTGGTGAAATTTTTTTAACGTATATTTACACAAATAACTATATAGAAGTAGTAGTGACAAGAATAGCGTTTCTACTATTCAGTCATCAAACAGCAGTACCTGACAGTCAACACGTGATGCTTACCATCCAATCAGTAGACGGCAAACGCCTGTCGTCCGATCACCAGATCACCAGACGAAAGGAGTGATGGCAGCCCACAAAACAGCAATTAATAAACCATCTTAATTAACTGTCTAAATTTATAATTTTACATTATATTTATTCAAAATTCTAAATATAGTAAATGAATTTGAAAAATTACGAATCGTGAAGCTTCCCAAGACATTAGTTGTGTAATTTTTTTTGTAATTTCTTGCTGTCATTTATTATCACTAAAAATTCTTGGAATAACATAAATTAATC
This sequence comes from Dendrocalamus sinicus, assembly GCA_036346575.1. NCBI lineage: Eukaryota > Viridiplantae > Streptophyta > Magnoliopsida > Poales > Poaceae > Dendrocalamus > Dendrocalamus sinicus. The sequence continues at coordinate 27,871,094 of CM070658.1, forward strand.
AGTCAATTAAGCAGTTATGACCCCTCCAAGAATTTTTAGAGCTATCAAATTGTATTAGAAAATTACAAAATTTCAGAGGAGCTTCCTAATGCAGCTGTGCAATTTTTACATAATTTTTCGCACCACTCTGTACCCCTTAAAATTATTTGAGCGATGTGCAATTATTTGACCGGGGTCCGCACAGTAATCGGGCTGCTCGTAGGCCATTGGCCCCTCACGATTAGTGCTTAATCACCTGTTTAAATATATGCCGCTCAAATAATTTTCAGTAGTAGTAAATTAACGTAAAAAATTACACAACTTAGAATGCTATCTCAAGAAGCTCCCCGAAATTTTGTAATTTTCCATGACTATTTGCTATCTCTAAAAATTTTTAGAAGACAGACCTGCTCTCTAAAAATTTTGTATTTTTTCATAACTATTTGCTATCTCTAAACCGATCATTAGAATTAATTGGAGGGCTAATCATCTGCCGTCTATCGTTCATTTGCTATATATAGCAACTTCTGCAAATATTAAAATCGTATAAATTTTTGAATCACATTCATAGCAGATGAAATTATCAAAAAAATTATAATCAAGTACGTTTTATCAAGAGAATACATATAAAATTTCATAATTTTTTAAAACACATTACTATATTAAAAAACATCAAAAAATAATATTAAAAAATTAGGATTAATCACGTCAGTTAGCGGGGCGACAGACCTGCTGTCTTCTAGCGGGACGGCAAGCTTGATGACAGGCCCAGTTTTATGGTATTGACTATATTTGCTAATACGGCAAAGTCCAGATACAAACAGTACCATATGTACCAATAACTCGTGGGGTGACCGTTTGACGGTATACTAGTTAGTACTAGTATTTCTTCCAAATCTTATTCTAACCCTGTCAATACGATTGTATGATAATGAGACCAGATGTTCCCGTGAAGGGAGCAACGAATACATGACGTGGACAAGCTCAGAGAAGGAATCCCAGGGAAACCAAGTAGACAAGCAGAGAATACGGTGAGCAGGACGAGTAGTCAAATCCAAACCCAAAAGTTACTGACTGATTAGCTAGTACTCCAGAGTCCAGACTACTCTAGTAATAACTCAAGTTTAATCAGTTCCCCATGTTTTGGTGTTTGTATTGTTAATCTATTGCGAAGAGAAAGCTAATTGTTGAACTTACCCAACGGGACAAGTCTTAACACGCCAGACCACAAGACGACAAACAGAAATCCGTGGGGAAAGGGACATCACTCGACTCGTCTCAATCACACTCCAGGATTGCAATAAGAAAACTCAACTAAAAACGAACAACTAGAGAAGCACAGGAGATAGCAAAAATGTGGAGATCGATTCATCAACCATGCATCCAAGGGGCAGGAGATCAGAGCAACAAGGGGAGCGAAATCTCACCATCTTCACCATGAACAACTGAGACGGGCGCCAGCAGCAAGAGGAAGAAGAAGAGCTTCTTCATGTCGTCGCAGGAAAAGCCCAGTAACTCCAAACCCCCTTAGCCCGGTCTCCCGAAGAAGCCAACCTCTCCCTTCCGGTCTATTTCTTCCCCTCTCTTCCCTGTCCCAACTGGGAAGAAGCAAAAGGCACCTAACTACCTCTTTTACTCCAAGCTCCAAACTGCCTAAACCAGGATAGGAGAAGGATGTAAGGAAAAGCAAGCAGACGAACAGAAAGGGGAAGAAGAGATGGAAGGAAGAAGTGGAGTGGAGAGGTGTGTGGCAAGTGGGGCTATAAATATGAGAACACAGAAAAGGAGGGTCTTTTGTACAAAAGTAAGGACCCGGGTACAATGGGAGGAGGAGCCCATCAAGGCGTCGAAACGGATTCGTTACTCGTCCGGCACACTAATCGGTGCCTTACTCCTCAGTGACAGCTGGGCCCATCACGTTTAACAGACCCACATGTCAGTGTGCAGGATTTCTACTTGGACGCCGCACCTTCGCCGATGGTTGCAGCACGGATCACGTGGCGGATGCCAGAAATCCGACGGCTGGGATGCGATCTCGGAGAGCCACGAGGCGGTGGCTGGGTTTCCCTCTCGCGTACCCGCCCGGCGCCGACCCATCGTACGGCTGAGATGTAGACCTCCAGAAATTTCCTGACCCACATGTCAGCGTCCGTAATCGCTGCACCGGCTTTCCCCGCTGCGGGGACGTGGGCGGGGCGTCGTGGGACAACGGGAAAGAAACGAACAGACCCCAATAAAGCGCGGACACCCCACCGACATGCGGGCCAGGACGCTGAACCCCCATGTCAGCTACAGCGTGACGCCTGGTGCATGGGACAGCGCCACTGTGCCACAGACGGGTGGGCACGCGGTTCGGGGTGGAGGTGGGGCCCTGCCTGACGTGGCGCGGCAACGGTCAAATTTCGCGAGCGCGCGACCAGCGGCAGCAGCAAGCGTTGCAAGCTGGGTAGTTCAGTTGCGGGTTTGTCTTCGATGCGGCTCGGTTTGCAAATTGGGTGGCACGCACGCATGCTTCTTCGGCTTTTGGCCCCAACGGTCGTCTTCGCAGGCCTCCGCAACATGCACGCTGGGCAAACGACTACGCAGTGCTTTTCTTCCTTCACTTTCTCTGCTTGGGTGTCATACTCCAAGGTCGTGGTGGATTGGTGCATCTGATGATGAATGGAGCTTCCCTGTCCTCCTCTTTTTCTATTTCCCTCCCCATTCTCTGATGATCGGCAGGGGATGGGCACGGCGGAGTGAACGCCGGCGAGAGTTCGTTTCTTCGTCTGACGGAGAGAATATGGTGTGTCGTATCGGATGAATGGAGGTGTTCAGTGGTATGGGGGTTGACACCCAGCTTAGGGCCCTGATCAACTCGGCTTCGGCTTCTGACTTCTGGCTTATTTTTCACTATTCATAAGTTTCGTCTTTTTCTGAACTTTTGACTTTTTGTTGAGCTTTTTTGCCGGTTCTTTTTTTTCCCCGTATTTGTTTGTATTATACGTAATAGGCTAACATATTTTTTATATTTTTAAAATTTTTTTATGCTAAATAAGTCTCTGTCAGCTACAGTGCTTTTTTGTCAGCTACAGTGTTTTCAGTCATAAGCCGTGAGCTTTTCAGCCGAACCGATCAGTCTTGTTCGACTTCATTTAGATTGGATGTAAATTGAATTTGACAGATTTCCGACAGGGCGCTGTCCAGGTATGGATCATCACTTGTCAGTACAAGCAATACTGATTCGTATCATCTTCAAGTTTATTTATACTTTATAAATGGGAGGAAGTAAGTGCCTGTGAGCCGCATTCTCAAGTAGCAGTGAAGGATCTATAGATTGATGGTAAGGGAGACAATACGCAACGAGCCCAATGCTTCCTTCCTCATGCTATGCGGATGTCGACACGTCCATGACTTTGGTCATTGCAATCTCATTGGCCCCAACCGTGCTTACACCATTGTTCTCAAGCGAATACTATATATATACACACAGAGAGAAATACTATTTTGTGCCTAAGGGTTGAATAATTCTACGCTCTAACCATTTCCCTCTCCTACCTTGACCGAACCTGTCTCCCACCAATCGGTTTCCACCCGCTTACAACACTTATGGGTCATGAATCCACATCCCGCCTGTATTTTATAATCCAAGAGTAATCCTGCATTTTACAATCACAACTTGATTGCTGGATTGTTGTTTACTGATAGCTGCATTTTTCTTGGCTAGCATAAAGGTAATCATTTCTTCACTTCTGATATACGAAGCCCTAGATATATAGCTAATACGGAGTACTTAATAATATTGTTTGCATAGTATACTCATATCTTTTACCACAATAATTGAACTTACAGTTCATCTTAATGTCTGCAAAGTATATTTGTTTCAATGTATAGTTCCAATCTTTCATTTTGCACTTCTGATATTCTAATCGTGGCGACATCCGACATATCTAATGTACAAGATCAATTGGGTGTAAAAGTGCGAAAGGCAACCAGGGACATTAGATTTGACTCGAATGGTCTGGATGGAGGCAGGTGGAACCCTCAATCCACAAGGAGCAAAAACCTCATCCTCTCTGCATGGGCGTACCCATTCGCACGTTTGTTTTGTTCTCTAGATTGATCAAGTCAATCCCTCTCGCTAGGGTTAGGCGCCTGTGTTGCCCACCCGCCAGCACCACCTTCCTCCCCACCCCCTGGCTGTCACCTCAATTGGTGTTGCCGCTGCCACTCGTGGATTCGGTCATGCACCTCCCCCTTGCCTTGAACAGTCGAGCAAACCCGGCTCACACCATCCTTGTGACCGTAGGGTTAGGGAAGTTGACTCACACCATTGCTTTCATCTCACAACACCATTGATAATCGTATGCACTCCATTGCGAACTCCAAATCCGACTACATATGCATATGCCTCGTAGAATTCCTATGTTGTGTGACTTGTGTCCAATCATTAAAAACCATCCCTTCAACGTGGGTCAACCTCTGGTGTATAAGATGAACATTGAAAATAAACACGTGTTTAGAGTCAGTCGTGATGAATAGATGGATACAGTAAAACAACTACACACATGGGGAAGGGGCGTACTCTAATTGGCCATCGATTCCATGCTATAGTCAACACGAAGTGGCAAGCAAGCGCGGGGAGGAAGGCAGCGTGGGCGCCTAACCCTAGCGAGACGATGGAGAGGGGATCGGCTTGACCTGGGAAACGAGACAGAGGGGCAAAGGTGTACATCCGTACATAGAGGGGGAGGTTTTCGAGAGAGGTTTTTGCCCTGCGGGGTGGTTTTTTGTGAGAATGCAAAGTAGATTAGGGTTGCATCCGCCTCCATCTGGACCATCCGAGCTAAATCCAATACCCCTAGTTGCCTTTTGCACTTTTACATGCAATTGATCTTTTATGCTAGATATGTTGCCTCTCATCATAATATTACCGGTAGACAACTAATCGATGGACAGATTTTTCCTCGATTGCTTACAAAAGAAAGATAAATGCTGAGTTTTTTTTCCCACTTATAGTTTATGCTACAATAACTAACTTTCAAACGGTGTATTTTTTAAGATGAGGTTAACAAGAAATTTGTAGTAAAAAGTGTACTGAGTTCAGCTGTACCGGCGAAAATCACATGCGACTATTTTTCTATGATACTGCCTCTCACGAACAGTCATAATTCAAAAAATCAAACCGTAAGCCATAAACCACAGCCTAAAAGAAACCACCCAAATGTCAGGAATGTTCTTCACAAGAGATGAATCCTCATGGACGATATCTGTCCCTTAGGTCGAAAACAGTTGATCTTTTTTGCCCTCTTGTAGCACCTCACATACCAATATGAGATACTACTATAGAACGTCATCGCCAAAATAAGAAATAAAAATAATAAAAGCAAAAATAGGAATTGCAAGGAAATTAAAACTTTAAGAGTACTTAATTAATGAACTAGCAGAATTTGAAGTAAATGTTTCAAATATGGGACCGGTCCAGTTCTAACCAAATAAAGAACAAATGAAATAACAAAATAGTGACAAGTCATAGTACTGAAAACTTGAGTGTTTCCACCTATGCATGTTGCTATCACTCCGCTGGCCTTTTACCTGAGAATGAAAAGAGCAGGCGTGAGATTTGAAAATCTCAGTAAGTACCCAACAACGGTCGCAAGCAAGGTATGTAAAGGACCAGTAATATAAGCAAATAATTGACACAAGTTAAGTACAATAAAACTATGTTACCAGAAACGCTGGTAAATATCATGAATAGAATAACTGGAACGTTGGAATTAAGGATAATTGTTATTTAGCAAGTTATGGCACTAGCACTGGCGATCACTTCCCACATACCCGATTATATGAGAGTAGTCAGGCACAACACTGTCCTCGATTGTATAACCACAAACACAGTGTAATATCTTGAGTAACGAGATAATATGAATGGTGGAATTAAATATAATTGTTATGTAGCAAGTTATGGCAATACACTTGTGATTACTTCCCATATGTCCAATTATACAAGAGTAGTCATGTTAAGGCTAAGATGAACTTGTGGAAACACCGATGGAAGTGCATTTGGCCGAGGAAATTCGCATTTGCTAAGTCTTCGCAGCGTGAATTGCCTTTCGGCTTGCCGAACGACCCAATCGGCCTAGCGAAACACGAACTCCCGTTCACGCTAACGAAAAACATGCGCGGATTGCGATTCGGTTGTGCCCATGGCTTGCTGAATTGCATTGGTATTATGCGCTGGCCAACCGCCGCCATCGGCCGCCGCTGCACGCACGCTGTTGCCTAGTTATGCGCTGCCTGGGCGCTTGCCATGGCTTGCCGCCGCCTGCCATAGCGCCGCAGCCTCGGGCCGCACCGCCCGCGCGCCGCTCTGGGGCCGACCGTGCCATTTCTGGCCATGCCGCCTCTGGCCGTGCCGCCCTCAGCCGTGCCATGCCTTGGCTGCGCCTCCCGACACAGCTCAGCCTAACGCGTCGCCCTCTTTGGCCAACCGCGCCGCCAGGAAAGAAAACGGGAGAGAGAAATAGATTGATATGGATGGGGAAGAGAGATAAGGAAGGTATTTGAATGGATCAAGTGTTAATGGAATTGTTTAGCAGCAATTTAAAATGCTGTGATTGCTTTCCGTTTTTAGGGTGCTACACCTCTGATGCCAGCACTCGCGTGCGATCTGGGAAAGGCTGAGCTGCAATCCTTTGCGTATTGAAGAAGGGCGAACAATCGTTTCGCGCGGGCAGGCATTGGTGCATTCTGAACTCGAAGGGGGCATGGATGGCCATTTCTTTGGTGCACATGGCTCGCCCTGTTCATCCACAATGCCCTCATGCGATGCTTACAAATGCCGGAATTGTGGATGAACAGAGTCAAGAGACCAGAGTGTGAAGTTGCGTCTTGGCTGGTCGCTTTATATAACGGAGATCCTTCTCTTTTACGTGCTTCTTTTCTTGGATCGTACCCGGTTGCGTTTGTACTTCAAGGCTTTTTTAAATGAAAATTCAAGGTAGGGGACTATGGGCCTCCCCTCCAGTTTATCATAAAAAACACTAATTGATGAGCAGAGGTATAACTGTAGCTCAGTAGCTGGTACTTTCTGACAGTCTGATGAACTGAATTTGGTAAAGAACTTCACGTCCGAACAATCTTTTTCCTCAACTCAAATCTGTATCCGAATTCAAGACTAATTAAATTGTATCCAAATTCGAGGATACTGAATTTGGTGCACGTCAGCGCTGCAGATCATTAAACGTTTTACACTGCAAAACTGCACCCTCTCACCCTCATGCGATGCGCTTAACAGAAACTGCAAAATTTAGTTCAAGTACTGAATGAATGTTATTCTCTCTACTATATAAGGTAGGGTGCATCTCAGTCCTGAAGAGATTAATGCCGGGCCCCTCCTTTTAAGACCTTGGAAACAGCACGAATAGTCGAAGGCGTTGTCCGGCAGCATCCTCCGATGAGGCTCGCGCCTGCCTCTTGCCATCTTTTCGCTAGCACGTCGAAGCCCTCGTGACCAAAGCACTCGGCTGGCTGTTCATGAATCACCAGAACCGTCAGTTTGGTAACAGACAACACGAGCATTTGCAGCACCGGACGTGCCATTTGCGTGTCAGTAACGAGAAGAGAATAACGTCCACTCACCAGCCACCTCTTCGCTCTCCCATCCCAAACTTCGCCGCTGTTTGGGTACACTGCAATTGCCTTCTTTGTTTGCTGTTGGAAATGGAAGCGAAGATGGGGAAGAACAGAAGCAGAATACATCATATTTAGATTTCAGACAATTTAAGAATCGACGTGGGAAGAAATTAAATGTTGGGAGTGGAAAAGAGGGAATTGCTGAGCGAAGAAGTTGTTGCAAACCTTCTTGAACTCGCTTATGATGCCCTCAATGAACTGAGGCGGCGTGCAGTTCACTCCCACAATGGCGACCTTCTCGCTAGCGTTTAGGATCTGAAGGCAATCCCCAAACCTCTCTCCCGAGCACAGGTGCTTGCCGTCCACTGAGCTGAAGCAGATCCAAGAAGGGACTTGGATGTTCTCTTCCTCCAGAAGCTCAACTAGAGCCTACGCACGTGGAAGGGTTCGTTTCAGTGAAGGAGCATGGCAAACAACATGATTCAACAAGTGTTTTCTTGATGCAAATGAGGCTTTTAAGGGCAATCTTTTCACTTCAATTAAAAGTTCTGATCTAGAATGAGAAGCCCACCTGTGCCTCCGTTTTGTTAGGAATGGCCTCGAATGCAACCAGGTCAGGGCCGGCACTTGCAAGGACTTGCAGCCGGCGCCTGTGGAAGTCCTTCAGTTTCTCTGTCGTGATGTCGTCTCCATACCATCCACTGCAAGAATCAAGAAGTGTCAAGGACACAAAAGCACGATAGTATGAATAACGTTTGGCTGCTTTGCAATGCTGCAACTACATGCATCATGCATGTTACCTGTACTCTGAACCATCAGCAAGATAGGCTCCGTAGCTTCCAATAGACGCGGCGACGAGGGCACGGTTGTAGATAGGCTTTGACTTCCTCAGTGTCGACTTCCAGAATTCGTCTCGTGCTTCCAGAGCCAATTGAACGCTTGTTCGCAGTAATCCCTCTGCCTCCTCAAGAAGTATTCCTCTGGCTAAGAACCCTGGGATAGTAGCCTGCAGAAAAAACATAAAAAGGAATACTTAAAATCTCTCTTCTGCTAGAAGGTGAGAGAATATAATGAAAGTATTTGCTTTGTGTCTTGTATGATTTAGAGTGTTCAACGCGATAGCAGGAGATGAATATCACCAATGTTACCTGATAGGATGAGGAAATGATGACATCGGCACCTGCTTCAAGATACTGCATATGAACCTGCACAAGTAAAAAATGAATTCACATCCAAAATAAAAATTCTAGGAGATGTTACTTTACGAGTAGTATGCAACACAATTCATGCGTCCACACTAGAACAGTCTCTCTGGTGAAGGAGTCAAAAAATGACGGCACTTAAAAGGAAAAAGGCCTGAAACTGAACACACAGAGAATGTTCGACACTCAAAAGGTTAAAGTAGGTGATCTCTTTATTTTTATGAAAAAAAAATGCTAGGTAGGTGAGAAAAGAAAAACAGTGTTCTTGTCCTGGTCACCCACCGAGACTTCAATTTCTACATTTGACCTACACAAATATGAGCTCAGCGGAGGGATTTGATTTTTCTCTTCTTCTTCTTCTTCTTAATTGAGAGCGGAGGGATTGAGTTGACTAAGAATACAATCTTTGACCGAATATATTAAGATCACCTCTGAAAAAACATAGACCAAAACACGAACGCTCGTTACAGATTGAATCGAATCTAACACAGACACAGCAACTAATTATTTCACACGGCAAACCGAATAATATGTACTTGTAAGCCGGCATTGCATCGTGCATACAGCATACGTACGATGCGTCGTGCTGCATGTGCCATTGTCGCGAGCATGGAACATAAGCAACCCAAGTGCGGAGGTGCCACGGTGAGGTGGATGCTTGTCGAGTTGTCATGGTATGAACACTATATTATACATGCAGACACATCGCCCGGTATAATCAATCAGATTACCTCCTTGATGAGGTGCGGCTTGGTGATGAGGCAGGCGGCGCTCCAGAGCGGGTCGTTGATGTCGGCGCCGAGCGCCTCCAGCTGCGTGGCGAAGCCGCCGTCGATCACAGCGCACCCGCCCGCCTTCTCCACGAGCTCCTCCACCGCCCCGGCCATAATCGCCGATCGCACTTGCACCACTCAGGAACAACAACAATAACAATAACAACTGCAGGGAGACAAGGGGGACGTGAGAAGCGGGCAAAGGGACGGAGCACGGGAGCAGTATATATTGGTGAGAGAGGGCGGTAGGTAGGCAGGCACTGGCAGGCAAGGGAAGATTTAAAGTTTGGCGAGCAGGTAACCAGCGAACGTACGAGGACTGGTTCCTGGGGTAGGTGCGCTTGCAGATCGGTTGACGTCCAGGATGGATGGATGGATCGCTTTGAAGTTTGAACCGGCGCAAGCGCAACGCAACAGGATACGTACGCATGCACGCAGACATGAGTGCAGAGCTAAAAGCCTGCGTCAGAATCTGGTTTAATATTTACGATACAGAAAGTTGGTTTGATTCGCTCCTGGACAGTGCTGGGTTATGAATCGGAAGCGCTTTTCTCTGGGGATGGGAAGGGAGAGGACTTATATGGGGTCTGACCCCATTTAGTTTCTATGGGGACACAGACACAACAAGGAAGTAAAAAAAAAATGAGAGGAGAGAGAAATTCTGGAGAGAGGATTCAACTGACCAATGATTGTGCGCCACGTACCTGTCCTCATTTGCTTTCAATCAGGGGCGGATCCAGGATAAAATCTGAGAGGGGGCACAACAATACACATAGTATGCTGAATTGTTCTCATTCATAATTTTAGCATGAGTGAGGGCCTTTTAGTTAGGCTGAGTGGAGGCACTAGCATTAAATCTTAGGCTATATACCTGAGTTCTTGCGAATTGAGTGGCGGCCTGGACCCTCACTCCCCTCTCTTTGGATCCGCCCCTGCTTTCAATGGGGTCAGACCCCATAGAAGTCCTCACGTGAGGACCACCGCCATGTCAGTTTCTTCCTATGAATCGCAATTAATTTTTATCAGGCACAGGGAATTATCGGGCAGGCCCGATTTTGACTCTTTTTAGAGGAAGTGCCACCCGGCCAGTTTTATCAAGAAGACTAACCCGTGTAAACACGATGAATCAGGGACCGGGCTAATGATCAGTTTAGCCGACACTAAGAATTGGGTAAATGTGGAACTGGAGAAAGAAAAGGGTGGGACTGAGGAAATCAGTTCGTTCCACATCATGAATCGGGCAACTTTGGACTTACCCACCAAGGACCAACCAGTCATCTCTTTTTGATGGACTTTCATCGGATTTGGACTCACAGAAAGAAATTGTTCAAGTAACCATGCTGTCATGTTGATAACCAGAATGCGAGAGCAATCCATTTCTGTACACACAGCTATTGTGTGTGTGGGACGCACTCCAGCTCCATCTTGAGGTGGCCACGCTAGACGTTCTGAAGCACGACGATTACCTCCTGCTTCACCTTACCATAGATGATGGAGATAGCACTGTCCCTTGGGATCCAGATGCCCGCTTTTGCTAGCCATTTGTTGAGCTGTGCAATATCAGAGATAACTGAGGTCTCATAGGCTTTGGTAGCAGAAACCAGCGGCTGAATGGTAATCTCAGCCTCCCCCATTCGGTCATCAGTGGTGAACATGTGCTTGTCATAGACTTGCTGTCAGGAGGTTTGAAGCAAATGTTATTCCAAATGAAAATCAAACTTAAAACCAGGCACTCATTACTGATTATTTGTCGATGTCCCTGAAAAGAAAACATACTTACCAATTTAAGCAGTGATATGGGATCAGGTATGGATAGCATTAGTCTTTCATTCCATACAGGATTCAGGTTGCTCTTTATCACCTTTGTTTTCATGAACTACAAAGGGTGAAAAATGGAACCGGAAGTCATGAAACGAAGGATTTTGCATCACTAAGATACAATGTTGGTAAATGGAGTTGCATCACTAATGCATCACTAAGATACTAATTTGAACACATCAAACCGAGCAAGGGTTCTTAGATAAAGCAAACTAATTTAGATGGCATAGCTAAAATTCAGTTAAAGTAAAACAATTCACTTGTTGATATGAAAAACATTTTAGGATATTAAGGTAACCTGGCCCTACAATAATAGGGCATATGCATGAAAAGGTACAGAGCTACACAATTATACTTCCTAGAATGGAGACCAATGCATTTGTGCAATGTCTGCATAATAATATGGCTGAAACATATTCCCATGACATAGAACAACAACCACATATATAAATGATCGTATGATGGCATTTCGAGAACAGAGAAACAAGGGGGGATGCTCATATTTCGAGATCAAATGTAAAGTGTATGTAAAGTCACACCTAATCTTTCCAACTTGCCGTTGGCGTATTTTACTTGCATTGCTTTAGAGGCTGAATAAAAATGAGGCAGAAACAACATTTTTCTTGTTAGAACCGGAATTTTTCAAGATCAGATATAATCTTTGTGAAACCGAATAATTCCTAGCTAATTCCACACAAATTAATCACTTCTAATCTTTAGTCACTCAGACAAAGAAAAAAACTTTCTCCAGCCCCAGTTCCGCACAACTCAAACCATGCAAATTCGCATCAATCAGTCGCTTTCACCAAATCAAACATGTACAGAACGAAAAATTGCACGAATTGCAAGTGAATGCAAGATGAACGACATACTCCGGGAAGGGTGCACTTGTTGTGGTAGGCCCTGATGAACTTGTCAGACTCCTCTCTCAATAGGCACACCACGAAGCAGCACCCTGCGCGAGCCAAAACTCAAACCTTTCCTTAGCCACAGCAAGAATGGGCGAGTGGGCAACAGACACGCACGAGTGCGCCATCTCCAATAAACCTTGGCCGGATGGTGCCGGCAGTTACCGACTCACCGCTTGAGGCACCGGTGTTCCGGTCACAGATGACGGTGGCGCCGTCGGTACGAGCTCCTCGCAGAGCACGGCGAGGAGCTGCTCCGCTATCATGCTGCGAGGCACCTGACCGATGAACAGCCTCACCTTCTCGTCCGCCTCCCCCTGGCCACTGCCTACCTTCCGTGGTAGTGATGACGACCATTGCGATGCATGGTGATGACAATTTTTGCGTGGGGAGCATTGGGCAAGGGCGGAGTAGATCTGACCCCACATGCCAGATGGGTGTCTTGTTCTCTTTTGTCTCCTTAGATCTAGTGCCTGTCTTTACCTCAAAAGCTGATGGCTTTTGGTTTTTGTTATAGTACTTAACTTTCAATCGGAGTATTGGATTGACGAAATTGTTCACGTGACGTTGTTATTCCCCGTGTGATGGTGAAAAAATAATTGTCACCGTAGAAGTTACGAAGTAACGAAAGACATGACAAAACGTGTGAGGTGATCGAAAACTAACCAAATAAGGGTGATATTGTGATTATACTTTCAAGAACGTTAGTATGCGAAGTTTTGATTTAGGGCGTAGGTAAAAAATAGGAGTGGCTTGTACGAGTTATGTAGATTTCCCTAATATTTGTCGTTAGTTGTGAATCAAATTGTTAAATTTGGCTTAAAATGTTCTTTACAGCGTTGAAGCATTTACCTAGTTATTATTCGTTTAGGTAATACTAAAATTAGAAATATTATCTGTATAAATAAATAAATAACTTATTACGTAGTCTATGCCAGCTTCGACCTTATCCACTTCAATCGTATATTTTACTCAGCAGATATCTTGCAGAAATATTTTGAAGATATATCAAAGTAATAAATAAGGTATGCAATGGTCATAACACAGAACTAAAACCAATGCTCCTACTTTTTAACAGAAAAATGAGGTGTCAATGTTACACCATTTGATTCAAAATGTAGGCACTAAGTTCTTCACGTGGTGTTTGGATGCACATTGAGATTGAGGGACTAGGAACAAAGACGATATACATTAATTTAGGTTTTAAGCTAGGATATGACCTTGCTTAGTAAGTTTCGTTCAAAAGCTTTGCTTAGTAAGTTTCGTCCAAAAGCTTAGTCCCAGGACAGTAGTTTGTTACAGGTGTGGCTCTGCAGAGCCTCCTGCTGCTTTTTATTTCTTTTGTTATCTCAGAGATCTTGTAACTCTGTGGTTTCTGTTAACAGAAATCGGATCGTCTCTGTGTTTCTAAAAAAACTGTGCCATCCCCCTCCTTTGGATATGTTGGGAACTCTTACGACTGTGATGTTGGGAATTTTATATGGCTTTCAATATTTATTATGGTTATTGTCTACTTTACTCAATGTGGAATTATTCATATTATTGATGCAAGTGATAGGGAATATTTTGATGTGAAATTTTAACTCGAGGAACTAATACTCGAGGTGTCGAGGACGTCTGTGCTGGAATATGGTAGACATATTTATTGAGATCAAGTCTATTGGAATTTGAGATGCATGCATTTGTTTAACCCGAGCACAGCACATGGCGGAATAACTGGGTTTGTTTTGCAGGATCGGCTCTGCAAGCTGTTGACCCACATGATCAGATTGGAATTGATCTCATAAACAATCTGATCATGGCACGTGACTCACATGTGTGCTTGGGACTAATATATTTTAGACTCGTGAAACTGACCTGTCTGATCGTGGTTGGTGACATGGTTCAGGAGTCTCATGGGATACCAAAAACAGGTGAGTCACTTTGGAACACCTAGAAGTAGAGTCTATAAATAGGTCTCTACCCTCTAGACTCATTATGCATTGTAAGCGGCACCACGGAAAAGACAAAAGAATAGAGAGTAGACCGAAAATCTCCACAAAATTAATCTAGGGTTTGAAAAAACCCAATACGTGATACCTAAAGCATACCCCTTCGATTGTGTATCAGTGCTAAACCAGTCTAATCATAGAGACATGTAAAAATAAGGGTCTATTTAGAACATGGGAGTTTTACGATAAACTATCTCTACTATTATATAAAGAGGAGTTGGTAGTCGTCGGTGTGTTCCCCTCTCTCTACAGCCATCCGATTTGATCTGGACCATTCGTCTCTCTCCTCCTTCTCTCTCTCTCTCTCTTTCAGGATCCATCCGCCCATCCACTCCACTTTCCCTATCTCCTTACGCATTCTGGCCACCCTCCTCTCTCTGTCACTTGCTTTTCAATGTTGCAGTCACTCAAACAACCAGCCCACTCCTGGAAAAGAAAAGAAAAGTGAAAAAAATCACCTTCCCACTCATTCGTGCCTGCCACTTGGCCCAATCCCCTCCGTCCCCTCGCCTCCCCACCCGAATCCACCCACCTCCCCGCTTCGCCTACCGCCGCGATGGATGCCGCCGAGGTGTTGGACCTCCAGGCGCGGCTCTCCGCAGCTGTGCACGCGCTCAACCATGGTGCACACTCCTCCGCCCACCTTGCCGCCAACCAATGGCTCCTCGTTGGTGACCTCACTACTTGCGTCCTCGGATCCCGCCTCGCCTGCCGATCTCCTCTTCTTCGCCGCCCAGATGCTTCGCTGGAATATCAGTCTCCCGGCGCGTCGCTCCCCCACCCTGGTGCGACGCTCCTCGACGTGCTCCTCCTAGCCGCGTGCCGGTTCTGCCTGGGCCCCCTACGGCTGCTCACACAGATTTGCTTGGCCCTCGTGGGGCTTGCGCTCCGTGTCAAGGGAGGTGTGGACGGGCTCTTCACTCGGATGCAGCACCTGCCCAACCCCGCCGTGCTGGAGCTACTCATTGTGTTCCCCGAGGAGGTGGCGCAGGACTAGAGTAGCAACACGGGGGTTGACGCCACTACATGGTGTAGGTTCGCGCACGAGCTCCTCGCACACGTGTCCGCCATGCTCAAGTTCCTTCTGGCCAGTTCGAGAAGGCGCCTGCGGACGACGAGGTCCCCCTCCATAAGCGCAACCATAAAATCCTATGAAGCCTTCTAAGCTGAGTACATATGCACCTTCCTTTGCATTGTTTCGCGCTCGCCTTACGCTAACAGAAGCGATAATATTGTAGTTCCGCACCGGATGCTTCTCGAAGATGCCAGCGGCTACACTCGCCGCGCACCCACTTTTTCACTTTTGCATTCAACTCCCTGCAGGTGCGAACAATGCACCCATCGATTCTTTATAAGCTCGTAAAAGTGTACTTCGAGGGATTAGTTGTGCATACACATGCTCACATGCTGTTTCGTTCTTGTGTGGCCAATGAAGGTGTCCTTCTCGTTTGACGTGGCCATAGAGGTTATGATCGAGCTTGTCAGCCAGTACCAAGTAAGTTTTGTTCTTCTGATTCATTTTGCAGGATTCTCTTACTGCACTGGTGTAATCAACTGGTCATTTTGGTAGTTGCATGAAATAGTGGTTGAATTGGGCTTTGTTAGCTAATGCCAAGTTTTCACACAGTCCTACTCCACCTTTTGTTACCGTGTTATTTCTTTTGGTTAGAACTATATTGGTATGTGCCATGGAATGGTTTGCACAATTTA
Organism: Dendrocalamus sinicus; assembly: GCA_036346575.1. NCBI lineage: Eukaryota > Viridiplantae > Streptophyta > Magnoliopsida > Poales > Poaceae > Dendrocalamus > Dendrocalamus sinicus. The sequence continues at coordinate 27,887,089 of CM070658.1, forward strand.
GGTTGCTCTCTTCTGTTTGTGTTAAGACACTGATTTAATGCTTGAACAACTTGAACCAACTAATACATAGCTCATTTGGGATTAAATTTATGATGTTCATAGCATTATTTAGTTTATGAAGTATGTTTTCCCTTAAATATCTATATGACATGAAGATTAAGACCGGAAGCGTTGCAATACTGGCCCTCTTTCTCGTTTTTTTGTCTCTTTGACAATATCTGATAAATTTATTCTGCATAAACGTGATTCTTGGACATGCCAGCTGGTTCAAGTTTTGATTTTTTTCCACATGCACATACTAATGCATTTTGTGCTACTTCTGTGGTTGGTGCTATGAGAAGCTCCAGTGGCATGGTACGAAGTAGGAGTACATCACCTGAGTTAATTATTTGAATGCTCCTTGTCTTTCTTTTTTAACTATATCTTGTCATCTATTGAATTGCCCCTGTTAAGAAGTTGACTTGTAATTTTGTTGAATATACAATGGTATTGTAAAGTTTTTGAATGGTTGCTGTTCCATTGATGAATTTGTTGTTTTACAAAATATTGTTCTATTAGTATACTTTCAACTTATAATAAACTGAGAAATCCTTTACTGTATGCTGCTATCTGGTTGTAGGATTTACCTCGGGCTTTTCTGATTAAGATGTCATACATCGGAGAAGTTCTTCTTCTACCAACTCTAGCCAACAAAAGTGAGAAGATAATTTCTGGTCTTACTTGTTTGATGTGTGAAGTTGGCCAGACAGTAAGTTCCGTCTCACTATTTTTATGACTCTGTTGCAACGTATGTGTCTCTAACTAATTCATATTCAACTCCTGGAGAAATCGGGAAAATATTCCTGGGCTTCAGACGGTGCTGCAGTTCAGTCTGGGCCGAACGAAGCTGGGACACGCAGCTTGCTGTTACTGGGCAGGACCGTGGCCTGAAAGCAATAACATGGGCCAGGCTTGAGTGGCGCACGGGGGCCCGGTTCTATACCTCCGCGTGTGGCGGACAGCGCCAGCCACTCGAGCCGAGTCGCTTTCGTTGAAGTCAATGCCACCGACCGGCTCCCCCGCTGCTCACTCCAACGGAGACGCCATAATTCCTCATCCACTTCAGTCCTATCCTCGGCCATGGCAGCATTGCCGCATCTCCTCCTCCTCCTCCACCTCGTGCTCTCCCATCCAGCCGCTGCACCCGCCGCTCACTCGCCGCCGCCTCAGAAGGTGCAGGTGTGGCCCAAGCCGACGTCCATCTCGTGGCCGTCCGCGGTGTACGCGCCGCTCTCCCCGTTGTTCAGCATCCGGGCCGTGCCGTCCCACCCGTCGCTCCGCCACGCCATCGCCTACTACACCCGTCTCATCCGGGCTGAGCGCCACGCGCCGCTGGTGCCCCCCGCCAACTACACGCTCGCCCGCGTCCCCGTCCGCCTCCTCGCGCTCTCCGTCTCCGACCCCGCCGTCCCGCTCGGCCCCGCCGTCGACGAGTCCTACACGCTCTCCGTGCCCACCGACTCCGCCTCCGCCGACATCTCCGCCGCCACGCCGTGGGGCGCCATCCGAGGCCTCGAGACCTTCTCCCAGCTCTCCTGGGCGGGCGGCGCCGCCGCCGCGGGAGGACAGCCGATCGTGCCCAGCGGCATCGAGATCTCCGACCGCCCCCTCTTCACCCACCGCGGCATCCTCCTCGACACCGCCCGCAACTACTACCCCGTCCGCGACATCCTCCACACCATCCGTGCCATGGCCTTCAACAAGCTCAACGTCTTCCACTGGCACATCACCGATTCCCAGTCCTTCCCCATCGTTCTCCCCACCGTCCCCAACCTCGCCAACCTCGGCTCCTACTCCCCTGCCATGCGCTACACCGACAACGACGTCCGCCGCATCGTCCGCTTCGCTGCCGCCTTCGGCATCCGCGTCATCCCCGAAATCGACATGCCCGGTGAGTGAGAATTCCAAACTCCTCTGCTCCTGAATGCATTTGCTCTCGTTTACCCATTGCAATCTCTTCAGGGCACGCGGGTTCGTGGGCGGGAGCGTACCCGGAGATCGTGACCTGCGCGAACAAATTCTGGGCGCCGACGGCGAAGCCGGCGCTGGCGGCGGAGCCCTGCACGGGGCAGCTGAACCCGCTCAACCCCAAGACGTACCGTGTGGCGCAGGACGTGCTGCGCGACCTGGCGGCCTTGTTCCCGGACCCGTACCTCCACGGGGGCGCCGACGAGGTGAACACGGCGTGCTGGGAGGACGACCCCGTGGTGCGCCGCTTCCTCGGGGACGGCGGCACGCACGACCAACTCCTGGAGTTGTTCGTGAACACGACGCGCCCGTTCCTGGTGCAGGAGCTGAACCGCACGGTGGTGTACTGGGAGGACGTCCTCCTGGGGCCCAAGGTGGCGGTCGGGCCGACGGTGATGCCCAGGGAGACCACCGTGCTGCAGACGTGGAACAACGGGCCGGAGAACACAAAGCGGATCGTGGCCGCGGGGTACCGCGCCATCGTGTCCTCGGCGGCGTACTACTACCTGGACTGCGGGCACGGCGGGTGGGTCGGCAACGACAGCCGGTACGACAAGCAGGAAAAGGAGCGCGAGGGCACGCCGCTGTTCAACGACCCGGGCGGCACCGGCGGGTCGTGGTGCGCGCCCTTCAAGACGTGGCAGCGCGTGTACGACTACGACATCCTGCACGGGCTGACGGAGCAGGAGGCCACGCGGGTGCTGGGCGGCGAGGTGGCGCTGTGGTCGGAGCAGTCGGACGCTGCGGTGCTGGACGGCAGGCTGTGGCCGAGGGCCGCCGCCGCCGCCGAGACGCTCTGGTCCGGGAACAAGGGCTTGAGCGGGAGGAAGCGGTATGCCAATGCCACCGATCGCCTCAACGACTGGAGGTACCGCATGGTGGCGCGCGGCATCCGCGCCGAGCCCATCCAGCCGCTGTGGTGCCCGCTGCACCCTGGCATGTGCAACTTGTCGCAGTAGCGGACTGGCGCCTGAAGTTGCCTGCTGGCTGCCGCATTACAGGAAGGTAGGTCTCTTCATAAATCGAAGTGACAGAGAGAAAGACTTTGGAACTTGGAAGGATCAGGATCAATCTTTGGATCGACGCAATGTTTGACTGGACGAATCAAGCACAGAATAAACCAAGGCCTCGTAAACCGACCAAGTTTTGTTTTGCGTTCATGATTTCATCTTTTGGGGGAACCTCCCGCTGTTCAACAGTCTCTCGGAGTTGTACGGTGCGGAAAGAAGTTCTTGGGTAAGTTTCTCCAATGAAGTTCTTGGATATGATCGAAGTCTTCTCTGCTCGTGGCTACTGTACCTGATGATGGACAGATCTTGCATTGAATCTTCAATAACATGAGTAGAGGGGCGTTAGATCCGGCTTTTTGGACCGGTTTCAGCTTCAGGGAAGAGAAGTCGAAAGCTAGTTCGAACATGGAGGCTTCGGTAGCAGCTTTGTATGAGCGTCCGCTTGTGCACTTGCCCCACCCCCCCCCCCCCCCCCCAAAACCAACCCAAATCCGCATTGCGCATCCCTCCTGCATCCTCGCTAGGGCCCATCTGCCACCCACCCCGCACGCTGTTGGTGTGCTCCACCCACTGTGTTGGCCGCCCTTTTCCCTCGCCGTCAGCTTCCGTGGCCCCTCACCCCCTTCACGCCCGTGCCTCCGCTCAGATATGGATCCGGGCCCCTTCCCACACCGCGCCACCCCTACCCTAGCGGCCCATGGTCCCGATGCCTCCACCAAAATTGATATAGGGCCAGTCCTCCCTCACCGCACTCCGTAGTCATGCCGCTTCCATCCCCCGCTGCCTCTCTGCCGCCATCTACGGCGCCTTCCCGTCCGCAATCCACGACCCACCTCCTTTGCCCAGAACTACATGGGGTCACCTCCTTCACCATGTTGGCGTCAGCTTCTTAGTTGTTGTCTGCACCCGGGCCATCCTTGTCGCACAACACGTCATCCTCCTCCCCCTCCTCTTTGGACGCCTCGTCTATGCTAGCGTCGAAGTCGGCTTTCAGCGTCCTCTCCTCATCTGAAGTAGCCAGCCCAGGTATTATGTGCCGTCCTATATAACCAACCGTGTTGGGCCGCCTTGCGGAGGCCGTAGCGCTCGAGGGCACCATCACTCCCGTTGCACTCCAAAGCGTGGTCCCATCGCCTCCACGTTTGTCATCGACGTACTCCTAGCCCCACCAAAGGTAACAACTAGCTTCACTTGTGCTTAGCCTTTCATTTCCATTATTTCACGTTACATTGTCGCAATGGTGCTGGTGGGCATTCCTCATTGCGATCTCATGGCTGTCGGTCTTTCCTTTCCGCTTTTGCTGCTTCCGAATAGATGAACAAGACACGCTCTCCCGTTGCCATTTGGGATGATGTCGCCCACATCACCATGCTTGAAATATGTCACGAGGAAGTGGAGGCCATCAACCGTCCCATGGGCTATCTGAATAGGCGTGTCTACATGAACCTTATGAGAAAATTCAAAAAGCACACAAATAGAGAGTATACGAAAAAACAATTCAAGGACCACTGGGATGCACTGAAATGCGAGTACATGCAGTGGAAAACTCTAAAACTGAATGTGTTTAGGTTGGGAATAGACCCCTGTACTAGGTCAATCAATGCCAGCAATGACTGGTGGAACCATCAAAACATGGTACGGAACCATCGTAATGTTTAGCTTGTGTTGGTTTCATCATTCTCCTTTGGTTGCATTAATGGAAATGATTTTTGCATTGCAGGTAATGAGGGGTTACATCAAGTTCAAAAATTTGCCAATGCTTCATGAGGACTTGATGGAGGTGATAGTCCACATTGCTCTTTGCACGAACGAGGATGTGGTGGTTCCTGGAGCAAATAGGCTCAATGCGGAGTCTAGCTCCGATGACGACATAGCACCACATCCCTTCGGTTCTGCAAACTCCTCATGGAAGCGGTTGGCCAAATAGGCCACCACGATCTCTAGCCTCGACTCAAAGAAGTCTTGTGGCAGCACATCCGATGAGTGCATGGAGCGCATATGCAACATATACGAGACATCAATGATCAGTCGTGTTGTCACTGCCATGGCCGAACAGGAGAGGGTTTGCACTGAGGTAGCCCAGTTGCTTGATTTGGTCATTGCCAATGTCTACCCCAAGGGCACAAACAAGCACTTATACACGTGTGTGTTGCTCACAGAGAGAAAGTATATGGATGTTTTCATGATGATGCGAACACCTGAAGGATATGTCGGTTAGCACACGGGGATGTGGCTGCTCTACCAGGCACGTGGTGGAGGGGGCCCTCTGACAATTTCTATTATATATGTATATAATTTATATATGTATGCACGGCATTGATCTTCCTACCGACAGTTTCTATCCATTGCTACAACTCCGTTAGAACAGGCCGTCCTCAAACATATTCAAGGATAGTGTGCGTACTTCTTGATGTCTAAAGTTATAAAAGAAGATGGAGAGTTTCACAATATAAAATGAATTTCACTAGAATAAGATTGAGCTTAATTGTTCATGTGTGTATTTGTTCATAGATGGCTAATTTATTTTATTTCTGTTAATTGATTTGTGAAATGTATGTTCTTGTTTCTGAAATGAATTAATGTGAACTGGATGTATATATATTGTGTTGATCTACTTATTTCAGAGGGCATGGCTAGCATTTCCTGAGACTAGTCAATAAACATAGATAGATTTTGGAACAGAAAAAATATCACAAACGGTTATTAACACGTAACTGTCAGTGATAAACCATATATCACATACGGTTTCTACTAAAAATCGTCTATGATAGTCATGTATCACAGGCGGTTTTTACTAAAAACTGTCTATGATAGTATGCATAAAGCTGTCTGTGATGAATTCGTATCATTACTAAGCTATAAATTCAGACGGTTGACGAAATTGACTGTGATGATATTTTTTGAACCATTTATGATGATCTTTTCGGCCGCAGTGAAAGTCTTAAGTTTTTACTGGTTTTGCTAGCCTGCTAGGCTTTGTACTCTGGCCGTTCATACCCCCCTTATGCTGCCCAGCCAACACAACTGTACTCAAAGCTGCATGGCATGAGATATCAGCATTAGATCATATAGATTGCAGTGGTGCCAGCGGCGTAAAGTACTGCAATCATCAACGTTATCGACACGTAGTGCACCATAAAGATCACCAATGTCCGACCCCTATCGAGCTCACCAGTCATCACCGATCGGCACGAGTCATCTGCAATATGCCGCCACGGTTGTGCTCATTAGTGTCGTGTTCATGGATGGCGCCTTTGATCATAGCGTCTTTTTATGGGCTAACTAGGACGCCAGTGTCCTTTTCTTATCATGGTGGCATTCGGTTTGGAATCAATGGTAAAAACAAAATGTGGTCCTTTTTTTATAAGCAGATGACGTGGTTTGAGTCTAAAATGAACAAACACGAGAGGCCTGGAGTTGGAGTTCTCTTTTTTAAAATAAAAAATAAAATTTTACTTGGGTTAGGCCCTAATTGAAAGCTACGGTATCTGACGCGCATGGATGCAGTCTTTTTTCTTGTCAAAAAACTCAACTTCCTTCCCGTAAAAAAAAAAGACTCAACTTCCAGATTGAGAGATCTTGCATGCAATTTTGGACCCGTACAAGAAAACCAAATAACCAACTAGTGAAACTACTGGAAAAGCCAATTAGATACCACAAGATAAGTTAATTTGAGACATTTTTTAAAAAAGTTTTGCATAAGATGAGGGTGACAATTGAAGCCTTTCTATTCAAACTATTGTTTAGCCTGTCTTGAAAACCATCTAGAAACAATTTTGCCTGGAATTCCAACTTCTTTTAACCCCAAGCATACTCGTAGACTGAGAGGGACATATTAGAGTAGACTACCATAATCTTCCCCATCTAGTAGAGTAGTAGTTAGCTGGTCCACCCAGTAATCTTGTCCATTCCAGTCGCTTTCCTTCCGAAGTGCGTGTGGTGTAATCCACCGATCGCTTTCTGCTGGCTGATGAACGTCCGGTTAACGCCGCTGAGCCTTGCCCCTTTTTCTTCCCCTTGTGTTCTCTGCGGCTTACAACTTTTCTCTGTGCTGCAGCCTCTTTCCGGTTCCCTTCTGGCTTCTTCCTCGTGAAGGTGCTGGTTCTGAACTCTGAAGGCGGCAGAGAGAGAGAGAGAGAGAGAGAGAGAGAGAGAGAGAGATGAGGGAGATAATAAGCATCCACATAGGGCAGGCGGGCATCCAGGTGGGGAATTCTTGCTGGGAGCTTTACTGCCTCGAGCATGGCATCCAGCCCGATGGCATCATGCCCAGGTCCCTTTTTGTTCCAATTCTTGCACTTCTCAATCTTTCCTTTCAGAATTCTGTGAAATTTCTCTCTGGATGGTGATTCCATCGTAGATGATGGTTTATTTGTTCTGTATAGGGTTACCCTCGTTGGTTTTTGTAGTAGTAGCCTAGAAAGGAATTGATTTCGAAGAGAATTCTGATGATGATCTTCAATCATGGACCATGGTCAGGCTGAGGAAATTTTGTTGGATGTTATGATAATCCGGTTCAATTTTTACATGCATCACAGTACTGTTTGTGAATTGATGACACCCCTGTGCACACTAATCCTGCCTTTACTTGTTTCAAAACCACCCGCTTTAAAAGTAAAAAAAAGGGGCATGATCAAAAGACGCAAAATGTGCGAATAAAAGAAGCTTCTGTTTTGTGAAACAAGCTTCAGGAAGGAGATAGCTTGTGACTTATTAACGCCTAGCTCTACTTTACAATATCCATCCAGTCCTGAAGTCTTTGCCATTGGCTTGCAGTGATACCTCTATTGGGGTTGCAAGGGATGCATTCAACACGTTCTTCAGCGAAACGGGTTCAGGGAAGCACGTTCCAAGGGCTTTGTTCGTCGATTTAGAGCCCACTGTCATCGACGAAGTGAAGACGGGGCCATACCGTCAGCTCTTCCATCCAGAGCAGCTCATCTCCCACAAGGAAGACGCTGCTAACAACTTTGCCCGTGGACACTACACAGGTGTGATATACCGTGCTTCGACTTCAGGCATTTTCAAAAAAAAAAGAGAGTTCTTTTTATCATTTAAAATGTAAACTTATATAAGAGAATTCGGTCATTGTGGTCGGACTCTATTATGGATTTCTGACCGTATTCTCCATAGGTCCCTCTTAGATCTTCTTCAATCTTGGATTAGGGAAGGAGATATTCGTGACTTCCAGCTCAAAAGCATTATATTGAAATTCAGCATACATAATGTGTATTTGAAAATATCTAATCGATTTATTTATCTATTAGAATATATTCGCAAGCGACATTCTAGAGGTATCCATAAAGGGGTGGATGTTATAGGAGCCAGAATCCGTAATTTTAATCATTCTATGCTGAGGTACTGCTCATACAAGGAACAGTATTTCTTCTTCATCCTTGGGGCAACTTACTTCAAATAATTATCATGCCATGCTTGGGAAGTCCTATGCTACTACTAATACAAATCCTGTTTCGGGAACCGGGGACATCTGAAGTCTTACAATCTGTTTTTGTGCTGCAGTTGGAAGAGAAATAGTTGATCTTTGCCTTGATCGAATAAGAAAATTGGCAGACAACTGCACTGGTCTCCAAGGTTTTTTGGTTTTCAATGCTGTTGGTGGTGGAACTGGCTCTGGACTTGGTTCTTTGCTTTTGGAGCGCCTATCAGTAGATTATGGTAGGAAGTCAAAGCTCGGGTTCACCATCTATCCTTCACCGCAGGTATCGTTATGGTTATGTTGCCTTTGTCAAGTTGCTTGAAGAGCTACGAGAAAAATATGTTTAATCGCCATTGTAATTGAGCTCTCTTTGTCAATGAGTGGAACTGTTCATCTCTTCTTACCTTTTTTGAAAAGTTATCTCTTCTTATCAGAAGACATAGCATTCATACAGGTGTGCCTCCTTCTGGAGACTACATCGTTCTATCATTAACTGGAACAATAATTTCTTCATATGATCTCCTTGAGTAGTTGTTAAGAATGATACCATGTGAGGCCACTTCTCTCTAAAGAGGAGCAAAGATGTGAGTGGATAAGTATAAGCATCTTTGCCATGACAGCAGGGACAGCTCACAATTGTCCTCCTTATTGCCTACATAGAGGAACATAGGACAATATCTCATCTGTATACTTGAGAGTACAGCGAGAAAGTTAATTGTGTTGTGACTTGTGAACATACCAGTAATTCACATATCTAGCCATAGACACTGACATGCCCTCTCCATCTGATAATAAGCACCCTATGAAGAAGCTGCACCTGTCAATGTTTAAGTACAAGTACCCTGTGCTGAAGCCATTTCCTGTTGCAGATTTCAACTGCCGTCGTCGAGCCTTATAACAGCGTGCTCTCGACTCATTCTCTGATTGAACACACCGATGTTGTCGTGCTCTTGGACAATGAAGCCATCTACGACATATGCAAGAGGTCCCTGGACATCGAGCGCCCGACATACACCAATCTGAACAGGCTTATATCTCAAGTTATATCATCCCTGACCACCTCGCTGAGATTCGACGGAGCGATCAACGTCGACATAACCGAGTTCCAGACCAACCTTGTGCCGTACCCCAGGATTCACTTCATGCTCTCCTCGTATGCTCCGATCATCTCGGTGGAGAAGGCCTTCCATGAGCAGCACTCGGTTCCTGAGATCACAAACGCTGTCTTTGAGCCGTCAAGCGTCATGGCGAAATGCGACCCCAGGCATGGTAAGTACATGGCGTGCTGCTTGATGTACCGCGGCGACGTCGTGCCGAAGGACGTGAACGCCGCCGTCCATTCAATCAAGACCAAGAGAGCAGTGCAGTTTGTCGATTGGTATATGCCCAAAACTCTTGCCAAGTTACATAAGATTGATCTTGATTGTTGTTATCTTCTGACATTGAGATTCAGCAGCACATGACATTTCTCTGTTCTTTCTTTGCTGATGCATGCAAAGGTGTCCTACTGGCTTCAAGTGCGGGATAAACTACCAGCCACCAACTGTTGTCCCCGGAGGGGACCTGGCCAAGGTGCGGCGAGCGGTGTGCATGATCAGCAACAACACGGCCGTGGCCGAGGTCTTCTCGCGCATCGACCACAAGTTCGACCTCATGTACGCGAAGCGCGCGTTCGTTCACTGGTACGTCGGCGAAGGGATGGAGGAGGGGGAGTTCTCGGAGGCTAGGGAGGATTTGGCCGCGCTGGAGAAGGACTACGAGGAGGTCGGAGCCGATGTCCAAGACGACGAGGAAGAAGGCGAGCACTGAGTTGGTTCGCTGGATGCATAGTACCTTATTGTTTGGAGCCAGCCAGTGATATGTGCTTGGGTAGTTGGGTGGCATTTGTTCTTGTACCTGCCGTTGCTCTTCTTTGCCCCCCGTTTGCTGTTGCATTTCTCCTGTTCAGTGATTTAGCAGAGAAAAAACAAGTGTACGATTGGTCGAAGTGGTCTGATGTTCGGTGTCACAGATGTGGGGAAGTTTGTATGCCAGCTTTGTGCGAAAGATTGGATTAGTACATCATAAAAAAAAAAGAGAAATTCGTCAGAAAAGGCAGGGTGTGACTCCTTTTCCTTGTTGCTGCTGTGAAAGCAAAGCGTACTTGATCTCATATTGGGTTGGACTAACTGATTCGTCAGAGAAGTACCTGCTTATGATAAAAGGGGCGAATTTTCATCGGGAACAACCGAGCAAATGAGGCATGGAGGAGAGAGCGTGCAGACCTGCAAGGCTGCGAGTGAAGAGAGACGGCGGCGAGGACCATGGAGATGCGGCGCTGACCACCTCCTTATCTGGCAGCGTCGGCTGCTTCCGGCCCCCGCACTCTAATGCGGGGGTGGCCGGAGACGGGAGGCGAGGGAGCTGGGTGGTCGCGGAGGAGGCCGAGGCGCATCCTATCCCCGGTCCATGTATCGAGGTGGGCTTGGTTGTTCGGATCACGATCGCGATCGCGATACAGTTTCCTTGGTGGGCCGGATCCGAATTAAAAGATGGAAAACTTGATCTTCTGACCTGAAATTCCTTATCTAGCGGATCAACGCATATCTTTTTCCGGGAATGCAATCAACGACGTATGTGTGGACAAATGGGAAATTCTTGATGCATTCAGAAGCAGAAATGGCGGATTTTGTATTCAGATTGTAGCATTCGCCGCCCGGGAGCAAAAGATGGAACCTTTGCGTTACTAGTTGCGTGGGGAATGCTAATATGTGTGTGCGCCACTTCTCTAGGGCGCGATTGGTTAGTGGAATCCTCAAAAAATTCTCAAGAATACTTCATTAATCTTGTAAGATTATCTTATTTGGTAAAACAATCAATAATCTAAACCAGAAATCTAAAATTACCTTGGGAACCAGGTTATCATGATTTCCAGAAACCACTTCCTTATAAAAAGTGGTGTCTATCTTGGATTACCAAGGACAAGAAATCTTTGCTATTGCACTTTTTATCATTTGTTTTAATTTCTTATAGTAAAAATTTGAACCTTTTGAATTCAAAATCCAAATTAAAAAAATTTCTCAAAACATGAATTTCAAAACAAAAAAAATTGATATACGAATCCTAAATTTCAGGATCATAAATTAGGCAATTTAAATTGTCAAAAGTCTAAAATTTAAACTTTTGAATCATAAGAATTGAATTTTTCAATGTTGCAATTTTAAATTGTGAAATTCAAATATTAGTTTTCAATATAAAATTTATAAATTTTAACCTTTAAGGTTTGAAATTTCAAATCATGTAATTTAAATTTGTGGACTTGTTGGTTTGAGTTATGGAATATTTGAACTATTATAAAGACCATTTTGTAGTTCCTTTCAAACCAAATAAATATTGGAATCTTATATTATTGGTAATGTGTTACTGGTAATCAGATTGAGGGGGATATTAGATTGCAATGGAATATGAAATTACGCATACCAAACACACCCCTAGGGGGTGTTTGGTTGGATGTCTGTTCCAGATGAGGTCTCATCCCCTTATTTGGTTCGGTAGATGGAACCATTCTATTTTAAACGAGATGGTTCCACCTAGGTGGTTTAGTGGGAAATATTTCGCCCAGATGTTATATCGCATTATTCGGTCAAATCAAGCGAACCACGCCATCCCGAATAGGATAATTCCATCCACCTTGGTACTAGGAACCAAACACCCTTAAGTAACCCAGGGTTCTCCTCCCTCTTGCACAGAAATTTCAAACAAAAATTCATTAAACTTTCAAAAGCCTAACAAGTTTCAATTAATGGATTCGAACTTCCAATTCGAGTTCCAAACTTTCAACTTTCAAATTGAAATCACAAAAACTTTCAAAATTGAAATTACAAAAAACTTTCAACTTTCAATCCTATAATATAACTTGCTTGTAGTGTAAAATCCTATAATAACATCTCTCGAGGAACAGAGGGATTGTCTAGGAATCGGCACGACGATGAACACAGGAGTGCTGTATTTGTTTACACGAGCTTTGTGGATTTCTCGCCTTTGAAAAAAAAAGGCAAATATAAACCAAAAAAAATCTGCCTCGTCAGCACCGGACAAAGCGACGAAGGGGTGAAAACCAAGCCAAAAAGGAGAGGCAGAGGGGAGCCGAAACACCAGTGTGCCGAGGCGGCGGGGGAGACGCACAGGACATGGCGGGGAAAACCGGCGGCCTCAAGGGCGTAGCCCTCATCAGAGGCGGTGGCGGCAGCGGCGCCAACAGCACGGTCGCCGGCGCCCTCCACTTCTTCCATGACCCCTCCACCGGTAATATACCTCCTCCCCGAAACTCTGTGCTCTCTACAGTCTACAGCCATCCTGAATCACCTCTTCTCGCTGATAAAACTGATATAATTTGGTTAGGTTATACCGAGGTGAGGGGAAGGGTCACGGGCCTCGCCCCGGGCCTCCACGGCTTCCACATCCACGCCTTCGGCGACACCACCAACGGCTGCAACTCCACCGGTTCGTTGCCTTCTTTGCGTATCACGGTTGCTTGGTTTGTGATTTAGGCTGTCAAATTTGGGGGGTACTGTTAGATAAGATAGGGAATTGCAACTGTGAATACTTCCCTAGTTCCCTGCAGGTGACTCAACTACCCCCATTTAGGTAGGAGTAGAATTCACATCAGTAGATTCACTACCATAAGGGAAGCGTGGTATTTAAGCTCAGTTGTCTACTCAGTGCTGATCCAAACGCACATACGAGGAAAAGGATTTCCGGGCATTGTAATTCGTTAACAAACTGAACTCTGCAATGAGGAATGGTCAAAATGGCAGGTTTTGTTGCTAAACAAGTGCCCTGTGCGTAATTGTCGGTTCTAAATATATGTGTGTACTACAGAAATTGCTGTCTTATCTTGCAACGTGTCCATCTTGCCTATGGAAAACTACACCTTTGCCGGCGAACAGAACTACTTCAGCAGCTCTTGATGGAATTGGAGCAATCACTTTGCAAAACTTGCAGAGAACATTGCAAGTTCATGTTGGCTGGGAAATAATTTCCAATGAGGAATCGTCTGTTCCTTCTAATTATCGTATTGGACTACTGGCTATTGCCCTCTTTAGATAAGTCTACTAGCGTCCTACCAATAGATAGGACAGTGAGTATGTTCTTAGGAGATTGTAGATTTTTCAGTGCATTTTTTTGGACTTTTGATTTCGGAGTCTTCTTCTTTACGTAATGGCCTTTTTTAATAATTCTTGGAGCTGAGATTACAGCTTTACTTAGTAAGAGTAACACATTATCCTTTTTATTTAAGCTACATACATATGGAACTTGATCAAGGGATCTGTACAACTTCTTGCAAACATCATATTCTAAAGAAAAGGCGAAAGAACAGTTCGCAGCTGCACATTACCCTTTTTTTTTTAAGAAAAGGATTAAGTTCTCAAGAAGGAAAAGTCCGCTGTGTGTACATTTTGTGCTGTGATGATCAAATATCTTTGCTGAATAGGACCTCATTTTAATCCTCACAATAAGTCCCATGGAGCACCATTTGATGATGAACGGCATGTGGGCGACCTGGGAAACATACGAGCCAACAATGATGGTTAGTTCTATGCCTACTCTATGATCCTTAGGCAACTAGTGGTAATAAGTTACTGTCTTTATGAAACCCTGCATTTTAATAATACACCAGTTATTTATTTCAGGAGTTGCAGAAGTCTTCATAAAGGACTTACAGGTTCCGTTGTCTTGAAGGATGTAAAAATATTTGCTTGTTCATCTTAGTATTAATTTTGATCCACTGGTAATCCATTTCTGTTGCTTTATGAAGATTTCACTGAGCGGGCCTCATTCCATACTGGGAAGGGCAGTTGTTGTTCATGCTGATCCTGATGACCTAGGGAGGGGTAAGCATTCTAATGTCACTACTGGAAGATTGTTATAATTCTTGCAAAACTGAAGAGTAGTCTTCCTTTCTATATGTATTCAGTAATAATTTAGATGGAACATCTTCTTTCAGAAAAAAAAATTGATTCACTGTGGAGCAAGTAACTGAGACATTGCCAACTGCTGACTGGAGATGTTATTATGGATATTAATATCGATATCATAATGCTTGTTACTTGAGCATCTTATCCTATTCGATTCATGGCTATTATAGTATCATGGTTGATTATGGGTGACATTGGGTTCTGACTAATTGCTGAATTTTGTTTCTGTTACTCTGTAACCTTTAGTATGGCTAAAATTCTGGTTCATTGCATGACAATGCTAGCCACTTTAAGGTAAAATCATACTCAGCTAATTTGGGAGTACCATATCCAACTAATCTGGGATTTGTTCAAGCCTAGTATTAGTTTATGACTATTATGGTGCGATGCAGTAGGGCATAATTCACTAGAAAGTGTAGTGCCGCATTACAGGATTACATTCGATTTATTAAATGAGTATGATACTATGATACATTCAATGCTTTCATCCAATTGGTTTTCTTTGCACTTTGTTCAAACTTACCTTTGCTCCACTGCACTTGAAACATCAACGCATTTCCCTTCTTGTTTTCACTTTGTTTCTGTAACAATTGGCAAACTTCAGATTACTGAACACTTGTAGCACCGTTAGCTGTAGGATACATGGACTATTATATTGCAATTTTAATAGAACATTGGGCGGCATGCACATTTTTTTACTGCTCCTGACCATGTTCTTTTAATATTTTGAAGGTGGCCATGAACTCAGTAAATCAACGGGAAATGCTGGAGCCAGAATTGGATGCGGTAAATGCCAGCCTTTTTTTTAGTTTATTGAACTGTAGGAAAGAGCCTGACAGAAATATTAGTACTAAGCGAACATATAAAGAAATCGTTGCTTTGTATAAATGATCCCTCTGATATAGTATAGTGACGGGACTTATGTATGCTTCTGCCAATAACTTGCAGGTATCATTGGAATTCAGCCTTCTGTTTAACAAACAATAGCCAGGGAATTCGTCGTGGTGGTATGTGCGGCGTAGACAAGGAAATAATGATGTTTGTCGTTCTGGACCATTTCAAGACTGTACATTTTGATGTAATATTACTGTCTTCAGTTATATATACAATACTCTTACGATCTGAATAAAAAGAAAAAGCTAGTGTACATTAGCCTGCTGACGATCCTCAACTATGTTCTCAACTTGTCACTAGCTGTCGGCAACTTATTAATGGATGCTGCTTTTGGATTTGGACAGAACCAATGTCTTTGAGCTTCTTTTGGAACAGAACAAAAAAGCAAAGCAGCCTTTTTATGCACTGAATATATACCCCGAAAATAGCCATCTCTTATTCTCTTACGAACCTGCATGGTTAAGGTTCATGGTCAAATGGTAGTTCTACAATGGTATTGGCGTCTCAAATTACTGTGCTTCCACAAGGTAGCCAAGCAAACACACTTCCTATCATGGCAAATCTGGACATGGATGTATCATACTGTTGGTGCAATCACTTCAAACTTTTGTTAGATCCCGCTGCCGAGTGAATTAAAAATGCTCAGCCACTCTCGTTTCAATCAAGCTCCTTGCTGCACAGGAATCATATAGTACCTGACAGCATATGACGTCCTGAACGCCAGCCGGCCGTGATTCCTGCGAGCCGTGACCATCAAAGAAGACAGTCCCAAGACGCGCTAAACACTACTAAGTTTGCAACAGAGAAGCAAACAAGAACGAGAGAACAGGCAACATCAATACGACTTACAATTAGTATTTTAGTTTATGTTAGACCGATAGGATAATCAGAGTTGGATGAATGATATATTCAAATTCAATTTTCACAAATAGTACTCTAAACTCTCACTCCACTAACTATTAGAAGCTAGAAAAATCTTATATACCCACAAAATACTCGTAGATCTACATGGAAGCAAATAAAGTTCAATTCCCCTAGATTGGTTAGACAACTATGGAGAGAGTGGTTGGACCGGCTTGAGAGCTGACGGTCTGACTTCCGGAATCGACCAGTTTGACTGTTGGCTTGGGTGTAGTTAGACCGCACCCCTATTCCAAAACAGAAAATCAGCCTGAGCCAAAATAAAAAAATGGTGCAATCTCCAAAATACATATTCAAATAATTTAAAATTTTGCACACACCTTACTAAGAATATCAAAAACTTAATCTATCAAAAACTTAATCTATCCAAAGATCGCATGAATCTTAACTAAAATTCCAACATTTGCTCAAAACGAGATTACGTTCACATCGAGTAAAACTCAAGAACTTAATATATAACTTGCTCATAGATCAAGGAATTATTTGGTACAACTCTTGCTTCTATCTTCTCTTTTGAATTTTGTGAAGCTGTGACAAACACTCAATTTTCTAAAAATAACCCAATTCTACTTTTTACATGGAAAAGACTCTAAATAAATTAGGCAGGAGAAACAGCCTTAAAATAGATTCTAGTAAGAACCAAACTACCCATTAAAGTTTTTTTTCCCCACGATTGCCATCGAAATACCACTCTCGCGCACGGCCTCCCACCTCTGCCTCCTCTCGGCGCCGCCCTCCTCTAGCCCCCGCTGCTGCCATCTTCTCGGCGCCGCCCCCGCGCCGCCGCCATCCTTTCGGCGCTTCGTCCGCGACAGCTTCCTCCCCCTACCCCGCCGCTGCCGCCCTCTCGGCGCTTCGTCCGCGACGGCCTCTTCTCCCCTACCCCGCCGCCGCTCTTCGCAGGGTAATAATACCCTCTTCCCCAAAACCGGACAAGGCTCCAAAATTATAGCAATAGGGTGTAAAGTTTTGAGTGTTTTGTTGGTTTAGATTGCGGCGTGGCGAAGGGCCCCCCTCCTGATACCAGTGGACGTGACCGCCGCCTTCCTCGAGATGCTGCTGCGGGATCCCTTCTTCCGGTACTTCCCTTGATGAAAAGTTCCAACCCTTCTCTCTTTCTTTTTTTTTGTTGGCTGTGGAGTTGGGGTGGTGTTATATGCGAATTTTTTTTTCTCTCGGAGTGGAATGGCTGGGGATGATACGCTGGAGTCGGAGGAGATGCTCGCGATGCTTTACAGTATGGCAATCATGAGGTATGAAAACTTCTTGTGCAATTTTCGTCATATGTGGTAATGTGTGATACATGGGCAAAACTCTCAAATTGCAATGGGAGTAGAATGGGCTCGTGGCATTATCATGCTGCTAAAAGCAAATCGCCTCTTTTATTGGGTGGGTTCAGATAGATGCCACAGCTTCATGTGGGTCCAGTGAATTTCGTTGAGCGGGAGATTTCAGATTTTGATGGAAGAACACAAGTTTTGTTTTAGGAATTCATTAATAGCTCAACCTGTGGATAATGTAAATTGAACTAGAGCTTAATAGAACTAACTTAAGGTGCCAGTATGCTGTGGGTGTTTGCTTCCTGTTTCTCTGCTTTGTCCTCTAGATTTGATTTGAACTACCATATGTTACTCTTCATAGTAGTGATCCATACCCAGGGCCAGCTCTGCGCCAGAATGAAAAGGGTGCCCAACTTGGCACCAAGTTGCCATCAAGTAGTAAGCAGTACCATAGCGCTAGATGCATATACTACTGAGAATATATATGAGAATCTCTAGTACTTTCATTTCTGCTGTATTTGAGAGTCTGAAAAGTGTGCTTTGTACATTGCAGAGCTGAGTACCTGATTACATTAAAAATTGAATGTACCATTGTATGATCTGGAAAATATTTTAACAGTATGTGCTGACTAATTATGAGGCTTTTTTTTGTGGGAGTATCTATCCTAGACTCGTAATGGACAGCTGCTACTCGAGTTAAATTTTTACCGAAGACACGATTCTTCTACACTTATCTTTTTTTTTCTTCTTATTTCCAGGCTTGTAAATGGTTTTCTGGAGAACCAACATAAGGAAACTGGTTTAGGGTTGACCTCATAGTAATAACTGTGATTGAGCTTTCACTTGGGCTTGTTCTGTTTCTTTGTTTGTCAGAGATAGAAGTTCTCTTGATTACCAGGTCTCTGCCCAACTCCTGATTAGTATCCAGATTTTTCTGGTTGGCCTTGTGTTTGAATAGTAAAGTTTACAATGGTACTAGGCTCTTATCAGTTTTGCTGTTTTAGGTATATGTTGTTTGCCACACTTTGCTAGTTTGCTTCTACGAATTAGGAAGTTCATGCCCTACGGGTGCGTTTGGTTGCCTGCTTTTGGCCTAGCCTGGCCCTGTAAAGTGAACCAGGCTGACTAGGGCCATGCTCACTTCATGCAATATGCATATACATGGAGTTGTTTGATTGGTTGCGTTGGTCTGGCCATGCTCTCTTGATATGATGTTTGGTTGTTGTATGAAAGAAGTTTGTGATGACCTTGCGAGTACTATTATATATTGTTCTGACTTATCATCATTGGTGGCCAAGTGGGTTGGTCCTATATTTACTAATCCAATTGCATTTTCAGGCCAAATCAGAACAAAATTGATGTGCTCGTGGGTAGGGATGGCAATTGTGCCCATTTACCCGTATACCAGTGGGTAAATACCCTAATGGAGCTGGGTATGAGATATTTTCTTTACCCACGGGTATGGAAATGGGAGGAACATTCTACCCGTCGGGTAAACGGGCACAGGTATGGGTAAGCTCCACCCGTACCCGCTCCGCCCGTTTACCTGCGATATAGATTGACAAGTGGCGCAGTCATAGTAATATCTCTAGTTACTATTGATTGTTATAAACTTTTCTATATATCTAATTGCTATTGATTGTTATAAACTTTTTTTGATAGTTATTATATTTCCTAGCAATAGTTGTTGCTTATATGTACCTGTCATTAGTTTAACTTTCAGTTCGAGGGTAAATGGGTATGCCCACGAGTATGGGCGAAGTTTTTCACCTGTCGTCCTTCGCGGGTATACCCGTGGGCGTAAATCGGGGTTACGTGCGGGTATGGGTATGAGCGAGCACTACCCGTACCCACCGCGTCCGATTGACATCCCTACTCGTGGGGATGGAGCCATGGTCCTCAAATGCTTGGACATTTGTCGTCCTCGCCAACTTCTGAATTCGTTGTTAAGAAGACAAAACGAGAAGAATAAATTTTAACATTTATACTAGACTTTGTACTTTTGCTTTCATGACTTTATATGGGAAAAATATGGCTGTACAAATTATGGATGATTGACAATGTGGCTTTTTAGCCTTTTATTGAAGCAGTGGAGTATGATTTTGTTCTTTTCTTTGAATGACTGGATCAAGTAGCAAGGACTATGCTTTGACTTAACATTCATAAATTTTCTACCTACGAAGTCTTGCTGGTGAGATGCCATATGATCTTATTTCTGTGTGTATGGATTTGTCTATTGCACGCTACAAGGTTTTAAAAGAAACAAAAGGAGATACTACAAACTGCAGATCCTCATACATTTCAAGGTTACCAATGCAAAATAGAAGAATGTGTGAATGTTGTTTTATAAAGAACTCGTCCCACTTGCTGCACACGACGCTGTGCACAAACTCTATCATAATTTGTGTAGATATAGTCTTAAACATTTTGATTTTTTTTTCATAATTTCTTCAAAAATTTGAGAAACTTTTTCCCATAAATCATGTATCAATTGAAAGAGTAAGACACATACAAATGAAGTGTTATAATCAGGGGTATCATGCTCTATTTGCCTTTAATCCTCCCTCATATAGTTTCTGGAGCAACCTACTAGCCAAACATTTTTTCAAGGACAGCTTCAGATTCTCGAAGAAATGGATTCTTAGATAATTAGAAGCAAAAGCTAAAAAAAAAAATAAGAATCTGGAGCTCTACCAAACAGGCCCTAAGTATGGCCAAGATGTCTCTAGATGAGTTCTCACATATCACAGCAAACAAAGGCACCTAAAGATTCGTGATCAAAACTTTAGGAACCAGATTTCACTAGAAAGCATCGAGCAATCTTTCAAAATCTCACTATAGTTGGTCCCTAAATGGATAAAATATGATTTTCATATGGCATCTCTATCGCTTATACATCCTCAGAACCCAACAAGATTAAAGGGATGAAGAGAGGGCAAAAACACCAACCAAAATAAGTACAAAATCAACAAGAGCAAGAACACACTATGTATGATGAATAAAATTGATCTATTGTAACTTATAGATATATGTTTTAAAGTCATTCCACCATGGAGGACAGATCTCTCTCTCATACGAGTACTCACCCAAAACTTCCCCTCAAAGAAAGTCTCTCTCAAATTCTAAAGAATGGATGGTTGGTTTGCCACATGCTTCTAACCTATCTCACTCATATAGATGGAGCAACCAATTTACATTTAACTTTAATGGATACTATCCATTAGCACAACCGAAAAAATATGTTAATCACACACACACCGGGTTTACACTCATACATAACTTATGCATACTTCTCAAAGCGCATAACCTTAAACCCGCTAAGTAGCAAACTTTCCATCAAATTAGCCTCCTTAGTGTCTCCTTAACCTAAACTGCTCACCCAACGCCCTCCAAGCGTCACAGTTTTTGTCTCATCGCCGTTTCTAGTATTTTAGTTTCTCCACCAAAAAACGCTTGCTTTGATTGTGTACCTCACCTCTTCCCCGAGCCCAGTCCATGATCATCTCCTTTTTGTAAGCAATCCCCATAGCTGTAACGTGTGGGTTCACTAATAGCTCATGGATTAGCAAGTCTCTCAGTGTCAGTTTCTCCCGATCACGCCTCACTTTCACCAACCACATCATTCGATAAACCCATTGTTCGAACCTTCTCTTCAACATCCCTATACTTCTCTGTGCCTTGCTTGAGTCTAACAATCCCACCCGGTTTTCTTGATCGTACCCTAGCTCATCTCTGAGCCTAGTCCTAATTCATGCTGTTGACCATGGTTAACTCCAAGCTTCTTACAAAACATCAATGACTAAGAAATTATCTCCGGGCATAAGTTTTTCATAACTTGACCTATGTTAGCCCAAACATATTTCATGCATCATGAATGCAACGACCTAAGACTCTAAAACTTAACCTATAACCATTTCCCATAAATTCCCAAAACATTCTTGATCATTTTCAATCAAGGCTTGTCTAACCGGTGGGGTTGAGCACCAGAAAACATCATATCTGGATTTTTGGTTAAATTCTATCTGGTTTCAACATAAAACTCTATTTGAAATGATATTTAGTACAAAGACACCCTTAAGTACACCTACATAAGTGTTTGGTGTCTATTTTTCAAAAAGCCGTATGACCGATCTAACCTTTGTATAGCCACCTGTCTGATCACTGTTGCTAGGCCGATCAGACTAGCCAGTAACCTTGAAAATTTGCAAACTTTCCATTTCCAATCAAGGCCTGTCTGACCACTGGGGTTAAGCACCAGAAAACACCATATCTGGTATTTTGATTAAATTCTATCTAGTTTTAGCCTAAAACTCTATTTGAGGTGATATATAGTACAAAGACATCCTCAAGTACAATTATGTAAGTGTTTGGTGTTCATTTTTTAAAAAGTCATATGACCGACCGATCTAATTGTTCTATAGCCACATGTTTAATCATCGTTGCCAGGCCGGTCAGTAAACTTGAAAATTTGTAAACTTTTGCAAATTTAAATTTTAACTCGATGTGATCAACAATTGACCAACACGTACATTCTGCTCCACAGTTTAGCCTTCGCTAACACTGATACCAAGGTCAGCCGTAGCAAGAAATGCCTCGACGCGGGAAGGCGCCAAGGACGAACCGTGCCCGCCCGTTCGGCCGAAGCGTGCCCAAACAACGATGCACGGCGTCTCGGCCGGACGCGCGCACCCGTCGGCATCAAACTTTCATAAAACGCGACCGGTCGACTCGGCCCGTGAGGAAGGCGTTGGAGCTTCCCGCTGGCGCCGGGCGGGCGCAGCGGATACCGGCGCGGGCCGCCCGCAACGGCGGCTACGGACACCGCCCGCGCGGCTTCCCGACGGCGCCACGGAGAAGCGGCTCGTGCGTGCACTTTTGAGAGGCGACTGGGCGAGTGACTTGAGAGAACAGAAGGAACTGGCGCGCCCTATCCAAGCCCAACGCATCACACACCCTGGGTTGCTCGAGAAGAGCCAATTAACGCGTCCCGAGCGGGCCGGGTGCGCGAACGTTCTTACGTGGCCGCGTCCGAAATGCCTGGACGATGGCTCGGAACAGCCGTGCGCGCGGTCGTCTGCGTGGGAGGGACGGCATGTGGGCGCGGCAGCATTCGTGGGGCATACTAGTATTACTATGGCGTGTCTGTCGTGTCGCCTCCGCTCCCCTGTTGCCGTGGCGACACCGTTGTTGCAGCGTGTGTCCTCTCCGATGCGCCCGCCGAGCAGGCCGACCACTTCTGTGGTCTCTAGCCCGTAGTCCTGTACCGCTGTACGACCGGTCGTAGGCGTTGTGCCTGTGGTGTGAAGGGACTGGTCAGTCCGTGACTTGATCGTATCCGCCTTGCATTTTCCCCTTTGTCCACGATCGAGAGAGCTATTTTTTCCCCTCGTTTGTCAGTCTTAAAATTCATCCGGGCTCTGTATTTCACCTAAAATTCTCTTGCGACAGATCAGAATCACATGCGCCAAGTCTGCGCCAATTTCAGGGTACACCTTGTACATCGGTACGCACGCGGAGCTAGGAAAGAGTGTGACTTTTGTGCATCACTGCATCCGTACACGTTCAGTATATAGTTTTGAAATTCAGATATACGATTGCATGGAGCTCAGGGAGGTAAGACAACAATACAGTCGTACTACGCCTCGAAAGATAATTGATCCTGAATTTCGGATGAACCAGAGCTTTGCCCCCACAGAAAAGACTGGTAGATAGTTTGAAAATGATAGTTTATATTGCCACAAAATTTCGAATTAGTACAAGGCTGCAAGCAGTTCGATCTCAAAAGGAACGTAGAGAAGAACGACAGGTTTGAAAAGAAAGAGCTACTACTAGTAAAAAATGTCATTCATTCGAATTTGTTTTTACTTTTTCATTTACCAGTGTAGTTACCAAGACTGAATTCAAGATGAATCCAATCACAGTGTAGATCAATTATCTTCTTTCTTCTTTTGATAACCTTTAGGTCATGTTGGGATGTTACAGTATTTACAATCCACAGTATTTGAAAACCACAGTTTTCAATGCCTCATCCATAAGATACTACAATTTATTAAATACCATTGTTTTTTTTTTGCAGTTTTGAGAAAAACCAAGGTGCGTTTGGATGTTGTAGTATTTAATGCACTATTTCCCCGGAGAAATAGTGAGAATGATTACATTTAATGTTAAATTTGGCTCAAACTTTCAAAAAAAACAAGGGGAATTTAACAACTTGATTGGTTCAAATGAAATTTTATTTTTTATATAAATTTCAACATATTACCTAAAAACTGATATAGCTAGATTATAATATAAAATTAATAATTTTGAATTTAAAAAATTGGAAATTGGAATCAAGTTTCCAAAATCAAAAGGCACTTAGGCCATGTCTGGATATTTAAGTATGTGAAAACCACAGTATCTAAAAAACACAGTTTTAGGTACCAGGGATGAAATACCACAGTTTGTGAATATGACCGTGAGTAAACCATGACGTGTTTGGTAGTTACAGTATTAATACAGTATTTTGTTTAAAATAGTTGTTATTACGAAAACTTATTAAAGCTATATCCATAGATGATATATGCTTGATCTATGGACATAGATTTTCATAGAAGGTAGATTTTATATGGACCAAGAGTACACGGTCCATGAATCATGATAACTATACTGTACCAATCAGGTCTCATGAAAGCCCAACGTTAAAACAATATCATAAGAGAACAGGGAACTGAGGGAAGTATTTAGTCAGATGCATAGGTACTCGGAGATAACGTAGGGGCTGCATTTGTATACGAGATGAGATCTCTACATCACTAGCACGTACATCACGAGGTGAGGCGTGACTCGGTTTAGAAGAAAAAAAAGGTGGAGAGTACATTTTCAAAAAGTCCAAAAATACTATAGTATTGGGCATAGAACGGTTTATAAAACTTTAGGGTTTGCTCTATCCAAACACCTTAAAGTTTTGGATACCGTATTATTTTTAAGAAACTATGGTATCCGTCAAAAAAAATCTAAAAACACTACTTATCGAAACAGGCCCTTAGATGTACTCAAGGTAATATGAGTAGTGGTCAACATGGCCACAGACCACAGGGCTTATTCAACGGTAGGAATGCTCTGGAAGATCGAGGTCCTTGCATGGAAAGATGAGTTCTGCACACTGGTCTATGTGGATATCGCACGTCACATTATTAAATCCGGCAGTACATACTTAGCTAACCTACGCGCCCACGATACCCAACAGAATTCCGGAGCAGGCGTACAATATTTGGGGTTTCCAGCACGCGGTCCACAAAAAAAAAGGGAGATAAGTTTCGTGTGAAAAGAAGGAATTGTTGAGCTAATTATTTTGAGTTAAAACGCAAATGGAGCGGTGAGCCTTCTCGGCCAAAACCAAAGCGATCTAGGTCAACACGAAGCAGACCCTGCATCTGGATCAATGAAAGCAAACTGGATCATCGTTGCAGGCGATCAATTGTTTTAGCAGCTCGTCGCAAAAGAGGCTGGATTGCATGCCCACTGTGCTTGGCTTTACTAGAACTCGAGAAAAAGAGGCTGTTCACGCCGGCGATTGCAATGCATGCTACGTAGTTTAAACTTCAATTTAGACGGCAAGGAAATGATGTGCTTGGTTGTTCAACTCCGTCGCCTGCTTTGCTTTTTGTAAGCTCTTGTAGGAAAGCTTAAAGCGTCAACTCTGATCATCTCAAAGTAAAACCAACTTAGGGCCTGTTTGTTTCCACTTAAGATTATTATAATCCAGCTTATAATCATAAGTGGAAACAAACAGCCTAAATTATAAGGTAGCTTATTATAATCTAATAGCCCAGATTATTGTAATCCAATAAACTCAAAAAAGGAGCTTATTTCAGCTTATTTCTCACCCTTTATCTTAGGCCCTGTTTGTTTCCACTTAAGATTATTATAATCTAGCTTATAATCATAAGTGGAAACAAACAGCCTAGATTATAAGGTAACTTATTATAATCTAATAGCCCAGATTATTGTAATCTAATAAGCTCAAAAAAGGAGCTTATTTCAGCTTATAGATCCACCTTTTATCTTAATGACCATAAAACTTTAGAAATATTACCCACCTTTGCCATTCATCCATCCCCCAACTCCCGTACCTCTCTCTCAAGGGTATTGTGGTCTTTAAACATTCGAATACAACAATCCATAACTCTGATAATCCAGGCTGCCAAACACCTGACAACTTATTTCCCACCAGCTTATTATAAGTTAGCTTATATAATCCCCCACCTATAAGCTAGATTATAATAATCTTAAGTGGAAACAAACAGGGCCTTAATGACCATACAACTTGACAACAATTACCCACCTTTGCCATTGGGATATTTCCCGAACGCATCCCCTCCCCTCCCCTCGCAGCGCCTCTCTCGATGCCCCTCCCCTCGCAGCGCCTCCCCTCCCATCGCATATCTCCCAGCCGCGACGCCTCCTCCTCCCCGCGGCCGCGCGCCTCCTCCCGCGCCTCCTCCCTCCTCCCCCTGCGCGCCGCCGCCTCCTCCTCCCGCTCCTTCGCGCGCGCCTCCTCCTCCCCCTCCCACCCCGCGCCGACGCCTCCTCCCCCGCTCCCACCCCGCGCCGCCATCGCCTCCTCCTCCCGCTCCCACCCCGCCGCAGCAGCCATGGCAATGACGAAGGAAGGTTCTTGAGGGGAGCCCGGCGCTTCGGCTTCGGATGTCGGCCGAGTGGGAGCCGCACGACCATCTTTGGATTGGGTGGCCGGTGAGTATGGAGTGCTCTTGAGTTGATTGCTCTTTCTTGCGGCTCTTGATTTCTCTTATCGATTCTGCGATTTAAAAGTGGGAGACCAAGAATCGGCTTAGATGATGGCAATTTCACAAAAGAGCGGACTAACCGTGCAATTCCATCCGCTCACTTGGCTCAAGGTGAGATATGTGCGCTGATGCTCTCATATTTGCCGATACCAATGCCGGATGTTTGAAGGACTTTGGCGAGATGATGCCGCACCGCCCAAAAGGCCTTTGCTAATGTTGTAAATGCAATCTCAAGGTTTGAGCAGGTCACCGTGTGCTTAACGCGAGCCAGTGCCGCAAACTTATCTCGAGAGATGCAGATAGGTTCATCTGCTTCATTGTTTTAGTTTTTACCCTAGAGGTTTACCCTTGATATGGTTACGCTTTTGTACTCTCATAGTACGCAAGGGTATCCGATTTGATGAAGCATAACTCAATGTTAGAGTGGTGGAGATGAGCACTAGGCTTGTTTGCAAGGGTATCCGATTTGATGAAGCATAACTCCTTCCGTGATAATATTGCTAATGCTTTATTTGCTAGAAGAGAGTAATTTGTTTGTAAGAGCATATTTGTACGAACATATGATCATGGATATTTGAATAATTAAGCTTTTCTACCACTTATGTATTCAAATTCTTATGTTACTAATGTTTTGCAAGTCCAAACTAATAAAAAACATGTCATAAAAGAATAAATAAGTCACCAAAAAAGGTCAAGGGCATTGTAGTCTTTAAACATTCGAATACAACAATCCATAACTCTGATAATCCAGGCTGCCAAACACATGATAGTTTATTCCCACCAACTTATTATAATCTAGCTTATATAATCCCCCACCTATAAGCTGGATTATAATAATCTTAAGTGGAAACAAACAGGCCCTTACACAGAAAACATAAGCAGAAAAATCAAAAGGTATTGGAAGCGTATACATGTAGGCTCCACGTAATATTACACCTGTGCTTAATTGGTAAAGTTAGGAGATGCTTTTTGTGTTTTACGGAAGTGGCCGACAGTGTTACTGTTAAAGATCAAAAAGGAAAAAACCGTCGTGACACTCCAAGTCGCTTTCTTCTTCTTTCCTCTCAACGTTTGAAAATTTTCGACGGTCCGTGGCCTCGGAGGCCGAGTAGTAGTAACTCATGCATCACTCATGCATCACTATGCATAGTAGAGTGCCCGTGCTAACGCTACGGCGGCATTTGAGGGATGCACATGAAAACAACCAAATGACAACCTTGCAGTGAAGATTACCTCTAGTTGCTCAGCAGCAGAAGACTACCTCAAGTCACACTTATTAAGACTATGTTTCTTAAAAATGAAGTAAATAGTGAGATAGATTAAGACTTATGCCAAAAGAGATTCATGATGAGTTATCATATTGTTGAGTCCATAGCAATTATTATGCTTAAAAAGCAACATTGCCAATAAATAACATCACAGCTATTACATCTTTTGAAGCCACCTAAATCCTCACACGCCTAATAAGTTCTTGTATATCTTCAGGAATGTTGTCTTTAGATTCGTTGTCCTTGTACTTCAACATCTCTACCAAGAATTTGGTCCTCAGTGCATTCCCATCCTGTACGAATTATTACACTTGAATGTCATAAAATAACAATTAATTGTAGAATGTTTTCACCAAGTACACAAAAGATTATTTACTCACAATTGAAAATAATGGTAATCTAATACCATTCCACAAGCGCATAAAGTTGATAACAAAAAAGCCTGTCAGCTTACGCTCACAATTGACAATTATTTTGGAAAGTTTGAGTTTGGTTTGAACATTTTCTGCAAAGTCGTAGCCCATTTTGGGTGGTTGAAAGATCTCTATGACCTTGTTGGCCGTGGTCGAAAGCCCCCAGAGTCATTTACGACCACGTAGTCACTGGTCGGAAGCCAGTCAGGTCGTTTATGACCACGTTGGCCGTGGTCGAAAGCCACCAGAGTCGTTTATGACCACGTAGTCACTGGTCGGAAGCCAACCAGGTCGTTTACAACCACGTTGGCCATGGTCGAAAGCCAACCAGGTCGTTTACAACCACATTGGCCATGGTCGAAAGCTCTCAGAGTAGTTTACGACCACATTGTGGCGTTTATGACCACTTTGGCCGTGGTCGAAGGCCACCAGAATTGTTTACGACCACATTGGGCGTGGTCGAAGGTCATCTGAGAGGTTTACGACCACTTTGGCCGTGGTCGAAGGGCATCAGGACCGTTTACGACCACGTAGTTTCGTTTACGACCACTCTGGTCGTGGTCGAAGGGCATCAGGACCGTTTACGACCACGTAGTGTCGTTTACGACCACTCTGGCCGTGGTCAAACGCAGCTACGACCACGTTGGTCGTGGTCGAATGCAGCTACGACCACCTTGGCTGTGGTCGGAAGTCGTAAGTCGAAGCCACGACCACTGCGGTCGGAAGTCGGCGTTGTGGTTTACGACCACGTTGTGAAGTCGGCGCCTTACGACCACGTTGTCGAGAGCTGAAGGGATTAGAAGTTGGCGCTGTGGTTTACGACCACGTTGGGTAGTCGGCGGCTTACGACCACATTTACGCGAGAAGAAGTCGGCGGTCGAGGCTTCGACCGCTACGGTCGATAGTCGACGCTCTGGCTTACGACCACGTTAAGAAGTCAGTAGCTTACGACCACGTTGTAGCGAGAAGTAGTCGGAAGCCACGGCGGCATTTCGGGGATGCATATGAAAACAAATTTGGTCCTCACTTGCTCTTTTCTCCTCTCTATTACTCGCAAACACTTTGCGTCTTTACACGACTTGGTTGCCTTGCTCGGCCTTTGGTTCTTTTTCTGATTACAGCTCCACGTCTCTATTTATACCCGGTATTTTCAACTTCGTCTCGGGTTTACAAACCGACTCCGACTCCGAGTCTAATACGACTTCTACTCTGTTTCGACTTCGATTACAACCTAACTTTGCATACGACTTCTAAACATAAGATTATTTCCAACATTCTCTCCCTAATCTTCCTGCCGTAGTCGTAACACCTCTTACAACGTGGTCGTAGCTTCCTTACGACCACGTTCAATAGCCTTTCGACCACACTATCTGTTCGTAGCGGTCGGTAGTCGGCGCTCGAGCTTGCGATCACGTTGAGAAGTCGGCGCCTTACGACCACGTTGTAGCAAGCTTCGCCGCTCGGGCATGCGACCACGTGGGTAGTCGGTAGATTTCGACTACGACCACGTCCGACTGCGTTACGACCGCTATCGAGGGCTTCCGACCACGTTTGACCGCGTCTGACTGTGCTACGACTACAACCGACTGGTATCAACCACTTCCGACCGCGTCTAATAGCGCTACCACGTCCGACTGCATTCGACCAGGTCCGACTGCAGCCGACTGAGCTACGACCACGTTCGACCGCTTTACAATGTGGTCGAAGTCTGCCGACTTCCCACGTGGTCGTGGTCAAAGTCTGCCTCCAACTTCTTCTCGTGTTAACGTGGTCGTAAGCCGCCGACTACCCAATGTGGTCATAGTCGTAATCCGCCGACATTCGACCACAGCGGTCGTGGCTACGTCTTACGACTACCGATCGCTTCAGCTCTCGACAACGTGGTCGTAAGGCGCCGACTCTTCAACGTGGTCGTAAACCACAGCGTCGACTTCTACTCGATAACGTGGTCGTAACCTGCCGACTACTCAACGTGGTCATAAGCCACAGCGCTGACTTCCGACCGCAGAGGTTGTGACTTAGACTTACAACTTCCGACCACGGCCAACGTGGTTGTAGCTGCGTTCGACCACGGCCAACGTGGTCATAGCTGCCTTCGACCATGGACAGAGTGGTCGTAAACGACACTACGTGATCGTAAATGCCACAATGTGGTCATAAACAGTCCTGGTGGAGTCGCAACGAAATCTAAAAAAAGATGATGCATAAATATAAGGATCCTGAACTATATAATAAATATCAATATCAGCAAAACAATCATGTGTATTTTCACTCATATTTTCTCAGTGCTACCTCTAACAAAATTTCAGAATTTTCCCTACAACGTAAATGAACAGTGCCTTAACTCCCAAAAAGGTTTGGTATTAATACAATGCAAGGATTCTAAGGATTCTAGGTCACTTGGAAATGGGCAGTAGCCAGTTTCCCGTAGCTACGACCACGTTGGAGGCTACGACCACGTTAAAGGTGGTCGTAAGGAGTTCGACCACGACTGGAGAACTCTAACATTATATTTATTAGTATAGTGCCCGTGCTAACGCCACGGCGGCATTTCAGGGATGCACATGAAAACAACCAAATGACGATATTTTTTTCATAGTTTAAGTTACACGCAATTGTATATCACCATGTATATAATCTGGAAAACACTCATGTATATCACCAGCAAGTTCAGGTCATGAAATTACAAGTCTAGGCCAATTATAATGCATAACAAGGCAATAATAAGTCATGTCTCGCCTGAACCATCTAATTTCTGATTTGCTTAAGTAGGTCTTGGAGTTCTCCAGGGATAATGTCTTTACATTCATTTTCACTGCTCTTCAAAATGTCCACCAAGAAATTCGTCCTCAGTGAATGTGATCGCTGTGCATGGCAGATAATAAGTTAACTTATTAATTTGCTATGTAGTCTACAAAATATACATAGAGAATATTATATGCTCACAGTGTTGATAACTGGTAATCTTACGCCATTCCACGACCACATGAAATAAGCTGCCTATTGCGCCACCTCACGTACAGGAACACCATCAGTAGCTTCTTCAGACGGCTTGGTTGGGTCCTCGTTGATTGCCTCGTTAACGCCAAGGACTTCATCCATCAGCTCATCTTCCGCGGCAATGTCCTCCACATCCTCATCGTCATTGCCACCCTCAGGGATCCGCCGAGTTTTCGGACCATGCTCCGCCCTATGCGTGTCCAGCTCCTTATCCATTTCTTGCATGTTAGCTAGCCCATTCCCTCTCCGAGGGTTACGGGCATTCTGCAACCTTTCCAGCTGCCTCTCAACATTAGACATATATTGTTCCTCGACTTTCTTTTGAAATTGAGTCAGCTCAGCCCTGCGTACAGATTTCCATTCTTCAAATACCTGCAATAATTAACAGCAATTAGGTACATCCACAATGACGGATCCTGAAGACACCTGGTAACTAATAAGAATATATAGGTTGCCCGAAAATATGAAAGGTGAATTGGGAATTCATCTTAACAAAAAACATGCAGCTACAACAGAATTTTGCATGCAGTATTTTGTGTGTGAGCCAATACTTTTAGGCAATGCAATGAACATTGATAAGGGAAACAGATTATAAAGGTAAATATAGCAATATCATGTTCAATATTTGTAAAGATAACAGCCCAACAACCAGCTAGTTATCATTAGTTCCCAGGACCCACCACTGAACCTGGTGGCCCACCAGGTTCTTCTGAGTGAGCAACACTCACCAATTCAAGCTGGTTTTCATTATTTCATTAAAAAAATTCCTAATGGGGAAGAATTTCATAACTCAATGATCTTTTTAGTATTCACAAGGAACCAACCAATTTACAACCGATTGGATTTTGTTAGGTTAAACCATTACCTGGAGTGAAACCATCAGGACTGGTCAAACACTGATGCAGACATGAGGCATCCTTGTGGTTGCCTATTATCTAATTCGGATCAGTTCACACAAACACCACAGCAGCAAAACAGACAATTTTGTGTCTATTTGTAGCAGCAGTCATTTTCATCGTGTACATATGTAGTGTTCCAATTTCCAAGTGAGTTGTATGAGTTAAGTGTAAAAGGAAATGCCGATGGTAAATTATCCTTCGAAAAATGTACAGATTATAAAGTTTTTGGAGTAACTTATGAGTTATGAGGGTAGAAAATACCTTTTCCTTGTTCTGCTCAACAATAGTTGGATCATCAATGATTGATTTAGCTAGCATGTAATAAATAGGTGGTTCGGCTTTTGTCCTGCCAAACACAAATGAAGTCAAACCAGGAACAAATGTAGTTTTATACAATAGATATAGAAACCCATATGGACATCAAACATCAAAATTTGCATACAATCAGAAACGTATCTTCCCTCAATTTAATTGTCAATAGATATAGAAACCCATATGCCCATCCAACTCATCAAGGATCTATGTAGTTCAACAAGCAGTACGGAGAAAAAAATCCTATGGGGATACAATACAAGTAGTGATGAAAATAAAACTTAAAATAAATTATAATTAAAACTGCGCAATAAATAGAGTGCTCCTAGGGCTGAACTAAGACCTCGGGTATCAAAACACAAACTGCAAGCCACCTGAGCTAACTTACATTACTGTGGTATCAGAAGATATATATATATATATATACACACACACCACAGTTCTAATTAGAACACATTATTATGTGAAAGAAGTGGCTGCAACTGAACACCAGTCACTAAATAAAGATTAGAAAATATAGTAGCTGTAAGAGAAATGGGTAATACCTTTCGCTGAGTCTCTGATCTGCGCATATAAGCTTCTGTGTTGGAGAGTTTTTTGTCCTCTTGCTGAAATTTCTGCATTGCCAAGCATGTGGAAGAATCAAGATCCGGATGAATTGAAATATTCACAAAGGTGAACATACCCAAATGACTTATATAGATAGATTATAGAATCATTAGCAGATTTGAACATTCAAAAGTCAGTTGCAATCCTGGAAATCGGCCAAGTCAATCCCTCTATCGGTGTTCAATTTGACTTGAAGAGTGGTCATTCATTTTAGTTGATTAAAAAGTTGTATTCCCATTAGATTTGTTGTACCTATGCTGTTACTATTAGCCAGCAGAAAAACTTATGCTTATTGACCATACAATTCCATGCAAATACGAAGCATGTGCTATTAGTGCAACAGTGGTATAAATTTAGCATATGTGCCTGAAAATGTCAGCCCACAGATCTTCATTCACACCGAACTTGGAACATTCTTCTTGAACACATCATCTCTAATATCCAAATCAAAATCAGGATCTGTCTGCAATAAAGCATAGTAAATTTTTATCAGTTAGTTCTGGTCAACAAAGGGAGACACAAGCTCCTCCACACTAATATAGAAGAATAAAAACAACATCTGTGAACCCACCAAGATAAAAGTAACCATGGTGTTCCCTGAAAACCACTGCAGTAAGTATATGTTACATCCATAATTCCTACCCTCCTAAAACCTACCAGCCACCTGAATTCGACTGCTAGGAAACAAAATTCTGGGCATTGACTTTTTGTTACTTGTTAATACAATGTAAAGTTGCTAGCCATCTACTGCAAAGCACTGCCAGTTTCATGGGATGGAAACTCACATTCCCAGTTGAGTCTTTTTCAAAGGATGTAAGCACAGTTCCTTTTGTAAATGTAACTCCTTTTGCAGTGTAGTAGTTTTCATAATACTCTGCAATTTTTTGGTGTAAATAGGCGAGCCACTGCAAATCCCAAGATTCTTTCTCCTAAAATAAGTATAAATTTTAAACACTGTCTGATCAACAACTGAACACGAAGATAGGCAGGTAAACAAGAAAGAAGGTAGTCACAGTTACCTTCTCGAAAGAAACAAGCTCCACTTCATAGAAGACAGTGGAGTTAGGAGGAACCACGGCAAGATCTAGCTTTGTTTCAGTGGATCCGAACGCATGTTGAGGTGGTTTACTATGGGCAAAAGCTGGCAGACCGGATTGGGTGGTGATGGTTTGGGGCTGTAGTTTTGGCATTAGTTCATTTCTGAAAATAAATTGTGCTATTACATGTCTAGCCAGATGTTTACTTTCGTGTTGGTTCGATGCCAAGCAAAAAGTTACTGTTGTATTTGGGTGAAAAGGGAATGAACTCATTATTCAAAAAAGACACAAAAAAAAGGAGATCATCTGAGTATCCCTCCATTGCATATTCGAACAAGCAATAAACAGAACTTTTTTTTGTTGAGTAGTCAAGTACTAAAAACAAATGAACCAAGAGTAAGTTATGACTAAGCAGTTGCTTTGATAAAGAAAAAGGAGCAAACAGTTGCCAGAACACAGTCACAACATTCACTATACCATCACACACTGCGTGCATGAGGGAAAGTTTACCATGACCGGGACACACTGTATCCGAGATAACTAAGTGCCAGAACATACATATGGTAATCGGAGAGTGTAATAGGTACAAACACGCACAAAACAGTGGCATCATATGCTAAACCAAGCAGCAAAGCAAAGGTAAGCTTTATGAGCCCAACTTGGCAACTTCGGTTTGTATGTTAGATCGGCAGCACGATGCATGGCAACAAACTATAGTACTACTACATGGTTTGGGTAACAAAACAACAGCAGTCCTTTACTCCTTTATTGGTGTAAAAATGTAGGCCCATAAGCAGACATATGATTTGCAGGACCTGCTACAATTAGAAAGTAAATGTTTCAATAAACTGCTCAAAAGAAACACATTTGGGAATCACTAATTTTTTCAATTGAAGAGTATAGAATTTTTCAGTTAGTTTATACTACTGGAAATTGATCCATCATCCAACACCCATCTAAACTACTGGCAGAGCCACAGTGAAAAATGTATGTAGTGGGCCACTATATATGTAAATTTATATAAAAAATACATTCTGTACTATAGAAATTTTAAATGAATGGATCTCAGTCACCCCACTGAGATATGTAGTTGCACATTATACCCGGCATATAAAAAATTCTGGATCCACCAGTGAGCAATAGTCAACAGCTTATTTAATTCAGATTTTCAAGTTGCTCAGTCATAGTGTCATTCCAATAGAGCAGGATTGAAAGTGATAAGTTAATACTGAGGAAACTTACTTCCATTCAAGTAGAACCTCCGTTTATCATTAGGACAAGGCGAGAAGAGAACTTGTTGTGGGCTGAACAGAACTTGTCATCCAAGTAAAGCAAGAAGAACAATCCAAACTTCAAGGCACTATCAGTCCTACAAAACAAGTTGCCAGAAAATGTTATTTATCCATATGCAAAAACCAGGAGGAAAGAGACATACCACAATAATACAATAAGCTTTCAAATATATATACCTCATAGCATTATAGAGAGGATGATACCATAACACATATGCACCAGGAACCCAGAGATGAAGTAGATGATTGCCAGCAACCATATCTTCACACCTGAAAATGGATAGACCATTCATAAATAAGTGTTAATTAATTTTCTAGATTTACTAAAAGAATAAATAATAGGTTTATGACAGATTTACTAAGATTCACAGGTTGGCAAGTTCCCCACTTTAACTTGGGCCGTCATTAAAATCCAATATACTCAAAAGTGTAGATCTTCAAATTGCCCTATTGGCTATACTAACACATCATCAAGTAATTAAGTAATCATGATAGTTGACCAAAATAAGGAGATAAGAGCGCATTTATCCTTTTATGTAGCTGCCAACATATAGTATTCTCATAATGCATTCCACTGAGTTGAGACAAAGATACTCCTTTGTAATTTGTAAAATAGAACATTGCTAGTTACTATTAATGGTAATATTATGTTCTTACTTTTGATAGATATAATTTCAGATTACAAACCTCAAGATTATGAACCGTCAATGGTTCCTCTTTTATGATGTTGAATTGCAATGCTGAAACAGCAGCTCCAGGTACAACCACACTTGTGTCAATTCAAATAATAGTGTGTCATCTTCATCACCTGATACAAACCAGCAAAGGGACAGCGTCAATTGTCCTCAACCTGAAGATCGACAGCAAACAGTTAGCACGACTACGTTTCTTGTGAACAAATAACAGCACATGTGGGCAGTTCAGTACCCAAAAGCAGGGAACCATTGGAGCGCGGAGTGGTAGAAGAACCTGACAGAGGAAACAATACAACCGGACATGACAACTCATTACTTTGGATGGAATGGAAATGAAGCCAGTTGTAAGATACATAGTACTTGCCAGCGTCGACGAGGATGTTGGAGGTGCCGGACGGCATGGCGTGGTGCAGGAGGATGGAGGTGTTGCGCCTCCTGTTAAGGTTCCCCGGCTCGGCCGCATTGGTGCATACCTGCATGCAGAGCGGGACAAACAAACAACCAGCATCACATTGAGCATTGTGAGAAGTTTTGCTTATCTCGCGATTGATACGGAGATGGAGGCGGAGGGTACTCATACGGGGCAGCTGACGCGCGGGATGCCCTCTCTGGTGCCCGTGCCGAGGAAGATGAGCTCCGACTGCGTCTGCTTCTCATGATCCGTCGCCGATGCGGGGTGGGGAGGAGGAGGAGGCGGCGCCGGCGCTGGGTGGGGGGAGGAGGAGGCGGCGCGGGATGGGGTGGGGAGGAGGCGGCGGCGCGGGGTGGGGAGGAGTAGGAGGCGGCGCCGGCGCGGGGTGGGGAGGAGGAGGCGGCGGAGGAGGAGCGGGGGAGGAGGAGGCGACGGCGGCGCGGGGTGGGGAGGAGGCGACGGCGCGGGGTGGGGAGGAGGAGGAGGCGGCGCCGGCGCGGGGTGGGGGAGGAGGAGGTGTGCCGGAGCAGAGGAGGAGCGGGGGAGGAGGAGGCGACGGCGGCGTGGGGTGGGGAGGAGGAGGCGAGGGCGCAGCGGCAGATGAGGGAGGGGAGGCGGCGCGGGCGGAGGAGGGAGGGGAGGAGGCGGCGCGAGCAGAGGAGGGAGGGGAGGAGGCGGCGCGGAGAACGGGGGGAGGAGCGGATCTCGTGGGGAGGCGGAGCGGCGGATGAGGGAGGGGAGGAGGCGGCGCGGAGAACGCGGGAGGGGTACTGCAGATACACGAAAGGATGACCGTCTGATATGGTTGAGTAAGGAGAGAGAATAGATGAGAGTTAATCTGGTGCGGACGTTTTTAGGAGGGTGTAATTCTGGGTGCATATTGTGGTGTGAACGTAGTTAAGGTCATGACTGTGGAGCAGGTAATTGTTGGGTGGATGTAGGATAATTTTAACTGGTGGATTAATAGTGTAGATGGAAACCGGCCAGCTCGGACGTAGTGTAGTGTATTCTTTTTGCTACGCCGATGATTTATAATTGCAACGGATGGTTTTTAGCTATGAACATTTGTACAAATGAATCGAATACTGATAAACCGTTTTAAAATAACGGTGAAGAAAACATCATATTTATTTATTCAGAGGAGTCATAAATGAAAAGAATGGAGGCATTGTCGCGTGCATGTTTGAATCGAGCCCATGTCGCAGTATTGTAAAAACTAAAAAGTTGGTATTTTACGCCTCATTTTGAGCCAAGAACATGTCTGATCAAACAGATAAACAACCAATCACGGAGAGAAGTAAGTGGTGCAGAAAGGGATCGATTTTACTCACAATTTTAGGGCTGTTATTTTACACGGGTTCAAGAATATCATAGGCAGTAAATACTTGGGGCAAATGTCGGCAAAAGATTAACTTAGCACAATATAGCATTGGATTATGTTGTAAGTTGTATGGAGAAGACGCCCGCTTGGATTCAATGCA
Source organism: Dendrocalamus sinicus (assembly GCA_036346575.1). Taxonomy (NCBI): domain Eukaryota; kingdom Viridiplantae; phylum Streptophyta; class Magnoliopsida; order Poales; family Poaceae; genus Dendrocalamus; species Dendrocalamus sinicus. The sequence continues at coordinate 27,924,802 of CM070658.1, forward strand.
GGAGCACTAGATCAGATCCTCTGATGGTGGTGGTGGTGCTGGTACTGGTTGTGGAGCCCGGAGTGCCGGCGCAGCGACTGCTGCCCCGGCTTCTGCCTGAACTTCTCGTCGACGATGGCTATGAGCCCGCCGAGCGGCGGCCGCATCTTGGCGCGGTACGATATCTCGTCGTAGGGCCGGCGGTAAAAGCGCAGGAACGGCTGGAAGGACTCGCGCTCGCGCTCGCCGCGGCTGGCCTGCTCGTCCTTACGGAACGTGAACAGCGTCGACGGCGACTGCAGGAACGACGGCCGCGGCGTCCGCGGGTACTGCTGCGGCAGAGGGATTTTTTGTCCCTTTGCTGAGGACGGCGTCAGCAGCACGGCCCCGCTGCCGCGCTGGATGAGCGGCGTCGAGCGCGCGGCGGGCGACGCGAAGGAGAAGGAGCGCGCGGAGAGCGGGGACGCGCCGACGAGGGACGGGCTGGAGGTGGGCACCACGGAGCGCGGGCCCACGGACGCTGGCGTGGTGGAGAGGTACCACGGCTTGAGCGTGTTATGGGACGCGGTGACGGAGAAGCGCGACGAGGCCGAACCCACGCCCGCCTTCCCAGTCGCAACCACGGCAGCCGCCGGCTCGAACCGCAGCGACGCCGTCCGCGGGTACGCCGTGAACGACGCGTCCTCCAGCGAGTCCTCGAAGTCCAGCGAGCACACCACCGCCGTCGCCGGGGCCAGCTCGACAAACCGCCTCACTCCCTACACAACAACACGCGATATGGAACGGACAGCGCGCGATGGAGCACTCGTGCAGCAGAATGTGGCATACCTTCCAGAGGACGGAGAACATGGAGGGCGGGTCGATGACGAAGGCGCGGTGGAGGCGGCCGGGGTAGTAGTCGGCGACGATCTTGAGCGTGCCCATGAATAGGTTGAGGGAAGCTGACGCCGACCGGAAAAAGCCTGCAGGAACGCAAAGATTCGATTCGTCGCGTCAACGACCCATTTCCCATGCCATGCTTTCCTGCAAATTCTATGGCTCGCGCTTTGCATGCAGCCAAAGCAGATCAATCATTCTTGCTACGTTTCAAACCGCACCGGCGGGAAGACGAGCCCTCCCTCCCCACTGCAAAAGCGGCTGCCATGCCTGCCACTGCAGCGGTAACTGTGGCCCACCACACACACACACACACACACACAGAGAGAGAGAGAGAGAGAGAGAGAGAGAGAGAGAGAGAGAAAATAGAGGCACGGCAAGGGCGCAGGGGGGAGACGGCGAGAGCAGGGCACAAAACGATACAGCATGCAGCTCGTGCGAAGAGGTCGGGAGCACAGGTTTCACCGATCCATCCGCTCCGCATGTGCGCGCTCGCTGCGACTCTGACCCGTGGAGAAGGTACTGTTACTAGGCTTGTAGGCCACGGCGCATCGCCTGGCCCTTGCAAGGAAATGTCAAACACGACCGCTGCTTCTCTCTCTGTTTTTTCTTTTCTTTTCTTTTCTTTTCTTTCTTTCTTTCTTTTTTTTTATCAGAACGTAACACAAGAAAACGGAGTGGAGATTACAGAGCTGGCTGCTTACTTGCATCGAAGAGGAGGACGAACTGGTCGACGAAGCGGGACATGGATGCCACGGCCACCTCGAGCGTGAACACCAGCAAGCGGACGAACCTAAGGCTAAGCAAGAACGAACGCGTTGTTAGGTCCAACAAGTGGTAAGGAGGAGAAAAACTAGGCAGGGAGCATTGTAGTTAGGACCGTGTTTAACTAGTTCTTACGATTTCTGGGAGTGTTCTTTTGGGTAGTCCTGCCTGATTCGAAAGACCTGCAAAGAGAAACGAAACCTTCCAGTTAGAGCTAAGCTCGCGTGTACATCTACACAGACACGGTACTAGGCTACTAGCTAGTAGCTACGTCTGTGTAAGCGTACCACAACCGGCCGGGCCTCGTTGTCGTGGCCGGCGACGTAGGCCATGCCGTCTGCCAGCTCGGCGGAGAACTCGTCGGCGATGATATGGTCTGCTTAACACAAAGAAAGGAACCCATTAGCCAGTCCCTCCCAACGAAGCACCTCCGAACATAATGCCTACAAGGGTGTACTGTTGCAGAATGTACTTGCTTGCATATGGGAACGAAGCAAATCACACAGCACAATAAATTCGGAGTACAGTAACTTGACTAAAATTCACTGTGCCGTAGGTATCGCTGTAAGAACAGAACCATGGCAGAGCAGAGCAGCGCTGCATTCATGGACAACCCCTTTTGTTCACGTCCCACGGGTTTCAAAAAACAGGACCCGACGGCAGGAAAATCCCAGAAACAAACATGCTTAATGCAGATTTGCTGCCGGAAACAAGAGAGAGAAGCAGAGCAGGAGTAAATGAGGAGCGAGGGGAATGGAAGCAGAACGCACCAGCTCCGATGGCCTCCCTCCAGGACAGGACGGCCCTCAGGTGCCTCGCCGCCTTCTTCACGCTCTCCCCCCGCGCCCGGAGGAACCGCTCCACGCACGCGTCGTTGCAGTACAGCGCCTGCTCGCCACGGAGACCAAACCAGCTTAAACAAAACGATCAAAGACATCCGTGCATATTGCCATGAACAAGCTGTTCCTGCCGAGAAAGTATGCACTAAGCACGCACCTGCTTGGCGGAGAGAGGCGCCTGCTTGCGCAGGGTTTTGCGGACGGTCTCGATCTTCTCCCTGTCCTTGGTATCCACCTTCTCCATGGCCATGGCAGCAACCTTCACCCAAGAGAGGGGAGAGGGAGGAGCAGGGGAGGGTGTGAAACTGTGAACTGTGGAGGAAGTGGGTGGCGAAAGAGCTGAGAGGAGAGGAGTGAGAGAGTATTATTATAAGCGGGGCGGGGTGCCGTCTAAGCGACAGGCGCTCGCGGCCGAGGCAGAGCGCTGACGGCGAAACGGAAACGGACGTTTGCTCGCGCTGGCCCCCATGGTTGGGTCGTCGGCAAACGCTCGTGTTCTTGCCCCGGCCTGGGTGATTCCTAGCGAATCGCGGTCCGTGTTAGCGCGTCCGATTACTAAAGGGGCGCATTTTTTACGCTTTTCTTTACTTTTATATCTTTTTTTAGATAAAGGATATAAAATCCGGCCCCTATATCTATGAGGGATATATACAGCCAAAGGTTACACGAGCTCTTAGACTTAAAGCCTCATAACTGAGGAGCATACAATAACAAGAAAGAGAGCTAAAGGACTATGAAAAAATCTGAAAAGACTAAGCTTCCGAACTTCTTCTCCGTCCTTGCTTTCAACCAAGACCCTATCTTCAACCGACCGTGCCATCCAAGCTTCGGTCTACTTTGCGTGAAGAAGGACCTCCGAGACGACGCCTCCAAAGAGACGACTAGGGTCGCCAACGCCGCCCACCTCACCGAGGTAAGGTTTTCACCTGGAGATCAGAAAACATGAGGGCTGTGGAGTGCCATGACAACACCTTCAAGAAGGAAAATGGCGCCCAAAAGCGTCATCATTGTCGGGAACGGTAAGAACACCGGCAAGGCTTTCGCCAGCACCTCCTCAGCACCCCACGCACTACCCACACACAAAAAAGACCGCCACCACCACACCTGGATATACTTTTATATCTTGAGTATTGCTATACAACATTCGACTGTATTTGAGGACAAAAATAGTCAGATTGATCTGGATCGTTAGATCTTCATCCAACGGATTCATCCATACAAACCCCCCTCCAAAAAAATAACCCCCTCCAAAAAAATGATCTACGGCGTTGGATCTCTATTTAATGACTCAAAATCTGACTGTTTTTGTACTTAAAAATAGTCGAATGTTGTATAGACACTCCCTTATATCTTTGAGTTTTCCATGTTTTCAGGATTTCATCACCTCTCTTTTTTCCCCATCATGAGTACTACAGTTTCATTTAACCTGTAATGTGTGTGGCTATGTGCTACTTAACTCTGTTTGCAATGCTTGTGCCAGCAATAAGATGGTTATGTTGGGAGGGAGACAAACAAACAAGATCTGTTGGTTACAACATTTTTAAAATTGTTCAAAGAGAGAAATTACATTTCTGCATTGATCCACAACTTTTTTTTTTCTTTGAAAAAACGCCCAACATAGGTGTGAACTCATGCAAAAGCTCACAAAACAATACAAAAATTATAGGTATTGAACCCATAAAATAGATAATCACATATTTCCCCCAAAGGGTTGAAGTCCTAGCTCCATCCTTGCGTTTCTACATAGTAACATTCAATTACACATTCCGGTTTTGTTCTTTTGGGACTGCGGCTGATAGTTTTTATTTGTGTTTTTCGAAACGGCCACGAACAACAAATAATTTTAGATTTGAAAAGGCCATTTAAAGAAACTGTATTAAAAATCGTCATATTTATTTTGATTTTTCTGAAGAAGTTTATAAATACTCATTTTCCGAGTATCAAAACGGACTTCTCTTTTGTTCACTCTGCCTGCCTTATCCCTACCAATATTTCCCGCAAAAATCTCCAACACGGTACTGCTTCATGCGATTGACCTACTACTCACTGTGCACGGATCTTTCGAAAAAATCAAAGTTATGGACGTACACGTAGGTTCAGGGAGAGGCCGGCCAGCTACGCCAATAGCACTTTGTGCTATTATTAAGCTTTTTTACCACGTCACGGAAAATAGCACTTTGCGCTATTATTAAGCTTTTTTACCATGTCACGGAAAGCCCATCTAATAGAAGCGAGCAGCATGCAGCATCGATCAGCTGCAGTGAACCCTGCAGGCAGCCTATCTAGTTCTGTTGGTTCGGCAGTGGCATTCTGTAGCGCTCGTGTCTTTATCAATGGTAATAACACTAGTTAATATATTATTATTTATTAAAAAACTATTTTATTAAATAATAAATTTATTAGAGTGTTACAACAGAATAATAATTAGAGATTATTCATAATATTATAACAACATTGTCACGTAGTGCTAAAATCTTTAATAAGATCATAAGTACCTAAATATTATAGTATTAACAGTAACAATTCTAATCTAACTATTAATTATATAAGTGCTAGGAAATATACAACATCGTATTAATATACCCTGAGTGTCGCGCTTGAGCTGCTAGTAACTCTCTACTCGTCCCATGTCTCATATAAGTTGTTCACCTCATACAGGTCGTACTTAGGATCATCTCTCTTCCACTCGGTATAAACAGGGCCGTACCTACGATTTGGAGGACCCTGAACGAAACGTGTGATGTGACCCTAAAATTCGAGAAAATAATATAACGAAAGTATACTTTTACTTAATTATAAAGCTTCAAAATATACGTTGTTCTTACACTACTAAGAAGTAAGAACATATCAAATCTTAATGCTAAAACAATAAAAGTAGTACTCAAGCAACAAACTGACCGGACTGCCGGCGTCGGCGTCTTGGCGATGGTAGGTGGTGGCGCGGTGCCGGACTGCCGGCGTCGGCGTGCCGTAGAAGCGTAGCGCAGTCCTAGCAGCAGCGCGAGAATATGCTTTGCGGCACGGGGAAAACGAAACGTCGCCGGCCAATTCTCTGTACGCATGGGAAGCCAAGGAGTCAAGGATCCAAACAGGCTGGTGGGCATGGCGGATGGCCATGGGCCTTACGTTGGGCTAATACTCCAATTAACAAACCAGTGATTGCAGGCCTGGCCGCATCTTAGTTTTTCTATTCAAGGATTAACTATTGCTAATTACTACTTAGTGTAAATTTGGAGGCTCTGTAATTTTGGGGGCCTTGAACAGTTGCCCACCCTGCTCCTGCTAATGTACGGGCCTGGGTATAAAACCCCTCTAGGTAGGCATCCACCACACCGAGTGAAATTCCGGGTTGGCTCACATCTAAACAAGGGAAAATAATAGAAGGGTGAGTACAGAGTACTCAGCAAATATTAATAGCAAAAAATACACTTTTATGATCATGAACCAACGTCTCAATGAATCCATTCTCACATCATACCATCTCAAAATAAATATTTTTATGTTGATAAAAAATTTTCAATTGTTAATTTAGAAATTTACTGATCACTCGCATAACCAGATAAAATCTCTATTTGGTTCCAGTAGCCTACAGTCCTGGAAACAGACATGAATTCACAGTTTATATAACATTGCACAAACTTGTACCACATTACCCATAGTTGCTCTTATCTTTGTAGTGAATGGTTCTTCGTATTTTCTTAAATATAATGCCCAAATCAAAGCACATTACTCTTCCCTCTATGTCTGTATATTATACCTCTACCTAGCTAGTTATAGTCGTTGGCTTGGGACGGTTTCTTACTCTCACCTTGATACCTACCCCGCTATAAGCTAGTCGTTGGTCAGTCTAGACTCACCTTAACCCAGCACTCCACATCATTAAATATATGTGTTGGGCTTATCATTTATGGCCCTGAGTCTAATTGAGACCTCACCCTGTTTCATCCCTAGATAAATCTATACATCTATTATGGAGGGCATAATAATTTTGATTGAGTTACTGATCCTACCTGTCCTACACGGAACAATGGTTGATATGACCAATATGGTCCAATACACAAGTGGAAGTTTGTAAGTCCTTATATTTTACTCCAATGCAGAGGGTCCTGACATTTCCTTTATCACCTTCCCAAGGCACTCTTACCTACCAATTACTTATACTACAGGTCAACTGCTCTATCAATTGAGCCTGCCATTCCTCTTTCATTTCTTTCACATAGCATTCATTCGGGGTTAAACAAAATTTTATTTAATGCAAGGTGATAATACTTTAGTAGGTAAATAATCTGTTTTAACTGAAGATAATATGATCAATATGATCAAATGTGCGCTTACCTGCAAGTTGGTCGTAAGTCTCAGTCTCAAGTGTGCTTGGGTGAAACCCTTCCTCTAGACCCATTTTGTTTTCTGCATTTAGGGTGAATGCTACGGTTTAATATGCAGACATAAAAGATATACTATGTCGGTGCATTACCGTGGAGATTTCCCTAGGTCAATTTAGCCGATTGTTATATTTATAATTAAATGCTATCTTATATCCATCATTCATTGCTATTTTACTAATATAAATTATTCTATTATAGTATCTCGAATAGTTCTACCTGATTTTTGCAAGTCAGATACTATTTAGTTGATTATAGATGCAATTATATATGTATACGTGTACCCAAGTATATGTGTGTATATTCTACCCTATCCTCCCTCTTCTCACTACAAGTCGAATGGGCCTCACCCCATTAACTCCCGTCATCTCTCTCTCATTCCCTTCCCTCCATTCCTCTGTCTCATTCTCTCCTCATCCAACTAACACCGCCCTATTGCCTCTCGTGGTCACCCCCTTCACCAACTCCCAGTTGATGGTGTCTAGCTTCCTGGTGAAGCGCCGTCATCCTTCCTCTTGGCCAGCCCCTCTCTCGTGCTCTACCACCGTGCCTCATCCCTACCTCTACCCGAGTTGCAGATCCTATTAGCTCCTATCCAGATCAACTGCTGGTGGTCCCAGGGCCGCTGCCTAGACTCTCCATCAGCCAGATCCAGGGCCTGACGCCTTGGATCTACTCCAGCTGCTGGGATGCGATGCTTCTTCCTCTAACTCTCATTTCCCCTTTTTCTTTTACTTTTATTTTTGTCTTTTACATTCGATTTACTCTCTGATTTGAAGTTTGTTTTCTTCATGGGTTGAGGTTTATGTGGTGGAGATGAGTGATCCAGTTTGACATGCCGTGATAGGGCTCGGGGTCTCCTCACACGTCGGGGAGTGTAGGGTGGCCAACGGGTGCGCGCGACAGTCAACGGTGAGCACGCTGACTCCATGGCTTGTCTCTCCTCTGGTATACTCTACTCCTCCCTAGCTCTCTCTTCCACTGATCTAGTCTATATGTGTGGATGCTATGATTCTAATGTGATGCATATGAATGTGAGGTTACATGCTGTGTGTGTGTGGTCCGGCGATGGTTATGGAGAGGATTGAAATGAGATGTGGGGATACCTCTGTTGGATGATGTTGGGCTCAATTTGGGGTAGAACTAGGGCTCAGTTCCTCCTAGCTGACTTGCATGTGGCTCTGCTTGTCTCTTCCTCCTAGCTCCGCTCTTCCTCTTCATCTGTTCATCCTCCTCCTGGGTCTGATGTCCTCCTCTGGTCCAGTCTCTGTGCTTCACTCCATTCCCTCTTCTCCTCAGTAATGGGTTATGGACTTGGATGAGAAGGAGGATGGATCTGGCGGTGAGGTGGTTGGCTTTGGTTAGGGCTATGGATGGGGTGTGAATGCTAGACTCTCACTCTTCCTTTGTTGGTCTCTCGTCCAGTCTTATCCTCTTTCACCTGTGCCTCGAGTGAGCTGGGCTTTGGGAGATTTGTACTGCAGCAGTGCTGGGCGGCTCTGGTACTTTAGTAAAACAGTGTTTACTGGGTCGGTTGGCAATGTAAAAGGAATTTGGGGAAGATTCAGATTTATTTTTAATGACGAATGATGAAACTCTGCATACGGCTACGAGATGTGCCGATTGGCCTCGGATGGTTTGGTATCTCGATGTGTGAATCGCCCATTTTTATTATTCTAACGAGGGCTCTGACGGTAACTTTGCTTTCATTTCTTTGGTTTGTTCAGTCTTTTTTTATATCATGTTGCTAGTTCTTCTTGTAATTATTAAATGTTAATTACTCTAGCTTGTGCCAAATTGGAAGGTTCTGAAGAGTGTGGTTAATTGTATAGCATTAGTGAAAATGGTGTATTTGTGAATTGTATGAATTTTCATTGTATGAGTTTAGTGATATAATCTTGAGAAATGTTATTTGTAGTTGTATCCTTTTTTTTACTTAATTGCTATTTTGCTTCAATTGAATTGTTGTACATTTTAAAGATTGAAATGGGCATTTAATGTCTTTGTTAATTATACTATTAATTTCGTGTTTTAAATCTCAATGTTAGCTAGCCTACTCAATTAGACTGAAAAAGGCGACTTATGATTGAAATTGCATTGTGACTAGCTGAAATAACACTATAGCTGATGGTGGCTTATTTGGTGTAATTAAATTTTAAAAATTAAAAAATAAAAAAACATATTAGCCCATCACGGACAATACAAACGAATGCAGAAAAAAGAACCAGCAAAAAGCTAAAAAGCCAAAAAAAATTGGAAAAAAACAAAATTTAAAAATAGTGAAAATAAGTCAAAAATTAGAAATTCAAGCTAAAATGAGCGAGCCCTTAATACGGGGTGTTTCACATTCACCCCTGCAAGAAGAGAGGCGCAACTGGCTAACTTGGCTAGGGCTGGACAATTAGCTTGAGGCTTGCGAGCCTACTCGGCTCGGGCTCGGGATTTTTCAAGCCAAACCGAGCCCGGTGTCTAGCTCATGACCAAAACGAGCCAAGCTCGAGCTGCTCACGAGCTGCTCGTTTGGCTCGTGTGAACTGGCCCACGAAGACCCAGTCCAGTCGGCCCAATCCGATTGATGTAGATCCGTCTTGATCCGATTGATGTTGCGAGTCGCGAAGTATCCCACACGGGACACGGCCAACCCTAACCCTTCCCGATCCTTCCCCAGATTCTACTGCTGTAAACTGTGATGTTTTCATGTAAAATTGTAAATTGTGAACTACTACTGTTTGTGAACTTGTGAACTGCTGGAAGTTTGTGAATTGTGAACTGCTACTGCTGCTACTGTTGTGAATTTGTGAACTGCTACTGCTTAGCTACTACTAATTTTGCTTTGCTACTGTGAATTGTGAGTTTTCATGTGTTGTGTTCTTTGCTGCTGCTACTGCTCAGCTGCTCCCAGACTTGATTCTGGCTCGTGAGCGCTCACGAGTCAGCTCGAGTCGTATTTTGAGCCAAGCTGAGCCTCTCTCATAGCTCATTTTTAAAACGAGCTGAGCCGAATCTACTGTTTACACGAGCCAAAATGAGTTTGGCTCAAGGCAGCTCGGCTCGGCTCATTTTTCACCCCTAAACTTGGCACTTGAGCTCACAAGACAGCGGCAGCAGCAGGGAGACGACGATGCATGCGGCTTCTGTTCGCACGTGGGGGTTCGCAGTGCTAACCGCCAAGGCAGGAACAGGTTCCGTGTGATCAGAGGTGTCCATTAGCGTTCTGTCCTGGATTAGCTACATGTAGCTGCAGCGCGGCTGGATATATGTACGCGCGCATCGGCGCGCGCGTACATATGCATGCATGCCCTCGTCTCATACCAAACCTCCAGCTTCGGCTTGTGATCTCGAGGGACCGTGACAATGAGAGCTTTGACAACGACGGGAGACGTGGTGTTGGGTCACAATCATTCCTGTGATCTCGGACATTACCAGACTACTCTATTTCGATCCATGTCTTGCTGTTTTGGCAGCTTGGCTTTGCTGCGCCACACAACGACACGGACACATTTTGCTTCTTTTTCGCTTTAGGCTTATCCGTACGCCATAGCTGTAGGTCTAAGAAATTTAGACATTTGTAGCACTGTTTGCCCTAAAAAATACCAAATATAACCTGATAAACGAAAAAAATTCTATTTTTGGCCCCCTATGCGACCGTGGGACTACGGAATGATGACACGTGTTAGTCATGCGGTTCAGGACCGCATGACTAGCACTGTAGCTTAATCGTGCGGTCTAGGACTGCACGATTAAACTATAGCATGCAGCGGTGCGGTCCACGAGCGTATGTATTCGGGAAGAAATGTGTTGCCCGAGCGCACGACTTAACCAAAATTTCCGCCCGCGCTTAAGAAAAACACACAGAGCAGAAAAAAATACTCGGCTTAATCGTGCAGTAATCGTGCGGTCGTGGACTGCACGATCACTATAGTTGGCTTAATCATGCGGTCCCCGACCGCACGACCACTGTAGCGCTTAATCGTGTGGTCCGGGACCGCATGACTGCCACGTGTCATGCTCGGTAATCGTGCGGTCGGGGAGGGGACTATATATGGCATTACGGTGAGCATAGAGCTATATTTGGAATTAACGTGAGGAACAGTGCCAGATATGTCTAGATTTCTAGGTCTCACGCATGCCAGCTCAACCTAGCTCACAGGGGAAGCAAGGAACCCAGGTGGTCCTTTGATTCTACTGTTTTATCTAGAGAAAATGAGGAAAATTTTAGATTTCTTTGTTCTTTCCATTTTACAAGATTGATACTACTAGGTCTGTTCATATTAACTTTTGCTAATGATTTTTGGTTTTAGTTTATGAGTGGTAACAACTTATAGAGGGTTGTATGGAGAGAGAAACTCGCGTGCAATTTTTGTCGATGTAAATGAAGTCACTATAGTGTGTACTACAATCGACTGGTAGACCTCGTATTAAAAAGACACTTCGCTTAAAAGCTAGGTACCGTAGAAAAACAACTTTTAGAAACCAATATAGGGCCTGTTCTTTTTATCTGCGACTTAAGGCTTTTGGCTGAAAATTTTGAATTTTGGCTGTTTATGGTATATATTACGGAGAGATCGATACTCATTTGCGATTTTAGCTGGTACAGATGTTGGGCTTTTAACGTGTACTACGTTTAATTTGTAGACCCCGTCTTGAGAAAATACTCCGTTCAAAAGTTAGGTACTGTAGCGGCTGCAAAAAGCCGACCGGTTTGTTGCCTGCCGAACAGGCCCATAAACAGGGCCAGTCTCTTCAGTACTTCTGAGTTAAATTAATCTTTAGCTTGTAGAGTAGCATATATGTACGTCAGAGTTTTGGCTTGTAATGTCGTCTCAATATATTGCTTGCTTCCGCTGGCATACAAAGAAATTCAAGGGAGACGATTTGGACAAGTCCTTATCACTTGATCAGTTCAGTTTCATGTGCATGGGGTCCCCATCAAAGTATTTGTAAATGAGCGCAACTGTACCTGCAGATTGGAACGTTTAAACCTCAAACTAATTAAATAGTGTTGCCTAATCACTTTTGGTTGGTTGATCTTTAGAATGGCAGTTGATTGGGTGAACAGCAATGATACATCAGATGATTAATTCTGATCCAAGGTTGCCTAATGATTGTTGATAATTGGCAATAGAGGTTGAAACTATGCATTCTTTTGGAAAGAAAACAATGGCGGCGTTTTTTTTTCAAAATGTGTGCTAGTTTGTGATGAAAAGCCGGTTCGATCCACGCGATTCCCAAAAACACATCTTGCGATTAGGCTACTCACCTTAAGAAGAAGCCATCCACAAGCGACAGAAAAGCGCCAAAAGAAAAGCCAAACAAGCCGCGCGATCGACGAAGGCCTTGTTTTTTGGACGCGGCCCATGGCTTTTGTCGTTTTTTTGATATTAGAGTGGTTGGTGAAGACCGTCGACATGAATAATACATATAATTTTAGATTTAGTATGTCGTTTGAAAATTTTGCATCAAAAAATCATCGCTATTTATTTTGATTTTTAAAAAAATCAAAAGCTAAAAATAAAAAGTCAAAAACCCAATGGCCGAAGCCCGGTCGCTGAGAAAACAAAAATGACAAGAGCGGCACTACGTCCCTCCTTAACCAAACCTCCCCGTGACAGTAGTCGCATGCCCAAACTCCAAACCCACGCAGCGGAAGCACGCCTCTCTCGCCGCGACGCGCGCGGCCGGGGCCGTGCACTACGGAGGCGCGCAGCCAGCGCGACCGACCGGTGGATCAAGGACTCTCCGCTCTTTTCACGGCTCCCGAGGAGCGGAAAGGAAGAAACCACTCACCAGCGTGCGTGCTTGCATGGGCGGTTGACTAATGGAGGGGAGGGGAGGTGCGCGGTTGGAGGCGAGCGCGGCGTCGTGTTGCGCTTGGTGGAATCCCAGGGAGCTAGAGGGCCCGACCGACGACACCGAGAGGTGGTGCATGCGGTGCCCGTGCCGGTGCGGTGTCTGACCCGTTGCCGATGGCTTTGGCTCGCGCTGGTCAAAGTTTAGTTAATATTTTTTTTGCCATTTCATTCTGCAGATTGGTTTGCACCACAAAGATGAATATCTTGTTTTTCTCTTTAGTTGTCATAGATTAGCGAGATAAATTTGAGTCGTACCGTGTTATAATTCTTTAAGGAAATCTGTGTTGTCACAGGGCGGTTGTTTCCATCGGACTGTCACTCATGGGGATAAGAAACTGACGACAATAGTCAATCCCACTCTGCTGCCTGCAGGCTGTACTTTGAGTTCGGCTCAGATTTTGTACAAGCATTTCCCATTTGAAGGTTATTTTACGCTCGCTAGCTACCATTTTTCGTACTAGTCACATGGGCGCCACATGCATTGACAATAATTTCCTGCTTACGTACCGTTCCCAAAACTGAACTGCTGACGCTGAAGTCCTCTGCAATGAGACGATGGAAGAATAATTAGCCATTTTCAGTCAGTCCAAATGACACACTGCACTCCACTAGCCAGGTGAGCATGCATGCATGCATGTGACTTCAGTTATGGTAAGTCTGGAACCGCAGCGTCAAAAGTTGTCAAGTAAACAATCAGCATTTTCCACTAAGTCATTGACCATGTAAAAAAGCTACAGTACGAAAAAAAATCAAAAGTCTTAAATTTAAATCCAAATAAACACACCCTAAGATCAGTTGACTAGGAAAGCAAGTGCTTCAATTCCCAAGCTCCTTCTATCACAAGGAAACGTAGTCGCATTCGTACTCGTACATGCATACTGCATAGAGAACCCTACGAAAGCATCGATCAGGTATAGACCCTGTTCTTTTTAGCTTCTAAAAGCTGTTTTTCGGTTTTTCTACAGTAACTAGCTTTTAAACAGAGTATTTTTTTAAGATAGGGTCTACTAGTTAATTATAATACATACTTTACTGACTTTATTTATATCAGCAAAAACCGTATGTGAGTTTCTGATACTCTATAATCTCTCGTACAAACAGCCAAAAAGTCACAAGCTGTAGCCAAAAGCCATAAGCCGCATCCAAAAAGCACAGACCCATAGTTAGCTACTACATTCTTCTTTGGTCTTTCTCAAAGGCTAGCCAACAGTTCCTAATTGAAGTTCATTTCGACAAATTGCGCAAAAAACCGAATTAAGAACCGAGCTTATCATGAAGCCGGACGCTGCGTAGCCATTTCGTTTGGAATATTCCGACTCTACATGCATGAAGGTGTGGAACTGTAGATCGAAGAGATCGACTTGCGACTGCGAGAGGAGTCCTACGCTCGATAGATAGATGAAGTCGTGACTCGTGGTAGAGGCTAGAGCTGCAGTGCTACTGCTGCTACTAGTATATCCATGGCCATCAGGGGCAAAGGTCCCCACAAGTCAGTAGTATATTAATTAGTATCAGAGAGAGAGAGAGCAAAATAGTAGCGCTTTTGTTCGCTTTTGTTCGTTTCAGAGAGACCACTAGGAAACAATCATTTACGGGTGGACCACCGGAGATCACGCGCAATGTCGGATGTGGGGCCCACCCGCCTGCCCTCCTCTTCACATGCTTCTTTCTCCTTCCCATGCAAAGCTAGCCATGTAACTAGTGGAGTAGAGCTACTATCGAAGTAGTGTTGATGTCTAGCTAAGCATCGTCCTTTGATTTAGGCCATGCATCACCAGTGGCGAATCCATCGGGTAGGCTTCATCAGGCTGAAGCTTACCCTCCACCGATTGACCGACCCCCCTCCTGGCTCCTCCGGCTTGACCCTGCGGGCTGCAGCTGTGGCATGCCATCATGCCATGGTTGGCGTTGCTGCAACCTGCAAGTAGCAAGCCGGCAAAGAAGAAGAGCAAGGCCGAAGAAGCAGCAAAGCCAGGCCCAATTCACGTCCGTGGCCCGCCACCCGGCCCACATCCCCACCAGTACTCTGTCCCCGTGTCCCAAAATTCCCCAAATCCCCAAATCCCAAAATCTGGAGGCGCCGAGGCAGTGAGCCGGGGAGGTGCTGACGAGATCTGGAGGCGCCTAGGCGGGAGGCCGGCCGGCTCGAGGCCGGAGGCGGGAGGCGCAGGCGCCCGCGCGGCCGCGCTGAGCTCGAGCCGGGAGACGGGGCCACGCGCGTGGGAGGCGCCGATCGCCGACCGCCTAAGCTCGAGCGCCGAGCCGAGGCGGGATGCCGGAGGCCGGTGGCCGAGGCGGGCCGCGCTCATGGCGGACCGAGAAGAGAAGGGAGGCCGGCGGTCGGGTCGCCGCCGCGGGAGCCGGGAGGCGGAGGTGGGGTCGTTGTCACGGGATTGAGAAGAGAAGGGAGGCGGAGGTGGGTCGCCGTCGCGGAGCCGGGAAGCCGGAGGCGAGGAGGCGAGCTCGGAGGATGGATCGCCGAGCCCGAGGCTTTGCAAGTCTCGCCGAGACGCCGAGGCCTAAGGTGGTGAGTCAGTGACACTGAGCGAGTAGCCGAGTACTGATATCATTTCCAAGTTTTAACGACGAACGGCCCAACTAACTGTAGGTTTGCATTGTAACTCATTTCTTAATTAATCCGCCAACTGATTGTATAGTATTGTTAGAATATAGTGTGATATTATTATATATACTCAATTAGTATTTAATTCGTAGGTTTATAATAATAGAGAAACGCATGATCATTTAAGTAATTAAGTACAATTTGCTGTTGTATCACTAATTTTTCTAATTTTGATGTACAGGTTGTTACCTACTGGAACCATATTTATATGTTTTGGGGATGCACTTGCCATTAGCGAGGTACCTCTATTGTATTTTTCTTTTTGCTTTGCTTTTATTCATGTATAAAACTAGGAATTTGATTGCACAAAAATACAAAACTATATTGGTTACAAATTAGTTTAGTCATTCAAGGCGTAGGGCCAATAATTCTGGAAAAGACTTATGAATTGATAGAAGAATACATACTCTTTTAGCCCACCCTTATTTTCTATTCTGGATTCGCCACTGTGCATCACTGTTGGCATCACCGGACATGGTATATATTATACTCCTATCTCTACTTGAATGTCTGATGATGGAGTAGTAACTACAGTTTAGATTGCTGGGTCAACCATGTTTGAATCACTGTATGAATGTACATGACGTGCATGGATTCGAAATCATTGACCATTACGCCATGTGCGCCCGTATTTTCAATCGCCAAATCACAGCCATGGTCCCATGCATGGACACTTGTAAGCCGTGGCATGGAATCCATGGTTGTGTCGTTCCCTTTTAACCCTGGGCCATCCATGGGTCGATCGATCATGAGCCGTGATTCGTGAGGCCGGCCGACAAATCGGCTGGGGATCGCGTTTCAAATTTTGAAACGCAGTTCATTCTCGTAGAAGTCCACGGGGGCAAGCGACGCCATTAGGGCGTCTCCAACAGCTGGCTATTTAGTTAGCTAGATCTGATGTGGTAAGGAAAAAGTAGGAGAGAGAGTAGTCACTAGCGACGAGCAAATAACTGATCTATTTCACGTAGTCTAAGAATATGAGAGAGGAGTATGTGGGTCCAACAGTATAAAATAGTCTTTGCTTTTGTCTCTCACCTCCACGTCAGCTGACTATATAGCTAGTACTAGCTATTACCATTGGAGATGCCCTTAGCGGGAATCTAATTAACTTGCGTCGCCTTTTCCCACCACCTTCGCCTGGATTTTTCTTCTTCTTCTTTGGAGCTCAATGCATGCACATATACGGGCATAACTTGTTCCGTTCGTTTCGTGGGTTTTTGCGCGCGCACTCGATCCCATCCACTAGCCCAGCAGCATGATTGCAGCTAGCTGCTGCGTGCGTGACTCCAACAAGCCCCATCATGCCACTAATCTTAGCGCTACCTCGCTTCCTCATCGATCTCCTCGTTTCACGTCGCTGCCGCGGCTACTGTGGCTTAGTTTTTTTTTAAAGCCAACAACTGTGGCTTAGTTAGCTAGTGACAACGCGTGGCTGTTGCTGCTGCGGCTCTAGCTAGCTCGCAGTCTCGCAGAGTCTGTGCGGGTTGCCGGGGAGTTTTGATCCAAAAAAGATGCGTGCGCACGCGCTGATGTTGGCAGTGACCACCGCTCCCCGTGTCCGTGGGGCTGCCTGCACGCCATGGCACTTGCGTGAAAAATATGGATATTGATACTGTACATATATACAGAGCGAGAGTTTATACAACGGTTTCACTGAGTTTACTCCGCTTCCTTCTCTCACTCTCTCCCTTCCTTTCCCCCTTTGTCTCCTACACAGAACATGACCCCATGAGATGACAACCACGAGCCCAACCACCCCGTCCTCGGCACCGTCGCTGCCAGATTCGGCTGCCACCGTTATCTTCCTCTTCAGCCACGGCACCGCCAGATCCGTCTGCCACTGTTGATTTCCTCTTCGGGCGCGATGCCGCCAGATCTGAAGCGACGGCGGCCAGATCTCCACGTCCAAGCTCGTCGCGGTTTCCACGCCGCCCGCCACCACCGCCTACCATGGGAGGTAGGTGTTATTTTTGGTTGCAAAATTTTAATTTCTTGAATGCAGCATTTTGATTTCCCTTGTGTAACATTTTGATTTCATACGTGCAATATTGATATTCTTATCAATTTTTTTGTTACATATATAATCGAGAAATGTTGCATAGATGGATAAAAAATATTGTAACCAACCATACGACCACGGCAACGGTTGATGTGACCCTAGTCGTAGCGGCCATGGTCTTAACAGCCGTGGTCGTACTCAGGTCGATGTGGTCGAAGTTTCTAACACTTCCGCGGCCTCGTCGCTGACCTCACGCTCCGCATGTCCACCGTCGCTGACGATGGGTGCGGCCTCGCGCACAACATCATCCTCATACTGCCCTCTCTAGATACCTCCATATGAACTCATGCCAATAAAAGACGAGGCAAATCATTAATTATCCTTTTCTGATTTCATGAATGTAACAGTTTGATTTCATGTGTGTAACACTTTAATTTAATACGTGCAGCATTGATATTTTTATTAATTTTTTTGTTGTATATATGCTCAAGAAATATTATATAGGCGACTAAAAAAATATTATGATCAACTGGATAGAGCTAGTGTTTTGTTCAGACGTTCAAGTGCTAGCAACGACCGCAAAATATGGGCCGTGTCCGTGTGTGCCGGTACAATGATGAGCCACTGTCTGGATGAGTGGGTCATATCGATCGAGCCGGGTGAAGTTTTCGCGGCAGTGGTAATTATTGCCGCTGATTTGGTTTGGTACGTACGTACGTATCTGATTCTGCTGATACGTTCAGGTCGCTTTTTTAGGAGTGCCCATGCCACGCATGTATGTTTGGATTCTTTATTTGGACAAGCTGCAAACGATGATCGGGTCACGAGACCTTATCATGCCGAGTATCTTATTTTGATTCGTCCCTCATAGTGTGGAGTGCTCTTTTTTTTTTTTGTTTCTTTTCGTCAACGAAAGCATTTATTATCACGTTCTCAAAAAACAGAGAGAAGGCTTCTGTAACTTACCACGAACAAAAAGCGAGGAAATTTCACAAGGTCTGTGGTATCTATTACTTTTGTGGATCCAAATCTATTACAATATTAAAGCAGAAGAAAAAAGGCACCACATTCGCTCTTAAAAAGGTAGTAATGCCATGTTAATCGGAAAAAAAGAGAAGGATCTATATCATCGATTGTGGTTGATCTAGATTATAACGGTTTGATTAAAAGCAAGAGTCCATGTCAAACAATAAAAACACAATTGAAATTCAGGAAAAAAAGGTTATTTGATTTCCATACGAATTCCTAAGTAAAATATCTAAAAATAGCAATTGGATATGTATATGAATTTCAACAAAAATAACAGACATTTGGAATAAAAATTAAAATAAAATTAACAATTCGATTCTGATATGAATTAAAAGACAATATCTTAAAAAACTGTAATTCAGAACAAAAATTAAAGGAAAAAAGAAATTAGATTTGTGTAAGAACTTCAACTATAATTTTGAATAAAAACTCAAGAAAAGTTAGTAATTAGATTTGCATACGAATTTCATCCAAAAATAATTGAAATTCGGAATAAGAAATAAAAAAATATTTCAATATGATTTACCATATGAATTCCAAAATAAAATCCCTAAATAACTAAAATTTAGACATCTGACCCAGACGTTATGCTTTGCCAGCCTCACCACCCGAATTAAGTACGTCTACTATACCGATTCTACTACTGTGTCCTCAGATCAGTCATGCTTGACATGAATCATGCACACTTTTTACCACCTTAATTTTATGTGTCATGTGATACCGACGAGGTCGAACGACACGGGCGAGCACGGCCAGTGCTACACTATCAACGGCCTCATAGACTGACGAAACCGTGGATAATACCAACGTCCATATCTACATCGACCATTCATTACATGTATGGAGAACGTGAAGCGAAGACTGAGGACGACGACCAATGCGCAGCTTAATCGGAGGTATTTAGTGGGTTTACCCCACAAATGTAATTAATCGGGAGCTTTCCAAGGCCCCGGGAACCAGGAGATCACATCGTCTATGTCAATCTGCCATACAAAACAGGCTATGGTGCACACTTATATAAAGGAAACTTGTAATTTTGTTATTCTTAGATGAATGAATAAAATACATGTTTCTCTATTTTTTATGTTTATTTATTTTTGTGTACTTTAGTACATTGACGCGATGACACCTTGTATCCCGTGATAAGAAATCTGAGAACGATTTCTCTCGTCAAACACAACATTTGATTCCTGGCCTTCGTGGCGAAAAATCACATTTCTCTCGTCAAAACACAACATTTGATTCCTGGCCTTCGTGGCGAAAAATCACATTCGCAAACTGACGTCTCCTAGTCTCGACGCTCTGTCAGACGGCAGTATATCTGCATATATTGCCTTCTCTTCGACGTTCCTGACTACCTCCAACTCCAAGCAACGCGAGGCCACACAGACTTCAGCAACGTTGCAGCCGGCAGCTAAACATAGCGCTTCATAACAGCCCAGAGCCTCCAGAGTAGCAGGGTCACTTGGAACAGCGTGGGTGGCAAAAACTGCAAAAGGTAGGGGTGAAAATGGGTCGGATTCGGACGGATATTGCTGTTACCATATCCTAACCCATATTTTTTCTCCGGATTCGGTATCAATCGGATTCGGTACCAATCGAATTCGGTGTCGGATCGGTCGGGATTAACCCATTTCGTTTGCACCCCTACTTGTTTGTAAGGAATGCATACAATGCAGTAAATGGAGTAGGACGCACTGACTTGATGTTACTATTTAATAGCTGATGTGGAAGATTTTATTTTACCATTGCAGAAGAAAATGAAACGTCAAATAGTAGCACTAACCTGAAATCAAACTTGAAGATGTATCGGATTCGGACGGATATTCGGATTCGGACGGATATTGCCGCTACTATATCCTAACCCATATTTTTTCCTCCGGATTCGGTACTAGTCGGATTCGGTACCAATCAGATTCAGTGCCGGATCGGTCGGGATTAACCCGACCCGTTTTCACCCCTAGCAAAAGGTGAGTACGAGTAGCAGGCTCAACAACTCCATGTCTTACATAACTGGGGGCTTTGCTGGGCTGAAGTTTGCAGCCCAGATTCGTACCCACGTTTAGAACACCCCCAACAACACCTACTGAAAGTCTGAAACCAAACCCACCCAACTATTCGGCCCAAGCTTGGAGTTTCACAGCCCAGTGTTTCATTGCCGGGGCCCACGGCAGCTAAGCTCCAGCGGCGTCTCCCCGTTTCCGGACGCTTCCGGAACTTACCTGCGCGCCCTCTCTCGGCCTCTCCAGAAAACGCTCCTCGCCTTTTTCTTTTTCCACCTCCGTCTCCCCACTTCTCCTCGCTTCTTGTCCCCTCGACTCGCGCACGCCCCCCCCCCGGTCGTGTGTTCTTCGCTGCTCCGAAGCAGCAGCATCAGCAAGCACCACCAAGAGAATCCCCGGCGCGTCTCCATCGCCTGGTCAAGTAAGTAAATCTCCACACCGTACGCTTGCCAACTTTGATCTGTGCCTGATTAGCTTGATCCGTGCTCTGTATCTCGTTGCTCTGTCCGTCTCAGTCCTGCATGTCCGCGTGAGTTCCTTTGTTGGGTGCCTAATGTGTGTTCTATTTCTATGCCGGTATCGTGGTTGCATCGTGTGCCGCAATTGGGTAGTGCTCGGTGCTCCCACCGGTCACATCTATGTTGTCCCTAAAATACATATTTGATCACTAATTTCTATTGTAATAGATTTATAAAACTATATTTTGTGAAGTTTTTTTTTAGACAAATATATACGTACTATTTTCATGTGTTTAATATAAATGTTGAAAAAGATACCAAATTACAGAAAGTTGACTGCACGTATACAAAATAACATTCTTTTGTGCATGTACCCAAAATTATATTCTTTAGTGACCAGAGGGAGTACCATGTGATGTGGGTGTGGTAATGTGAGCGCTAAGGGTTACCTAGTTTAGGAGGACTTGCTTGCAGTACATGGGGGTGGGGCTGCTTCTGCGCTTCGGCTGCACAAGCACAACGAATTAGTTGGTTTTAATTCGGCATTGGGTGCCCTCCGTGGGGGTGCATCGTCTCAAAGTTGAATAATAGAGTATAGATAACCTGAAGTTCTGGAATTTGCATCCTATTGTTCATATCAAATGTAAGGACAATGTATAATTCAGCAAAATACTATCTGCACTGTGTAATGTGCGGTGGAAGGGGCAACTTGAATGCGTATTCTTTATGTTGACATGAGTTTGCTAGGTAGGGCTCCCTTTCATGCTGTCTGGTGTCTAATTTTCTTTCCCAGTTGTAGTTAGTGGCTTCTATTTGTTGCCGCCAGTACTGCCACTTTCTTTACTGGGTTGCACTTTGTGTTCATAATTGGAGTTACATTTCGTGGTGCAAATGTGTAATAACATATGCCCTCAGGCTACTAGCTCCGTCTTAAAAGATTCCAGACTTGGTACTAATGTACTATCCACCAACATGTAGGGTCCGTTTGGAACGCAGAAATTCCAGAGATAATTTCAATTCCTGTAGGAATCGGAAAAATTCGTGTGTTCTAAATGGAGCCTTAGTTCCTTCCTATTATAGTCCTGTTTTAATTTTAAAAAACTTCCAACTGTCCCCTTTTTCAATATATAAAGAAAGAGAATCGGTTAACCATGTGTAACTAGGTTACATAATTGTGTTTTGCAGGATGGCTGAACAATTCTACACTGTGGCATCTGATAGTGAAACCACCGGGGAAGATAAAGCACAGCCATCGTTCCCTGATGTTGCTATTGGAATTGATATTGGGACTTCAAGGTGCAGCGTTGCCGTCTGGAATGGCCATCAGGTTGAGCTCCTCAAAAATACTCGCAACCAGAAAGGGATGAGGTCATATGTCATGTTCAAGGATGACACACTTTCAGCTGGTGTTACCGGAGGAGCAACCCGGGAACATGCACACGAGGAAAGAGATATTTTATCAGGAAGTGCCATATTTAACATGAAACGTTTGATTGGGAGAATGGATACAGATGAAGTGGTTCAAGCTAGCAAGGCCCTCCCTTTTCTTGTTCAGACGTTGGGTATCGGTGTGAGACCGTTCATTGCAGCGCTGGTGAACAATATGTGGAGATCCACAACTCCTGAGGAAGTTCTTGCCATCTTTCTGCTTGAATTGAAGGCCTTGGTTGAGATGCATCTTAAACATCCAGTGAGGAATGCTGTTCTTACCATTCCGGTTGCATTCAGTCGGTTTCAACAGACCAGGATTGAGAGAGCCTGTGCAATGGCTGGGCTTCATGTGCTGAGGCTGATGCCAGAGCCTACAGCTGTCGCACTTCTGTATGCTCAGCAGCAGCAGCAACTTCTGCAGGAAACTATGGGAAGTGGCATTGAGAAAATTGCTCTGATATTTAACATGGGTGCTGGTTACTGTGATGCGGCTGTGGCTGCCACTGCTGGTGGTGTTTCTCAAATAAGAGCACTCTCAGGCTGCACTGTTGGTGGAGAGGACATACTTCAGAATGTTATGCGCCACCTGCTACCCAATTTTGATACTTTATATGCTGGTCACACAATGGATAGAATCAAGTCGATGGGTTTACTGCGGATCGCAACTCAGGATGCAATTCACAAACTGGCTACCCAGGAGAGACTGGAGATCAATGTAGATCTCGGGGATGGCCAGAAAGTGTCGAAGGTTTTGGATCGTGCAGAGTTTGAACAAGTGAATCAGATTATCTTTGAGAAATGCGAGAGGATCATCAAGCAATGCTTGGCTGATGCAAAGTTAGCACCAGAGGACATCAATGATGTGATATTGGTTGGAGGATGTTCTAGAATCCCTAAAATCAGAAATCTTGTCCTTGGCTTATGCAAGAAGGAAGACACTTACCAGGGCATAGATCCTCTAGAAGCTGCTGTTTCAGGTTCCGCATTGGAAGGAGCCATTGCATCCGGAGTCACTGACTCTTCAGGAAGCTTGGATCTGCTGACGATTCAGGCAACCCCAATGAACCTTGGAATCCACGCCGGTCCCGATAACTTTGCCGCGATCATTCCAAGGAACACCACAGTTCCTGCAAGAAGGGACATGCTATTTACAACGACACAAGACAATCAGACCGAAGCTCTCATTGCTGTCTACGAAGGTGAGGGGAAACATGCGGAAGAGAACCATCTGTTGGGATACTTCAAGATCACCGGTATTCCACCAGCAGCAAAGGGAACTGTCGAAATCAGTGTCTGCATGGACATCGACGCTGCCAATGTCCTCAGGGTGTTCGCAGGCGTTGTCAAGCCCCAAGGCCAAGCCGATCCGCCATTCATTGAGGTGAGGATGCCAACGCTGGACGACGGCCATGGCTGGTGCGGACAGGCTCTCGCCAAGATGTATGGCAGTAAGCTTGACCTGGTTGTTCACCCTAAGAAGCTGCAGCCGTGAGACTTGCATAACGTCGCCTGTAGTTGCATCCTCCAGTAATGTAGTTTTGGTGCATTGCGGTTGGTCCTCGATCGTGAGTTGACTGTTTCTGGTACCGAGTGCTCTGCATTCTACATGTAAGCAAGACATGCCAGTGTCATCTTTGTACAATAATGCATTCCATATAGGATGAATGTTACCTCTGTTGAGATCTTGTACTTTGGAACATCCGGAGTAAATAAGAGGGGTCGTCTGGTGTGCCGCATGTAAATACCTGTTGCTTGTAAAATTTCCACGATTTTGTACTCCAAACCCTCTACCTGACCAGCCCTGGGCAAATTACTGTTCTACCGTTCTAGACTGCCCATCCTTTTCAGCTCATCATGCTCGTTTATATTCACGCGCAATGTATTCAACCTTGGTGATGACGAGAAGGGCGTATTGGCCCTCCCTATCACAACATTCTTAGGACCCAAATAGACGGTGGACGTGTGTGGCCGGCATGTGTGAATTCCATCCGTTTTTGCACCCTTTTTCCACCTCGGGGGCGGTCACGAGACGTCCAGGTCCGACGTGACGTGTACCGGCTGCAACATTCTAATGGCCAATGCGCTGCCTCGAACGGGCTAAAACATGCACGAAGAGGTCATGGGCTAACACATCAACGCTGGGTGCACGCGTCAATCGCTGCAAAATTGGAGATTCTAGAGGACGCTTTCAGGTTCAATTCGCCCCTGTTCACTGATACGAGGAAACGTGAATCGCCTGCTTCTAGCTGTTTTTAGTTGCATATCCTTTTCGATAATTAGACGCCGTACCAACCAAATCAACAGAAGCTTGTTACGTTTCTTCTGTCGCTTGAACGCTTACGCTTACCATGTTCCAAAATTCAACGCTCCAGTTTCGTGCAGCTCTCAGATAACGGTGTTACGCCACACAGACACAACGCTCGTATTTTACTCTACAGGAAATGCTTCGATTCGATCAACTTCTTGCAGAAGCGTCACGTACGTCGCCTACCCATGTCCTGTACAACGTGCTGCCGGCATCACGTACGTACATACGGGTTTTGAATACTCAAGTGATAGGATTAATTGGCTATAATACGGTATGAACTGAGCATCGGTGAGAACGTGCAGATACATTATATTTGGATTGCTGGATAAAAGAACGAAGCAAATTCGGTTTTGTGTAGATAGGTTATTTGGAGTGTGACCGGTCCTTAATTAGCCCACATGTGTTCGGCGGGTATGCTCCTTACGCGCTATACGTTGGATAATGGCATAATGCGTTCTTTTTTAGTAGTTGTCGCGGCTTTGGTTTTTCTGAGGGAAGCGAGACTTTATTTTGGCATATTTTTCTTGCGTGATCATATCTTGATGAAATCACCAATAAATTGATCCACAAACAATACAAAAACTAAACATTGTTGTATATTCGGTTTCGCGTTGCTGACGAGCAAATACTAAACTAACAAGAATATAAAAGTGAACATGAGATAGAAGTTGTAGTCTCAATTTTTCTCTTAACTTTATTGCTCTTTTACCCGTAGACTTATATAATATGTAATCCCTAACCTCTTTGTATAGGAGGAGGTGGATGCGTTTATGATAGAATAAATCATATGGACTAAACTACGCTAATAGATTTTTGTGAGCCGACTGACCCTAATGAACCTTGTTTAGATAAAATATCCACAGAGTCGGGCCGCCGATATACAGCAAACCTAAACTAGCACCGCTTGGGCAAGAAAAGCGGCTACTTTCCCAGTAGACAAATACTCAGCACTGTTGTAAACGCTGGCGTCTATACTAGTACTACGAACATGTTTACTAGAAGGTAGGCAAGCTAAAGCCGAGCAGGAGTCAATTTCCTATGCTTGTCTTTTCCACAGCATCACATATTCTCAAGTAAATCCATCCCCACGTGATGTATAATTGTCCTTAGCCAATCATATTCAAGTCAAGGTCCTCAATCCACACGAATCAATCAAGCGTCTGCGCACAGTGCTAGCTATCGCAGCAGCACAAATGTGTTTCGCCATACTCCTGCTGCTCCAAAATTCAGAGGATATTATATTAGGAGCTGACATGTGGGTCCATGGGCCCGATAACACCCATTGTCAAAAAGTTCGGCGTCCTATCTATCCAGAATTCCAAACTACTTCTGCCTTCTAATTTTCCAAAAGGAACTGGGAGATCGAAAGAGTTTGGATAAGCGAAATTTTGTGGAAAAGTCTGGGTGCTTGTGCGCAGCTGCAGATAGGGGTGAAAACGGGTCGGGTTAATCCCGACCGATCCGGCACCGAATCCGATTGGTACCGAATCTGACTAGTACCGAATCCGGAGAAAACAATATGGGTTAGGATATGGTAACAACAATATCCGTCCGAATCCGAATATCCGTCCGAATCCGATACATCTTCAAGTTTGATTTCAGGTTAGTGCTACTATTTGACGTTTCATTTTCTTTTGCAATGGTAAAATAAAATCTTCCACATCAGCTATTAAATAGTAACATCAAGTCAGTGCGTCCTACTCCATTTACTGCACTGTATGCATTCTTTACAAACAAGTAGGGGTGCAAACGAAATGGGTTAATCCCGACCGATCCGACACCAAATCCGATTGGTACCGAATCTGGAGAAAAAATATGGATTAGGATATGGTAACAGTAATATCCGTCCGAATCTGACCCGTTTTCACCCTTAGCTGCAGACTTGAGACTCGCAACAGGTAGCTAGCAGCTCTGGCCTGTGGGTCGTGATTCGTATTCGTGAAGCCGTCGTTGACTAGCCAGCCCGCGAGCCGCCCGGTTCGAAGCGGCTACGTGCCCGCATCCCGCCGGTCGGATGCGTTTGAAATTTCTCCGGGGAGTGGGCTTCCCTCTCTCTATATATACCGAGAGACTTCGAGCCTTGTGTGTGTCCCAGACCACCACCCCACCCCTTACCCTTTGAGTGGTTGTGTCGTGTGGAAGAAATATATACTTGGTACGTACTTCGATCGCTGCCTCGCGACGAGAGCATCAATCGGATCGGAGGGCTAGCTTGACTGACGGGCCAAGATGCCGGCGGGAGGGTTCTCGGTGTCGGCGCCGTCCGGCACGGAGTTTGAGGCCAAGATCACGCCCATCGTCGTCATCTCCTGCATCATGGCGGCCACCGGCGGGCTCATGTTCGGCTACGACGTCGGCATCTCAGGTACGGCGCTCGTTCTACACTTGGGCCTCCATGCAAGTATCTCCTATGGTAGCTCCAGAAAATCAGGTGAAATCCCTCTTCCATGGTGTAACGATCCATATGTGCCTTTGAGGATTTTAACTCAGGCTTGTTCGTATTGATTTCTATTTCTAACTTCTGTTTAGAGAAACCAGAAGTCAATACCAACATCTGATTTCTCAAAACGGCTTCTCCACTTCTCTCGCTTTCGTCTCACTCAGAGGGCAAGACAAAGGGTCACAAGTGCATTATGTATCCTATATTCCTATTCCTCTCACAGCCGTCTCGCGCATGTATCTCTCCATTACTATTTACATCACTCATCTCTTTCTAAATATCACTTATTTTAGCCGTTATTATTCATTATCAACCAAAAAACTTCGGCCACAGAAAAAAAACTATCAGCAGAACAAAAAGATTCTGCCGTTTTGTATCAACTCCATTTTGAACGTTTTCCAGCTTGTTACTCCATCTTGTAGGGTATATGATTTTGTGAGGATACCCACCGTTATTTTATTGGGAGTGTCTATACAGTCAGATTTTGAGCTGTTAGATGAAGATCTAACATCCTAAATTTTGGAGAAGATCTAACGCCCCGGATCAATATGACTGTTTTTATCGTCAAAAACAGTCGAATGCTGTATAGCAGTACTCTATTTTATTTTGGATATTACTTTAGAAAAAAAAAAAAGAGTGCTGTGAGCTAGCCACCTAATTTGACAGGCTGGTAAGTCAACGCATTTGCATATCTACGGATCAGGTCTGATGTAGCAGAGCTTTCTTTCCTATAATTTTGTGTGGCCACGTTGCCTTTTGATTTAGGTCAATTAATTCTAACTCAAATTAAGAAAATCCTATCTGTTCATTCATTCATATGACATATTTCAGTAAACTTGTATAATCAATTGAAACGAATTTTATGATACTGATATCTGTTGAAAATCTTTAAACAAAATCACTTTTGTAGGCGGCGTGACATCGATGGACGATTTCCTGCGCGAGTTCTTCCCGGCTGTGCTGCGCAAGAAGAACGAGGACAAGGAGAGCAACTACTGCAAGTACGACAACCAGGGCCTGCAGCTCTTCACCTCGTCGCTCTACCTCGCCGGCCTCACCGCCACCTTCTTCGCCTCCTACACCACCCGCCGCCTCGGCCGCCGCCTCACCATGCTCATCGCTGGCGTCTTCTTTATCGTCGGCGTCATCTTCAACGGCGCCGCCCAGAACCTCGCCATGCTCATCGTCGGCAGGATCATGCTCGGCTGCGGCGTCGGCTTCGCCAACCAGGTTAGCAAAATTCCCAGCTTCGAAATTACATTTGGTTGCGCAGTTAACTACGCAAATACGCATGGATATGATATGCTCTTCTTTTCCCCCGATTAATTACTTTCCTCGCAGAAACATTTGATTGATAAGTCGCTTGAGTCAAAAAAGACTTTGTAAAGATTTAAGTCAAACATATGAAGCGGTGGCTGGTTCGAGAATATGTAGCCCGCACGAGACACAATTTTCTGCATCCATGATAAGGACGTGTGTGTATCTAGCCATAATACATAAGTCACCGTCCTTGAAATTAATAATCTTTGGGCCCAAACCTACGGGCCTTAAAACATCTTAGTTTGGTACACCCAAAAGGCCAAAAGGTGTAATTTTTATACGTATGATCGCGTGAAATACTGGGGCGCTACTAGTATAATATGGGACCCTTTATATTTGCCGGCATTTTAGGGTCAAACGCGTAGCAATTATGTAGTGTATACATGGACACCTGCACAGGGTGATGTTGCCGAGTCTCGTGCATGACCCGTGTTCGTGTACGTTGACATGATGACATCTTGCATTGGCGGTATCATCGTGCGATAACCATTTTAAGTTTCAATTGTCCACTGCGCCCGTGGCTCGAAGCTCTTATTTTTGCTTCAACTTCTAACTTTTGATTTATTTTTCACTATTTTTAAATTTTTTAGCTTTTTTTAAATTTTTTAGCTTTTTTACATGTTCTTTTTCCTATATTCATTTACATTGTCTATAATTGACTAACCTGGGTTAGCTAAAAAAATTAAATTTAGTTACACCAAATAAATCACTATTAGGTATAGTATAATTTTAATTATAAATTAATTTATTTTAGTTTAACCGAGCGACACCTAGAATCATCACGAGAGATCGAGTTAGAGCCAATCAACAGGTGATGAGTGTTACATTGTAACTTGTGGCATTGGTTTCACTAGTAGGTTTTGCTGGTGGCTACCTGCTCTTGACCTGTCCCAGTAGTTATCAACAGAGGAATCAATGGATCGGTAGCTTGGAGCTAGCAAGTCTGGTTGACACTTATATAGCAGCAGAGCCAGCAGTAACGTACACCTATCAGTGAGTGCATAGCGTATATGGTGTATATACAGCAGCTTCAGCTTGTGCCTTGTTCTGATTTGTTGTAACCGGCTGCTGATTTTTAACTAGTAGCCGGCCTGGTTGCTCACGCATAGGCCACACCAGTCGTCGCAATTATATACAGCCCCAGCTTGGAGTCTTGGGCCGGAAAATACTCGGCCGCTAGGATGCTTGACTTTGAGAAGTAGTACCACATTGCTTGGATTCTTCTGGTTTTCGCCCTGTCGATTTACTACACAGAAACCGTGTTTTGGTTTTCCTGGAGAGGTAAGGGGTGAATTTTTTTTTTGTTGATAGTTTATGGTTTATGACTAAAATATTTGAATTCTGGTTATTCGTGAGAGACAGTACATAGAGAAAAAAAAGTCGCATGTGATTTTGGCCAGTATAGCTAAATTCAGAATACTTTTTACTATAATTTTTCTATTGACCCCGTTGTAAAAAAAATACATAGTTTAAAAGCTAGTTATTATAGATAGTACAAGTATAAGCCAACTTTAAGCCCAAAAGAACCTGACCAACATATGGTGGTGCTCTGACTAACTTTTCGCTTAAGCTTTTAGCTGTGGTTTTCGGTTTTTTGCTGAAATTGTATTGTGACAGCTGTTAGTTTTTTCTGAGAAAAATAGAAAAAATTGAGAGAGAAAATAAAAATCATTATATCATCATAGAGTCATGCAAATGGATAAGAAAAAAGGAAAAAAAACTGAAAAAGCTAAAATAGACCGAAATTAGAAGTCGATGTGTTCCAAATGACTTCTGGTTTAAATAAGCCGAAAACAAAAAAAATCTAGAAGTTCGTTTGGAGCGGGGCTATCTATAGTCAATTAATATGAAGGGAAAATTTTTGTTCTGCCATGCCATCGAAAATCATGCAATTTTGTTTTTGCCATCCTTTCGTCGGTGCGTATTTTGTTTTTACCACTTCATCCAAATTTCCATCAACAAACTTTGGCCGTGCACGATAGGAGACATGTGTCGGTTGTATGCAAGAACTTGAGTAGGACAGAGCTCATGTGGTCAGTTTAATTAATCTGCGCCTTTAATCAAGAGTTTAGTGGAGGCCTACGCTCAACAAACAAATTAAGTAGGAGTAGTCGAGTAGATACTACTGCTGCTGCTGCTAGGTTAGTATAACGGATTTTATTAGTTAGTTTGTCCGCTACTGATTTAGCCCCTTAATTAGGGTTACGATAACGAAAGCAAGCTGTGGTGAGATAACAAGCAGCTCTATACACCACTTCCCTGTTTAGGTTTAGGTGGTGAATGGTGATGGCATGTGAACTATGGTTATGTTCAACAGGCAAGGTCGTAAATATACGCAGAATATGTATGCACGGGTGCACCAACCGCTCTCGCACTGTTTTGGTGCATTTCCAATGAACGAATGATTGATCACAGGTTGAGTATACAGTTCATTCCTTGTTGACAGAGTGCAGAGTCTGTTGCATGCTAAACAAACGAGTATATATATTATATCCATGAAAAGGAGGAAAGACGGTTTGGGCCTAATTGGGCCTCGTGAGCCCATGCCACCTTGATGATCGTCGGTATTTTTTTTTCTTTTCTTGTCAGACGCTGTCACACTAGTTGCAAACTTGATGCTGCTCAATGATCTCATCTGCGTCACTAACTAAGTGAGGCGCACGTGCAGGCCGTTCCCTTGTTCCTGTCGGAGATCGCGCCGACGAGGATCCGCGGCGGGCTCAACATCCTGTTCCAGCTCAACGTCACCATCGGCATCCTCTTCGCCAGCCTTGTCAACTACGGCACCAGCAGGTACGTCCCCTCGACGGGCCATGGATCGCTTTGCTTTTATGCGTGCTGTGTGCATGTGTACTGAAACGAGCACCGACCGGTGCATGCATGCAGGATCCACCCTTGGGGATGGCGCCTTTCGCTGTCCCTGGCCGGCATCCCGGCCGTGCTGCTGACCCTCGGCGCGCTTTTCGTGGTGGACACGCCCAACAGCCTCATCGAGCGCGGCCGCCTGGAGGAGGGCAAGGCCGTGCTCAAGAAGATCCGCGGCACCGACAACGTGGATCCCGAGTTCAACGAGATCGTGGAGGCCAGCCGCATCGCCCACGAGGTGAAGCACCCGTTCCGCAACCTGCTCCAGCGCCGCAACCGCCCCCAGCTCGTCATCGCCGTGCTCCTCCAGATATTCCAGCAGTTCACGGGGATCAACGCCATCATGTTCTACGCGCCCGTGCTGTTCAACACGCTCGGGTTCAAGAGCGACGCGTCGCTCTACTCGGCGGTGATCACGGGGGCGGTGAACGTGCTGTCCACGCTCGTGTCGGTGTACTCGGTGGACCGGGTGGGCCGACGGATGCTGCTGCTGGAGGCCGGCGTGCAGATGTTCCTGTCGCAGGTGGCCATCGCCGTGGTGCTCGGGATCAAGGTCACCGACCGCTCCGACAACCTGGGCCACGGCTGGGCCATCATGGTCGTCGTCATGGTCTGCACCTTCGTGTCCTCCTTCGCCTGGTCGTGGGGCCCACTGGGCTGGCTCATCCCCAGCGAGACCTTCCCGCTCGAGACGCGCTCCGCCGGGCAGAGCGTCACCGTCTGCGTCAACCTGCTCTTCACCTTCGTCATCGCGCAGGCCTTCCTCTCCATGCTCTGCCACCTCAAGTACGCCATCTTCGCCTTCTTCTCCGCCTGGGTCGTAGCCATGTCGCTTTTCGTCCTCTTCTTCCTCCCCGAGACCAAGAACGTGCCCATCGAGGAGATGACCGAGAGAGTGTGGAAGCAGCACTGGTTCTGGAAGCGCTTCATGGACGACCACCACCACCACGTCGTCAACGGCAAGATCAACGGCAAGAACAACGCCAGCAACGGCGCCGTTTAATTACTTTTATGTTGCTGATCATCAAAGTAATGGTACCCAGATAGATGTTGAGCTGTAATGTATCGATGTCACAAATATTGAACTCTTGTGTTGTGATCCATCTTGTAAGTTGTAACCATCTACTTCAACTAGAGACGGGAGCATATCTGCTTGGTCGGTTCCTCTAGTAAGCCCTCGGTTATGTTTTTTTTAGTTTATAACTTATGTCTTTTCGCGAACAAATAAATATGTTATAATTTATCTAAATGTGTACTATATCTATATAGGACACTATATCGCCTTATATCAGACGTGGCATGACCGATGCCAAGACCATGTGCAGTTTGTATTAAACGTGATGTCAACCTATAGCAACAACTATTCGATTTTCTCTCTAGGACTCATTTTTCTCGCCATATATATGTACCACAATAGTCTATAGAAAGAGTAAGAGCCTCATTGTAATATCTTTTCATATAGTAAATTCTATATTTGTAGGTCTATGGTTTTTTCTATAAGAGTTTTCCACGCTAAATCCTTATCTTCTGCTCTTTTGATGTTCTATTTTTATTGTGCATTTTACATAGAGGCTTGGTAGCAGATACATCAGCCTTGATTTTTTTTGGTGTGTTCTGTTTTTCTGATGAAGTTGTGGCGTGTATACAAAGATGTACTAGGAAGAGCTTCAGATTCAAGATAACAATTACTGGCCCAGGAGGAGGAGACTCCTGGGGCGGCCATTGCATAAACAAGGTGGCCCTATGTGGCACCAAGGTATAGCATCGAGGACCCACCTTGACTCTGTTTCACGACTCAACTCTATGCTGAGCTGATCCACGCTCTACCTTGGCGATTGTTCTAGTGTCAGATTCACTAACATCATCGCCTTATGTTGTTTGGCGCCATGCCATAGCATCGTAATGTGTTATCTCCGTCGACAATTTTCTACATTAGTCGATTGTCATCTTTTATGAAGAAGTTGTGTTGTTAGCTCTCTATGTTTTTTTGTTGGAGGTGGAGTTCATTGCAATTCTGACCATTATGCCTATTATTGACAGTATGTGTATGAGATTAATCACTGGCGATTTCATCGATGACCCATCATTTTCTACAGGTTACTACGGTAAGATCCGTAGACAAGGAGTCTGAGGAGTTGTATGTTTTTCCGCAATGAGTTAATTTGGGCTACGCTTGATCGAGGAGACTTAAAAAACAATGTCAGTTGCTTGGATAACTTAATTTGGTGTTTTATTCATTGTTTGATGACACCCTGATGGTAGCTAGTATGATACTCTCTGGAGTTTTACTGTTTGAACATGAAGGTTTTGCTCTAATTTCAATTTGAGATGAAGGATTTAAGTTCAAGGAAGAGTTTGTTTTTCATGGATACAAGTATACAACAACGTTTTTCAGTTGTCACAGCTCGACATGGGGTTACTATAATTTATATTCCATTGATAGCAC
This sequence comes from Dendrocalamus sinicus, assembly GCA_036346575.1. Lineage (NCBI taxonomy): Eukaryota > Viridiplantae > Streptophyta > Magnoliopsida > Poales > Poaceae > Dendrocalamus > Dendrocalamus sinicus. Next base: position 27,958,417 of record CM070658.1, read on the forward strand.
AAGAATTTCTTTCATCCGAATAGTTTTACAGGAACAGTTTCAGTCATATCATGAAATTTAATTACCTTTGAAATTGGCAATTTGGCATACATGATGGCCACACATGCAAGTTGCTCTTTCAGTGAGTGTTTTTTTTGCCGAGTTTTGTGATTCGGGTGGAGCATGCCAGATTCCATGATATGAGTTCTTCACTATTTATCCAGCGCCACAAGTAATGTTTTGACTTATGCCATTTGATAATTGAGTATTTGTTTCAAGAGGTCAGTTGCACAGACTCTGACTTTACCAGGTTATGAATAGTTGAAGATCCAGATTTGTTTGTCTACTTTTTTAAAAGTTCTGTGTTTAGATCTGTTGAAGTTTGCTCAATTTTGCTTCGCAAGAAGCGTTTGAATAAGACTATTTCAATCGTTCTTGCTAAGATTAGTTTGATGGACTTTTGCGCATAAGGTGTTCATCTATATTTAATTGGAGGAGTTAATTGCGTTTTTCGACTACCGAAGGAAATTCGGTCAATATGAAAATTGTTATAGTTGGCCCAAATTTATACCGTGCCTGTATAGGATAAACTGTCATCTTATACCAGATATGACATGATCAGTGCCAGAGCAATTCATAAGCTATATTAGATATGATGTTAATTTATAACAATCGACTCACTTCGTTCAAATTACGGATTTTATTATGAAAAAAGAAATGAAATTCAGTAGAAGAAGAAGGCTTCTCGTCGCTCCGCTTATTGCTGCCACGCAAGATTGATGGAAAGCTCGGTGAGTCAGCCGTTCTTACTTGGCACAAGCGTTGTCTCAGCTAGGCATCCTTCTATGATGTGATAGATTGGTTAGGAGGTTAGTCGTAGAGCCAATCCCTGAGTCCACTTCCTATTGTCATAGAAAATCAGATGACGTAACGTAATAGGAAAGTCTGCCGCCGAGTCAGAGTACTCAAGGAGTAGTAAGGAGAAGTAAGGAAGTAGGCGCCGAAGTAAAAGCTAGACCAGCATCTTCTCCTATTGAAATTCTTGGAGAGAAAGGAAAACTGTCAATTTTCTCTCTGCATAAAACTCGTTCCTCTCTTCCTGTATATATACGACACTTCATCGCGCGATGTCACGCTGACCGAGGACAATGCATGTGTTGTATTTGAGAGGGCATTTTGGGAATTTCCCAATTGAGAAAAGGATGGAAGGGAGCCCTAAAGGTGGGGCCCACCGGGCAGTGGCATGCGGAAGAGATAAGGGGAGGAGCAGTGATAAAAAAAGGCGCCCTAGGCGGCTGCCTGGGCGGCGCCTAGGCGGTGGGCGGCAGCCGGCCGCCGCGACTTGGCTCCTCGGCGGGGCGTGAGGCGGCTAGGCGGTGGGCGGTCGCAGCGCCTTAGGCGGTCAAAGCGGGCTCGCGCGCGGCGGCAAGCGGTGCCGGCGCGGCGCGGCGTGGCGGCTAGGCGGCGCGAGGACGCCTAGGCGTGGTTAGGCGACACAAGAAGCACGACATAAAACGGTGCGGGCCGCGGGCGGGTGACATTTCCACAGAGCGGGAAAAGCTAGGGTTGGGCGTTGGGGGAGACTTACAGAGCGCCAGAGCCGCCGCACCTCCGCGCGCTGGCGCCGTCGAACCGCCGGGTCCCTCCGCCTCGCGTCCTCGCCGGAGCAGCCGAGCTTCTCCTCGCCTCGCCTCGCCGCACCTCCGCGCGCCGGCGCCGTCGAACCGCCGGGTCCCTCCGCCTCGCGTCCTCGCCGGAGCAGCCCGAGCTTCTCCTCCGCCTCTGGCCTCCCCCTTCGCCGGACCCAGGTACCACACTGGCGCACTTCGTCCCCAACGCCTCCCCCTTCGCCTCCGGCCTCCGCCTCCCCCTCCGGCCCTCCGCGGCTCCGGCCTCCGCCTCCGCCTCCGGCCTCCCCTCCCCCTCCGCCTCTGACTCCCCTCCGCCTTCGCTGGGATTTGTGGATTTGTGGAGCGGGCGAGCGGCCGAGTGGGGATTTGTGGAATGGGGAGCGGCCGAGTGGGGAGACAGCCGAGCGATGTAAATGAGTGGGCACGGCCGCACGGTAGTCGGCTGGGTGAGGTGTCGACAATCGGCTGGAGCCGGCTGTCGGCACGGGAGGAGATTGTCTACTGTTTTTTTTAATGAGTGATTGCTGATTAGTGAACTAGAACTAATTTGCTAATATTTACTTCTTTATGTCATATTGCCATATATGTGTAGCAAGTTAGTTCTTTATGCCATATTGCGATAATTTTACTAATTATGCCATATTGCTAATATTTACTTCTTTAATTCTTTATGTCATATTGTCATGATGCATCGCATACACTTTTATTAATACTTACTTTGCTAATCTTTAATTCTTTATGCCATATTCTTTATTAATGCTAGCAACTAGCATGTCATCTGTTGCTTCGGTATTACTAATATTTTTGTTTCCTATTATGTAGCCAATTGGTGGTCTAAGTATGGATGCCATGTTCCTCGCTTGCAAAGAATGGCTATAAGAATTCTTTCCTTGACCTCAAGTTCATCCGGATGTGAAAGAAACTGGAGTACTTTTGACATGGTTTGAGACTAACTCTCAAGTCTCATCTCTTATGTCACTATTTCAATTTAAGTACTTAACTAATTTTTACTTTGCAACTCGTAGATACATACCAAGAAGAGAAATAAATTAGATGTTCACCGCCTCAACAATCTTGTCTATGTCCAATTCAATGCAAGACTTATGAACAAAAAAGAAAAGAGCAAATCAAAGAATATTGATGTTCTTTTAGCTTCGCACGCTACTTTTGCTCAAGGATGTGTTATTGAAGGTGGAGATGAGGAGGTTGACCCTGAGACGGGTCTTTCATGGAGACTCATTGAAGAAGCAAGTGGGGCTAATGAAGCTACACAACCTCGTAGGAGCACAAGAGTGAGAGAACTTCATGAGGATGATTTTGAATCCGAAAGTGAAGAGGAAGAGGAGGTGAACGAGGAACTTGAGAATGTTGAGTTCGAATCCGATCAAGATGAAGTGATTCCAACAAAGGATTACGGTCAAGAGGATGAAGATTGATCATTTTATCTATGCATGCTACTTTGTTCAAGTTTCTTTAAGAATTATTTTGTTATGTATGGTTAAGAACTTTTGGTGTGAGATGTTATGATGTGAACTATGTCTATGTGTGGTTGTGAACTTTTATTTGATATATGTGACTATGTTTTATTGTCTTACATTCATTTCTTATTTCTTTCATTAATCATTCTTTCATACTTACATAAATGTCTAAAGAGCAATAGTTGAATAAGTTTATCCACACACCAAAAGTCTCATGTATTGCTTAATTTTTAATATGCATGTTTACATGAAGTATTTACATCAAGAATTTACATCAAGTGATGCAATGGATATCATCATCTATCAAATGTACAACATTACAAATTATTCCAGGTAACAATTCTTCCTCCAAACATCATATATGTCTTGACATCGCCTCGGCCACCTAGGCCCCGCCTAGGCGGCCTAGGCGCTAGGCCCCTGCTTGCCGCCCGCCTAGCGCCTACTTGAACATTGGGGAGGAGACTTTGTCTCCTCCCCGGGGGTGTCCCCGTGCGTGGTCCAAGCGCATCCCGTGCGTGAGAAGGGCTGATGGCCGTTTCGGTTTCAGGGGAGATCGGGCGATTTCTTCGGCGATGGAAGGCGGCGCGTGGTGAGGCGAGCGACGGAGGCGCGGGCTGGCCCGGGTTCCTCGGAGCCGGCCGCTCGCGTCACCTCCTCGCAACCCTCGCCCCTTTCTTTAAAAAGCCCGAGCTCTAGCCATGGGGCTCCTCTCTCGGTTCAGATCTGTTTTTTCCTCTTTGGTGCCTTCTTCCTTGCCTTGGTTCTTCGGGTGTGTGGAGGTTTTGGGGCTGCGGCACCATCGTCGATTGAGGTCTTCGCCTCCGTTTCCTGTGCGCCGTGTGCGGTGTGAGGGGAGACCGAAGGTAGAAGGTCTACCCGAGGTAATACAAGGCGGCGACGGCTCCCTGTTGGTTTTGAGCGCACTTGGCCGGTGTGTTCTTGTTGTCTTGTGCGGCACTACCCCGACCTTCGACTCCGGCTGCGGTTTCCCGTGGACGGTGAGGGCTTTGTATCTCCGAAGGCCACGTTCCTCTTCTTCATCGGCACAGAGGGGCGATAGGTTTTCTGGGACAGCGATTTCATCGCGCCTTGCCCTATTTCTCAAGTTGATTTTTGGCTAGATTTGCATCTGGACGGTTTTGAGTACCGTCTGATTCGTGAGTATATTTGATTCCCTGCAAGTTCATCAATTATTCTTGATCTTTATATTTGATTCAAGTATCTGTGAGTTGCTGTGTATGTTGGTTGCCTCGGTTTAAATATGCTCTGTGATGAACACATTATTCACTGAAATAGATCTGGTAATGAGAATAAGATTGTGAGGTCTAGTGAGTTGAATTCTGTTGTCAGGGCTTTAGGTGTCTTTCGGCTGGTCAGACTTGTTCATGTTCACTTGGTTTGCTGTGCTCCTGGTTGTTCCAGAGAAGGCTCTGTCTTCTATTTAGTACTAGACACTGCATGTGGTAAATCTGATTCATAGTGCATTTTATATGCCTGACATACAGTCTGTATTCTGATTGAATCTTAGTGTATATGAACATTTGAACTGAAAGTATTGTTCTGCTAATTCTGTGTAGACAAGTCCTGACTATTGAATCATATTTAGAACTCACAATCTAGCTTTCTAGTTATCAGATATTTGTGATGAATGTCAGTGTTTACATGAGAAGGCCAAAATCTCTGATTTTGTGCAACTCTGTTCTGAGAGCAATAATGAAATAATTAATTTGTTATATGCTGGAATTAGTTGTTTTACTGTTCTTAGGACTGTTTATCATGTTATTTTCAGCAGCATATAAGTTATATTCTTCGAATATATATGTGGAGTTGAATGGCAAGTTAGAATTACATGTTTATATGCAATTAATGACATTCTTCTTATGTTGGAAATATATTGTTTATATATTTATTTTGGCTGGAATTAAATGTGTAAATATGCTTATACCGTAATATTTACAACAGCATGTGGCTTTGATTTCTTCCCGTGCGCGAGATGGCCGATCTCTTTTTCGCGCGCGTATTCTGATTTCCTCTCGATCGTCACGTCTTCACTCGACATCTCGCGTGAGGACCGACAAGCTTGCAGACGTGCCATGCGAGAGAGAGACGAAGAAGCGTTGTCTCCTTTCCCCGCGCGCCGACGGAGGGGATCGACACCGCACACGTGTTGATCAACGAACTCCACACGACGCGCAGCGAAGAAACCTTGCTTTGATACTAACTACGGTAGTGCGCTACCCTGCGCCGAACGAAAATATACAGCTAAATTTATTTTATTAGATTAGGTAATAAATATTAGCCTTTGTAATTTATAGTACACGAACTGTTTTAGAGTATCATTACAGAAAGGAGCATAACAGTATTCATATGCAGAAAATAGCTGTAGTTTTTTTTTTATATCAACATACATAGATTTCTACAAGAGGTTTTTCAATAGTGATAGTCGAATACAATTGTAAATATCAAAATTGCAGTTCAAGTTGCAGGAAAGCAAAACCAATAGCGATGATGATGATTCCATTTCAGCTCATCATTTTTGCTACCTAATTTTAAAAAAATCCTAATCTAATTCTTGTATATAATATATTTACGCAAAACCCATGATGCACGAAACTCTGAAAACATGAACATGACGCACTTCAGGGAGCTGACTCCATGGTACTTTCGTTGACCTAATGACGTATAAAAATTTGTACTGTATGAAAAAGATTATGTCTAAGAAGTTGAGGACAGGGAAACACAAGGAATGTTTGTAGAACAAAAAAGTATTTTTGGCAGGTTTGCAATGCCACAGCGTGAGCTAGAGAAAAGAAAGTATTTTAAGCTAGTTGTGATGAACAGGGAAAAGGAAGTGTGTATATTATGTGACAGGCTCGGTTGGTGGCCAGTATATGGAAATTACAAAGTAGGTAATGAAATCATGTTAGAAGTTTCAATCAGTAGAGCTATTAATGATCAATGGTTCAGTAAAAGATAAAATAAATTATCAATTAAAATCAACAATAGTCTATAGTTTAAATAAGTTGTTGGCAAACAAAGAAGGGGCAAATCATCAAATCTCTCAAATCCTTTTGGCCTGTGCTGAGAGCGGAAATTCCTAAGAAGCAAGGAGCGGACGCGGATGGGCTGAGAGCTCGACAATTCCTTGACCTTCTAAGAATTTATGATGTTAGAATTTTTTTTTGAACTTTAGATTGATTTTATGGAGACTTTTTGATCTACTCTTTATTTCTCTATTTTTTTCCTTAGTGCCACTTATAATTACATTATAAGGTTATAAGGTAGAGATCTATTTATAAACTCCACTTCTAGATGTTGCAAAGCGACCCATTTGTTTTCGGTGCGCCATAAGACTCCTGAACCATATCACAAACACGATCAGATTGGCCAGTTTTATGAGTCAATAGTCCCTAGTATACATGTGTGAATCATATGATATGATCAGATTGTTTACGAGATCAACTCTAATCTGATTATGTGGGTCCATAGCCTTTGCAAAATAAAACAAGCTATTTTGCCCTATACTGTACCTGGGTTAAACATATATATATATACATATTAAATTCTAGTAAACTCGAGCTCAATAAATATGTCTACAAATTTTAGTACAGCCGCCCTCATCACCTCAAGTATTAATTTCTTGAGTTAAATTCTACATTAAATTATTCTCCATCACTTGTATCAATAATATAAATGATTCTACATTGAATTAAACTGATAATAACTATAATAAATATTAAAAGGCAGATAAAAATTCTAACAATATGGAGGCTGTCTTCAATAAGTAGAGCAAATTTTGGAATCTGCATCTAACCACAAGTAGATACCCCAGTTCACGTGCTTAAAGTTTGTTTTGTTGCCTCCATTTTCAACAATAATTCCCTAATGTTAGCTTCCATCCTTGTTTTCATGCTGAGAAATTGATGGTGTGTCCTTTCAATGACTTGGAGTTCTTCAATCTTTTGCTTGCGCCGCTCTTGTAACTCAGTTATGTGGAGTTCAGCAATCTGAGTACCATAATGTTCCTCAATGCGTGCATATTTTACCATGGCAATATGCTTCAGACTCTCAGCTTCTTTGCGTGCATCGTTGGCACGTTCCTGGTACATATTTGCTTCAGCTTGCTTTAACCTGACTAGGCCATCCAGTTCATCAATGACAGGCTTGCTATCCACTGCCTGAAATTCAGCTTCACCAATTTTTCTAAGCGTTGATGGGCTCCCAGTGGTAGAATGAACACCTGCTTTTTCTAGGAATGGAACTCCCTCTAAGGTAACTGATGGTAGCCATGTTGCCTTTCGACTTGAACTTGGAATCCCATCTATTCCTTCAGCGATGCTGCACGTAATGCCCTTCAGTGGTGCCGATGGACCGCTGCCCAGGTTAGAATCGTCATCTGGAGTTGGAAAGTGGAGCGTTAGCGTGGTTTAATGGTCATCAGAACATGGATCACAAAATCTACAAGCTGTACCGTCGATATTGGTTTGTGGATCAAGCAATGGGTGACAGTAACCAAACTTATTTCTATTTCTAGAAATATAAAAGCTTGTTACAGTGCAACACAATAAAAGCAATAATTTCAACGAGCATGGATATGATAGCTATTACTTATCATTAACTATGATGAGTAGCTTACCAGAAAAGAATGCAATGACGTATTTGACTACTTCAGGGTAATAAGCTTTGTTTTCCAATTTAATCAGCATCTGCTTTACAAAGTCCCTGACTCTCTTACCCCTTACATCATCACTTGCAGAAAAGATTCTTTCCACATACCGAAGCTCTCTAATCAGAATCTCCATCGTCCATTGCTTCGCACATGTTCGGAAGACTTCCTTCACAAAACCAAACATCTCTGATGGATGTCCACAAGCAGCACAATGAAACTGCATCTCATTAGTACTGTATGGCCTCGAACCACTTTCCCCCTTCCGAATAAGAGAGCGGCGCCAAGCACAATCTGTGTGGCACCAATGAAGACATACATCACAACCAACCCAGCTACATGTATTAGATGCCATATCAAACTTCGAGCAGACAATGCACATGCAAGAGCTACAGAAACCGGACTTCCGTTGACAAATTTTACAATCACAATCATCCACTGGTAGAACACTTTGGCATGAGAGATTGCAGCATTTCAAATTCAGAAAAATGTCAACCAAATCAGATGTAGCAATGCTGCTACTTTTCTTTATAAAATCTGGAAGACCAGTCCTTATAGCAACAAGTATCTCCAGCAACACCCGTGGACACCTTCGCAGCATTTCACTATTCAAATCGGATCTTTTTTTAAGAGCCTCCTGCAACGCTATTGTTTGTCCTCTTTTATCTGCTTCAACTAGGATATCAGAAATGGCTTCCCTCAAATATGTTATAGAATTGCCTGTCATCTCTTGAAGCATCCTTCCTGTATGATGCAAAGGTTCTGAAACAATCTTGGAAATAACCCTCTCAATGACACCAACACCATTCAGGACAAGCTGATCCCCATCCTGCCGCTCACCCCTTGTAAGAGTGCTGCTACTTCTCTCTCTTGTGAGCTTCCTTCTATGTCTACTATTTTCCAATCCAGAATCATGAGAACCATGACTCTTCGTTGGCGACAAAATGCCTGGAATACCTGCACGCCTTTGGAGATCATTGGAGATCCCATTGTTCTGCACATTCACACCAACCAACATGTTATCTGACAGATGACCATTTTGGAGTACTCTCTGAAGGAGTGGAGCAGCTTCCTCCTCCTGAGTAGATTCATTGGACAACTGAGCTTGCCATCCTGAGCTATTGCTCACCTTATCAACTCCCTGAAACAAAGGTTTGCTGCCTACTGAATGCTCGTAATTGTCTGCTGACTGTTGAGTAAGTGAGCAACTAGGATTGTGAACAAATGTTTGAGAATTGGTCAATGATATGGAAGCTGTGAACCCATCTGAATTTGTGCGGAATGATGATGGTGGCAACGACTGAGAGCATGTTGCATGGGCTAGAGAATCGGGTCTGGGAATTGAACATTTAAATTCAGGATTCTGTAAACCACCTGACAAGCTCAGCGAAAGATCAAGTCTCCCTATGTTGCGTGTCTCATCTTCCAGCTTTACAGAATTTGTCCCATTAGATTTCGATGCTTCTATTTGGTCTATGTCAGACTGAAGTGCTAAATCAAAAGCTCTTCCCACTGAACTTCTTCCACCAATGTTTTCTTCCTTACTAAGGACATCAAATGCTATACCCTTTCCTTTATCTTCAGCCCTTGGCTTCCCCGTAATCAGATTCAAAGCTGTGCCCTCTTCCTTACTATCACCGGTATGTTCCTTGGTTGACTGACAGGACACATTAGCACCTATTGGTTTGGCCTCCACATCAAAACCTTTTACATGCTTCTCGACAATTTCATGCCCAACAGCTGCCTCTTCTTCTGTGACTTTGGTTCCATCTAATGCAACTCTATTTTCACAACAATCCCTCTTGACTCCCTCTTCCAGTGGCTGAGATGCAACAGATTCAGTTGGTTCACCCATCTTCTTGTCAGCCATAGTTACCTTTTCAATTTCATTAATTTCTATAGCCTCTTGGCACGGAGAAGTCATCACCTCTTCCTGCACCAGTTCCTGCAGCCTAGTGGATGGATTGCTCTTTCCAGCTACATCAAGACCACTGGCAGTTCCTTCTTCCACGGTTACTTTCCCATGCATCTCTTCCTCCTGCGCACTGGATGAATTGCTCTGTCCCACCACATTGATGGTATCGGCAGATCCATCTAGCAACATCTCTTCTTCATGCATAGCTTCCTTCAGCATACCAGAATAACTAACCTGACCCAACGCATCAACAGTATTGGCAGCTTCATCTAGAGATGTCACTTCTTCCTGAATAGTCCGCTGCAGCAGACCAGATGAAGTGCCAATTTCAACCCTGTCAACAGCACTCGCAGTTCCCTCTCTCACTTCTTCCTGATGAACTTCCTGCAGCATAGCAGACGAACTGCCCCTCCCAACCGCATCAACAGCATTGGCAGTCTCATCTAACGTCATCACCTCCTCCTGCAGTGCTTCTTGCTGTATGCTGGATGAAGTGCCCTGCCCAACTTCATCAACAGCATTGGCAGTTTCATCTCGTGCTGTGGCTTCTTCCTGAATAGCCTCCTTCAGGATACTAGACGAAGTGCTCTGCCCAACCACGTCAATAGCATTGGCAGTCTCATCTCGTGTCATCACTTCCTCACACAGCGCTTCCTTCTGCATACTGGATGAAGTGCTCTGTGCAACCTGATCGACAGAATTGGCAGTCTCATCTCGCACCGGCACCTCATATCCTCCCCCAACTTTCTCTGTGACCTCCGATGCCGACTTTTCATGCCTTGTATTTGTTACTTGCCCTGCTTCTACAACCATGCCATCCTTGCTCTTCCCTTCCTCCTTCCCTGCATTGTCAGAAGAAGATGAACCAATCACTCCCTTACCTAGAGTTCCCGAATTGCCCCTCACCCCAGAACCCACTTTTTCCACCTCGCCTCGCGCCGGTCGCTTCTCCTTCACACGGCTTGACTCAGCCTGCTTCCGATACTCCGCCGCAGCAGGCCGGGCCTTGGGCTGGGGATCTGGAGCGACCTCCCCTTCCTCCATCTCGCTGACGCCGCAGCTCTGCTTCCTTAACTTGTCCACCTTTGCGCCCTCTAACCTCCTGTACGGCTCACTGGGCGAGCGCCGCGGCGGCGTAGGTGGCGACGCCGCCGGCCGCCTGGGCACCGGCCTGTACCCGTCCAAACCCTCCGAATCCCTCCACCCGCCGCCCGGCCGCCGCCACGCCGAGCTGCCGCCTCCATCCCGCCGCGACCGGTCGCGCTCCGAGCGGAACCCCTTGGGGAACTCCCGGCGGAACCCGGAGAAGCTCTCGGACCAGTGCATCGCTCGGTCCCCTCCGTAGCCCCGCGGCGAGGGGGACTCCCGGTAGCGGTGGTCGTAGAACCCGCCGCCGAACCCCTTCCGGCGGTCGAACCCATCGCCCTCGTACTCCCCCGGGCGCCGCCTCTGCGGCGGGGGCGGCGGAGGGCCGCGGTCGTAGAACCTCCGCTGGTCGTCGTCGAGGCCGTCGCCGTACGACCTCTGCCGCTTCATGCCGCCGCCTGGGCCAAAATCACCCTCGGATTCGCCGAGAAAACTGGCGTACTGTTCAGGAGAGATAAGGAAACAGCGGAGGAGCGCGTCCGGGGAAAGGCGTGCGCGAGATGGCTACCGCTCCCCCTCGCATCCGCTGCTCTCCCCCTCTCGCATCCGCTTGCTTCCGGGTCACTCGTCTCGCTCGCTCCCGGCCACTCCCCCGGTCGCGGTGAACGGCCGCCACCTGGATTTGGACCCGGGTCGGAGATTTTTCTCCCCACCGCGGTAAAACGCCCCGGATTTTTACCGCCGACGCAAGAGAAAGACACTCGGCTGCCCCACGCCGAGGCCGCGCGGTCGGTGTGCCACTGACCCGGGGGCGTGCGGCTCGGCGGGGCCCGCCGTCATGGAGCGGGGCGTGGCCTCGTACGGAGTGGGGCCCACAGCCGCACCACGTGAGAGCCGGTGCGGACTGGTAGAGCGCGGATCCGGCGCGGGGTCGCGGCGGCGCGTGGCGGCAGGGGACGGGTGGTGGTGGTGGGGTGTGGGGTTGGTGGCGAGTTGCGGGATGCGGCGGGGTGGTGGGTTGATGGCTTTGTGTGGAGGAGTCGGAGGGTGGTGGGGGGTGGGTCAGCTTTTTGACCGGTGTTCGCCTAGATCGAAGAGCGGAGGCGTCAGCCTTTTGACTTTTTTGACCTCCACGCTTCTCCGGCTGCCGTCATGCCCCCACTAGTCCAGTTCTGGTGGAGCCTAGTGGGGTAGTATGGTCTTGCAGCCAACATTTTTCTGAATTTTAAAAAGTGTTTTAGGTTTTTCAGAAATAAAATATGGCGCAGACCGGAGTTTACCCGTTGCTTGACGAAAATAAGCCAACAATTTATCTTCTCCATCATGTTGGGGCTTATGCACGCTGACTTAAGGTGGTGATCGGTTCGGCTGAAAAACTCATGGTTTATGGCTGAAAAAAGCACTGTAGCTGACAGAGACTTATTTAGCATAATTAAATTTTAAAAAATTGAAAAATATAAAAAATATGTTAGCCCATTACGTATAATACAAACGAATATGGAGAAAAAAGAACCGGCAAAAAAGCTCAACAAAAAGACAAAAGTTCAGAAAAAGACGAAATTTGTGAATAGTGAAAAATAAGCCAGAAGCTCAACCCGAATTGATCGGGGCCTTAAAAGCAGCCCCCGCTGGCGAAGTTTGCTTGCACCCGACTGACTCGCATGAGCAGCATAGTACATGTCTTATTTTTCTGTTGAATCCTGAATGATTACTGTGATTATGTAAAGGGGGATTGGATCATATATCCTCCCCTTAGTTGGGAAATTCAGGATTTACCCTCCCACCTCAATGATATGTGGGGTCATCATAAGTCACTGACGCGTGGGCCAGGAGGGTAAATCCTGAATTTCTATCTAAGAGGAGGGTATATGATCAATAAAACCTTATGTAAATCACTCGGCTTCAGCTTCTTATTACAACGCAAGTTTCAGCTCCCATGGTAAGATGTGTTACCATGTTAGCTGAAGGTAAAGATGAATCTCACCCAAATAGGGCCGAAGCAGATTCTCTGCCTTGACTCGGTAAACGTCATGCTCTTCAGGCTTCTACCCTTTTATTTTCATCTTATTTTATTTTCTAATTTTTAGACTTTTTTTTATTTTTTTCTCGTATTCTTTTATATTGTCTGTGATGAGCTAACCTTTTTTATTTTTAAATTTAATTATGCTAAAAAGGACTAGTAGCTATAATGCAAAATAAACTAATTACAGCACTAAACAGTAAAAAAAATAAACCGTAAACAAAAACCCAAATGAGCGGGAGTCAAACAATGTTTTTTCTTTAGGTGTTTGGATCCATCCGATCAAGAAATGAATGATCTGATCTCCCTATCACAGTACAATGACCACAATAGAGATTGCTACTAGCGTAAATGAACCGTGCCCTAACAGGAAAAGGAGAAAGATTTAGGGGTGTAGACGAGCTCGTTAAAGCTCATGAACTCAGGATCAAGATTAAACTCGGCTTGTCCCTAATAGGAAAAGGAGAAAGATTTAGGGGTGTAGACGAGCTCGTTAAAGCTCATGAACTCAGGATCAAGCTTAAACTCGGCTTGTTTCGAGCTCAAATCAAGCATAGAACGATCCAAGCTCGAGCAGCTTATGAGTCTCGAACTTTTTTTAAGTCTAGCTCTTTGCCTTAGTAAACTGTGACATCCTACACCACTCCAGGCCACAGGATTCCACTACTATTCTGGATTGGGGGCAACAAAGCTGCAATGGCAGTGCCTAAGCTACGGAGAAGTGACTTGAACAATATGGCCGTCTACATTTTGTGCAATATCTGGAAATAGAGAAACAATAGGGTGCTTCAAAACCAGGCGGCCTCAACTCAACAGCTAGCTGACATAGCAAAAGACGACACAGGGGGCATTGTATCGATTTTTGCTGATGGCTTTTGGCTAAAAATGAATAACAGTGGCTGGAAAAAGTGTCTTTTAGAATAAAGGGATAGGAGCGAGAGGAGTGGGATGTGTGGTACACTCATGACCCTCTGCCTTATCCTTAGAACGAGATGGTAGCAAGAGGAGTGGAGAAACTGGTTCGAGAAGCTAGGTGTTTATATTGGCTTTTACCTTTTCTAAGTAAAAAATATAAACAAAACCCAATATGAACTGGGTCAAAGAACAATACAAGGCCTTCCAAGACCTCTGGCTCCTTAGGGTGCCCTTCCCTTTCCTTCCTTTTTTTGAGTTCTTGTTTGTTTCTTTCTACTGGGGCATGAGGGCATCCTGTAATGTTCTTGTTTTAAACTCTTCCCTTTTAATTTAACGGTAGAATTCCTACCTTTTGCTTCAAAAAGTGGGATCCAAATGTTATATTTTGTAGCTACGGACCAAACAGTAAAGAAGGGAAATAGCTAGAGAGAGCTAACGATAGGAGAGAGTGGTCATGTATGAAATGAATGGATCTGACCCCTCATACCCCTCTTGGAGGTTTATATACATGAGTAGGATTAGATTGGAAATTTCTATTCTACCTCTCTTAATAATTACAAAAAGTAGGGGTACATTGGTACATTCTTTTACATACATATATCTATATTATTAGGCCTATTACATATTGCGCCAGTTGCAAGGCCATATGGGGGGTTGGGCCATCCCTACAACATATACCTTTTTAGATGCTCCAGTTATTATACCTTTGTAAAGGCTGAATAAACATCTAAGCGTTTCCTTTTTGTAAATGAAGGATTGTGTGAGAATATCTAGTATTATGTTGTGGTGAGTCATTACTATTTTAGAGTAGTGAAAATTTGAATTTTGAAAATTTATAGTTTTTCTAGACTGTTTGCAGTTTTAGTTGTTTGACCGACCTAAGGTAGTAGCTAGACTACCCCCAACGGTCTGATTGGTTGCTACTAGCGGTCAGACCGACTGAAGACAATGTCTAACCAACCAGCTTAGTTCAATTCGGTTGGAAAGTGGATTTTTAGGAAATTTGGTTGTGGGTTGATTTGTTTTGATCTAGGTCAATGCATATGTATTGCATGATGTATGTTTTAGCTAACATGGGTTAAGTTGTAAAGAAACTTGTGTTCAGAAGTGATTTCTTTATCTTTGGTTGTACAGAGAGGTTTGGAGTCAACCATGATCAATAGCGAGGATCGAAGCTATGCTCATGGAGGAGCTTAGGCCCAAAACGATCAAGAATGTTGAGTGAGATGTCTAAGCTCAAGTATGATACAAGAAAGATGAAAAATATTGAAGAAAAGTTCGAGCAATGGGTTGCACCATATGGCTTGGTTGGTCCAAGTGAGGGAACCAAAATAGAAGAGACTTACTAACATGTGGCAAACCAGTGGTGCACCTACATGTAGAAAGCATGATGATTGATTGTAAGAAAAGATGAAGATCGGGTCAAGAAAAGATTTTTCTGTAAGTTAACCAAAATATCAAAAACTATCTTGGA
This sequence comes from Dendrocalamus sinicus, assembly GCA_036346575.1. Classification (NCBI taxonomy): domain Eukaryota; kingdom Viridiplantae; phylum Streptophyta; class Magnoliopsida; order Poales; family Poaceae; genus Dendrocalamus; species Dendrocalamus sinicus. The sequence goes on from CM070658.1 coordinate 27,973,584, forward strand.
TCAAAAGCACAACGCTTGAGGGAGCGGTTCAGATCAAGAAGAAGCTAAGAAGATCAAGTTGGATCAACGGCTAAGGATTTAGCGAATTCAGGTTTATGCGCTTTGAAAAGCATGCATATGTGTAGTGTGTGAGTAAAGCCCATGTTGTGTGGGGTTAACGGTTTTCTCCATTTGTGCTAAGTAGATAATATTCATTAGGTTTAGAAAAAATGCTAGTTTACCTATTTATTTAAAGAGTTAGGATGAAGACTTGCTAATTATCATCCAACCATTCTAATTTTACTCATGGAAGCCAAGAGTTATAAGATTAGAGTTTGAGAAGTGTGAGTATTTGGTATGCTCTCTTGTCCTCTAGGTGGAGTGATTGTACAACCTTCAGCCTCAAATAGCAATATATCAATTTGTTCATATCTCATAGATCTCTCTTGTTTGGTTTATTTGCTCTTGATTTGATTGATTTTGATCTTTTCTCTACTCCTTTTGATCTTGCTGGATACCAAGGACTAGTAAATGATAAAGATATATCATGGAAATCCATCTCCATCTACTAGGCATCAGATTTGGTAAGTCATCAGATTTGGTAAGTTCATGAAGTTGCTTGGTTTTGCTTGGATTTTGACCTCTTTGAGTGATTACTTGATCCAAGTGTCTTTATCTCGAATCCTTAGGTGTTCTTACTTGTTATGATGTGGGAATACATTTAGAGTTATATTGGCTATTTTTCATCTATGAGCATGTCTTACTTCGAGTTTTCAGTTTTTTTGCTTAGTTTTGATGCAATCTTGGTTGATCTTAAGAAAGGTCTAAACTCTGACATGATTTCCTGTTATTCTTGGTTGGAATAGGTTCCTGAGACCTTAAGCAAGGCGTGTGCAAAGTTTTATTTATTTTGGGCTTGTATTTTTGGAGTTACACTAAAAGTTGCATTACTCCGAGTTAAAATTTCAGTTTTGCACAAGGGAAGCCGATCGGACCGCTCCTCCCTCTGGTCGTACCACTAGAGCCATTCAGATCGGCACCTAGCTAGTGATCCGACCTCCAGGCTAGGTCAAACAGCCTCTAGCAGCCAGTCTAATTGCCTGAGCCCTGAAATTCTTGGGATTTTGGTTATTTGATTTGCTAACTTTTGTGTTGGATTTCTTTTTTTGAACTATATAGCTCTATAGTTAAGGTTTGGTAAATACTTAGAAAAAATTTATAAACACTAGCCACTTCTATTTGTTATCGTACCGATCCTACGGTAAAACATCAAAGACAATATCATGTTTACAAATGTGTTACCATACCGATCCTACGGTGAAATATCATGTTGACAAATGTGTATGTATGATGGCACGGATATTTTATCCCCACACGCTTGCATCGTCTTACGGCTAAGTACAGGGGCAAGGCAGATATATTTTTGAAAGTGGCAGAAACGCTCCCATTCATTAAAAGAAGAATAAGAAATAGAATGAAGTTCAGATCAGCCCGATTAAAAGGGCCGAACAGACAGCAATCAGAGGAAGGCTAGAAACAAAATGAAAAAGCAAAAACAACAGCACCAGGCAGAAGAGCCTAGCCTAATGATGGACTGAAGCTTCTCTTTGCGCTAAGATCGACATCTGTTGAATTAGCAAAGCAACTTGATGCGGTTGAAGGATCGTGTTCTGGAAAGTCACGTGGTTTCTGGTTTCTCTCCCTCCAGAGATTCCAAAGGGCAGGTTCAACGCATCAGAATGAAAGCTCTACATTAACTACCCTACTTGACCATCTTGAGCCTTGACACCTTTTTTTTTCTTTCTTTTTTGAGAGGAAGAATATTGACACTTTTTTTTCAGTGGAGACGTGGACTAGTGACACCTTGATTGGGAAGTTTCAACTTCGCCTTAACTACTGTCGCCAGACAGTCGGAGACTCGTAGTCCTGGACCAATATCGGGCCTAGTTGCCGCCCAAATATAGGACGGGCTCTCCTTGTTAGGCCCAATATACGGTCCACAATTATGGTGTTGCTCTTCGACAGCCAGAACAAAGTACACCCGGCCCAGGTTCACTTTGGCAAATTTGAGATATTTGTACCATCTATCATTTGCCGTTTATTTCTTCTGAATTTACCTTTTAGAAAACTCCAAGGATGTCTCATTTAGATCAGCTTTCGTGAGCTCAAAAATACACGCAAAAGGGCGAAATCTAGTGTGTGTTTTTGACTAGGTTGTATGGATATCGATCGCAAGAGTAGGAGCTTGCTTGGGCCAACTGCCAGCGTGCTGCTACACGACATGCCTACGTGCCAGTCTTCCCTTCTCCTCCTCCCATAGTTACTAGTTAGGAGTCACATAGGAGAAACTTATGAGCTTCTCCTTCGCCGTCTACGTGTACATCTCTCAGAACTAGTGATTTCGCCGTCTACGTGTGCACGTATTGCGCTTGGATTTCCATGATTAATCACTAGTGATCATAACTTCTCAACGAGATGTATGGTTCCTTCTTACTTAATTTCAATCTTAATGTTGTAATTATGTACACCCCCTTGCGTAGAGCAGTAGCAATATGTGGTTTTTTTTAAAAAAAAATAGAACGTAGCTGCGTATATGTGGATGCTGTACTTGTAATATATTTAGCGCCAATAAAGCTCCAGTTGCTATTTTTACCTGTATCATTCTATTGGATCGAGTTTCTTTTATTTGCTACAAATGATTCAAGAAAGTTAATTTGCACGCACGGTTATGTGGCCGCTATCTCGCTTCGTAGATCCACGAAAACCTTTATCAGCTATGCGGTTATCTTATCTTGGAAGGAGCAGGAGCAAAATTGCATATATTAGTAGCAAAAAATATGCATTCGCCTTACATACATATCGATCATACCTATTCCTCAACAGCCAACGCTGTACTCCGCAAATTAATTAGGTAGTGGCAAGTAACTTATTTAGTAGTGGCTAACTTACAACGAGAAGTCAGGAGTCATTACACATCAGTGGGTTATACATTACTTAGTAGAGATTGATTGATCGAAGCAACCGGAGACCGAGGCTAAAGTGACAGAATTCTGTCTTCCCACTCCCGCCTGAAACCTTGATTGCAGCAGAGGCTCCCCATGCTTGTTGGTTCTCACCGCTGCCGTGGCAAGCTGATGTTGCGAATCTCCTGAAACGGCGAGCGCTTTGAGATCACGCTGGGTGATTGCTTCACACGGCAGATCAGGACGTGCTTTTCTTTCTCATTGCCGCACTCCTGCGATCGGTGGTGCCGAGCCTTGGTTCTTGGGTTCTCCTTCTCCATCTTGCGTGCTTCTGACCACTCTTGGCTAGGTAGACGTGGGCTAGGAAAATGGGCTATGAAGGTGTGTAACTTGCTTTGGAGCTCCGAAATCTTCTTCTGCAGCTCTTCCACATGCTGTTCCGACACTTGCGCCCGATGCTTCCACTCCAACATCTGGTGAATGCTAAAAATTTTCGTTTAGACAACAACCTCACTGACTCACTGTGACACGAGCATGAAGTACCACTAATATGGATGCAGTGGCTTAAATTTGAGGGTCAGATGGTTTTCGAGAAAAAAAAGTTTTGAGGCTCAGATGGAGATTAAAGAACTGAATATCTGAAATAATCAAATTTAAACCGCAAACTCTACGAAATGATGTGTTCAGCTATTTCTGAAACTAGAGATTTAGCCAGAGCCTTGAACCCAGTTTAAACATTTATTTATTGGTGAAAATGCATGAAGAAGTAGTAGGTTAGTTCCAAATAAATCTGCAAACATCTGTACACGTACTGTAGAATATCAATGACTAGTTCAGCAGTAAATTCTGACATCTTCACTATTTTACTTTCAGTCAGCAGTACTCTGGAGTAAGAAATCAAGGGCAGTAAAAATTTCGTGCCAAAACAGATATACTACATCAAAGTAGTGGTACTATTTTGTTTCAACCAATACTTATTCCTAATTCCAAAACTGGATTCATAGTAAGTACCACTAGTACTCCGGTATGTAAGATATGCAATAACCACAACCTCGACAGCGTAGAATCGTCTTTGACATGTTTCATGTACAGCGTAGAAGTACTTCATGGTATTAGTGCATGAGCATAATTAGAGGCTACTTACTTGAGAATTCAAGGAGCGCAGACTGATTTCAGAAGCAATAGCACGACGCTGCCAGGTACCCCTGGAAGACTGCAGCTCTTGCATCTCTAGCCTGACCTGCTCCAACATGTCCTGCATCTCAGTCCATTGCTCTGATTCTGCTCTTACTTGCTCCATTATCTTCCCCACAATCTCCTTGCAGTCGCAGCAGCTTCCAGAGCTCACCAATTTGCAATCTTCAGACACAATCTGTTGAGAGAAGGAACAGTTACTCTTAAGAATTTTTTGCGCACCAAATAGATTTTAGCATGACATCAATTCATCCTAACACGACAAATGATTCAGTGCACAGAAACTCTGGACGAAACTCTGTGGGTCATAAAAGCAGAATGTGCAGATGGGAGAACGCCATAAAAGTTTACCCAGTATGTGTCGACCAAACTCTGCAGCATTGCTGCCCATCCAAACTGAAGCCTATAATACCATAGGTTGCTCATTATTAGAAACAGCTTGACATGGGAATGCAGTGCCTTTTCAAATATGGATTTCCAAGCAAGCACAATACTGTATTGCCATTCACAGCTACCCCAACCAACTTCACTCTACGAAACTACTACGGCTGTAAACATTCAGAAGGCAATGCATGTGGGCATGAGTAAGATGGTCCCGTAACACATACTAGTCGATGCGAAAGCAACTCCACCAACACATGCCCTGATCCCTGGGCCTGGCCCATACCTTTGCCAGGAAAGGTTAGCTTTCTTGTTGTGGGGGCATCTTCTCCTATTCAAAAGGTCATGCTTGGCCCAGATACATCATGTGCCCGCCTGTGGTTCCAAAGCTTTTAGATGTGTAGTATGCCTCTGCCCAAAGTGGATACTTCTGTTCCTGCTCCAGCATGTGTTTGTTGTCTTCACTGAAGTTCAGGTCCTTTTCACTTTCAAATTTGCACTTTACATTGATTTCTTGCATGCATTCAAACATGCCCATCGGTGCGAACCATTCAGAACAATCCAGCACGGCTCGAAGTGACTAGTACATTTCTTGAATAAAATGCAGACAAATACTATATGCACAGGTACAGAACCAATCTTGGTATACGCAATTTACAGAACCAGGCCATTAGAAAATGTTCAAGTAAAAAAGCTTCTCATTGGCCCACGTCTCGCACGAGCAATACAAAAAGAACATTTCCAACTTCCAACTCTTATCCCAGGACCACCTGCCAACATGGCCAATGGTGACAGCCGGCAGCGGCACCGACAGCATGGGCCAAGTCGCATTCATTGACGGGTTCAAATCAGGGGAACATACGGTAAAGCTATTTTTTTGAAACAGCTAGGCATAACAGTGAGGAGAAGCGAGCTCTAGAAAGGCCATGGTCCTTACGGATGGTCCCATCCACATCAAACCAACAGTGCTTAACAGCGGCATAGTATCAATCCGAAAAGGCACAGCACCATTAAGGCATTAACCTATCGTATTAAGATGTACATGTCGAGTGCACCATGGCAATCTATAGATTTGTGGACCCAGGGGATCAGATCAATTACTCACCTCTCTACAAAACCAGAGCAATGCCCTGTACAAGTGACCCCCAAAGCAAAGCAGCTGAGCAGCGATTGCATTTGCACGCATCCGTCTGGGGCTGTACCCTGTAGGCGATTTCAAATCTTGCCTAGTGGCTCTCCCGGATGAGACAAAACCGACCTAATCGTGGATTAACAATTCTGTCAAGTCGCTGACCAATGTAAGTCAACAACATTCGGGTGCCCAAGACTACCATGTAACGCTTAGTACTACGCTACTACTGAAAAGTGGAGTAATAAGCATAGTAACTAAACAGTACGAACAGTAGAGAGAACAAATTTGAATCCTACCTTCTGCTGCTGGTGATGCTTCTCCGCCGCCACGATCTGGCGGCTGCGGCCGTGCAAGGCGTTGTCCAGGGATGCCGCCACATTGCCGTTGCTTGCGTTGCCGCCGCCGCTCCAGCTCCTCTGGCTACTTGCGCTTGCTTTTCGACTGTGTTGGTTGCCGCATTTCCTGGACTGGCAGTCAACGTTGTCGCCGCCGGCGACGGCTTCCAGCCTCCTGCTGTACTCCGCCATCCTCTCGCGCATCCCCTTCGACATCCCCTCCATCTTCATCCTCAGCATCTCCACCTTCAATGTATACATCGCACAATATTGCACGTTTAGTAATCATCAAAGAGAAATGCCACCGCAACGACGTCAGCACGCTATACGTGCTATTCGGATGCATTACGTACATCAGACAGGTTGGCGCCGTGGACGTGGTCATCTTCGTTGCTGTGGTCGGCGAGTGGCAGCGGGGCGACGGGGAGCGCGATCTCGCGGATGTCCTTGACGCTGGGCTCCGCGTCGTCCGATGACATCTTCTCGAGGCGGCGGCGGAGCGAGGACGCCTGCCGGTCGAAGTTCCGGCCGTGGCTCCGCTGCAGCTCCCGCAGCCCGCTCATTGCTCTCCTCCCGCTCTCCTTCTCCACCCGCAGCACCTCCATTATCTCCTCCAGGTCCTCGATCCCCCAGTCCAACGCCGCCGTCACGCCGACCTCGCCCCTGCCATCAATCTTCTTCCTCCCCTGTTGCATCCGTACGATCGAGCATCATCAGACTGTTGCAATGAACAATAGGTTTGAGAGGACGAGTAGTTCGTTTGGTGCGCGACGTGCATACCGAGACGAGCGTTTCGACGGCGGACTTGAGGGCGGCCTCCATCTGGCCGCGGTGGCGGTCGAGCTTGCGGAGGGCGACCTCCCGCTCCATCCGGAGGAAGTTGCACTCGGTGCGGAGGATCTCCGCCTGGAACCGCCACTTCTCCTCCTGCTCCCCGGCGTCCTTCTGCGACCGCGCCGCCCGGGAGTAGGGCGGCGACGCCGGCGGGGACTCCAGCCCCCGCACGTGGCGCTCCATCTCGAACAGCGCGCCGAGGTTGACCGCCCTCGGCGCCTGCCGGGGCTGCCGCGCGCGGCCGGCGCTCCGGCTGGGCCTCCTCGGCAAGTTGAGGATCCGCGACGCCGGTGCCGACCCCCCCGGCGTCGCCGTCGCGTGCTGGCCTCTGGCCGCCCGCCGCGCGGACATCGATGCCGGCCCGGGCGTGCAGATTGGGTTGTTGTTTCGAACCGAACGGGAGAGCGCGCCGGCCGGAGCCTGTGTGGTGCGGGCGGGTTATGTGGAAGGTGGTGGTCGGAGGGGGATGGCGATGGGAAAAAAAACCCTGGCACGACGGGGGCAAGGAGCGCGGTGTTTCTAGTTTTCCGTGAAAAGCCACGACTTGACAGGATCTTTGCGCGGAAATGACCGAACTGCCCCAGGCCGGCCGGAATTCCGATGCGGCAGCAACGCAACGATTGAGCAATGAGTCGCTTGTACTGTACTGGGTGATGGATGAGATGAGGCAGCGGCCAGGAGACGAGGCGATCGAGCGGACAGGCGAAACTGTGGCTAGTTTTGGGCGACTATTGGGAGGCCTGGGTCGCGCGTTGCAGGGGTGGGCATTTGGCAATTGCTGCGCAGGCGCAACTGCGAGTGGCCCATGCCACTGGAAACCAGCCACCCGTGCAGCATATTGCATTTTGAAACGCATCTGTCCACTCCAAAAGTATCTCTCTCCTCTCTAGACAAAAATTGATCTGTTACACCTGAGAAGAATAGTAATGAGCAAATAAAGCCGAACTCAGTGGTACTAAAAAATGTCGTTGTCATGCATTCTTTCCTTGACTTGTTATATTCCTTCAGCTTGTAGTATCATCTGCCGTACTATTCAAAGCGCATGTTGTTTACCGATGGGCCGTGCCACAGCCACCGAGCGGCATGCACCCTCCTCCCCACAGCCTAGATCCTCCTCCCGGTAGCTAGGCCGGTACAGCGTCACTGCGTCAGTACAGCGCCCGTCCTACTCTGGGGCCTTCACCTAGGAAGGAACGGCGCATGACGCCCACCACTGCACGTCTGCACGGGCCTCCACCCTGCGCGCAACGGCGCCACCAATGTGGCCAGCCGGACCCAATAACTCCCCCGCGCCGCATCGCATCGCGCCATGTCACGCGGCCAGCCACGCAGGGCGGCCATTCGCAGTGACTTTGCCCGCACCGCTCCACGTGGCCTCGTGAGCCGCGACCCGCCTGCCTGTGCGCGCCATGCAGAAGCAGAGCACAGCCGGGCTGCGGACCTGCGGTTAACTCGGGACCCTGCACAAATTTTAAATCCGGCCGCTGGGTCGAGCCGGGTCTGGGCCGCAGTGGACGTTTTGCTAACCGCGGCCGGCTTGCACTGTATCAGGTTTGTTCTATTTTTTTTTTGCCACAACTGATGAATTTTGGTTAAAGTTGATGGTTATCTGTATTTTTAAGATAGTAAGGGTAATGGAGATACCAACGCGAACAATATATGTAGTTTTAAGTTCAAAAAAATGTTTTAGAAGCGGTTTAAAAAAATCGCTTGAAGAAGTGAACTTATTTGTTTCAACTCATTGTCGAAAGCTCCCGATTTAGGACCACGATCGATTGTCGATCGCTGCCAACTTACGACCATCAGTGATGGTCGACCACTCCCGACCTATGATCAAGCGTGATGGTCAACAGCTTCCAACTTATAACGACGAGTTGTGCTCAAGGATTCCTGATCTACAAGGCTACAACCACGAGGTGTGGTTAATGTCTTTCGACTTATGATCACGAGGTGTGATCGACGGCTTCCGACTTACTTGATGGATTTAAAAACTTTTAGAATATGTTTGTATGTATATTCTAAAAATTTTCTCACCTATAAATTCTAAAATATGTAATATGATAAAATTTAAAAATTTATAGCAGCTCATCAACTAGTCCTGTTTCTAAAGTTACAATCACCTCAAGATCCGCCTCCTCCCCCGCTCGGTAGCCGCGACTGCCATACAAGGCCGCGCTCCGGCGTCTCCGCGCGTCAGTTTAATCCAAACCGGCCCGCTGCTGCCGCTAGTACGCTTCGACACAGGCCGTGTCGTCTCGTGCGCGGCGAGCCCAGGGCAAGTTCAAAACGCGACGCAGCACAGCGCGGCCTACGTGGCTCCGTGCGCTCTGTGACATGTGGGGCACCTGAGGGGCTGGAACGGTGTTTGGTTTGGCTTGGCTGGGCCTGGGTGGAGTTGGACGCATGTGGAGTGAGAGCAGCAGGCTGGCAGGCTGGCTTTGAATTGGCAGGGAGAGGAGGGTATGACAGCGAGGGCAGTGAGAGGGGTCCGTTAGTTGTACGTCCGCGACAGGGGCACGCACGCATTGGTTGATGGTTCCAGCCGAAATTTGAAGCGGTACTGTATGTTGTACGTCGCCAGACCTCAGTCGTCTCGGCGTTAGGGTGGACGACGGCTGGCACAACAAACTAGAGTGTTTTGGACTGGATAAGGACCGCTCGTTTCCATTTGAGTTTTTGTTTCTGATTTCTAATTTATTTCTTTTAGTCTTTTGGTTTTGGATCTTTTTTGGTTTTTGTTTTTTGTATTATCTGTAATAGGCTGACATATTTTTATTTTTTATTTTTTAAATTTAATTACGCCAAATAAGCCACCATCAACTGCAATGCAAAATAAGCCATAAGTCAGCTTATTTTAGTCGAACTAAGCGGTCACTACTGAAGAAGATGTGGGCTGTCCCTATCAGTGCCATCATTTTCTTAGGTATCGACATTAGTATGCGATTATTACCCAATAAAACAAGATAAAATCTCATTTTATCGAATAATAGCCACATCAGAGTGTTGCAGCAGAATAATTGCCAAAGACGATATAACATTATTATAATACTATTACCACGTAGAGCTACTGTCCGAAACATAGCTTAGCAAGTTATATCCGAATATTACAGTAATTGGAAAGGAAGTGGTTCTAACTAATAATTATGCAAAGACGGAGACAAGTAGATATCTACACACTAATATACTCGAGTTCACGGGAACAACTCCCAGCTTCTGCCTACTCATCCAACCTCTATACAAGGCGTTCACCTTGTACACGTCATACTCTGGGTTCTCTGCACTCCATCCAGCGTGGTATTTGTCCTCCACATAGGCTTCATCCGAACCGAGTAAATCTTTGGACTGACCTGCTTCTAAATAAGAGAAAATAATAGTAAGGGTGAATACAAAAGTACTCAGCAAGCATTAATAGCAAAAATACACTTATATGATCATAAGCTATCCTCTCTTCTCATCTCAAAAATAAATATTTTTATGTTGAGAAATAATTTTGGATTTTAATTTAGAAATTTGCTAAACACTCGTACAAATAGATAAAAACCTCCACTAGTTCCCATAGCATCTAGTCTAGGAGATAGGCATGAATTCATGGTTTATATAGTACTGCACAGACCTATATCATTTTACCCATAATTATCCTGATTCTTGCAGTGAATATATCTTCGCATTTCTTTAGATATGATGTCCAAATTAGATCACATCATTTTTAACTCTTAGTATATTATACCTCTACCCGACTACCCATAATTGTTGGCCTGAAGCAGTTTCTCATCCTTACTCGCCCAATTAGGAGCTAGTCGTTGGTCGAGCCAGACATACCTTCACCTGACACTCTACTGTACTAATATATGCACCTTGGGTTTTGCCCTCTCTGGCTATACCCCATTCTAACAATCATATACTCCTTACCCATATGGAGTGTATAATAACCTTGATATAGTTACTATGCTAACCCTTTGGCTAACTAAGAAAACCTTTTCGGTTGGTGATTAGTATTCATATCTAAATTAGGAGGGTTATTCCTAGTATAAACACCTATGTACTCCAACTATTTCATAACTTTTGATCAACTAGTCAGAATTATGATATTGCAGCAAGACTAATAGTGTTCTTATCACCATTGTTCTTGTGAGTTCTCTTGGATTTGCGAGGAGCCCCTGGGTTCCCCCTAATTCATGCTCTATGGTTCTGGCCATTTTGTGTGGATTTGTCCTAGTTTATGGTTCTGTGATTGTTCAGATAGCGAGTCGAAGTTCTTCAAGCTTTGGATCGTTTCTCTTCAACTTACAGGTCACATCCAATCTTAGCCGGTTAAAGCTAGTTATCCCGGTTGCTTACAACTAGTTATTCTCAATATCGATCCTACATTGTGGAGATTGGACCACCCTTCGTGCAGAACTGATATGAGTTGGCACAGCAGTGATCCACGTCCACACCATCCTAACTTTAGTTTTGTGCGATAGTTCTCCTATATATCAATTCATACCCCTATTAATAACATCAACTCGATTCCCACGTTCTCCAAATTTGTGATGATTTCATATTACATGAGTATATATGTGGCAGAATCAATCAGTAATAATTAGGTCAACTTTTTTGAGCTGAGTGATGATGAGCCAAAAGGGTTGCAATAAAAGTGTGGGAGCTATACTAAATTACTAACTAGCATGGTGTGTGGGAAGAGGGGAGAATTGATGCAATGAGATGGTTCATGGAACACGATGGTATACTTGTAATTCCCATTGACCTTATCGTTAGGCTCATATTTCAGGAGGTAACACAAGAGACAAGCAGCAATAACCATTGAGGAAAATTTCCTCTCGATCGTTTCCTCCAGACCAGATCCCGGATTTTCTCCAAACCGGCATCGCTTATTAGGTCATGGGTACTTTTGGCTGGTTTCTTGTTGCAAATTGCAGCTAGCTAGGACAAATCCTCCTCCTATAAAAGAGGCTACTTTCTTGACAGGAATTTAAAAAGAGGAGATCGAGGTCACTTAACAGAGTTAACACGGGATAACACCACAATGCAATTGCCTTTTCTTCTCCAAAGGTGTCCCCTCTCCTTTTTCTAGTTGGCCTCGCATCCCCTGTTCGTTTATGTTCTAGATGACACCCCCATCACGTACGCTTTTCTGCGTTCGATGAATTTTGCAGATGCAAGGAGTTTTTGCTTGCATGGTTGGGTAGTCCATATACATGAACATGATCGGGACAAACTATACATGTTTTTTTAAGAGGGGAGAGTTAATAATGCTTTTTAAGAGGAAAGAGTTAATCATGTTTCTCGAGAGGAAAGAGTGAATCAAAACACTTGAGACGCAGAGGTGTTACCAGTATATAACTTGAACACACTCAATTAGCGGTGAGCAAGGCAGTCACAAAATTTAACCCTAGCCTAGAACTACATTATCATTCATGGTTTCAACAGTAACGGAGCCAGAAATTCTTAAGAGGTAAGGCAAACTTAAAACTTTCCATCCCTACATGCCTAGGCTTTAAGCTGTAGTGGAATAACGATAAACACTTGCAATAGTCGAGGGAAGCTTCTTCTCCGATCATTAGTTATAAGCTAGGTTGGGCGGCCGCCCAAGCAGCACCAACAGCACACACGCAAGCGGCCACTCGCCCACTGGTTCACGCCGCTTTCCATGCATGCAGACCAAAAGCAATCACCAGATCAACTTATCAAAGGGGGGCACTTCGTTCTTCCAGCCAGTGTTTCTTAGCTCCGGCTTGGCGACCATGGTGTTCAGCAATAACAATACCGAAGGCGCGTGGGTGTGGTAATAAAAATACCGAAGGCGCGTGCACCACACGCACTCACTGAGCCCCCCGCTTTCCGTAACCTAACTTTCCCATCCCACGGATTCCGTCATATTATATTCTACGCGGCCGAAATAAAGCTCGCCCTCATTCTTTTTCCTTTTGAGAGAGGTACAAAGCAGATGTATATTATCCATGCACGTCTATTCACACCACATGCATATATAAACATTCGCACCCTCTATACACACTAAGATCTAATTTAAGGCTCAACAGCCTTCAAAACATAAACACACGTTATCCGACTCAATACGCAAGCATGTGTATCTTTTTTGGAGGATACTGTTTAACAGTCGCTGTAATCAACTCGGCTTCGATTTCTGACTTATTTTTCACTATTTATAAGTTTCGTCTTTTTCTGAATTTTTAGCTTTTTGTTAAGCTTTTTTGCCGGTTCTTTTTTCCCCGTATTTATTTGTATTATATGTAATGGGCTAACATATTTTTTATTTTTAAATTTAATTATGCTAAATAAGTCTCTGTCAGCTATAATACTTTTTTCAGCTAGCTACAGTGTTTTCAGCCATAAGCCACAAGCTTTTCAGCCGAACCGATCACCACCAGTATCTTGAGATAATGAGACAATCCGAAATGGAGCCTCGGCTCTCAAAAGCTCGCACTCTTTCTCGGTGCAGCAGTGCTCCTCTCCACTAAGCCCAATTTACGAGACTTGTTCTACTCGGTCAAAAGCACGAATTGGGGTGGAGACTGTAGCGACGCGAGCTTAGATAAGTGACCCAGGCTTTTCCATCGCTGGCCTCCTTAGTGGCCTATATCCTCGATTTGTATACGGAATATGCGATGCACCTCCGCACGCTTTGTCCCACCCACACATCGTCGCGCTCCGAATGGGCTACTTCTACTGCGACGGCCAATGAAGCATTGACAAGTCGGACGGCAGGACGGTGCACAGTGTTCTGGCTAGAGCGCCGAATCCGGCGTACGGCAGCGACCTGTGGAGGCCACGCGGCGAGCGACTAATCAACATTTTCTCCGCGCTATTGCGACTCCTACCTGGAGTCCAAAGCTAAGGCAATGGCAGCCGCTAGCGGGACGAAAATCCACCGGGCCTGTGCGCCCTACTAAAAGTGCTGTGGTTTTTGTTTTGGTGGTCCATGCACTTGCGTAGACGCTATCCTTTAAATTAAGAAGAAATATATTTTTAAACAATAATAATATCTGATGGCTGCTATAGTTTTACTTAATTAGAACCCACTTGATTAAGAACCAGATGTTTTGCTTTTTTGTGAGAACTTTTAGCCTTTTCTCAGCGACTCTAAAACGTCTATCATCGATTTTTAATAATAAATAGATGGTACTGTAGTGGCTATTAGTTTTTCTAAGATATTTAATTAAAAACAAATAAAAATAAAAAACATCGTTATATCTTTACAAACAATATAAAAGAAAAAAATATTTTAAATAATTTTTATTTTTGTAAAACTAGAAGCTATCGGTGTCTAGAACATAAGCTTAAGCCGACCGAACGGCAAGTACGCGCGACACGCCCGCTTCCTCCGCAGCGTGCTGCCGCGCGCGCGCCTATTTATAGAGGCCACGGCCACGAACCGAGCAAGGCAGAGCAACAGCTTAAGCGCTCAGCAACAAGAGTGCAATAGCAAGTGGTACTTAGCAAGCTGGCCAGCTCGTACACTCGCCGGCCGTTCCTCTGAGCCATTTCACCATTTCAGGCCAAAGGTACGCACGCACGCGTATGCTTCGCTTTGCCTTCCGTTTCTGCTTGCATATTCAGCTTTTACAGTGTGCATATCCGGCGTTCTTGCTTGGCTGTAGCTAGCGATCGATAGACCGATACTGACAGATCGCAAGCGCGTACGGTACTGCAGTCCGTGATATCTAGTTGTACTGACGATTTAAGTAGGTGAATGCTAGTGACTGGCTCGCTTATGCATATCTTTTTCCTCTCTTTTGAAAAGGTAAATAATAATCAGTAACTACAGTAGTACGCAGAGTAAGTCCCAAGTTTTCTTAACCATTTTTCCGATAGTGGTGTCTCTTTCTACGGAGAACGTACGTACGGGTTCTAATGGATGCTTGCACACTAGGGGGCTTCACTCGAACGGCCTGCATGCATGCTTGCTGTGGATTAACCGATTCTTACACTCGAGTTGTTTGGAGGTCAAGTTCTTCGTCTTTGTACTTGGAACTGCATGTAGGGGGGAAGTACTTGGTTCCACAATTCTACTCTACATACTTGTCCAAACTCCAAACACTGCATGCACTCATCGGTTCCATTCTTAGTACATCTATGCAGCCTTTTCTTTTGAAGTGCTGATTGAAGTTTGAGTGAATATGGATTAGTAAGTGGCCCACATTTGAAAGATTTCTATACGGCAAGAAGTCTCTAAAGCTGGTTGATTGGCATCAATCTAAAGTTCATCTTGTTGTTGCTGTAAAAAAGAGCGATCAGGGTAAGTGCACGTCAATAGATTTGTATATTGTAGTGCCTTTTCTTTGTTCATTTCAATCAAACACCCAAAAGCTAGCAAGCATGATATATCTAGATGGTATTAGTGTCCTAAAGTTGCTTAATTAATGGCCACGACGCAGTTCGCATTTCAGTGCTTTTGTTGGATATAAAAGGCTGCCTGTATGTATGTAGCGGAAGTAGTTACGTCCTATGTCGTATTTCATAACATAGGGAGTATATTGCGTAACGAAGTGTATACACGTATAGTATACGAGTATATAAAATCATCTAGGTGGTATGCATATTTTTTCAGATGTATACATATTTTTTTCAAACATACTTCTTTTTATGTGCGTATATGAATGTATTTGAAAAATACATTAAAAACTATAGACTTGCAATTTTTTCATATGATTGGCCTTATAATATCTTATAATTAGTATATGAGTATACCTAAAGTGGTAAAAGAATATATCAAGTTGTTTTATGTGGTGTATCATATGTGGAAGTAACTACACCCAAATTCGTTCCAACCATTCTAGTCTAATTTAGATGTCACTCTCTACAAAATGCAACGAGAATGAGTTCATGATTATAATTGACTCCATTGATTATATTCATCTCTCTAATACTATATGGTGAAATTGCCTAAAAACCATAATGACAAGTATTTTCTTATCAAATGCCTCCTAGTTTGCTAGGGTGATATCTAAATTGGAGAGGGGATAATTCATAATTGATCTCATCTCTCACATAGGAAAGAGTGAGGAGAGAGAACAAACAATGAGTAGTGGGGGAACCAAGATGATTGCCTATTTTCATCTTCCTACCTTGAAGAAGCAGAAATAGTCTAAAAAGAGAAGGAAAAAAGGGACAAAGGAGAGACCATATGGAACGAGATGACCAAGGAACACAGAGAAAAAACCACTACCCTACTTCTGCAAAGCAGATCAATCATGTGACGTAAACTAGTGGCGAACCCAAAATTAAGCATGGACTATCTTGTAACCAGACAAAATTTCAGTGAACTTGACATTAGAATGGGCTGTCTATAATGGTATGTAGTACTATAATCAATCACTGCAAATCAGTCCAATTCCTGCAGTGTGATATTGAGACCCTGTTGGGAACACATGAATTTCACACCCACGTTCCAAACGGGCCGATTCTAGATTGATAATCAACCTGTATCCATAGGAACAAAGACCAAGTTAAACCGAACATGCCCTTCAATTAATCTGAACTGCCCCTTTCTTCTTATCCAATCCGAGGTCCCCTCTGCGAGAATCTTCACCCTGATTTTTTATCCAGACCTTAGAGCATCTCCAACAATATCCTCTAAATCTTATCCCCTAAATCACTCTTTAGAGGACACAATCTAGAATATAGAAGACTAAAAATATGTAACCTCCAACAAGTCCTCTAAATATGGTCCTCTAAATTAAAATCTGGGTCCACAAAAACTACCAACCAAAGAATTTAGGGGATCGGACGGCGCAGGAGCGTTGGGGCCGATTTAGGGGATGGTGTGCGTCCTCCATATATAGGGGACGAAAAATCAGGGATGGAGTCCTCTATATTTTTGGGTACCACTTAGGGGATCTGTTGGAGCCTTTTTTTACCTTTTCTTCTAAAATATAGGGGATATGAGCACTTTAGAAGATTTGTTGAAGATGCTCTTAGCCATCCTATAAGCCGGTCAGGAATGGTGCCGAACCCCCAAAATGCTGGGCTTTTTCCCATGCCCCTTGTCGCGTCGATCCGAATCTCTGTCGGGTTGCCTCTCGCCGGATTCACGCGGCCCGTCGAAACACTTGCCCATGCAAAACTATCTAACCCCGTTGCACGCAACGCGGTTGGTTCTTTTTGGATCGGAAGATCAGCAAAGAAAGTTTGAAGAATTCATTTTGTTTCCTGCAAAATCCAGCATAGCGTATTCGCACAATTTCACTTCACTTCACTTGCTGTAAGCCTACCCTTCGCGTACAAGAAATCAGGGGTTCAAGGAAAGAAACAAGCAGAGCCCATGAGCTCAAGACCTCACCAATCTCCTCATCTTTTCAGTCAAAAAGGCCTAGACGATCGAGCCCATGCTGCCCGCGCCGGCCACCCCCCTCGGCGAAGCCGTACGTATCACCGCACAGCACAATCCCGGGCAATTCTAACGGTGGTATGGTATATAGTTGCCGCCGGGACGACACTGACGACCGCGGCGGCGACGGCACCGTTCGTCACTTGCACCTTTAACCACGCAACGTAACAGCAGCAATCGATACCCTCCTGCACGGCATTCCACACATGCCAACGAACGAAAACGCCATTCCATCTTGCGTTCTGCAGCGCCGGCCGGCCGGCCGACCCCATGCGCTGCACGCACAGAAAAACAGCGGCGCGCGAGTTCATCCCTCGCTCCGAACGTTCCCGGCCGGCGCGGCCAGCCTCGGACCGCGTTCCGCTCCATGCCCATCGCCCTCGTGGCACGTGCGACTTGCCATTTTTTACGTTACAGCGGAGGACGATCACAAGTTGCCATCTTTTCGACGGCTGCGCTCGGTCGCAACGCATCGCCCGCCTCTCGCGCGCTTGCGTCCCTGCGTCCGCTTACACGCAAGTGACTCATGTTGTCCTTGTTTGCTTGTGTGCGCGTTACCGGAAAGCAGGGGTGCGTCTGCTGCTGCTCACTCCTCGTGTGAGCACCGAGAACACACTCGGATCTCAAGCAAGCACCTACCTATCATCTACCTATCCGTGTGCTGGCTGGTTGGGACATGGAGGAGGGCGCTGCTGCTTCTGCGAGCGTGACCGAGAAGCAGATGGCTGTCCCTGACGCGGCGGTGACGAACGGTGTCGGTGCGGGGGAGAAGGTGGAGGATTTGCCGGCGCCACCTGCATTGTCCGGCTCCGGTTTTCCGAGGAAGATGGGGCTCTATCTTTTCGTCATGAACGTCAGGTTCGTTTGGTGCTAGCTTGGCGGGAGTTGCGTATGTTTATTTTGCACCGATATATTACCAGTCTGCTGATGCTTGTGTTTCTGTCTGATTTGGTTCTAACTTGTCGCAGGAGTGTCTTCAAGCTTGATGAGCTTGGATCGGAGGTGTTGCGCATCGCGGTGCCCGCATCGCTTGCCTTGGCGGCAGACCCGCTTGCTTCCTTGGTGGACACAGCATTCATCGGCCGTTTAGGTAAAGCATCACCCTAATGATCTGTATCGTTTGTGATTTATCTGTCATACATTGCTACGGCTGCACCATATTCGCTTGTAGTTCCACCACAGTGTTCAAATCATACAAATTGCACGCAATCGAGTTCCTCAGCTCCCCAAATTATTTTGAATGGCAGTGTTAATTCTAGATAGTTATACAAGGAAATTTCCAAATATGTCAACCTTGTTGTTTTTGTTAATGGACATTCCCTATTTCATTTACTTTTTGTCAGTTTGGCAAAGTAACAAACTTCGCACTGCAACGTCCCTTTCATTTGGACAAATACCCGGCCAATTGACTAATTGGATGCTAAAACTTCCAAGAAATGTGCTCTAGAATTATTCATGTTTACTAATGATGCTCACCAGGTCTTTTTTTTTTGTTTTTGTCAATGTTGATACGTTGATAATCTCAATTGCATGTCTTCATTTAGCTGTTATTGATACCATAATGTTCCCTTTTGTTTTTTCTTTCTTATGATTCAGTTAGATAGGGATTTTTTTGTACTTATAGGAGCTTTAATGTAACTTTATTCCTCTTGTCGCGTATAGAATTTTGTCGACAGTTTGTTTTTTGAGGTGCTTATATACTTTTGTCAATAGTAATTTGTACAATTTTTAGAGCACAATGAATAATGAATAGATATTATTTACTTTTTTTTGTGCTTTAAGATTAGTGTTACTCTTGTTAGAGAGGAAAGTATAGAAGCACTACTCGATTTTTATTTGTCGTTTTACGTCGGCAAAATATCCTTTCTGAATCTTTCTTTGTGTGTGCTTGCGATATCTCGTTACAATTGGTTAGCCAGGTACATGCTGAGTTCATCCTTTTCATTTTGTTCTTTTTCGATAAACAGTCATCCGTTTCCTTTTTGTCGAATTGTGTCATAGTGACCCAATCTCATTCTTTTTCATTTTTTAGAATATTCCTTTTTGGCACAAAACAGTACGATTATTCCAAAGATATCCATTCAGTTCTGCACCTTTTGTATGTCCAATCGACGTCTCTAGGTTTCCTTTGCGTGTTTAAGCTAGTTGCAATGGATAATTTGAAGGACTAACCTTTTCTTTCAGAAATACTAACATCAACACTCAGTGTTGTGTCATATTACTTTGTCCAATAAAAGAGAGAAGCTGTTGTTGATCTGAAATTTAATGGTATGAAATCTGTGTTCAATCGATCGATGGTCAGGTTCGGTGGAGATAGCTGCTGTTGGTGTTTCAATTGCCATATTTAACCAAGTCTCCAAAGTCTGTATCTACCCCTTAGTTAGCGTGACGACATCATTTGTCGCTGAAGAAGATGCTATCATTAGCAAATGCATAGAAGAAAACAGCAGCCAAGACCCGGAGAAAGCTTCTCCTGTGGCTTCAGAAGCCAACGATGTGCCTGTATCTGGTACTTAGCTATTGGAACATATATGGTTTCACATTTTGGAATAGTAAATTAGTTCACCTCAAGACTGAAGAATTTGGCATGCATCTGTCTTTCTTTGCTTCCAGGTCCTGATAAGGCAGAATGTGTCAATCCATGCATTCCAACAGAGTGTACAAATCTCTCCAACCATATGTGCAGTAGAAAGTACATACCTTCTGTCACATCAGCGCTAATAGTTGGATCACTTCTTGGGCTGCTTCAGGCTGTGTTCCTGGTTTTTTCGGCAAAAATTGTATTGGGCGTCATGGGTGTGAAACAAGTAAGTGCTACTACCTTACTTTCTCTGCTCAAGCTTCATTTACTTGTGTAGTTTGTTGCTATCCTTGATGCTAATTCCTCTTTTTATTTACATCACCCTATTTCAGGATTCGCCAATGCTAAGGCCTGCAGTTCGCTACCTAACAATAAGATCACTTGGTGCTCCCGCTGTGTTACTGTCTCTGGCCATGCAGGGCGTTTTCCGGGGTTTCAAAGACACGAAGACACCATTATATGCTACTGGTAAGAACATCTAGTGTTGATGTACATTCTTTCAGTTGCCATATGCACTTTCATTTCAATCAAGAAAAAGAATTGAAGTGATAGTAATCCTGACCTTTCTAACATTTGCTTATCTTTCAGTGGTTGGAGATGCAGTAAATATCATACTAGACCCAATTTTGATGTTTGTTTGTCATATGGGCGTCACCGGTGCAGCCGTTGCTCATGTCGTTTCTCAGTAAGTTTCGCCATATTACCAGTAGCATCCACAGATCCTGTGTTTCAATGATCAGTTTGTCCTAACCTCTCTCCCTTTCTCGTTATTGCAGGTACCTGATAACTATGATATTGCTTTGTCGGCTCGTTAAGAAAGTTGTTGTTATCCCACGTAGCCTTAAATCCCTGAAATTTGGGCGGTTTCTTGGATGTGGTGAGATACCATTGGAATCATAAAAGTGGACAAAATCTCTGACTGATCCTTGAAAATGGTTCTGAAGTTTCCCTAATTTCAGGATTCCTGCTGCTTGCAAGGGTTGTAGCAGTAACGTTCTGCGTCACGCTGGCGTCGTCGTTAGCTGCTCGCCATGGACCAACTATCATGGCAGCCTTCCAGATCTGCTGCCAGCTCTGGCTTGCCACATCTCTTCTTGCAGATGGATTGGCCGTCGCAGGACAGGTCAGATTCTCATATCATAGTCTCGTAGATCAGTTCATGGAGCAGCAGTTTCAGTTTCAGAAAGTGTACTAAACTGGGCTGTATTGTCAATGAGTGCTTGCAGGCAGTACTTGCAAGTGCGTTTGCCAAGAAGGATAACAACAAGGTGGTTGCCGCGACCTCTCGTGTGTTGCAGGTTAGTCACAGTTCCATCTGTCATGTTCGTGTAACTTCTTTTACTTTCACTGCAACTCTGCAAGTAGATCTCATGCTAACAGTAATCTTCACCTTGCAGCTGAGCATTGTTTTGGGCATGGGTCTCACTGCTGTGCTTGGACTTGGTATGAAGTTTGGGGCTGGCATTTTCACAAAGGACATCGCCGTGATCGATGTCATTCATAAAGGCATCCCGGTAAGAATCTTGGCTGTTCAAAAGAGGAGAAAGAACTCTCTATGTGAATAGTAATGCCTAAGGTTCAGACAGTGAAAGAAGGTTTTGTTTGGGTTCAGTTTGTCGCGGGCACACAGACGATAAATTCCCTGGCGTTTGTGTTTGATGGCATCAACTTCGGAGCATCAGATTACACATTCTCTGCCTACTCCATGGTAAATCCTTTCGTTTTACCTATGATGACATGCTAATATATCAAATTTTAGCTCTGAAACTCTTCCCCTTCAGGTTGGCGTAGCGGCTATATCAATACCATGCCTGGTATACCTGTCGGCGCATAACGGATTCATCGGTATATGGATCGCATTAACGATCTACATGAGCCTGAGGACCGTAGCTAGCACCTGGAGGTATGATACCACCACCACCATCACCTTATACTCCTCGGTGCCGCCATTTCTTCAGTAGCTCTAGCTCATCTTAGCCTTCAATCAGGACTCATCTAGGTTGTTGCTTCTATCTGCAGGATGGGGGCAGCGAGGGGACCATGGGTGTTCATCCGGAAGTAATGGACCGGCTCCCAAGATTGGTGGTGACTTATCTCCAGGAAATCGCTGATAGATAGCCATACTGCATGCTCGTTCCATGTAATAAAAAATCAGTACAGTATAGTATATGTTGTGCTGTTGTTTAAGCTTCAGATATTGGAGTTAGATGGAAATATTGCTTCGTGATCGCCTGAATTTTGTGGGGGGAAAGGTTACTTTGTTCTTGTGATTCATGTTGTTCTTGTGTGCCAGTGATGGCGATTTAATTGGATCATTGCTCTATAATATCATACATTAATACATTGGTCTATCTACCATTTTCTCTATTTGTTTCTTTACCTATTTTTTGGGCAGGATCTATCTGTCTTTGTTGTATGAAATGGAGTGATTTACCGTGATACTACTGCCAGAAAGTAAGCAGGAAGAGAGATGTACATATGGCTATCCTTCGTCCAGAATTGCACCAAGGAACCTAATCTCGCTTTTAGCGTTCTGTGGTGCATAAATGGGAGGCTGCGAGACCTGCTTATGAAGCTTTGTTCTCGACCTGAGCAAAACCAAGTGTGCAGCATAGCAAAAGCTGAACGGATGACCTGTTCTTGCCCAGAAAAAAAAAATTCAGATAGGGGTATATTTGTTAACCACACAGTTCCCACTTCCAAGTTCCAACCAGTGCCTGAAAACTTGCTAACTAGCAAGTTTAATTGTATACTTTTGCCTTCTTCGTCTTTAATTGTATACTTTTGCCTTCTTCGTCACAACTGTACAGTTCCAGGACAGCGGACGGCTGCAAGCGACCATCTAGGATTCTAAGCGCTTCCACAGACATCCTTTATGAGGCCGCAACTGCGCTTCTAACACTGGCCTAATTTTATGACCTGACAGCGGCCAAAAGAGACATCAGGCTCCAGATGTGAATGGACTACATCTCAAGCTATCCTTATTGTCCAATCGTCTACAACACGAACATTGGGCTTCCGGACTGTTGGTGCAACATAGCTTGAACCACTCCGTAAACTAATCGGTCCCAGTGCAATTTCCACTTCTTTGTTTCCAGGTTCAATAATAGCCTTCTTTGCTCCTGATGGTAAGCCAAGGATTATAATTCTTTCAATCACACACTCAGTCGAAAATTTCTTCTTGCCCAGATTATCGGGCGCAATATTAATCGAAGTTAGCTTATTGTCTGCAAATGCAAAACGGCGATGGATGAATGCCCCTTGCTGATAATCATAACTTTTCCCATCATCCACATAAAGTTCACCTTCTGCAGCACTTGAGCTATTGAGGGCTATCACCTGATTCATTGCAAAGTTACACAGTTAAATGGTCTCTTTGGATATACTTGAGAATAAACTGTACCAGTGATGTAGCTACTTCAATCAAACAGATTGGCAATGCCAAACATTTAGCTGGTACACATTCGTAGAAGTTATGCATGTATCAATGCTTAAGTCAAGCAATGAAAACACAGCAACCCTTTGTCTAGCAGACCAATGAGTAGTAATTTTAACTAAAATTGGAAAAGGATGTATAGTTGAGCATCAGAACAACAGCAACTAATGGGGAAGTAGATAGCTAGGTAAGGTTTGCATGCAACTTTTCTTTAGTAAAATTATTGAGAGATACGGGGTGAATATGTAACACTATTCGTAACTATTTGCATTTCAAGGAAATAAACAAGTCAATGGAATTATGACTTACCAAATGAAATTAAAGAGCAACATGTGTACTGAACAAATTAAATGCTTCTCACATAGGAAAACATGTTTAACATACCAGGGTGTATGGATCGTTCACCATCTGAGTAGTACTGCGCCTGAATCTATCCTTTCTTGGCACAATTGTACCTGCCCTTTGGAAGCTGGGTATGCTATCTTCTGAAACTTCTAGCTTGTGTGACACACTTCCCTTGTATGGAGATCCATTTCT
The DNA here is from genome assembly GCA_036346575.1 of Dendrocalamus sinicus. Lineage (NCBI taxonomy): Eukaryota > Viridiplantae > Streptophyta > Magnoliopsida > Poales > Poaceae > Dendrocalamus > Dendrocalamus sinicus. The sequence goes on from CM070658.1 coordinate 27,997,304, forward strand.
CAAGTCGTACCATGACTCCTTTCCAGGAAGGTAAATTGAGACTGATTTCTGGCTCTGCGTGAAGTTATAACATATTAACAGGTAAATTGCATTTTCGAGCAAAATAGAATTAATTTTGAAAAATATACGTAGAATCATTGACCTCTTCGTAAATTCCTTGGACTAAAAGGCTTGGCCCAACCATAAAAGCCTCACCATTATTGTATGTTTCTTTGTCATCGGGAAACTCTAACCACAACGGACGCATAACAGGAATGCCGGTTACGCTAGCCTCTCTGAACAGTGTGTAATAGTAGGGCAACAACGAATACCGCATATGTACTGCCTCCCTCATGAGGGCAGTTCTTCGCTCTCTGTAGTAAGTACAAAGATTATGTTAGCCTTGAAAAGAATGGCATTTATGATTTATGTTTCCCAAAAAAAGTTTCTCAAGGAAATTTTCTAGATCACCAGAGTGAGTCACATCTTGGTGATTGATTTTCCTCAATTATCAGCCTTTTTTTTTGGGAGAGAGGAGATTATCGCCCAGGTTGGGCAGAACTTCCAAGATAAACCAAATTCCACAAAGTTTAGTATTTGAGGCATTACCCAAATAACCATGGCTCACGTCTCTTGGTGTCATGATGAGCATGACCTCGAAAGAAAGGATAAAAAGCTCCTACTTGGTACCATCGCACCAATAGGTCAGGTTCTGGATCACCAAAGTATCCACCAATATCGGCACCTGTCAAAGCTTCAAATGTTAATGAGGCTTTTAACACCAGGGTTACTAAAGTGAAGTTGTAAGGTAGGTCCACCCACCAGAGAAGGTCATGCCAGTAAGACCAAGAGTTAGAACCATTGGAATTGAAGATTTAAGGTGATCCCAATCTGCAGAGTTGTCGCCAGTCCAAACTGCCCCATACCGTTGACTTCCAGAAAAGAAGGCCCTCGACAAAACGAAGGGCCTGTCTTTCCCCTCACTTCGCTTGAGAAGTCCATCTGATGTAGCCATATGGAAGTAGTATCCATATGCATTGTGCAGCTCTCGGTGTTCAACATCCCCATAATGTATTGCATCCCTAGACATGGTGACCTATTTATAGAAAAATACTTTATCAAGATTAATCCATGCGCAAGATCTTTCAATTTTGTTGTATACTTGCGTCACAAAATAATGTACATGCATATTGCAATTCAGTGATATACCTCAGGGCCATTGAAGACTGATGGCTCATTCATGTCATTCCAAATGTACAGTGTTGGAGTTGATCCCTTGTAGTTTCCATAGGAAAATTTGTCAGCCCACCACTCACGTATCTCAGGGTTTAACATGTCAGGATATGACGATGCCCCAGGCCAGCACCACCCATTGTAGTCCTCCCCAGTCGCATCTTTCACATAGTACCCCTTTGCAGTAGTTTCCTCATGGAGGTGGAACGAACTGTCTCGTTTGATATGTGGGTCTACAATAGTTACCATCTTCCTCCCCTTATCTGCTATATTCCGCTGCATCTCCTCCGGATTCGGGAATGTTGAATGGTCCCATGTAAAGTACCGCTTGCCATCCGTGTGTTCAATGTCAAGCCAGAGCACATCATATGGAATGTCATGCTCATCAAACCCAGCATCCACTCTGGCAACATCCTCCTCATCACGGTAGTTCCACCGGCACTGATGATACGCCACCGCAAACTCCTGTGGTATTGAGGGCGTGCCTGTGAAACTTATGTACTGCTTGATCACATCCTTCGGCTCAGACCCAACAAAGAAGAACGCATCGACAACACCAGCCTCAGCCATCCACAGCGTGTCGATCCGCCCATTCTCCGGGGATGTGGCGCCATCCCACCCTGGTGCGAGCACGTCAATCTGCATCTCCGCAGCGTTGAGCCAGAAGAACCCTGAGGACGCCCCCGGGCCATGCCCGATCATGAAGGGGATCGACCCATACAGCCCAAAGGGCGAGTCGTGGAGGTACTCAAACACATCGAGGTTGAAGAGGCGGTAGGGCTCGGACTCCTCGACCCCCGGGCCGCGGGTGGGGCGGAGGGCGAGCGATGTGGAGCCGTGCTCGGGGAGGCCGTACACGAAGTCGGCGCCGTGGAAGGAAACGTCGAAGGTGATGGACTGCGGGCCTCGGGGACGCGTGTCGGTGTGGCTCCGGAAGTGCTCCTCCCAGGTCTCGCCCTCCGGCTTCGACTCCTGCAGCGGCTCGAAGTCGAAGAGGCCGTAGGTGTTGAAGGAGAGCACGGGGTCGCCCGAGCCGGCGCGGCGGACGGTCAGCTCGAACGGATCGTGCTTGACGACTACGTCGAGGTCGGAGGAGAGCGCGAAAGTGGAGACTCCACCGACGGTCTTGGGTTCGGAAAGGTGGAGCGCGCGGGATCCGACGTCCGGGAGGAGGACGTCCGGAACGTGGAAGCGGCGGTGGGGCGGCGGGCTGACGGAGTATTCCTCGTCGATCTGGAGGCGGAGCGCGTGCGGGGTCAGCGCGGAGAGGCGGAGCAGGAGGGGGCGGGGGCGGGAGGGGTGGGAGAGCGCAGCGGTGAGGGAGCCGTCGGGGGATACGGTGAGGGAGCCGGCGGTGAGGGAGAGCGGCGCGTCGAGGGAGTGCGGGGCGCGGGCGCGGGCGCGCTTGCAGAAGGGGGTCTGGTTGCAGTTGCGGAACTCTTCCTTCTTCCAGGCACGCGCGGCGGGGGAGGCGGAGAGCAGGACGAGGAAGATGGCGAGGCGGAGGAGGCGCGGCAGCGGCGGGAGATCCATGGCGCGCCGGGGGCGGTGGTGGTGCGGCCGCGGCGTGGGGACGGGTGGACCTGGGACTGACTGGGAGACAGTGGACTAGTACACTTGTCTGCCTCTTGTTTTCTCGGCCGGAGTCTTCGAAGGAGTGGGGCCGGGCGGGCGGGTCGCCGTTGGATGGATGGGCCGTCCGTGCTGGAGGCGGAGCGGGCCGCACCGTGCGGTAGATTTCGTGCGTTTCACGGGCCAAATCCATCACAAAGACGGGTTGTCGTGGAGTTTTAGGCCGAGTTGGCGAAACCAACTGCAGTCCAGGCGGAAACGGGCAGATCGGACGTACCAGATCAAATATTGTGGGCCGAGACGACAAGGCTAATTCGAACTTGGCCAAATCTCGCCGGTTCTACCTCCCCGTACATGAGCTTGATCCTCTTCTTCTCGTACGTCCTTGCAGTGGGCAGAACTGAATCAGCCACTTCAGCGTCAGCGAGGTCAGCTACTTCACTCATTACAGCTTCAAGATATGGTAGTACACAAGTTTCCTTTACTTTCCTTCTGTGCATGCACTACCTGCATCTACCTTGCCAACTAAGTCACTCGTCGCCGCTAAAACAATGCACATGTAACGCAGTTGTCGTCCATGATGGTACAAAATGGCGTGGCGCACGGGAATTGCATTGTTAATTGTCGTGTAAGCAAAGTGCATTAGATCTTTTATATATATATATATATATATATATATATATATATATATATATATATATATATATATATATATATATATATATATATGAGGACATCCCTTCCATGGATACAACTTATCCACAGCAAGTGTTACAAGGACCACTTACTCGAGCTCGTGCTCACAACTTAATTACCAGTGAATTCATTGCTAGGTTCATATATTATTGAGAATAGACCGCTACCTAATGCAAGTGATTTAATTATGCTTAGGAACCTGGGAAAGGATGAAGGAGAGGGACGTGGAGTCATGGACATGCATGGAAGGAATAATGGAGTTCATCACGTCACTTTGGGGCCAAGCCAAACGAGAATTCGAGTTGGACACGTTCTGGAATCAGATTCGGACTGCTGCGATGGAACCAAGTTCAAACGGGCATAACTTTCTCATACGGACTCCGTTTGGGACGTTCTTGTACTTCATGGAAAGCTTATGAAGTCTATTTTCCAACGGAACCAACCTCATCTTCAAATTCCATCTGAGCCGGCCGCAATCATCAAAAGACTCCACGTTGGTTTCTGAGTCCGAGTCAAAAAGGGTGCTGCGCCACCACTACTTGGGCCCATGGGCCTTGTAACCCTAGGGCGTGCCCTTGGATGCCCCCTGGTCATCTCCCTATAAAGGAGCCACCGCCTCCATTGCTAAGACTTGGATTTCGATAAGTTTAGGTTTAGCCATTGTGCAAACTTTTGTTCTTCAGTTGTGTCGGACGACCACCTGTCAAGACATCTTCGGGATCCCAACTTTGTTATTCGCAATACAATTTGTGCTTCATTTATATCTGCAATATCAGATTGCCTACATCTTATTCTTGCTAGTTCTTCGATTGCTCGCAGGGATTGAACTTCGTGTTCAGGTTGATCGCGCTTCCAGCGAGATCAATAACATCTCGAGTTGGTTCAACGATTGCTAAGGCGCAAGCGCCGTCGTACGGTTGTAGTCGGATCGTGAGGGTCATCTCCACCGAAATCGATAGTTATCAATCTCATCGAAAGATCGGGCACCTCGTCTCCATCAAATTATATATATATATATATATAGGACGAGTGTTTCATGCACCATGGTGCCTAGGCACCAATATCAATACCCGTTGATTTGCTTCGAGATTCGCAACGTTTGATGTGGGTATCTTCATATACCCATAAAAAGTATATTTGAGATGTCAAACTCCGAAAAAATTTAAATTCAACTTCAGTTTAATTAGTTTGAACTATTTTTATGGTATATACTCACTGTAGTTGCATTGAACTCAAAAGTAGTTAAAACTAATTTGAACTGAGTTCAAAACTTACTTACCATAAATATATCAAGGGTATAAAACATTTTCATACCCAAACTCAAAAAAATTATCAATCATACACGTGTATCGGATGTTGGTGCCTAGGCACCATGGTGCCTTATGTAATTTTCCTATATATATATATATATATATATATATATATATATCCTGCCATCATATTGACCATGCATGCATGCATATAGGTGGAGTCATCACCCATCCGTATGAAAATACATGAATGCATCGCTGCAAAACGACCAATATGTACGTATTTGCAAGTTTCATGCCTGCCCGAAGAACTTCATATAGCTAGCCAGTCGTTTCATGAATTGTCCATCATCCTGACCCTAGCTAGAGCACCCGTACGTTCATCGTTAGTTAGGACAAAACATTCAGAGAACCAATCAACTATTCCTACTCGAATGAAGTGGAAGGCTAGTTTGGATGTCATAATTAAAATGAGTTGGGTTATCATTCATCTTGTGCTGCGAAAAGAGGTGAGGTCCTGCAGAAATTGCGGCATGTGTACTCATCGCTTTGCTCCGTTTCACTGCAAGTACCACGTGAGGTATTTGGAGCACCATGTGTACTCATCACTTTGCTCCGTTTCACTGCAAGTGCCATAGAGATAGGTCGTGTGCTATGAATAAAATCAATTCTAAATTCCATATCTTTTTGGGTGGTATTTTTGGAAGCTCTTAGGGAAACATATTAGGATACTCACGCACCACTGGAATATTCTCAATACGCAAAGGCGTACTCGGCTTTTTCGTAAGTGCTAGAAGTAGCCTAGACTTATATTGTTCATCGACCAGGGAATAGGCTAGCTAACACAAAGAGAGAACATGGAGCGCATTTCCTCGAAAGATTATCTCCCCCTTGAAGGAGTTTGTAAAGTGATTGTCCTCCAGAAGCAGAAAATCACGGCCTAGTAGCGATGCAACTAGCCCATACCGAGGATAACATCAAAAGGTTTTAACTGGATAACCATTAGGTTGACAACAAAATCCTCACCATCTATTGCAACCACACAGCCAGGGCACACTGTGGAACTAGCAATGATACCACTTGGGGTACTAACCATAACCGACTGGGAACTCTACTGAACACTCAACTTGGCTCTTCTAGCAAACTCCCAGGACACAAAAGAATAAGCAGCACTGGGGTCGAAAAGAAAAAGGGCATCATATAGGTCTACTAATAGGATACCTGTCACCGCGCCAAGTTGACCCGTGGACTCAGCAGCAGGCAGTGAGTAGACTCCGAGTGGTGTCGGGGCGGCAAGAGCCCCGACGTTCTACTGTGGCGGCATCAGGAATCGAGGCAGTGTAGCATGCTAGAATGGAGGAGTCGGTGTAGGATGCCAGTAATACCTGGCAGGTTGAGCCCAGGAAAGAGGAGGCTGCGATGCAGGGGCAGCCACCAACACCTGAACAGACCCCCCGAGGTGTAGCATTTAACGAAGACACAGATACTAGCTCCTACTTGATGGTGCTAGAGGGATTCCTTCGACAAACCATCATCTTGTGGCCAATTTCGGCAGGTAAGTTGGTAAAAGTGGGCGCTGGCTAAATTTTCTGTCGAATGACGAAGCCCACAATAGCGAAAGGTGCCGGCTGGCCCCAGAAGGTCTGGGAACCTCTGTGAGCGCTACTTTTATTCGGCATTCTAAAGCCGATGGGTCTAATGGCAAAACTCTACTTTATTTCCTTTATTTTCCCTTGGATTGTTTTATTCTCACTTTTCTTCCCTTTGCATTTTAGTGGTATTACAGCTGTGTGGTGGAGGTGTTGTTTGTAGCGCTAAGGAAGGGGATTTGTGGCATATGGCATGCAGCGAGTAGCGATTGCAACGGCCACCGGCAGATCAGACTTAGACTTTTGCTCGTAGGGGTTAAATTAGGGGAGAGATTTTAGATAGAGAATAAGAGATGAGGTGGAGGAAGAAGGGGATAGAGGAGAAGACCATTGCACGAGCTTCCGTTGCAGTCGGACAGCCTCCGTTGAGCTCTAGTGATGAGAGCTTAAGAGTCTGTTTTTTTCCTCCGAAGCTGGCGGTCGGCTGTAGAGCTTGCAAGTTTGACGGGATCTCAGGGAGAGAGAGATCGGGAAGCTGGACTACAGAAAAATGGGAGAAAATACGAATCAGAATGAGCGTTTGAAATGGACAGTGGGATCTGGGCATAGAGCGTCTAATACGTGGGCATCCATCGGACATCTAGCTCAGAGCAATTCCATTTCCTTTTTATTTTAAAAAAATGTACGTCTATGTACAGTTATGTTTGTTTTTAAAAAACTGTGTACAGTTCAATCTGGTAAAAGAAAAACACTGGAGTAAAAAAAGACTCTGATAAAGATCGTGTGAAGGAAGCAAAGGTACAAACTCTCAAGACCGAGTTCGAGGTGCTACGTATGAAGGAAACGGAGTCGATCAATGACTTCACCGTTCGGTTGACGGTCATCGTCAATAAGATACGGGCCCTTGGTGAGAAGGTAGAAGAGTTGTACGTGGTGAAGAAATTCCTTTGTGCTATTTCCTCATATTTTCTCCCGATTGCTTCAGTCATAGAGCAATTTGGAGACCTAAAGATAATGACCATGGAGGAGATCATCGGTCGTTTTAAGGCGTATGAGGAACGCATCCACGACAATAGCAACAAAGGTGAAGGACAGCTCTTGTTGACTCGCGCTGAGTGGGAGGCCCAATCATCGAAGCGTGAAGGCAATAACACTTCCAGGGGTGATGGCCAAGGCCGTAAAAATCGGAGGTTTGATAAGGCAAAAGTAAGGTGTTATAACTGTAATGATTATGGACACTTTGCTTCAGAATACCAAAAGCCGAATATGAAGAAAGCGTTTGTTGCCGAAGCGCTCAGCGAAGATGAAGTGTTCTGATGATCAGTTGAGTCAGGGGCGTCGAGAAGATGTGTCGCCGTCCAAACTCAAGCAAAGTGGAAAGAAGTTAGAAAGTCAAGATTAAGGGGGAGATTGTTAAAATTAATCTTGACTTAGAGTCCTAGTCGCAGTTGAGTTCGTTTTCGTGTGTAATTCGAGTTGAGGTGGTGTCCAATTCAAAATCCTAATGCGTGTGTTAGTAGGAGTTATTAGCATATATATTGAGATGCTTGTAACCAATTTTTTCAATGCAATTTATGTGAGAAATAAAGTAAAGAAATCAAGGGCGAAATCCGTAACACTAGTTAATATAAAAGATCAGGTGTGAAATAGAGCAATAAAGGGTTACGAGGAGTGAGCCCAGTGCGTAAGAACCGTTTTCACGCTGATTGTCAATGGTAGTTCGTAACATAAAGTTTTCGTACACGCTGCTTCCCAGTATATATTGCATATTTTGTCCTATATATGCCACTGTGTAAGTCCAGAATTTTCTCATGCGACAACTTATCCTTCTCATCTCTCGCGGTGCAGTTGAGAACTAGTAGGACTAATATCCTCAGGTTCTACTCTAAAAATATCCTCAATTAATTTCTTAAAGCAATAGTCTCTGTCTTGCACACGTAAGAACAGACGATTGATTGCTGCATGGACTGTAAGCCCAGCACGGGTGCCAATCAATCACGTTGCAGAATAACACAATCAATGGCTCCGACGTTGCATCCCCATCGCGACAGCTAAATGCCAACTGAGAACTATGGCTCATGAGCAACGCGCCAACACCACCGCCAAGCCGAGCACCACTCTCTCTCTCTCTCTCTCTCTCTCTCTCTCTCTCTCTCTCTCTCTCTCTCCATCTCTCGGACATGGCCATGCGCTCCCATGGTCCACGGAATTTGCACCCAACGAACGGACCGGCCGGGGCGAGCCCACGCTTATACGGCGCATGTGACGCCGTGGCCCTCTCCGGCCGGGCCAACGGACAGCCGCAGGCGCCTGCCCGCGCTGCTGCTGCAGCAGCATGCGGTTTGGAGTCTGCAAGCTCTGCATCGCGCGCGCGCAGCCACGCAAGCCGCGCGCGCGATCCGAGAAGAGCACAGGCCTTGGATCCTGCGACTCTATAGGGTGGTGGCTGGTGTTCGATCGTTCGCGCGCGCGCGTGTGGTGGCTGTGGTGCTCCGTCGAGATGCATCATGGATGGATCGATGTGCCGGCCGGCGAGGCCGATACGCGCATGATCATCCCGTGGCCCGGCCGTTGGAGCGCGCGCATCACTCGATCGATCGTTCGAGAGGTCGCGCGCGCGGCAGGCACAGCTCGGCGGGCCGGCTTTTTCCAGCACGGTGGTATGCATCATGTCGATCACATCAGCTTCGTCACGAACGTGATGCGAGGGCCCAGCCAGGAGGGCCATGCGTACATGCGTGCTAGCTCTAGCTGAATTATTGGCGACCTCCGGCCGTTCTGCACCTAGCCACCACCACCGTCGCGTTAGCCCTCAAAGGCTCAAACTAACCCATCGGTCGATCAACCGAGCAAAGGAAAACTGTAAAACTGTCGTGTCGATGTAAGTACATGTAGACCAAATTAATGAATTTATTAGCCGACAGCAGCATCCTAATTTCGAAGTTGATTATATGGATGGAGGTGATTAACTTGTCACACGTATACGTACATGTGTGCCAGCTCTAGCTGAATTATTGGCGACCTCCGGCCAAGCTATAGTAAGTACCGAGGTAGCTACTGTGGGTCGTACTCGTACGTCGATCGAGCTAGCCATATGGCAGCATGCAGTAATACGACGTACGGGGGTACGTACATAGGCAGAGGCCTAGCAATGGTCACCACATGCTTTTGCAAATCTGTAAACCCCACTGTTCCAAGCACTGTGCGCTACTGCATGCATGCACGCACGCCTAAAAGGACCGACCGATCGATCCAGCACGTTTGTACGTAACGTGATCGTGAAGATTAGCACGCGCACATTAACGCATGTATACGTACGTACACTACACCTCGATCTGCAGCTAGCGCATGCATGCATGACCCACCGCCCCTGTTACAAATCTCGTACGCCCACATGGGGAAAAAAAACAAACCCATCCCGCATGCAGTAACTGCGAGGACATGCATGCAGATGCAGCTGGATCATCGATCATATCTTTGCCGGTACCACTAGACACAGTTACAGCTTAAAGTAAACAGTTGAAGGGCCGGGGCTAGGCGCAGACACGAGTTCGCAACACAACCGTACGCGCTGCGCGCACAGTCTGAATGCTACGCCGGTCGGGCCGGGCCGGGGCAGGGGCATGCAGCTACCTAGCTAGCGCGCCCGGTGGTCCTGGGGTGAAGTTTCGAGATCTCTACCCCGACAGGCCTATAAACGCCGTGCCCATCGACCGCAGCGCCAAAGCCTGTGACGAGGATCAATTCGGACGTACAAATTGATGGATAGAGAGAAGCCGGCGTCTGGCTTCATCGTGTTGGCCGTGCTGCATCTGGTTGCAGGTCGTCGGTCGTGCCCGTGCAGCGCCGGCCGCCCGCACGCGCCGCGCATGCGTGCATGCAAGCTGCTGATCCACTGATTGAACCGGCCCGACGCGCCTTACCGCGCGCGCGTCCTCACCGTACTCGAACGAGACGGGACCGTCGCTTATCTACTTTGATGGTCGCGCTCGTGCCGGGGACCGTACGTCCGACGTCTCACGTCTGCTCGATGGACGCCCGCGCCATATCGGCCCTATCCGGCAAGCCTGAGCAGCGCAACGAGCCGCGCCCGCGGGGAGACGCGCGCGCATGTACGTTACATACGAGTTGAGTGACTTAGGCGCCGTTTAAAATAGCTTAGGCTTTTGGTTTATTTTTACTATTCAACAATTTTTTTCTTCTTATGATTTTTGGTTTTTTTGAACTTTTTTGACAGTTCTTTTTTTATTCATTTGTACTATCCGTGGTAGGTTAACCTATTTTTTCTATTTTTAATTTTTTTAAATTTAATTACGACAAATAAGCTACCATCAGCTACAGTGCAATTTCAGCCAGCTACATAGTTACAAACCATTCAAAAAAAGCCTTTTTAGCAACGCCTTACTTGCATTCGCATGCTCCCTCCGTGCATGCACCATAGTTGTTCCCGCGAGATGTTGCCCAGGAAGAATGGAAAGGTTGAATGGGACGTATTGTTCTATCAGTGCGCTCGACCGTGTTGTGAACTGTGATGCTCTCGTGTGGGAATTGTAGAAAAAAAAATTTGAAAAAGAAAAGGACATTACAAGAAGATTGTCCCATGCACCTGGTTTAGCTAGATCTGATCTCTTACACAAATATACACCACATCCGGTGCCTGGCCTAACTTGATGTCCCTCCTTTTAACGAGGGACTACCTATTTATAAGGCAACTGGTTTTTTCTTAGGTACAAGTCATGTTTTTTAACCATTGGATAAACCAAAATCGGAATCACACACATCTTAAAGCTAATTTATGGCAAAAAAATCAACTTTTATATATACATTTATAGACAATCCAACAACTTACAAATAACAAAATTGTTTAATAATACTGGTTCTATTTACCATTTTCCGTGTTTCTTATATATATGACCTCCCCACATAAATCGAGGTAGCATTCACTGAATAGTGAATACTTCCTCCGTTTTTTACTTGATATTTTTTCACTTTTATGGTCTTCGGGACGTTATTTTTTATAACATTACATTAAAATGTATTAATAAAATTATAATATTATGAAATATTTTCTAAGGTAAATATAATGATATAATCTGATGGCACGGATTTTAGGTTTTCTAGTAAAAAAAGAACGGAGTACTATTTTTCACTTTCTTCCCTAGATACATGTATAAACATGACACTGAGTAATGAATTGCCTAGATATCAAGGTAGACATGTTGATTATTTTTCTCCTCCTAACAAGATTTTACCGTTTATTGATAATGCCAAAATTGTAACGAGACTTTATATTATGAAACATTCACATTAATATATAACAATTGCAATACTTAACGGGGACGAATATAGTGAGAAATTAGGGCATTCTTAACAATTTAAATAGGAACTGAGCCTAGTGGCGGATCCATAGCAAGATCGACCAGGAGTTACCATATGTATCACTATATGTGTATAGGATTACTGAGCTTAAGCCGTGGGGTACACACCTATGCATATATGTATTTTGATAAGGCAAAACGACATTGAATCCGGTGTCCTATGCACCCCTGAAGCTCCATATGGATCAATCCATGACTATCTAGCTCAATTGATGAGAGATGTGGGTGTATCAACCACCGTGGTTCGCAGGATCGGAACCACCTCTCAGCGACTCTGGACGGCTGCCTTGGCTCGTCGGTGACGAGCCGTGGAGGACCCGCCATCCAGCACCACCAGCTACGTCACTCAGACTGAACTGCGCGTGTATGCGCCGTGCAGCACTTCGACCTCGGGGGTCACTGCCATCCGTGGTTGCTACACCGAGGACGTTGCCGGCGACTGCAACAGCAACGCCAAGTTGCGCCGGCAGGGTTGGCACTGATGTTATTCGGTATCTAATCCAACTCTGTTTTACCGAAAAATTCCAATTCGTTGTAGGTATAGTTGCTGTTGCATAACGTTGTGGCTGACAAATTGAATTGTTGAGGCATGTGTTATAGATGTGGGCCTTGGGCCAGTCGGGTTATTATTAGGAATTAGAGATTGGTTTCTGTTTGAGTTATGGATTGGTTTCCTTGTATTAGAGATATAGTTAGAGATATGATATTAATTAGAGATATAATTAGGATTAGATTCCATCTGTTAGGGGGAGCCGTCTATATAAGAGGGCTACCGCATGCTATTGTAATCAAGCAGAGTAATAACAAAGTCTTCCTAGTATATAGTCTCTCCTCTCTCCCTACACCGACGCCATCCGGCCATCTTCTTGGTGGTGTTTACCCGTTATGAACTAAGGTTCATAACAACTTGGTATCACCGCCGGTTTCCGAAAGTCCCCAACAAGAAGTGGCTGAGACACAACCACAAGAAGAAGGCCGGCACCAGGCGTTCGTGGCGACTCCTCCACCGCGTCCCCTCTGTAGCATCAGCCGCCGGCTCCTCTTCGTCAGCGTCGCGCCGCGTCCCGGACCTAGGGATCCACCACCGCTGACGCCGGCCGCCACCCGAGCTCCTGCGCTGGAGCGCCGCCGCGACCGGTCGCCGCCGCTGTCCAGCCGTCTCGGCCGAGCCGCAGCCGCCGATCCGCCTTCACCAGATCCGTGCAAGCCGCCGCTGTCGTGCCGTCTCGGCCGAAAGCGCAGCCGCCCGATCCGCCGCGAATCCGTGCAAGCCGCCGCTGGAGTTCCGTCGCTGCTGCCTCGCATCATCTTTCCGGTGAAGCAGTCACAGACAATGACATCGTCGAGTTCCCGAGGTCGCCGGAGCCGTCTGGCGTCCATCTTCGCTCGTGCCGCCGCCGACGCCGAGCCGCTTCCACCCGAGCCGCCACCACCGCCGGGCCGTCCCTCCCGCACCGCCGCCGCCGGAGGGTCTCCACCGCGTCGCCATCGCCATCGCCGCCACCCGCCCGCTCCGCCAAGCCGCATCCGCGAGACGCCGCGCTGCTATTTTGGCTGCCGCCCGCAGCCGCCGCGACGCTATCGCCAGATCTGCGTTGCGATCTGCCGCCCGAGCCACCGCCATCGAGCGCTCGCTCGCTGCCACCGCCGCCGCATCGGCTCGCGCCGCCGCGCGCCACCTCCGCTCCGTCGTGCCGACGCGCGCCACCCGCCACCGTCTCTGAGGCCGCTGCTGTGGAGCGCTGAGCGGCCGGCCCGCGAGATCTGCTGAGTCGCTGTTCGGTGCCGCCATCGCGCCGGATCCGGGCCACCTCCGCGCCGCCAGAAGCCGCTCTCGCGCGAGCCGCCCGTCTCGCGCTCCGCGGCCTCTTCGTCTCGCCGGCCGCTCGTCTCGCTTGCCGCTGCAGCCTCGCCTCCGCTCGCAGTCGCAGCCGCCGCCGCCGGAGCCGCCGCAGCCGCGAACCATCGCGCCGAGGGCCGCCGAGCCGCCACCGCCGGCCGCCGTGGGACGCCTGGAGCCACCGCCGCCGCAGCTCCTTCAGCCACCATTGGGTTGGGCTATGTGCGGTGGGCTAATGGGTTCGGTCGGTTTTAACCGACCGATCACTTGAGGCCTTAAAAAAATCTAAAAAATTCAAAAAAATCACAAAAATAAGTAAATAAATAAAAATAAATAAAAATTCAGAAAAAAACTTATTTTGCAGGCATTATATTCCTGAAAGCGTTACACTTCGTATAGCCTTGTTCCGCGTGGATCTGGCCGCCCGTCTCCATCCGCTGCAGCACCCTACCACCGTTCGTCTTTTACATCGGCGTCGAAGGTCTTCATTTGGCATTATGAACATTGTCTAGCAGCTCGAGGACGAGCTGCATGTCCGGGAGGGGTGTAGTGTTATAGACGTGGGCCTTGGGCCAGTCGGGTTATTATTAGAAATTAGAGATTGGTTTCTATTTGAGTTATGGATTGGTTTCCTTGTATTAGAGATATAGTTAGAGATATGATATTAATTAGAGATATGATTGGGATTAGATTCCATCTGTTAAGGGGAGCCGTCTATATAAGAGGGCTACCGCATGCTATTGTAATCAAGCAGAGTAATAACAAAATCTTCCTAGTCTATAATCTCTCCTCTCTCCCTACGCCGACGCCATCCGGCCATCTTCTTGGTGGTGTTTACCCGTTATGAACTAAGGTTCATAACAGCATGCCTGAACCTCGTCCATTGCAGGAGCCATGTCTGTGGCCAATTTGTAATTTTCACCTGCACATCATGTGTTTGTTGAAATGCTCCAGTGCACATTCACGTGTGTTGGAATAGTTTTAGTTTAAAGCTATTACAGTTATTAACTTTGCTTATTTAGATTTATTCGTATTTACTGACCGTAGTTAGGCTTGCTTAGACTCCTACAATTTTCTAGCTCGGTCTAACCATAGTTAGGCTTACTTAGACTTCTAAAATTTTCTAGCTCGGCTACCGGTGGTTCCAGTCCTCCCTCTTCGGCTCAAATTTTGTGTGCCTTTTTCCTTTTTAATAAAAATGATATCCAGATGTTTACAGTATAGCAATCCTCCCCCAGAGACACAGGAGAGAGAGAGAGAGGGGAGAGAGAGAGAGAGAGAGAGAGAGAGAGAGAGAGAGAGAGAGAGAGAGGGAGAGGGAGAGAGGAGAGATCAGCACTGATGTATGAGCCAAGAAAGAGAACAAGTGGGCTCACTGTTGGCCCGTCGTATGGAAGTGGGGCTGACGGGGGCTGCAGGCAAGTACCTTGTTCGGCCATCTCACAGGGGGAGGGAGGGGGAGGGAGGGAGAGAGAGAGGATCACACCGCCGCAGTGCAGGTGCAGCTGTGGCCTGAACCAAGGCTGGTGTTCATCTCACAAGGCCAAGAGATGATGGATGGGAACGCAGAGCAGAATAAAGAGGGAAGCTGAGTACCGTTATGAGAGCAAGAATAATTGCCTACGAGTCAGGCGTTGCATCGGTAAAGCAACCACCAATCTCTGGCCACTTCGTACACGAAGGGTAGGCACTGGCCACTGGTCAGTAACATATAGGTTCATCATAGAAGTATCTAGCACAATCAAACTACATATTTAGTTGATCAAAAGGTGCCCGATATATGGTAAATGAAAATAGTTGGTGTGCTCATTTTGGTTTAAATTTATGACTTTTGATTTTTTTACTGTTTGATGTTTTGTTTTACACTGTAGCGCTGATATCTTTTCAGCATAATTAAAATTATAAATAGAAAAAACAAATTATCCCTTCATGGACAATGCAAAGAAATATGCGGGAAAAAAAGGGAAAACCCAAAAATCCAGAAAAAGACGAAATTAAGAAATTGAAAGCAAGAAGCCAAGAGCTGAAGCACAAACGAGCGTACCATCTCAACTTTTTGGGAACTTTTCAGGTTTATATATTTCTCATGCGAAAATGGTCGTGATTATACCTAATTATTTGTAGAGATACTCCCAATATAAAATAAATTACTCTCGATTTCTTTATTTGTGATCCCTTCTTTTGTTTTCCCACATATTTCCTCACAGAGTAGTGGCAAGGATATGTATAAATTATACCGAACAGTTCAAACTAACAAAAACTTTCACTTTATATAATTTTTAAGAGGAACATTGCACATAAATGATTATTGGATATCCCCACTTTGTTGAAATGTATATATATCATTATATAGGAGGCCCCATGTCTTAATGATCAAGTTGCTGTTTGGTACGAACATATGTAACACCGCAGTTAAAATGATCAGTACCCACGAGCAACATTTTCCAAAAGAAAGTGAGTGAGAGGAATGAGCAAATTGCACAAGCAGCATATTGTTTAATAAACTTACTGCATTGGACCATTAACAAAACTGACAAGATTATATTTATTTTTCTCTCTTTTTCATATGGCCCTACCACTTACAAAACAGCAAGTTTCTCAGGAGGACAAGGATAGTGGCAGTCTCTGAAAATGCCAGGAAGGTCCCTTTCTGATTAGCACAAGTAGCTATTGATCAAGTGCTGGAATGCTGGTGAGATCTAGACCTGTAACCAACCACTAGGATTTGTATGTTTTTGGTTTTGGTCAAGAGAGTCTTAATCAATCAATTAACGACCATTCTTTCTGTCTGAATCATTTAATACGACCAGCTAGCCAGTAGTACAATGCACCTAGCATAATTCGGTCCGCAAAATTCCGGATAGTAACCCTGCTGGATCTAGAATTTCTACATGCACAGTTGGTTCAGATTCACTACTATACTGTGAACAGCTTTAAAATTTTCACACAAACAAGAAGGCCGGCCTATGTCTATACGTACATATGTACCAACTTGCATGCCCTAACCAGCGCAGTCATCTCCCTGAAGTGACCATGCATGAGCAATTTCTAGGCAAGTGTGAGCTCTTCTTGGATTAAATTGTAAGTTATGATCTGGTCACCAAAGGTACAGCAAATTAGACTCAACATTGTGATGTTTGCGATATTACATATGATTTATGCGACAGTGGTAGTGACTGTGCTGATAAGTAACTAATCATTCTGGGGCTTCATCCCCAGCTGCTGCCGATTATTCCCTAGTCTTAGAAAGCTACTAACAATCTCCAAAGGCGTGATATGGACAAGATGAGGAAAGTACCTAGTTGATCTTTTAACAAAGGTTGTTATGCTTCACAAAACAAAGGTTGTTGAGGACTGAGGAGAACACCTTTCGACATAGCAGCACGCACAATAGTGCAGAATCCCCATCGGCCAGGAACGTGCATGACTGCCCGGCCGGAGAAACAGCGATCGGGCTTTTTCACCTGTGGAACACTTCTGTTCTCGAGATATATATATATATATATATATATATATATGTTTAATGGCATTAGCCGTTTTGCTATAGTTGGGGTATATATTCTTGGTTTTGCAAGAGGCAAAGTGACCAGGCAATGAGAATGTACGCACCCTAGCTCAGATGGAAGCACGAATATATAGTAGTACTCCGTTGTTTTCGCCTCAACCGATGATGGATGCTTAAGGAGTTAGTTAAGTGAGGGCACCTGCAAAGCATTCATGTGTCCGCTACTTCAGATGAGCCTCGCTTTAATCATAGGGACAACAAACAAAGTGAGTGCTGAGTAGCTTGATTACAGCGAAAGAACAAAGCAGATTCTACCATGATGAACCTAGTTACACCATCTCGTCGCATCGATCGGAGGTATATATGTACGTGGGGGTGATCCGCTAGGTGAACAAGCAATATATAGGATGCTTGAGTAAGTGCTACTTTTCACTTAACAACCTAGCAAAGCAGGTAGTAGTTTAGCTTTCATACGAAAAGTAACAGGAGGCAGATATTTTAGGACGTTCCCATACAAGGTAGAGAGAACAAACAGGATAAGAAACAAAGACTTGCACAGCACTAGTCTTTTGGAGGATGTAGAGAGAAATCAGTCACGCAGCCAGCGTAGGCACAGGGCTACAACTAGATCTGTGCGCAGGACCACTTCCAAACACAAGCCCTACAGCTCCAGATGTAAAGAAGCAACAGCTATAAAGAGCCTCCATAAAACAGCCAGTACCACCCCCACATAGCTATATAGCGCGACAGGCCCACGCTCAGAGCTTGTCACGTATTCACTGATGCCTACACATGCATGAAAGCCAGAGAAATGAAGAAAGCAGAGAAGAAAAAGAGAGAGATGGACAGAAGAATGTGGAGGGGGAGAGAGAGAGAGCTGTGTTTATGTGCTTGGTGTGTGTGAGAGAGAGATGGCCTTTCCTCTCAGCGACAGGTACTTGTTTTTATGTGAGAGCTCAAAAGCTTCCTAGTGCAGTGCAGTGCAGTGCAGTAGTACATGCCAGACTCAGAGCTTATTTATGGGCTCCCAGCCGTTCCTCAAGAATTTACTGCAACACCACCATGGACGACGTGTGCGCATGTCCTTTTCTCCCACCCTCCCAGCAGGCCCACCTCCGCCTAACTAACCACAATATAGTAAGGTGACAATTACCCTGCTGATCCATCCATCTCACTACCCCGTCTGCCTCAGCATGCAAAACCTTCTCTGAGCAGCACGAGCACGAGCACGAGCCTCCTTGCCCTTTCTATTCCCTACCTGCTCTCTCCCTGGTTCCTCCCTCCTTCCATTCCTCTCTCCTGGCCAGGGAGGAGAGACATTGAGAGGGTTCGCTGCTAGACCAGCTGAGACGACATTGCTTACTTTGCATTGAGGGTTGTCTTGCAAGCGCTCGAGAAATTCTGTACCTTTCTCCACCTGGTCGCATGGGCAGCGGCGGCGAAGGCGGTGGCGGCGCGGCGAGCGTACGGGAGCCTCATGACTTTGCCAACGTCGCGTCCTTCTCCGAGTTACCATTCCTGCGCTCCGCCCCGCCCCGCGAAAGCCCCAACTCCGGTATCCGCCTCTTTGGCATTGACGTCCCGCGTGCATCACCTGAGGCTGAGGGCAAAACTGAAGAAGCCACCGCCACCCCAGCCCCTGCCGCTGCCCCTGCTGCCGCTGCCACACAGAGCAGCAGTGGCACTGCCATCGCCGCTGCCCCCGACAGCAGCCGCAAGTTCGAGTGCCACTACTGCTGCAGGCACTTCCCGACGTCGCAGGCGCTCGGAGGCCACCAGAACGCGCACAAGCGCGAGCGGCAGCGCGCGAAGCGGGTGCAGATGCAGTCCGCGATGGCCGCGGCGGCTGGCGGCGCGCACCACCACCACCTCCTCGGCTACCCGCAGCACCGCTTCGGCGTGGCAGGACCCAGCCCCACGGTGGCGACATTGTACCCGTCGTGGCCCACGGTGAGGGGTGCAGGCGGCGGCGGCGGCGGCATCTCCATTGGCCCGCAGCTCTATAGCGGGATCGGATCGGTCGCTCAGCCGATCATCGGGAACCCTCTGCCGGCGGGGCTCTGGAGGGGACCGCTGGCTTCGCATGGGAACACGGGCATGCCGTTGGCAGGAGAGCGGCGGCCGGTTGCTCTGTCCTTGTTCCGAGGAGACGAACCGAGAGCTTCGGCTTCTCTTGTGACGTCCCCCTCCTCTTCTTCCTCTCTGCTGCTGTCTACACTAGGTCAGTTTGCTTGCGAGCAGCCGGCGACCACCGCGGCCGAGGGTGTGAGCTTAGATTTGCATCTATAAATGTTCTCTGCTGTTTTTAGTGGATCACTCCAAGAACTGATTTCCCAGCCTTTTTCCTTGCCTGAGATTACCCTTTACTGAATTCAGATGACGCCTTATTTTCTGACACGTGCAAAAGAATTCCATTTATCAAAGTTTCGGTCCTTCTGTTGGCATGCATATACAAGGAACGATTTGGGTTGTATGATTAGGGTTTAACTTTTATCATTTAACACGACCAATCTGTACATTTCAACAGGTCAATTTGTACTCAGTTGAAGATTCTTTCAAACTCTTTCGTTTAAGTTAAGCTGAATTACACTAAAATTGTTGAATAGACCATATGATTAATTCCCTAATTAAGAGGCACACGTTACTTGCTGTTTTTTTTTTAAAAAAGAGTTACAAATTCTTTACGCCGAAAGACACAGAATTCTAAAGTTATTAACCAACTTTTGTGTTTGTGAAAGCACAACATACGTTTGAAGGAATTAACTATGATAAAGAGAACATATCGTAGGGCATCATCATATCTGGATACATGTGAGTGAAAACTACTCCAAAAGATGCAAAAATAACTTCTCTTTATAGCTAATGGAAAATAAGCTATATATTTGTTTTTTTTCTGAAATATATATGTATACTTTTCATGATGCTTCGTCAACTGCTGAAGGTCTGTATGAACTCGCACACTAAACAAATACATGTGCAGAAATAGTAAAATCTTTTGAAGCCCCACCAGAGTTTTACCCTGTACGTACGTACGTACGTATATGCGAGTAACTGCTGCTTGGATGGGCAATAAGGCTCTAGCTTTATATGTAGCTTTCAAATGTAGATTCAAGCATATGTGCAGCTAGCTCCGGATACATATTAATTAAAGAGAGTTGCATCGTACGTAGCTAACGAATCGAGATCATAATATGCATGACTCCATACCAGTTGACTTCTGAAAGTTGACGATGCATGTACAGTGTTGACTCTATCTAAGAGGTTGAAATATACAATTTTAAAGGGAGCTGCTAGCCCACGCTATATTGTTGGGATGAATTTCAAATGGTATAGCGGTTTCATAAAGTTTTATGGAGTTTCAGTTGCAGAAAAGTTTCAAAAAGATTTCAGATTTTAAGTTTGATGTTTTAAGGATGTTTCATCGTGTTTTATAAAGTTTCAAAAACTGGAAAACTTCATGTTTCAGAGAGCTTCAAAGGTTTCAAAGTTTGAAACATCAGAATGGTACATGATAGTTTCAAAAATTGAAACTTAATCTCTGAAGAAGTTTCATGCTTCAATATTGAAACTTCAATTTTCAAAACTGAAAGTTGACATTTCAATGTAAGTCTCAATGGGTTTCACCAAATTTTAAGTCAATTTCAAAGTTTCAACTCAAGTTTCATGCAAGTTCAAGCAAAAATTCTATGTTTCAAACTAAAGTTTCAAATATGAAACTTGACATTTGAAATGTGAGTTTCAATAGGTTTCACCAAACTTAAATCCAATTTCAAAGTTTCAGCTCAAGTTTCAGGTAAGCTCCAAGCAAAAACTCCAGGTTTCAAACCTAAGTTTCAAATATGAAACTTTGACATTTGAAATGTGAGTTTCAATAAGTTTTAGCTATATTTTGAGCCAAATTCAAAGTTTCAACTAACGTTTCAAGTGATGAACTCCAAATTTCAAAAGCAAGTTTCATGCAAAAGAAGCATGAGCGCCCACTCGCCATCGTGCTTGCCCACGGTTGCCACATGCGAGTGCTGTTACTGCTCGAGAAATAGGTGTATGGTGAATTGAGAGAGGGAGGGAGAGAGGGAGAGAGAGGCATGAGCATTTGGGATAAAGGAGACTCAGGAGCACACGAGATGGAGCGAGCTGGGAGAGACCCATGCTTTAGGATCCATGCGACTCTATCCGACGCTTAAAAGCTATCCCGTTGCATTGCATGTGAACGGTATACTGTTACCTAGTTTTTCTTAATTTTAAATTATCTCTCCTACAAAAGGATCAATGTCTGTTTGTGGTGTGTTTTAAAATGTGTGCGTACTTTTGTGTGAACAAAATTATATTACAAAAGAGTAAAGTGCATTCACAGATGCAAGAGGGAAAGTACAAGTATGAGAAGAGGGAGCAGAAGGGATAAGGAGTTCAGACAGACCAGGCACATGAGAAATGGCAGCTCAAACTGATGATAAAAAAATGACAGGATCGGAAAGCCACCCCATAGTTATTTCCCAACACTCCTATCCAAGACGGTGTTCGTACTGCTAGCATATGAAAGCACTGTTACTTGGACCACGGCTGGCTGGTGGCTAGTTAGCTCATGCAGCCTGATGTTGTCCTAGGGTTTCGCTCTCAACGAGGCATGAAAATGTCAGGCTGAGAGGATAATCTTATCTGAATGTCTAGTGATCAGACCAGACAGCGAGATTGTCCTCAAAACGAAAGGAGGCTATCAGGCAATATGCAGAGATTAAGTTCATCTTCTTTTCAGATGATAGTAGTTAAGCTTGAGTAGTTACCTTGAGGCGTAGATTAGTTGAAGTGTTACGACCGGCATGGAATCATCGTACCACCTATCGTCCTATCCCATGGAAGTGAAAAAAATGTTGCTCCCACGATCTGCCGGAGTCGACTCTGGAGTCTGGACTATACTGCCAAACAAGTTTTAATTAGTTCTCAGTTGGACTATAACAGGTGGTTATACATACGTGGTTGTGATATGGTTTGAAACATTATTCAACTGTACACAACACGGTACATATGTATGGTGAAAAATGGCTTAGAGTAAATGGGGGTGTTTTCCAACCATGCACATAGCCCGGCCTCTCTTAAGCAAGTGGCCTAGTCTCAGAGTAGGATATCATATGGATGTCCTGAATTGAAGCTTTTAATGTCCAATGCTATCATTTTTGATGTTGCTGCTGCTGCTGTTGCTGCTGCACGGCCGTTCCTGTCGCTATTATTGGTGATAGATCCAATGCGACTTCAGGATGTGTCGTTTTCTCCCTTCTGCATGCAAATAAGAACTGTCCACAAAATTCAAAACGTTGGGGACAGCAGCACTTTTATCTGCATGCAAGAAATCTTTGTATTCTCTGGACACACAACACTTGGTTAGTACCACTTAGTACTAAACAAACAACGCAATGGACACCTTGAATATTCTTACTGCCAACAGGACTCGCCATGTTGGTTGGCTATTCAAGCGACACCAAGATCAAAATCCAAAGCAGGTACAGTTGTGAAGGACAGCAAAGCGAGGAAAAGAAACAAATACATAGAGGCAACATTTCAAGCGTAGACCTCCCATCACCACCAGTTTCCCAATACTAGATCGAAATGGCAGCCCTAGCTAGCCCAATATGTCGCTTGTATCTATGTTACAACCGTAGCAGCTATATACCCCCCCCCCCCCCATGTTATACTAAAGCTAGACTTTTGAATGTGCATCATGTCCTCCATTGAACATACCACCTATCACAGCCTACGCGCACACCTCGACCATTCTGAGTTTCACAGGGAGTCCAAATCTAATGATCCATATCGATTATAGGGTACATTTCTTTAATTCAAAGTGAGGAGGCATTCGGACTGGGAGGAGGTCTGAAAACTCGAGGGCGGGAGCCATGTTGTAAACCCCAAGCAAAGGGCTTCACAGGTTCAGGACGGTGGAAGATGGTAGTACAGGTTGTACAACGCTTGTATTACTGAGGGCAGGCTTCAGTTAAATCCTTGTTCTTCTGTTCAGGGGACACAAGAAAAGCTGGGCACCCAAACAGGCATCGGCACAAATGGAACCCACGCGGCCTCCTGACCCCAAAAACCCTATGTTCTAGTTCCATCTCGATCGCAGCATCGCCCACACAGTTTTCAGGTCAGAGTTTGCAGCTGCTAACCTTAGTTTCAACATGAGCCTATGATGGCCATGCTCCGTTGCGGCAGGCACCCATGTGCCGTGCCCCGGACGACCGATGTGACGTGAGCGCGGCCCGTCTACACGGGCCTGTTCTTTTTGACTGCGGCTTTTGGCTTTTAGACTGTTTGTACGAAAGATTACAGAGTAACAGAAGCTCACATGTGGTTTTAACATAAACTCACATGTGGTTTTTGCCGATATAAATGAAGTCAGTAAAGTATGTACTGCAATTAACTAGTAGACCCTATCTTGAAAAAAAATACTCCGTTTAAAAGCTAATTAGTGTAGAAAAACCGAAAAGCAGCTTTTAGAAGCTGAAAAGAACCGAACCTACAGCGATTTGGTGTTCCGTTCTGCATGCATACAAGAAAACCCAATAACCGGTTAATTAAAGAGACCAACCAACATCAGTTATTAGAAAAACGGAAGAAAAAAAAGTGTCTGGCAAAATAGAGTACAATAACAAGAATTGCTTCTGTTGATGCAACTCGATAACTTCCTTGAAACAAAGCGTACATCAAGCTTCAGATGTCATGCTCTGCGAGTCTTAATAGGCACGCCTCTTCCAATCGACTTTCTAATGCTGCGGTCATATCAAACTTATAAAGCTTCAAGGCCTAAGCTTGTGTGGGCTGATATGATCACTTCAGGTCACAATCATAAGATATGGAAATCAGCAAATTTCAACCCTGTTGGGCCTGGATGGGCCACTCTGAGTACTATAGCACATAGATTGTCCAATACTAATGCTTTTTCAGATGGGATGTAAAAGGCAATGAATGATTGGGTTTCCCTTATTCAGATCAGTGCACTTTAAAGCGGCAAACATGGCATACCATCAATTTATGCTTACCATCATACCATCCTCCTAAGAGCATCTTCAAGAGAGGCTCAATATTTTGTCCTCTAAAATCTCATATTGGGAGTCTTTTTAAAAAAATTATCCTCTAAATCTTTCCCCTCCTTCAGCAGCTCCTCTAAACTTGGATCCCTAAAATTACTATCTAGGCACTGTATATTTGATGGTGATCCACCTCAATTTTAGAGTACCAAAATTATTGGGTGTGTTTTAGAGTATCTGTTGGAGGTTGTTTTTAGCTTTCATACCCAATATTTTATGATAGGGGGTAAGAAAGAGCATCTCTTGGAGATGCTCTAAGTTGTGTGTACTGTGAATTTGAGATAGTCCAAAATTCTCTGTAAATCGACGATTGTGAAAGCATGCAAACGCAGCCCTGAATGTTCATCCTCAGGCAGTCGGGCAAACCAAGCATATATATGGCCCGTGGAGATACACCAATAGTATAGTAAAAGTATCATGTATTGCCGGACCTCGAATTTACAATCCAGAACCCTCTGCAATTTCATCGTACTATTCTTCGGATCAGTAGATAATATTTACAGATGCATTATTGAATCGACTCATACACCGTATGAATCACACCATTCATTAATAATACATATCAGAGTTTAAATAACATTTATCAGGCAGAGCTTACATAAATGGCCAATCAGGCCAAATGTTACATTACAGAAAGCAGAAACAAGAAGCAAAATATGAGGCCACACCTTACCACAGACAAGTAACTGGGGGATAATAGATATGCACATAGTCACCATCAAATTCTGCCTATTTGGGGTAAGGACTAGAATACTAAAGAATGTCCTAATCTCTGCCGTCTTCTTCTCCATTGGTCCTGGGGCGGTGTAGTAGACGTTATGGTCATTATCCACAGTTTCTAAGTTAATTTAGCGAGCGAGGGTGAGTACAATCTGTTAGAGATATATGTATATTTTGTTATTCCCTATTGTTATGAGGGGTTCTTTGCATATTTACCACCTGCACTTTGTGTATATATACTGGCCCATTGGCCTCATATGAATACAAGCGCTATTCATAACATGGTATCAGAGCGTACCTAGGGTTTCCCGTCGCTTCGCCGCAGCCGCCGACTTCCCCGTCGCCGCTGCCGCACTTTCCGCCGTCGGCTCCACCCGACTCCGCCCGAGCCTGTCCGCTCGAGCCCACCGCCGCCGGCCCGCCGACTCCGTGCCGCCGCCGGCCTCCTGCGCCGCCGTCGGCCTCCGCGCCTCGATCGGCCTGCGCCTCCGCTCGACCGCGCCACCGCGCTTCTTCCGCGCCTCCGCCGCGGCTGCTGTCCTCCACCGCGGCGCCTCGCCTCTGCTGGCGCTCGACTCCGCCTGCCGCCGCTGGTCGACGCCGCCTCCGCCGCCTCCACCTTCCGCTCGGCGCGGCGCCTCGCCTCGCTCGAGCCCGCCGCCGGCCGCCTCCGTCGGCGCCGCGCCGCTCTCCGCCGCGCCGCCGCCGCCGCCGCTGCTGCGCAGCAGCGCGCGTGAAAACCTAACGGGCCTCGGCTGCTTTAAGTTTTTAACCGAGCGGCGGAAAGAAAAAAGGAAAAAGCAAAAAAACGTCGTTTAACCGCCGCGCCGTCGGCCCGCGCTATTAGACTTTGTTGTTTGGTCGCCGCGCCGTCGGTAGCCTACCAATGGGCACCGCTTCCCCCTCGTTGCCCGATGATCTTTGATGGTGTTAATTACACCGACTTCGTGTCTCACATGCGCATCCACATGCGTGGTCTTCGCCTCGGGCGTCCTCTCTCGGCGATGTCACCGCCCGCTTGCCCTATTCCTCCGACGGAGCCTACGCTGTTGCATTGCCTCCGACGCCGATAAGGCTGCTGCCGATGAAGCTGATGATAAAGCCGCCTCGCCTACCAGAGGCTCGATTCCTACAAGGATCGCTCGACCGTCTACACTCGGTGATACGATGACGACGCCGGCCGCTTCTTTGTCTTCATCGCGATGTCCACCTCGATTTTCTTACGAGGTTGTGGGACTCTTCGGCTTTCGGATGTGGACTCATCTTCGTCGGCGCTACGAGCCCTCCGGTGATGCCCTGTACTGTCCCGTGGTCCGCCAGAGCACTCTCTTCAGCAGGTGATGCTATCGTTGACGCCTTTACGCTCGAGCTCTGCTTGTTTGGCGTCGCTTGGACTCTCTCCATCTGCTGGCCGCCGTACCTATCCGTCTTTGCTGGATGTACGTCTTGACCGAGTTTCAGCGAGTTTACGAGTTCCTTACTCGCCGTCCCGAGTTCGAGCAAAGGCGTGCTCAGCTCCTTGCACGCCACCTCGTGTCACTCTCCGGAGGCTCTTACCGAGATACGCGCAGAGGAGACTCGTTTGAGTGGTGCTGGTCCGATGCCACTCCCTCTGTGCTCGCCGCCGTCCGCTGCTACACCGCCTCCTCCGGCCGGCTACCACAGTGGTGGTGGCCGTCCTCCGTCTGGAGGTGGCCGTCCTCACTGCTCCTATCTGCGACAAGGATGGCCACACTAAGTCCCGGTGCTACAAGAAGAAGCGGCATCTTTCACGCCGTTCTTCTCGGCACTAGTGCTTCTACGACGACGTCCTCGACCTCTTCAGCAGCTTCTCTCACCGAGCGGAGATAGCCGGACTTCGACGCCTACTTGCCGCTTCGTGTTCTCCTCGGCAGTTCTCGCAGTTCGCTCATCGACTCTTCTGCACCGAGACCACCTCCTACACATCGGTACCTCCCGTGGATTCTTGATTCGGAGCATCCTTTCACATGACTCCCGATCCTTCCACGCTGTCTTCTATTTCACCTCTTGATTCTCCCGCCGTTGTTCTTACTGCGATGGTACAGCTCTTTCTCGTCTCTCGGTCGAGGATCTCTTAGCAACTCATCCTTTCATGTTCCTTCGTTGCTCATGTTCCTCGCCTAACCATGCGACTTCTTTCTCTGGGCGACATCGACCTTGGTTATCGGGTCATTCTCGACTCGACTCTTGTTGTGTTCGGGATCGTCACACGGAGCTCGGTTGGTTCGGCCTCGGCGCCGTGACTCACAGGCGTCTCGGGAGCTTGACCGGCTTCACCTTCCTTCCGCCACCATCGCCGCCAATCTCTCCGCTTCGCCACTTCATCTACCGGTCTTTCCAGCGGTGGCATCACCGCCTTGGTCATCTATGTGGATCCCGTCTATCGTCCTTAGTTCGCCGTGGTCTTCGGGTCCGTCTCGGAGACGTGTCTTTAGATTGTCGTATGTAAGTTAGGTAAATGATTCACTTCCTTATCCTCATAGTGAGACGTGTCTCAGCGTCCTTTCGATCTTGTTCATTCGGATGTTTGGGGTCCGGCTCCTTCGTTTGAAAGGGGTCATCGTTATTATATTATTTTTATAGATGATTTCTCTCGCCACACTTGGATATATTTCATGTCTTCTCGTAGTGAGGTCTTACCTATCTATAAACAATTTGCCACTATGATACACACACGCTTCTCCACTCCTATTCGTGTCTTTAGAGTGATTCTGGCGCGAGTACCTCTCTCGTCACCGCGCAGCTTCCTTGCTGAGCGGGGCACTCTCGCTCGTTCTCTTGTCCCGGTGCTCATGCTCAAATGGTGTTGCTTGAGCGCAAGCATCGTCATCTCCTTGAGACGGCTCGTGCTCGATGATCGCCGCCTCTATTCCACCTCACTTTTGGGCCGAGGTCGTTTCCATCGCCACCTATCTCGCCAACATACACCCTCTTCTTCTCTTAAGGTGCGATCCTGTTGAGCGTCTCTGTGGTCTTCTTCCGACTACTCGCCTTCATCATCTGTTGGTTGCGTTTGCTCGTTCTCCTTGCCCTCGAGAACGCACCAAACCGACCGCCGACCTGTTGAGTGTGTTTTTACGGGATATAGCGCCGAGCACAAGGGCTATCGGTGCTGGGATCTGTTGGTCGACGGATGCGGGTTTCTCGGGATGTGACTTTCGACGAGTCTCGCCCATTCTACCCACGCCCCGCCTCTCCTTCGGCTTCCTCTGTGGAGCCTCTGTCTTTCTTGACTTTTCCGGATACACCTATATCTCGCTTTGCCTCGCCCACTGCTCCACCGAGTCTCCACATATTCCCCTGTGGCCTCTTCACCGTTGTCACCGCTGTGTCGCCTCCTACGACTCCGCAGTTCCTCCCACTACAGTTCCTTCTCCCCTTATCGTCTACACTCGTCGACCTCGTATTGAGGACCTTCCGGATGAGCCTTCTTCTTCTGATGCTCCATCGTCCCCTGATGGGTCATCTTCTCCTCGCTACGCTCTCCGCGATCGCCGATCGATTCGGCCTCCGCCGCTTTTCCTTTGTTTGGTGCAGCTACTCGTGAGCCTGTCTCCTACCGGGATGTCATTACTCACCCCGAGTGGCAGCTTGCCATGGCCGAGAGATTGCTGCCTCGAGCGCATCGGTACTTGGGATCTTGTTCCTTTGCCATCTCATTCTCATCCCATCACATGTAAGTGGGTCTATAAGATTAAGACTCGCTCGATGGCTCTCTTGAGCGCTATAAGGCGCGTCTTGTTGCTCGTGGCTTCCAGCAGAGCATGGGGTTGACTATGACGAGACTTTTGCTCCGTGGCCCACATGACCACCGCTCGCACTCTTCTTTCGGTGGCGTCTGCTGCGCCATCGGTGCATTTTTCGGCTTGATGTCAAGAATGCCTTTCTTAATGGCGAGTTGCGTGAGGAGGTCTACATGCATCCGCCACCGGGTATTCTGTTCTCGAGGGCATGGTTTGTCGCCGCCGCTCTCTCTATGGCCTTAAACAAGCCCCTCGTACTTGGTTTGAGCGCTTCTCCTCTGTGGTCACTGCTGCTGGTTTTTCAGCTAGTGATCATGATCCTGCGCTCTTTGTCCACACTTCGTCTCGTGGTCGGACTCTTCTTCTCCTGTATGTTGATGATATGATCATTACGGAGATGATTCTGAGTACATTGCCTTTGTCAAGGCTCGTCTTAGTGAGCGATTCCTTATGTCGGATCTTGGTCCTATTCATTACTTCCTTGGGATTGAGGTTACTTCCACTCCAGATGGTTTCTTTATGTCCCAAGAGAAATATATTCAGGATCTTCTTGATCGCGCCTCTCTCACTGATCAGCGTACTGTTGAGACTCCCATGGAGCTCAATGCTCACCTCCGACCCTCTGATGGCGAGCCTCTTTCTGATCCGACTCGCTATCGTCATCTTGTTGGGAGTCTTGTCTACCTTGCTGTTACTCGTCCGGATATCACTTATCCAGTTCATATTCTGAGTCAGTTTGTTTCAGCTCCCACTCAGGTCCACTACAGCCACCTTCTTCGAGTTCTACGATACCTTCGTGGGACTATCTCTCGTCGTCTCTTCTTTCCACGTTCCAGATTCATTCTGCTTCAGCCTATTCGGATGCTACTTGGGCCGCGATCCTCCGATCGTCGGTCTATCTCTCCCATCGTGTTTTTCTTGGTGGTTCTCTTATTGCACGGAAGACGAAGAAACAGATCGCAATGTCCCGCTCGAGTGCAGAGGCCGAGTTGCGAGCTATGGCTCTCTTGACAGAGATTACTTGGCTACGGTGGTTACTTGAGGATTTTGGTGTTTCGCACTACACCGACCCTCTTTGTCGACAAGATGCAGTGCTATCGGTATTGCTCGTGATCCCGTGAAGCATGAGCTCACCAAGCACATTGGTGTTGATGCTTCTTTATGAGGACTTGCGTGCATGATCGGTGATTACTCTTGCATGTGCCTTCTGAGCTTGGATAGCGGATTTCTTCACGAAGGCCCAGACTCGAGCACATCACAGCTTCTACCTCTCCAAACTCAGTGTTGTTGATCCACCATGAGTTTGAGGGGGGGTGTTAGAGATATATGTATAGTTTGTTATTCCCCATTGTTATGAGGGGTTCTTTGCATATTTACCACCTGCACTTTGTGTATATATACTGGCCCATTGGCCTCATATGAATACAAGCGCTATTCATAACACAATCAACCATACTTCGTGAGCCAATACACAGAATACAATTGTATAGATGCAAGACTTATCAAAGGAAGGCTCGGGTTCTTTTATTTGTGAAATAACATAGTTAAAATTTACAATAATTAGAAGTTTCTAAGACTTAGCATTTTTAAATAAACCATGCTTTTCTAAAGTGTAGGATAATGCAATAGTGGTAGTAGTAGTTTAGGTTCCATCCACCTGTTACATGGTTCTATCCACCATATGTACATATGCTAGTTTTGTTACAAGGGTTACATCAACCCATTATTGTCACTGGGTTGCATCCACTTAGGGCAAATTGAGTTAGGGTTACATCTACCCGTCGTGTTTTCCATCCCACCAACAAAGTTTCTTTTGTAAAGTAGACACTAACTTGAGTAAGTTCTCATACCCGCCCATAACCATGGGCACAACTATTCGAATAGTTTTCACACTACAGAGGTCGCACATTTTACCCACAAGAGACAATCAACTTGTTATATTCTATATATTGCCTTAGACATGCAAATCAAGAAGATCACTACAAGGTTTTTACAATGCATCTTCCCAACAAGACTACACCCACTAAGATCTCCACCGCTATGGGGTTACAACCACCCGCTCCAGAGGCCTACTCTTGTGTCGCACGATGGATTACGTCCAGCGACATGACTCGTGTTCATCCGAATAATGAATGCACGCTGGGTCGATAAAAATTAATTAGTTAGGTCGTATTCATTATAGACTTGTAATTGCATTATTTTTTATTGGGAGGTCGTTACAGGATTCAATCCTTAAAGCTATTTGGACAGTTCTACCACAAATGATACTCTCGTGCTACATCCGCACCATCCTCTCTTACCATCCACCTAGATATAAACAAGCTTTAGGAGTTTTTTAGAGCATAAAATAATTTAGTTTAACATACCACCCACTTGCCTCCAATAGCTGTCCAAAACTAAAAATTCATGTTTAAAATGGTGTCAAGGCAAATTAATACCCCTAGGTATCTAAGCAGAGCTAAGCATGATGCTTAGATAATACTTATAATTAGTATATTTATCATTAATTCTAGGACGACAAGGATTATTGTTCAAATACCAAGGAGTCGGGTATAGTAGTACAATTAACAATAGGTAAGTAACTAGAACATTAAGGTGAATATAAATTTGCATAACGAATTAAAGCATGCAATTTGATAATTCAAATCAACAGAATTTTCATTCAAAAAGCAGGTGTAGCATAATCAAGTATTGACTCGCCTTGCTCACAATCTTACTGGTCTTAGTGGTCTTGATGGAGCTAAAATTGCTGCTCTTCTGGGTCTTCATAATCTATTTGAGCGATCGAGATGAAAAAGCAAATAAATACATAAATGTACAAATAAACTCCAAAATTTATGGTTTTACTTCCATTAGAAATATCTTGATTTTAGATAAATTTAGAAACAATTTTTGTTTGATTGGATTCAAAATGAGTGAGAATGGGCATTCCAAATTTTAATTTCATGAAAAATCCTAAAAAATAAAATAGAGGATAGATAGTGTCGCTCTGACAACTAGGCCCTATAATTTTAATTTACTTTTGGATTTATTTTCCTATTTAAAAATATACTAGAGGCTGACAGGTGGGCCACGACTCTATGGTGGCCACAATAACAATAGGCCCACATGTTAGTGGCTTATAACTTAAAATTGGTTTTAATTATATTTCTTAATGAACTAAGCCCACATATCGGTGAAACATTAACTAATATTATTAACACTAATTAATTACGTCATAATGACATCATTAGCACTAATAACGTGGCTATAGTGCCTTCTCCTTCAGTCAAACTAGAGCATAGCGTTGCCGTGCTCGTCACCGGTGAGGCAAGCGGTGGCGGTCGCCGACAACCCCCAAAATGGATTGTCGAGGCCAAGCCGCACCCATAGGTGGGGTGGCGTGGCCGGCGGTGAGTTGCCGCGACGGCAATGGCGAGCCTAGCGACGGTGGTGCCTTGGGTCCATGGCAACAAGGCAACCGACAAAGAGGGGAGCTAAAACAAGGGCACAGGAAGCATCTACGGGTATCAGGTTACTCGCTGGAAGAGGTTGGTGTGGCCCGAGAGTGGCTGAGGTGGTCTGGTGGTGTTGATCTTAGGTGGTATGAAGGACTCTGAGGCGATATGGTGTCCTTCACGATGACTGTGGGGTTGATGGTGACCCTAATTGACCATGGAGATGGTAAAAGAAAGGCATGAGGATGCTCTAGACATAAGAAATTGGAATGGGGCTCATCGGAGAGGGGTTGGCAATGATCGTGGCAGATCCAATTGATTTTGGGGAAAACAGCAATGTTAATGAGCTCCTGAGCTTGTCTAAGCTCAGCACAGCAGTGGGGAGGCAGAGAGGGAGTAAGGAAGAGGTGAGAAGTGAGGGAAGCAGCTCGGGAGGCTTTTATAGATAGAGGGGGTGGCATGGCACTGTGCACACATAGGGGTGGCACGGTGACCAGGGTGGCGCAATAGTGCGCAGTGTGGGCGGTGTGTGTGCATGGCACGGCGGGGGTTACATGGCTTGTCGCGAGGTAGGGGACACGCGGTGCGGGGATGGCGCGGGTGCGGCAGGGCGGGGTCGGGGCGCGCACGGGTGAGGGAGCGAGTACAGGGAGAGAGAGAGAGATGGGGTGCGTGTGCACAGCGGGGCACTATGGCAAGGACAATCGCACAGTGTGGCGGCAAGCACAAGTGTGCACGGTGCGGGGCAGTGCAACATGACAATGCGGTGGGCGTGGCGAGAGTGGCGTGGCCGGGTCGCGTGTGCGGCCGAAAAGTAGTAGAGAGGGAAAGAGAGAAAAGATATAGGGGAGGGTGTTGGACCGGCTGGGCCGGCCCAATTCCATGTGTGTATTTTGATTTTAAGTTTGAGTTTGGATTTGATTTTGAATTTTAAGTTTCAAATTCCATTTTGAGTTTCAATTTGAGTTTTTAATTTGCTGAAAATTCGAAAGAGTTCAAGTAGCAAATTTCATTAAAAAAATTCAAATTTGCCGAAATGGGATGTTACATGCATCCTCGCAGCTAGACACCAAAAGCCTTGGACCCATGTTCCTTATTCCCTGAACTGAGGGGAATCCAACGTGCAAGTCACACATCTATTTGCTGTTCTCCATTTATTTTCGGACCTTCTAGTTTTGTCCAATTGCCTAAAGAAAGAGGGGTATGCTAGGTCAGAAAGCATTTTTAGGCCTCTCTGAAAAAAATGTTTAATACTTCCCTTTTTGTGCTTACTAGTTAGATATCGGTGCGTTGCAACGGAATACCAAATGAAGGTAGTACATATCAGCAAATTAGATCCAAAACCATTCTTTGAAAAAAAATTATATTATGCACATGCATGTCCATATTTAGTAGCATACGATGTTTCCTGTGCAACATTAGTATAAATAAAATACATCAGACATCTAGAATATAAGAACATATTTGTAAACAATATTCTTGGTAAATGTGTCAGCAAATTTGAAGCTCCCATCCATTCCTGATGCTACAAGTATTCTGATACTGCTTCTAGCAGTTGCTCACAAAAGGGCAACATATAGTTGTCCATGGGAGAAAATTATTGTTTATGCATTTAAATTGCAGTGTGTGGTAATATTTGCAAAAAACATTGCAATATTTTGTTTAATGGATGTAATTATGTGAAGAATGATTCAATAATTGCCTAAAGAAAGAGGGGTATGCTAGGTCTGAAAGCATTTTTAGGCCTCTCTGAAAAAATGTTTAATACTTCCCTTTTTGTGCTTATAGGTAGTTGAGACAATGTTGCGCATCTCTAGTACTAGATAGTAGACAATATTTGCTCACATGTACAATAGCAATGAAGGCAAGGACCACAGACATTGCTTAGTTCTTGCAGACATAAATATTAAAGATGACAACGATTCTTATGATTGGCGAGCAAATATCTCTATCTGATTTTGTAAACTTTAATTGACTTCGGTGCAGCCACCTTTAGAGATTAGCGAAACAGGCAATTAGGGGGTGATCGGTTGGGTTTCGGCTTCTGGCTTCCGGCTTATTTTGCACTATTCATAAATTTCGTCTTTTTTCTGAACTTTTGGTTTTTTGTTGAGCTTTTTTGCCGGTTCTTTTTTTCCCGTATTCGTTTGTATTATACGTAATGGGCTAACATATTTTTTATATTTTTAAATTTTTTAAATTTAATTATGCTAAATAAGTCTCTGTCAGCTGCAGTGTTTTTTTCAGCCAGCTACAGTGTTTTCAGCCATAAGCCACAAAAAAAAAGCCCAACTGATCACCACCCAGCATCTAGCACAAAGTCATCTGGTAATAAATGAGTTCCAAAAATGGAAAACAAAAGTGAAAATATTGTATTTAATAATAATGTAATGGACTAGAAAAGGAATTGCACCAACTTGATAAATTAGTTTTTTAGGCAAACTTGGTAAATTAATTTTTGTATGCTGATGAAATCGTTATTTGAGATTGTCTTTTTAATGAGCAGTTTGATCACCATCATGATAACCACCAAATTTGCAAATGATCATGGACAGCACGCATCCATTTGGGAACCCCAAACACCATTGTATCATACTGCTATAGAAATATTCTTGCCATGAGTATGCCATAAAGAAAAAGGGAATTTCACTGACTGAATGAGTTGACATGCTGTTCCCAGGACAGCAGTTAAAGACGTGTACACCTTGTGATAATGTTCTCTACTGTTTGCAGCCATCAATATTCATGATAAACATGAATTCATGCTTGGCTGTGACCGAAATGATTAGATGCAAGATTGCATAGAGAATGATGCTTCTAGCTTTAAGTTACTTAAGAAGTTCTCAATAATGGATAGCCTGCAAAAAGCATTGGTTCAGAGATTACTGAATATCCAAAGGTCGAAGTGATGCAGATGTGATTTTCCAAAAGGGAAACATCGATCAGTTTTTAGCTTAAGAAAACTCATTCATATGTTAGTTTAGGTTTCATAAGGAATACACCGTTGCCAACTATAGTTTCCAAAAGTATACTTAAGGGAGAGAAAAATCTACTATGATCCTGGAGAGAACTCTTACGCAAATTCATTTGTCAGATTACCTCATATAATAATATAGGCCTCCAGTTTCAAGTTTCAACCAAACGTACTGCCTATCACTTAGCCTGATTCTCCAGAACCGATATCAAAAATAGTCTCTGACTCACCGCTTGGAAACTGAAAAATAAAGTTGAACAAGAACTCTCCTAGTTCTTACGTGCTTGGATTGTCAATGATCATTGAAGAACAGCAACAGAAGTGTTATTGAAGCCAGGCATGAACTGTGGCTAACTGGCTATTACTATGAGCGTTGAGCGACAACTGATATGTTCCACACGGTCCCAATCTTCCCTTCCCATCTTACCTTATGTAACGACTCCATTTTTGGTAACAGTGCCGCTGTATTTTTTATAACAATTCAGGAGTTCAGTTGCAGATAGAAAGAGTATTATTGTAACGCCCCCATTTCCAGGGGCGCGTACGGACACGGCATTCCGTAACTATTCACGCCTGAACAGTTATGGAGTGTCGCGCAAGAGTATACCATTGCATGCTTACAACAAAAGTCCAGCATATATTTTACATATGGAATAACATCCAGTTTTTGACAGCGGGGCGTGCAAGCCCAAAGTATAATTACATTACAAAAGACTTCCAGAATCCGCTTGAGCGCGGCGAAGACCTAAAGCCACGGGTCCTCGTCGAAGAAGAGATCCTCTGGGACTTCCTCAACGGGGACGCCTTCACCTTCGTCTTGGTCCTCTAAAGAATTGATTAAGCAAGCCGTGAGCCAAACAACCGGCTCAGCAAGTCCCAAAGGGACCTTAACTTACTACATGCATGGAACATCAAAGGAAGGGAATATACTTGTTTATTACATTTGGTGGATGCAGTTTTATTTGCAAACATTTTATAAAATGGACCCAAAACTACTTCTTAAGATCTCAGGGGTTTTTCACGAAGAGTTCATTAACCAACTAATCAAGTTAAAGCATGTACAAAACTACTTAAGCTTCGCAGCTGGAATCACCTAAGTGACACAGCTCCATTAACCGGGAGCACGGCGTATTCGAATACCATTTTATTGACTCTGCAGAGTTGCCCAACTTTACCCACACGCACCCTTAACCCTCATGACTGAGTTAAGGAACCGGGTTTTTTCGCTGCTCAACTCTTGGTATACAATTCACCCGATAGGTAATAATCCCGCACACCCTCGGGTCCGAGTTGTGGGGACCTAACGCGGGGTTTCACTTAAGTTGAGCAGGTACTAAACCAGGGTTGACAAGTCAACACCTGTGGTTGAGCGATTGCTATGACATTTGCTCAGCGTAAGGGTTTCAGTCCTTATATTTTCACATGGTCCGCAACCTTACCAGGCCCGCGACCCAACCTAGGGTAAGAGTTGGGTGAATAATCATCTTGCGATGCACCACAACCCCCTACCTTCAATCCTAGGGTAAGAGATGGGTGAATAATCATCTTGCGATGCACCACAACCCCCCTTACCCTACCTTGTGCACGACGGCAGTCTCCGCTCTAGGGCACGGTGTCCCATACCACCCTACCCTAGAGTCGGGTTTTGCAAATTCTATTGGCCCGCAACCACAACCTTATTAGTATAAGACTTTGAGTGATAATAATAACCTACAGTTATCTAGATTAACAGATAATTATGTCTAGGGTTACAAAGGCATGGCTACAAGTTTAACAGTGCATTTGACAGTGGTAGGATTAACTACATAACATGTCATTCTAAACATTTTATTTTACTTTGAATTAACATTTCACAATTAGCATAATGCAATTAGCATAATAACGTAATTAAATGGCATGGGATACAACATGATCAAAGGATTTGGGACTTGCCGTCAATCCGGATGATCTCAGCTAGCTCGAACGAAGAAACGCCTGGATCCTGCGACTGCACTTGAGCTTTCGGGATCTCCGACACTAGCGCAAACACATAAAATAATTAAATCCAGCTTGAGACTAATCAAGCGAGGAAAAATAAACTAATTAAAAAGGAGTAAAATGCATAAATCCTTCAAATGGAATTTTAGGAATTTATCTGGGATGATTTTGGTGGAATGGAGGTTACAAATGGGTCCAGGATAATATTTGGAGCAAAGTGGTGAAATTTGGGAGTTTTTGGAATTTTCTGTGATTTTCTAGGATTTATTTAGATTTTTCTGAAATTTTGGAAATGATTAAATCTCTGGAAAATTGTATGAATAGTGCTGGGCCGGCCCGGAGCTACAGCGCGCTGGCGAGGAACGCCCGCGGCGAAGGCGGCGCGGCCACGCTGCGCCGCGCGCGCAACGCGGCCGAGTAGGCCGAGCGCGGCGCGCTCACGCAGCTCGGATGCGCGACGCGTGGCCCGGGTGAACGTCTGGGATCGGGCGGGGCGGACGAACGAGATGAGGCGAGGAGATCGACGCCGCGAGCGGGAAGGCGGCCGAAGCGGTACGGCGGAGGATCCGACGGATGGGAAGCAGTGCGGTTATGAAGATCGGACGGTGGCGAGGGAGGCGACATCCGACGGCTTGCGTTAGAAGGCATGAGAGGATCGAACGGCGAAGGAGAGGCCACGCCGTCGTCTTCTACCTCCGGCTGTGCACGCGCAACCGAGAGGCAGAGGGGCGGAGCTGCGGTGCTCCGACGAGGGCGACGGGCTCCGGCGGCAAGGGGGAGTGTGCACGGGTGGATCTCGGCCTGGGGAACCCATTTTGGGCGGTTGGAAGGCGAGAGGATTAGCGGAGAGGGCAGGAGAGCGAAGGGGAGTGTCTGGGCCGTTTGCGGCGAGGAATGTCACCGGCGGCGAGACATTCAAATCGGGGGCGGCTACACGTTCACGGGGGCCAGGTGCTCACATTGGCGGCGGTGGAGGGGACGGGGAAGCCTCGTGGTGAGCTGGCCACGGGAGAGGTGCGGCGGCCGGGGAGGAGCTTCGGTGACGGCATTCCACGGGACTTCACCTGGCCAGAGGAGAGTGTCACAGCGATTAGTGAGTAGTGAGGGTGCTCAGGGCGAAAGGAATCGAGGAATGAAGGGCAGGAGAAGAAAATGAGCTTCGCGGGGACACCGGCGCAGGGGAGAGCGGCGACGGCGAGGGAGGCGATGAGACTTCAATTGGCCGCTCTGGGGGGTTCTTGGGAGTGGCAGGAAGGGATTGAGAGCAGTGGAGGGATTCGGGAAGCAAAGGGTGTAAGATCGAGGAGGCCGACTAGAGGGGGGGTGAATAGGCGGTTTTAAAAATTCTCTACAAATTAATACTAATCAATTCAAGAGCTTTCCTATTTGCCTAAACCAAGTATATAATGCGGAAGCGAAATTCAATTTGGTTTAGCTCAAATAGCGCCTAAGTCAAGCAAGAACGCCTAAGTGCACTAATAATTCTAACCTATGTCAAAGTTTACAATTCTAGATATACAAGCAATCAATTTAATTCTATGAATGTAAATTGCTTGAATATAATGGAACACAAGAAAACAAACCACAAATGACACAATCACTTTTTACCGTGGTGTTCGGAG
Organism: Dendrocalamus sinicus; assembly: GCA_036346575.1. Classification (NCBI taxonomy): domain Eukaryota; kingdom Viridiplantae; phylum Streptophyta; class Magnoliopsida; order Poales; family Poaceae; genus Dendrocalamus; species Dendrocalamus sinicus. The sequence goes on from CM070658.1 coordinate 28,035,919, forward strand.
ACTTGCTTGTCTCCCTAGTCCACGTTGAGGTTAGCCCGAACGAATCGGACCGGCTCCACGAATTAAGCCAAACACCTCGTATCCACTAGTGGTAGCTCTTTCCCGCTCCGGTAGGTGAGCTCCAACCTTCACAACTTCGCCGGGTCTTCTCACAAGCTTCTTGAGAAGATCACCGCGCACGACGCCTCCCACGCCGTCTAGGAGTCGGCAAACTCCAAGAGAACAAGTCAAGTCCCTCACTTGACTCTCACCACGTGCAACGAATGCACAAGCTCACTTGGACACAAAGTCCACCTCTAGATGCAACACATGCACTCTAGATCACCTCTCCTCTCTCACAAAGTGCAACACATGCACAATTGAGTGGAGAGCCTCACTCTAGCTCAAGACAATAGAAATGAGTCAAGCAACAACCTCTCCAACCGGCCAAAAGGGGGTATTTATACCCCACACAAGAAAACTAGCCGTTGGAGCCAAAATCCTGAAAAATCAGGACGGGCGGTACTACCGCCGACCGAGGCCGTAGAGTACCGCTCCGGTTCGACGCAGCAGTAACGGCTATGTCGATGCTCCGAACTAGCCGTTATACCGTCGACGCGGTACTACCGCCAGCCAAACTCCGGTACTACCGCTCCCTGCGGTAGTTCCGCAAAGTCGGTGCGGTACTTCCGATTTTCAAGAGACTAACTCTTGGTCCAAGCGCTCTCTGGAAAAAACGTTCCGCTCGAGATGCCGGAACTTCCGCCTATGCGGTAGTTCCGCAGTTCAATCCGCGGTACTACCGTTTTCCGAGAGGCTAAGTCTGGGTCCGGGCGCTCTCTGGAAAAAACGTTCCGCTCAAGGCCCGGAACATCCGGCATCCGGTAGTACCGCCCACATAGGGCGGTACTTCGCTCGGCCGAGTAGTACCGCTCATTGAACGCCGGTATTTCCGCTTTTTCTGAGAAGTGCAGATATCTCAACAAATTTTGCAAAACACATTTGCAAACTACGATATCATGCACACAAGGCTCAAACATGATTTCCAACAAGTTGCAAAACACATTCACACACTTTTGAAATCATGCTACAAGGAATTGATACATGGACTTCCCTCGTTTGCAAAACGTATTCGCAAACCTAAGTCACATACCACAAGGATCACAACATGATTTCCAACAAGTTGCAAAACATATTTGCACACTTTTGAAATCATGACGCAAAGATTAAATATGAGCTACAACTATTTGCAAAACACATTCGCAAATATAAGCCTCATACACAAGGAATGGAAACATGGACTTCGAGCACTTGCAAAACACATTTGCAATGCATAGTCCCATGTTACAAGAAATCAACACATGAGCTTCAACAATTTGCAAAACACATTCGCAAATGCAAGCCTCATGTCAAGATGAGCTAGAGCAAGTGAGATTTGAGCTATCAACACATGATGAGACTCAAACTACTAGACATGACCCCTCTTAATAGTACGGCAACCTACACTAGCAATCCAGTCTTCCAACCAAACACCAAGACCGGTAAAAGACTAGGAACGCATCCTTAACCCTAGCTAGTCATACCTTTGCCTTGGGTCATCGTCTTGATAGCCATCAACTCATGATGCTTTCTTTTCATCAACACCATCAACTCATGATGGTCTTCACTTGATCAACACATGATCAATCTTTGACATGCTTCAACACATGAAGCATCTTCTCGATGGCCTTCAACACATGAAGCCTTTGTCTTGATAGCCTTCAACGCATGAAGCTACCTCTTCTTCATCAACTTTGACTTGATGACCTTCAACTCATGAAGTCATCCCAAATCATCTTTATTTGTGGAACCCAACCTATTCATCTAACTCATGGAAAATGTTAGTCCACAAAACAATTGTCATCGATTACCAAACTTCACCATTTTGGTAATTCGTGACAATCTCAACAAATGATGAGATATGAAATTGATTTGCGAGTATACAATATGTACACAACAAATGTATACTCTAAGATAAACTTTAAATAAAGCTTATTTATCCGGTTGTCATAAATCATTCATCCATCAACACATAATGGAGAAGCTAGATGACAACCCGATTACACATGAGTATATATGAACTACACAAGATATATATATATACTCAAGAGTGTATTTCAAAGTAAAGATCCCAAATATGCATATTGAAAGAAGCATGGATCAATACTTATGAAACTCCAAAATATATAGAGAGCTACCCCTAAATGTGTGCATACAAGTGTATATAGTGAAGACATATGCACATATTCATTTTAGAATAATTGAGGAGTTCAATCTATATTTTGGATCTAAGGAATGCATTTGTAAATGAGAAAGCGATTTCGAATGCATACCTCTTTGATTTCACCTTTTCATCCAAATGAGACTAACCAAAGATAAACTCAAATAAACATATTAGTCTCATAAATTCATTTATCATTTTCACCAAAATATTATAAAGTATATGTCATTAATATCATAATGTCATAATGGCATTTGTCATTAACACCAAAACCAACTTAAATGGAGCTTGATCTTTCAATCTCCCCCTTTTTGGTGATTGATGACAAATCCATTTATGATAATAGCATAACTGCATAAGGGTGAAAATGACTAAATGATAAACAATTAATCATATGAGAGAAGGTGAAAGCATTATCAATATTTAGATTAAAGAAATTTTAATTTCTCCCCTTTTAACATTATTCAATTACTATCACATTTCTCCCCCATTAGCAATAGGATTTTGTAATTTTCTAATATGCAAAGCTATTGTTTCTCCCCTATTATCACAAGTTTAATTTCTCTTCCCTATTATCGATTTGCTATTATCACAAATTTCTCCCCCATTTGGCATTAAGCACCAAAAAGAGACAATTAACGCTTAAATAGCATAGATTAGCATTAAAATTAGGGAAGAAGACAAGTTAAGCCATTAAATGAGATGTTTTATCAAGAGGAGCTTGATACCAATATAATTCAATTTCATATGGTCATAAAAAGTATGAAACTAAATGCAAGAGACCAATTGATATCACTTAAATTAACTAAAGATATTTGAAACACATTCAAATAATCTTACTCATTAGAGCTCCTTGAAGGCTTGTGAAGTGTTCTTCTTTTGGAATTTGATACCACTTGATATGATTCCAATTGTATATAAGGCACTTGTAGCATTTGGATCATTTTCAGATTTTGCATTCCAAGTGGCCTTAAAAAGCTCCATGAAAAACTGACTTATAGATGTCCAATAAATCTGAGAAAATTTGTCAGTATAGATGAATGTCTGAGGATCAAAAGTCATATTTATAGCTTCCTCAGATTATGAGCCTAATTAAAGATACAAAAATCATAAATCAGCTCAACACATGAGTTTTCAGAAAAACTGAAAGTCTGAAATTCAGACTTTTGCATTCCACTTAAGCTTCTAGAGAGAGATGAAACATTGATCAAATGCTCTTTATAAATTCTTATAAAATTTGACAATGAATAGCAACTATAGATGATCAATTTTCATTAATATGACTTCCTCTAAATCTGAACCCATTTAGATATACAAAAATGACAAATTGGCTCAGAATCATGGAAGTTCTGAAATTTTCAGCATTTTGACTAAGAGAGAAAAAGTCACAACTTTTTCAAATTAACTTGAAATGTTTTCAAACTTTGCAGATTTGAACTTGATGCTATTTTTGACCTTTTCCAACAAGAATTTTTGAAAAAGAAGCTTTCTTTCAAAAGATATGCCTAAATGCGCATTGAGAGCAAAAGAGTGAGTTGAATTTGCATCTTAAGCTTAAAATCCAAACGAATTGGATTTTCATGGAGTAATTTGCTTTCTTAGCTTCATATGAGTTATAAATACTATTTCAAGCCAAGATACACAAAGAAATCTTGCTCAAATAGCTAAACTCATTATATGCAAGATTAGGTCATTTTGGGTCAATACTTGTTTTTCGGTGAAATTCAAATAGATATAACTTTTCAACGGTTGGTCTTTTGCAAAAGATTTGAACTAGAGAAATGTTTGAAATGACCAACCATACGAGTTTGGTATTGACCACTTTTTCAAATAATCAATAGATTTTGATATAGGGAAATATGTCGTTTAATTCAAAAACAAGATCATATAAGATCCTTTTGAGGCCAAATCTTCCTTTTGATTTCTAAAATAGAAATTTTTACGCAAAAGGCTTTGAAATCATTTGAAATATATATTTAAGTACTTTTATTTAGTTTTTCACAACTTTTGGCCTTTTTAAACAAGATTTTTGATTTTTGACCAAAGATGCTCTTTTGAAAAGGCAATCTTGCATATCATTTGATTATTACTCCATGAAAAGCAAAAGAGAATGAAACACATTCATTCCCAAGAACCATAAATCAATTTTTGGGCAAATAAGTAAAATAATTTTCCCAATAGTAGTATTTTACCCTTTTTGCTTTAGTAAGCACAAAAGTATAATATGTGTTTTTCACAAAGTAAAACTCCCTTCTACACAAAGGTCTCTTCTTGGCAATCCTTTCTTCTCTTTTGACACACAAAGGATTCTCCTCCTTTTCTTGTTTTTCTTCTCTTTTCTTATCTCTTCCTCCTTTGATTAACCATTAGATACCACTTGTGGGAATATACCACTTGTAGAAAGAAATGTCATTTGAAATAGCACTTGGAGGAGGATGATATCATTAGAGGATAAACCACTTGTAAAGGTGGATACCACTTGGAAGAAGATGATATCATAGGTGAAAGAGCTTGGTTAAGAGAAGATATATTGCTTGGCAAGAAGAAAGAATAGATACCACTTTAAAAGAAATGATATCAATTTGAAAGATGCTACTTGAAAGAACAATGATACCACTCATTTTTCTAAATGAAGGAGATACCAATTTAAAAGAGTAGATACCACTTGAAAGATAGCATTATTTGGAACTCAATGATATCATTTAGGTGAGGAGCTTGGTAAAGAAATATTTGCTTGCCAAGACGAAAAAGATATCAATCCAAAAGAATAAGGATACCACTTAAGTTTCACAACTCAAGTATACCACTTGAAGGAAATGATTGATATCACTTGAGAAGATAGGAATGAAATTCATGCCGAGGTCAAGTTAATCGAATGTCTACCACTCTTTTAGAGATTGCCATTTTAATGAAAAGAATCAAATGGAGAGCAAAATGGCATATGAGATCAAGAAATACTTGAGGGTAGCTTAGCAAGGATTAACAAGGATCAACTTGACTGAGAGGAGCAGTGAACATGGCTGAGAAAAATTGAAATCAAATTTTGAATCAAAACAGCCATCTTCCAGAAATATCGGAAGTACCGCACTTTTAATGCCGGTAGTTCCGAAATCCTGAGTAGTACCAAGATGACCGCCGGTAGTTCCGACAACGAAGTACCGCAGAATGACTGCCGGTAGTACCGATTTTTCTGGGAGCACGCCAAGAATTTTGATTTTCAAGGAGAGGTTTGATATAATGTTGTATATTGCTCCAAAGTTTTTCACAAAGGAACATAAATCACTTGTGGAGCATTTCCAACTATAAGCCAAGATTAAAAACTCTTTTAACATAGATTTTAGCAAATTAATCTTTCAATTTTCAAAAACAAACTCATTTTCAATAAATCCTTCAAGATTGCACAAATGAGCATTTGGGGGTATATTAAGCATTCAATTGTATGTATGAGTTGTTAATACCCTTGTGAGCCAATATATGTCAATAGTTTTAGCTCAAATGGTAAAACTCACTTAAGTGCTAGATTGTGACCGCATAGGTCAACTTAAGTTTTTGGGCGAGTTTCAAAACCAAATAACTTTTGATTGGTTGGCCTTTTGGAAAACTTTTGAATACCAATAATGTTTGAAATAGCCAACTCTAGGTTTTTGGTATTGAACATATTTTCAAATTCCTTTTAGAATTGATTTTGGGGAAATTTTGAGTTTAAAGCAAAAACAAGATACTAAATTGATAGTTTTTGGGTTAGAAACTCATTTTTACTTGAAATAAGTTTTCTAAAGCCAAAATTTTTCTAAAACCTTTGAGAAGCATTTGTATATATTTTCCAACTAGTTTTTCAAAGATATACTTATAATTTCAAGATTTTGATTTTTGGCTAAATGGCTCAAATTTTGAAAATCAATACTAGCACTTAATTAATATGGGCACACTTAGGGATGTGATACACATGAATATGATTTAGCACTCCCCCTTAATGTGCCACTCGTATCTTGCTCATGATTACAATAATGAAATTTTAGAACAAGAGCAAGAGAACCCCTTTTTAAATGATTTTCATGCAATGCAACCTACACAAGACTAGGGGCTATATAAATTCAAATGTAGATACTTGTTACCGAGATGACATTGGTTCATGATGTGGGAAGATTATCTTCAAGCTTGGCTTCCATTTCGCCCAAGGTGGAAATCACCTCTCCATGAATATGCCAAGCCTCCAATGCCTCTCCAAGTACCTATTAAGCTTTTAAGCACATTTTGGTACCCAAAACTTGGTTGGGTCCATTAATGTTAGTCACAATAGATTTGGGCACCCAAATGGCCCTAGAAGTGGTTTTATGTAAACTAACATTCCTAGCAAACACATTGCCATTTTTATCCTTCCTAAGCAAATAATGTTCATTAACAAGAGATGGCTTAGGAATGGTACCTTTGGGACAATCCTTACTCAAATGTCCCTTTTCCCGGCAATTATAGCAAGTTTGGCAATTATTACCTCTTCTAATCTTCTTGCCTTGCTCATTACCGGTTTGCCTCTTCATGGATGGATGTTTCTTGTTTTCCACCTTGTTGGGGCACTTGGAGGCGAAGTGACCCGCTTCATTGCATCCATGGCACTTGACTTTCTTCGTGTGTCTTGCATTGTGCCTTGTCTTGCTATTCTCCTTCTTGGAGATGAAACCAATACCTCTCTTGTCATTTGATTTTCTTTGACTACCCAATATCTTGTCAAGAGAGGCCTTCCCTTTGTAGCTTTTCTCCAAGTCATTTCTTAACATTGAGACTTGGGCCTTGAGCTCATTATTCTCCTCTACAAGGTTAGTATTGCAATACATAGAGGAGGTAGAGGCATCTAATTTTGAGCAACAAGGTAAATCTAACAAATCATCACATGAAGTAGAAACACTAATTTTAGATGAATTGCAAGAATTTGGAGCTACACGTGGCATATCATCTATTAAATCTTCACATGAGGTGGAAGCATTGATTTTAGATGAAATGCTAGAGCTAGGCATTACACATGGCATATCGTCAATTAAATTGCATGTAATTCCTATATCCATGCTAGGTTTGGAATATTCCTTGAAAAGAAGAGACTCATGTTCTTCTTTTAACACATCATAATTATTTTGAAGAGAGACATATTCTTTCTTCAAAACCTTAAATCTAGCTTTCTCCTTTCCAAGAAATTCATTAAGTTCTTCTAGCATGTCCATTAACTCATCATAAGAAGGTGTATCATCATTATCATCGAAATTTACCTTCTTTTTACCTTTTGCCATAAGGCATCGAGTTAATGTGGAGGGAATGGTGGATTCTTCGTCGTCGGAGCTAGAAGTTGAGCATTCTTCTCCCGACATCCACTCTTGTATGCAATCTTCATCACTTGATGTGGACATCTCATATTTGTCTTGAATTTTAGTCCACATGTCATGAGCGCTATTGAGATTGCATATTTCATTGAACACCTCTACACTCAAAGCACTAAATAAAGCGTTAGTTGCTTGAGCGTCGAGATGTAGGCATTTCTCTTCCTCAATAGTTGGAGCTAGAGGATCCAATGGAGGAGAAAAGCCAACATCTACAATCCGCCATATTTTTGGGCTCATGGCCTTAAAATAGCATGTCATGCGGATTTTCCAATTTGCATAATTGGTGCCATCAAATAGAGGTGTGTCATCTAGGTGCACAATTCCACTAGTCGCCATCCTTTATACTCTCTAGGCGGTTAAGCCTAATAAATGAGAGACCAAGCTCTGATACCACTTGTAAGATCGAGGAGGCCGACTAGAGGGGGGTGAATAGGCGGTTTTAAAAATTCTATACAAATTAATACTAATCAATTCAAGAGCTTTCCTATTTGCCTAAACCAAGTATATAATGCGGAAGCGAAATTCAATTTGGTTTAGCTCAAATAGCGCCTAAGTCAAGCAAGAACGCCTAAGTGCACTAATAATTCTAACCTATGTCAAAGTTTACAATTCTAGATATACAAGCAATCAATTTAATTCTATGAATGTAAATTGCTTGAATATAATGGAACACAAGAAAACAAACCACAAATGACACAATCACTTTTTACCGTGGTGTTCGGAGACTTGCCGGTCTCCCCTAGTCCACGTTGAGGTTAGCCCGAACGAATCGGACCGGCTCCACGAATTAAGCCGAAACACCTCGTATCCACTAGTGGTAGCTCTTTCCCGCTCCGGTAGGTGAGCTCCAACCTTCACAACTTCGCGGGTCTTCTCAAGCTTCTTGAGAAGATCACCGCAAGACGACGCCTCCCACGCCGTCTAGGAGTCGGCAAACTCCAAGAGAACAAGTCAAGTCCTCACTTGACTCTCACCACGCAACGAATGCACAAGCTCACTTGGACACAAAGTCCACCTCTAGATGCAACACATGCACTCTAGATCACCTCTCCTCTCTCACAAAGTGCAACACATGCACAATTGAGTGGAGAGCCTCACTCTAGCTCAAGACAATAGAAATGAGTCAAGCAACAACCTCTCCAACCGGCCAAAAGGGGGTATTTATACCCCACACAAGAAAACTAGCCGTTGGAGCCAAAATCCTGAAAAATCAGGACGGGCGGTACTACCGCCGACCAGAGGCCGGTAGTACCGCTCCCGGTTCTGACGCGTAGTAACGGCTATGTCAGATGCTCCGAACTAGCCGTTATACCGCCGACGCGGTACTACCGCTACCAAACTCCAGATTACCGCTCCTCGCGTAGTTCCGCAAAGTCGGTGCGGTATTCCGATTTTCAAGAGACTAACTCTTGGTCCAAGCGCTCTCTGGAAAAAACGTTCCGCTCGAGATGCCGGAACTTCCGCCTATGCGGTAGTTCCGCAGCTTCAATCCGCGGTACTACCGCTTTCCGAGAGGCTAAGTCCGGTCCGGCGCTCTCGAAAACGCCCGCCAAGGCTCGAACATCCGGCATCCGTAGTACCGCCCACATAGGGCGGTATTTCGCTCCACCGATAGTACCGCTCATTGAACGCCGTATTTCCGCTTTTTCGAGAAGTGCAGATATCTCAACAAATTTTGCAAAACACATTTGCAAACTACGATATCATGCACACAAGGCTCAAACATGATTTCCAACAAGTTGCAAAACACATTCACACACTTTTGAAATCATGCTACAAGGAATTGATACATGGACTTCCTCGCTTGCAAAACGTATTCGCAAACCTAAGTCACATACCACAGGATCACAACATGATTTCCAACAAGTTGCAAAACATATTTGCACACTTTTGAAATCATGACGCAAAGATTAAATATGAGCTACAACTATTTGCAAAACACATTCGCAAATATAAGCCTCATACACAAGGAATGGAAACATGGACTTCGAGCACTTGCAAAACACATTTGCAATGCATAGTCCCATGTTACAAGAAATCAACACATGAGCTTCAACAATTTGCAAAACACATTCGCAAATGCAAGCCTCATGTCAAGATGAGCTAGAGCAAGTGAGATTTGAGCTATCAACACATGATGAGACTCAAACTACTAGACATGACCCCTCTTAATAGTACGGCAACCTACACTAGCAATCCAGTCTTCCAACCAAACACCAAGACCGGTAAAAGACTAGGAACGCATCCTTAACCCTAGCTAGTCATACCTTTGCCTTGGGTCATCGTCTTGATAGCCATCAACTCATGATGCTTTCTTTTCATCAACACCATCAACTCATGATGGTCTTCACTTGATCAACACATGATCAATCTTTGACATGCTTCAACACATGAAGCATCTTCTCGATGGCCTTCAACACATGAAGCCTTTGTCTTGATAGCCTTCAACGCATGAAGCTACCTCTTCTTCATCAACTTTGACTTGATGACCTTCAACTCATGAAGTCATCCCAAATCATCTTTATTTGTGGAACCCAACCTATTCATCTAACTCATGGAAAATGTTAGTCCACAAAACAATTGTCATCGATTACCAAACTTCACCATTTTGGTAATTCGTGACAATCTCAACAAATGATGAGATATGAAATTGATTTGCGAGTATACAATATGTACACAACAAATGTATACTCTAAGATAAACTTTAAATAAAGCTTACTTATCCGGTTGTCATAAATCATTCATCCATCAACACATAATGGAGAAGCTAGATGACAACCCGATTACACATGAGTATATATGAACTACACAAGATATATATATATACTCAAGAGTGTATTTCAAAGTAAAGATCCCAAATATGCATATTGAAAGAAGCATGGATCAATACTTATGAAACTCCAAAATATATAGAGAGCTACCCCTAAATGTGTGCATACAAGTGTATATAGTGAAGACATATGCACATATTCATTTTAGAATAATTGAGGAGTTCAATCTATATTTTGGATCTAAGGAATGCATTTGTAAATGAGAAAGCGATTTCGAATGCATACCTCTTTGATTTCACCTTTTCATCCAAATGAGACTAACCAAAGATAAACTCAAATAAACATATTAGTCTCATAAATTCATTTATCATTTTCACCAAAATATTATAAAGTATATGTCATTAATATCATAATGTCATAATGGCATTTGTCATTAACACCAAAACCAACTTAAATGGAGCTTGATCTTTCAAAGGGGCATGCGGGAGAAGGAGCGAGGGTTTTGTACCCCGAGCGGAAGGAGGCGGAGCCTTCGGGGAGAAGGCACGGGCGGGGCTCCGGGGTCAACAGGAGTGACGGGGGAGTTGGTGGCGAGTCTCCTCCGCGCAATGGGGATGACGTCGGCTCTACAGGGGGAGTAAAGGCGAGGCGACGGCACGGGAGCAGGTGGCCGGGGCGGCATGGGCGGAGGCGCGTCCGCGCGCGGGGAGGGGAGGTGGCGGCCACTGGCAGGCGGGACCAGGGCGGGAGCGAGGCGACGTGGCGCGAGGGCGTCCACAAATCAGACCGGGGCTGTCGGGTGACGCGAGCGCGGGGAATCCGGGGCGCACAGAGGCGGTGCGGCGCGAAGCGCCAGCGTGCACACGCGAGCGAGGGGTGGAGGCGAGAGGCGGCGCCAGTGAGTGGGGAAAAGGGCGGCGCCAAAGGGGAGAGGAGACGGGGCACGGCTGCAGCGGGAGAGGAGGAGGAGGGAGGCGCTGGGGAGCGGGGGAAAACGGGAAAGGGCGGGGCGCCGGCCGAAGGGAAAGGCAGGGAGAGGGGGAAAGGCGCCAAAGGAGAAGGGAAACGGATTTACCGAGAAGGGAAAGCGGAATTGGGGATAACTTTCCAAAAAGGGAAAGTTTCCAAGAATTCACCCAAAACCCAGCAAAAACAAGAAAATTCACTTTGAAATTTTTAGGGGCTTTTCAATTATGCCTTCTCACGATCATTTAAAAGGATTAGCTTGATTAAAATATGGACTAACGATCAACTTTAGAAATTTAAATATGGACTAACGATCAACTTTAGAAATTTAATGGGCGTCGAAACCCAAAGCTTAACTTATATTCAGAAGAATCAAAGAAGTCTCTATAAGAACACTTGAGTGCGGTCGTAACTCTAATATGAAAGCTGAAACGTAACCCTAACACGAAACTGAAACATCATATCTTCTTCTGGTATTTGATTTAATAAAAATAAAGCAAGATTGAATGCACTATGTACTTAGCAAGCCACATGGGAAGGTTATATAACTAATATTCCTAGATGCAAGTTTGTTGGTAAATAACTTTGCATTTAAAATAGTAAAACATTACTTAATTAACGGAAGGGGTTTGTTATCCATAATTTCCATAGCAAAATACTCCAAATTCTACTTATGCCTTGTTGTTGGATTCACCCATGAAACACAGCTTTATTTACTAGAAGCACGATGTATTTGAATACCTGTATTATACTCTGCAGAGTTGCCCAACTTTACCCATAAAGTTTTTCAAACTCTTAATGTTATACAATAGACACGCAATAGATAACGTGTAAATGAGTCGAAAAAACAAGGTCTTTTATTACTATTCTCTTTCTAGTCTCTATCCTATAGGTTATGGGCTATACATTGTTGGGTATTCACTGGACAATGTGGAACGCTACAGGCCGACTCTAAGTGGACCTATCGTTGCCAAGTATGGTTTTACCATTTCCATTCTGTTCCCTTTGTCCGTGGGTCATTCCCACTCCAGAACCCCATCACCCTGTAAATATTCAATTGATTCGAGTAGCTACTAGACCAGGTTTGACAAGTCAAAACTTGTGGTTGAACGATTTCTATGTCCTTTACTCAGCATAAAGTTCTAGTCCTTATTTTTTATCAACGAGACGACCATCCATAACCAATAACCCAGTTCACTACGGCACTTCCACCAATCCAACCCAAGCCTCATCCCTGTGGTAAGGTCGTGGATTCCAACTATCTCGTAGCTTTTCATGATTCATCCTTAACCTTAATATTATTTTGTAATTCGACAAAATACCGAATCTCTTAGTAGTGTAAAACATTTGAATTCCTAATCTACCATAGTAAATTTTATAGTAATTTACTATTATTAGGGCTTGCCAAGGTGAATATGGCCATCAAGTAAAACACAGCTTTTTTCCAGTGTTAGAACATAGCTAAATTATCATGTCATTCTAAATAATTATTTTAAAGAAATAACAATGTATAAATAAGGAATAATGAAAGTACTGATAATTATATAATTAAATGATATAGACTCAACATGACAAAGACATGTGACTTGCCTTACAGCTCAAAATATTCCACTAGTTTGAAGTCTTCAAAGTCTTGATTTGGTCCTTGGACAGCTGGCTCGACAAACTTAGAAGTTAGTGCAAACAAAAAAGTTAAATAAGTCCACGCTTGAAATAATTCAAGCTCGAAAAATAAAATTAAACAAAAAAATTCAAGAAAAACCAAATAGATGGGTTTGGGTTTATTGGAGTCTAGGTTGATGAAACGGAGATGAGAATGGTTTAAATGGGCTCGAAATGGTCAAAATGGACATATGTATATATATATATGTATGTATATGTTTATTGGGTTCTAGTGAATAGTAGCGGATCATCACTGTTCATAGTGTATTGGGCTACGAACAGTAATGAGTTTGGAATAGTAGTGGATCGAGTTTTGTTTACATAGTGTTGTGTCAGTTGTGTGAATAATTCTACAGTTTTGGGCTGTGGTTTTTGGTTTTGGCCTGAGGCTTTCTCTGTTTGGGCTGATCGGCCTGCTTAACTTCGCGTGTGCGCATGGCCCACTGAGGCTCAGCTTGCTTGGTTGTCATCCTTCTCGGTTTGGTAAGAGAGAAAGAAAATTGTTGTCAGAACCCGTCTAATTTAGAACACCGAACCATAGTGCTTATCGAGATAACAAGACTGTTTGGGGCCACTCGGCACCTCTTGCAGTAGTAGGCTTCATCATTTGGTGAAAACCATGTCAAAATCCACTTAAACCTCACCACACTTACCTTCAAAAGAGTTAACTCGAGTCACGTTACCGGAGAAACCCTAGGGACTGTTAGTCCATGCGAGTGACCCTTTCTCTCACCATGTACAATGGAGGTGAGAGGAGGCAAAGGATAAGGTATAGCCAGTCGAGAGAGATAGAAGCATTCACATCCATTTTCCCCAAAGCCACCAGAGAGAGAGAGAGAGAGAGCTCGCACCACGCCCTCCATTCCCACCCACCTCTCCTCCTAGATTCCATCTGAGTGGAGCTGAGAGCGCGAGAAATGAGGGCTTAAAGCTGCCTTGGTAGAGTCGGAGAGGGGGAGGAAGCCTAGGAGGAGTTTGGGAAGAACTGAGGAGGAAGAGGTGAGCCGCGTCCTCAGTGGCCTTGGAGTGAGGTGGGGGTCAGGACCATATGAGACCAAGGAGGAGGAGGCAAGCCACTCGAGAGAGTATGTAGGGGAGGACCACCCCTACCAACCGGACCTTGAACTGACCAAATCGAATTGGATACCCCACATCCTTATCCCTTCCACCCCCCAAATATCACCAAAAACCGTCTCACCTCATGGATGACCTTAGCAAATCGAGTAAGGAAAATAGCAATGGGAATGGGACTGGGTTTTTTTTTATCTTGGCTAGATAGAGCCATGACGAGTAACATTGTTGGCTCACAGTGGTGATGGCCGAACCGCGGATGGCCACCTGTGCACACCTGGTGGGTTATGCCAAGCTCCCCGGCGCATGTAGAACCCCCAACCCTATCACGGCTTGCTTAACTGTGGGACCACATCATCTTTCCCCCAAATCAATCTCAAGCAAAATCAAAATGAAAATAAACTGTAATGTTGTAAAAGAACAAGAAAGTTAGACCCAAATTAGCTAGGGAATAGAGGGGGAAGTATAGATTTGGCTAGGCCGTGCCTAGATCGACCACCACCGGCACTGGATCTAGCCAAAAGAGGAGAAGAGACGTAGGAGCCATGAGGGAGCTAGGGTTAAGGAGAACAACATCGCCAAAGAGGTAAAGTGCCCGATTCGGTGGAGCCACACCTAGATCTGCCACCATCGGCGCCATCAAGCAATGGTGGAGGAGAGGCAACGGGGGTACCACGGTGGGGAGTGCTGATGGTAGCGTGTCGATAGAGAGAGAGAGCATGAGAGCGGGGAACGGGAGAGAGGGAGAGGAAGAGAGGTGCGCATGTGTGATGGAGAGTGTGTATGTGCTGGCATGCGTGTGTGTATGCGTGGGCTAGCGTGGAAGGAGTGTTGGGCCGATCAGAGGAGTGAGCTGAGAGCGAAAATGGGCTAGAACATTTAGAAACACTTAAAGTCAAATTAAATAAATTTCAGCAAATATAAAACCTCAACTGATGCTTAAAACGGTAATACAATATAACTGTCTATTAAGCATATTTCCTAAATGATATAATATGCTCTATAATGCAGAGAATGAACTGGGGCACGAAGAGGGAACTGTACAAGCCACCATTGAGATCGAGACATTCTATGCGTACTAAGGCAAGCTTATCTTTGATCACTCTAAGTAGTTTATTTTACTTAAGAAAACTATTTCTTTATAGTAGATATTACCACCTATCGCATTAAAATGTCTTTTTCAAAGAAATTGGGGATAAATGAGAAAGGAAAAGAGAATAGAGAAAGATAGAACCAGCTGAAGGAGCAGTTTGCACTGTAAGATGTATAACAAGA
The DNA here is from genome assembly GCA_036346575.1 of Dendrocalamus sinicus. Lineage (NCBI taxonomy): Eukaryota > Viridiplantae > Streptophyta > Magnoliopsida > Poales > Poaceae > Dendrocalamus > Dendrocalamus sinicus. The sequence continues at coordinate 28,051,272 of CM070658.1, forward strand.
GGGTAGAGAGTGTCCTAGTTAGGTACAGAAAGGGGCAGGTTTTGGGATCCTCTACATACAGTTATAATATTAGGACTAAACAACTCTTACTCGGGTATGGAGCCATAACTTATAGTGTCAACCATATTTTTGTTTCGATGAGCAAAAAATGTTACCCTACAAAGTTATTATATTCCACGATGGTAAGTAGTATAACTAGGTAGAGGAAACCAGAACTTGTATATATCCCAGAAGTGGTGGATCCAAATAAGGCGGACCTAGAATCAGAGTAGAGCCCAAAAATGGTGAGCTTGGCGCCTATATTTAGCACAGTGAAGTGTCAAGAGAGGGTTTGACCGCCCTGACCAATGATTATTTATAGTCAGGTGGAGATATAATAACGAAATTAGGAAAACATTCTGTACTCTAACTTAGCACTGTATCTAAGGAAATGCGGATGACCCAATTGTAAAGAGATTGGAGTAGCTATGGGTAAAATGACACAAACCTGTACAGTGCTAATTAAATTATGAATTCATACCTGTCTCCTGAATTGGAGGCTGCAGAGACTGACTTTGGTTCTTTCTCTTTATTGAGGTGATTAGTAGTATTTGCAATACTAAAACATGCAAGTTCTCTCTTTAAGTTAATAACTTATTTTATTATTGAGGAAGAGTTGGAATAGGACATATGATTGTGAAGAGATGAGTCATATCATTGCATTTGTTGCTATTAATATTTACTGGATACGTTGTACTCACCCTTACTATTAAATTCATTTGTTAAACCCTAGTCTGGCCAGGGAGTACCTCGGGTTGGACATGGGGTTTACAAGCTCAGAGGATGCCACGTAGGATGAGAGTGATCATATCGAGGACTAGGACGAGGTAGACACCCTGTTCACAATTGGGATGAGTAGACAATCTTTAGTGCGTCTTCTCAGAGAGTTAGGGTATATAAATAACCCACATCTCCTTATGTATATGATATTTGTATAATTAGGACCTATTATAAAACTTCTGTAATAGTTCCTTATGGTTGGTGTAATTCAGGTAGCGTGTATTAAAGACTTTAGCCCTGAGTAACTGGTTATTGTAAAAAGTTTCTAGTTATTATTCTACTGCGTAACTCTGATAGAACTTATTATTCACTTATAGAATAATAATTTATTGATCGGTGTTACATTCTGATAATAATGATACGAGTCGTCACATTCCACTGTCCACCGGTTATCAAGCAATGATACAGGTTGAGTACGTTCCGCTACCATGCCTGAAAGGGAGTCATTCCATAGGTTTGGTAGACCTCCATGAGGAATCGTGCTTGCTACCGTTGTCCTGTGCTCATGATCTCTCATTGCGACCAATCCTACTCGCGTGACTCCTGGTTCCAGTTCTGTGGCGGCTGTGAATATCCAATGATGATGTCTGAGCATCGAAGCTGCTAATGGAGCAACTCTATGAGTGGTTATTATTATTGTGCAAATAAATTCCATGTGCTTCAAAAGAAAATAGGGAAAAAAAATCGCATGTCACTGCAAATTACACAAATCCCACATGTCAGTGAGATAAAGGACAGCATATCTATCATCGTGAAACTTAACAGTGGCAAATAAGGAATTGCACCGACGAAAATCAGCGAATAAATGTCTGGTAAGCTTCTGCCTATTGTGTACTTCTCTACCATTCATTCTTATAGTCTTGTCTAGCTGAACACTGATAGTGCTTCCACTGCATTCCTTATGGTATAAACATACTTTTTCAAAAACATTTCAACATAAATTCCAACAGGGCAGTCTTCCTGCTGCCTTTCTTCAAGCTTTCCTGTGAAAGTATGGTGCCAGACAGCAGACAAAAACCTCAACAAAGAAACCTTCGTTCAAACCTTTCTCAGAATGCTTCCAGATTACCATAGCATGATTCCATAATCCTCGAAAGAGAGACGCGATCCGAAAGTAAATGACTTATCCTGAACACCTTGCTTTTTATTTCCATCCAAGTGCAACCAGAGATCCTTGTTGCTCCCCTTCGGATATTGTTCCTCATGGCTTGTTAGGCCTCACTCCAGGCTTATCTTGATGCTACTTTACTGGGCCTATGGCATACAGGCCCAATAAACTAACTAATTAGTAATTACATAAGCCTCAAAAGTTGTTTGCGTAAACCCAGCTTATAAGCCCTAGCACACTTGTATGCCTCATGCTTAAAATTTAAAGGCAAAAATAAATTGTCCATTTAACCCTGACTCAAGCTTATCGGTGATAAGCCTAAGCTTATGCTAGGCCAAACATTTTTTAGCTCGACAGCATAGCTCCAATTGCTAGCCAAGCACATGGTTTTCTCGAATATCAGATGCCTCTGAGCAAACAATTTACGAACCAATTAAGCTGCTGACCTTAACCAGAAAATCCACCATGCTTCCAGAAGAATCCCAAGAGCAATCTCAGAAAAACACTGTTAGGTACCACAGGGATCAGTGAGCACCTACTTTTGCTAAATTTGCCTGCGTGCGGAGATCATCCGTACAGCCATCATGCTCAATTAGTTGCGTAATTTTGAAATCGTTTACCATCCTACTGAACTACGCCTTTACTTCATCTTCCATACCAAGGAGGCCGCAAGCTCATACTTATAATATGCTTGGTCATACTACATTCTCTGCTTTTATGTCACTAGTTTTTGAACTTTGGGATAGCTTCAAATTGTGAATAGAGTATAATGATTCCTGTAATGTAGCCATGGCCCGGAAATACCAATATCATTACTGTTTGTTTTCTTTGAAATTCTTTTTCTAAAGTAATTGAATACCTCCGAAACTTCGTGGGCGCGTCTATAACTGTATGTAGCAATGCTGAAAGCAACATCCAATTGAATGATCCGACCATGTTTAGAACAGTATGTGAAAGGATGGTATCCCTATGTCTGGGGAACCTTGGATCTTACCCAAAAAAATCCTATGGTGAAAACCACAAAATCATCAGGAGGGTATTTACAGCAGAGACCAGAAGTTTTGTAGTTGATGTGTATGTTTCAATCTACAAGGGTTGCTACCTGCAATGCTCATTGGCATGGAATAACAATTGAAGTATTTGTGTTTAAAAGTATCACGTTCTGATAAAAATATATGCAAAATAAAAGAATTACATGTAACAAACAAGTGTTAACTAAGCCTGATGTTAGTTCTATGCCTCATCATGGTTCCATAAAATTAGAAAGAACAAGGTGTATAGTTTGTACACACAATTAATCCAAGTATTTCCAAGAATGAGTATTTTTTGTATGCAGAGAGCCCTCTAGGTTTGACTAACGCACAATGACTTCACATGGCCTTAGAATTATGAAAATTTCTGAAGTGCTCAACTGTTCATGGTACCTCTTATTTCTTTCTTTTTTGAGAGGATGCTCATGTTTGTGTTGGTGCTCAGAGTTGTTACTGTTTATAATAGCATGTAGTAGGATGTCGTACTGAAAAAAGAAATGGAAATTTAGATGGATGCCATTGCAATCGATTCAAATTGGGCTGAGAAAGAATAGAAGCTCAGACTGAAAATTTCCGTAACAGAGTCGAGTCACTATAGATCACGATCTCGTAATGTTTAGCATCAACTCATCCCGAGCTACAATCAGAATATGACTAGCATCAGCGCATATGTTTCTACGAAAAACTCACCGATTTGAGGAAACCACGGCAAGACAAGTGGAACTCCAACCATTTATAGGGTCAAATCATCCTTGGATTGAATCATGTAGGCAGTTATGTATATCTATGGGGCTGTTTAGTTTGTGTAACTTCCCTACCAATTTGTGCCAAAAATTTTTCAACAAAGGAGCAAAGTCATAAATTAAAAAGGATCATTATTGTGAATTTTAAACAGAGCATCTACTGTATTCCAAAGGAAACATACTATCAGAAGAGTTTATTTAGCTAACTGGAGCTCACATTGCCCTGGTAAAAACATAGTTCTTATTTCCTACAAGACTAGAGAATCGACAGCAACAGATAAAAAGACTCAACACTCACACTCAAATCTATAAATTACCTGTGTAGAAGGAGAAATTTCGATATTTGACACTGAATACGTGCGCCTCTCAACTTTTAACCTCCAATTCGTACGTCTTTGGAAATTTAACCCTGTCACTGCGAATTCTTTTGATTCAAGAGATTCTCTCCATTTTCGCGGTGACAAGTGTCAAAATAGAAAAGGTGAGAAAATGAGGAGAATCCCTTGAATCAAAAGAATTCACAGTGACAGAGTTAAATTTCCAAAGGCGTGCGAATTGGGGGTTAAAAATTGAGAGGCGCACATATTCAGTGTCAAATATCAAAATTTCTCGTGTAGAAGTGAGCAATTGTGTACTAGAAAACCGTCATCCATTCATAATGCCCTGAATTCGGTCGCAGCGTGCATTGGAACCTGCGAAACACCAGTCAGCCGCTGCAGGTCAGCCATAGTGGCCTGTTCGGCTGGTAAGAAGTCGGTCAGCTTTTCGCAGTTGTTACAGTACCTAACTTTTAAACGGAGTATTTTCTCAAGACGGGGTCTATATGTTAAACGTAGTATACGTTACAAGCTCAACATTTGTACCAGCCAAAAATTGCAAGTGAGTATCGATCTCTCCGTAATCTGTACCGTAAACAGCCAAAATTCAAAAAATTCAGCCAAAAGCCGCAGCCAAAAAGAACAAACCCGCAGCTTCTAAAACAGAATTGATCTCGGGGGGAGACACCCGCCATACCTATTTCGTCGAACACCTGGCGCGCCGTCGTGCGACCAAGCTCCGCCCGCGTGCACCACGCATCCGAGCCCAGGCAACCCACCCTTCGCGGCGACCCAATGCACTGCAGCGCCGCGCAGCTGCACAGGAGGCACGAGCGAAGCGGACGCTGATCTCGCCGCGGCGTCGGCGGTGGGGGCGACAGGAAGCGGTGAACGCGTCGAGCAAGGTAAGCACGGAGAGGTGGTGGGCGAGAAGGAGTCGGCCGAGCAGCGCGGAGCGGGGGTTCGTGGTGGCGGCGGCGGCGTCGCGGAGCTGTGGTGGAGTGCGAGTTTTATGCGGGCGGCGCGGCCTGCGGTTTTGGAGTCGCCGCTCCCTGCTCTGACGCGCCTCGTGCTCTGCATTCTCCGCACCGTGACTGACATCTCGACCCCACATACTGACAGAGAAACACATTCATTAGCGACTTGGCGTCGGCAGTCGTCACACTTCCAGTCGAGGTCTCGTCAATGTACCAGTGGCCACCGGTTTAGAATGGTTTGGAACGGTACATTTTTGTATCCGGTATATGTTTCGATTTTAATATATATATATATATATATATATATATATATATATATATATATATATATATATATATATATATATATATATATATATATATATATATATATATATATATATATATATATATATAGTATAAATAATAAGGGCACCTAGGTGTCCTGACACCTAGTCTCCTACCTTTGGATTGCTTTTAGATGCGTGCTAGTGTGATTGAGACTTTCCATCCATGATTGATTTAGCATGCCTAATATATTACATACCATTGCTCTAAAGACGTATCTAAAAGCAATCTAACTAGCAGTGAGCCTAGATGTCTGGGCACCTAGGTGTCTCATTTCAGCGTCTATATATATATATATATATATATATATATATATATATATATATATATATATATATATATATATATATATATATATATATATATATATATATATATATATATATATATATATATATATATTACATATATAGATATCAAATTTTAGTTGTAATATTACTTCAAATATATAGTAGTAAAATTAAGAGTAAAGTCCATTACCGGTCATTAAACTTTTTATGCTATGTCATCCTGGTATATAAACTTTTAAAGTATGTCATTCCGGTCCTTAAACTTTCAAAGTGTGGCAATTTTTTTTGAAAGTCTATGGACGTTTAAAAATTTTAATAGATCTAGTAGTATTAATCAGTATGAAAGATTTGTACGTTTGAGACGGTGAAATGATATATACCGGTCATTCCAGCCGGTATCGGTACGGTAGTGATAAGTTTTCTCACCCCCAATCCACAGGGCGCAGCAACAGATGGCTTCCCTACCCCTCTGCCCTTCTTCCCCTTCCTCCCTCCTCTCATGGCCGCACCGGCCAATCTCCCTCTCCTTCCAACCCAAGAACACCTACTCCTCCGCCTCCTCTTCGACCACCGCTCATGTCTCCGTCCAGGACCCGCCGCCTCCCTCCGACCCCAACCCGAATCCCAAGAAATCCAGCAACACGAGGTACCTCTGGGTCAACCCCAACAGTGCGCGCGCCGCGGGCATCGCCCGCGCGCGCGCCGGATCCAGCCGCCGCGCCCGCCTCGCCGCCGCCGCCGCGGTGCTCGGAGCGTGCGAGCCCAAAGCGGCGCCTGTCGCTGCCGCGCTCGAAGCCGCCTTCCCCGAGCCCCCCTCCGAGCAGGACGCCGTCATCGTGCTCAACACGGCCGCCGCCAACCCGGACACCGCCGTGCTCTCGCTCCGCTGGTTCCTCGAGAACGCCGAGGTCCGCAAGAAGGTCATCCTCTACAACGTCGTGCTCAAGGCGCTGCGCAAGAGGCGGCGCTGGAGCGACACCGAGGCGCTCTGGGACGAGATGCTGCGGGACGGCGTGCAGCCGGACAACGCCACCTTCTCGACCGTCATCAGCTGCGCGCGCGCCTGCGGTATGCCCAACAAGGCCGTGGAGTGGTTCGAGAAGATGCCGGACTTCGGGTGCTCGCCGGACATGCTCACGTACTCGGTGGTGATCGACGCGTGCGGCCGCGCCGGTAACGCCGAATTGGCCCTCCGCCTGTACGACCGTGCTCGCGGGGAGAAATGTCAGCTCGACCCTGTCATATGCGCGACGGTGATCAAGGTGCACTCGACCAGCGGCAACTTCGACGGCGCCCTCAACGTGTTCGAGGAAATGAAGGCGGCCGGCATCAAGCCAAACCTGGTCGTGTACAACACGGTGCTGGACGCCATGGGCCGCGCCATGCGGCCGTGGGTGGTGAAGGCCATCCACAGGGAGATGGTCAACAAGCAGGTGCTGCCCAACAGGGCGACGTACTGCTGTCTCCTGCAGGCGTACACCAGGGCGCGCTACGGTGAGGATGCGATGGCCGTGTACCGGGTGATGAAGAACGAGGTGATGGACATCGACGTAATGTTGTACAACATGCTCCTGTCGATGTGCGCCGACATTGGCTACGTTGAGGAGGCTGAGGAGATCTTCAGGGACATGAAGGCGGCGTCCATGGATACCCGGTCCAAGCCTGATAGTTGGAGCTATTCATCAATGGTCACGCTTTATTCTTGCACTGGCAACGTCCTGGGCGCAGAGGGCATACTGAATGAGATGCTGGAGGCCGGTTTCAAGCCCAACATCTTCTTCCTTACCTCGCTCATCCGGTGCTACGGCAAAGCAGGACGCACCGATGACGTGGTCAGATCATTTCGCATGCTCGAGGACCTCGGTATCACCCCCGACGATCGATTCTGCGGCTGCCTTCTTACAGTGGCAGCGAACACGCCGGTGGAAGAGCTGGGCAAGGTGGTTGACTGCATTGACAGAAGCAATGCGCAGCTTGGCTCTGCGGTAAAGCTCCTGGTGGACAGGAATGCTTCAACTGAATCTTTCAGGGAAGTAGCCAGGAACCTGCTGAGCAGCGTCCGCGGTGCGGTGAAGATGCCATACTGCAACTGCTTGATGGACCTGTGCGTGAACCTGAACCAGATGGAGAAAGCCTGCGCAGTCCTCGACGTCGCGCTGCAGCTCGAGATCTACACCAATGTCCAGGCGAGGACTCAGACGCAGTGGTCGCTGCATCTCAGGGGCCTCTCCGTTGGTGCTGCTCTGACCACGCTGCACGTCTGGATGAACGACCTGTACACGACGCTGCAGAACGGGGAGGAGCTGCCGCCGTTGCTGGGGATTCATACAGGGCAGGGGAAGAACATGTACTCGGACAAAGGGCTGGCTTCGGTGTTCGAGTCGCATCTCAAGGAGCTCGATGCGCCGTTCCATGAGGCTCCTGACAAGGCTGGTTGGTTCTTGACGACTAGCGTTGCTGCCAAGCACTGGCTGGAGGCGAAGAAATCGTCAGAATTAGTCGCCGTGTAAACTGCACAATCTAGGAGGCACATAGGATTTTTTTTTGTTTGTCTGTAATCTGCAGGTGTTCTCACATTCCCCCCTCGACAGATTTCTGGTGGTAGATGCTCAATTCCTTCCATATACAGTTGCCTTTCTATTGCCTTTCATTGGCAGAAGAATATCAGTTCCATTCCGTATTCAATTGAGAGTAAAAACACTTTATAACATCAGCATGATGCATGCGATCAGTTACACGACCTACAATGTTTTCATCACAGATATTTTATTACTGGATATTTGCAAAGAAAATGGGAAGCAAAACTTGATCAAACAGCCTGATATAGAACTATAGAAGGGGGGAAATAAGCTAGGGCCGCACCAATGGTCAAATAGATCTGATGTCATCTCACATAACCAAGCTAGTAGTAGTAGTACAAATGATTGTAAATAACTGCACGGTATACATGAAACAAATTGGTGACTTGGGCAGTAACAACACAGAAATTCCAAATGACTAAATAATTCCCTGAACAAATTCTTAAGTAGTTTAAGACTCAGCAGTAGCCATTCTTTATTGAATACAGCCTCAAGAAATGTGTCAAAATAACAAGATTCACGGGATTGGCTATCCCAACCCCCATTAAAATGCAATGTCAACTCCGTTTCAAAAAAAAGGCAATGTCAAGTTGTCAACTACTTAAAGTACATCACTGTATCTTCGGGGATACCTTCAAGCAGGGTGGCACAAAATTGTGGTACTCCAGGTTAACTATCTGGAAGCCAGCAGTTCTCTGACTGGATGGGATTTTTTCAGCTCCTCAATGTTCACCCGCTGTCAAGGCAGACATCACAGCATGACAAAATTGCTGAAATTATACATTCCCCATGAAGTATTCTCATTGATCGAGAAATTCCAGACCAGTAGCTGTTGGTGTCAAGCCATGATTAGCCAAATATCCGTCATTGAAGAACTTACTTAGATGCCTCATCCCACTGTCACAGAGAATTGTCACAATTGTATGTCCTGGACCTAAATCTCGGGCAACTCTTACAGCTCCAACACAATTCATCGCTGAAGAACTCCCAACAAATAGTCCATCGTTTCTCAACAAGAACCTAAGCTCATTTTTCAAGTATACTGAGGTCAGCTAGTTGAAGTATTTTCTTGGCTTTTGCATACATGAGGAACTCATGAGCCCAAAAGGCCAAGACTGATATTAATAGGAATTCCAGTTGTAGGAAGCATTACAGTATCAATCCCATTGTTGTGAATCTTGTGGTCAGTTAAAGGCAGAATACAGTGAACAGCAACACGTTTGTTAAATGCCATAAACAAAATAACTTACGCTCTAGTCTACCATGTTAAGCAAATTATATTAAACAATTATAGTTGTGCCATGCTAACTTGTACTCATTGTTCTTTCAGATCATAACTGCTAAAAGCCAATAAAAACCTCAACTTGGTAAGTATGTACCTTGACATCTCGACGGCTTCCCTGTCTGTTCCTCTGTAAGCTCCATCCAGTTCTGCCATCATAAAATTTTTAGTAACCCTGTTGATTCCAATTCCTTCAGTAATAGTATCAAAAGGATTCTTCAGCCTTTTTCCCTCAGACTCCTCTTTTGTGTACATCACCCCTCTAGTAACCTTATTGAACAGACCAGATCCGGGCGGGTCCATTAAAAAGCATTTGATATCTCTATTCTTCTCCTAAATAAAGAATATCGTATGCATAAAAAAGTTGTTCATCTGAGAAGAAAACTATAGAAGAAATAAAACAATAAGCATGCAAACCTTAACATATCGTGAGACTCCTGCAATTGTACCACCAGTGCCAGCTGCAGCAACAAAGGCATGAAGGGTCCCTTTAGTTTGTTCCCATATCTCAGGACCAGTCCATTCATAATGGGCTCTGTAATTTGCCATATTCTCGAATTGGTCAGCAAAGAAACCTCCCTTTGAATCAGAGTTAGGGTCATATTTCCCATTGTGTGGCATTTCAGTATTGGTGTGTAGTGAACCGTTAGTTTGTTTCTTGTCTGACTCTCTTTGCGTTGCTGCTAACTTGTTGTGCAGCGTGTTGGTTGTATTGGCATATGCCGAGCCATTAGTTTGTCTGTCATTCAATTCTCTCTGTGCTGATGCTAATTTGTTCGCTTCTAAAGCCCTTCTTCTCGCAATATTGACAAAATGGTCTTTGTGAGTGATTGAAACAGGGCGCACCCGTTCAACAGTAGCTCCAAGCGCCTCAATTATTTGAGACTGGAAACAAATTTTTTTAGTAAAACTACATATACAGGAGCATAAGCAACAAACAGGGTGCTTTCTGAGTTCTGACTACTATGCTGTATAATCTTCTACGAAATTATTGTGAGTACTTTGTGACAGTCTTAACAGAAATGCCCAAGTTGTGGTTCAGCTGATCATATAACAAGATAACTCAAGTAGCAATTCCAGATGCTACACCTCTAAGAAGCACAACAAAAATTCTGGAACAGCATATAACTTCCCTACCTTCTCAATGGCAGCATCATCAGGAATAACAACATGGCACTTACAACCATAAGCAGGAGCAACAGTGGCCAAGCTAATAGCCGTGCTTCCAGCACTCCCCTCTGTTACAACACCACCAAAGACAAGATCCCCAGACTCCAGAGCCTGAGAATGATAAAAGCTCCAACATCATTTTAAGTTAAAGGATAAGAGATATTTATATAACAAGAAGTTGTAGAAACCAACGAATTACTGGGAAACCGAATATATTAGCGAAGTATCTCATGACTCATCCACTGAAACAGTGAAATGAAAAGAATTTAGGTGTACGCCCAAGTATGCCAGGAAGTAATTCAGTATTATTACCTGTTTGTTTGCATTTCATGCCAATAGAGCTACTATTATTGTCCCTTTAGCAAGATAGTTTTGCACGTTTCATAAACAAATGAAAGAAAAATCTTGATGTCTCCCTATTGTTAACTTCCATATTTAAACATTGTATATGCATATGAGAATGAGAACAAGCTTTTGTAGGGAAGAAATAATATGTATGCTACACTTACTACAAGTAAGCCTATAATACCATATCCTACATTAACGAGGAAATCACAAAACTGCTACCAGAACTTGACCGCACTAAATGACTGAACAAGCATGTAGAGGTAGGCAGGTAGTCAGGACTCAAGATTCAAGAACCCCAGTACAACCAGAAAAGAAGGATAAATTAGTCTATCAAACGAAAATCTAAATGCACAAAGGCCCATACTTTACGCAGCTTTCAGTAAGGAAATTGCAGTTCAACAATGTGCCAATTTTGAAACCTACGAACTCTACTTCGCAGCTCTCCCCTTCTACAAAATTAAATTAATTTACATCGAATTGCAAAATTACCTCCTCAATGATCTTAACCGCCACGCGGTCCTTCACGCTGCCTCCCGGATTCAGGAACTCGGCCTTCCCCAGAATCTGCAACCCAATCGAAAAAAAAAACTCCGCCACATCAAAAACCGAACTCAAACTAGCAAAGCAGAGCCACCTACAGAAATATGAACGCCTATACCTCGCACCCTGTGGCGTCGGAGAGGCTGTTGATGCGGATGAGGGGCGTGTTGCCGATGGCTTCCACGAGGCCCTTCCGCCGCGTCCGCCGGCCGTTTGCGAGGGAGGTACGGAGCCATCGGAGCTTGGAGCCGCTCTTGTGGAGGAGGAGGTAGTAGGCGAACAGGGATACGGCAGCGGCGGCGGCGGCGGCGGCTGCTCCTGCCGCCATCGGGAGGGGAGGCGACGAAAGGGCACAGCGAACGGAACCGTGGGTTTAGTCGGGCTGTTCCACTAGTTGGGACTTTATTTTTTTGAGAACCACTAGTTGGGACTTGGGAGTTTTTTTTTTTGAAAGGAAAAACATGTCTTCCATTAACCAAAGGCTCTAGGCGAATCGCCAGAGACTAGGACAGTAACAAATTCGGGGACTTGGTTCATAAACACCGCTGAACCCGAGCAAACAGCGCTCGCCCCATACAAAGCTAGGTGATCAGCCACTTTGTTGCATGATCTCGGACAAACCCGGACCACACACTACACAAATGCCTCATTGATAAACTTTCTGATCTGGCGGAACAAACACCCATCGACATTCCTGTCCATCTCTGTTGAAGTCAGTCCTTTCTGCAGAATTGTTGCATCTGTCTCAAGAATTATTCGGCTCATTCCCAACTCTGCAACTCGACGAAGGCTCATCAATGCTGCCATAGCTTCAGCCTGCAAAGGACTCGCGACTCTCTCCAACTTCCCACAACCCCCCTCCAGAAACTCCCCCTCATTGTTACGAGCAGCAAAACCCCATCCACCTGCTTGTGTGCTAGCCCTGAAGGATGCATCCACATTGATCTTGTACATGTCATCCGGTGGGGGTTCCCATTTCAAAGTGCTCTTTGCTCCCTTCTGGCCCTTTGTTTTTTTGAGCTTGTCAAAATCATTGACATAATAGCCGACCAGTGAAACAATTTTTGGACCCGAGGCTCTTCTTTCTCCAGCATTAACTTTGTTTCTAGCTGACCACCAACGCCAAAGCAATACCTGACCGCATCCGAGTTCCTCGCTTCAAGGCTCCGATCGCACTCATCGCTTCCTTTGCCGATCTACGCCTAACAAGCCCGAACGCACTGCTCCAAATTCATCAAACGCCAAGATTCTTTTGCTCCTTTGCACTTCAGAAACAGGTGGCCACCATCCTCATCAGCTCTATTACACATCGGGCATAAAGTTTCACGTTTAAAACCCTCCGTGCTATGTTCCTCCCGATCGCGCATCATTGTGTGCAAACGCCACACAAACATCTCGACTTTATTTGGCGCTGCCGCCAAATCCTCTTCCATCAAAACTAGCATCATCTTCCTTATTCAAACCGATCCGAAGCATCTCTTACTTTTTCATGTTCCCTCTTCCTCACTGCCACCTTATAAGCTGATTTGACCGAGAAAACCCCTTTTGGATCAAACTGCCAAGCTGGCCAGTCATCACTCTCAGCATCCGTTTGAAGAGCTAGGATGGTTTTTGCATCCGACTCCCAAAATATGTCATTCACCAAAGCCTCATCCCAAGAGCCAGTGACCGGGTTCATGAGTTCGGAAACCCGTGTCAAAACAGAGGCTCCTCTGGGGTCGCTGTTTTGCGGGTCATTCCAGTCGGGATCCAAGGGTCAGACCAAATCTGAAGCGAGTTACCATTACCTACCCGCCAAACCACTCCCTCTTTAAGCAGATGGGCTCCCTGCAGAATACTTCTCCAAGTATAAGAGATGCCCTCTCTTGCACTACATTGCAAAATGTTACAATTTGGGAAATATTTGGCCTTTAGAACTCGACTGCACAGGGATTCCGGATTTGTAAGAATTCTCCACGCCTGTCGAGCAAGCATGGCTAGGTTAAAGAGGTGTAGATCACGGAACCCTAGGCCCCCCTCTTTCTTTGATAAAGTCAGCTTGTCCCAGCTCAGCCAGTGTATTTTGTTTTCTTTGTCATTCTGGTTCCACCACCACCTGCCTATCACAGAATTTAGCTCATCACAAAGGCCTTTCGTCAGATCAAAGCACGACATGGCATATGTTGGGATTGCTTGGGCCACCGCCTTGATTAGAACCTCCTTACCTGCCTTTGATAAAAGCTTTTCTTGCCACCCCTGTATCCGCCCCCAAACCTTCCTTTTAATGTACCCAAAAGCTGTTTTGCGTGATTTGCCGATAGAAACAGGGAGCCCAAGGTACTTCTCATTTTTTTGCTTCCTGTGATATGCGGAGTTCGGTCCGGATTTGGTGTTTGTCTTCTTTGCTTGTATTAGGACTGAACAAAACAGATGACTTATCTCTATTTATCACTTGATCTGCTCTCTCATACACATCTAGGATCCTTTGTAATTCTCTAGCATCCTCCTTCTGTGCACGCATCAAAATAAGGGAGTCATCAGCAAAAAACAGGTGGTTTATTCGTGGCGCCTCCCTACAGACTCTGATCCCCTCAATCTTACCATCCTCCTCGGCTTTCTGATCCTCCTCGGCTTTCTGAAGCATGGCCGACAACGCCTCAGCACAAAGAATGAAAAGGTAGGGGCTCAAAGGATCACCTTGTCGTAGCCCCCTATGAGGAATCACTCTGTTCGTGTACTGGTCATTTACTTTGATCCGGTAAGACACGGTGGTGACACAGGGGACTTGGGAGTTGAGACTTATGAGAGGGACGAACCGAGACGGTTCTACTAGTCAGATTTGGTTTTGACGGTGATTACACCAAGTTACTCCAAAAAAAAAAGAACTACTACCTTGAAAGAAACACAAGATGTAAGACCAGTACGACAACAGAGCGAGGTAAATGATGTCTTTTAATTTTTCCTAAATATTCATCGATATTTACTCTAATAAATGATGTCTGCTTTGTTAAAAGTTGTGTATTTAGATCTGCTGATGGTTTGCTCAATTTTGCTTCACGAGAAACATTTGGATAAAATTGTTGTAGTCTTTTTTGTTAAAGATTAGTCGATGGACTTTCGATGTATAAGGTGTTCATCATGATTTAATTAGAAAAGTTAATTGTGTTTTTTTTACTATTTGAGGGAATTCGACTTAAGGTAGAGATTATTGAAGTTTGATATGAATTTGTACCGTGTCCGTGTAGGACACTGCATCATCCCATACTAGACGTAGCATGACTGGTGCCAGGGCCATGCACAGACTATATCAGACGTGGTGTCAACTAGTAGCAACCGACTTTGATTTGGTTTCCTCTCCGTATAGGGATTTGTTTCATCACTCTATATATATACTCTAGTAATCCATAGGAATAGGAAGAGTCTTATTGTAATATTTTCTTATATAATAAATTTTGCTTTCATATGTATATGGTTTTTTCATAAGAGTTTGTTATTTTAAATCTATGTTTTTCATTCTTTTGATTCTATTTTTGTCGTGTATTTTACAATAGACAGCAGAGAGAGTCTCGGTTGCAAAGTTGGATATTTGGGTGGGTCTTATCAGAAAAGCAGAGAAGCATCCAGATGCCGATTCACTTTACGTAAGAGGAGATCGTTGTTGGAGAGGGGGCACCAAGAACAATGGTTAGCGGCCCTGTCAAATACGTCCCTCTTGACGAAATGCAGGTTGCCCTTTCTCAGCATCATGTGTAGTCGCGACATATGTTCTTGTGCTTGTCTTGCATCACTAATTTTGTAATTTCTTGTACGAATGAGCAGAACAGGAAAGTGTGCGTCTCTGCAATTTGAAACCGGTGGCAATGTGCGGTACAAAACCACATGCAATGGTTAAGGAATGTGGTACCTTCTGCATTAAATCAGTCTCTCATGTGCTCTCAAATTGAAAACACATGGTAGAAAAATACAGTAGGAATCACTTTTGGTTTGTGATTAAGCTGACATTTGAGATTTAGGTTGTTTGGTTGAGTGTGGCTTCAAAAGTTCTTTGTGGTGGAAAAGTCAGAGGTTGTGGGTGTGGAAAAGTCAGAACTGTTTGGTTCAAACAAGTATAAATTTACCTCCTATCTCTATTTTCCTTGAAATAATCGTGAAACACTCTCTATTTTCACCATTTCAAAAGCAGAAAGCCAAAAGCAGGTCCAAGGTGCTTTCAAATCAGACTACCCAAAAGTAGTCGCTCAAAAAAGCGACTGGTTTCCACCCCTTTGGTTGGCTTTTGGCTTTTTGGAAGCAAAAACAGCTCCCAAAAGCTCAACCAAAGGCACCCTAAGCCGCCAGCATCCTGTGCCGTGGGGGAGAGGGTGACCATTGCTTTGCTGGGTGCTCTGGAGAGCCTGAGGCTTCTCCTAATGCCAAGAGCAAGACTTGGGAGAAGTTGTCAGCTAATCTGCACAGCGACGGCAAGCTTGTGGCGTGCTACAAAGATGTTCCGTTCACAGCTGCGGCTGGAGTACGCAAGGTAAAGGGTGTGTTTGGTTGAGCTGTGGCTTCAAAAGCTGCTGTGAGCTGTGGGCTATGGAAAAGCTGCTGTAGGTTGTGGGCTGTGGAAAAGCTGTAAGTTGTTTGGTTCAAACAAGTATAAAACTTACCTCCTATCTCTATTTTCCTTGAAACAACTGTGAAACAGCTCTCTATTTTCACCATTTCAAAAAGCAGAAAGCCAAAACCCAAAAGCAGGGTCCAAGGTGCTTTCAAAACTATACTACTCAAAAGTAGCTGCTTCTGAAAAAGCAGCTTCTGGTTTCCACCCTTTGGTTGGCTTTTGGCTTTTTGGAAGCAAAAGCAACACCCAAAAGCTCAACCAAAGGCACCCTTAGCAAATAGAGAGATACGCGAGGTGCGGTGCCCAAGTGGCCAATTGCGGACAGACCGACTTTTGTCTTTTTTTTATTTTAGGGGTGCTTATTCTAGCTTATAAGGCCGAGTTTATAGTTTATTTGATACTGTTTAGGTTTTTTATTGTAGCTGACGTTAGTTTTTTTAGTGTAATTAATTTTTTTTAAAAAGGTTATATCATCACGAACAATACAAAGAAATAAGAGAAAAAAGTAAAAAGACTAAAAAAATTAAAAAGCTAGGGAAGAACGAAATTAAAAAATTAGAAACTATAAGCTAAAAGTTTAAGTCCAAATAAGTAAGTAATATAGATGATTTTTTTTGAGAAGTTTGATCCTGCCATTCGAAAACTACGTAATTTGTGAAATGCCGGTATAAATACTCTGTACACCATTATTGTTGAAAAATGCCAAGAACACCCATTTGTTTGGCCCATTTCAGAACTTCATCCAAACACTTTTTGAGGCCATATACATGGCATTGTTCTTTTGAGCTGTGATTGATATTTTTTATCTGTATTTTTTAAGACTGCAATGTATGACGGAGATGTACGACGTAGATAGTGCGTACAGTTTTAATCTCAGCAAGCCGTTTAAAAAATAGCTTTAAGAACCTGTTTAAAAATATCATTCTGTTTGTTTTGACCTACGAAGATGTCAAAACTAAAAGCTATATAAAAAAAATGACCGACCTCTTTAGCCGCCATACTGCGCAGAGGGCCCGAAAAGGAACCAAATAATAGACACCGGAAGGTTTGCCACTTTCGGATTGTAGCGAGCAGCTCTCCGCGGTAGAACTGGTTGGTGTGGTAAGCCTGCCTATTGGTCCGTGGAAGTGATCAAGGACTTTGAAATTTCTAAGGGTCTGTTATTTTATTTGGACTTATGGTTTATATGTGTGGCTTATATATTTTAGGTTGCTTATAAGAGAGAGTATGAAGTAATAAGAACTCGTGTGTTATTTTGAACGATATAAATGAAATTGATATAGTATGTACTACAATAAATTTGTAGATCCTATCTTGAAAAGACGCTCTATTCGAAAGCTAATTATTATAGAAAAGCAGAAAACAACTTTTAGAAGCTGAAAAATAAGAGGCTTTAATGCTGCTTAAAATTAAAGGTCAGCAGGCTATGCTCATTTGAGCTTCAGCTTTTAGCTGTTAGATTCTTGATTTTATCTTTTTTTTCAGCTTTTTGGATTTATTTTAGGTTTTTGTTTTTCTTTTTCGTTTATTCCTTTGTATTATCTGTGATCACGTAACCTTTTTATTAATTTTAATTACATTAAAAAGTTCATAGTAACTACAGTAAATGTTTTAAATAATATCAAATTTAAGCTCAAATGACTACCCAAAAATCTTTTATGCTAGATGATGATTGATGAGTAGAGTCTGACTTCCTTGTCCATTTGAAATTGAATATATCACCGGGCACGAGCCATCGATCATGCATGGATAGCAAATGTCATTTGTTGCGTACTTGCGTGTCCCTGCAACCCGGCATGGCGCTCTGCGTAGATGCGTAGAGCTACTCACTGTACACCTACTGACGCAAGTCCTTCCCTATAGCACTGAATATTTCAATTAAGTTGCATAGCCTCTAGCCAACACATATACTGCTATTGTACACCGAAACTCTGGACTGTAAAACGGATCATTTAAAGTTTTCTGTGAGAAGATCAATTAATGCTGGTGGCCCAAATTAGCCACAGCTCCACACCAACATTGCTGTGCTATGGACATCGCCTGTCGTGGGCGATTTCTGACGCATGGGGAAAAAAAGAAGCAGCATGTTTAAGTCAATTTCAATCAGTTTTTTCTGGCTAAATCAATAGTACAATCAAATACATATGTTTCTGTACCAAAATATGGCTCTTTACTGTGGCCAGTGGTTCACCACTTCGCCATGGTGCTGTTGGTGATTATTTGGGCGTACCTCACTATTTGTGTGTGTGTTTGGGGGGTTGGTGCTGTTTGATAACATTACAGATTTTGGCTATTCAGGGATACCAACCACCAAATAATTTTACTTGAGATCACATAGGTCACCCATAAATAACATTCCCATATCCATGCCATGTGAGCTAAAAAAAACTTTCTTTGCTGTAGAGGGAGGCTAGCTAGCGCAGTTTTCCCACATGTAGGAAATTAAACATGCTCACCGTTGGACTTTCTACCTATCTACCAGTACTTTTTACTGAACTGAATTGAAGGGTCCAAATAATTTCGGGGCAAGTGTTCTCTGTTATTTGAACTAATCGCAACGACAAAACACAAATAAAATCGTGGACACATAGATTTAGACTAAAAGTTTACCTCTAATTTTCTTTCGAACAAAAGATTCGTTCGTGCATGCGTACGTACTCCATGATTTCAACACAACAAATTAACTGGGCTACACTTGATCGATGAAACTTCAGAAAAATCAATATCAGTTGTGGAGACAACTAAATTTAGTGTTTTAACCACCATTTTGGATATGTTGTAATTTGGATCACTTACACGACTGTTATGAAGCTTTGGCAACATTCAATTATCAGGAATTTGATGGCAGCTAGCATGATACTCTCTAATATTTTGCTATTTGAAAGTGAAGATTTTGCTTTAATTTCAATTCGAGATGAAGGTTTTAAGTGTAAGAAAAAGTTTGTTTTTTTACATGAACGCTACAATGTTTTTCAGTTGTCATAACTCGATATGAGGAGTCTACTGTAGTTTATACTCTATTTACAACACAACAGTTTCTTTTATTCGGACAGTTTTATAGGAGTAGTTTTAACCATGTCATAGAATTTAATTACCTTTTGAAGCCGATAGTTTGATGCATGTAATGGGTACATGTGCAATTTGCTCTTTCAATAAGTGTTGTTTGTCGAGCTTTGTGTTCCAAGTGGAGCATATCAGATTTCATGATATGAGTTCGTTATCCATCCAACACTATAGGAGATATTTTGGCTTATGCCGTTCAACGATTGAGCACTTATTTTAGGAAGTCAGTTGCACAGACTCAAACTTTTGCTAAGTTTATGAATTATTGAAGACCTAGATTTATTCGTCTGCTTTGTTGAAATTGTGTGTTTAGATTTGCTGATGGTTTGCTCAATTTTGCTTCGCGAGAAGCATTTGGATAAGAATGTTCTAGTCTTTTTTTGTTAAAGATTAGTCGATAGACTTTCGATGCATAAGGTGTTCATCATGATTTAATTAGAGAAGTTAATTGTATTTTTTTGACTATTTGAGGGAATTCGACTCAAGGTAGAGATCATTGAAGTTTGATATGAATTTGTACCGTGCCCGTGTAGGACACTGCATCATCCCATACTAGACGTAGCATGCCAGGGCCATGCGTAGACTATATTAGACGTGGTGTCAACTAGTAGCAGCCGACTCTGATTTAGTTTCCTCTCCGTATGAAGATTTGTTTCATCACTCTATATATATACTCTAGTAATCCATAGGAATAGGAAGAGTCTTATTGTAATATTTTCTTATATAATAAATTTCGCCTTCATATGTATATTGTTTTTTCGTAAGAGTTTTTTTATTTTAAATCTATGTCTTTCGTTCTTTTGATTCTATTTTTATCGTGTATTTTACAATAGACAGCAGAGAAAATCTCGGTTGAAAAGTTGGATATTTGGGTGGGTCTTATCAGAAAAGTAGAGAAGCATCCAGATGCCGATTCACTTTACGTAAGAGGAGATCGATGTTGGGGAGGAGGCACCAAGAACAATGGTTAGCGGCCTTGTCAAATACGTCCCTCTTGACGAAATGCAGGTTGCCCTTTCTCAGCATCGTGTGTAGCCACGACATATGTTCTTGTGGTTGTCTTGCATCACTAATTTTGTAATTTCTTGTACGAATGAGCAGAACAAGAAAGTGGGCGTTCTCTGCAATTTGAAACCGGTGGCAATGTGCGGTACAAAACCACATGCAATGGTTTTGGCCTCATCAAATGGAGGACCATAAAAAAAGTTAAGGAATGTGGTACCTTCTGCATTAAATCAGTCTCTCATGTGCTCTCAAATTGAAAACACATGATAGAAAAATACAGTAGGAATCACTTTTGGTTTGTGATTAAGCTGACATTTGAGATTTAGGTTGAGTTGGTTAAGCCGCCTGCATCCTCTGCCGTGGGGGAGAGGGTGACCTTTGCTTTGCTGGGTGCTCTGGAGAGCAAGACTTGGGAGAAGTTGTCAGCTAATCTGCAGAGCGACGGCAAGCTTGTTCATCCAAAGATGTTCCGTTCACAGCTGCGGCTGGAGTACGGAAGGTAAAGACCATAGCAAATAGAGAGATACGCTAGGTGCTTATTCTAGCTTATAAGGACGAGCTTATAGTTTATTTGATACTGTTTAGGTTTTTTTTATTGTAGTTGACGTTAGTTTTTTAGTGTAATTAATTTTTTTAAAAAAAAATTATATCATCACGAATAATACAAAAAATAAGAGAAAAAAAGTAAAAAAAAGACTAAAAAATTAAAAGGCTAGGAAAGAACGAAATTAAAAAAAATTAGAAACTATAAGCTACAAGTTTAAGTCCAAATAAGTAAGTAATATAGATGATTTTTTTTTTTGAGAAGTTTGATCCTGCCATTCGAAAACTACGTAATTTGTGAAATGCCGGTATAAATACTCTGTACACCATTATTGTTGAAAAATGCCAAGAACGCCCATTTGTTTGGCCCATTTCAGAACTTCATCCAAACACTTTTTGAGGCCATATACATGGCATTGTTCTTTTGAGCTGTGGTTGATATTTTTTATCTATATTTTTTAAGACTGCAATGTATGACGGAGATGAGTATGAAGTAATAAGAACTCGCGTGTTGTTTTGAAGGATATAAATGAAGTTGATATAGTATGTACTACAATAAATTTGTAGGTCCTATCTTGAAAAGACGCTCTATTCGAAAGCTAGTTATTATAGAAAAGCAGAAAACAACTTTTAGAAGCTGAAAAAAATAAGAGGCTTTAATGCTACTTAAAATTAAAGGCCAGCAGGCTATGCTCATTTGAGCTTCAGCTTTTAGCTGTTAGATTCTTGATTTTATCTTTTTCAGCCTTTTGGATTTATTTTAGGTTTTTGTTTTTTCTTTTTCGTTTATTCCTTGTATTATATGTGATCACGTAACCTTTTTATTAATTTTAATTATATTAAAAAGTTAACAGTAATTACAGTAAAAAATTTAAATAATATCAAATTTAAGCTCAAAAGACTACCCAAAAATCTTTTATGCTAGATGATGATTGATGGGTAGAGTCTGACTTCCTTGTCCTTTGACATTGAACATACCACCGGGCACGAGCCATCGATCATGCACATTCATACCATACCATAAGGAAATAAAAAAAATACAGGCCATGATCGATAGCAAATGTTATTTGTTGCGTACTTGCGTGTCCCTGCAACCCGGCATGGCGCTCTGCGTAGATGCGTAGTGCTACTCACTGTACACCTACTGACGCAAGTCCTTCCCTATAGCACTAATGCAATAGTACATCGATCATATGGAAATATGACAATATATATGTATGCATCATTACTTGTCGTTTGTGCCATTTGCTCCAATAAGTATATATGGTTAACAACCTTACACAAGGTGGACGAAGATTATTTATTGTACTAGCAAACCAAGTAAATCACATAGTTAAAAGACGCTGTTTTGGAACATAGGTTTTTTTTTTGGATTCTGGTGAGAATTATAAACCGTTTCATGTGATCCAACAATCATGCACTGAATATTTCAATTAAGTTGCATAGCCTCTAGCCAACACATATACTGCTATTGTACACCGAAACTCTGGACTGTAAAACGGATCATTTAAAGTTTTCTGTGAGAAGATCAATTAATGCTGGTGGCCCAAATTAGCCACAGCTCCACACCAACATTTGCTGTGCTATGGACATCGCCTGTCGTGGGCGATTTCTGACGCATGGAAAAAAAAAAGAAGCAGCATGTTTAAGTCAATTTCAATCAGTTTTTTCTGGCTAAATCAATAGTACAATCAAATACATACGTTTCTGTACCAAAAAATGGCTCTTACTGTGGTCAGTGGTTCACCACTTCGCCATGGTGCTGTTGGTGATTATTTGGGCGTACCTCACTATTTGTGTGTGTGTTTGGGGGTTGGTGCTGTCTGATAACATTACAGATTTGGCTATTCAGGGATACCAATCACCAAATAATTTTACTTGAGATCACATAGGTCACCCATAAATAACATTCCCATATCCATGTGAGCTAAAAAAACTTTCTTTGCTGTAGAGTGAGGCTAGCTAGCGCAGTTTTCCCACATGTAGGAAATTAAACATGCTCACCGTTGGGCTTTCTACCTATCTACCAGTACTTTTTACTGAACTGAATTGAAGGGTCCAAATAATTTCGGGGCAAGTGTTCTCTGTTATTTGAACTAATCGCAACGACAAAACACAAATAAAATCGTGGACACATAGATTTAGAATAAAAGCTTACCTCTAATTTTCTTTCGAACAAAAGATTCATTCGTGCATGCGTACGTACTCCATGATTTCACCGGGAATCCCGATGCCTGCTTTGCCAAGAACGAGGGGTGAAGCTGTATTATTCGGTTTACGTATTTAGTAAAGTAGAAATATGGTATAAAATTTTCTATGCGATTAACAATTTCTATCATAGTCGTATTCGTATTCGAATTCATATAAAAAATATAAATGCAAATATGGTAAAAACTTTTAATTACCATCCAAAATATTATTTTATCCGGATATTTATATCCATATTCGTATTCGACGAAGCAGTATGCATATTTTATTACAATACAACTAATTAGTTGCACAAGTTTTTTTAATTGAACGTGAATTCGTGTTTCTTTAGGCGAAATAAATGAATTAGAATGATTAAGCGTGATTGTACGAGGATAAAATATCATTAATGTCTTCATACTGCATAAGTTATGAGGATATCCGATCCGACCGAATTGAGTAGATATTCGATTTGAATTCATATTCGTTACAATATTCGATTCGTATTCATATTCAAGAATATTTAGATTCGTATTCGTATTCGCTTACAAATACAAATACAAATATAATTTAAGCATTATATAATCTGTATTTGATCCGTTTTCACCCAGAACTCATCACTTCGAAAGAGATCCAATTTCCTTTCTTTTCCAAGATAAAAACAAGGGGCAATTTACCGACAAACTGTAGCATGACAGAGAGATGGGAAAGAAGAAAGAAAGAGAAGGAGAGAGAACTGACAGGAAAGGTGTTGAACGAACCTTCTCGCTTAGTTTTCTTTTCCGTGTAAAACTTTGTTTTGGTCTGTTTACGTGCGTCACGAGATCATGTGTGTTAAGATACGAGTAGGTTATACTAGACTAGTGTAGATTAAAATTTTATACCATATAAATCAGAAAACTATACTAGTAAGAGATCATAAACCGTTACCACTAGATATACAGTGCAGAGGAGTAGAGTTGAAGCAATAGATTCAACAAAAAGAGCGTCGGATAGTGGTAGTAGTCGATCATCCTCTGGCCAACCGTCTGCTCTTTGCGATCATCCCAATCAACGCCGCAGTCGCAACAGCACCTCTACCAAGGTCCACATGTGTAGAGATGAAACACTATACGTCGGCGTGCTAGCACCAGCGCACACGGCAGGGGTTATGAGAGGTGACGACTAAGGTTTCGACGGATGTGTTTTAGGATTCCTCCCTCAGCCCCGCACCTCTCCTTATATGGACTCCAATCAGATCTTTATTCGATACGAGTAGAGATCGTATCCCACTCGAAAACTACCATCTGAACCCTTGTCGTTCTAGCCCATTAAGTATGTGACCCTGTAGGTTCATATATATTTAGTCATAGGCCGAAAACTCCTTTTCGGTTCATAAGTCGGTAGCGGTCTCTAGTAGAATATAATAACTCCCAAATATATATAAAAATCATATCGAATGAAACTATATAGTGTTTACGTACCGATCATTTTACTTCATGATATCAGATTAAACTCAAGACGAGAAGCGTGTTATCCTATGATAGTTCAATTCATCACTCGAATATGTAGCGGATTACTCAGTTGTGATCGACTCCTCAACCACATTCAGCATGACCATACACTTCCTTAATCCAACCACATCAAGGAGCCCAGAGATATTTCCTATTACATGGGAGAGGTAAAATCCATCTTGATCGACTCATATTTCTTTGCATGTTTTATAGTAAATACAAAAGCTACCTTTATGATTACCCAGTCAATGATTATCTAGTGTTTGGTAATCCCTAAGTAAACTATTACACATATAGAAAATAATGATGATATTAGGTTTAAAGATCCTACATATACTATGATGAGACCAACTGATGACACTTAAGAATGTAACAATTGTCGTAGTGTTTCTTAGTGGGTCAATCCAACATCATGTTATCTAACATGTGTCTATATTATTGATTTGATATTCCATATCTGTGATCCATGAAACATGATCATCAATTAATTCATATGCTAATATGTAAATCATAATAGTCCCACATAATGTATAATATCAGGGATAATTTAGAATAATATCAAAATATGAATAAAGAGTTTCACGAATAAGTCACATACTTTTTGATCAATATAAAAATATTTATTCAAGGGATAAAATAATATATTATTCAAAAGACCATAAATATAGAAGTGGTATAATCATCTTTATAATTATTTTTAAACTATATAGATAATTTTTAGCATATTAGAGTAAAGTCTACCCTGTTTAAAATGTGCCTCCGCCCTGATCCTAAATAGGAGAAGAAAAGAATAGAAAGGTCGTAGAGTTTGTGCGACGCAAAAATCTTCATGCGTTCTCTTTGCCGGGTTTGAGTTTCCAGATCGATCGCCTATGCGCCAACGAGAGAGGAAGGCCCTGCAAGCCCTAGCAGCTGAGCTGAATCGCAGCAAGCAGGTCGTGGGGCTAACGTGTCGGCTACTTCCGCCCGCAGGCCGCCAGCCGCACGCTCGTCGACACGTGTTGCCCACTCTCTGCCATTCCGCCCGTCCCAGCTACGTGACGTACGGCCGCCTTGACTGCTGCGCTCGCACACGCCTCCCTCTCCTCGATCGCGCGCGAGATAAAGAGAGATTATTGACGCCGACCTCTCTCTCTCTCACTCGCACGCCGCATTATTCGATCGTCAGTGAGGGGGGGCGCGTCGGGACGTACCAACTAACAACACATCAATCGCCTCACCACCGGCTCGCTCTCGCGCCCAGGCCACCACCTCCCCCAGAAAGCTACAGTAACAAGTCAGTGAGATAGAGGAGAGAGGAAAGCGCAATGGGTGGCCGAGTGATCACTGATGGACAGTCTAATAGCTAAGAGACATCTAGAGAGAGAGAGAGAGAGAGAGAGAGACTTACGGCACCAAGAATATGATCGGACATATCCCTCTGGCTAGCTGCATAAAGTAACAGGAGAGGGGGAGGGGGGGAGAGAGAGAGAGAGAGGAAGAAGACGAAGGAAAAGAAGATCTCAAGGAGGAGGAGGAGGAAGATGGGTCGCGGGAAGGTGGAGCTGAAGCGGATCGAGAACAAGATAAGCCGGCAGGTGACGTTCGCCAAGCGGAGGAACGGGCTGCTCAAGAAGGCGTACGAGCTCTCGCTGCTGTGCGACGCCGAGGTCGCGCTCATCATCTTCTCCGGCCGCGGCCGCCTCTTCGAGTTCTCAAGCTCGTCATGGTACGTACGCACATCGGTGTACTCAACTTCCTGACCCCCCCCCAACACATCGCCTTAATTAACACAGTGTAAACAAGAGCACTAACCGGCTAAAGTGAAATCCATCCAAGTTTCGATTAACTAGTTGTGCTCGCTTCGATTAATTGGAGCCGGCCGGTCTCATGAACAAATAGATTTCTTGTTAGTTTTGATCCATTGTGTCTGGAAATAAAGGATCAAGAGATCCGGAACTTGTTCATAGATCCCTCTCGTTGGAAAGCCACCTGGTTTCTTTTTCGGTCTCAGCTCCGTTTTCTTGTTTGGTTTTGGTTATCAGTACCATCTGTTCATCATATTTCCCCCTCCTTTCTGGTCTCAGTTGACCACCGGGATCATCAAGATCTGTCCAAATAAATCTCGATCTTCTCTATTATCTTGCCTTCAATCAACTAAAACACGATGAATACCCCTCTTTTTCTCTCAGAGAAGTGACGATTGCCTTCTTAATTATTTGTTCAAATTAACTTTTTTTTGTTTCTTGTTTTCTCGATTCCAATTCGGGCAATTAAACCAGACACACAATAGGCCTTGTGTTCTTGCACGTCCCGAGGAAGATTTCTTGAGCTCGATCAGTAAGCCTGTATACCTCAAAAGAAAGATTCGATTTTTAACTGGATCTCTTGCTATAATGGGCAAGAATTAAGAAGCAACCCATAAGCTCGCTGCCTCTTTCTTCTATTTCTGGCATTTCTGGCATGCACAACGATGGGTGCCCCACGCTCTACTTCGCGTACAGGCTTCCACATCACTTGGAGCGGTGGCTCTGTGGAGGTTCAGAGTGACATGCAGAAGCAGCAGGCCAGAGCCTCGCCACTACCTGAGGAAAGGTGCACACACGTCCTAAAGAAAGAAAAAGTTTAAACGGTAAATAGTTAAAGCTACCACTTAATGTTACATATATTATGGAAGAACATAATTTTATACGGTAGTTTCAACTGATGTGACGATATTTTCTCTCCTAAAATCATCACAAAAGGGTAAGCTGGACTGTGGATGCCCTAAGATCTCTTCCTTCTGTTTCTTTTCCCATTCATGGTCACTAGATCGACCGTCTCTTTTGTCGACGCATCCAAAGATCTCTTCCTAGCATTTGTGCTTCACTGGCCTTCCAGCTACCCATAGGATCTCTTCCTTCTGTTTCTTTTCCCATTCATGGTCACTAGATCGACCGTCTCTTTTGTCGACGCATCCAAAGATTAAAAAAAAAAAGAGATTGCGATCTCCAGACATGGAATCGTCAATATATATAATTTGGTGTAGTGATGTAACAAAGCCTCTACGACGTCCTGAGATCTGTATGCTACTGTTCCATTAGTTACTGTTCCATTGAAGATAGCATCTCTCCCAATGTTTTCTTATCGAGTCCCGTGTAGAACTACTACTCGATTGCGCTCGGACTGCCGAACCGTCATTTATATCCTGAAAAGTCACATGTCAAGTGAATTTTTCCTTCACACGTCATATCAATCAAGCAGCTCAGCATTGCATGCAATATGTACAACTAGTGTTTTTATCCATGTGCGTAATTAAACTGGATGAATGCGAAGTGCATTGGATCTATTTTCCCCCTCTTCTAGCTAGCCAATTCTTGTCGGGCTTTCTTTTCCCAAGTAATTATATATTCGACTGCTTTTCTAGTATTTCTTGCTTTTGCTCATCGTCCATGCAAAGACTGTTCTTTTCAGTTCAGTCTTCGTGGCTCTGAAGTTTTAATTATGACCTTCTCATTCTTTAACTTGATGATATTGTTTTTCCTTCGAATGATTCTCTATATAATGGTAAATTTTATGGTTTCTCCTTGTTGTTAGGTGCTTTATTTATATATAGAATTGTTCAGTTGTCTAAAGTAAGTGTATAGGCCGTAGTGAGTATGCATACGTAGTACAAATATTAATGCCTGTAGCTAAGTTAATTAACACCCTCCAGTTATATATATACATGTCCTATAGAGTGATTATAGATTCTTACTAGGCAGTGGGGATCTAGGATTTTTAGTATGTGTGTTTGGATTATTTGAAGCTAAGTAGCTCGAATACGTCGATACCGTAGCGCACTGTCCCCCACCCTAAAGCACCGATACAACGATACGTATATGTAGATATAATAAAAATACAAAAATTACAGAAATTAATGATTTCTTATGAGGAAATAGGCGATATAAAGCGAGCATAATTATATGAATTAAACAATAAATTATAGAGATAAATGAGAGTTGTATATCTTGTTAATCTTGTCTTTTTTTTGCTATTTCCCTATCAGCAAAAACTGTCCATCTAAGAGGAAATCGTATGTCTTTTCATGGAGCAAAACAGACTAAGAAAGAAAATAAGTGGAGTGGGGTGGAGCACATCTAGACCTGAAGAGATAACGATGACAATAAGTTGGAGGTGTTACTCACTTCCCAATGCCACGCTCCCTCCCGGCTATCGCGCTGCTCCCTTCCTGTCGCCCGCTCCTTACCTCTGTGTTCGTTGTGCCATTGCCCGCTTGCCCGTGATACCTCTCTGCTTGCTCGCGCTGCCGCACGCTCACCTTGCACCATGCGCCGCCTCACGCATGATTGTCGTCACATCATGGCACCACGTCCGTGTCTGCCTGTCGTCACTCGCCTCTAGCCTGCACCTGCGCCCGCTCGCCACTCGAAGGCTGAAGCCGCCTCCCACACATACAGCCACAAGATGAGAAATAGAATAAATGTTAGGATTTTGTTTATATCTTTACCTCTTTGGGCGTGAGGAGGACTGAGGTGGAAGGAAAAATAGGTCTAATG
Organism: Dendrocalamus sinicus; assembly: GCA_036346575.1. Taxonomy (NCBI): domain Eukaryota; kingdom Viridiplantae; phylum Streptophyta; class Magnoliopsida; order Poales; family Poaceae; genus Dendrocalamus; species Dendrocalamus sinicus. The sequence continues at coordinate 28,080,193 of CM070658.1, forward strand.
TATTATATGGGCTGCTGTGAGATATGGGGCGTGCGGGCTGAATTTATTCGCAGGCATAAAATATAGTTTTAACACAACTAATAGTATATACATCTAATATATCTATTATATACCTGGTATTTTATAAAATTTTTTGGATGTTCAGCTGAACACCCTTGAACTATGGCAGATCCGCCCATGTTACTAGGGCAGTTGAGTATAGGTTTTTTGAAATTGTTGTATAAGTAATCTACTATACAAGGTATAAGCCAAAATACACCCTTGAACTATGGCAGATTCGCCCATGTTACTGGATGAATGCGAAGTGCATTGGATCTATTTTCCCCCTTTGTTTTCTTATCTTCTAGCTAGCCAATTCTTTTCGGGCTTTCTTTTCCGAAGTAATTATATATTCGACTGCTTTTCTAGTATTTCTTACTTTTGCTCATCGTCCATGCAAACACTGTTCTTTTCAGTTCAGTCTTCGTGGCTCTGAAGTTTTAATTATGACCTTCTCATTGTTTAACTTGAAGATATTGTTTTTCCTTCGAATGATTCTCTATATAATGGTAAATTTTATGGTTCCTCCTTGTTGTTAGGTGCTTTATTTATATATAGAATTGTTCAGTTGTCTAAAGTGTATAGGCCGTAATGAGTATGCATATGTAGTACAAATATTAATGCCTGTAGCTAAGTTAATTAACACCCTCCAGTTATATATATACATGTCCTATAGAGTGATTATAGATTCTTACTAGGGCAGTTGAGTATAGGTTTCTTGAAATTGTTGTATAAGTAATCTACTATACAAGATATAAGCCAAAATACACTATTCACTTACAGTTTTTCAGTTTACAATTAGGACCTATACACGCATACACACTACCATCATAAACGCACACACATGCGAGTGCGCCCTTAGCATAGAGTAATGTGAGTATGAACTCGGGAATCAAAATTTGGATGCCCACCTTAGCTCTTACGCAAGTACGTCTCGTTGGGAAAGAGAGTATCCGAAAGGGTCTAACTCATATGAATCATCTAATCACCACATTATTATCCACATGTTGAAGTTGAGATAATTATTTCAGTTTCACATCTAGCTAGTCAGTTGAAGTTAGTGGACAAGTGTTCAACTAAAACGGTCGACTTGAGGGTTCATTGAAAGTAAAAGGAATTAAGCTAGGAAATACGAGGAAGTTCTCTCTCTCTAGCTAAGAACGAAAAGAAAATATAGGTAAGAGCCAAATATGAACTAGTTTATTCCTTTTTTGTACTTTGCTTCAAAATTTATGTTGTTTTAGACATTGGCATATGTCTCCAATATACACCTTTGGCCATTAAGTTTATAAAATATACAAATGCTTTGGGAGTACTTGTGTTATATATCTAACAATATTTATTTTATATGACTAATTTGAATATTTTCTATGTATTTTAGTGTATAAACTTTGAAATTTTTTACTACATACATTCTAAAACGACCTTATGTTTGAAACAACAGAGATAGTAAGATATCTTATATGGATAAGACCAAGTACTATTACAAAAATGGTCATCACAGACGGTTCAAAATCGTCATCACAGGCGATTTCCGAATCATCTGAATTTATGTCTGTGATAACTGATGGTTATCGCATATGGTTTTCAAACCATTTGTGATAAGTTACAACATAGACAATTTTTTCAATAAAACCGTTTGTAACACATCAGATATCAGAGACGGTTCTTAAACATAGCCGTATGTGATATGTCAGATATCACAGACGGCTAATAGTAAAAATCGTTTGTGATATTACATATATCATAGATAGTTTTTAAATATAGCCGTTTGTGATATCTCACATATCACAGATGAATATCACAGATGGTTAATACTAAAAATCGTTTGTGATATAACAGATATCACAGATGGTTAATACTAAAAACCGTTTGTGATATAATAGATATCACAGATGATTCTTCAACATAGCCGTCTGTGATATCTCACAAATATCACAGACGGTTAATACTAAAAACCGTCTGTGATATAACAAATATCACAGACGGTTCTTCAACATAGCCGTTTGTGAAATTTGAAATATCACAGACGGCTAATAACAAAATTGTCTGTGATATATCATATATCACAGACGGTTTGTTGTTACAAAACATCTGTGATAGCTATTTTAATAGCTAAATTATTTTCTATTTTTCGGCTAGTCTTAGGAAATGCTAGACATGCCCTCTGAAAATAAGCAAACAAATCACACATATAGCACATGACAATCATTACACAGATCTCACAAATAAATTAAATAATTGAAGGAAGTACAACTGAATGAATTATTTGATTAAACACAATTGAGTGATTACAATTGTATCAAATGTTTGAATATCTGATCATTATTGTCAGCATGGAACTTTAGTGAGTTTATCAATATTGAATGTATTTTTGTCGAATTTCACGTGCTGTCACAAGCAGTGTTAAAGTCATTAGCGCATATATATATATATGTATGTATATATATATATATATATATATATATATATATATATATATATATATATATATATATATATATATATATATATATATATATATATATATATATATATATATATGTATATATATATATATATGTATGTATATATATATATATATGTATGTATATATATGTATGTATGTATGTATGTATGTATGTATGTATGTATAGGTTTTTTTTTGTAGCAGCAAAGGTGAATGGTATTGGATATGTTGGAAGGACAATTCGTGCTATGTTTGGTACCGTAGACCCCTCTCTATCCCTGGTAGGGGTTATCGATATGTGGAGTGCGTTTGCTATTCCACAGTCGCCTAGATTTTTTTTGCTTCAGTCGATTTTATTGTCCATCAATTTAATATTTTGACCCGATATAAATTGTTTTTGTATTTCTTAGTCCGCGCGCCTCCTCTTATCTCTTTAGTTCATTTGTGTCCTGGCGGAGTGTTCAAAAGATGAAAAGTTTTCGTGTGCCTCCTAGTCTCCTTAGCGAATTGATTAGCGATTGGTCGTCTCTTCGTCTCTGACTCACCGGCGCTCGGTGGAGAGGTCGGTGCGCTGGTGGAGAGGTGACTCCATTGGTGACCGGAGATTTCTAGCGAAGTCAAGAGGTGTTGCGGCGTTTAAGGTTGCTTCTTCTTCGTCCGATCTGAGATTGGTCTTCTCGATTTTTTCCCCTAGGGTTTTGGTTAATGATGGTGTGCACGCATGGTGTGTTAGTTGTTCTGATGGCCATTGGTTGGCAGATCTGAGTGTTTCATAGCCTGATCTGATCTAATTTTGTGAGTGCTTTGAGCCTAATGTTTTGTGTTATCCTGATCTGAAATTATGCTTTTTTGTGGGTGGTTAGATCGTTGTAGTACATTGCTTGGGTGCATTTGCATCATCACTGATTCTCGTCCTAGAGCATGCAGTCTGTTGGTTGCTCGTAGTTTGTTTGCTTAATTGTTTTGACGTTTCAGGCTAGTTTGGTCCCCCAGGTCCATGGCATTATCTGCTCTCAACTGTGTGTTCGAGAGAGTTTGCTGTTCGTTAATAATATGTGACACAAAAAGCGATGAGTGCATTGGAATTGGAATTTTAGATTAGTGCCTCGTTTTGCTCAATTTGCTTACTGCTTATCCTGTGGCCTTCTGCTAATTTGATCCTCATATTTTCATTAGTTAGGTCGGAACATTGTAGAGCCACCTCCTACTGTCCGCTCAACATCGGCCGGCCGTTGAGTCACGGCCGACCACCACAGCGGTGCCACCGATCAAAACCAACACGGCGTTGCGAACCCCGTCCCCTATTCCACCAGTGGCTGTGGAGATTCCAGTGGTCGACTGAAAGTTTACTTCTTTTTCAGTGGGCTATGAGATGACACTAAGTGACGGATAGAGTTTGAGGGAGAATTTGAGGGAGGATCGTTTCTTTGGGGATATTTAAGGAGAGTAAGGAGGTGTATAGTTGATGGTATTTTGGTGTATTAGAGAGTGGGTTTTGGCAATGGCAGAACTAGCTATACCAGGGGCGAGGTGGGCTATAATCCCATGCTCTTCGTCAGTATATAGACACAAGAATTGTTCGCATTTATCAACACAATTTCACTTGACTACCCTTATTTATGAAAAAAATGGTTCACTTAACCCTCCCTCTGTTATTTCACCGCCCATGTTCCATTCCTGCCTATTTACAAGTATATTATATTTCACCATCCCGATAAGTTAGAAGTGATAAGGAGTAACGGATTTGTGTTAAGCTAAGCATTTTGGCAGGAAAAACTTATGGTTAACTGAAAGTCTGAAACTTTGGCTTACACATGAGGTTTTATGTAACTCATGCCGAAATAAGCCTTGACACAAGTTGCACATTTATCTTGTATTTTAGTTTGTAAACCCATAAATAAACGATGAAGCTATATGATACACGCCCTTAAATTCAAATATAGTACTAGTACATGCTTAAGACTGGGTGCTATGGTAGTGGATTTTATATAATTTTGTGCACCCTTTTGCTTTGTCTGGGACTGTTGAACTGTCACTTCCAATTTTTCTTGTGGGTCGATTATGAGACAATGAAAAGGAACAACCTTTAATAAATTAACATGGACAATAGGTTTGTCATGTTCCAGAGTAAAGCGCAAAGACTTCAGGATTGTAGATGGAAACAAAACTGGTTATTACATGTGCACACATCTAATCCATGTGTGAGATGTACTTACTCTCGGCACTATCATAAACTCCCATAATTTTCAAAATAGATAGATGCCATTCTACAACGCGTAAAGGCAAACTTTTGAAACTAAAATTATTTAGATTTATCGCATGGAAATGATGTTAGCAGATTTTTATAAATAATATAATATATAATTAGATAAAATAATTGTCAAATAGTTTATTGGATGTCGTGTCAATTTATCACTCAAGGGCCTGGAAAATCAAGATAAAATTAAGATGTTTTTGTAAATATTAAAATGACATAAATGGCAGAAGTGGATTTATTATGCATGGCTAGTGTAATACTCTGCAGTCATTTCTATGGATACATCCTGACGATTTCGATGAAAATGCGAAATGCTCAAACACATTTGTAGGGTTAGTAATGTTGTTTAGTCGTATTCGAGTCGGTTTGTCGTGGTCGTAGTTGTGTACGAGTTTGTTTTAGCGTACGAGTCAGTTTTTGAGTCCGTGTCATAGTTGTCTCCGTGTGGTAGTCGTTGTATTGGGTATAAAAGGCAGAGCCATGTAACGAGAGAAGGACATGAAGCGATCAGGGTGATCGAAATGAGAGGGAGAGAAATAAAGAAAACGGAGTGCTTTGGCTCCCGAAAAAATATCGAGTTCGTGTTTTCACAGACGTGAAACGAGTTACGACCACGATGAGCGAAAGTGTCCGCAGGAGCAGAAGACATGATTGTAAATGAGTTATGACCACGGTCGTGGAGCAGAAGACGTGGTTATAAGCTTTACGACCACGGCGATCGAGTCTTAAGCATGGTAGTTACGACTACGGTGATCGAACGATACTACGAAGGAGCGGTTACGAGAATGCGCAGCATAGCGTGAACGTGGTCGTAACTTTAATTAGCTGAAGTTACGAGTACGTGGTCGGAGTACGAAGGCGTGGTCAGAGCGGTTGGAGCAAACAAGAAGTGGTCGTAACGACTTTAAATGTAGTTGTAACGACTACTGAGTGGTCGTAAAGTGCAATAATAATAAAAATAAATGTTTCATCAACAAAGACGTTTGATGATTACAAAACAAATAGGGTAAGATCTAATCACAGAAACTAAACTCTAAGAACTTACATTTGTGATAAGCCAAAGATCAAAGTAATCATGTCCTACAGAAGCTTGCATATAGAAAGGTTTCAAGCTTTATTCTAAGCCAATTCAAAGTTGAGATAAAAAAAATACAACTGTAATATATTTCCTACAAAATACAACTCAAATATAGGGTGTAACTTAGGTGTTTATATCAGGAAGTAATTGCTTCAAATTAATGAAAGAGAAGATGCAAATCGGGCACATATCCAAATCAAGTTATCAAAGCCCAGGAAACTCAATGTAGAACAAACTCACATGAGAATAGTTCGGATATATATGTGGATCAACATGATAAAATGATTGAAGCTTTCCTTCATGGACTGCAAACACAATTTACAAATTTGAAAGTTCTTTACATTGTATATTAAAGAATTATGCTCTCACAATTAATAAACCCACCACTAAAAACAAGCATTGTCGATTGGAACTCTACAACAAACCGTAGTGTTCCCATTCAAAAACAAACTTCGGAAAACATTTTTATTTAGGGTGTTTCCATCCATGCTTGGAACATTATAAAACATTGGAAAACACCGTAAAAGTACGACAGACTGGAAAGTCTATTCTTGAAAAAATAACTCGATATAAACACGGCGCAAAATGATCTAAGGATTATCAAGAGGAATTGTCTTGCCATACTCTGGTTATTAAATAGGCCCAACCTACCAGTGACAACGAAATTAAAAGCATTAGGCTGGAAACATTTAGGGGCAGCGAGGCAAAGATATAATATACTTCCAAAGCTCTTTTTGTCATATAATATATATAAAGTGTTTTCTTAATTCAATTGTTTCACTTTCATCCGATCATAACAAAATAGTTCGAGAGAACATTTAGTGATATTGCTTTTTTATATGGGCACGCGTAGGCTATTTAATTTGCAGTATCATATTAATATAGATAAGCATAGTATAGCAGCTCCACTTGTGCTCCTGCGAGGTGTGTGTGTGTTTGAGCATCAATGAGTTATATAATTGTGTGTCCAAACTGTACCACTAGAAATAAGAGAAAAACACCCCTTCATGTTAAATCCAATATCTATATATGCATATCATCTATGGAACTTGCAGAAGGTGTACATAAATAGGGCATGCAGTGATAAAAGTGCAACAAAACTTTGCTCATAGAAAAACGACTAAGTGCAAAACTTGCGAAAGAAATCATGGATTAGAAATCTGAATTAGACGATAACAAAGTTTTATGAAGTTCTATATAGCCTCTCTTCTACTCCCGGGAGCACTTACTCTCTATGACGTATCTCACAACGTATGGAATATCTTGCGTAACAGAGGGTGGTATGTGTATTATAAGAGTATATAAGACCATTTAGATAGTATATACATTTTTTCAGAGGTGATATGTATATTTTTTAAACGTACTTCTTTTTATGTACATATATAAAGGTATTTGTAAAATATGCTAAAACTATATACTCCTTACAAGTTTTTCATGTAGTTTACATTGGAGTATCTTATAATTAGCTTATGAGTATACTGTAATACCAGAGAGCTATGTATAACGCAAAAACAAGTCACAGTGCCATTTTTACCCCACAACCCTTTGGCCCATGAAGTAAAACCTCATTTTTACCAAGCCATAGGAGAGCACAGTTGACCAAGAGGGCGTAGAAGATAAGACCAAGCCACCAATGCAAAGCAAGAGAGCATTGGCCACTCCTTCCATCTTTATAAGCAAGTCACACTAGCCTCCTCTTCTCATTCCCCAACTCATTTTCTTCCCTCAACCTAAAGCTAACCCAAAGCCAAACAAAGAGCCATCCCACCATTGCCTTTCTTAGCCAAGATAGAGAACACATCGAGCACGGCTACACCACCATCCAAGTCCAAACCACCGCAGAGAGGTAGTGAGGGAGGAGAGCGTGGAGGAGAGGAGCCCAAAGGAGTTGGGGAAGAAGGCGGAGCGAGGATGGCGGTCATGAAGACATAAAGCCATCCACGGCCGTGAGAACCACATGCAATAGGTTGACAGGGACAAGGAGGCCATGCAGTGTTCCCTGTCACACATGAATAGAGGCCAAAGCTGGGAGCCAGAAGGGGATGAATGGGGCAGCGCTTGTGGGAGGCGGCAGAGGAGACACTGGCGGGTGGCGGCTAGTGGCAAGCTCCAGGCCGACGTGCCCGAGAGCCCCGTGTGCACTATGAATCATTGGAGAGAGAGTCAGGAGTTGAGCATTAGCAGTAGTAGTATTGGAGTAGTGTGGTTGTGCAAGACTAATTAGTGATTAATTAATGTAATTAATTAGTTAGTGTATGTGATTAATGAAGTGAGTGAATAATTAGTATGGATTAATCAGAATAGATTAATTAGTGTAGACTAATTAATGTAAGTAATTGCTAAAGCTCTATAGAATGCTGGTCTGCCAATTTTGGCACAACGGATTGGAAGTTAGGCGTCCGAGTCAGATGCTACCTAGTATGGGACAACACAACCTTTGGGACTGAAATGGAGGATGTTTGTGTCAGGTTTGTACGTAGGAACGATATTGTTCGTGTGTGTGCATGTATTGCTATGGTGTATTGAGTTTGGATGAATGCTTGTTCAGGTAGAGGTTTTAGTTCGATGCCGTCCACACGTCGCTCCGCTCTGCTTAGTTAAAAGGCAAGTGTATGATAGCGCGGTAGATGGTAAATATTATGGAATATGTGATGTTTTATATTATATGATGTTGCTTATCTAATGATGATAATGATGGAACGGGGTAAGCAATAATGCTGCCCTGCTAATGATGATACTGATGGAATTTGTTTATGACAATGGGCATATGTATTTGTATCATGTGCACTCATATAATGAGAAAGAGATCCACCATGGGTGGATATATAAGACCTACTTCGGTAGGCCTCCACGGGAGTGGAGAGATCCCCATGCCAACGAGGATGAGCAAATGATGGGGTGAACATCGACGGATGTTCACTCAGCTATACCATTATATGCAATGTGATGAGCAAATGAGCGTGTAGAGTAGTTTTGCATTGCACTAATGGAAAGATGATGATGAGACATGAGAATGATGATATGGTTATGTTTATGATTATGTTAAAACATGTGGGAAATGACATGGCTAGGTTATTGCTTATGTATATGGTAGTGTTTATCATTCTATTGTATGCTTGCTGAGTTTTCAGACTCACTCTTGCCTATTTGTTGGTTTTATGTGAACCTTGGAGTCATCATGCATCGGGAAGGGGAAATAGCATATCCACGTCACATGCAAACACTAGTGAAATCTCAATTTTCTCTATAATCACTTTTCTAGTATATCTAGTTTGGTAAACTAACTCTTTCCCCTTGAAACTTAGTAATTGTTTTAGAGAGCTTAATGTTGAACCTTAGTGTGTTTTATGCTATGGTGGACTTATTACTGTTTATTTGTGAGCGTTCTTGGGTGCAGAGCCCTAAGGTTTATTTATGTTATATTTATCATCATTATGGGATCAGTTGTCTTTAATGCAGGATGTTCATTATTTGTTGATTGCTCCTGTCTATAGTCATATAAATAGGAAGGTGTTGCCGAAATTTTTAATAGCAGCCCCAATTTGAGATGGTAAGTGTGTAGTGGTAGCATTTTGGGCTTAGAGGTTGGGTCGGGGTGTTACAGTTGGTATCAAAGCGGACGTTAGGTTTGTGGTGAGAAAAAAATTTGACAACTTATTCAACTAAAACTTGACTTAGGCCTAATATTTAAATTAAACTTGACAATCTCTGGTGCACAATAGGATTGGATTTGGGTCAAGCATTGCATTTACGCTTCCATTAGTTATGTTGTTCATTTGTAATGTTATGAGGTAGATGCTTGTGAGTTGATTGTGTGAATGCTTGTTTGACATGAACAAAGATGCCAAGAGGTAGAGGTCATGGTTGTAATGCTAGACGAGGACGTGGAGGTCGTGGCCATGGCCAAGTGTGGCCACCGCTTGAGGTTCAGTAGGGAGCACCTGACGTGAAGGTTGTTTCTGCTAAGCAATCCATAGCTAAAAATCTAGCAATATCCTTGGCCTTACTGTGAGAGTTTATAGAAGAGGTCTATGGACTTTTCTGACAAGCGCCGGTAGCCCATACTGCAGTCGTTCCCATTGCTGCCCTGTTGCTGTTCTGGTTGCACCGGAGGCAAGGATGGGCCTTCGCAAGTGATTGGTTTTGCGATTAGATACCTTCGATGGGTCAAATATACTTATCCAAGCCGCGGATTGGTTGTGCTATATGGGAAGGCAATTTGAAGACCTAGAGATGAGCTCACAGTTGAGAGCTCACTACATGGCTTTGTAGTTGAAGGGTCAGACTAACATTTGGTGGGATGGGGATCTTTCAGCTAGGACCCCTGCCCAAGGTCTAGCCACTTGGGAGATCTTTGTTGAGCAGTTCAAGGCAAAGTATTACCTGGATTCTTTTGTGGAAAGTATGGCGGTCACCTTGTTGACCTTTTTGCAAGGAAAGATGATTGTAACTGAGTACGATGTGGGGTTCAATAACTTGATCCATTTCGTACCATTGGTCGTGATCAATGATCTTGAGAAGGCCAAAAGGTTCCGCCGATGGCTCAACTCTGAGTTTTGGCATGTTATGGGAGCTACCGTACCACGTGACTCTAGGTCCGTGTTAGAACAGGCCTGCGGGATAGAGATGAAGATGCAGCTCACTAAAGGGCTACAACCCTCTAATGGTCCAAGCACTTCTGGTAGTAACCAAAAGAGGAGTTTTAGTGAGGGGGTGGGTCATCTTAGTGACCCACTCCTAAGAAGTCCAAGTAGAGCCAGCGTCCCCATAGTCATCCAAGTCCAAGTCTTCGAGGCGGCCGTTTTCTTCGGCGCCTAATTCTTTCTCAGCGACTCCAGCCTATTGTCCAGTCCTAGGGCAGGGTATGATCTATTTCAAGTGTGGTGGTAGGCACCATACTGTTGAATGTTCTTGGATAGGGGAGTATTGCTATTATGGCTGGTCGGGCCAGATGGAGCGGGTTGTCATCAGAATCCCTCTAGTATCATTAAGTGAGAGTTGGTATTTGCGTCATCGTCAAATGCTCCTCGGGGATCAGTCCAAATATTGGTGGCTACCCCTTCACCCCAGCCTCCTCTTTCCTAGGCACCACCTACCGTATACTATTGGCATCCTACACCGACTACTCCATTTCAACACGCTGCACTGTCTCCATTTCTGATGCTGCTACAATAGAGTGTCAGGGCTCTTGCTACCCCGGCACCACCCGAAGATTATACGTTGTTTGCCACTGAGTTTGTAGGTTGACCTGACGTGGTGATAGGTACCTTGTTAGTGGATTCGTACAATGCTATTGTTCTTTTTGACTCTGGTGATAGTTATTCTTTTGTGTCCTTTGAGTTCGCTAGAAAGGCAAGGTTGAGTGTTCACTAGATTTTTCAGTCGGTTATAGTTAGTTCTCCAGGGGGTATCATTGCTAACTCCATGGTGTGCCCTGGTTGCGTGGTTTCAATAGATGGTGAGGATTTTGTTGCCAACCTAATGGTTATTCAGATAAAGCTTTTTGATGTTATCTTTGGTATGGACTAGTTGCATTGCTACCGGGCCGTGATTTCCTGCTTTTGGAGGATAGTCATTTTGCAAGCTCCTTCCATGTAGGAGATAATCTTTCAGGGGAATGCACCTCCGTATTCTCGATCTATGTTGGCTAGCCTGTTTCTTGGCTGACGAATGATAAAGCCCAGCTTACTTCTAGCACTTGCGGAGAAGTCGAGCACACCTTTGCACATTGAGGATATTCCAATGGTGTGTGAGCATCCCGATGTATTCCCCAAAGAGCTTCTGTGAATGCCACCTAAAAGAGATGTGGAGTTTAGGATTGATATTTTCCTAGCACACGACCTATCTCTCTGTCCCCTTACCATTTGGCATAACCTTTCTAAAAGGAATTGAAGAATTAATTGGATGAGTTGATGTCCAAGGGGTTAATTCATTGTAATTTGTCACCTTAGGGAGCCTCTATCCTATTCACCGAGAAGAAGGATGAGAGTTGGTACACATGCATGGACTATCGTGCTCTTAATCAGGTGACCATCAAGAATAAATACCATTTGCCTCGCATTGAGGATTTGTTTGATCAATTGAAGGGGGTCACGGTGTTTTCTAAAATCGATCTACAATCTGGGTATAATCAGATCTATGTGCGGGAGTAAGATATTGAAAAGATAACATTCTCCATAAGGTATGGGCACTATGAGTTTAAAGTTATGTCCTTTGGACTAACAAATGTCCCTGTTGTCTTCATGGAGACGATGAACAGTATGCTGCATAAGTATCTCGACTACTTTGTGGTTGCGTTCATCGATGATATCCTAATTTATTCCAAGACGTAGGAAGAGCATGAGCAGCATTTGAGGCTTGTGCTTAAGACTCGGAGGGAGAATTAGTTCTTTGCCAAGTTAAAGAAGTGTGAGTTATGGATTTCTGAAGTGGGCTTCTTGGGTCATGTGATTAACTAGGAAGGTATTTTAGTATATCTGGGCAAGATTTCTACTATTGTGAACTAGAAGATGCCATCTAATGTTAAAGAAGTAAGAAGTTTATTGGCTTAGCTGGTTATTACCGACACTTCATGAAAGACTTCTCTATTATTGTCAAGCTAATGTCTCAGCTCACACAATGGTGTGAAATTCCAGTGGACCGATGAATGTGATAGTAGTTTCAGTACTTTGAAAGAAAAGTTAGCAACTACTCCTATTCTCACCTTTCCCGAGCCAGGAAAGCATTTCACGATCTACTCTGATGCTTCTCGAGTTGGTTTGGGTTGTGTGCTCATGCAAGACAGCAAAATGATTGCGTATGCATCATGACAGTTGAAGAAATATGAGCAGAATTACTCTGCTCACAATTTAGAGCTAGTGCAGTGGTTTTTCCTCTAAAGATTTAGAGGCATTACTTATATGGAGAGTCATGTGACATTTTCACTGACCACTAGAGCCTCAAGTACATCTTCACTTAGAAAGAGTTAAATTTGAGATAAAAAAAATGTGGTTGGAGCTGATCAAGGACTATGATCTCACTATCCAATACCATCCGGACAAGGCGAATGTGGTTGTTGATGCCCTTAGTCACAAGACGACACCCTCCACTCTAGGTTGTCTTATTGTTGACTTCGATCAGATGAGAATTTCCTATTGCTATGATGGTACTACACAAGCCGAGACACAACTATTGCTGAAATCGATAATTCTAGAGCGAGTGAGAGAAGTACAGTAGCATGATTGATTGCTTCAACACGTGAGGAAGCACCTCGTTGAGGAAAAAAGGATTTTAGCCTTGATGAGTCGGGCGCATTATGGTTTAAGGGCCGCCTTTGCATGCCACAAAAGGTTCAAATTAAGAATGATATTTTGAGAGATGTTCATCGTACCCCGTACACAGTACATCCTGGTGAGACCAAGATGTATCGAGATTTGAAAAAGAGCTTCTAGTGGAAGAGAATGAGGTGAATGGCACTCGTTATGTGGCATCTTGCAGAGTTTGACAGCAAGTGAAGGCTAAGCATAAGCGTCCCGCTGGGCTATTGCAGCCTTTGGATGTTCCTTAGTGGCCATATGATGATATTACCATGGACTTCGTAGTCAGCCTACCTCACACCCAATGAGGTAAAGATGCAATTTAGGTAGATTGATTCAATAAGTCCGCGCACTTCATCCCTATTCGTAATGAACTTAGCAAGTGATTCGGCACTATCTATGTGCGTGAGATAGTGAGGTTGCATGGCATGCCCAAGGCGATTGTTTCAAACAGAGATGCCAAATTTATCGCCAAGTTTTACCAGAGCTTTCAAAGCGCTATAGGCACTAAACTCCAATTTAGGAGCTCATTCTATGTGCGCAAGAAAGGTATTGTCGTGCGTGAGTGAAGTTACTATCAAATACATGTAGAGATATTGCCAGTTTTATAGTGTTACAACTGACAGTAACTCTATATGTATTTGCCAGTAACTTCACTCATATACGACAGTAACTTTTCAGTGCGCATTTTACATCTACACGCAGTATAGTGTGTGTATAATAGCTGTATTTTATTTATAGATGGCAAATATGTGTATGAAATATTTGAACTTGACGCTAAACAAAATAAAACTAGAAAATTTACATTGAAGTGACTGCATGGGTTGTACTTATCAAGTGGTTGTGTTTTCATCATATCGTAGCATGCATATATGACGAGTATCTTTGATTAAGGCAATATTTTTTAGTTAGATAGAATCTCATTTATGTCCATTTAGCTAAGGCCCACCTAACATGGCCCATTAAACCGGATACCCTTTCAACCAGAAAGGGAAATATTCCCGATCGTTGACTAGTTAATTACATCCATAGACGACCGGTAAATGGTAATAACCAACTTCCCGGACTATATATAACTGGTTGGAGCTATGACGGTTTATCGCAATGGTTGGATTAAACACGTGAGAGCAGTTAACGGCTGTTACGATAAGGCGCGACGGTTGAAAAAGAACACAACATTTCAAGACAGAAAGAAGACACATGCGTGAAATCAAAAGACGCCTGTTACATCATTAATTGCCACCCTTTAGATATAAATTAGGGGGCCTATGTGCCTCCTAAAAGAACATTTTCCCCATATTTCTTGTAACTTTATCATACACGGCAATAAAGTCTCGTGTGTTATCATCCTTTATTATTTTTTGTAAGTTTGATAGAAGACCTTGAGTCTTGTGCATCGATAATATATGTTGCACCATGTAAAATGCATGCGCCGGTAGTCAGGTAGCAGCAGAACTATTGCCATTCTAAATTTCTTCAGTCAAACCTATTTTAAAAAGTAGCATTGATATCAAAGGATACCTGTATAATAACTAAACAACTTCAACTCTGTAACTTTTCTATACTTGTTCGTTATCAAAATTAATGTTTTATTTTTTCTGAAAAAAGATGCTCATTGAACAATCTATACTTACTCCTTCACTTTCTTGTGTCAACAGCATGTACAAAACACTCGAGAGATACCGCACCTGCAACAACAACTCACTGGAAGCAAATGCTCCGGTAGCAAATGAAGTAAGCCTCTCAAGCTCTTAACAACTTTTTGAATGACAACCATTTCCATGCATACATAGGCCCTGTTTGTTTCCACTTAAGATTATTATAATCTAGCTTATAAATCATAAGTGGAAACAAACAGCCCAGATTATAAGGTAACTTATTATAATCTAATAGCCCAGATTATTGTAATCTAATAAGCTCAAAAAAGGAGCTTATTTCAGCTTATAGATCCACCTTTTATATTAATGACTATAAAACTTTAGGAATATTACCCACCTTTGCAATTCATCCAACCCCCAACTCCCGTGCCTCTCTCTCCCAGGGCACTGTAGTCTTTAAACATTCGAATACAGCAATCCATAACTCTGATAATCTAGGCTACCAAACACCTGACAGCTTATTTCCCACCAGGTTATTATAAACTAGCTTATATAATCCCCACCTATAAGCTAGATTATAATAATCTTAAGTGGAAACAAATAGGGTCATAATCTCTTTTGAATGACAATCATATCCATACAATGAACCGAATCTACTGTCTGGTTGGACAAAAGAAATATTACATCTCTCTCTCGCTTTGTAGTTTGTCCTTTTGATTGACATCGTAAAGTTGTCTTTTCCATAGAGCAATAGCATACATAAAGTTTTCTGACTGTTTAAGAAGAGCTAGTGCAGAAACAGCACACTGACTATCAGGTGCACATATAACTAAGCATGCGTGTTAATTAGTCATCAAAACATTTATCATGGGCCCAATTTATTTTATTGTGATGCAAAACACGTATATACTTGCACCATATCACCTATATATGGTCAAGAACAGGATTTTGTTATGCTTGAATGACACGACGATATGACCCTCTCTTGGTTTTCAACATAATGATATTGGTGGACGTGTCTACTAAGCACAGAGAATTGAAGTTGCGTTCTTTTTCATATGCATATCAAATGCTCTTTTTTTTCCTTTTTTTGAAATGCGTTTGTTTTTCTTTTGTTAGATACGAATGTTTGGTTACTTCAGAGCATAACAATATAAGGAGTCAGGGAATAGTAAAGATGGGCAACCAATCACCATGGTGTAGTGGGTCAGGCCGTGGTGGAGGTGGGGAGGGGGAGGGGGCGTGGTTTAGCACGTAAATGGGCCGAAACTTCAGTTCGTGTCAACTGTGGGCTGCCGCACGCGGGACGCGTAAAGTCACTGCACGAGTAGCTCGATGGGTGGGAACTGGGAAGCTGCGGCGGGTTCAGATTTTTTTCCCTCTTCTTCTTCCTCTTCTTATAAAAAATGCATATTGCACTAAATCTATGTGAATTTCAAAGTATTGAATACAAAAATGGCTCTCTTCTCCAGCACTGAACTATGTGCATGATTCTACAAGTTTGAGTTGTTCTTGTAATTGAGAAGTATTAGGAAGAAGCTTCTTAATTTCACCAATCTATAGTGAGGATTTACCAGGTGTGTGTAAATATCCATTATATTCATTGCATTGTCCAACGCTAGCTCCAAGCCAAACAGGCACCTACATTGCAGTTGTATTTCTTAATCTTTCCTGGCTTCCTATTTGTCGGGACAACATTTTTTGAACTATCTTGTTTGTTCGGCCAACATGATCTATTCTTTATGTACACTGTATCTTCTTTTTTTTCCCCTGTAAGCATTATCTCACTTGAACTAACCTGTACTGTTTCATTATTTTCTTGTTGAAACTAGATTAATTACCAGGAATATTTGAAGCTGAAGACCAGAGTTGAGTTTCTTCAAACCACACAAAGGTAACCTTCAGAGATGAGACTGAACAATTATTTTTGTTGCATATATATTGCATAGTTTTTATCAGCCTATAACTTACCAACCCTCGTTCACATCTCGTAGAAATCTTCTTGGGGAGGATCTGGGCCCACTTAGCATGAAGGAGCTTGAGCAGCTTGGTAACCAAATAGAGACATCCCTCAAACAAATCCGGTCAAGAAAGGTAGAAAACTTTGCCATCTCATGTTACGTAAGCTAAGGTTCACCAGCTTCAAATGTTTTTCTTCTGTGGAGGTTCTGGATGTATTAATTTTTAATTCTCTTGTATGAAAGCTGCACTAGCTTAGAGCACTTGAATGGTGGTATTTGATGGGCTGATTTGTGCCTATTAGTACCTCTAATTGCCATATTTATTAGGATCTATATGAGCTTTTAAGGCATTGTTGTATAGCTTTAGCTTAAATATGTATTTATATTTATATCTGTTGTTTGGCTCGCCTATGACAAGGGCGTATGTTTCTGCAGAATCAAGTATTACTTGATCAGCTATTTGATCTGAAAAGTAAGGTAATGATGAACTTCCGATTATCTTCTCCCTAAATTTTGAATGCTCCTTCTATTCATGTTAATTATTTATGGCGGACTAAAATGATGGTCTGCAGGAGCAAGAATTGCAGGATCTTAACAAAGATTTGAGGAAGAAGGTAATATCACTGACCTTACAATTTATGGCCATATGGAACTTTACTTTGTTGTTAACACCAACTTTCCTTGCTATGCTTGACGAAGTTTTCAAATAATATTGCATCAATAAAATTTAAATTATTTATTTTGAAAGGAAAAAATTATTTATCGATGTGGCTACCTTTTCACTGTTTGCTTTTATCGATGTGGCTATCTTTTCACTGTTTGCTTTTAAGTGCCAGCTGCAAGAAACCAGTGGAGAGAATGCACTACATATTTCCTGGCAAGATGTAGGGCATAGTAGCTCCAGTGGGCATGCTATTGAACCTTATCAGGAACTCGTTCAACACCCAGAAAATGAATCTTCCATGCAAATTGGGTAAGTTTTTCTACTTGTCAATCCAGGAAAAGCTGTCAATCTGTCCTATCTAGACACAAATGTTACTTGCAGTATTAACCCACACCAGACATCCGTCAACTTTTTTTTGAGACATATACTCCCATTACATCACATTCAGCATTTGAGTAGGAGTATTAGTTTTTCTATCAACCGATCCAAGATCTAAATGCTTTAATGTTCATCGGTGAAGGTATCAACAGACCTACATGGACCAGCTGAACAACGAAGGCATGGCTCTTCAAGACCCTAATGGACACACTGGATATGCAGGTTGGATGTGATGGGTTCAGATAAGCCAAATAGGTGGCTTGATCCAGCAGGAATCCAGGAAATCTGGGCACAATATTATCGCTGATCTATATATTGAAGCTGCTCGTGTGACTTTCCCAAACGAATAAAACAGGGGAACAATTCGAGCCGAGTACGTACGTATTGTATCGTCATTGAACCACGGATACCATGTGGCTATTGCGTTCCGTAGTTAAATTGGACAGATCGAGTAATGACTATTTTAAGATCGCATGTGTAAAACGTTGACACTTGATTATATTTGTGTGGTAAACGAGTAGCACCATGCTATCAAAAAATATTATTGGATGAATCGTGAATGCTTTGTTAATTGGTGGTGGTGGTGTTGGGGTCGCAAAATGCTCTTCGTTTCTGGCGTTCAGACTTCAGAGATCGATCGGGACAGCAACGGTTGGCGGTATCCGCCGCGCGCGGTAGCGGAAGCTCATCCGAGTGCCACAGCGGCAGAGCACCGTGCCAACCTGACGAGCTGACGGCGGCAGCGCCGCCCATCCGCGCGCGCGCGGCCCGTCAGCATCGCAACCGCAGCATTGGCCGGTAAGTTTGGCAGTACGCTAGTTGCGCACCGCGCGGTGTCGCGTCGCACGCGGCAGGTCGGCATGCCGACGCACGCATGGGCGTGGCGCCCTGCCTCCCCGGACTTCGCAGCCTCGCGCACTCGTCCCAACCGTCCGCGCGGGTTTCCCAGATACTCGATAGTTTTCCAGAGCCAAACCACTCTTTCTTTTCTTCCTTTTTTATTTTTTTTCTTCACAATTTTTAGGTTACATGGCTCTGCCTTTATACCCTGCTCTACGACTTCTACTCAGGTACAACTACGACTATAATTCAAACTCGAACTCGAATACGACAAGATTACCTCCAACAGTCTCTAGCTGCATCAGCCACTCGACTCAAATCAGGTCATATGGCATGGCTAGCCAAATCAGATCGCAACCAATTCTCCTATTCATTCTCATGGAAACATGGCCCATAGGCGGCGGCCACCATGGAGCAAGCTAGATATGACTAGGGCGGTGGCTACCTCCACGGGCTTCCAGGGCGACAACCCCCTCCACAGCAATTAGAGTAGCAAGGAAAGATGCAGCGATAGTCCCTCTCCGAACCATGCTTATAAGGTCCTGTTTGGCACAGCTCTTGCTCCTAACTTGTCGTCCAGAGTGACCAAGGCGGCACCAAACGTGACCGGCTCTAGGAGCTGGAGAATCAGGAGTGGCAGGAGCTAGCAATGCAAAACACGAAGTGAGAGTAGGAGTGCTTCACACGCTCTGGGAGCAGGAGCAGGTGGATGCTAGCAGCGACAGGGAGGCCAAAGGCGGCAACGCCGTCGGTGGGGAGCAAGGAGGTGGTGAGGAGGTGAACAGTGACGGAGAAGGTGGTGTGGAGGCTGGTATTGATGAAGAAGGTGATAGGGAGGCAGGTGGTGACAGAGAAGGCGGTGGCGTCGGCAGCGGGGAGGTCGATGGTGACAAAGAAGGCGATGGCGCCGGCGACGAAGGGGCCGGCGGTGAAGAAGAAAAGGCGGGGAGGATTTTTGAAGCCACCTTTCTATCAAACACTTCCTAGCCCCGCTCCTGATTCTCGCAGGATCTAATTCTTTAGTGAATCAGAGCAGAATATGATTCTATCAGAATCTAGAGCTCTTTCAAATAGGCCATAAATCTTGCAATAAACTTGATAATGTAGTATCATCTTTTGAGGAGTGGATTTGAACTACTCGTGACGCATAACATTCAACTTTTTGGTTCTCACATGCATCAACATGGTGCATCCATATGAAATCAAGATTACAACACACCAACGTTAATTGCAAGAACTTCAATGCAACACTATCCAGATTTCAGTATAATCAACTTGCAAAACTCCCTCCTTTACTCCTTCAAACACAATATGATGGATCAACCCAAGATCAAATTTTGATGACAAATTTCACAACATCCTACCCTGTGCAGGAACCATGCATACAGGTGAGGGCGTTGCTGCAAGCGGCGGCGGTGTTGGAGGCTAGGATTGCAGACGGCAACAATGTTGGGGGAGGGGAGAGGGGACCGCAGGATGCATCGGTGTTGGGGGAGGGGACCGCAAGCGGCGGCCAGAGCTGTAGGCATCGCCGGAGTTCAGGGTCTTAAGCGGCGGTGGTGTCAGGGGGTGAGCGATGTAGGCGGCGACGGTGTGGGGGCAAGGTCCGTAGGCAGCGGAGGGGACCATGGACGGCATCCCACGCCATGCGCTTTGCCAGAGTTGGGGGGCGGGTACAGTAGGCGATGATGGAGCCTGGAGTAGTCCATGGTAGTAGTGGTAGAGTGAGAAGGAATCGACTGGAGTCTGGAGAAGAGGTGTGGTCTGGCAAGCACCTAGTTGGGTTCAACTATGTATCTTGAGTGAATCCAATGAGAGCATTTTGGTCCATATGAAAATAAATATACAGTAAATACATTAGGCGTATTAGAAAAATAGTTTGTAACAATTCGTAATGGTATATATCAAAATAATCTCGTATAACAATGGCATATTCCAAAGAAACAACTTAGAAGTGGCATTTCTCTGAAGACAATCACCAAACGGTGGCATATATCGAAAATTTCCAAAGATTAACTGCTAGTACGCGCCACCGCTGCGCCCATCCGCACACAACAGCAGATCCGTTCACGTTCATCACCGCTTCCCGTCCTTTGCACTGTCAACTTGCGTGACGAATGCTACAGTCGCACCCTCGTTTGTGAATCGAGGAGCAGTCTTGGTAGCCGGTGGCCAGCCATGTCGTCACTACCACTCCGCTGCCAATGCCCTGAAAGGTGCTCGACGAAATGCCCAAAGGCAACAGTAGGTGCCTGCAGGGCCGTCCCCTCGCGCCAAGCCTGGTCGATCTGATCTCCCCATTCACAAATCATGCTCGAGCCACATGAATCTTCCCGATCGCGCCCTAGCTGAGGCGTCCTTGCACGGCCTGCCTGCCGGGGCCGGCTGCCGCGCGCTTGTCTTGGGAGCGACTGCAGGGGCCCTCGCAAGACGGCAGCCGAGCGTACGTACTGCCGCCTGAATCTTTTGCCAACCTTGTCCTAGCAAGCCAACTTGTGCATGACTTGGTGAAGCATCAAGAGCTCGTTGTCCTGCCCGCTGCCGAGGGCAGTAACAATTTGTACTGGAGGGCTTGCTGCGCCCAGCCGCCCAAAGTGACTCAACCAGACGGGCCCGGAATTCCAGAATAATCGCCGGTGGCCGTGAAGATTAATCAGGGAGTACGTAAGCCTAGGAGAATCAAAATGGGACTCAACCACTGTGTGTGTAGTCATCATGGCATTCAGTGAAGCAAATCATAAACTCGTCAGCAGAGGGATCTAGCCACTGAAATTTCGACTTGCTCCTTCAACTCATGCCTCTCATGACATTTGGAGGCTCCTTCAACTCATGCCTCTCATGACATTTGGAGGCAACTCATAGAGGGATTCGGATCGCTCCATATATACAACAGATCTTGAGGTAACCTTCATGAGGGCCGGGCAGACAGATGGAACTTGCGCTGGTCATGCATATAGGGTCTGTTTGGTTATCTGCATACGGGTGGCTCGCATCAGCGTATGCAGGGAGATGGTGTTTGGTTGGCCAGAGAGGAGAGAGCCTGCACGAGCGGATGCAAAAAAGCAACTGGAGCCAGGCTGAGGAGGAACGCGGCTGAGGAGCTTCCCTCCTCAGCCTAGCCACGCTCATGCAGCTGCATCAGCTCATGCAGGCAACCAAATAGGCCTATATTGATCATTTCTTTCTCTCACAGTGGAAAAGATCCCTACTCCCTAGCGTGCCTTCTAGGCCGCGCTTGTTTCATCTTCAGTTTCAGGCTTCTGATTTTTAGTTCACTATTTATTAATTTCATCTCTCTTTAGTTTTTTGACTTTTCTCTTTTTTTTCAAATATTTGTTTGCATTGCCTATAATAGGTTAACCTATTTTTTAATTTTTAATTCTTTTTAATTTAATTATGTAAAAAATTACTAGTAACTATAATACAAAATAGATCATAAATCAGTTTGTTTAAACCTTAAGTCTCCCTGAGTTTGAACTTTTCAGTATAACAGTACTGCGTCTGCACCATAAAAAGTTACGTGACTACCCTTCGTACCGACAGTACATATATTTTGTCCTTTCACCTGTTGTCGTGTGATATCAGAATATCAGATACCTCTGCGAGTATAAATCAAAATTGATATATTAGTAGTCACATATATTAACTTACTGGTAATGTAGTTCTCCAAGAAAAATGGGCATATGTCGTTACATATATTTTTTGAACTATTTTATATATAATTAGCCAACTAGTATAATCCCATACAATACTATACAATATAGTATAATTTAGCAGATACATAAATATAGACCAATTAATATATAGCTAGGTGCATATGGTACGTATATAGATTTTCTTTCTCTTCTGGTAAATGTAGTATGACTTTCTCAGCAACTCTATTACCGGAGATACTATATCTGACAAAAGAATATACCTGTGGGGTGGCTTGCTGCAGCAGAATATGTAAGCTGGGTACCAGTCACTGAAATGGTCCTCACTCTAATTGTTTTGCCCTAGTTCAGCAAGAAAGACGTACAAGTTCTCCAATTCACAACTAATGCCCATATATTCGGTCCAAACTACGACTCTATGACAAGTAATGCTATTGGATTTTAACGATCACGACAACTTGTTTAATTTCAAAATTATGTACATATATATACATACATATGTTAGAATTGATCTCAGGGGATCTGGCCCAACGGCCAAATCCCCTCCCCCCTTAATCGCGCCCTGATCGGGGCGTCCAAAGACTAATTGGTGGGCCTCTGTCGCATGCGCTATATAAAAGAGGTGGAGGCCGGGGCGTCACACATCACGAGGTTGACCGTGCCGCCGCCAGCTCCACCGAAAACCCTAACCGATCTAGAGGGAAGCGCTCCAGCGACGGAAAGCTCCACCGGCTCCTCTGCCTCTCCAGATTGCCGCCAGACTCGCCGCCATCCGGGACACGCCGCCGCCGAAGCCGCCTCTCTTCACCGACCGTCGCCGATGGCCACCTCTACTTCTTCCACGTCCGACGGTTAGTCCTCTCTCCTCTCGGTTGAACACCAAGAACAAGAACCCTAGTCTAGAGAAAAGGAAAGAGTACCCCGCTAGATCTACCCTAGGAGGTCCTAAAGAACTAGAGAACTAACAATGGTATCAGATCCAACCCCTAGGCGTAGATCTATGCGGGAAAAGAAAAGAAAAGAGGATCCCAACCCTAGAAAACAGAAAAGAAAGAAACGGAGAAGGGGAGGTTTGGGGCTCACGGGTGAGGTCGCCGCGCCGTGCGAGGGAGCCGCGCAGCCGCCGTTTGGTCTCGCTCGCTGGCCGCCCGCGTCGCCGCCGCCGTGCCGCCATGCGCCGCCCGTCCATGCCGCGCCGCTTTGCGCGCCGCGTCGCTTCCGCTCTCCGGCGCGCGCGCGCGCTGGGCCCGCTGGGCCGACGCGCATGCCCGCCGCCGGTCACCGCCGACGCCGCGCGCCGCCCGCCGCAGGCGCGTGTGCGCGTGTGCTCGATCCGTTTTTGGGAGGAGCCGCGCATATGCTTCTAGGTTAGGTTTGAGGGCGGCGCGCTTGTTCGGCGATTTTTCTCCGCCATCCGATGAAGATCAACGCCAAGAGGTAAAGGGGCTGGTTGGGCGGCGGGAGGACGGCTCGGGCGCGGGAAAGATCGGGCCGATGGAGGCCATGGGCGCGCGCATGGGAGCCGGTGTGTGGGCCGGGCTCGGGCGCCGGAGAGTCGCGCGCACTGGCGCGCGCCGAGCGGGCGGCTGGGCGCGGCCGAAAGAATGGGCCAAAAGGCCGAATTGAACAGTAATCCCAAAAAAATTGGATTTTTATTGATTTTAATTTTTCAGAAGCATATATGAGTGAGTTCAAATGAAAATTGAACTAAAATCTCTGTAATTTTTGCACCAATGTGTTAATTTTTTCAGAGATTAAAAGTGTACAGTATAATGCTTCTGAATAATGAATTATTTTTAGAATAATTACAGTTTCCGCTGCAAAAGTTAATGTTGATTGATTTTCATTATTAAATTCGAACCAACGGGAGAATTTAATTTTGGAAAAATAGAGATAAATCCCAGATAATTATGATATTGTTATTTTCTGACCAACGTTGATAATAACAATATTATAATTTTTAATTGATGATTTTATGCATTATTTCTATTTCTGCCCAACGGTCATGTAGATTTAATGTGTAAACAACTGTATGTTTTAATTTTAACCAACGTTGAAACCAAGGCATGGAGTTGTTGTTATTATGTTTAATTGTTCTCATTGTATATGAATTGTGTCACCACACCGTGTCCCACAGAGCCTGTGGCACCGGTGAGGGATGAAAATGAGGCTGATGCTGTTTGGCAGATCAGACAGAGGGACTATGCTCCCATAAAAATGTCATATGATCTTGATCATAAAAAGTGGGTCACTGCCAACAAGAAATGTTTGGCTGTGATAAAGAACACGATTGAGCCTGCAATTGTGGGCTCAATCGCAGAGTGTGACACTGTCACAAAGTACCTTGATAAAATAAAGAGTCAGTTCACTGGCTCTTCAAAGACTTATGCTACACAGCTAATTAGCAAATTGCAATGAAAGGTATTCAGCAAGGGCAATGGCATAAGAGAGCACATTCTTAGGATGAGCAACTTGGCATCTAAACTTAAACCAATGGATTTGGCTCTCAAGGATGAGTTCCTTATTCACTTGGTTTTTGCTTCCTTGCCGAAAGAGTTTGACACCTTTGTTGTCAACTACAACATTGATAGCCCGAAAAATGGGACATAGAAAAGTGCATAGCTATGTGTGTGCAAGAGGAGTAAAGAATTAAAACCTCACATGGTGGTTCTATCAACTATGTGAAGGACAACAAGAAAAGAACTTCAACAGTAACTCCTTCTCAAAGAACAAGGGAAAAGCCCCTGTCTATCAGCCTCAACAGAATAACTTTTGCAAGAGACAAAGATCGTTGTCTTCATCTGTTAAAAGACGGACACTACAAGAAGAACTCATCCGATTACTTAAAGATGATAATGGCAAAGAAAAGTGAGAACATTGATGTGAATGTCGTATGCGATAATGGGAACATCGCGTGCGAGAAAGTGAATGAATCCTCGTCTACGAATGTAAACAGAAAACGAAAGAGAACTCTAGATGAGTCGTCGAAATTATGGCAATCGCTGCTTAGGCCACATTTCGAGGGGAGAATAGAAAGACTAGTAAAGAATGATATTCTTCCTCCATTAGAGTTCTCAGACTTAGAACAATGCAGAGAATGCATTAAAGGAAAATATGTAAAGCAAATTAAAAAAGACGCTAAAAGAAGCACAGGAGTTCTACAAATTATTCACACAGATATTTGTGGTCCTTTTCTGTGAAAAGTGTGGATGGATATGACTCGCTCATAACATTCACAGATGATTACTCCGTTATGGATATATTTATCCAATCAAAGAAAGAAATGAAGCCTTGGATAAATTCAAGATATTTAAGGCTGAAATTGAAAACCAACACGATTTAAAGATTAAGATAGTCCGATCGATCGTGGGGAGTACTACGATCGACATACCCCATATGGACAAGTTCCTGGACCTTTTGCGAGGTTTTTACAGGAAAATGGAATAGTGGCCCAGTATTCTATGCCGGGCGAACCTCAGCAAAATGGAATAGTTGAAAGACGCAACCGTACCCTGATGGATATGGTGCGAAGTATGATGAGCTACTCCACACTCCCATTGAGTTTATGGATGGAGGCGTTGAAAACCGCCATTCATATTCTCAACAGAGTGCCTAGTAAGTCGGTGCCCAAAACACCGTACGAGTTGTGGACAGGAAGAGTTCCCTCACTAAACCACTTACGTGTGTGGGGGAGTCCTGCTGAGGCTAAAGTATTTAACCCAAACCTTGGGAAACTTGATCCCAAAACAGTAAGTTGTCGTTTCATTGGCTACCCTGAAAAGTCAAAAGGTTATCGTTTCTACCGTCCGCATGGATATACAAAGTTTGTAGAAACGAGACGCTACTGTCTTCTTAGAGGATGAGATGATGAGGGGAGCATGGTAGCTCGTGAGATTGACCTTGAAGAGAAGCGGTGTATGCGCCCACTCCGATGATTCAAGAGCCATTCTTCACACTACTGCTGTCATTGCACCGACGGTGCAAGACATCAGGTGCCAAGACTGTTATTGTTCCTCCCGTGGCAACAATGAATGATAATGAGGAACCTGTTTTTCAGATCCTATAGAACCTATTGCCACGATGAGGGGAGCAACAACACCTCAAACAGAGATGTACCAAATGAGGAGGCCCAGGAGGTCTCAAAGAGTAAGAAGATCACTATTTCGATGATTATCAGATTTATCATACAGAGGAATTTCAAATGGAGGATGATTCCACCTCATTTGAAGATGCCATGAGAAGCGGAAATTCCTCAAAATGGCTTGAGGCCATGGAAGAGGAAATGAGGTCCATGAAGACTAATAAAGTCTGGGACTTGGAAATTATTCCTAAAGGAGCCAAAACAGTAGGCTGTAAATGGGTCTACAAGACAAAGCTTGACTCCCAAGGGAATATAGAAAGATACAAAGCGCGACTTGTGGCAAAATGCTTTACGCAAAGAGAAGGGATTGATTACAATGAGGCATTTTCTCCAGTCTCATGTAAAGATTCCTTCAGAATCATAATGGCATTAGTAGCACATTATGATTTAGAGTTACATCAGATGGATGTAAAGACGACATTTCTTAATGGGGATTTGGAGGAAAATGTTTAAATGGCACAACCGAAAGGTTTTGTCGTGGAAGGAAATGAAAGAATGGGATGCCGCCTAAAGAAATCGATTTATGGGTTAAAGCAAGCTTCAAGACAATGGTACTTGAAGTTTGACAAGACAATAAGAAAATTTGGGTTTAAAGAGAATGTACAGACAACCGTGTTTATGCAAAGTTTAAAGATGGGAAGTTTATCTTCCTAATCACGTATGTGGATGATATCCTACTAGCTAGTAGTGATGTTAGTCTACTATGGAGACAAAGAAGTTTTGTCCTCAAACTTGATATGAAAGATCTTGGTGAAGCTTCATTCGTTCTAGGATCAAATTCACCGGGATAAAAACAAGGGGATATTGGGACTGTCACAAAGGCATACATAGAGAAAGTCTTAAAGAAATTTGGTATGCATAAATGTAGTCCATCACCTGCACCTATAGTCAAGGGCGACAGATATGGGGATTTTCAATGCCCCAGAACCAGATGAGATCGATCAAATGAAAGCGGTTCCATATGCTTCACTGTCGGAAGCTTACAAGATGCTCAAGTGTGCACACGCCCGACTTAGCGTTTGTTACTTGGGTTACTTGGCGATTCCGAGCAATCTCGAATAGAACATTGGAAATTGATAAAGAAAGTCTTGCGTTATTTGCAAGGAACAAAAGGCCTCATGATGACATACGTAAGATCGATTCACTCCATATAGTGGGGTATACTGATTCGATTTTGCGGAGATGATAGAAAGTCTACATCCGGATATGTGTTCACTCTCGCTAAAGGAGCTATATCGTGGAAAAGCTCAAAACAAACCGTCACTACATCGCCCACAATGTATGCCGAGTTTGTAGCATGTTATGAGGCTACGGGCGGTGAACTGCTAAAGAAGTTCATACCGGTTTAAAAGTGGTTGACGACATCAATAGACCACTTAAGTTGTACTGCGATAATGAACCCGCAGTAACGTATGCCCACAACAATAAGTCAAGTGGTGCTGCCAAACACATTGACATAAAGTACTATGTTGTGAAAGATAAAGTTCGGGATCAAATTATAAGTCTTGAGCACATAAGTACCGCAAAGATGTTAGCGGATCCGCTTACTAAAGGCTTACCACCCAACGTGTTCAGAGAACATGTGGCCGGCATGGGTTTAAGGGAAAGCCTATGATTCCTGGACTAAAAGATGGCCCAAAAAGATTAAAGTAACTATTTCAGAACAGAGAGGTGTATTGTAGCTGTTGAATCTATCGGCGTTTGACCGTGACGATGAGACATGTTCTATGCACTAATCTGTGATGGAATGTGTAAAGTCAAAAGTAATTAAAGATAAAGTAAAGTTTGAGATCAAGGGGGAGAATGTTAGAATTGATCTCGGGGATCCGCCCAACGCCAAATCCCTCCCCTTAATCGCGCCGATCGGGGCGTCCAAAGACTAATGTTGGTGGGCCTCTGTCGCATGCGCTATATAAAGAGGTGGAGGCCGGGCGTCACACATCACGAGGTTGACCGTGCGCCGCCACTCCACCAAAACCCTAACCGATCTAGAGGAAGCGCCCAATGACGGAAGCTCCACCGGCTCCTCTGCCTCTCCAGATCGCCGCCGCCAGGACTCGCCGCCATCTGGGACACGCCGGCCGCCAGAAGCCGCCGCCTCTCTTCACCGACCATCGCCGATGGCCACCTCTACTTCTTCCACGTCCGACGGTTAGTCCCCTCTCTCCTCTCGGTTGAACACCAAGAACAAGAACCCTAGTCTAGAGAAAAGGAAAGAGTACCCCGCTAGATCTACCTTAGGAGGTCCTAAAGAACTAGAGAACTAACAACATATACACACATATATACATACATACACAGACACACACACATACATATATATATATACATACATGTATGTATGTATATACATATATATTTATATAATTTTCATATATATATATATAAAAATATAAAACAGGGGCACTATGGTGTCCAAGCTCCATGATCAAGATTTTTCATTCATGATTAAGACTTTTCATCTATGATTGAAACTTTCTATCCATGATGGGTGATCATTTGGGTTTTTTTGGTGGCTTATGGCTGAAAAGCATTGTGGCTGACTAAAAAAACACTGTAGCTGACAGAGGCTTATTTAGCATAATTAAATTTAAAAAATTAAAAAAGATGTTAGCCCATTACGTATAATACAAACAAATACGGGAAAAAAGAACCGACAAAAAAGCTCAACAAAAAGCCAAAAGTTCAGAAAAAGACGAAATTTATGAATAGTGAAAAATAAGCCAAAAGTCAGAAGCTGAAGCTCTTTTGATCACCACCTTGGGACTTTCCATGATCAAAATTTTCCATTCGTGATTAAGACTTTCCATCCTGATATATTACATATCACTGCAACCACCGTTGATCGCCATCCACGTGATGAAATAGTCTCGCCCATGCTACCAGGTTGCAAGCATTAGACCCGTTTGGATTATTTATGATACGAAAATAAAAACCGATTAAAATAGGTGAAATTGAACTTTTGTTCACCGGCACCGATTTTGTTAGGCTTGCTCCTCATTAATTCCGCTTGGCCGCCTCGTACTGTAGGAGCACATATTCATCTGATTCTCCCACGGCACCGGCATCCAGAGTTGGTGGCTACCGCGGCATCGGCATTCGGTGGCGGCGGTTGCGGCTTCCCACAACACCCTCATATGGTGACGGCCCTCATGACCCCATGGCATCACGGTAGCGCCACCAAGCTCCTCCTAACCGGTGATTGATGGAAGCTTCAACTCCAACCGCAAGCACGAGGTGAAGGATCGTCCCATTTCCATGCTAGGCAATTGATTATTTTTCTGTACTCGTCATTTTCCATAGATTAAATAGGTAGGATAAGGAACCGAGTAACCTATACGTAGCATTCGGAAAGATTCTTCATTTCAATTTGGGAGATTGGGGCACGGCGCCGGCTGATCCAACGAATTCTTCTTTTTCTAGGAGATCAACACCGAGGAAAGACTTGGCCATCGGAACTGTAGACGACCACCGTTCACCGAACTATGCGTTCTAGATCTATGATGTTTCAACTCCGTAGCATCAGACAGTGCCTACGGCGGCGACCGATTGGGAACTGTGACTATAGCAGCCTTCTCAGAGCATGAAGAGGTGCAGAGCATTGAATTGATGCATACATGTTTTTCTATTTGGCCTGACTCTTATTATGTGAAATTATGTAGACATTTGAATCTTTATTTTTATTATATTGTAGGTTAGTTCCACATCCTTCTCACTACCGAAGTAGCATCCCCAATGGTGCTTGTTCCAGGGACGGAGCACGCATTGCACTGTGAATTAAAAGTCCTAATCTGAAGTTATGCAACCAGTGGTGACAAGGCAATACCGCACAATTAGAAATTTTGACATGATTACCGTCATTACATACTTCTTTCGGTGCATTAATGGAGTTGCTTCTTGACTTCTTCATTAGAGATTTGGCTTTTGGAAAAGCGTATGTAGTGCAATGGGCTTAAGGGGTAAAACCTTTCAGAAAATGTGATTTGTTGTAGTCTTTGGTTTGGAAGCAGTATATGCAGTTGGAGAATAGGGTATATCGATCAGAACAACTGAATTTTGTTCATCTCTTTGTAATATACTCATTGGAGTTACTGGTTGATCCAAACATCATTTGATAGTTAATACTTGATTGATTTTCTATAGTTGCAGCTTAAATTCTCTATTGTAGATTAGGATTTTGGAAAAGGGTATGTGCAATAAGTGAATAGGTTATACTGATAAGGGGTATGGATTTCAGAATGGTTTTCAGTTTAGAATGCAAACTAGTGCATCATTCTAATGCAGAATGGTTTTCACTTTTATAAATCCACCCTCAATTTTTAATTAACCACATATTTGAACAGAGTAAGTGCAATTTTAATTAATCATACATAGGATACACATATGCTTATTTGTTATTGTAACTGGCGATAAGGATCCTAGTCGCTTTTGGTACAACCGTACAAGGATGCTTTTCATATTAGCCATCACTTATTTGTTTGTGATATGTTTTAGCGCAAGCTCACCATGAACATGTAACAGGTCCACAGTCCTTGTATTTGAGATAATAATTATGATCCCCTTTTTTATTTCAAATATACTTCTTTTTTGCATACCTCTTTTGATTTTACGGTGTTAGTGCCCAATAGCCTAGAGGTGAGAGGCATACAAGTTTTTGAGTAGTAGTATGGCCAGTCACGGCGGCACGACAACCTGCTGGTGAGCGACTTGTACTGAAGAATGTCAGGTGCACCTTTACTACATGCACTAAAGGAGCAACCTGCAACTGCAATGACCTGACAACAACATGCACTAGTTTAAGCTCCCATTTGGTGTAATTAGAATAAGCTTCTGATTAGCAACATGCATGTAGTTTTGTATTGATTATTGGAGTATATTACTGTGCAAAAAATGATATGCCTGTTAGCTGAGCAGAGCTCTTCTATTATTTATTCGGATTGTCATGCTGGTTTGTTCAAATAGAAGAAAATTCAATTCTACTACACTTGTCTCTTCTCACTTGATATACTCTAGATGTATATGTACTCCTGATTCAAGTGGAAGATATGCCACCTTTATGGTACTTGTATTAGCTCAAATTCTTGCGTTTAAATGTTACTCTTCATATTCTAAAATCTACCAACCCCTCGGTAGTATGTGCAGCATTGAGTTTAACTAATCTGACTCTAACTTCATTCTTTTTTGAAAGAGAACATACTTCTTTTTCATAGTTGAAATTCAGCAGCATATATCTCTTTCCTTTATAAGCACTTGAAAAGTATATACTTCATAGCTAAGCACTTATATACTTCTTCGTTGCCCAGCGATATATACTTCTTACCTATGACGATTACTTAGTCATGTGAAAGAGGTATTGCTCGGCTCGAAAAGAAGTATTACTAGTAACAGATTTAATTAAGCACATACTATTAATCATTTGCTTGTCATCTGAAAAAGGGGTATTGTGGTGCATACGTTAGCATATAGTGCTTCTCCAATCTC
This sequence comes from Dendrocalamus sinicus, assembly GCA_036346575.1. Classification (NCBI taxonomy): domain Eukaryota; kingdom Viridiplantae; phylum Streptophyta; class Magnoliopsida; order Poales; family Poaceae; genus Dendrocalamus; species Dendrocalamus sinicus. The sequence continues at coordinate 28,112,027 of CM070658.1, forward strand.
CATATTCACAAACGAGCAACAAAACATGCACCAGAAAATTTTCTAGTCAAGATGAGTATGCTTCTGGTTTGTGTCGCCTATTACCTCCCCTAATTACACACCGGCGTTTAAATCATGCGCGTATACTCCCACATTAAACGCAGGATGCAACCAAACATGATCATGCTCCCTTGATTCAAGTAGTTAGTGTGCATGCAGCCATATAAAAAAATGATTCGAGTGGTTAGTTATGCATGTGCCAAAAATATAGTTTAATTAAAACATTCAGTTTACAGCGTATCAAGCCTACTAATGGATGTATCCATTTTAAAGACATCCGTTTAGATAGTACACATCTCCAAGCTGATCTACGGTAGGGAGGTATGAGAGTACATACTCCGGAAGTACGAATCGGGCTATACATACATACATACATGTATGTATGTATGTATGTATGTATGTATGTATGTATGTATGTATGTATGTATGTATGTATAGAGAGAGAACAGTATATCATGCAATAGAAAGCAGAAATTTCCACATAAATGTACTATCTCAGTCCAAAAAGAATATACTATCGCATATATAGGACCATCCTATGCATATCAACCAGATCTAAATCGTACCTGTGTGAACCTTCGCCTGCATATATACAATTAAGTAAACATACATGCATGATATATAGGGAAGATCGATATTTAAGATGCATGACAAATATTATACGGTAGCAGCTGGTCATAATTAAAGGGTACGTACACTCCAACAACAAACAACAACAACTTAACGGCAGCAACAATGGGGTAGACGTACACAAAACGCGCATGCATTATATATGCATAACGGATGATGAGCTGACAAGTGATCTGATACTCCCAGCAGGCTAGCTAGTTACTGCACCATGCGTCGACCTAGCCGCTGCGCTCCATCTGCTTGAAGATGTCGAAGCTCTCAACGGCTTGCTCGTTGGCCCTCTCCTGCAAGTGCATAGACCGATCATGTCAGGCAAGCAAGCGGGAGATACCTCAAAATCTATCAATGCATGCTTAGCTAGTTATATACCTGTGGACCAGGCACTACTCTACACTCCTGATTGCTGTTGGAAGTTGAAACAGTCGATGAGCAGCGAGGGTCGCACTTCGCCCACTGCATGCAGTCCATCATAGCAAATTAGTGTGGCGAATTTGTTTGAGAGATTAGCCGGAGCTAGCAGCTGCTGAACAACTTATTTCTTATGATCTGTATGGGTAGCTTGAGCATCTTACGTTCTTGGCAGCCATGCTGAAGGCCTCCCTGTGTGGGATATCCGGCTTCGCAGCTTTGATACGCTGTATTTCCTCCCTGCCACATATGCAAGCGTTTGTACACACCATCATGAGGCGTTATTTTGTTAGATATATGCATTTAAAAAAAGAAAAAGAAAGCAAGGTTATATAGATGCAATGGTTGCATATCTCTTTTTTCAATTGATTGGTCGGCCCGCCATCCTTCCTAGGTTTCCTCATTTTCCTTCTGGTTTATCATTTTTTTAGGCGGAACTTCTGGTTTATCTTACTACATTAGTATCTTACTAATACGTAAGGCACTGAGAACATAAACTTTAATTGATAGCTTACGCGCAGAAACTGGACATGCGTCGTATTAACAATAACACTTAATATGCAAATTAACATATTGGACATGTCAAACAATCCGGGTTCTGTCTTACTTTTTGACAATTTTTATTTATGTTCTGTGTCCTTCATATTTCTCATAAATTTCTGTAGTTTCTCTCCTGCAGTCTTCAGCTTAATTGTGCAAGACACTCCCCTTATTTAGTTACTTTTAGTCAAACTAGCACTGGTCCGTGCATTTATATGGCTAGATTTGTTAGATGTTTAAGAATATATTATATATTTTATATGTTATTTAGATTTTTAAGACATCATGAACATTAAAAATAACAATAGAAGCTTGAAGGGAAATACAACTTAATGAACACTATTGAAGTATGAGATTTGGTGGAAGAAGCTGGAAGAAAATCATACAAGCTAACTTATCTATATTTTTATTTTAAATTACAGTTATTTAGTAATTTTACTTTGGAATACGTATCAAAACCAAATGGCTAAATTTTATTTTTTATGTTGAATTTTAGTTATTTTTTGTTATAATTTGTATACGAATCCAATTGCTAATTTTTAATTTTATTATGAATTATATTTATTTAGCTCTTTTACTAAATAATTTGTATGGAATTAAAATTGGTAATTTCATTTTATTTTTATTCTGAATTGAAGTTATTTACGTATTTTACTTTGGAATTTGTATCAAAGTCAAATTCCTGATTTTTATTTTATTTTTATTGCATATTTTAGCTACTTCTACTTGAAATTCATATACAAATACAATTGTTAGCTTTTGTTTAATTTTTATTCTGAATTATATTTATTTGGAGATTTTACTTAAGAATTCATATGAAAATCAAATTCCTGACTTTATTTTATTTTATATTCTGAATTTTGGTTATTTTTATATTGTATTTGACAAGAACTCTTTCTTTTAGTCTAAACAATTATGATCTGGACTCACCATAATTGATAATATAGATCTTTCTCTTTTTTGACTGATTTATGTGAAAAATTTATAACCCTTGAAAGTGAATGTGGTGTTATTTTTCTTAGAATTTGTTCACAAATCCAATTGCTATTTTTTGTTTAATTTTTATTATGAATTATATTTATTCAAGGATTTTACTAAGGAATGTGTATAAAAATCAAATTGCTGATTTTATTTCATTTTTATTCTGAATTACACTTATTTAGGGATTTTATTTTAGCATTCGTATTGAAATCAAATTGCTTATTTTATTTTATTTTTATTCCTAATTTTAGTTATTTTTTGTTGGAATTTGTATAAAAATCCAGTTTTTATTTTTATCCCAATTATATTTATTTAAGTATTTTACTTAAGAATCCACATGAAATAAAATTCCTAATTTTATTTTATTTTTTATTCTGAACTTCAGTTATTTGTAGATTGTATTTAGCATGAACTCTTTCTTTTTAATCTAGACCATTATAATTTAGACCCACTATAATCAATAGTATAAATCTTTTTTTTCACCAATTAACATGAAAAATTTTTAGCTCTTGAGAGCAAACATGGTGGCTTCTTTCTATAGCTTTAGTAATATAATAGATACTCAAATTGGTTGCATTATCGATCAGCTCGCTATGGGACTAAAATTTAAATTTTTTAAATTCACCTAATTAATGGAAGGCCTGTTTTAAACCAATAATAATTGGATACAATATCTCAGTGCTGAAACTAAAATTAAGTAAAAGAATCCAAATAAATCATTTTTAGAGTATAGTTAGAGAAACAAAACTAACCATTTATAGATTTGATTCGGATAATATATAGATATAGGCCATTAAATATTATAGGAATTCATTGCTTTCAACAAGCACAAGCAATTAACTATCTATATTACATTTTTGTACACAGCTAAAATGCACAGCTTATCTCATGTGTCAGTTATATACAACAGAGGAGAGATATGGGTTAATATAAACCCACTGAAGACAAAACAAAGATTAGTGGTCAACACAAACACAAGAGAAAAGTAGATATAACGTTGTATTAACACCTTCCTTATATCCATACATATGTAGACGACCATGGAGCTGAATTATTTTCGAAATCTAGATGCCGAATAACATGAATGGTCTTGCATTATTTGTTTCAAAGAGGAAGAAAAATGCATGAATGCATGCAGTTTGTAGATTGATTAATATATACTATGGTCTAAAATACGTTCCATACCCAGTTGAAATAAGGTCATCAATTGTTTCTTGCTTGTTTCCTAGAAAAGTTCGAACTAATACCGGACTTGAGCTCAGGCTAAACTTGTTTTGAAACTGGCCGGAAGTTGACAAGAAAATTGCTAGGTTTGTTAAAACATGACTAATACACTGCATATGTTAGGAAAGATCAATATGAACAGTTCATAAAAATCTGTGAAATTTAGCTCGGTGCAAATAGTTTTAAAAAAATACTAATTTGCAAGAACAATTTTCTGTGCAGCTAGCGTCTCTCCTTTCAAATAAAAATCGGTAGCACATGCAACATTTCCTGCAAAGTTGAGGAGGAAAAGAGAGGATATATCCCCTAATTAAAAGAAAAAGAATATACTCAGTTTAGTGCCAGTCTAGCTAATTACATGATGCAAGATGGGGGTATATATATGATGTATGCATCAGTATATACATCACAACTGAAGTCATCACAATACTTCATAAAGTATGAATTTTTTTAAAGAAAAAAGACCTGAAGACAAGCAAGATCCATGGACTATGGTTTAGATAGTTTATGTACTCAAGTGTTTATTTGTACTTTGTTGGCCAACAGAAACGACTCTTGATTTATCACACACATATGATAGGCTTCTATTGTACTGATGTGTTCACATTTACAAGTAATGTAAATGCCTTAGCTTGTGATGAGCAAAAAGGGGTATATGTTCTGGGAAAAGATCCCTTTTAATCAAACTTGAACTCTCTTTTTTTTTAGCAAAACAGATAATCAAACTTGAACTTCAAAATATGTGCAGATCTCATGAAATTCATTGTATCAAAAAAAATAGCGAACCCCATCACCAAAAACATCAGATCACTCTATTAGGGACAATGCATTTGAGCAAAATAAAAGTAAAAGGAGAAATATCTTGTAACCTCATGAAGCGATTGTAAGCTGATGGGAGGCGGTGTTTCTTCTCTGGGGCTACAATCAAAGAACAAAAATATTGATCACAAAAAACAGGGGGGAGTTTACTCATGTAATTTGCTCGTCTACTAAAAGAAAGAATACTGAAAGAAAGTAAATAGAAAGAAAGAAAGAAGTCTTGTTACACCAGCAAGCAAGCAAGAAAGGAAAGAGAAAGGAAGGAAGGTATAAAGAAAGAAAGAAAGAGTTGATGTCGTTTCCTGCTACTTACGCTTGACAACAAAGGGTGCTCTGGGGCTGGCCTCACTTGATGTTGGCGAGGCCAGCGGCAGCGGTTGGTTCCTCCTGCAGTCATTGCAGGGTCCCTAACACCATGAAATGGCCACAAAAGGATCAATGTTATATTAGGTACCAGCTAGCGTTTCAAGATCTCACAATGTTAGCCATGTACAATGATGATAAAATCATTTCCTAGTAACTATTTCCAGATCTCCTTGGGTCGTCAAAACTGGTAATGAATGCCTCTCTTTCCAAAAGACATTAGGGGAACCGTGAATGCCACAGCAGAGCTGAGCTGCTGCTATGCTAGCTGCATGCTGCCTTAAAAAAGATCAACTGCCTTTTGCAGCGATGAGGGCATTCCCATGCCACAGATGAGCAAAAGAAATCTTTTGTAGTCCAGCGTTGTTTAATCCTGCCTCGCAAACAGTACTTTTGAGTAGTTCAATAAAGCAGAGAGAGAGAGAGAGAGAGAGAGCAAACAAACAAAGCAAAGAGAGCACACACTGTGAAATTATTTATTCCCCTATGCTCCATTTCTTTCATGAGTGCAACTTCTTTCTATTTATTACACTGTTTGTCATCATTTTTTTCTCCTCATAAGTACCATATTCAGAAAGAGAAACAGCAAGAAGATAAACCGTACTCCAAAAGATGAACCCAACAAACAAATGGAAAGCGGGAGATGTTTAGGTGAGTTCCAACGATCGACCTGAAACGGCCCCATGGGGTGATCAGTTGGGGAGAGTGGCTGCATCATCGGCGGCCGCGGGCTGAGGAAGGAGAGGTTGTTGCAGTGGCCGCATTTCACAGTCACGGTGTCCATCAGCCTCTTGCATGGAACTCCAACCTGCAGCTACCCAAAACACACAAAATCAATCACAGCATGTAATTAAATGAACCTACTAAACTTCCCTTGCATGACGCTGTCCTTAAGTTGTAGCATCGTGGAAGAAATCTAGAGGAAAAGAAAGGGAGGTGCCGAGAAGGAGAGAGGAGGGAAGAATAGAAGGTACTAAATTGGATTTTTTTCCCAATTTAAAATCCAGACTGCATATGCAACAAGAAAGAAGAGAAGAAATGGAAGCTGGGAACCACCAAACCTAACGGAAGTGAAAGATGCAACATGACACGCTATCAGGAGAGCCAGTGAGCTAGCAGAATATTCTACAAAGCGTCAAGAACCAATGAAACGCAACGTAGGAAAGCCTAGCAAGCATGACACATCAATCACGTCTCACGAACAAAAAATCTAGTGGATGTGTTTACTCCTCCAATCACAAAGCAAGAAGCTGGATTTGGTCCTTAATTTGTCCAGTTCGTACTCTTGTGAGAAAGCACACCTTCATATAACTAACGTAAGGATGGAAGCAAGAGAAAAAGCCTTTTGGGAACCAGCAAACGCAGCCAACACTTCTACAAAAGAATTAACCAAAGAATGGAAAGCATGTGTCATGTAGCGATCGTTCTTGCAGTGCGCGATCTTGCGGTGATGTTTCGCTCCCTCGCAAAGCCACTCCGGTCTCTCGAGGAGTTTACCGCTAGCACGGTGTTGCAGTAGGTGCAGCGCACGTAGCACAGGTGCTCGGACGGCGACACCAAATCCATGCCTGGCTGGTGGTTGGGGAGAGATGCTATGGTGTTAAGCTGTAGTAGGAGGAGGAGGTGGAGATATGGTGAGGGCGAAGTGGCAGGAGAGGGGGAGCTAGGTAGAAGAAGACAGTGGAGAGGGTTGGGCTAACTCCAAGAGAAAGAAGATGGGGGTAGGGTTTCTATTCTTGCAATAATGCCTGGGGCCCACACACATGGGTCCGTACGCACGAGACCAACCACAGCGATCGAGCTAGCTGCACACCATAAAGTGTGATTCTTTGAGGCTGTGGTGTTTGAATTAAAAATTTGAATTATGCTTGTTTCTGAGAGAGTATAAAGAGAGGTATTAGTATGCGATTTTTGATCGATATAGATGAAGTCGAGATAGCGTCAACTACAATCGACTTATAAATCTCATCTTAAAAAGACACTTCATTTAAAAGCTAGTTAATATAAAATATTAAGCCATAAGTCTAAGAAATGAGCCTTTTTTTCCAGACAAGCAATATCTATACGCGGCCTAACCTGCACAGTGATCTGTATCTCTCTTCTCTCCCATATGTAAATGTACATCTCAAGGGAAAGGAACAGGCACCCTGCATCTCCTAGCATCTTGGGGCCTATTGGGAATGTATGGTGGTGGGAGTAGTGGCACATCCAACCAATTGCGCCTTTGAGTACGACTGCTCCCTGCGATTGAGAGGTGGTATGTATCTATGTGATTGATGCACCCGTACGTATCGCTCGATCGATCGATGGAACAAATTGTGGTGATCAATTCATTTGACGCCTCGGAGATGTGTTGGCATGAGGGTGTTTTGGTTGAATTGCATGTGAGATATTGATGGTGGATCGCAATTTTTCACTATTAATTGGTTTTTGGACTGACGAGATCGATCGATGTGCGTGGTTGTTGCGACTTGGAAGAGTACCCTAGCTCGCTAGATGCCGGCTGAGGGGGTATGCATGAGACTTGTACGTATGTGATGTATTGACCTCGTATAAATTCATTCATATGATTCTATGTGTGTGATGTGTGATCGCTTGGATGCGAACTTTGATGGTGATCTCTCCAGCTTATATCAGAGGTCTAACATGTTGTTATGCTGTTGTTTTCACCATTAGTGTTTTCAGTTGCGAATAAAACTTCACGTTCTGGTAATGGATTGAGGGTCCAACTAGATTTATGTAAAAAAATAACTAACTTCTTAACTTGGTTTCTCTTGCAAATAAATTAGCAGTGTGGTTTATTATGAATATTGTGTATATATTCATGAGATCCAACGGGCAGTATATATAGAGTATGCAAAGAGGTATTACAAAAGAATATGTCATACACATATAAGGAAAGAAAAGAATTCATACTCTAACACTCCCTTAAACTCATGGTGGATGAGACACACTGAGTTTGGAAAAAAAATACAAATGTTGTACACTAGTCTGTGGTTTCGTAAAGAAATCAACAATTTGTAATTCTGATGGCATAGACTGTAAAGCAAGTACACCCTCCTCTGTGAGCGAGTGTATGAAGCATTCACACCAATGTGCTTGATGAGTTTATACTTCATTGGGTCACGGACAATACTGATAGCACCTGTTGTCAGACAAAAGAGTTGTAGGTCCCATCACAACGCTTCAAAATCTATAAGTAGCCACCTCAACCAAGTAACCTCTACTGTCACTGCTGCCATAGCTCTCAACTCAACATCTACGCTCGAACGGAAAACAACAGTTTGCTTCTTTGTCTTCCAGGCAATCAGGGGGAGCCAAGAAAACATATAGTAAGCAAAAAGAGAAGAACAATCAGAAAGATCACTAGCCTAGGTCGCATCAGAGTTTGCTTGAAGCTGTAGTGAGTTATAGTTAGGAAAAAAAACAAATGATGAGAGATAGTCCCACGCAAGTAGCGAAGAACACAAAGAAGGTGACTGTAGAAAAGATGGGTACGATGAGCCATGAACTGACTCAAGATATGAACAACATGAGCAATATCAAGACAAATACTAACAAGATACACCAAACTCTCAACAAGATGACGATATTGAATAGGATCCTTAAGAAAATCACCATCAGTGGCACAAAGCTGAAGGGATAGCTCCATGGGAGTCTCTACGGTGTGAGTATCAGTCAGAATAGACCGATAAGGAAGATTTTGAACATACTTCTGCTGGGAGAGGTAGTAGCCTTTGGACGTGTAAGAAACCTCAATTCCATGGAAGTACATAAGAAAACCAAGATTAGTCATCAGAAACTGCTCACTGAGATACTTCTTCACGTACGTGATGAACAAGGAATCATCACCAGTAAAGAGCATATCATCCACATACAGAAGAAGCACTGTCTTACCCTGAGATGATAGATGGACAAAAAGAGCAGGATCGTGTGAACTGATAGTGAAACCGACAGCGGTAATCATTGAGGTAAAACGCATAAACCAAGTAGAGGAGTCTGTTTGAGACCATAAAAGCACGACGAAGACAACAGACATGTCCATCTATAACAGAATACCTAGTTAGTGGCTGCATGTAGACCTCCCAATACAAAACACCATTAAGAAAAAGCATTCTTAACATTTAGTTGAGAGATAAACCACCAGCAAAGAGAAACAACCATGACAAGAGTACACACAGAGGTCATATAGGCAACAGGAATAAAAGTCACATTGTAGTCACGAATGTACTCCTACTAAAATCCATGAGCCATAAGATGATCAGCCTTGTAGCGCTCAATAGTACAGTCGGATCAACTCTTAATCTTGTACACCCACTTATACGTGATAGGGCGAGCATGCACAGGTATTGGTACAATATCCTATGTCTTCGTACGTCGAAGAGCATCAAGCTCTTTTGCCATAGTGAGCTGCCACTCAGAATAAGGAGCAACCTCACAATAAGAACTAGGCTTAGTGACAGACAGAGCATGAGTCGTCAAAGCAAAACCAAGACGTTCAAGAGGTCGAAGAGATGTCCAATCACGAAGAGTGTAACGAGGAGCATCATCAGAAGGATCAGATGTTAGTGTCGGCAAAATAACAGGAGAGAAGGCTAATAAAGGACGAGAACGTCTAGAGTAGTGAATCCTAAAGAAACGAGATGGTAGTTGTGCACAAAATTCTTACAATAATTACACTAAACCCTAGTTGGTACAAAAACAGGAGTGGAAATAGACACATGAGGAGGGACTATAGTAAAAGCAAAAGCTATTGGTGTAGTCGAAGAAGGGGTAGCAAGCATAGTCGGAACAAAGTGTGCTACTAACCCGTAGCAAAGCTCTTCAGCATGAAGCGTCGAAAGAGCCTCGGTGATGGTCGATCTTGGTCAGCAGCTCGGTAGTTGAGCCCTAACAGGCTCAAACTCTAGGCGAAGATGGTAGACGAAGTCATAAAGGCGAAGGTAATCATGATGCACCTTCTACACCTTGTGACACTTCTGGAAGAGCAAAGAAGCCAGCTCATCCAGTTGGCGCTAGAGACTGGCCATGGCTTGAAAGAAGTCGTCAATAAAGGAGTTCTCCTGGCAAAGTGTCTCCAACTCACGCTAAAGCGAAAAGAATTGAGCATCGCTACTCTGCTGGTATCAATCTCATGAGCACTCCCAGATCTGATGAGTAGAACACATGCCAACAATGTATGGTTGGATAGAGCCATTGAGACTGACAACTAGGATGGCTCGAATATGGGCCTCATCAGCACACCAGCGCTCGAAAGCACCTATGGTATATTAAAAAGGCTCATTAGCAGCGTCAGCAGTCTTTGTCTCCTTCTTGGCGATCTTATCTTCTACAGGAGTTGTATAAACAGGCTGCTTATGAGGAGGTTGAATCGATGATGGCAGATAAGGTCAAGCATAGGTGACATGTCCCCAGAGGTGGAGACCATCAAACGTGATTCCCATGAGTGAAGACTACAACCTATAGTTGGTTCCATGGAGCTTTGTTCCTGAGGGATCATAGCTGATGGAACAGAAGCCATCAGTAGGCTATGATGGATGACACAACGACCAAGGCAACAACGTCTAACAGGCAGTGCTGGACGGCGCAGCAGTTAGATCAATCTTTTTTTAATATCAAGACTTTTTATATGGAAACCGATATTGTTTCTATATCAGTGTCTATATAAGGCCGACGAGGAAGTGGCCGGTTAACGACAGAGGAGACAACGGCCGGTGGTGATCCGGATGGTCGGGTTTGGGTGTGGCAGGCGATGGCCAGGTATCTCCCTCCTACAGGAGTCTGGACTAGGAATGGCAGCGCAGGAATGAGAACCTACAGTGGCGGCTTAGGGGTGTCACTGGCGGGTGGCGGTGGCTAGGGAAGGGCCTCCCTGCCGAGTGGTGACCTTGGACGGTGACCTGCAGCAATGACTCATGGCATCACCGGTGGGAGGGAAGGACATGAATAAGCGGCGGCAGCTAGGGGGGATGACCTCGGGGACGGTCGAGCTGTGGCCTTGGATGACGGTGGCTTGGTGGTGACCCAAGAAGCGACGAGTGGGACGGCGGCCTAACGACCCAAGCGGTGACCATAGGAGGCGACGGCAGCTCGATTCAGACAACAGTGGCCCATACGTACGAAGTGACAACGACCTCGACGGCAACAGCGGTGGTAGGATGGCAGTGAAAGTAGCTAGGTTAGTGTCCTAGTTCTGATAACATGTTATGAATATCGTATATATATTCATGAGGTCCAATGGGCAATATATATAAAGAGTACAAGGAGATATTATAAGAAAATATGGCATACACATATAAGGAAATACAAAAGATTCCTATTCTAACATGGTTATAAGTAGATTAAAGGAAAAAGGCCCACTGAAAATCGAATAATATCACTGACACTTCTAATCATAGCACCATTGGATTTAATCATGCAAAAAAGAAGAAGAACAAGACATAATAGCAAAAAATCATTCCAAGCTAAAATTGTTTGTGTGGATTCAAGTTGTTGTGAGGTTAAATGATGAGCATTATTCTTGTGTTGAGAAACACAACATAAATCCAGATTCCATCTGGGAAACAAGAAGCTGCATGCCTTATTTTGGTGCTAATAACTATAATTTGCTACTACCATCCATGCTAGCTAGCTTGGTAGTACAATTTAACCTTTGAACTGATAGGCAGGCTGTACGTAGGGCCAGTTTACATACTTCCATGATACGGATAACATGCTTTGTTGATCCATGAGGTTAGGTGGGATTTTCATGAGTTTTGTTGCGCAAGTACGTCTAACGAAAGTTTTCTTGTGGCTTCTCACAGACCTGACTTTCCCGACGTTTTTCAATGAAAGAAAAATATAAGCGATAAAAAAGAAGAGTTCTATGACGTTCTTATCATGATTAAAGACCTGTAGGCACGATGAGATTATTAGGTTTAACTATTCATGACAAAAACAAGACAAGGACGGAAGATTTTCTTTCTAGGTAAGCTGGAAAAAGACGCACGCATGCATGTGGATGTCCCCAAAATAGTTTCTGTGATCACTATTTGCCCGTGCAGTTGCGCCAGCATGCCACAGCTCATTTCTCTACTTCACACGTGGAGACAAAATAGTGCCACGGATCACTACATGATCTATGGATTTTCCGGCCTGATCATTAACCATAGTGAAGCGGTACAATTTAGTTACTTTTGAGCTTGATCATTTCGAGAAGAATCTCCATCATTTGCTAATCGATCATCGAACCTGAAGTATATCATGGGTCAACGTCAACCAAAGCATATAATTGATTTCTTGGATTCAGGCAGCAGCAGCATGCGGCAGCTCTTGCGACTACACAAATTGCATAAGATTGGGATATTTGGTATCATGCATCTGCCGACATATGATATGGAAGCGAAGTTGATTCCTCCGATCCATATGGCATATGATATGGAAAGTAGGTTGTTGTTCGTTCGCTCGATCAAGTCCTTTATGCCGGTTGGGATCCATTGCCTGTTGGCATATGATATGAAGGGGCATGCATGCATGGCCGATGCTTACACACGGAGATCGATCGATGTTGAATGAACAAAACTACTAGCTAGCAATAAGAGAGATCGATCATATATCATGAAGCATAAATGGGCCCATTCCGATTCACATATATGTAGCTAGCTCTCTCATTACATGCATAAATGCTGCACAGCGAGATGTCCACCAGTCCATCGATCGAACTAATCAGTTCCACCAGGGCGGCCAGTTTGATGGATGGGGGAGAGAGAGATTGAGAGAGAGAGAGATCACAGGATTCAGATAGCTAGCATCGACCACATCTGGCGCGCGCACACGGGGGCGGCCAGTGATCTTGACTGGCGCGCGCGCGAGCACACACCGTATACGAACGGCGCGCAGCATTATTACCGAAAGAATCTGATCTGGGATCGATTGGTGTCATTTATGCCACAAAGCTTGAGCCGGATGGCGACACCCAGTGCACGACGACGGCCACCGCGACTGACTGCTCCTCCCCCCTTCCTGCTCAGTACCCTGCGCCGCCCCAGGCGGTGAATGCGCCATCGTGCCTGCGCACCAATTAGCTCCACCCTCCTCGGCCCCACATGTTTGACACTCTCCTCCTCTCTCTCTCTCTCTCTCTCTCTCTCTCTCTCTCACACACACACACACACACAGAGGAGAGATCGAGAGGTAGTGTAGAGCCGACGCATGTTTGGAATCGAGAGGTAGTAAAGGTGAAGTGGTGAGTACGTGGGAGTGAGAACTCTCAGATCGCAAGGAGGCTGGCCGGCTAGCTACATGATTTTTTGTTTTTTTGTTGGCTGTGCGCGCGCGTGAGAGAGATAGCAGAGGTAGAGAGAGCAGTAAGGCAGTAACTGATCGAGAGCTAGGCCAGGATGATAAGCTCATAAAGAGAGCATATAGGTCGCTGTCTGGTGGAGGTTGGCGATGGACTGCGCCCCCGCGTGGCCGTGGTGATGTGACGAATCCTCAGTTTCCTTTCCATGACAAAGCGCCCACCCCTCGCCCCCTCTTACTCCTCCGGTATAAGAAACCAGCCCAGCCACCGATCGATCGAGAATTCGAGATCTCTGCTTTTTACTACTAGTCTACTATTACTACTACTCCATAGCTGTGGCCTCGGCTCTAAGGCTCTAAGCTGCCTGCCTGCGCATGCATGCCTTGCCCTACCGACCGTACCAGCGAGCTGAGTGCACTGATCACTACTCCATCGAACGCTGGCCTTTGAAAAAGGGTTACTGCATGTATGTTCGTTTAGGGTAGGATGGGAGGAAGATTCTAGGATATCTTGTCACTTCACGCACACCTCCTTTGGTTGGGTCTCTAGCTTTATTTGCTTTGCCTAGCTTGCTTGCGTGTTGTGCTGCACGCTGCGTGTGCCATGCCCGGCCAGGGCTCTTTTTTTTTTTTTGCGGGATGTGTAGCCATCTATGTGCCTGCCTGCCCTAGCTAGCTCGATCGATTGCATCGCAGCAGCTGCTGGTACTCGCAATAGCGGCTCCACTGTTGGGCACATATTACTTGTCAGCCGGATGTGTCAATGTATGTAGCCCATTGATTTGGTTGCACATTGATTTGGTTGCATGGATGGATGCCTAGCTAGCTGACAATGGAGCACGACAAAGGAGCTTATCTATCACACGCCCTCCGTTGGTCGCTGATACTTCACGTATCATATCACCACGATTGTTGTTAACCTCTCAAGTTTTGACAGTGACCACAACGCTTCACGGTGTCAGCTGCAAAGCAAATAATATTATTGATCAGTCATTCATGCGTGGCTTAGGTTCTTGGAATATATAAGCAGGTATGGTCCCAGTGGAACAAGATCCTCACTTGTGTTTGCTTTGAAGGCATTAATATATATGTTTCATAGGAACTAGCTAGCTAGCTAGCTTAGAATAGGAACACAGCACCAATGTGCTTTCCTTAATCACCATGCATGGTTGTTGCATCAGGACTGGCGTGGTACATGCATTTGGGAAATGGAACTGTACTCATTTTGTTCAGCATTGCATGTGTAATTCTATGTAAACGAATTGATAAAATTCCTAAAACAAAAGGTGCACCTTGATTGTGGAGGGCTTCTTAAGACAACACAATCGCAATCACTACTAGAAAACAAAGCATCCCTCATGGTTCAAAACCGTCAGGAAAATCAAGAAAACTGTCAGGTTATATATCCCTGACGGGCTCCCGTCAGGCAAAATCCCTCAGGGCTAGCTGGAAAGGAAAATTAAATTTGGCTGACGGAAACCCGTCAGGGATATATAACCTGACGGTTTTACCCGTGAGGGAAATAATTTAACCTGACGGTACAATTCCCGTGAGAAAAATAAATTTTACTCACGGGCGAAATGTTACCTGTGAGGGAAATAAGTTAACCTGATGGTACAATTCCCGTGAGAAAAATAAATTTTACTCACTGGCGAAATGTTTCCCGTCAGGAAAATATATTTCCTTGATTGTTTATTGTACTGTCAAGAAAATATAGGCTGACGGTTTGAACCGAGAGCAAAATTGATTTCCTATAGCAGAAAATTTTGCATTCTAGTTAGAACATATTTTTTCAGCCATAATGAATTAGAATTTACAAGATAAGCATTGATATCTAAATCTTACACATCCGTGCATCATATAATCAAATTAGTCACAACACCATCCTTGCATCAATCAAGAAACATAATTAAACAAATATATAAAAAGTTGGGTTTTCATAAACAATCCATAGATTAATTCATACACAAGCATCCAATTCATAAACTTCACCTCCAGATTGGTTCATCCATCCAAAAGACATCTAAAATCAAGTACCACATACAAAAGTCTATTTCCATTACATTCAAGTTCAGCTAGTCAAAAGAACTATAAGAAATCACTGAAAATCACATAGCAGCAGCAGCCGATTGTAGCAGATTGCAGCAGCAGCAGCCCATTTGCTTCCATCGAGTGGTAAAAATGTGCTTCCAGCAGTGGATTGCACCATTGAAGAAAGACATAACACATAAGGAACATTGTAGTAAAAACATAACTACAACAAGTTAAATTACCATACTCCGAATTGTAGTGTGCTCTTGGTGGAGATGCTAAATACAGGTGAATACTTTGCCATGAAAGATATGAATAAAAACATCATGCTTAACCGCAATATATGGTAGCAGATTATATGTGGTAGCAGATTATATCAATATATATGGTAGCAGATTATATCAAAATAACGGCAAATCCTTGATATGTTGGAGACAAGTTACAGAGTTAATTACAAACTTACATGCTGAGATAAATAGATATGGAGACATATCTGACAGTACTAGGGCAAGAGATCAAAGAGTAAAGAAGAGCTAGGGAAGGGGAGTTAGTAAATCAAAAAGGTTGTGAAGTGATCATCATCAGAATGAACAAGAAGACCTAGCCATAGGATTTGACCACTGACTGCACCTTACATATCTTCCCCTTGCCTCCCCACCTATCTTTAATACCTCACTTTACCGCAACTCCATACATGTATGTATATATACATGGCATATTTATAACACAAAGAGAGGCTATCCATATGCATGCATACTTGCATAGCATACATACATATCTTAGAGACCCAACTACTATACCTTCCAAGGATATAAGTCACAAACATTTATTTGTAGTATATTTTTAAACTTTGAACTAACAAATGGGCTATTTGTTGTTGGGAACAAGCTTGGTTCGTGTCATTGAACTATTTTGACATTACAATCGGAAATTATGCCTCCAACATGTCAAATATTATGCTATTGTTCTTGTATCAATGCCGACAAGTGGTAAATGATGAAATATCTCCACTATAAAGTTGTCATATATATATATATATATATATATATATATATATATATATATATATATATATATAACACTCCATCATTTCTTAAGGGACAAATATTTCGCCCACTTCAAGTTGTCTATGCTAGGGGTGCAATCGGATCGGATTCGAATGGATATTGCTTAAACCGTATCCTAACCCATATTTTTTCCCCGGATTTGAAATCGGTTACGGATCGGAAGCGGATAATATAAGCGGATATCACGGATGTACAAAAAGGAACATTTTCAATAGCGATTCAAACAGAGCAAGGTCACCAAGCGATGCAAGATAAAAGAAAAAGCAAGATGTAACAGCGTGTTACGTTCTACTATTGAAGTTGAATTACGAGCTATGCCAGAGGGTCCAGATTGTGCTTGTTTTTCATCAGCATTGCTGCCTCATTACAATATCTACTATGATGTTGCTGGTGATTTGTTTAGTGTAATCATACAGACCATGTAGAGGATGGATCAACACACCATCAAGGAGAAGCTGGAGAGAAGTGAGGCATGTATACCTCATGTAAGATTGTCTTCCTGATATTCTAGGGGATTAAATCATAAGAATTGCTAGCACATACAAAAGGAGTCTAGTTAGCCAATGTTTTAATGAATTGCCCAAATGTTCTTTGTTTCCAAGACCTTAGTTCAAAAATCAATCCCGAATAGTCAAACAAGAAAGTGCTCATTTTCTTTTTCCTTCGAGACCACGGAGATTTGATTCCACCTCTGGAAAAAGATAAAATGCCAAACATATAAAATGTGGTAACAATAAATCACAGTTGGGTGATGACTTACTGCTCGCATTATTACAAACAGCAAAACTACAATTAAGCATAACTTTCCTTCTACACCAACTATTATTACAGCTTAAAATGTACTATTTTATGGGTTGCCGCGAACATTAACCTACATACATCTTGTAATCTAACCTCTCCACAAAACACAAACAAAAGCTCAAGGCGCCCAATTCATGACATCAAGAAACAACTAATCCATATCATGAAACGAACTAATCCATGACACGGCTTGATTTTGAGCTCCACCGCTGCCACTAAACGAGATCAAAATACCTAAATTTCATACCCAAAATATTTAAAGATGAGTCATTTCTACACTAAGTTGATCAAACAACCGATTGACATTTCGCAAGAATGGAGCAGAAGACGTTATTACAACCATGCAATTCAGAGTGCAGTGCGATGAGAATATGAGGCATCGGAGAATACAATACAAGACATACCAACAAGAAAATACTAATGGCCATCAAGAAGAAAGCCGATCCATAAAGATGACCTGATGCCTTGCCACTGCAACTATATGCCGTCTCATCTGCGGCAAAATACAAACCCAAATCAAAAATTCACTGCAACATTGAAAAGATAAATGCGGGGCGGATTTGGGGCGGGACGGTGAGCCGAGCTGGGCCATCGTGGGGAGGGCGGATTTGGGGCGCGCCCGAGTCGGGTGTCGGGTGGCGGGCAGACTGGGAGCCGGGCGGCGGGCGGGCTGGGCCGTCGGGGCGCACTGGGAGGCGGGCGACCAGGCGCGGGCGAGGGATGGGGCGGATCGGAGGAGGTGGGCGAGGGGATGGGGTGGAGGAGGTGGGCGAGTGGATGGGGCCGGCGGATCGGAGGAGGTGGGCGTGGGGATGGGGCGGAGGAGGCGGGCCAGGGGATGGGGCCGACAGATCGGAGGAGGCGGGCGAGCGGATGGGGCGAAGAAGGCGGGCGAGGGGGTGTGGCCGGCGTATCGTAGGAGGCGGGCGAGCGGATGGGGCGGAGGAGGCGCGCGGGGGGATGCGGCCGGCGGATCGGAGGAGGCGGCGAGCGGATGGGGCGGAGGAGGCGCGGGGGATGCGCCGCGGATCGGAGGAGGCGCGAGCGATGGGGCGGAGGAGGCGCGGGCGAGGGATGGGGCGCAGCGAAAAAATTGGGGAAAAGTAGCAACTAGGGTTTTCAGTCGGCGCGCTGGACGAATTGTTTAGGCACGGGCGGGCTGAATAATTAACCTCACGGGCTTTCTTCAATTATCCTCACAGTTCACTTAATACCGTCACAAAAATAGTGTATTTTTTTTTGCGGCTTAATGAGCCCGACAGGAAAATGTATTTTTGTGACGGTGATATGTGGGCCCGTCACAAAAAATTGTTATCCCTCACGTCATATGCGGGCCCGTCAGGAAAATTAAAGTCCGTGAGGGATGATCCATTTTCTAGTAGTGAATGTATAATTAATCTTTTAACTAAGCAGTTTTTTCAACAGTAAAGGAAATATTTTGTAGGGGTTTTGGAAGAATGAAAAATACTCCATCCAATCTAAAAGGAATGTTGCTTTTGCATCTGTGCCGGTAGAACCTCCTGAACTCAAAACTTTTCGAACTTTTAACCCTTCATATATTTGTGAGTATTAATTGAGATACTATCATCAGTATCCAGATTATTCTTGATAGGCTGACAATATTACTGACAAGCGTGCGCCTGACGTTACAAAAGCGACATAGGCATACTAATTGTCAAAAATACTTTATAATTTTTACTAATATAGATTAACAAATATTACGAGTCAAAGTTACATATGGGAGATCGCATGCGCATCAGCCGAAAAAGAAATTCCTTTCTTGAAATGGGTGTCTGTGTGCGCGCACACTTGTTATTTTTACTCTAAAGAATAGTGAAATGAGGCACCATAGTGTCCAGGCACCATGATGTCAAATGCATCAATTCTATCTAAATTCAGGTATATTTTTTTTAAAAATATCAGTTTTATGGTATGTACTCATCTATAACAATTCAAATGAAGCATATAAGTTTGAAAAAATATACTCAAAGTGAAAGTTTTAAATGAAGTTAGATCACATACTTTGCTGATTTATATATGTAATCAGCATATACCTACAATCAAACTATCATAAAAAAGCAACTACAATTCGAAATTTAGTTCAAATTTGTTTAGACTAGTTAGTAAACTAGTTAAACTTGACATCCAAAAAATTTTAAATTTTTTTTGCACATGATACATACCTATTTTAGACTATGATGCGCGCACGCACACACACTAACCAGCGCGCAGGTGTAAAATATGCGGAGAAGTTACTGACGCATCTCTAATTGACCCAACCAACCAACCGCTCCACCATCCCACCCCATACTCAGTTACTAGTATTTGTTAATTATGATAAAATTACTATCGAATATACATCAAATTATCATCTACAATGCCTGCAGTTACGTTTGGTTAGCATGAAGTTATTATCCATATAGAATGAAGTTACCATCCTCATGGTGAAGCCCCACTAACCCACCCTATTCCAGAAAGTTACTTTCGATTACGCATGAAGTTATCATCCTATGGTGAAATTACTATCATATGCAATCAAGTTATTATCTATTGTGAATGAAGTTACTATCGGTAGCGAGTGAAGTTGCTGCCGAACGCTCACAGTACACAGCAGGTAATAACTTTCCTCACAACAGATAGTAACTTCACTCACAATAGGCAGTAACTTTCCTCACAAACGAATCTACTAACTTAATTATCACATGCATGCAGCAGTACAATTAACGTGGGGACTTTTTTTTATCTTGATTACAAGCTAAAAATACAATAACTCTTCTATGGAAAGTCCGATCTGCGATCCGTTTGTGTCATTGTGTTTAAAATTATGGGCTTAATAAAACAAGATACATGTTAAATATGTTTCCACTCCGAGTACATCTTGGTGATTTGTATGTGGTCATAGCTACAGTCGATACCATGATCAAAGCCACAATTGAAGCAGTGATCGAAGACGTGATGCAATGGTCGAAGCCACAGTCGAAGCAGTGATTGAAGCAGTGATCGAAGCCTTGGTGTGTGTCTACTATACACACACACTAACCAGCGCGCATGTTTAAAATACCCAAAAAAGTTACTGACATTTCTAAATGAAGTTACCATCGGTTCTGAATGAAGTTATTACCAACTCTTGACAGTGCCAGAAAGTTATCATCGATTCTGCATGAAGTTACTATCATTACTGAGTGAAATTACCACCGAACGCAAACAATACAGCCAGTGATAATTTTCTTCACAGTCGATGATAACTTTTTGTACAACCGGTGCTAGCTTGATGGGGCACAAAACTGCGAGTAGAATACATGCGAGTGCAAAATAGTGCTACCATGTGTGTGTATGACACTGAAATGGATGCCATGGTGTCAGGGCACCATAATTTTGAATGCGCATATTCAACCCAAATACGGGTATATTTAAAAAACGGTTTTAGGGTATATGCCGATCTACAGCAATTTAAATAAAATGCATACCTTTGAATAAATATACTCGAATTCAAAGATTTTGAACAAATTTAGATCACTTGCTTTACTAATTTTTTTTTATCTAAAATCAGTACATATCTACAATCAAACTATCAACAAAAAAAGGCAATTGCGGTTTGAATTTCCGTTCAAACTTGTTTGAACTAGTTAAACTCGACATTCAAAACTTTTCTTGCATGATACATAGGGAAATATATATTTTAGATCATGGTGCCCAAACACCATGGTGTCCCAGTTAATATTATATATAAGTATAATTAACTGGGACACAATGGTGTCTAGGCACCATGATCTAAAATATATATTTCCCTATGTATCGTTTGCGAAAAAATTTGAAATTTTTTGGATGTCGAGTTTAACTAGTTTACTAACTAGTTCAAATAAGTTTGAACTGAAATTTGAATTGTAGTTGCTTTTTTTATGATAGTTTAATTGTAGGTATATGCTGATAATATATATAAATCAACAAAGCAACACACACACAGATATATATATATATATATATATATATATATATATATATATATATATATATATATATATATATATATATATATATTCTCAATCCTGGGGTTTGTAAAAAAATGGTACGACCCCTTACACATCAAAACATTTGAATCATTGCTAGCTAGCTAGGTTGTCTTGTAAAAGCGTTTTGGACGTTTATGCTGATATACACTATAGCTAATTAAAGATGGTGTTTGCAAAATTTCCATGGGGTCATGTCTTTATAGGACCTCATTTGCCTCTATCGCTGCTCCAAAATGTTTGTGGAGCCAAAGTGAACATGAAACTTTATATTACATCTGTACATAGATATGCAATATTTTCGTTGAAAATAACAGGTAGGCCCTTTTTTTGGACCGAATGACTATGAATAAAGTGTGAAGCCCCACTTCATTGAAACGATGATCATACAACTAATCTTCACCGGGTATGAATTAATTTCGTAATATATATGTTTCCACTGATCTGGGTGTGAAAGTAAGATCTCTAACAGCGAGTACGTACGTACTCTCCTCTATGATATGTAGTCCTTGAAACTCCTGTTCGCAGGAGTCCAGACACACACACACACATGCCGGCACACACACACCATGATGGTGCAATGAGCCACGCTGGTACGAACGAGCGGGCGGGCCCGAGCTCTCTGCGCCAGTTTGTACAGAACTGAAACCCTCCTAGCTCCCCTTAATTTCGGTTCTCGTCTAATATATATTCACCCTGGCAATTAAGCTGCACATCATATCTCCATTAAGGCGATCCATATAATTACCCAGCTCTGAAACAGCACATTATTAATCCATGCCGGTAATTAATTAAACTAACACGGAACCCACAACAACAACATGCAACAACAAAAGGCAGTACGTAGCACTACTAGCATATATACGTGTAGACGCATGCCCACATGCACGCGCGCGCGCGCACACACACACATTAATAGATCAGATCTGCCTCCAGTGCCCTCAGAAGTTACCGCTACCTGCTGGATTTAGGTAAGCTAGACGCTCGCCTCGATCTGTACCAGGCTGCTAGCTAGCTAATGCTACGCATGTGGCGTCTAGGCCGTTTGCTTAAAAAAGCAAAGGGAGGGGAGGCCGGCCAGAGGCATGCAGTAGACACAGTAGGC
Organism: Dendrocalamus sinicus; assembly: GCA_036346575.1. Lineage (NCBI taxonomy): Eukaryota > Viridiplantae > Streptophyta > Magnoliopsida > Poales > Poaceae > Dendrocalamus > Dendrocalamus sinicus. Next base: position 28,134,322 of record CM070658.1, read on the forward strand.
GGTAGAGAGGTACGTAGCTAGACACGTATGCGTAGACGGGTAGGGGATAGGAGGTGGCCTTTAACGGATTTGGCACAATCATTAGAAACGAGGGAGCACTCACTCCGTGCTATTCTGGGGAAAAGGCTAGCTACCTCAGGGCCGCCTGGTCAGCCAGCCGGTCAGTCTAGATAGCTACTCTCGCCACGGGCGCGCACCGGCCGGTGGATGGACGGACGGACGCGTCCAGCTCGCGTCGCCTTTCGCGGATCCCGAGCGCGCGCGCGGCCGGCCGTGCCATGCATGCACTGCTGCGCGCGCACCACACCATGGCATTCGCCACCCGGGCGGGCGCGCGCGGCGTGGGGAGTCGGGCCGGGTGGGTGCGCGCGTTGGTACGTTTGACCGGGGTCGGTTCAAACCAAACGCCTGCTCGATCGGATGGTGGCACGTACGTACGTGGTGGTGGATTAATTGGTGCCTAGCTAGCTAGCATGGTGTGTATCAGTTAACCACGAGGTCAATTTCAGTGGGAGTTTTATCTGCATTTAATAGGTTGCTACATAGGCATTTTTGATGATATGGTAACATTTTTAAGAAGAGAGAGAAGAAGTGAGTTTCATCTAGATGAAACTCTCTTGGTACGATTACCAACTCTATATGAGTCATAAAATTAAATGTCTATGAAAAAATAGAATGAAACTATGCATTGAGAATTGATGTTTTATCCATATTTTATTTCATTTTATATGATATGGTAATCTTCGAAATAACGATATAAAACTTTCCACTGAGAATGACCTAAGTGATGTACCTTTGTTTCTGTCAAGTCGAGAGAAAAATGGACGCGTACCGCTGATATTTCACTTCTGCAACTCAATTTGCACGTGCACGGGCCGGGGCTAACTTCTAGTTGAATAAAAAGATGGGTACTTCATCGTGTGCTTAGCTAGCATGACGCGTGGTGGGGTGCCTTACTGCCTTTTAAGTTTAATGGGCACCTTAAAAAAAAGGTTTAATTAAGGAAGACTAGTACGTAAATACGTACGTAGTACATGGCCACAAGCCCACAACAAGTACTGGGGATCTGTTCGTAGCTTATGAACGCTGACCATGTCCTGCCACTTCCCCTGATCAAACTAATTAAAGAGCAGTTTTCCTACCCTTGAGGAGGTACCAAGAGATACAAGGTACCAAGAGGTACCAAATTAGATCCAGCCGTTCAATCAGTGTGATCAACAGTTCAAAATTTGGTAGCTTTTGGTACCTTGTACCTCTTGGTACCTCGCGTCCGGTACCACTAGGTACTGCCAAAACTCAGCCGTCCGATCAGTGTGATCAACGGCTCAAATTTGGTACCTCTTCCCCCTCAAGGATGGTAAAATTTTCCCTAATTAAAATACGGATCACGTAATCTTATCTTGTTTTATATATCGATCATATCGTATCTAAATCTTTTTTCCCTTAACACATGCATGCCTACATAATTAATTTAGAAAAAGATAAGATTAATTAGAGGCACCAAGTTAACTGGACAAGCAGAAATAAAATGTACGTATTTAATGCACTTTATATACATTTTTACTACTATTCACCATTAGTCCTACAAAGTGGGAGCGGAAAAATCCTGAAAAAAGTTGAGAAACTTTGTGGCTAAAACCTAAATATTTTTTTATACCATAGTAATCTCATAAAAACAAAGGGTTTTGCTTCCGTTTTTCACCTTGTCAAAAGACTCGTATATCATTAGCCGAAAGAGAAAAAAAGGTGAAAACCATCTCGCTCGGTGATAGAGTTGTAGATGTATAACTCCACTTAATATGATTAGTTCCTTGTGCCTACCTTTATGCATATATAAGTGCACCTTAATAAAAACTTTGTGAGGTCATAGATATAATCCCATCTCTGTATTTCTAGACATGTGCTTAAGGGGGCATTCGTGTGTGCATATAAAAAAACAAAGAAAAAGGTGACATATACGACCAAATACAACCTTTGATATTTCTTAGAAAGTATTTCGTATAATACGACATATGTAGCATAAAAGAACGTGATCTGCGCATACTCCTTATATATGTGTGTGTTTTCTATTAAATGGAGTATATGAAAAAATAATCATATAAGACCCAGTTCTATATATGCATATTAGCTTAACTAATCATCCTAAGATCGAACATGACACGTGATAAAACCCAATTAATCTTGGAGTTAATGTGTGGGTTAAATGGAAAAGTAAACGGAACGAAAGTTAATGCAACGTGTCATATTCTGAGAAGGATTCACCAAACATGTATAGGAACCGGGTCTTACATAGGATTATTTCTTACTGTATATGTCAGTCTAACACGCTAATAGAATTAACGCTACTATATATTAACAAGCAATTCATGAAAGGAGGTACTCCATCTTAAAAATTGGGTGCCTAGCAAGGAAAAAAAACACCAAAACGACAATCAGACAACTATTTAGGAGTACAAACTAGTAAAAAAAACACTTTGCCAGGAACAACGTACTTTGGACCCTCTCATCTGAAGGGAGTAATTCATCTACTGTGTATGAAGGCTGCAGTTTACCTCGTGTTGCATGCGCCGATCGAGGACAGTTAGTCATGATGATGTGCATGCATTAATTGACAAGTGATCATCATGCGCCACATCTTGGGTTGTCGACATTGATTCCTACTTCTGTTTTCTATAAAAACCAATACGAGCGTTAATTATCATTATTTATCGGTTACTATTTTTTACTTTCATATATCGTAATATATTCGTACTTTATTATATTACAATTTCATAAGTTGCATGACGGTCCGAATGTTATAGTTCTTTTTGTTGTGCCATCTTTCTTACACAATGTACCACTATTCATCGACTGTTTCTATCAGCTATCACTATTCATCGGTCACAGCCAAAATCATCAGCAAAAGTCAACATCAGCAGACCTATATATACTCCTACTTGCTGGAAGCCAGGACAGCGCAATAAGCAGGCAGGTCAAGGATGATTTTCCCTGCTAATTGATCTGTGGGCACGTACGGTACATACACATGACTAGGTTTTGCGTTATTTCGACGGCATCGGCAGCGTTGCCGCCTGCCGGCCGGCCGGCCCGTCTGGGCCTAGGCAAAGTGTGTATATTTCCCCGCCTTGTTCTGGTGCGCGGCTCGAAGCTCAGACGTACCGACAGAGCGCGCGCGGCCGCGTGGCTCGATCCGTCGTATCGACCGACCGAGTAGATCTATAGGCAGGCGATCACCGAAGCCAGCCTCCGACACGTCCTGCCATTCGCCTGCCGGCCCATCGCTGATCTCGCCTGTATGCCGCCCTGGCCCTGCGCCCCTACGTACGTGTACGTGCTCCATCGACATCAATATCCCCCACATAAATATTTCCAACCGGCGATAAACGAAACCGGTCGATCTGCCTAAGATTTTGCAGGTCCGCTCCGGCCTGGACGTACTGCCTGCTTAATTTTGTACGTTCTCATATCATATACTACCGTCTCTCTTCCTTATTTCTTTTGCAGCCAAAAAAAAAAACACACTGTATGTGAAAGTGTCTAGATATTATCTAGATGTTTTCTTTCTAACTATCATATAAATTTATGATCCTTGAATTAGAGATCAAAGGGCCCTTTACTTTTGAAGGGAGGAGATTTTTTTCAATGGAGGAAGGTAGAATTCAAGAAGGAATGAGGAGAATTTATGGCCATTGGATGTCTAATCAAACAGTCTTAAATCTGAATGTCTGTCCAGTTAAATGGATTACACATTTATCCTCGTCAAAGACACGTTGCCACTAGCTACAACCATGCATGAATTTGCACCTTCTGGCAATGTGGGTATGAATCTAGTAGCAGTAGGAACGACCGAACGAGTATATGTGATACCAACCGGCCGGTCAGGCACCGATGGATCTAGTATTCTAGTAGTTGCTAGTTGGCGGGATCCACAGTTGTTGATGATTAAAAAGCAAAGCATTCAACCAAAACTGCTTCTCCTTTATCCAGCTAGATCACATGATTATTGGGGTTTGGCTAAGCTTTAGTTCAACGACGGCTGGAAGTACTTTTACTACCTTGCTCCAAACTGACCACAGAGAGAAAGAAGGAGGCCGGCCATCCTCGGTACTAAGTGATTAATGGTATGCAAGCAGTCCTAACTCTTCTCCGATCCCAGTGTTAACGTCTCAATTCTCATATGCTTACAATGGTTGGATAGGACATGGATGGATAAGGTTTAAAATAACAACTTTAGGAGCAGGGTGTGAATCCTCATAAATGATTTATATGCTAATTGTTAAGGGCACTTTGTTCACAAAATAACTGTCATTTCTAGCCCTGCCTCAAGTTGCTTCAGCAGATATGATCTATCCATTAGCACCGAGAGAAGGGTTAGCATTGGATACTTCCCATACATTATATATCAGCATAAATAAAGTACTACTAATAAGATTCTGTCTTCATCCTTTCTTTTCTTTTCTTTTTCTGCGAGGGTTGTCTTCATCCTTCAACTCCGCACTGTAGTAACAAGTTCCCCTCTTCATCCCTTTGTCTTGGCCTTCCACGTGACAGCAAGGACAATAATATGACGGCCCGGTTTGGTTCCTCATTAAAGTGTGAGATACCAAATAGGGACCTACCTGTCTAATGAATCATTAGCTAGCGTTCGCTTGTCATGGCATATTTCTTCTTGTTGTCTTCTGAGAACTTATGCCCCTCATCGATGGCGGTTAATTTCTACTCCACATGTTTATGAAAAAAAACAATCATTAGCCACATAAAACCATGCCTTAATTATTGTAGTATATATGTGCAACATATCTCTATCTCTTCTGCTAAATGCAAAATATGGACACCTGGCAACTTGCATGATCGGGATGTATCCTCTATTTACGGGAAGTATTAAAAAATAACACTGTTTATGTAAAAAAAACTCACCTTACGTCTTGATTATTTTGTGTAGACCGATACCAGCAATCAGAGAAGAGTAAATGATTGTTAAAAATTTTTCTCAATGATATTCAAAATCTTCACTCAGGTGACTATAAAAGTCACCAAATTCATATTGCACCAACTATGTTTTACAAAACAAGACTAAGGACTTAAAGTAACAAAATCAGTAACGTACCTTCAGCATAAGACCGGTCAACCCGCTATGGATGGGTCGGTCTGATCGCCACGGCTGATCTGATCGTAGGGACAACGGTGGTCTGACTACTGGAGCCAGTCTGACCATAGGTCTAGGGCCGGTATGACCTATTCCCTATTCCCGTACTTGAAAGTCTCTCGGGACAGAACACAAATCTTAAGAAATTGCTCAAGTCTCATCCAAACACTTTCAAACTTTGCATGAGAGTTGTTCAAGGTGTTAGAAACCTAAACCAACCAAGAATCACAAGGTATTTGAGCTCAAGTTCACTAAATTGAAGAGAATCAAATCTAGATCACAAGAACACCAAAAATTCAAAAATTCAAATTACTTCTTTCTCGTGAAGATTTAAGGCATTGCATCTTCTAGATCTATTCTCATATGTCCTAACAAGATAATTTAAGCAAGAGAATAGGCTAAAACTCCTACGAACACGAAATCACAAATCTAACTCAAAAACAAACCAAGCAAGAATACAAACAAGAATAATATTAAAACAGAGTGTTAATCTATTTCCAATAGAAGATGAAGTTTATGAACTCATACATAATTATAAGGTGCAACCAAAGCACCACTCTTTTATCTCTCAAGTTTTCTTTCTCACAACCATGGAAGGAGACAAGGTGGCAGAATAAAAACCTAAACCCTAGAATCCTTATATTTAACACCTCCTCTCCTCCTCTTTAATAACCAGCCACAAACCCTAATAGGTCCAACCCATTAAGACACCTGGGGAAACCCCGAACCCGTTAACCCTACTAACACTGGTTTTACACACTCATGCATGCTTCTTAAAGCATCTACAAGACTCAACATGCTAAACCATTAGAGACTGATCTACTTGGCAATTCTAGCTCTCCTTGACCTAAACCATTTCTCCCTTGTGCCTCCCCATGCCATGCTTTTGATCAGGGCACCAACCTGGTATTTGACCAACTACCAAAATACCCCAGACAGAGCTTTTGGACACTTTCTCTTCACTGTCACATCAGAAACTCTTTGGGCACCCTAGACATGTCTGAGGTATTCCCTATACATGTCTGCCCTTAAAGCAGGTCTGACCGCCGTACCACGGCTGATTTGACTGCTCATCACTAGCCTGACTGTTCTTCCCATGGCGGTCAGACTGCTAACCACTAGCCGGTCAGATTGACATCCCTACGGCGTTTAGACCGCCAGGCACAAAATCATATCAAACAGGTCAAGGCCAGTCTGACTATCATCTCAGGTCCGATCAGATTGTCAGAAACTTGACAGCAACTCTAAAGTTTGAATTTTCTTTAATTTTATAAAATTTAAATTTAACTTAAACCGAAATATCAATTATTCATAATAAACATATTCAAGACAATCACGTGCTCTTTCATTTTTGTGTCGATCACGTCGTCAAAACTCATGACTTGCGATTTCACCATTTGCAGGCAGTCACAGGCTCAAATCTGTTCAGCTAGCAGACAGTGCAGCCGCCTCAAGTCACCACCGGTGAGCCAAAAATTCCTGCCAGATTAGTTAGCCAAAAATATCAGTGCTTTTGAAAATCTACCGCAGTGCGAAACGGAGCATAACTCCTAGAACATTGGTTTGTATAATTCATCTTAGAGATGCACATTGTAATAAGTTTATTTTTAATCAATTAGTTACTACTTTACTTCAATATGTTAAGTATGCCATTTAATTTTACATCATAATGTTTATGGCATGTTTTAATGGTTAGGAACTCGATCGAGTTTTGGTGTGACCTATGTTAAATGTCCGCGACTGCCTGCAAGTTAAAATCCCATCAGGTTTGGACGAAATAGCCACGTGCACACATGATGCTCATTGATTTAACACGTACTCGTGTGATCGATAAATGATCCAGCAAGCATCAGCAGGTAGCCATGCACTTAATTATAATGAATAGTCCATGAGATAATGGCGAATGATGCATGGGTTTAGTACTCCAGTGTGCGCGGCGCGCACGCTAAACAAATCATCAGTTACCTTATCATAAACTAAAATCGAGAAATGGAAAAGGAAACTCGTCGGCTCTCGCAAGCTTAATTAATTGAGCTTAGGGTCTGTTTTTTTCAGCTGCAGCTTATGATTTTTGGTTAAAATTTTTGAATTTTAGCTGTTTGTGACAGAGATTACGGAGAGGGAGATACTCGCTTGCGATTTTTGTTGATACAGATGTTAGGTTTTTAACATGTACTATAATTAACTTGTAAATCATGTCTTAAAAAAATATTTTATTTAAAAGTTATGTACTATAGTAAAAATTAAAAACCGTTAATTACAAAGAAAAAGAATAAGTTCTTAGTAAGATGAAGATCCCAGTGGAGACGACGGCGCACGGCGTCATATATATATATAGAGGACGCTTGGTGCGCGAAAAATTGCATGGTCCCTGTGACAAACCTGAGGTGTTGATATCCTTTTTTTTGTTATTGACTTGACAGCATTTGTACTAGAGAGATGCAGTTGTGCTACTCTAGGGGAGTACTAGATCACACACAAAATAGCCAATGGTGCGCGAGAAATTGCATGGTCCCTGCGACAAACCTGAGGTGTTGGTATCCTTCTTTGTTATCGATTTGACAGCATTTGTACGACAGAGATGTGCTACTCGAGGGGAGCACTAGAGCTAGATCACACACAAAATAGCCAACGCAACCACCTGAATGGGATAAGATGCCCAGCCCCACGATTTGAAGCACAGCCCTCTCTCTCTCTCTCCTGTCGATATTTTTGTCTCTGTTGTAGTCCTAGAAAATGGTTTTGATTTTTTGCATTCTTAGTACAAAATATGTTTGAAATTATGTAGGAATTAGGAAGTAAAAGTATATATATGGATGATAAAATGCAGAGGAAAATTTGTTCATGTCTCCAACCATATACTAGCTAGGTTTTTTCATGTCCAAATAAAGATTGAAATATTTCAAATGTATTTCATGGTATTATTGTTCGTCATGTCAGTGTCTTATCACCAACAAGGGGTAGTCAAATTTGTTTTATGACTTTAACAAATACACTGGGAGATCAATTTCCGGGTACATTATTGGTATGCATGCCCTAGCCAATCACTGTCTTTCAGTAGTGCTCCTGTATTGTCTAAAAAATAAAACTACACAAATCCAGAGAGAGAGAGAGAGAGAGAGAGAGAGAGAGAGGACTAGCAAGTTCTGTTAAGTAGTATTTGCTTGTGCACAAAACTGTCTGCATGGGCTCACACAAATAGTGAAGTAATGATTGTACGAACACAAGTAAAAAAACATTGGATCCTCCGTCCCCGCAAAAGGAAAGTGTAAAACATTGGTATGTTCTGTAAAACGTTTCAATTTTTCAGATAGCTATGGTTTCGATTTCTTACGTGCTCAAAACTGATAGGCCGGGCAAAAGGTATTCCGATGAGATCGACTGTAGACGACTAGCATTAGGAGGACCAGATTTATGATAAGCTTGCCACTAGCCAGCATGGGATGTCGACCAAAAGATTGAACTAGCTAGTTCTGACTGCTGGTTCTGGCTTCACCTTTACACCTGAACATTGTTACATTAATGTTACCTTCCTTACTCTAAGCTAATTTCCTTTAGTTTTAACTAGGAAATTAGCACCGCGAGTTTTATTTTTAAACAAATGCAATAGTACTCCATCAACTTATGAACATAATTAAGTTCTATTGAAATGCGTAGAACTAGATCTTTTTGAACCTTGATAGCAAATTTTGTTGAAGTTTTTAAACTTGTCATATGAAAATAATATTAGTAGTTTTATTAATAGGTTGGACACTGAAAAGGTCAACAGAGATTAGTAGACTGGTGCTGTGAAAATTAAAGGAGGGATTTGCTGCATATGGGTCTTAAATTTATTTAATCATGACCGGTATATAGGATCATTATTCCACTCTATTAACCCATGAATTATTAAGGTTTGCTCCTTTAAGAAAAGAGAAAATACATACATACATGCATGTATGTATGTACGTACGTATATGACACTAAAATGAGACACCATGGTGTCTGGGCACCAGACTTCTCTGCATTTGGATTGCTTTTAGATGCATGCAAGTGCAATTATATATAATATATTAGGATGGAAAGTCTCAGTCATGGATGAAAGGTCTTAATCATAGGTGGAAGGTTTCAATCATGAAGTCTAGGCATCATGGTGTCCCTGTTATTTATTTTATATATATATATATATATATATATATATATATATATATATATATATATATATATATATATATATATATATATATATATATATAAAATAAATAATGTAAGTACTTAGATGTCTGGGCACCATATATATATATATATATATATATATATATATATATATATATATATATATATATATATATATATATATATATATATATATATATATATATATATATATATATATATAGACGCTGAATGGGACACCTAGGTGCCCACACCTAGGCTCCCATTGTTAGATTGCTTTTAGATACGTGCAGAGCAATGGTATGTATGGTATGTAATATATTAGGCATGCTAAATCAATCATGGAAGGAAAGTCTTAATCATGGATGGAAAGTCTCAATCACACTAGCACGCATCTAAAAGCAATCCAAAGGTAAGGAGACTAGGTGTCCAGACACCTAGGTGCCCCTGTTATTTATACTATATATATATATATATATATATGTTAGTGAGTGAGTGAGAGTCGGATAGGGGAAAATTAAAGGAAAAGGAGAGGAAATTAAAGAAAAGCCCAGATCGATGCCGTGTGCAAGCCCGACCGTCGCATGCATGAATACCTACACCACTACATGCATGCATGATGCAGCTACTCGAAAGTACAGGTCCCCAGCCCTCCAAATTTACTTTTTAACTAGTTCATTTTTTCTACTACATCACCTGCTATGTTTAAGCTAGCTGATGGATACGAGCTGAGCAGGTGTGCGTTTAAGCTAGCGGAAGAGGACCACAAATAATTCGATCTGCAAAGACGAAACAAAGGACAATCCAATCCTCGTAGGGTCGCGCGGGCAGTGCTTGTCCCAAATTTGCATCGACGCTCTCCTTGTCAATGTCAGTTAGACGATTGCATCTCTGAAAATTTCTCTCTTTTCTCGCGAGATCTAAGAGTGCAGCTAGCAGTGCTCCTCTTTTTCTCTGGTCCACTCACTCCACATGGAAACTAAGTGTTCAACAGCGTCTTGGACGGTATTGTATTTGCGAAAAGCAGCTTACACGTACCGTTTAATCGTAAGCCCCAGGGGACAAGCCAAGAGCAAACTGCCACATCTCACGACAACAAAGGGCAAAAGGTACTACTGCACAAACCTTGGAACCACATTTATCGACTGGACAACCATTAGGAATCATGCATATCATGATTCATGACATGTGATAGGTTTGGAGTCATATATACATATATATATATATAAATGACAGGGGTACCATGGTGACCAGGGACATTCATTAATTCAAAAAGGCATCAACAAAATGAGAAAATAAACTGTCAGGTTAATTTTTGTTGACGATGATTACCCCTCAACAAAATTCTTTTATGGACAGTTGACAACATTGTCAGCAAAATATTAGAAACTGTCAGGAATAATTAGCTTGATGTTTAACTATCAGACAAATTGAATTTTCCCCACCACCTAGGCTTGAGGGGATTTGCCTAATGTTTACGCGTCAAGAAAAGTAAATCTGACTATTTTTTGTATTTTGCTGATGGTTTTAATCCGTGGGGAAATACTCATTTTGTGGTAGTGCATCCGCCTCACTATAACCTAGCTCCGGAGTCTTACAACCAATAACAATAAGCAAACTGTTATATAACACCATACAACATAAAATCATCAATTGACACAATTGATAAGCCAAAAATCCTTATCGCACCTCAAAGTATCTCCACATGCTTTAACATGTAGTCCCCAAACAATATCTACGTGCATTGACCTCATCACTTGGCACATCACATACATCAATTTGCCTCTTCACGACCCTTAACTTCTCTGTTATTCCTACTTGAGACATGTAGCCTCAACTAGACTTGTACGACCGCTCGAACTTCAGCACTCCCATCTAGTCCCAATCCATGGCCGTCACCCACTAACGCTCTCCAAGCCACCTACATATCTAATGACCAAGCAACCATCTCGAGCACCAATTCTTTGCACTTGACTTACGTTAGTCAAAATAATGTATCATGCAACATGTATACAACAATTCCATGTATCTGAGCCAAGCCGGTCGAATCGCCAACTATTAGCCGGTCTAATCACGCTAATCAACTCCAGTCAAACCTCGGTAATAGAGGATCCGGTCAGACCGTGGCACCCTTTCCGGTTAGAGAAGGTTGTAAGAGAATAACAATTCTTTGTACTCTTTCGAGGTTGTGCTTAAGGAATTTGTGGTCGATTTTTCCAAATCTTTATCCCTCATCGTGATTATTTGGTTGTCTTTACGAGATTATCTACTTAAGTAGAGGGTCTTTACGATGCTTTCTCTATCAATTTTGGAATTTTATTCATAGTGTAGTAGTATAGGCCATGCTTTCTTCCTAGGTTCAGGACATCTCTCTTTCAAGGAGGCAGCAGGGATTTGGCTCTGATCGTGTAGTGATATGAGTAGAAATGATTTTTGATATCATGCACGTTTATATCATATCATATAATTCCGATCCAATCTAGAAGCTGCTGCGCATAAGAAGTAAGATTTAGGATCAATCTGGGTACTTTAGTATGCATACATTTCACCTCTATCACAAATGTTTTTTTTTGGAGAGTCACAAAGGGTATGTTGGCAGTTGCAACCTCGATTAGTCTATTGCATGGGCTGTGTTGTAAAGTGGGATAAACATATTCGACCCACCGGTGGGCCGGCCTAGATGTATATATAGCTCAAGTGTTTTCCAAGCATGTGCCAATCCCTTCGATTATTCTAGGTTTATTATTCTAGTTAATTAGGAGTAGCTTCCTCGGGGGGAAAAAGGAGTAGCTACTAGACCAGAAAGTCAGAAACCAGTGGTGTGTGTGTGCGCCATAAAGACGGCCGGCCCATCTTTGGAGGAGTTGACCCAGCCTAGCCTAGCCCGGCGTTCAACTCCCTAGTATAGCTCGATGGAGTGTTCAGATGGAGCAGCAGTCAGAATTTTTATCCTGGACTATCACTGGGTTAGAGCAAAGCAATGCGATGCAATGCACACCTGACCTACTTACTGCCTGCATACTGGTGATAATTACTCGCCGAGTCACGCGCCGTCAAATCATCACGGGCTGCCTGTGGAGATCGCTGCAACGGCGGCGGCTTGGTCGTCTGCTGTGGCTGCGCTGCGCTGCGCTGCCGCCGTGTTGGGTCGGAGCTCGCGACGGCGGCAAAGCCGGCGATGAGTCAATGACTAACGCGACGAGCGGCTCGGCCTTTTCTCAAAGCGTTAGGGACCAGGTTTCGTATGGCCTGTGGGCCAAAGAGGCATTGAGATTTGGGCTACTGATCCACCAGCCCACTGGCGAGCTAGGCTGCACGGGGCCTGCGATGTAGCTGCCTTCTCGTCCCGACCCATCAGCAGGTTGCCCAAATCTAGAGGTGGCCCAATAGAGGGTCTGTTCTTTTTAGTTGTATCTTATGGATTTTGACTGCGGCCTGTGGCTTTTGAATTGTTCATGTGAGAGATTACAAATTAACAGAAACTTATATGCGGTTATTGCAGATATAAATGAAGTTAGCACAGTATATACTACAATTAACTAATAGACCTTATTTTGAAAAGATAGTTCGTTTAAAAGCTAGTTACTGTAGAAAAATCGAAAAGCAGTTTTTAGAAACTGAAAAGCACAGGGCCAGAGACGTGCCTGTCAGGGTCGATCAAAGCTTATTATTGTTGATCCGCCTCTGGCATAGTATGACCCGCCATCGGATTGTGCCGAACCGGTATAACATGATGCACGGGGTTATGTTTGGGCCACCATCTTAGCTCGGCGTGCTAGTCCTGCGCGGTACGGCCTAGACACAATCTAATTCGGCACGGTCCGTTAGGCCCGTTTTAATTTTTAATATTTTATATGATTTTATTATTATTTTTTAAATTTTATAAGTATAAATAAATTTATTTTTTGAATTTTATATATTTCTTATGATTATTTTTTACTTTTTAAAAACATTTCATGCTAAATGGGCTACCTTGTTTGGTTGGCCCGATAGGCTAATCATCCAGCACAGTCTGTGTGACTATTAGATGGTGCTTGGATCAGTGTCTCAGTCTATAGATTGCCACGGTACAAACAATTTAAATAATAAGCTAAATAGACTCATATCTAAGGGCCTGTTTGGATCCACCCAGATTTTAAGAATCTGGCTTTTGAAAACTAGGTGGAATCCAAATGCACTGGCTTTTAAAGCGCTTTTAAATCTACCTACCTAGATTCTTAAAAACTAAGAAGTTGTTGATACCCAGCTTTTGCCAGTTTTTTTGGCACAAATACGCATTTACCCTCATTAAAGACCACGCATGGCTGTTTAATGTGTTGTTCAAGAGCAATAAATGTAAGGGTATAATAGTCTATTAGCATCAATCATAAATGAAATCAGCTTTTAAAAACTAGGGGATCCAAATATCCCATCAGCTTTTGCTTAAACCAAATTTTTAAAAACTAGAAGTAATAGCTGGTTTTTAAGAATCTGAAACTGATCCAAACAAGCCTAAATAGCAAAATTGCAGCAGCAGCAGCACGCGGGATCGGCCTCGACCCGCGAGCGCGAGGAGGCGAGGCGCCTCGGGATCTCTGCTCCCGCGACTCGCGGGTCAGAACAAGGAAACTCCATTTCCAAAGCCCACTAATCTAATCTCGTCCGCGCCTTCCAGATCTGCGGCGGCAGTATCCTCCTCTTCCTCGTCTCCCTCCAAACAAATCGCACGCTCCCCCCCCAACGAATCGCTAAAACCCGAGCGTCGGATTACTCAGATCCCGCGTTGACTCCCTCATAAGCGTCCAGATCCGGCTTCCGATCCCGACGACCGCCGCGCATAAACAATTCGCCCGAGCCGAGACCCCGCGATAAATCGCCGCCCCACCGCGCGATTCCCTCCCTCTTTGCTCGACCCTTCCCCACTCCACTTGCCGGCACCGGGCGAGCGGCGTATCCGGCGGCGTCACGGAGGAGGGAGCTCCCTGAAAGGTGAGAGTTTTGATCTGCTCTCAAGGGGTTTCGCCCTGTTTCTCCTTCTGGGTAGGCGTCAAAGTCCGATCTTGGCTGGTCCATGGTGATTGATGGCTACAGGAGAGGCTTCTTGCGATGCCCTCAATGGGGTGTCAATTATTTCTTGTGATGTGTTCTGGTTGCGCACGAAACTGCCATTTGAAGTGGATATCCTGGGTCCTGATGGGCTACTCCTACCTAACAATTGATGTTTCTTTTTCTTTATGTCGGCGTTTAGTTTCGTGTCTTGCTTCATAGTAGTAGATATATGCATGCTTCGGCGACTAACTAATTCCAGTACTTTATGTGGCTTAACAGTTGGTTGCGCGAGGCATCAGCAGCGAGTTCAGGGAACACTGTGTGTGCTTGCAACTACTTTAAACTGCGTCCTGGAGGCGTACGAGCTGTCACGTTGTGGTAGTTGAGAGGAATCTGTCATAACTACAGTTGAGAGGAATCTGCTTCCTGAGGCTGAGGTATGCACTACGTTTGTTTACTTGTCAGCAACTAGCACAACTCACTATTAGAACCTTGTCTTCCTTGACTTGGACAAAGTGTTTAGGTGTTGCGGTAGTATGTGTTGATATTTCTTTCCCATCCCTTGATGCTCACAGCCTAATGCGCCTGTGACGTGCTCGGTGCTCCTACCTTGTTTGACTTCCATGTTTGACATGGCCGTCGTGGGCAAATGCATTATACCCTGTGAGCTTAGTTGATTGGGCGAGGTGGTTGTTGCATACTGGTCTTCCTTGTTCTCCTGTCACCTTAGGCCTCCTCAACTTGCTTAAAAAGATACACATGCTTCAATCTTGGTAGCTAGAGCATTTGTTGTTGTCCCATGGCGAATTCTCGGGTTGGCCGTTTCAAGGTATTGCTTGATCCTGGTTTGGATTCTTCGGTTCTGATGTTTTTTCGTGGTTGACTTCGTTTGATGTGTTCTTGAATCTGTCATGAAGTATTACGGGTGTTTCTGCTTCATTTTCTGCCTTGATTTTATCTTGGAACTCGTTTTTAGTACTTGTTGTCTGCCTTTGTGCTATGGTCTTGCCCTTCTTGAGTCTTTACCATGCTTAACCTGAGAAATTTTCTGAAGATCATAGCAAATCATATGAAGGTGCAGTCTTCATAATCCCTGACCGCACGATCTAGTTGTGCGGTCGGGGACTGCACGATTTCGCTGTTATGCGATCTCTGACCGCACGATTAATACGTGTCAGCGCCTGGAAATCCTGCGGTAGGGGAGAGGGCTATAAATGAAAGTGCTGTTGTTTGGAGGCTAGATCTGGTATTTTTGATGTCAACACAACAGTGCTATTTTTTACCAGATTTCTCATATCAAGACAAATAGATCAATGTGGAGGGAGTAAATTTTAGGGGTAATGCTTGCTTTTTTAGGAGGAAAGTGAGTCAGGGTACGTTGTTTGCTAGGGAAGATAAATAGGGATCATATAACACGCGAAGTAGAAACTTTAGCATGCAAAACAGAGGCTTTCTTTCTGTGTGGCTCTTTAGAGCTGTAAAGTTTCTCAGTATTAGTCAGCGTCTTCGATGAGCACTCTTTCTTTTTGTTCAGTAAATTAGCATTTACAGCTCGCACCTTCTGGATCATGCCTTAGAACCGCTTTCTTCTCTGAAATACCTGCTTTGGAAATACTTCCTTAAAAAGGGAGTCATCTTTCGTACTCCATGATAGCTAGGATTCAGTAAATATCTGTTGTTGTTCTTAATCTGTGGGGTTTGATGAACTCTCTATTGCATTAGGTACTGGCTTGTACAGCAAAAGATGGCAAGTATGTCCATGAGCACTACTATGTTTATGGAATTCTTTGCGCAAATTACTTATGAAATTTGATTGCAAGGTGCAGATCCACAGTAGGTTGAGTGGGTGGAGTTATCATGGGTTTAGATCATATGTTTGCACAAAATTTTAAATACTCTTCCTCTTTGTCCATTACTACCTTTGTATAGGTCATACTGAGATCACCTCATACTTCGCAAGTCAGATAGAAACTTTAGATCAAATTGGTATCCACCTATGTGTATCGCCATGGTACTATACAAACAGCAAGATTGATTAAGGATCGAACTGTTTGGAGTTGTCCCATCTGGCTTTTGGCAGTTGCAGCATGAATTTTATGGGTACATTTATTTCTTTCAAACTTTGATAGTTTTACTTTGGATGGTGCAGATGTCTAATCTCTCAGAGCCCTCAAAAGAAGATGCTCCAGCTGACGGTTCAAGTGCACTCCAGCAATCTGGAGCCTGGAGTAACACATTGAACACTCTTCTGCAGCAAGCTTCAGTTTATGGAGTGGCTGCTGGTTATTGCCTATCAGCATCTCTGCTCTCCATTATCAACAAATGGGCAGTCATGAAATTTCCATACCCTGGAGCACTGACAGCTCTGCAGTACTTCACTAGTGTTGCTGGAGTTCTCCTATGTGGACAACTAAAGCTTATTGAGCATGATGGCCTTAATTTGAGGACCATGTGGAAATTTTTGCCTGCTGCAGTGATGTTCTACATCTCCATCTTCACAAATAGTGAACTCCTGCTGCATGCAAATGTGGACACTTTCATTGTGTTTCGCTCTGCTGTGCCAATATTTGTGGCCATCGGAGAGACACTGTACCTTCACCAACCATGGCCGTCATTCAAGACATGGCTTTCACTTTCCACTATACTTGGCGGAAGTGTGATCTATGTTTTCACAGACAACCAGTTCACTGTGACTGCTTACACCTGGGCAGTGGCCTATCTAGCGAGCATGTCCATTGATTTCGTGTATATCAAGCACGTCGTCATGACCATTGGGCTGAACACATGGGGCCTTGTGCTTTACAACAATCTCGAGGCTTTGATGCTGTTCCCCCTTGAGCTCCTTATAATGGGAGAGCTTGATCAGATGAAGGTCGACAGCTCTAAAATGACAAACTGGCTTTCATTCGACGTGATTCTTCCTGTTGCCCTGTCGTGCCTGTTCGGGTTATCGATATCCTTCTTTGGGTTCTCCTGCAGACGGGCTATCTCTGCTACCGGATTCACAGTGCTCGGTATAGTGAACAAGCTCCTGACTGTCGTGATTAATCTGCTTATCTGGGACAAGCATGCCTCCTTTGTGGGAACAATTGGGCTATTGATTTGCATGTCCGGTGGCGTTCTCTACCAGCAATCCACCACAAAACCAAAGGCGCCCAAGGTTGAGCTGAAGGAAGAGAACGATGAGGAGCAGCAGAAATTGCTGCAGATGCAGGCAGGGCGTGAAACCAATTCAACCCAAAAGCATGCCTCATAAGTATTGTGAGGAAGATTATCATTGATATTTTTTTTTACCTTCTCGCAACAGCTTCCATGGACCATTTGGGATGCATGGAGAGAAACATTTGGCCGTAGGGTATATCTCAGATGAGAATCTTGAAATGCTGTAAACATCAGAAATCGTGGACAAAACTGAATATCGTTATACAGTTCTTTGCTACTGTATATCGTTCATTTGTTATACGATATTGCTGTGATAGGGTATCAAAGACTTCTCATATACTCTCAATGAGTACTTTTGTATACAAAAGCAAGTTTGCAGTGCTATTTCATCAATAATGTAGCTGTAGGATCGTATGGTGCAATCATAGGGGGATAAATGATTGTCTCCGTTATTTAGTATCTGAAATCAAATCTCAAACCACAAGAAAAACAATCTAACTTACAGACGTAGAATTCAATCACAAGACGCTTGACCGTGTGCATGGGCTCGATAGAGGTTCTGACCGCTGCAACAGCTCTAGCGCTCCAATCGCTAGAACACTTCGATTGCTTGCTTTGACCGCTCACTTTGACCACCTTTGCACGTAGTCGAAATCTCCCTCTGCGTAAAAGTTTTAGTTGCTCGAACGAGAACAAGCCGAGAACAACGTTGTGCTCGTAGATCACGTGCTGCGATAGCACTACGATGTGAACACAAAAAAGCAATGCTCAAAACAACTCATCGTCCTTCGATTGAGACAACGAGACAACGTCAGCGACGATTTCTTTCCTTGGAATAGATCTGATCTATTATATCTGAATCATATTCTTGGCTACAAAGTGTCATTATGGCACCCCTAAAAACCCTAACACAAAAGGCCTCTTTAAGGTCATGGCTAAACACTTAGGGCCTGTTTGGTTCATGACCAGAAGTTGCCTAGCCACAAGTTAGGCGTGCTACGCTTTTAGGTAGTCGTTTGGTTCATCGACGAATCGTGGCATGCCACACTTTCTTAGCACCCGGCCCCACACGTCATAGACTCAGTTTCTTGCCAAACTTTGCCACAAGTGTGGCTTCGATTTTGTTAGCCACACTTTCTGTGGCAGCCACATATTGCCTAAACTTAGGCATGGCAAAGTTAGGCACCAACCAAACAGGCCTTAGTATCTCCCCTGCCTTTTATGCTAGAACTCTAAACCGTATTCATCTTAAATACAGACATCTCAAACCGTGTCCATAACAACCTGGACATATAATCCTATCTCCTCCGAAAATCAAGGGAACTAAAACCCTTCCGAACATGAGTTTTAACCAAACTCTACTTCTTTCAAGTTATGGACTATATCCACAACTCCTAACTCAACACGTGATGAAGCCTCTAGGACAACACCTCCTGTGTCTTCATCACGCCTCATTAACTCCCGTGTCGAAGCCTCCGGGAACGCACCTCCGTATCTTCTCCACGCAACATCCTCGGTCGTGTCAAAGCCTCCTGACCGCACCGCCCATAACTTCTCCACGAATCACCACCTTTGATCTCCACGTGCTCCAGCATGAGCCTAAACACCTCTCGTGACATCAACCGCTGGACCTTAGACTTCCCATTCTAATCCCGGTTCTCTTTGTCACCGACCATGATCGTCTCCACGCCCCCTGCACATGCAAAGACTAAAGAAAGTTTTGCAGGCACAAGTTCTTCACAACTTGACTGTCATCAGTCCACATACACAAACCATACCGTTAACCATCCATCAGCATCACACAGGTTGTCCAGGACCACACATCCCATCACTACCACCAACTCTATTGCTATCCAAAACTTAGCCTTAGACCACTCAATACAACTGCTAGCTCAACGAGTACTTGAAAACAACAAGTACTCGGGAATTACCATTGCTCCACTCAAAATACTCAGGAATACATCAGCATCGCTACCGACCACAAATCCATCGAGTATTGACCACTAAGTACCGATCGCTACCAACCAGCAAAGTCTACGAGTACCAGTCTCTCCGACTACCGAGTACCGAGCAGACTACCATCCATGAGTACCAATCATATACCATAAGTCTCTGACAACCGACCGCTGACCACGATCATGAAAACCACTACCATCGTGTATCGAGTCCTTCCGACTACCAAGTACCCCGACCATCTCACCACCGAGTACTTCCATCTTTCGAGTATCGAATCCTTTGAGTATTGTTCACCGATCACCACCAATCAGTCTTACCGCTGGCTTAACACAAATACTCGAAGCACTTAAAGATAGCAAGAGTTAAAGTACTTGTACCGACCATGAAGTCTATAAGTACAAACCATAAAGCCTACGACAATCGATCACAAAGTCTTCAACTTTCAACCACAAAGTCTATGACTACCGATCATAAAACCTAAGACCACCAATCAGTAAAGTCTACAACTACTGATCACAAAGCTTTCGACTATCGAGAGCCGACCAGTAAAGTCTACACCTATCAAGTACAACCAGTAAAGTTGATGAGTATTGAGTATCGACCACAAAAGGCTACGTCTATCGAGTATTGACTAAAAAAGTCTTCGAGTATCAACTGGTTATTGTAGCTATGACCATAGACAAGGAACTATAGCTACGATCATGAAAAAGTATTGTAGCTATGATCATAAAAAAGTACTGTGGCTACGACCATCGAAAAGTAATGTAGCTACGACCAATTTATTGGTCGAGATCGAAGCTTACCGATTATCTAGCGTGGTCGTTCTGCTGTGGTCAAAAAGACTGTAGTCGAAGGCTACCATGGTCGAACCGGGACGTGGTCATAGTCGGACATGATTGAAGTCTGACGTGGTCAAAGTCGGCCGTGGTCGAAGTCGGACATGATCAAAATATCATAGTCGAATACGTCATCAAAGTCTGACGTGGTCGAAGTTTACTGATCAGACAGAGTCGTTATGACCTCCCAGCATAGAGCTGTTCGGACCAGTAATACAAGGCCGGACAACCGATTACCAAACTGGTCGAAGCCAGTCGTGGTTGAAAAGCTATGGTCAACATGCATTGAACGATTGTCGTAGCTGATTTGCCTTGAGCGACTGTCGTGGTCGATTTGCCTTAAGCGACTGTTGTAGTCGTAATGTTGAACTGAAACTCCAGCAACACGAGTGCATTGACAAGAACTTTTATATACGCAAATTCCAATGAAATCTAAATGCCAATTATTTATCATTACTAATACTCAACCAGTAGCCGATTCATTTATTCATTTGTCTGCAGAAGGAAATTTGCTTTGAAACCGTATACTCGCATTGAGTATATGAAGCACGTGTTGCTATTTTATCAAAATCACACAGTGGATGTATTTCTTCGTTTCTCTGCAGAAGGAAATTTTCTTACTATCACTTTTGGGTGCACATATTGTATTATATTGTATTGTATTGAAAGAGATTTTGTTTGAACTTGCTTGGGCACTCCCAGTTCCTGGCTGTGCAGGCAGTGGGCGATATCTTCCAATGGGAGACAGAAGAAGGCGCCTTCCATGCCTAGGCCAAGTCTGGAACTTTGGAAGTGTAACATGTTTGGAGGCGCTTTCGCTAGCAGTTGAATTGGGAATGCGATGCTAGTACCTCTAAAAAAACAGATGCATGGTGCATGATCGAGGGCCTAACAGTAATGGTTATATCCAATGAAGCAAAAGAAATTACATCCTTAATGTTTTCATAATCGTAAAATTTAAGCTTTGTACGCGTGAATGTAACAAGCTAGTTTATGAACTAGGCAAGTGTGGATTTTCCTTGGAACCTTAAGTTTCTTCAACTTTTTCTATGAAAAGTTAGCTTAGTGCTATTGTAAAGAGGTATAAATTGAAAAATATCATCTAATGATGGCACATGGGACTTAGAGTCTAGGCGTCAGTGACACATTGGACAATACTTTTCATCTCAATGATTTTTGTAATAGTTTTTGTTTTGTTTCTGGGAGAGAAAAACCTTAAGCTTCTTGTAGTAGCTTTTTTAGGGGTCAGGCTAACGTACATGACCCACGTACAACCATTTACACTACACGTACATACACATGTATGCATTCTTTACATATGTTAGGATTAATTTAATCAGAGGCTCAATAACTTCCAAAGCGTGGACACACACTTAGGGGTGAAAACGGGTCGGATACAGACGGATAATACCTTTACCATATTTGTTTTCATATTTTTTCGGATATGAATAACTCGAATACGAATACAAATACGAATAATATCGAATACAGATACGGATCGAATACGAATCAAAATGAATACGGTTACGAATATTTATCGGAACATGAAAACCCCTTAAACTATACATCCAAAATTAACGAAAATACGTAAATAGTTCATCTTGTCAAAACATTCATGAAATCTAAACAAGCATAGTCTTTTCATCCACAATGAAAATATACCCAATAGTCGATCATAACATAACTGCATAAGTAGCAACAATTCGTATTGCCAATTTACAAGCCTAATTCTTCATATATTCTATAATATTCACAAGATCTGCAGAATCTTCAATGTTTGCATTATAGGTTGGTCCAATACTCCAATGTGTTCCATATACCATTTTTGTTAAAATTCAACCACTATCTGGATTATCCGTATCCGTATTATCCGGATTATCCGTATCCGTAT
The DNA here is from genome assembly GCA_036346575.1 of Dendrocalamus sinicus. NCBI lineage: Eukaryota > Viridiplantae > Streptophyta > Magnoliopsida > Poales > Poaceae > Dendrocalamus > Dendrocalamus sinicus. Next base: position 28,156,496 of record CM070658.1, read on the forward strand.
TCGATGGATAGTAGGCTTACTGTATTCGTATTCGTATCCGTATCCGTCCGGATCCGGCGGAAACTATCTGATCTGTTTTCACCCCTACGCACACTATCCCACTAAACACGCACGTGTATGTACTCTCTCTAGAGGGTACTGTTTACTGAGTAGCACACGGTGAGCAAGAGCAAGGCTCGAACATGGCGAGCAGCAGAACGGCTATGCGCTCTAACCAACTGAGCATGGCTTAGTTCTGGCTTCTAGTAGTTGGCTTGGGTCGCTTGACTTAGTTCCAGTCTTTTCTCATTATGTGATTTAATCAAATCAGAAAGTTGAGGGACTAAAGGCTTGTTTGGTTAGTGCCCTAGAATCCATGCCTGGTAAAAAGTGGTGCCTGGAGGTAGCTTGGTATTTTAATGATTTTTGCCTAGCTAGGCAAGCCTGAGAAGTAGTGTTTGGTTATAAACCTATACCTGAAACTGATAAATGAAATCAGAGACGTAGATGAAGAAACCAACGTGGATGAAGTTGCCTACCAGGCCAACCATTTTGGTCGCCTGGGCCTAGGAGCCAGCCAGACGGCAACCAAGCGGCGATGCGGTGTGCTCCCGACTGCGGTCCTGGATAGGAGCACACGCCTAGAAAGCCAACCAAACACGCTCTAAAGTACTTTTCCTCCCAGGAAAGCCTTGGGAACTTTGGCGTTAGGCCTCCCGCTGGGCTGCCACGCTCCAATAGGTCAGGCTCAGGGTGTAAGTGGGACGTTTTGCGGTTTGGCTGCGTTTGCTTGCATCGGTTGTATATGTTTATGTGGGCTAATGTGGCAGCCCGCCAAACATTTAAGCGGGACATGCGACACCCACCATTCCTAGTGTATTTGGTGCTAAGATAACCGGTGGAGCTTCTAGGGGCTCAGTTTGCATTATTGGGAAGAACTACCTTAAAAGCACTGAAGAGGTGAGGTAAGCTCACATGCTAAGTTTACGGTCATAGTCAGATAAGTAGCTTTCCCAAATGCATCTCTTTTTCTATGACAAACTTCTCTGAATCATAGGGGTTACACTCTAATTCACATGCTAAGCTCATATGTGGGTAGCAAGCCAATGATGCGATTCTTTGTAGATTCAACACTTAGTGCTACTCTAGCAATTTGTTTTGGTGCTTTGACACATATAATATATGTTGTTAGTTCAGCTAGTGCGGGCAATAATAAGTACTTTGTAGGGCACATTCTTTATAGATTTGATACCTTCATTCCACTCCATCGATTCATTAGGTTGCTTTCACATGTATGTTAGAACCAGACCTAACGAAGTTGTCATGGTTCCATGCAGCCACACCCACATGCATGAAGGAGCGGCCAACTGGTAACATTGGTGAGGATGACAGCCTCGAAGGGTAATCACACGTTAGCCCCTATAGCGGCACGTTTGGCGGCCGAGACGATTCGTCTGCTAGTCGAAACCTTCCTAGCATCGTCGCATTGGTGCTTCTCAACTGGAACGGGAATAAGGCGAGGATGCGGGATATATATGGGCGATGTGGGCAGCCGCTTTAGTCCGATTAAGTGAGAAATTGGCGCGCAGAAGGTCATTTAGTGTTTTTAATGGAGCGGGTTAAATGGGCATGCGGATAAAGGATTAACGAAGCGCTGCAGCAGCGCGACGAGTGGCTCGGGCTGCGCTTCACGTTTTCCACTTCTGCAATGAACCGCCGGCTGAAGCCTGCGCCGCGCACGCGCGCGTACCCAGCGGCCCAGATGTCTGGCATGCCGGAACACCACTGGGCTCGCTTTGCCACTGTTAAGGGCATCTGTAGTGTATAAAAAGAAGAGGTCTTAAGCCATCTTAAGGTCAACCTTATACATTACAGGGGTGACCTTAAGCAGACCCTAAGCAAAAAAAGCTTAAGGCTGGTCCTCAAGCTAAAGACCTGGCCACAAGCATTAAAATACAATTTTTCTTTATCTGCCAAGTGGGACCGTCTTAAGGCCTCTTGGGTTGTATACACTATGGAGTTGGTCTTAAGATTTAGATGGGACCCACCTTAAGTCCCTTTGGGTTATATACACTACAGATGCCCTAAGAAACCCTAGGATTTTTGGCAAAAGACCAAAATACCTTGGAAGAGGTTCACCAATATGACCCTTTATATATGTACTGAGAGAGGTTGACGATGATTAATAAAAGAGCTCCGTCTTTCCTCACTCACTTACGTTTATGTGAATGTGATTCTTGTGTGATTGATCTATGCCAAAGCTACAATAACTACTAAAATTCAACACGTTATCAGCTTCAATGGCTCTCAATCTGGGCATGTTGTTCTGCATCATTGGCAATTAGATGTTTTTCCGATTCTAATCGCGACAATTTTATGTATGTGTTCGCATGGCAACTGCGCTGTCGTCTACATCACCTGTGGACCCTGTTCGTGGTGATCTGGAGTCAACATCTCCATTGCTCTGATGATGCCGTCACGCACGCTAACATCCCCATCTACTGCTCCCTCGTCGAGAGGCAAGCAACAGCCACAGTTAGGTACTGGACAGCCCGAACTTGGTGCATGCCTCTTGATCCCCTTGGATGTATAATCCAGTTTCCAATCTACGAGTTTGCTTTAGATTAATCTAGTAGATTAGTTGCAAGTCCCTAGTTGTGTTACTTGCTAGACCCTATATTAGATCTTTTAATTCCTAATTAGAGTTTTTAAGACTGGAATTGCTATGCATGTCTATAGATCTCCTAGCCTGTTCGCGCGCGCATGATCGAGAGTGCCGCTGGCCATGGCCGCCGTCCCCACGGCATGGTGCTGCCCAGTCGTCGTCGTCGTTGTGTCCTTGCATCGTGTCCGAAGACACGGCTTGATTCACGGTGACGGGGTGAGGTCCCAAAGGTCGTCTGCATCGCTAGGGACCTCGCCGGGTTTGAATCGCAGCACTGTCGCCTGAGGACGCCGCCTCGCTTGCCGAACCCAAGCCGTCCAAGGGTGCACACGCACCAGCTGTCGCGCCTGCCGTCTCGTGCTCACCGTGCACGCCCGCTATCGTGCAGAACGTGGACGCCGCCGCCACGCCCCATACGCCACCGTGCACCCGCCCGATCTGCCGCCGTGTTGAACGCGGCCGCCACTACCACGGACGCCGTCGTGCGCTCCCGCCACTGCGCCACAGGGGGCCGCCCCGTAGCGCGCACTAGCCAACTCTCATGTGCCGTCGAGAGCCGGCCCACGTGCTCTTACCGCCTGCTGCGCACTCCATCGGTTGTGTCGCCGCGCGTACTGCTCAAAGCGCCGACGTGCGTGTCAGGACCCTGGTGGGAGCGATGCAAGAGTTCTTTTTTTTTAACTGGAACACAAATGATTCCACTAACCAGTGGCTCTGGACATATCGTCAGAGACCAAACTGGTCACAAATTCGGGGATCTAGTCCATGAACACCTCCGAATCATAGCGCACAACGCTCGCCCCATAAGCAACAAGGCTATCAGCCACTTTGTTGCAAGATCTCGGGCATGACCGGACTTCACATTGATCAAAGGAATACTTCATAAAATCCTTAATACGTCGAAAGAAACAGCCTTCTGGACTCCTATCCATTGAGTCAGACATCAAGGCCTTCTCCAACTCTGTTGCATCAGTCTCAAGAATAATTCTGGTCATTCCCAATTGAGCCACCCTCTTAAGACTATTCAGAGCTGCAAGGGCTTCAGCATGTATAGGGTTTGTGAGCCGCTCAAGATGTCCACATCCCCCCTCTAAGAACTCACCGTTGCTGTTGCGAGCAACAAAGCCCCAACCACCTGACCTCGTTATAGCACGATAGGAGGCATCAATATTGATCTTGTAGCAATCAGGATGTGGTGGTGTCCATTTCTGTTCTTTCTTTGGTCTTTTCTCTCCTTCCCTTTTCTTCAGCTTCTCAAATTCTATCACATAGTACCTCACAAGTGAGCATAATTCAGCTGCGGACATTCTTTTCTCTCCTACATTTGTTTTATTTTTGACCGACCACCATTTCCAGAATAGCACCCAAACTATCTGTTGTGTAGCAGCATCCAGCTTCCAAATTTCCATAATTGCTTCCTTTCCTGAATTGCACTCTGCAAGTTTCAATCTTATTTGCTCTAGGTCCATTAAGCGCCAAACTTCTTTTACCCCATGGCATTTGAAGAAAAGGTGACCACAATCTTCATCCATTCTGTGACACATGGGACAGATAGTTTCACGCTTCACTCCTCTTCTAGCTATGTTCCTTCGGACTGCCAAGCTATTATGTGCAAACCGCCATAAGAACATCTTGACTTTGTTTGGTAGCAGTAATTTCCAGAGTTTCTTCCAATCAAAAGCTTCCTGGCTTTGTCCCCCCATTTCTGAAGTTGACGTATCTCTTCCTCTCTCATGCTCTCTCCACTTTACAGCCACCTTGTATGCAGATTTTACAGTGAATTCCCCTTTCGGATTGTAGTGCCAAGCTGGCCAATCATCAGTATTTTCGTCAGTCGCCATTGACAGGATCATATCTGCATCCCGCTGCCAAAAGGTATCCTTTACCAAATCTTCATCCCAAGTTCCAGTGACCGGGTTGATAAGTTCAGAAACTTTAGTCATTAACGATGTGCCTCTCGGGGTGGCCAGTTGACGAGTAGCCCCATGTGGGATCCATGGATCAGCCCAAATATACAGAGAGTCTCCATTGCCCACCCGCCATATAATCCCTTCTCTAAGAAGTTGAGCGCCTTGGAGGATACTCCTCCAGGTATATGAGATCCCCTCTCGAGCATTGCATTGCAATATATTGCTATTAGCAAAATACTTAGCCTTAAGTAGCTGGCTACAAAGATTGTCAGGATTGGTTAGAATTCTCCATGCCTGTCTTGCTAGCATGGCCAGGTTGAATAAATGTAAGTCCCTGAAGCCCAAACCACCCTCCTTCTTTGGCAAAGTTAATTTGTCCCAGCTTAACCAGTGGATTTTGTTCTCCTTATCATTTTGATTCCACCACCACCTGCCAATTAGAGAGTTCAAATCCTCACAAAGACCTTTTGTTAGATCAAAGCAAGACATGGCATATGTGGGAATAGCTTGTGCCACAGCTTTAATCAACACCTCTTTTCCAGCCTTAGAGAGCAACTTTTCCTGCCAGCCTTGTATACGCACCCAGATATTCCTTTTTATGTATTCAAAGGCCTTCTTTCGTGATTTGCCAATCGAGACCGGGAGGCCTAGGTATCTCTCATTTTTTTGCTTCTGACTCTATATGCACTTCAAGTTTTACCTGCCTCTTGTTTACTTGATTTGTGTTGGGACTGAACAGAACAGAGGACTTGTCCCTATTAATCATCTGACCGGAGGCTCTTTCATATACATCAAGGATTCTTTGTAGTTCTTTGGCATCCTCTATTCGTGCTCTCATCAAGACAAGGGAGTCGTCAGCAAAGAATAAATGATTGATTCTGGGAGCCGCTTCACACACTTTAATCCCTTCAATTTTCTCATCAGCTTCAGCTTGTTGTAGCATGGCGGAGAGGGCTTCCGCACAGATAATAAACAGATATGGACTAAGTGGATCCCCTTGCCGGAGCCCCCTCTGTGGAATCACTGTATTGGTGTAATCATCATTGACCTTAAAGTGATAAGAAACTGTTGTGACATACTGCATGATCAATGTGATCCACCTCTCATGGAAGCCAATTTCTCCATCATTTTCCTCAAAAAGGTCCATTCCACTCGGTCATAGGCTTTACTCATGTCCAATTTTATTGCTGCTAGCCCTACTTTTCCTCTTTTTCGCTGGTTGAGATAGTGAGTCAGTTCATAAGCTATCAGCACATTATCAGTAATTAGCCGTCCCGGGACAAAGGCACTCTGCGACTGAGAAATAATCTTCGGCAGGATGGACTTCATCCGATTTGCAGCGGTCTTTGAAATCAGCTTGTAGGCAACATTACAGAGACTGATCGGTCTAAGATCTTTAATCTTTTCCGGTTTATTCACTTTCGGAATCAGAACCACTATTGTATCATTCCAGCCCTGCGGCATATTACCTCCATTCAGCACATTCAGTACCTCCTATTTCACTTTATCCCCCACTAAAGACCAGAATTTCTTGTAAAAAATTGACGGAATTCCGTCGGCCCCCGGAGCTTTCAATTCCCCCATCTCTTTCAGGGCTTCCCAAACTTCTTCACTTGTGAAAGGTGCAGTCAATCTCTCATTCATTTCCTGAGAGACCCGAGATTGCACACACCCAATAACCTCCTCCGTCTGATCACCTGCACTTGACATGAAAAGATGTTTATATTGGTTAGCAATAAAATTTTTTAGGTACTTCCCCGCCACCACATCTCCTCCCTCCCCCATTAATTTTTCAATACGATTTTTCCTTCTCCTCTCAGAAGCTTGGGCATGGAAGAATTTTGTATTTCGATCTCCTTGAGTCAGCCAAGTAGAATGGGCCCTCTGCTTCCAATAAGTGTGCTGCTGGTCCAGCAGCCTCTCCAGCTTGTAGCGAAGCACGTGTTCTCGATTAATTTGAGCTTGGCTCAAGCTTCTGCATCGGCAGATCTCCAATTCCCTCTTGGCAGCTGTTATGCGCTTCTCCAATTCTCCCAAAACACACCTATCCCACTCCCACAACTCACTTAAAAGTTGTTTCTGGATCTCCATCAGCCTTGTCTCCCCCTTCTCCAAAGCCTTACACCATGCTTCCTCCACTCTACTTGGCCCCTCCTCCTCCAACCAACGCGCATCAAACTTCCTCAACGTTATCAAAGTTCTCCCCCATTCCTTTCTCTCCCTCCCCCTAGATCGACGATGATTGGTCTATGATCCGAGTGCCTTGGATCTCCATTTATTACACGAACCAAAGGGAAGTGAGTCCTCCAGGAGCTATTGGCCACCGCCCTATCCAGCCTCTCTTTAACATAGCTGTCCATCCTATGGTGGTGATTTCTCCAAGTGTAGGAGTCGCCCTCGAAACCGAGGTCGCACAGGTCACATTCCACAAGAGTCCTTCGGAAATTCTCCATACACCTTTCTGGTCTAGGCGGTCCCCCCACTTTCTCACAGTTGAACATAATCTCATTGAAATCCCCACAACATAGCCACGGCAAATCGCTTCTGTTACACAGAATTCTTAACAATTTTCAAGTTTTCTCCTTCTCCTCACCCCTTGACTCACCGTAGATCCCAGTAAAACGCCATTCAAACCCATCCTCCTCCTTCACAAAGGCTTCAATATGGTACCTCGACATACTTCCAACAATGATGCCAATCCCTTTCCTCCAAAACAAAGCTAGGCCCCCGCTTAGGCACACACTGTCCTTCACAAACATGTTTGGCAAATTAAGACTCCACCTAAACCTCTCCATCCACCCTGTGCAGTGCTTGGTTTCCGACAAGAACAACACATCTGGGGCCTCCTTCTTCTGGACGTCCAGAAGACCACGAACTGCCGGGCCATTCCCCAATCCCCGGCAGTTCTAAGCAATAAGTCTCATTGGACCTGGCGGGATTGCTCAGGCACCCCCGCCCACTCAGCATTACCCTCGCCTTCCACCCCACCTGGAACCCCTACTCCTTCGCTTCCTTTGTGCTTTTTCTTACCTTCCCCTGTGTCCTCCCCGACCGTGTCCGGGACTTGTCTTTTCTTATTTGCCGCCAGTGTCATCTCACTACTCTTCCCTGCTCTTTCACTCCTTGGTCTGCGCTTGAAAGTCAGTTTCTTTATTGATAATTCAACCCCTGCTCTAGCTTCCATACCACTCCTCCCTTCTTTTCCTTCCAGCCGAACTGTGCCTGAGGCTTGGTTGGTGGCAAACGCCACCTCAACGTCTCCCTGCAGCATACCTGTTTCTTCATCCACTTCCATACCAGCCTCAGTTCCGTCCTCCCCTCCTACAAACTGCTGTATGCCACTACCATCGGCCCTTCCTTCCTCCGGGTGTGCAACTCTCAACCCTTTGATCAACGGTTCTTCAGATTCCGTTGTGTCCACCGGCACCTCCTTAGCCTTGCCTGCGGACATTGGCCGCCCTGAAGCGCTTTGTTCCCCTGTTGACTTTGACGCCGACCCAAACTCCAAACTTTTTGGTGTACCTTCGCGCACTATCTCTCCTTTTAGTTTCAGCGGGCTTTGACCATCATCCCTCAGTTCTTCCTCCACTCCGTCAGCAAACTTGCGAGAGAAGCCGCCACTACCAATACCCCTCTGTGCAGCATTTTTCCCCCAACTTGTATCTTTCCTTTGCTGGTGGCTTCCACCAGAGCTACCCCCTTCAGACCACCTCCCTTTCCCTTCCTTCTTCCGAGCTGGGTTAACCCTAAGCCACTCCCCAAACTGCTTACCCTCCTCCCTCCAAACCCCCTCATCACACTCCTTCTCCACATGACCCAAGAGGCCGCACGAATAACCGAAATTTGGCAGGAATTCATATTTGAAATTGCTCCATCACACTCCCTCCCCATCCCTATCCACCACAATGGTACCCCTGACAAGGGGTTTACGGATGTCAAGCAGTACCTTGAGCCGAAGAAATTCACCCACAGCCATATCATCTTCATCTGTGTCCACTTCCAGGAACCGACCCACCTTGTTCCCAATCCGACGAGCCGTCTCCCCATTCATCAACCCAAGTGGTAGATCAAAAACTTTGATCCAAACTGGAACAAAGGAAAACTCCAGGTCTTTCAACCTCTTGGAGTCATCAAACACCACTATTAACAAATCACCTCCAAACTCTCATGGCCCATCCATCATCGCCCTGCGCTTTCCCCCCGGCTGTAGGAAGGTGAAAAGAAACAAGTTGCTGCCCAGCTCCTTACACCGAATACCTTCCTTGGGACACCAGATCCTCCCCACTGTTTGCATAATACCATCGGCATGCCCAGGCTTCGAAGCGAATAGCTTGCCCACCGCTTGTGGCGGTCGTCCATCATCCCTTGATTTTGCCTGCCTCGCCCCTTTAACAGCCCTCCTTTCTTCCTCCGTAAGTTTCAGCCCATTCAACAGACCCTCCAGGTCCTTAGCCCCTTTCTTCCTTCCTTCCTCCATCAGTCCCGGGACCTCCAGCACCACCCCGCCAAAGACACAAACTAGAGACCCCAGCCACACGCCGCTCCCGGCCACCTTCTCCCCCAGCCACGCCCTGCCCCTGCCCCCGGCCGCCCACCTCCCCCTCCTTCACCTCCGCACCTCCTCAAACCGCAATCTCATGCCACCCTAGAGCAACACCCATATCAACTGACCCGGCCCCGACTTCCACAGACCCAGCCACCAGCCAACTCCCGGCCAGTCCCCGCTTCATTTCGCCCCACGCCAACAGGAACCAGCCGACCGCCTCCCCCGCTCCCGATTCCTCCTGTCCCGCCCCAGCAAAGCCCCTCTCCTGCCCTCCGGACCTTGGGGGAGGAAAATGCACTGGAGAATCAATCGCTTCATGAAGGAATTGGAGGGCCGACCACCTCCTCCACTTCCGCCTTCGCAACGCCTCAACACGCAGACTCACACCACCACCCAGGCATCACCCAGACAAACCAACCCGGCGACGTCTTCCACAGCTCCGGCCACCAGTCGACCCCCGGCCGGTCCCCGCTTCACTCACCACACGCCCTCAGGACCCCGACGATCGCCTCCCCCGCTGCCGATTCCACCTGCCCCACCCCCGCCAGCCCTCGCGAGATCCCCTCTCCTGCCCTCCAAACCTTGGGGGAGGGAGAAGCACTGGAGAACGGACTGCTCTGTGAAAGATTTGGTGGAGATTGGAGGTACCAACCGAAACCCTAGCTGGGATGCTAGGGTTCGGACTAAAACTCTGAGTCGCCCAAACGACCAGAGAAGGGGTGGGCGCGATGCAAGAGTTCAGAAAGGGAGGAAGGAAATTTCAGAAACTGGCTGATGCAGAAGGAAGTCGGCAGAGAACATAACGTCTGGACGATTTCATCTGAGTGGCTTTGGATGGGGCAGATGGTCAGGGAAAAACATTTTCATCAATCGGACGGCTGGAAATCAACACCACTAAGTTTTCTGCACTGTAGACATCATTTATTTGTCGTTTCTTTCTAATGCTTACTTCTGAATGTTACTTAGAGATGTTAATAAGTTTTGTAATCTTGACCGGATATAAAACCCAGAACCCCTGAAAGAAATGTATTGAAAAAAATGAGAAATTACTCGATAGCTTCTGGTTTTGCGTTTTGTTAGCTTAGAATCCTAGTTTCTTTCACCTTTTCTGCTTCATACTTCTGATTCTTGTTTGGAATTGGAGATTTTGCTTCTTGCATTTCCCAGTTCTTGACCGTGCACTTGCCGGATGAGCCACTATAAATCTGGTGTCGCCCCGTAGCGTGAACCCACCGTGGCGCACCTGTCGCTATAAATACCATGTCCATGACCCAGGTTCGTTGCCGCCTAGACCAGGCCCATCGATCTGGATCTGCCACTAGGGGTGGAGCCAACCCATTTTGGGAGCTTGGGCACATCGAGCAGCCAACTCCTCATGAGCTCCATGCAATGGTGCTCGACAGAGTGGAAGTAGTTGTCTGACATTGACAGGTTCTATAGCTTCCCGATCTTGGCAAGCAGGCACATGTCAGGGTTCTACATCATAGTGGCAGGTTTTGTAGCACCGATCTTGAAGGGCTGCTTGCCAGCGAGCCTGCGCAGCCACCCAGGGTCGTCGGGCCTTGTCTCCACCCCTGTTTGTTGCTCGTGTTGCCCCATGTGCGCTCGTCGCCACGCATGCCCACCAATGAGCAACAGCTATGAGTGCCACTACCGTCAACCATTCAGGAGATTATCACCACCACAGCGCACCAGAAGCATGCGCCCACTGATGAGGCGATGGGTTCCCGATCTTCCGATAGGATGATAATTATCGATTCTGGTGGAAGTGACTCTTGCGATCCGACTACAACCGTACGACGTCGCTTGCGCCTTAGCAATCGCTGAACCACACCCAAGTCGTTATCAACCGTGCTAAGAACGCGGTTGACCTGACCACGAATCTGCATGCAACCGAAGAACACGTAAAAACAAGATAACAAGCAATTTGAAATTGCAAATATATAAACTGAGTTCAAAAAGGTGGGATTCCACAGAGATTCTTTACGGTTGGTCTAGTCGACACAATCGAAGAACAAAAGTTTTCACCATGGAAAAACTAATCAAACGAAATCCAAGAAAACTAGAAGGGTGCAGCCTCCTTAAATAGGGGTCGAAAAGCTGCACAAAACTAAGGAAAAAGGGTGGTACTATTCATGATACTGTTTATATGAATAGTAACCCATGAACAGTATGGGCCTAGGAGGGGGAGCACATCCCTGTGGGCCCAAACATTACAAGGCCCAATTTGACCCAAATAGGTGACGCAGCACCTTCTTTGAGTGATTGCGGCAAGCATAAGAGGAATTTAGAGATGAGGCTAGATCCATTGGAAAGAGGACGAGAAAATCGTTCCATCGAGTATTCGTGGACCTCAAACGGACTCCGTATGTGAAAGTTATGCACATTTGAAGTTGGGTCATCAGGCTGAATCCGAACTGATCTAGAGGTCGAATTGGATTCCAAAACGTGTCCAAGTTGAACTCTTGCTTGAATTGGTGCAAAAGTGATGTGGTGCTACAACAATATATATTTTCATTATTAGGTAGCATCATAATCTCATTTAACATATGTTGAAACTGAAGAAACGAATTCACCTTTAGTTCAATATTGTTATTGGGCGCTATGGTCGTATGTGTTGGTGGCGTGGTCACATCATCCTCCCCTTTTTGATAGAAAATCGTCCTCAGTTTTAGCATATGTGTAGCCTCACATATTGCATGATCTTCATCATAAATCTCGATATATAATAACAAACGCAACAAACTCTCATTATGTAATATCATAAATTCTTTATCAAATAAAGTAAAACATCTTTGCAACGAGCTCACCTGATAATTTAAGTGATGCGTAGGAGCTCTTGTAATTGGGACAACAAGTGTAGCAAATATAGTTGTATCCATAGGGTATATGTTCTTATCATCCTCCCCTTCTTGCAAACACTCAGATTTTGATAAGCTGAAAATATGGTAACAAAGAAGCCAAGGTGTATACATGGTATATGTATATGTCATCCGTTTTACCAATTCTTCGTTGTTGCACAATTACTGAAGAGTGGTCAAAAGTGGATAGGGTTATAAACCCTAACCACCCCTTCGACTGCCTAATCGCGACAAGTTGGCCCCGTGGGCCGCCATGACCCATGCGTGCGAGGCCTATGGGTCTGATGATCTATTTGGCATTTTGACTTGAAAGGCAAAATTTTTGGGTCGTGACAATTTCGCAACTTGGTCCCTGAAGAACTTAATAATAGTGGGCTTAGCTCGGAGTTGTAGTCCATTTTGCATTTTAACCCCTGAAGTCTTGGTTAATTATGAACACTCTTTTATGCCAGTATTAAAATTGGTGGCTTAACCCCTATACTTCATAGTAATTCTGAGAAACACTTAGTAAATTATGGAAATTAATGTTAAATCCTAGAAACTGAAGTTTTAGGTACACGAGCTTCCATAAATTTATGAAACTTAGACCTATTACGCCTTGGAAGCATCATATTCTTTATTGTTTATTTTACTATCATTGTGGTTTTGGGGAAATTGGTTTAATGGGTTTAGTAATTCAACAAATTGCTTAAAGACCTTAAAATTATTAGAGAATCCTGAAAATTACTTGGAAAATTATGGGAAATCAAGAAAATTATCTACTAAATAGATAAATATAATCTTTACTATTTTGCACTTGTTTCATGCATTTAAAAAATATTTACTAGTTGTAAACTTGTAGAGAACTGCATGAATAATATAGGATATGTTAAACATCACTAAGTGGAAATTTGCTTGTCCAGAATGGTAGCAACTATAATGGTCTAAGTTGTCCTATTAAAACCTTATCCTTGCTAAATATTTGACTAATTAAATCATGCTTAATATAGCATATTGCAGTAGCATATCTTACCTGTAGTAAAAAAATTAATCATACATGGAATAAATTTTGTAAATTGTATGCCAGAAAAATTGAAAAGAATGTTTTGCCATGCCTTCGTGGAAATAATTGAATATGTGTTCTTAACATCCACTAAGCCTCAATTCACTAGTTCTTAGTGCATCGATGCCCTGGTGACAAAAGGGAAAGTGTTTTTCCTGATGGCACCAGAATAAGCCTAGTCATATGTTGATCTCTGACGGACCAATTTGTTAGAAAACACCATAACAGGCACCATGATGCATAGGTTGTAAGGTTTTGTCAGCCTAGAGCACGCCATGTCTTGCCTCATTCAATTATATATAAAATGAAATCCTATAAAAATAACAATCACCGCTCACACTTCATAAGAGCGGAGATTTAACACAGGCCACAACGGAGCTCAGTTGGGCGTAGCGATGGAGCAGAGAGAGTGCCATAGGTTGAGCACGATGAGCGAACGCTTTAGCCAAGTCCCGATGGAGTTGATGGCTTGATGCAACCCAAGCACAAGAAAAGAATGGTTTAATGTCTAGGTGGGTATTATGATTTTTTTCGTAGCAATGCACGATCAGTCAGCTAGTGTGTGTATAAGAAAAAAGGTTCTGTTTTGGGAATACAGAAATTTTCAAGTAATATACTAGTACGGATTTTGTATAAAGGGTCGTGCTTATCTGAAAAGTTCACGATCTCGCTAAGTGACGATATGCTCGGATTTCAGAAATCATTAAGTGATCGATGCAGCGATCAACGTCCGAGATAAGTGGCGCAGTGAGGCGACGAGATCATCGTCGGTGGTGGAGGAAGAGGTAAGGGGGTGGAGGAGGGGTGCAAAGCTGTTTGCGCTGGCAAAAAAAAAGGGAGGGGAGCGACGTGGGGAAACGCTGAGAAAGGAGACAGGGAAGATGAGGGGTAGGGGAGTAATAGGCTATCCCTGGATTGATGTCTAATGGGATAGTGTTTGGTAGCAGGTTGTATTGGAGTGTTTTTTTACTAGAAGCTCTATTATCCGACGTGACGAGGAATTCTTCTCTCTCTTTTTTGCAAAAGAAGACAGTATTTTTCGGCTGCCCTCTTTATTCCTTCCCATGGACCGAACAAAACATCCGGACCGTCCGGTCCCTTCTGCGCGGCCCAGATCCCTCCTCCATCTTGATTGCGCCACCTCGTTATTCCCCGCACAGCTTCTCTGTCCCTCGTTCTCGTTCTAAACCCAACCTCGCGCACACCACGCTCCCCCACCGTTCCTTCCCCTTCCCACAACGGCGCACTCGGAAACCAAAATCTCGCAATCCAAACCGGCCCAAATCCCCTAGCGCCGCCGCTGTTCGATCGCGCTCGCTCGCGCAGTTCCCCCGCGGAGACCACGAGCCCTCGCCGAATCGCCGAAGATTTTGCTCCAATCCGAATCCAAGACCGCAACGAGCCGCCGCGGTTTCGTGCGCCAACTCGCGAGAGGTAATCTCGGAACCCCCCCCCCCTCGTCCATTCACGCCCGTTTTGTGGTGTAGTTTCTACAGTTGTTTCTATCCTTGTTCGATTTAATCTAGGGTTTGGGTTTTCTTGGGGTGCTTTTGGTGGGTGGGTTGATCGGGGCTGGTAGTTAATATCCCTTAATATATCTATGTGGTTTATTTCTCCTGTTCGAATACTTTTGGTATGTGCAGTGCAGTGAGAAATGAGCCGTAACGACGACTCATGTGTGGCTCAAATTTTGTAGGATATTTCGCCAAGTGTTTGGATTCCGAGCTAGGGATGTACGGGCAGGGAGGGAATTTTAATCCGCGCTATCGCCATGCCGCGCCACCGCCACCGCAGCAAGCTGGGGTAACGGGTGGCTTCCCCCAGCAATCGCTACCGCCGCCGCCGCCGCCGCCGCAAGTTGGGGTAACGGGTGGTTTTGCCCAGCAATCACTGCAGCCACTGGCGGCGGCACATTACCTGCAGCCGCCGCCTGGGCTATACCAGCAAGGCATGCCAACGCATCAGAACCAGGCCTACCCCTATGCCCAGCTCAGCCAGATGCACCAGATGCCAATGCCGCCGCAGCATAGGGGTTTTACACAGATGCCAATGCCGGGGCCGCCGGGGCCACCGCTGCACCAAGCTATGTATCAGGCCCCTCCTCAGTATCCCATGCCAGGGTCTCTCCCTCCACCTCCGCCGCGGCCACCAAGCTTTGCTCCCAAGGATGCCCTGCCCCCAGCTGGCCCACCACCTCCCCCTCCCCCTCCCCCTCCCCCTCCTGTGCCCCCCACACTGCCGACTGCTCCCACAACTGTGCAGTCATGTAGTGCAGCGCAAGAAATAAAAGAAGGTGCCCCAGATGGTGGTCGTGACGTCAAAATTGGGGAAGCTCAGCTAATTGTGTCTGATGACTCAGATATGGATATGGATGGTAAGTGAACCCTCCTCACCTTCTATGTCTCAACATTACACTGTTAATTCGTTACAATTCTAATAATTCTTTGTTCATTCCTGCTGCCGCATTTTGCATTGCAACATTCAAACATGGTACATCCTACGGTGCAAGTCCTTAATTACTTTGTGGGTTTATTGGATATTCTTGTCCATCTTACATGATAAGAGTGATCACTACTATTTCTTGCAAAAAGGTCTTTTTTCTGTGGTATAATTCTATGATCAGAAACAAGGTTATCCAAGGCGCTAGGCGCCTAGGCCCTCTAGGCACCACCTAGGCGACCGACTAGGAACAGTGCAGGCAGCTTGCAGCAGCAAGGCAAAGTGTATGCAACATGTAAACTGCAGTAGTAAGTAGTAGTAAGTAGCAGCAGTACCAGTAACTAGTATTACTATATTAGTAAGTAGTAACTAACTAACTACTAGTAAGTACTAACTAGTAACTAGCTAGTAACTAGTTACTAGTAAAGTACTAAGTACTAAATAACTAGCATAAGCAGTAGCAGAGGTGCAGAGCACTGAGAGAGAGAGAGGCAATAGCATAAGCACTAAGCAGAGGAACAGAGCAACAGCATAAGCAGAGGCACGCATAAGCAGAGCATAAATGAGGGGAGGGGGATGCAAAGCAGGGCGCTGAGCGGTGGTACTTACTGCTGCGGGGGTGGTCGGCACCGGCAGAAGCTGAATTGACGGCTGGAGAGGCAAGCAATGCCGGTAGAGACTGAATCGACGGCGGGGAAGGCGAAATGTGGCCGCTGGGGTGGCCTAAACGACGGCGAGTCCATCTGCACATCAGTCTATATGATGACAAACTATCAACATGTTTTCATCCTTTTGTAGCTAATGCAGTACAAGTGACTTCTCAGTCCCTGAATTCAGCCTTATTCCTGCATTAGTTTATTTCTAGACATTTACTTTATCAAGTTAAATTTCAGGGGATGAGGACTCCCCATCAAGGGTACATCTTAGCCCAGTCAATTCTTCGCTTGCAACTGCTGAATGTAATAGAGAGGTTAATGTGGCAAAGTCTGTGAATGACATTTCTAGCCTTGTCAATGATTTGCCATCTGGCAGTGGTGGAAAGGCTAAAACTGCAAATGTAACTGTGGAAGGTGGGAACCCATTCCAATTAATACAAGGCTATGCTTCAGACGACAGTGAACATGAGGAGCATGCTGATGCTGCCAGCAACCTTGTGATATTGCCTGAAGGTAATGAGCTTAGTCATCCAAGTGATAGAATCACTGAAATTGGTCATCAGCAACTTACTAATGCAGAGGAAAATGTGAATGCAGCTCCTTGCAGTGAGCAAAATAATGAGGCTAGAAATCATCAACTCAAGGATGAGAACATCCCAATAAAACACAATTCAGATGAGCCTGGGCATCTAGTCAACAAAGATTTACGTGGCAGTGAGTCTGATGGAGTGCAACAGAGTAAAAGGCATGGGAGGAGCCAAAGGAAACGAAGCCATAATCAGTCACCTCAGGGTAGTAGGAGCTGTAGCCCTTTCGGGGGAAACGAGCACGGTCCATCCCAAAGGTATTGCACCTTGTGCTCAAATTGATGCACCAATTTATCTCCATAAAACGCAAGTCTATTTGTTTTAGATTTTGTATGTCATCCGATTTGTATAAATGCCTCTTCTGGAAGTTTAAGAATGTTGAATTTCTTTCAGTTCATCACCTGGGAGGCAAAGCAGGTCGCCACTTGCTAAGCGGGCTAATCTACATCTGAGCAAATCACCACACAAAGTGAGTCGGACTTGCGAGGCACAACTTGGCGTCGATCTCGGTATAAGCAAGGATGGGTTCTACAATGACAAGCATGATACTCCTGCGAAAATTGCAGCACTAGTCGAAATTCATCTTGCTGGAGGAGGTGACATTTCAGGAAATAGAATTGCTGAGCAAGAGGGCCTGATGGGAACAAATAAGTTAAATAGTTCTTCAGATGATTTAAGTGGCAATGAGGAAGAAAAAGTTGCACCTCATGGTACCCTTGGACAGCATGGTCATGGTGAAATTTTGATTTCTGGGTCTTCTCAATCAATGTCCGCTTCTGCAAATGCATCTGATCCTTATAAGATGCAGAGACCAGGTCCCTCATCTCAGTATCAATCAGACTTACATAAATCATCACTGGCTGCTAATCAAAGTCTTCTGAGCCAATCGTCTTCAGGTGTCCCGTTTGCATCAGTACATGCTACCGAGAACTCCATGGCATGTGATGTTCCAGGCCAGATGTCATCTGGTTTTGCACCAGCTCATCAGTCATCCTCAAATATGAGTCTGCTACCAGGACAACCATTACTTGCACGTTCAGAATTCCCTCAGACGCAGTTCCAGAATAATGCTATGTCGCCAGCAAATGAGTTCCTGCAGAATCAGATGAGTATGTATCCTGCACCAGATCTGTCTCATCCCAGGCCATTGGATTTCAATCCTCATACCCTCCAGCCAGTTGCTCCTCCTCACCAACAGCCTGCTGCCTTTCACACAGATGAGTGTAAGAGGCCTTTTCCTCTTGACAGTGCCACGGTTCCTCTTCCAGACAGACAGTCGGGGATTTCTGGCGGTGTAGGTCTGCCTTATTCATGTCATCAGTCTTCATATGGTCAGCAGCAGCCTCCTGGCAGTTTGGCTTTGGGAGCTAACATGGTTTACCCTACTTCCCAGAGATTCCCATCAAATCTGCCAGGAAGTAGTGACTTTGGTCCCATATCTGGTGCTGGTCTGCCTAAGTCGTCTATCAAGCCCCACTACAACCCATTTGCATCTACCTTTGAACAAACAGATCCGAGTCTAAATATTGGTCCTGGTGTAAGCCCAAATGCTGTTGGGTCTGCTTCAACCAAAACAGCCGAGCACATGAATACACTCTCTCCTTTTGGTCAGTCAGTTCCTGGATCTGGAACTCATGTCCATGAAAGTTCTGCAGAAGCTGTACCCAATCAGCAAAAGCAATCTCGTCCTGGGTTTACTTCTAGTGCTCCCTATGATCCACTGCTTGACAGTATTGAACCCTCAAGCAGTTCAATCAACAAGATGGATGTTGGTCAAGAGGCAAATTTGAGTGGTAATGATAGTCACAATGCATCGAAACTTGTAAACATAAAAGTGGAGAGCAAAAATATGCACGGCCTGGGGCTTGTTGCCGAATCAGAAGTTGAAGAACTTGGAGAGGTGGCGGCAGATACTGAAGCAGGTGTGGTGGAGAATGTAAGTCCTGAGCCCTTGGGTCCTAATGACTGGAGCTCGGATATCCCTGGTGATATTGACAATGATCAATCATTGGAGAAAAGTAAGAAAAGCAAGGATTCCAGGTCAATGAAGCTTTTTAAGATTGCTATTGCAGATTTTGTTAAGGAAGTTCTTAAGCCATCATGGAGGCAGGGAAACATGAGCAGAGAGGCTTACAAAACTATTGTCAAGAAAACAGTTGATAAAGTTTCTAGTTCGGTCCCTAGCAATCATATACCGAAAACACCAGCCAAAATTAAACAGTATGTCCAGTCCTCTCAAAAGAAAGTGACCAAACTAGTAATGGTATGTCTGCATTGCCTCTGTAGCATATCAGTTATATCAGTTACCTATGTAGATATTCTGCTAATAGTCTTTCTGCTCATATTTTTGTAGCTTTCTATAATTTTATTTGTTATGCAATAGTCTCTGGTTCATGACACAAGATTTGTTAAGTATCTAAACATAATCCTGGAAAATATGTCATGCCCTTGATAGTGGGGAACACAACTTGCGTTCTAATCAACTTCATGCTATTCAGTTCTTATACTCTGATATTGTCATTGGAGATGTCCTGAAATCTTTGTGCAACGAGGTCATCCTGCCACTTGGTAATTGATTGTGAGTTTAGTTCCATATCATTCTATACTACACTATTAGTTGAAGCAAACAGGGCAATTTAATTGGTGAATAAATTCGAAAAAGAACAAATATATGCAAGGGTGAATATACATTCTGAACTTTTGTTATATGTACATAGCGCTTCATATGCATGCCCTTTTCTGGTGTTCAGCATAAATTCTTTGTAGTGAAATTACTATTTGATTGAAGTTTGGATCCCTCTGAATCAATTTATTTCATTTTTTCAGGGCTATGTTGACAAGTATGTGAAGCTATAGCTGGATCAGTAAATGGGACTATGGACTGGACCAATCAGAATAGACTCCTTTTCCAGTTCCAACTTGTGATGGATACCAAATGAGGCTTGCAAGATTTGGGTAATGCTCTTTTGGATCATCTATTTGCATGAAAGTCTTTTGGCAGTAAGGTATTCGGGTTAATACTTCAGCAGATATGGATGTTTTTATCATTAAATCACGTGTTTGCATTTGTGTTCCATATTCGGGATCGGAGCCATTGCTGCCTAGTCTCCAGTTCCCCCTGTAAGGCATATCTCTGCTCTGTTGTTGATATTTTTTACCCTCCCCAACACAAGGTAAATGATAGTAGGATGGTCTATTTTGGTCTTGCACTGATTCCATGAACATGCCGCTGAAAGATCTTTATTTCTTCACGGTGAATGTAAATGATTTAACTAATTATCGACTTCTATCTGATTCTGGTAACATGATGATGTCATTCTAACAATACATTTAATTACTGAGGTATTTGCTTGAATGCGCCATCATTTGCCTCGAGGAATATACGGTTCTTTTGGTGCAACGTTATGAAAACCTCTTACCATCCAGAGTCTACAGCTGATGCTTTCTGAATGAATATTGTTTTGCTGGTGATATTTTGCCAACAGAATAAGATCCATTCGACTGTATTCATGTTCCCTGCCTTGCCTGGTAGAAGCTTGTTGAGAGTTGTGAATGCAATAGCAATAAGACATTCTGCCATGCTAGCCTTGACGTCTCTTCCACCTTTGCCTTGTTGCCACTTGGGACCGGTATTGTACTTTTGCCATCTTTGATCTTCCCAGAGAGATCCACAGACAGGATAATATTGGGCGTGCTCATCGGAAAAGCAAAACCGGATGTATGGATGTCCGTGTACATGTGATGTGGTGCCATCATATGGCATTAAGATTCGTGCCACTCTCTCTCTCCCCCCTCCCATCTCTCTCCCGACAAGGTCCTCTTCCGGCTTCGATGCGGTCCTCTGGCGGCGCGGACTCTTGGAGGCGCAGCGGCCGGCGCGGGCTCCGCTAGGAGGGAATGAGGAGGAAGGCACGGGCTCCGATGGAGCGGCTCAGAGATGGAGGGGAGAGAGAGTGGCTCGAACCTCTGAGCTGAATCCAACCGAGGAGGATATGGAGCCGCTCAAATAGCTTGAATGTCCGGCTTCGGACTGCTAAAAAATTGAGAAAATTGGAAAACGTCGCTATATGTTTTAGGATAATACAAAATAATAAGAGAAAAATGGAAAAAAAATTTAAAATTAGAAAGCTGACGTGTACTAAGTGAAAGCTGAAGGTCAAAAGAAGTCAGACAGTTTTAAGCCCTTTTTGTGAGGTGAAATCCTATATTTTTTTAATGTATTAGTAGATTTTATGAGTAATAACTATGCATTTGACAAATATTTTTTGCCTTAAACTTTTTTTTTTTTGCAAAGGGATACAGTTAGCTATCGTAGTCATCCTAAGGGTCAAGAACCGATAGGTCATAAATTAAATCCAATACTTTTTTTAAAAAAAGATAAAATCCACAAATAGCCCATCAAACACGTAGTTAGTGGGACTTAAGCTCAGTTGGACTAGCCACTGGTTGATGTTTTAGACAGTTGGACTAGTTATTGGTTGATGTTTTAAACTAGTTTGTTACTGGTATTACTGTAGCACCCTACATAACCATATAGGATGAATGGGGCTTGCCTGTCCCTTTTGTGTGTTCCCTATCCTGTTCCCTCCAGGTGTCAAATATTAATTGACTCTCAAGTTAATTAGTGAGGTAATTAATTAATGTGGGTGATTAATTAGTTAATTGGCTCTTAAGTTAATTAGTGAGATAATTAATTAATGTGGTTAATTAATATTACTTAATTTATACTTACTATTTATTCTATTAATCTGTACTAATTATTCACACTAATATTTTGTACTAATTAATTACCAGCCTAATTAATCACCCACATTAATTAATTATCTCACTAATTAACTTGAGAGCCAATTAATATTTGACACTTGGAGGGAACAGGATAGGGAACACACAAAGGGGACAGGCAAGCCCCGTTCATATAGGATACCACTATAGAACGTTATCGTCAAAGTGAAGAATATGTAAGAACAACAAAAGAAATCATAAAGAGCTTAGAACTTTATTAACATTTTAATAGAGAACCAACGAAAGCTACAATCTTTAAAATATAAATTTGACTACTGATTTCTAATGTAATAGATTTATAAAACTTAATAAATCCAAAACGCAACTCTCGGATGGCCACATTTGGTAAGCTCTGTTCGCCGCCCTCCCGAAGACTCCTCCGACCTTGCCTAGTTGCACTTCGCCTTTGTTGCAAGATAGGAATATTCCACCCCCGTGGGTGGGGGGTCAGAGCATCCGAGCGACTAAATTATGCACGCATGGGCCACACTGATTTTTGTCTCCATTCCCGTCCGTCCAAACGCCAAGGTGTGGCCCAGATCCAACAACCACGGCACGCCGGAGCCACACGAGCACCAATTAGGGCAAAAAAGAAATAAGTGAGGATTTTTGTGATCGTAAAGATGTATATTTAAGAATTTATTATTAGATATCTCACTGATATTTTATATATATATATACGTCGTCGGCTATGTGGCAGTGAGACGTGAGTAGCGAATCATCGAGTACACAGCTTTTGCGGTGAGCGAATCCTCAAATCGCCAGCGAAGAATACACCACGGTCCAGACTTCCAGGCGTCCGCGCCCCGCACGCACACGACGCAGTAGGTGAGGCCAGGCCGCCTTGTGTCTCCCTAGTCGATCGCTTCCCCTCCCTCTCCGTTTTGCTCTCGCCGCCCGCCCGCCACCCACTCACACCCAACTGCCGCTCTCTGCCCATCCGTCTCCCTGTTTGCGTTGTGCATTCCACCGAGGCCGCCCGTCCAGCCCCCGCGCACGGCCGCCGCCGCCGAGCCGACCCCTCCCAAGTCCAGCCACGAGCTCCGCCGACACGACATGTCTAGCGTCTAGCTCTCCTCCTCGGCCCTTATTGGTAAGCCCCTGATTCCGACTGCCCCAAATTGTCAAGCAAGCTGCTCGATTCCGTCCAATCCACGCAAATTTGTTGTTGCTATACTCGCTTTGTTGGTTGCAACATGCGTACCTTGCTTTTGTAGCTTAGTCAATTATCTCGAAGTCACGATTTACTTGGTAGTCAGTACTTACGTCTATAAAACCAATCCACAAATTGCGTGCTCATTGGATTCTTGGTTTTGTCTTCTTTTTTTTCCTTGTGTTTTTCAGTTTCGGGGTTAGACACGCCAGGGCGGCAATGTGCTAGGAGAGAAAATTTGGGTGGTGCCTTTGTGGTGATCAATGGCGGATTTAGAATTTTATGAATGGGTGTTCGCTAATTACATTGTGTTACATTTTTTAATATATATTTATATTGGTTTATAAAAACTGAAGATAAAAGTCACATTGCTAAGTCTATTGAAAGTCAATAGCACTAAAAAATTTGAAATAATAAACTAATACTAACACTTTATTTGGTGACAGCACAATAACAACTTTTTAGAGTAAACCTATTACAACTTTAGTTGACAACACAAGTGTGCACTTTGTTTTTAAATAGATATTAACTTTAATCCACTTCTCTTTTCTTATTTTTCTATGTTAGCATATTAAATGGTGTTTTTGTACATATTTTTGTTTTTGGCATATGTTGTCTCTATTTATGATTTACCTCTCTCTAAGAATAACAATTAACATGGACACTTTGAACATATTGCTTCCGAAAAATAAATTATAAATATTTATAAACCAAACCAACTCTCCCAAATGATGTATATTTTGGATTCAAAGGATTATATAGATTCTTGTGACCACTAGATTTATGACAATTGGCACCATCAAATTCTTTTGAATAAAGCATCTAAAATATCTAGATATTTGTAGGAAACTATCTGGATTTAAGATCATGTTCATGGGATCTCTAGAACCCTTAATTATCTACATCTTTTTTATAGATAAATCATCCAATATTTCATCTAGTAATTTTAATCTACAGATTAATATATGGTACTAGAAGATGATAAATTTACCAGATAGCCGGATTACAAAATTCATAGCTTAAAATCTATTTATCTGATCAACATAAATAAATATTGTACGTAAAACTATCGAATTTCTCTACAATTATCTAGCGTATAACATTTTAAATTACTCTCATACAAGACCCAACATTACAGGAGAACAATATACCGATTAGCCGATATACTAGTCTTTTCCTAATGAATACTTTTTCACTCTCTCTAATCCCAACTCTAATCTCTAATTAAATTAATAAACATAGAGAAAATCAAATCGTTACCCAAGTGAGGAGCGAGAAAACCATAATCTCTTTCTGCCTTTTTCCCCTGCTTTTGTCCCGTTGCTACTCCTCCTTTTCTTCTTTTGATTGACACCGATTTTCCCCGCCCTGCTCGTTGCTCCCTTATGCCAACAATCAGCAACTGGGCCTCACGGTCCACGTGTGCATACAGCAAGGCAAAACTGACGAACCCGGTAGCCGAGCGATACAATGGCCAGCGTTAAGTAACATGCATGACATGTGGACCTTCAACGAGTCTCTCTAGAATAGATCCCAATTTTCCGCACAAGAGATAGACCATCGTCAAGATTTCTATCCTCCTCCCTCCTCAATGACAGACCCAGGATTTTACCAAAGGGTATACCGCACCAAAATTTTCATATGCAATTCGGTAAAACCATTTGCCAATTCGGTAAATAATTGTAAAATTTGCACTGTAATTCAATATACAGACACTAAATAATATGATAAGTCTTAAATTCAAGGATTAAGTTGGAAACTTGCACAAATTACAATAAAAATAATTTAAACACCATACTAATAGTCTCAAATATACATAAAAGAGACTTACAATACTATTTGTCTGACTTTTTTAGCCTACTACATGTCTCCTGAATATGCGATGGAAGGCATCTTTTGTGTCAAGTCTCACATCTACAACTTTCGTATTTTAGTCTTGGAGATTATAAGCGGTTTAAAGATTAGCTCATCTCATCTTATAATCGATTATCCTAACCTTATAGCTTGTGTAAGTACTAGTGAACACCTAACATTTCAACCATTCAAAACATTAATTTCAACTAAATAGGAACTTTATTCTCTTTGTTCATGGAGTTTGTGGATTGATGGAAAGGAAAGGGATTTTGTGGACTCATTTCTTTGGAGGGCTATTCACTTAATGAGGTTTTACTTTTTATCCATATAGGATTTCTGTGTGTTCAGGACGACCTAAATGCTAGATCACTCATGCCATCAATTGTGTTCATGTTGGAGTCTTGGAGAACAAAGCCACAGCACTTTCTGTTATGGTTACGAGACCGAACAGTAGATATAGTAGTAGGCTTTGGAGGCCCTAAATGGGGGGTTCACCAGAGTAGGAGTAATAGACCCTTAACACCGATTTTTCCTTCACAATGTGTCTATGTTGTCAACCCCCAATACAATGCCATAGTGGTCCTATGCCCTACAAGTCCACACGCAAGCAAATAGACACTGCCAAAGATTAAGGTTAGAAAAGAAACCGAGAGTAGCAGTACCTACCCTCAGACAGACGGGGTTCATGGCGAGCCTAGAGTCGAATTGCCGCGGAGGAAGATGGCGTAAGGGCCCGTGATGCCGGAGCACGGCCGAAAGGACTGCATGACTGCGACTCCACAGCGCCGCGTTGGCAGTGGCGGACGCCGGACGCAGCGATACGCCGAGCCGCTCTCCGCTCCTTCAGATCGCCCGTCGTCGCCCTCCACTCGACGGACATCTCCCCTCAGTTGGGCGAACCGTTCGGCTGGGCTCAAGGTATACCATGGCCCACCCGACATATCCTATGGGTCCGCCCATGTCCCTCCTCCCCAAATCCGCAATCCTCACAGCCCAATCCCAAACCTCTCTCGTCTCTAGTTCCAGCCTAAGGATGGCAATTATGCCCGTTTATCCATGTACCTGTGGGTAAATACCCTAATGGAGTCGGGTATGGGATGGATTTTTTACCCACAGGTAGGAAAATGGGGGGAAATTTTTGTCCATCGGGTAAACGGGTATAGATATAGATTAACTCTACCTGTACCCATCTCGTCCATTTACTCAGGAAATGAACTGACAAGTAGACCCTTCTAAAACCAGCAAACCCTAACATCCACCAGTCGGTCCAATCCACCACGCGGCCTCCAAATCTCGGTCGACACAGTCCCAAAGTCCAATCCACCGAAACCTCCAGATCCCACCGCCGCCTCTCCTCCTCGCCGACACACGGATCCCAGTCCCCACCGCCTCCTCATTCCGCCTCGTTCCGCGCCTCTCCTCCTCGCGACACACCAAATCTCCGCTCTCGCCGCCTCGCTCGCGCCTCTCCTCGCCGCCGACACACCAAATCTCCGCCTCGCCGCTCGCTCCGCCTCTCTCCTCGCCGACACACCAAATCTCCGCTCCTCGCGCCTTGTTCCGCGCTCCTCGCTGCCTCGCGCCTCGTCCCGCGCGCCGATTGCCATCCCTATTCCAGCCATCCTCTTCCTTGAACTCTTTTCCATATCTCGTCGCGACGGCGGCGGCGGCTATTGCTTCGCCGTTTGTCTCAAATTCTCACGCCAACGCCATTTAACCCTCGGCGAAGGAATTATTCTCTCTAGGCGTCGTCGTCGTCCTCCGCTCTGCCGGATTTTTCTTCTTTTATTGGTAAGCAAGCCCTAGCTTGCTCTCGAGGATCTTTTCTTTTCCGTGAGCAATCTCATCCAAATCTTCCTTTCTGGGATGGATAGTCCATTCCATGGAGTTTGTGGTGGATTTGCTTGCTGCGTTGTGGATTACCAGTAGCAGTTTATTTTTCCATATTTTTGGGGGTTCAACTGAACCCCCATGTCCCACGTTAGGTCCGCCCCTGGTGGTGATTCCTTGCCTCGGCAAACACACATGCCATGTCGACGAGGCGGCATTTTGCGATATTCACCACCGCGAGCCTTCCATGGATGACAGGGACAGCCATCAATCCTTTGTTCCGGGCGGCTTACCTTGCAAAGGATGGGGACAGAGATGTCACACTGGTGATCCCCTGGCTTTCTCTAAGGGACCAAGAGTTAGTTTACCCCAACCAGATTGTGTTCGATTCACCTTTGGAGCATGAGGGCTATATTGGTCGCTGGATTGAGGAGAGGATCGATTTCAGGCCATCGTTCAGCATCAAATTCTACCCTGGGAAGGTACAATAATTCTTGCAGTTTATACTTATATGTCAAGTGGACGGATATTAACCCCTATGAGTTCTTAGGATTATCTTGTAGTTCTTAGGATTATATTGTCTATTATACTATGCATTTTTTCCATTCAAGTAAAATCTGAGTGAAGTGGATTAAAAAATTTACTGCTTCATCCAATCTAAAGTCAAAACATTGTAGCTATGGGCAACTTGGTTCAATTTTGTGAGTAGTTCAATCCCTTAATTGCGTGGAGTTAAGCTCAATACATGATCATTTTGTGCTTGTAGACAGTAGACCTTGTATTTATTGGCTTCCATCCAACAATATGCATATTTTGCATCTCGATTTTTTATATGGTTTTTGTTTTGAGGCTTTTTAAAACAACTCAGCCTTTTCTCTATAATGCAGTTTTCTAAAGAAATGAGAAGCATTCTACCTGTTGGAGATATCACCGAATGCATTCCAGATGAAGTGGCTGACATTGCTGTTCTGGAGGAGCCCGAGCATCTAAATTGGTACCACCATGGGCGAAGATGGAAAAATAAGTTCAGACGAGTGATAGGTGTGGTTCACACAAATTATCTAGCATATGTGAGAAGAGAAAAGAATGGACAAGTGATTGCTTGTTTCCTCAGATATGCGAACACCTGGGTTACCAGAATTTATTGCCACAAGGTAATATCGTGAATATGCATATGTACAGTCAAACAATCCACATCTGTTTTGTAAACCCGTTATTTCTATCCATGATTCTTCATTTACTTCAATAATCAGGACCAAGCATATATGATTGCTATTCATAATCACTGTTCACGCATGCCCACATGTATATGCTTCAGATAGAAGATCAACAAACTTCTGATGAGTTATTAGCTAGGTTCTTTTGGGCTGATGGTTTATAGCTTATGGCTTAAATATTTGAATTCTGGCTGTTTGTGAGAGATAGAATGCAGAGAAAAATAGTCGCATGTGATTTTGGCTAATACAGCTAAACTTAGTACACTTTTTACTATAATTTTCCTATTGACTCCGTCTTAAAAAGAAGGAAAGTCATCTAACGCAGAATTTCTGCACTATTGAGAGAGTCCAACACTACAACAAAGGATTTTCCAATTTTTGTCTGAAATTTCACAAGATCTTGTGTGCCAGACATCTGCCATCTACCACCGGAGCTTTTAACCAACTGCACATGAGTGGTTGTTAGGACTTGGGACCATATGTGATTTGTGGAGAATTTGGAACAAAACATGATTTACTTTTATTTTCACTGGCAAGGACTGGGCAAGAGCATGTGTTGTAACACATTTATTTTCAATTATAAATATGATTAATAATAAATACTTAAATAGGCATACTTTCTTCTTAACCAGCTATCCTATCTTATTGTGAAAGAACCCTGAAGATATTTACATTGGGAACTTATGTATGCCAAAAGAATCCTATGGCAGTACTCAGCTGAGGGTGCATCTTGCTCATTTAAAATGTAATTTCGATAGTTTTGTGACATGTTATCTTGATTCTTATTAAGGTTATGAAAGTGAATTGAAAATAGAAAATTGGAGTATACATATAGCTTGAATTTTCCTATCTGAATTCATTTGCTTTGCTTGTCCTTCTGCTTTACTACAAATTGTTGAACTTGAAAATCCCAAAACACCTAGAATCATCCTGTCCTGTTTGATTGAACCATACAACACCAACTTTGGCTTCTTTTAAAGCAGATTATCAGATTATCAGGCGCCACTCAAGATCTGCCCAGATCTGTTGTATGCAATGTCCATGGTGTGAATCCAAAATTTCTTGAGGTAGGCAAGCTAAAGTTGAGGCAGCTGCAGAATGGGGAAGTAGCCTTTACAAAAGGGGCATACTACATTGGAAAGATGGTGTGGAGTAAGGGGTACAGGGAGCTTCTTGACCTGCTCTCCAAATATCAGAGCAAGTTGGGTGGTCTCGAAGTAGATCTATATGGTAGTGGAGAAGATTCGGATGAAGTCCAAAAATCTGCAGAACGCTTGAGTTTGGCTGTGAAGGTTCACCCTGGACGTGATCATGCAGATCCTGTGTTCCATGAGTGAGTTCTCTTATTATTTACTCGAAAACTTCCTTGTGTCTTCTTATTTCAGCAAACATACTCATACAAGATTAACCAACCACTTCTTTTTATCATTGTTCGAAAGGTGAGTTTAAAAGTTACGTATTGCTATATTTCATTGTGAAGACAACAAATGTTGCTTCTGCATCACCTTTTTATCAAAAATTTTTAGATAAAATGTATGCTTACTGACCTAAACACAACTTGAGCACAAACTACTTAATGAAGTTGGGGAAGGATCTACGATGCTAGATCACCTAGAAATTTCTTAAAACATTTTTATTATTCCTATTATATTCAGGATATTAATGGTTTGTGTTAATACTTAATAGTGAAACACTTTATTTTCCAACAGCTATAAAGTATTCATCAACCCCAGCACAACAGATGTAGTCTGTACAACCACTGCTGAAGCCCTGGCAATGGGAAAGATTGTCATATGTGCCAATCACCCTTCAAACGAGTTTTTCAAGCAGTTCCCCAACTGTCGTATCTATAACAATGATGAAGAGTTTGTACAACTAACGCTGAATGCTCTAGCAGAGCAGCCTGCTCCATTAACAGATATGCAGAGGTACGACTTGTCATGGGAGGCAGCGACTGACAGATTCATGGAGGCTGCTGAGATAAACCTTCCTACGCCAGAGTCGAGAATCCACCAAGCACCCAGGGCTTCCTTACCTACTTTTCTGAGGACTCGTAAACTAAAACAAAGCTTGGAGGACGCATCAGTCTGCCTGCACCAAGCACTATCAGGGCTGGAAGTCACCCGCTGTGCCTTCGGTGCTGTCCCAAAGACGCTGCAGCCTGATGAACAGCTGTGCAAAGATCTTGGTTTGGCTCCGCCCACCAAGAGAAAGAAGCTGAAACTGAAGCTGACAACGTGACGTTGTAACTTGTCTCAGGTTCCTAGTTGAATTGCGTCTGATCTCTTCATGTGCATCATAATCTGGAAGAATCCTAATGGTGGATTAGTGCTTTTTTTTTCATTACTTACCGCACTGTGTACATTACATCACAAATGTAAATTGGTGTGCTAGTTTAGGAGGGGAAAATAATTTGTTGAACAGTGCTGTAACTCGGTCATGGATCAGCTCCTCAGTGAGGTCTGCCGTCTGCTGTCTTGTACTGTTTGTCATTCTGCAATATGTGCTGGTATACGTTTCTGCGATCGAATTTCTGCAGAAATTCAGAAAGTATAATGAACTACGAACAGAGCCCATGAGATTGACAGCTACTTAGATAACGTAAAAGTTACTATAAATTGTCTTGCAAGTTGACAACCGGTGCCAGCTTCGAATAAGCGCAAGCTCCAGGCGTTGCTTAAAAGAGAGAGGCACTGATTAGTGATTGTCTGACACGCACTGACCAACCATCGCAGAACACAACCTTAAAGAAGCTATATAGATGGAATGATGATGTATCAAGATCGAACTGGACCGATAAAGCAGAGCACCGGAGCGGACCACACGGGAACGAATAAGGCAGAAGAGACGTGCGCATCCGGTATGCGCCGCATAGCTATCGTCCTGCGTTTCCCTTTCTTCGATCGGTGGACAATTGACACCTGGTAGTCACCTACTACATGGATTGCAGAAGCTGACATGAAAAGGAGGCGAACGATGGTGCACGTACGGCAGTGGTCGAGATTGATCTCCCAAACAGGGCACCAGAAGCAGAGATCATTCAGATGTACCGCCATTTTTGTTGGCTTCTTCAGTTTCTTCTCATGATGTGCCAGACATTAGCCCAGCTGGTCCAATTGTTCAGGTAATACTTGCGGAAGTTCAGTGTTGCCCATATATCTTGATTAAAAAACATGTAACCTATCCAAAACACGCATTTTTCCTTCTAATTACCTGTCATGTTGTGACGTAAAATATTTGCCGCGGACAGCTTGGGTCTTGGGATGAACGTGGAGTAGCTCATAATAGTACGAAGGTGGGCAACATCACTATAATTTGAAATCTATGAGGACAACACAGTCGAGCAAAAAGGGAACAAATCCAACTCTATCGCCATTAAGTTTTTTTCTAGATTTTCCTCGCAAAAGGATTTTTTAGATTGACTAGTAGTGTGCCCGTGCTAACGCTACGGTAAAATACAAAACAAGATAAAATTTGTAAAAAAATAAAACGAACAATCAAATTCATTAAGATTCACGTCTCATATATTAACGCTTAACGAGTAGTAACACAATTGTTTGCCACCTCACAATCGACAGATCAGAATCAGCAGATCCTCCCCGACGTTAAGCAATTTTCTTTCACGGCCTCCAGTATGCAGACATCATATATTCTCGCCTTCACTCCGGCTTGTTTGATGACACACAACAATCACTAATCTTTCGCTCAAGTGTCACTTTTGGATCACATATAATACAAGTCACGCATGCCTGTATTAGTCATTGGGTCACCCGAGAAACCCCTGCTCAGATCATACCAAGTTCGCCGCATCCCAAACTATTCATTGAGTGCGGGTTCTTGAGATTGTACTGAAGTGGAGGTTGTTTTCCCGCCAAAGGTTATCCATTAGTAACAATGCTCCAGATAAAAAGGCATAAAAATTGTATTTACTTGCATAAAGTAAACTTACATCTTTGTCCGTAACCTGCATTGATTGTGTCCTTCCCGCTTTTATTGATCCTGCATCCTTAACATTGCCTATTTAGCCATGTTAAGCACACCTATCCCAAAGATGTCACAATACTATGGTGTTTGATTGGCCTTCAAAATGGTAAAGATGCTAATGTAATCGATCCTTTAAAATTATAGGTTTAATGTAATCGTTTATGTAATTGTAAAACAGATATGAGATTCTGTCCTCTCAAAAGGAGATATGAGATTCGAACCCACCGGATCTCTAGAACAGAACCTCTGTAATTCAGATTACCAGAGCATCCCAAACTTGTACATATGTTGCTGGGGAAATGGCGCCTGCTTATTATGTCAGGAAATTAGTGATCTTTAGTCCTTTACACCATTGCCAACAACAGTCGAAGTGCCCAGTGGAGCATCAAAAAGAACTGGAAACAGTTTACAAGCAGGCGCTTGCTCAATGAAAAGGCAACTCTTGTTTACATGGATTACAGCAGATGGCGCTCTAGACCGCTCGTCGAACTCAAAGCGAAATAAAATAAATCACGAAAAATTTGGTTAGATAGGAAAGTGGGTGTGGAGAAGACATGTTACACGATATGTGTGAAGTTGGTCAGATTAATTACAAGCTAACAATTCTCGACAGCCTGTATGCATCTTCAAGCTCCCCGGCCAAACCCTCATTTGTTTCCTGCACGTCACAGCAGATATTAGAGGAAGCGATGCAAGTTGCAGGTTACATCTTCCATTTCAATGTATAGTATTCACCTAGAAGGCTATAACATATGACCCCGCAACAAACCAAATATGAAAATAATTGGGAATTAACTGCTTTTGTACTGTTGAATAATAAGGTAATTATTCGGTGTTACTGTAATTTGTCAGGCATCAAGCACCATACCAGTGAATTCTTCATGTTAGTTCTTGTTATGTGTTGGTCCACGCACCGTCTCCCCGAAGAATTTTCGCCCCACATCCTGGCCTGTCAATAGAACCAATTGCCTCCTCATCCACCACAACAGCGTCTACTCGGTCGTTTCCGGTTTTCTCATCTGGGATCTGCTGAAAAGGAGCGTCAGAATGTACAGCTCAACTTTGCATCATAATTACAGAACAATGCAAGAGGCCTCGATCCAAGTGACCATGGAGTCAGCTAGCTTGTTGAAGTAGCCATCCACCTTGCTGAGCTTTGCCCTCACTTGCTTGGCCACCAAGGTAACACTACGGGCATGGTGGCCTCCTTTGGGAGGGCCACAGATCGGAAGAAGGGGATCACTACCAACCTCTAGGCGGCCAATTAGCTTGGATCGACGTTGTACTTTTCAGCAAAGATGTGACAACCGTCAAGCTGAAACAACTTTCGTTCTTGAGCATTCACATACCAAATAGAGCATTGCATGAAAAACAATTACGTATTCATGATAATAGCTTCCTAAATTCTACCCATTAGGACGTGTAATTCCAATGAAAGAAGGAAGTTAAAAAGGGGTACTTGTTCGAGATGGTTACAAGGGATATACCTCATAGATATGACATCTTCCACCTCGCTGCAAAAAGCCATGCAATCTTGCCCAAGACCAATTGTGTACTTGCCCTTGCTGGCTCCATCATGAGCCTCCAACGCTTCCTGCAGCCATTTGCTCAATGCATCAACATCCAACTCCAAGTCTAACGACCCTTTATTTTAAAAGAGCAATTAGCTGAAACAATCTTGAACCAATACAACACATTATCTCTGCATTCCTGATAGACACAACCCATCCAATGCCACATCAAACGTCATCCTCTATTCGCTCTGGGAGGACGAAATATCGACACATGCAACATCTCACATTATATTGAGCTGAACCGATTGAAATATTCTAGAAAAGAATTCACCGCTAATGATCCACAAATCTACACAGCGATAGCACCACCAATCAAGGTATGAATTTTTGCAATGATTACACTCGCGCGATCTCAACTACCTCCTAAACCCAAAATTTCACCCATCTAGCATAAACACCGCGGTAGTTCCCAAAAAACTAACCCAAAAGGTAAAACTTCGATTAAAAGAAACAAATCATCCGTGATCTCCACGCTAGGACGCCTGAGCCTCGGATCAGCGCGTTTGCGAGAACCGCAACACACGAGGATGGCATCATAGCAGGAAAAAACAACAACAACAAATCGAAGATGGGGAAAACAACGGCTCGGCGAGAACTTGACTGCTGGACGCAGTGGGAGGAAGTAGATGTCCATGGCGAGATCCCGACATCCTTGCGCTCCATCTCGCGATCCCGCTTCGCCTTCAAGCTTGACCTCTCGACGCTTCCGCGGGCTCCCCCAGTGGCTCACACGGAACGGACGCCGCCTTGGCCCTAGGTGGTGTGATGCGAGAGAGAGTTCGTGTGCTTTTGAGAGTTTGACACCGCCGTGGACGCGGAGCACGTCGGGGCTGTGGCTTTTGCCTCGTGCTCTAGCTCTTGGCGAGTTCCTACACGAAGCAATTCACAGTTCAGAACCATCTCTTTGGGATAGAAGACGAGATCCGTGGGAACCTATACCTTGGCCTTGGAGAGCACGAGCACGGCATGCCGCTCCCGCCGGCCGGTGAGGTCGCCGTGGCCGCCTCCACGGAGGCTCCTACGTCGCGAACAATACAAAGACCGCTCGGGATCGAGCCGGATAGTAGAATCGAGAGGAGGAGGGGAGTGGATTACCTTGGAGCCGAGGGGAGGCGCCGCCTCCTCTTCCGTCCGCAGGATCGTCGTCAGTAGGCCATGCGCTCGGCCATCTTGTTCCCAAAGATGAAGAGGGCGGCGATCCATCCGCCGGTCTTGGAGAGGTCGGCCGCCCCTGATGTTCACGGGCGTCATCCCGACCGCAGAGGCCGGCTCGTAGTCCCCGCCGACGGCGGTAGTGGAGAAGCTGGGGGAGGAGGAGGCGGCGGCGGCGCGGGGTGGCCGGCTCCGACCCGGAGGAGTCGGATCCGTCCCGGCGCTTGCCCTCGTCTTGCCCGCCCTTGCCCATTGGTCGCGACCTGAGGTTCGAACGGAGAGGAGTGGCCCCTAGGGTTTCCTGCCGCCGCGGCGGCGAGATCGCATGAAACCGGAACCCTAGATGGGTATAAGAGTGCGAGTAGGAGACACAACGCGGCTTCTTGAGCGCGGCGAGCCTCGGCGCGGGCGTTGCGCGCGAGAGGTGGGGGGGGGCGGTCGCCGTGGCGCGGAGGCGGCGCGCGCGGGAGGAGGAGGAGGAGGAGGGAGGAGGAGGCGGCGGAGAATCGGCGCGGGCGTTGCGGCGCGAGAGAGGTGGGGGGCGGCGGTGGGTGCAGTGCGAGGCGCGCGCGGCGGGGGAGGAGGAGGGAGGGAGGAGGCGGCGGAGAATCAGAGGATCCGAATCGTCGGGGGCGTGATCGCGGGGCGGGGTAGAGGTAGCGGTTCAATGATGTGCATGATCCAAATGATTTTGACCTTAGGATTTTCAATGAGTAAGAGAAAAAGACTTGAGAAGAAATCCAGACCATTCATTTGTATGAAGTTGGATTACTTTGGTACACAAATCTGGGTGGACTTAGATTAGGCATGACTGTGGGGGTGGTTGAGCGGGGTGGATTTAGTAAAGAAAATTTTGGTGTATTATAGAGTAGGGTAGATACACATATCAGTAATCTTTCTTGGGAACATCTGATAGATGAATATGGGAAGTAAGTAAATGCTGCAACGTATTGGCGTCAGCGTTGCCATTAATTCATCAATACTCTTGCAACGGGGGTACAAAATCTCTTGATCCACCACCACCATGATCATTGCAGCCGTAGTAGCCAAATGCTTGATCGAACGTCGGCGCCAACGACGTCGTAGAACACGAGGCTTGTGGCTGCAAAGAATGGCCGCCTCCCGTGTAGGTCGCATGCGCCGTAGTATCTAACGGATCCCATTGGCCGAAGTAAGCGCACTGTCCGTTGATCCCTACGTCCACCAGCCGCCGCCGCTGCTCCCTTGTGGCCGCGCGGTCACAACCCGCAGCCGTTGAGAAGTGGGAGACGTCGAGCGGCAGCGTGGTGGGGAGCGGGGGGAGCCTGTCGATGGCGTGGCGCGCGGCGTGGAGCAGCCAGTCGACGACCTTGCTGGGCTGGCCGAGGCCCAGCCGGTCCTGCAGGTCGTACAGCTGGACAGCGGTCGGCACCGACAGCCGCACGCGACGGTCGCGCAGCCCCCGCACGGTGGCCACCTTGCTGTGCCGGTCCTTCCCGCCGGGAGCGCGGGAGGAGGCCCGCACGATCCTCGGGTTCCCAAGCTCCACACCACCAACGCCGTCCGGCGCTGCCGCGCGGCATGACGACGACGTCCTCGCCCGCTTCGCCGGGGCCTCGCCGGCCTTTCCTCCTGTTATCATTAAGTAGCATACGAGAATGTACAAGCCTAGCTAGGTAGCTGTTATGGATGGCTATATAGGCTGCTTGCAACTAGGTTGGCGCCTCGGACCGGCCTAGCTAGCTAGAGAAGTGAAGTGTACTAGTATACACGGGGGTGTCAGGATCTTAGGGCAGATCGTGTCCTATGGCGATTGATTTGATGTGTAGAAATTCTCGCCTTCGTTAAGCTATATATGCAAGCTGTCCCGCTTCAGCTTTAGTTTCTACCTTATTTTATATTATTTATAAATTTTATTTTTTTTTAATAAATTTTTAATTTTTTAGATTTTTTGCTAGTTCTTTTTTCCTGTATTTGTTTGCATTGTCCATAATGAGTTAGCATATTTTTTCTATTTTTAATTTTTTAAATTTAATTGCATCAAATAAATTATTTTTAATTACAGTAAAATTTCAATCGTTATAGTGTAATGTTAATTATAAGCTATAGTTTTCAGCCCAACTGAACGGGGCTAAGTCGCTGTCGTTTAATCATGTTGGACGTCGTCTAGCTGAAGGCACTGATGCATGGCTGATGGACAAGATCGAGCCCGTACAGTGCACTTGTCCGCTAGATTTTATGACGCCCGCGGGCCTGTAGATATTAGCTCTAGTTTTTTAGTAGTCGTGTACGGCGTGCACGTGTATATTTCCACTATATAGAGATCGTATAACGCGCGCGCGCGGCTATGCTGGTCGCTCGGATATCTCGGGCAGCGCAGCGTTTTCTGACTGGGTGTGTGCGAAACTAATAGTCTCGAACGTTCTTCTTGTAAAAAGGAGTATACTATGCTGCCGTTCTTTCACTGAAAGCTAAGCTCCTAGTTGTGGACGATCGAGACGTTTATCTTATAAAATAATGTAAGAAAGACGGTTAAAATCGTTGGAATACGAGATAGATGTTCTTTATTACTATAATGTCCATATATTCTAGAGACGCACTGAATCGTTCGCAAGTGTCCATAATTGTTCGGCTGCA
The DNA here is from genome assembly GCA_036346575.1 of Dendrocalamus sinicus. NCBI lineage: Eukaryota > Viridiplantae > Streptophyta > Magnoliopsida > Poales > Poaceae > Dendrocalamus > Dendrocalamus sinicus. Next base: position 28,193,343 of record CM070658.1, read on the forward strand.
AGTTATATCAATCGAGTGTACAACATTGCCAATACATGATCAGAAACAAAATCCAACTTTATTACAAGATAAAAACTTAACAGCCAAGTATTATAGCGAGGTTAGCGGCCCTTAAACAGTGGCGTAGCCAGGATTTATAGCTATGGTGGTCCATTGTCTAAATTTTTTTAACCGCTATAAATTTAACATGTCGGTACACAAGTATATGAATTACAAAACACAATTAAGAAAAAAAGGACATACAAAGTTCATAAAATAGACGAGTACTTTCTTAAAAAAAAATCCTATCCTACAATTAAAATTAAATAGTCCAATGCGACCATGCATTCCAATAATATAATCTAATGACACAGAATAAAATAAGGTTTTGTGTACCTTGTGACTTGCGGCCTGTGAACGTCTGATGCCTGATGGTGGATCGCTGTCGCTGATCACCGGCTGGTGGCCACCAGCAATAGCTGATGTGTTCTGCTCGAGTTAGGGCTTATTTGCTTAGTCTCTAGCTCTAGGGTGAGATTGGGAGAAAAAAAGGAAACATGACTAAACGAGCAGGCTAATTGGATGAAGATTTTGACTTTTGAGACGTACCTACAGAGGACTCACGTGTCTTTTCCGCTCGTCGTCCGTGGCCGACTGCCGCCGCCGCTATCGTTCGTATAATCGTATTCGTATTCTATGAAGCACAACACAGCAAGGGATACGAAGAGGCGCAGGCTGGCCGCACAGAGAAATACGAAGGGTCGCACAATGCGTATTCGCAAAAGGCCGCGAACGCTCCCACGTATTCGATGTTTGGCTGCTGAGGATCCGAATTTTCCTATATCTATGGGCCTTGTATGGGCCGAGCGCATGGTGGTCCGGGGACCACCCGGACCACCCTTTAGCTCCGCCGGTGCCCTTAAATACAATACAAAAGAACACCACAGACAGTCTTGAGCGGAGAACAACCCTAATCCCAAGAGCCATCTATTTCATAGAATTCCACCACATCGTCCTCGCAGACTTCTTTATTCTCTTGCCAGGTATTTTCTGTTATTGTTTTTAGCAAGTATGAGTACAAACCACCGTACTCAACAAGTCATATGAAAAATACTATTTAACTACATGCAAGAGTTCACCAAAGAGTAAGGTAATGTAATTCATTATTTTATGTGGATACAATTTTAGTTGTAAACAAGTTTTATACATAAAATCACAACCTTCTTTAAGGAGAACAAGGTTTTACGACTTGAATACCAATCTTAGTCAAATTCCAAATCTACTTATGTTTTGTTATTGAATTCACCCATTAAATACAACTTCATTTTCCGGAAGCACGGCGTATTCGAATATACTCTTCATTTATGACTCTACAGAGCTACCCAACTTTACCCTTAAGATCTCTTAACTCCTACGACAGAATTAAGAAAACAAGCCTTTTCACTTCTCAATTCTTTATATAGCCTCCACCCAGTAGGTTTTTAATCTCAACAAACTCGAGTGACCCACACGACCTCGCCCGATTTGTCACATCCCTACCATTGTATGGTTAACCACCTCCCATACGGTTGGGTTCTTGGCACTACGGGTGTTCCATTTTTGGGGTCGGTGGGGACAGGGGAGTAGGCGATCACCGACGGCGAGGTTTTTCTTTCCGTGGGATATTTGAATGGTACAGGGCAAATGGAGGGTTAAACGGACAGAAACATTGGTGTTTGAGCATCATTGGGGTTAGGGTAAGCTCGGGGAAGTGGTGGCTTGGGTGGTGGTGGTCGGAGTTGGGCTGTCCACGGCGAGGTGCTTTGGCCGTGCGGCGGTTCTCGGTGATAGGGAAGAGGGGAGCTCGGGGATCTAAGGCAACAGTTCGGGGGCATTTCTAGGGGCATGAGGAGGCTATTGACAAAGTTAATTGGAAAGTGATGGATCGGAGGGGCAGAATTGAGTTAGGGCTTGCCTTAGAGAATTCCAATGATTACCGGCAATGGGGAGGCTATCGGAGCTTTGGGTGGATAAGGCACGTGTTTTATCCCTCGCACAGAAAGAATATCCTAGAATCAGCTCCAGATGCCAGTTCATAAAATCTCTTAGTAGTCATCTGGTTGTGCAATACGCACAGTATTTCTCCAACCAAGATACTCGAGGAGAAACCTCTAGAAGTTTATAACCGCATGGGTCCCTTAGCCTTAATTAAATATTAAAGTCATATTTAGAGTTTTATTCAATCCTTATCACTAATGATGTTGTCACCGCCCAGACACGCGCGGCAGGTGTGGAGCGTACGTACGTACTTATGGTGTCGCGCGTGATCGAGCCCGCAAATAATGTCTGTCTTGCACAAAGCTAGCTGGTGTGGAGTTGCACTGGTAGCGGATAAGGATTTTTCCTTTGGCCCCTTGAAAATATTTTTTTTTTTGCAAAAATGGCTTTGTGGACCTTGGTTTTGCGAAAGTGGCCCCCCAGTGCAGCCGGGGATCGCGCCAAGCACCTAGCGTGGCCGGCAAGCATGCTAGGGCACATGCTATAGCCAGGAAGCATGCCAGGCTCCTGGCGCAACTGGGGAGCACACCAAGTGACTGCGCCTGGTTGGGAAAATTTTTGACCTTTTTATATTCAAAATTTCGTATAAATAGTACACATAAATATTTTTTGAGAAAAATCCATACGATTAAAATTATGAAAAAATATTACACAAACAACTACACTGTATCGGAAGGGTCCAAAACAAATCAGGTCCCATGCGTTGGCTAGGTCATCTCTGCCGGCCATGAATCTAGTCTGTTGGCAATGTCAGGCAGTCGGGCGCCTGTCATTCACAATACATATCGTATCGTGGGTCCTCGGCGGGTGTGCACGCATGCTCGGGAGGTGTAATCGTGGTAGGTGACCCCAAGAATAAACCTTCCAACCAATCTTCTGGCTGTGAAGTTTGTTCATGCGACAGGATTCACTGTGCTTGACCTAGGTACCAGCCCCCGAGAGGGCTAGTTGCATAGCCCTGTGGTGCCTGAGGCTGAGAGGTGGACGGCCCCAGATGCCCATAGCTATATGAGGCGCGGGTGTACGGTGCATCGCCCGGAAGATCCCATTGGTCCGCAACATACTATATCGGCCTTCCACCTGCTGGTACTCCTGCGACGGAGAATCTCTGCCAGCCACTGGCATTATGCCCTATGTCTCCAAGGCCTCCAGTATGACATCCCCGTGCCTGCGTGACGGCGGCGGCAATAAGGTCATGTCCCTGCGACAAGCCTGCGTGCAACACCACAGTTAATGATCAGGACTAGATCATTTCAACATAGCACACCTACAACTATGTGATGACTCACGGAGGCGCTGCGTGGTATGGCCGGGTGGTCACCGAAGCCGGGTTGGTGCGTGGACACGATGGGCCGCGATGGTGGTGGTGGCGACGGTGCACAATGGAATTCTGTCCGATGCCTCACGTTGACATCACTAGGTCTACCATAGCTCAAGTTGTAAATGAATGTCTTCACGCCCTTGCGTATGGACTTGATCATCCCCTTGAAAGCTTCCACTATGGTAGACTACCCTGGTTGGGACACATGTTCAGTTCGTTCCAGAATGTCGTACATGCGGTCCAGCTGATGGGGTTGCAAGGAAAAAGATTCGTTAGTTCACCAATTTTTAGATGTTGCAAAATGTGGACCTTTATGCCACTTGATTGAAATGTAGTTACTACGGATGATAATAACCTGCATGCAACAATAAAATATCTAACGATGACAGTACGGACATAACAATAACATGCGCAAAGTAACGTAAATGCATTTCAAATAAATATGTACATTTCATGCTAGCTGTCGTAAAAAATGCACGAATATAATAAATTGCACTTCCAAAAAATGTATAAGAGCTTGAAATGTATTAAACAGCGCATAAAAAATATACGATTACTTGTAGCACGTTTGTCCAATAGCGAGCACGAGACATTGCAAATTAGTAAATACACAATATTAGTAACTAATTACATAATTAATGCTAACAAAATAATTAGCATAACGGGACAGCAAATAACGTTGACAAGATGTAACACGATGTAAAGCTTGAATAATCATAAAACGACGGAAACAGCGCGTAGCCTGCGCGGGCAAAAGCTTGGCCAAAAGCACCAACTGCATGCATACATGCACATGGTACGGTTAGGGGCCGTGCCACCTCTCCTAGCACGGTAGAGGGCAGTGCCACCTCTCCTAGCGCTCCCACCGGCCGCGCTATCTTCTTGTACAGGGCTACTTTCGCAACAAAGTCCACAAGGCTATATTTGCAAAAAAAAAATAATTTCATGGGGCCAAAAAAAAATTCACAGATGAGGAGTTCCGTTCAGCATCCCGCCGCTACATCAGTTGTGCACTAGCTAGCCACGCGCGTGCCTGCGGACGCGCGGTAGGGCAAGACCTCCATCAGCTCGTGCATAAATACTCCGTACATGCACTAAAATTTACGAGAGAATCCAACGCCTGCGCCTCGATTGATGATCAAACGTGTGTACTGTAACTAGTGCCTTATCAGAAGAAGACATTAGGAATAGGATACCCTACTCTACATTACCTATGTGAAGCGTGTAGCTTAGCTTTGGGACAACCGAACCACACGTACCAATTTGATGACCAGTCTCGACCTAGCTCAATAATTCCCAAGGACCACTGCAACTTGTGATCACGGAAAAGATCTTGAGGAGACTGCCGGCCGCCTCCTAATCCCCGAGGGTCGAATTCGGCACGTAAGAAACTTGCGAAGACTAATGCGTCCACGGTACTGCTAATTATATATGCACGTCATATCATAAGAAAAGTAAGGCTAGGCTACCGTGGAAAACTATTACTATTTGCTGTGTTGCGTCAGTCTCACAATAAAAAAATATATATTTTCTCAAGGACGGTGTAACTCTAAAGGATTAGGCCGTTTTCCAAGTTGTGGATTTCGTTGGGTAGGTGTCTACTCTGTACTCTGTCTACACGCTTTTTTTGTCGTTTTAAGAGTACAAATGAGCCTCACGTGGACGCCTTCTACCTTATCTGTTTACCCAGTGTTACTGTGTAACATCCTAAATTTTTAGATAGCATTTGTTTGAATTTATTTAATTTTTTGATTTTATTTCTCCTTTTCTTTTTTCCTTAATTAAGCCTAGGGCAAGAAAAATCTAAAATATTTATTTTAAAAGTCAAAAGAAGGTTGGTTTTATTTTTCCTAAGTTTATCTTGAGCTGTAGAAATTTTGAGATTTTTTCAGGAATTTTTGGCTCTCATTTGCTATTTTACTAATTTCTTAGTCTTTATTTAATTGAAAAGTAATTAAAATCCCTTTAAACCCCTGGGCCAACACTCGGCCAGCCCATTAAAATTTTTGCTTTTTAGTCCAAAATTTAAAAGTTTTTTACATATGGACCCCTGGAAAAAAGATTTGCAAAAATGGACCTCTAGCACGGCGCCAACTCACATAACGCCCAGGGTACACTTCACGGCGTCATATGCTTTGGCGCCGTGAGTGGACACGTAGGATCCACGGTGGCACAGCACGGCGCCAAAGCACATGGCGCCGTGTCATTTATGCACGGCGCTAACGGCCGTGGCGCCGCTTTCTGAACTTAAGACCGAACGCAGCCCCGGCCCTCACTCCACTCCTCTGTTTGAACAGACCGAGCAAGCAGAGAGCAGCCTCCGCCGCCGCCCCTCTCTCCCCCCTCAAAATCCACCCCAATCCATCGATTTTGCTTCCAAACCGAGCAAGCAAGGTGAGCTCCCTCTCCTCCTTTGATTTGTTGAAGTAGATATGGATTATTTGAGGTACATTTCGTAGGGCAAAAGTTGAAACCCTAGATGAAATTAGTTGGATTTGGCTCGGTTTTAGGTTCGATTCGCAATAGATTTGCGTAATGTATTAGCAATAATGTGTATAGATCCGTTTCTAGGGTTTGATTATTGTATGTAATGACTGAGATATGTTTGTTTGTTGTGCTATAGATGGATAAGGTTGTGACTTTGCACCATGGTGGTACTGTGAAGAGAAATGACAATGGGGGTGTTGATTTGGAGGGCATGGAAGAGACCACATTGCTATTTACTTCACGTCCGTCGATGGTGAGGTCATTTATCGCTTGAAAGAGAGGTTGGGATGGACAGATGAGCATGGTGATGTCGTTATGCAAGGATTGATTGATGTTGGGTCGTCAAAGGGGCGCGTATAAAGAGATTGGTTTCGATTGGCGCGACGGTGAATGGGATAACTATGTGGCCATTGTTTTGGACTCGAGGTCGAGCACGACTTGTTTGTGCAGAGGGTGGTGAGAGATCAATCGCCTCCTAGGGCTGCATTGGATCCCAATGACTCACCGTTGGTTGGGTCACCGATCATGAAGAGGTCGAGGTGCAAGTTGTATCCTCGGCTCAAGTATGTGAGGTTCCATTGACTCGGTAGAAGTTGACTCGAGGATGTCGATGACCGCTTTGTTGGTGGATTCGACGAGGAGACGTGTTTGAGGAACCCATGGTTTGTGTAGCATCTAACAGGTGGATGTACAACTTGCGAGACGAGGCGATTATGAGGATGCAAGGGTCGTGGACTCGATGATGACAGCATCACCACAGTTTGACGTCTAGCGAAATTGAGATGTTGAGAAGAATGTTTCTGGCGTGATCCACTAGTGTCCGATTATAATGACTCGAGCAACGCATATAGGGTCATCGCGGATGGAGGGCAAATGCAGAGGGACGTACCTAGGCACGGGCTAGTATCATAATTCGAAGGGTCATGTCTTTGAGGATATGTCGGCATTGAAGATGTGGTTGAAAGAGTACTCGATCGTGCACAACCGTCCATACCGGTTAAGAACTCATACGCCAAACGCTCGGTACACCATCAAATGTGAGAGCACAGGTGTGCATGGAAAGTTTGTGCGGGAAGGTGAAGGGTACGGAGAGGTTTAAGATTACAACTGTGGATGGACCGCACAGCTGTGGTTCTTCCGAGCCCAGCCAGAAACATCGTCAGTTGACTTCTCGGTTCATTGCAACCCGCCTGTACCCCATGATAAAGCACATGCCGACGATGCGCGTGGCAGCAGTGATAGAGGCCGTTAAACTAAAGTGGCACTACACAATCAAGTATGGGAAAGCATGGAGGGCGCAACAACGTGCTTTGAAGTTGATTTATGGTGATTGGGAGGAGGCGTATGAGCGTTTGCCGGCCATGTTGAACGCAATGAAAGCGGCCAATGCAGGAATGCGGTATGAGTACGTGCCTAAGCCCGATGTATGGGTTAATGGAAGATGATTTTTTCGAGCATTCTGGTGCTTTGGTCAGTGTGTCGAGGCTTTCAAACATTGTAGGCCTGTTCTGTCAATTGATGGGACGTTCCTGTTGGGCAAGTATGAGGGAACATTGTTGATTTCTATTGGCTGTGATGCGGACAACTCGCTTGTGTCGTTGGCTTTTGCTTTGGTGGAGAAGGAGGACAAATCTAGCTGGGCTTGGTTTCTACGGCTTGTACGGATCCATGTGGTTGGCCCGGGGAGGGAGGTATGTGTGTTGTCTGACATGCACGCTGGGATCTTGAGCGCCGTTAAGGAAGTGATACCAGGACATTTACCTGTACATCATCGTTGGTGCACAAGGCACCTTGCAGAGAACTTATTCAAAAAAGATGGGGTGAAGGCCAACTTTGCACTCTTCGAGGAGGTATGTCACCAGAGGGAGGTAAAGTTGTTCGATGAGAAGTTAGAGGAGTTGAAAATGAAAACTAATGCCGAGGGTCGTGATTGGATAAGGGGTTTAATGAGGGATGTGCACAAATGGTCAAGGGCTCATGACCCATTGGGAAGGAGGTATGGGTTCATGACTAGCAACATGGCAGAATGCTTCAACGGGCTGCTTAAGGGGGCACGTGGATTGCCAGTTACCACAATTGCGGCGTTCACTTTCTACAAGTGTGTTGCATGGTTTGTCAACCGGCACCGGGAAGCCTCAGACATGTTAAAGGCACATGCACGTTGGCCACCTCGTCCTCACGGCTTCATTATCAAAGCGAATATGCAAGCCAATGAACAGGAGTACCACTGTTTTGACCATGTGACGGGCACGTATGAGGTTGTTGAGGGTGGAGGGACAACCGAGAATGGAGAGCTCCGAGAGGCCCGAAAGCATAAGGTCGTGATTACATCCTTCACATGCACATGCGGTGTTCCCGACAAGTTCCATTTTCCATGCTCCCACATGGTGACCGCATGTAGGGCCCGGAATGTCGATGTTGAGACCAAAATCCCGAGACTATTCAGCGTGGATGCGTTGGTGAGGACATGGGCCCCACGGTTCGAGCCATATCGTGATGAAAGCGAGTGGCCACTTTACTCGGGTCCTAGGTACATAGCGGACGTGGGGTTACGTTGGCACAAGAGGGGCAGCAGGAAGCGGTCAAGGTACAAGATGGACATGGATCGGACACTGGTCGCACCAAGAGGGTAGGGCAAATCCTTCGTTGAGGACCCACGGAGACACACTGCGGTATGTGTGGTCTATTGGGTCACAATTCACTGACGTGTCAACGCTGCTCCTCTCGAGTTAGCAGCGTTAGGTCTAAAGAGCATAATTTTTAGATATTTTGTTATTTTTATCACTAACGTAATTTTGAATGCACAGGATGGCGAGGTACCTACCTGGTGGACGAGTTCTACGACAGAGCACCGCGGCAAGCTCACGATGATTCCCATACTGCGTCCTCCAACCCATGATGATGAGAGTTGTGTGTATGTGTATGTGTATTTTATATGTGTGCATGACGATGTATGTGTGCATATATGTGTATGTGTGCATATATGTATGTATGATTTGAGATTTATATGTGAATGTATGCATCTAGACTTTATTGAGAGTTATGCGTATGTGTTTTATATGTGAATGTATGTATATGTGTGTATGTGTTTTGTATGTGCAGAAAATGCATGCTCTTTCTTTTTTTTTTCAGTATGTTTATGTAGCACGGCGCCAAACACACAGCGCCGAGGTATTGAAAGCGGCGCGAAACTTTGGCGCCATGATATGGCGCCAAAGTTTTGAGCGCCGTAGTTCAATATCTCGGCGCAGAGTGTTGGGCGCCGTGATACTGAACATACGCGCCAGGTGTTTGGCGCCGTGATTACCGCACTTGCATTAAATATGCAAGCTCGGCCTAGTTGTTTCGTTCCATCCGCATCCGCACAAATAAGACTAATTGACATTCACCAAATGAATAAGCACAGCCCAAAATAACATACTGAGTGCATACGTCCACATACATACATAGTCCACATACATAGTTTATAAATTTTCAGAAAATATATACGTCCGCATACATCAAACTACTGAGTGCATCGAGGCCACTTCCCCTTTCTCTGAGCATCAGGGTACTGCTCAAGGGCTGCCTTGGCACGCCGCACTCTCTCTAGCTTCTTCTGCCTTTCTCCCTTGCGCTTTGCCGCGGCCCTCCTACGCTCCTCCTCACGGTGTTCCCTCGCGGCCTCCTCCTGCTTCTTTTCCCTTTCCCACCTCTCCTTTCTTTCTTCATCCCACATCTTAGTGGCATTAAGGTATTCCTTGTCATCCTCAGCGATCGCAGTGTCGATCCACTGCTCAAAATCACAAAGCGGTGGAGGCTCCTACAAATGTATGCATTCGTTAAACCAACAGAATTAATACCAATTCGATGAATCGAGAATACAACATACCATCTTGCCGAGGACAACGGCGGCACGTGGCGGATCGAACGCCCAGTTGGCGCACATCCAGTACCTCTGCCTATATGTATCCGGATCATCCGACCTTTCCACTTTGCAAGGATCGCCGCAATAACACATCGGCACGGGAACACCGGATGGAGGTGGCAAACGAGTGAAGCCCATGACAACCTAAAATGCGAAATGAATAAGATTTATAATTTTTCTCGTTTCTAACCGTAGGTTAGCTAGTTACCCAAATCAAACCATAATCCAACTAATTTCAACCCTAAAAACGGATCTATACACATTATTTCTAATACATTACGCAAATCTATTACGAATCGAACCTAAAACCAAGCCAAATCCAACTAATTTCATCTAGGGTTTCAACTTTTGCCCTACGAAATGTATCTCAAATAATCCATATCTACTGCAACAAATCAAAGGAGGAGAGGGAGCTCACCTTGCTTTCTCGGTTTGGAAGCAAAATCGCAAGAAAATTCGTTGGATTGAGATGTATTTGGGGAGGGGAGAGAGGGGCGGCGGCGGAGGCTTCTCTGTTCGGTCTGTTCGAACAGAGCACTGAGGGGTGGTGGGGGGCTGCGCTCGGTGTTAAGTCCCAGTAAACGGCGCCACAAACGTTAGCGCCGTTCATAAATGTCACGGCGCCATTTTAGTTGGCGCCGTGTTATGCCACCGTGGATCCTACGTGTCCACTCACGGCGCCAAAGCATATGGCGCCGTGAAGTGTACCCTGGGCGCCATGTGAGTTGGCGCCGTGCTAGGGGTCCATTTTTGCAAATCTTTTCTCCAGGGGTCCATATGTAAAAAACTTTTAAATTTTGGACTAAAAAGCAAAAAAATTTCGTCAGCCCAAGCCTCTGCGCACACGATGCATGGCCCTAGCCCATGCGGCCCAGCTTGCACGCTGGCCCACTCGCCCGCTCCCGCTCTCTCTCACTTCCAGCGTTGCCCCACCCACCGGCCGCCTCCCCTCCTCTCTCACAATCACGATCTGTTCTCTATCTATTTACATTGTTACAATCATCGCAATGAATGCAACTATTCAAAACTAACATTGAGTATCTTATATGAAACATTTTACTTATAAATTTTTAAGCCATATGTGATATAAATAGACGCCAATACTAGCCTACAAAGTATACATGTACTAAAAACTCATATGTGTTTTTCGGGTGGTAAGGTATGTGAACTGACATGAGGGGTCTGACGTACTAATAAAAAATGATAAAATGGATATACATTTGTAAGAACATATTCACACATATTTAAAATATTTTTATCAATATTATTATTTGTTATTGTTATCACTCCGTAAAATAAGTTGGTTTCACAATTAAACGAGTAAAGTAATCAATTAATTGGAAAGAAAGGCCAACTAATCTATATAAATAAAAACAATGGATGATATCCACGACATCTCCTTCGTTTTGAGGGCAAAAATCCTATAATAATCCTAAAAAAGAAAAATATCTTGGAAATTTTTATATTAATCAAAAGAAAAAAAGAATGATCTTCACTTATTTTGGTGGGCTAGATTATAACGGTGCAAATTAATCGTATGTAGATATTAGAGTTATATAACAAATACAATTGTATTTTAATTATAGGAAATAGAATTGTATATCAAAAATAATTGTATTATAATATCTAGCTGTGCAACTGCACGGGTAAATCTGGTAGTTATATAGGAACATTAAGTATGCATGTTTTAACCGACAGTACCATTCGATCAACCGATAATCACTTGACAACCATCTTTTATCCCATCTTTAAGCACCAATGTGCATACACGACACAAATTTTCTAGCTCCATCACTGCAGTGGACAGAGGGCAGGATAGTGCTAAGTATTTTAGGCTGTACTCTTATGCCAAGAACTAGGATATCTCTATCAGTGGTTCCTTACAGCAAAATGACCCCCACAACCAATTTAACTTGCCACTTAGCGTGGAGGCTCATGATGAGTATTTGCAATTGGAAAAGGATTTGCAAGGAGTCAGCACACAGCCAGGCTGCAATGATTCTTGGTACTATATATGGGGGACTGCAAACTATTCAAGGAGATTTTATAAGCATCAATCCCAGAAGCTTCAAGTCCCAGTGGTTTATCAATGGATTTGAAAGAGCAAATGTGCTATAAAACTGAAGGTCTTAGCATGGTTACTTGTCTCTGATAGGCTTAACACAAGAAACATGCTTAGGAGAAGGCACTTTAACATTGGAAACATATATGGTTGTGTTCTTTGTGACACAGGCGCTGAGGAAACACTTCATCACCTCTTCTTTGGTTGTCGGTTGGCAGGTCATTAACTTTTTTTGGAATGTTCATGACAATGTCATACATCTAATTCACCAAGGCAGGCAAGCAGTATCGCATCCATTCTTTATGGAAGTCTTCATCATAGCTTCGTGGCATATATGGGAACAGAGAAATGGGAAGATGTTTGAGCAAAGAGATGCTACACTGACAAATTGGAAATGTCTTTTTAAGGAGGACATCACCTTGCATTTGCACAGGGTGAGGGAGGAATTTCATGCTGATATTATCGCCTGGCTACAAACCTTGTAAATTTCTTTTGTGCAGTTCTATTGTAAATATCCTTTATAACCTTATATATTAGTAATATATTAATACAGTAGGAGCTTCTCCTGTTTTCCTTTAAAAGAAAAGGTTTTAAGATCCGGCCAACTAGTGACATCACGATTCACAGAAGGACCTTAATCTTGCGCTTGTACTAAGTGACGTGGCACTAGAAGGAGTTTCAAGTAAAATTATTACTTATTAGTAAAGCTCCTTCCTCCTATGTGCTCATCTAAAGTTGTGGAGTGTCTCCTCAGCCCTCCCTCCTGTTCTGCTTGTTGTTCCTCATCATTATTCATTCAAGCATTCTAGTATAGTGTTCTGGGGTTATTTCCCCATCTATATTTTTGTAGATGTCAATTTCATGTCAGACCAATCAAGGATTTAATATCAAGTAGCCATCGCTACTCTTACTAATTCTCGTATATTTTTGAAGGAAGACGAAACATGCAACAGTATTGGTGAAAGGTTACCGAGCAAATCTTGTTTAACCCAACTTCTGGTCATTTATAAAATGTTCTGTTTTACTGAGCATGCGCTAAGTTCAAGAATAGACTAACTGAACCTATTTTTCCTTGTGTAGTGAATATTGCAGACACCCTCATGAGGACAAGTTAACTCCCTGCTGGCATTGAGGATGAGTGGAGGAAGATAAAGGAGGCCCAGAGTCTGAAGAGGCTTGAGGTGAAGAGGAAGAGGATTGAGAGGAGGAATTCTCTCACTTCCAACGTTTTCAAAGAGGCAGCTGAGCAGATACTAGAAGAGATGAATACAAGTGCCGAGAAAGTAGAAAGTTCTAATGATGTTCCTATGGGGACTAATCAGATAGCAGGAAATCTGAACCATAGCAATGACAAGTATCACTCGAATAGGTTTCCTCCGACTCATCAGGCTAAATTTACATCACAGGGTAGCAATTTGTCTGGAATGCAAAAAATGCAGAATTCAGCCGGGAAAGGTAAAGTATTTTGTTGGTTTGTTGCATCATTAATTTAGACAGTATGACAAATATTTCTTGTTTTCTTATTCATCAAGCATTATATTCTGATCTGGCATTGCATCATTACCTAGTTTTATGTTAAGTTCCTTATGCTTTCCTTATGCTACTCAGAATCTTTTAATCAAATGTGCCAATTTAATCATGTAGTTGTTTGGGGAGCTTTAAGAAACTCAACTTATTTATGTTACCTTCATCGATATGTGTCTAAAGTGTATTTCTTTTTTAAAACCATTAAAGTGTGTGTCTTAATTGTGCAGTAATGGTGCCAAGAACAGGTTTCTTGCTCATCTGTTGTGGGCGCTATGCTTGAAGTATAAAATACCAAATCAACTAAAATACATCAGATGTGTACCAAATGAGTGGCCTGAATTAATTTGGCCCTTTGGACATCGGGCTGAAGGATCAAGAATATTTCTTTTACCTCGGAAGTATGGAAGGTCCCTATAGAACATTTATCCTAAGGCATATTAGAGTATGTTCTTGGATAGGAAATGAGAAAAGTACCAAGTATTGATTTCCCTAACTAATCCTCCTTGTTAAACTATATCTCAAGATCGTATGCTCTTTATGTATACGCTGATAGATCTGAACTGCTTTTATTGATGCAATTGTTCAAAGCATTTGGTGCTTATTCCATTGTTTCTACCTTCATCAACTTTGTGCCTGTTCCTCACTAAAGCCTATATACGTCTGCTCTTCCAGGAACTCCTAACGCTAAAGAGCACAGCCCGTCAACAGCCGCTCCACCCCCTACTGAGGGTACAAACGGCACAATCATAATGACCCCATCATCTTCAGCATTGGCAGCCCTTGGTTCCAGGGGAGAACAGCAACATATTTCAGGAAGACGTGCGGCAAGAGCTAGGAGCATGGGAGATCAGGACTTCAGGAGAGGATTATGATGCAGGAGATGCCATGTGTGCGCACCAAGGGGCTCCCCAACGGCAAGAGGGTTGAAGGCTTCCTGTACAAATACAGGAAAGGTGAGGAAGTGAGGATTGTCTGCGTGTGCCATGGTAGTTTCCTAACTCCTGCGGAGTTCGTGAGGCATGCTGGAGGTGGCGACGTCGCCAACCCGCTGAGGCACATCATTGTCAACCCTATTCCACCATCCTCCTTTTCAACCTCCGCCTGTGGATCTTGCAAGTGTTCTATAGCTTCAGCCTTCAGCTTAGCTTCAGAGTATAATCTCATTGTCAGATTGCCTTTATGCTGCAATGCTTATTATTCTAAGGAAATGGTGGGAAATTGCTCCCCTTAACATCCAAATGACAACATGACACATTGATCATTGTCTAATTGTTCTGAGCATCACTTGTACCTGCACATGGAGATTGTAGGAGCATACAGAATACAGAGAAAATAGTGAAGTAATTCATTCATGTTAACTTCACTATGTCATATATCGGGACTTGTTTCTAAAACACGATTGATGGTACACTGGAAGAAATAGGCCGCAAACTAACATCAATTAGTACTAAGTACAGCTATCGCCATCTGTTCAGCACAATTGTAGGGAAGCAGAACATAACTAATAAGATCAAAGAACTACCTAACAGCGACATATCTTGGTCTCTTCCAATCACAGTAGGCATACCTCTACAAATATTACAGTAAGATCTAAAGCTAGGAAACACATACTTGCAGTGAAAACTGCAAGGCCAAAACATTAAGTTACTACATTTCAAAAGCCATATGACAGCAAAACATCGTAGACAGATAGTTCAAGCTTCACCAAAATATTGCATCTAGCAAGCGGTTAACTTCACGATCTCCTCGAACAGGTACCTTGATTCAGCTGCATAGTCAACCGGTGCTTCACTCCTCACAGTGATCCTTTGCCTTTTTTCATTCATGTATTCATTCTGTGCAACACTGACGCGGAACAAATGAGGAACCCAAGTAGCTTCTTTCAGCTTGAGATAATACCTGTCATCGCCCTCCTGCAACAATTGCACCACAATGTTAGGCTAAAAGGCAAACTGTTGCATTTTGAAGAATAAAGCCTAGGACATTCAATTTTCCAAGTCTTAGTGGGAATGGCAGAAGTTACCTCTTTCCTAATCCGATCAAGCTCATCTGCGCTGCAGCCAATGATCCTCTCTGCATGGTCATTGAAGACAGAAAGCCAAGCCTCACCAGAAGGATCAGAGACCTTGATGATCATAATGTACCTGAAGTAGCCAAGTTAAATTTAGCTTTGCCTTTGTATCAGCTCAAATACTAGCAGGTATGGATGTATTGCAGCCATAACTTTACCTCAATGAGCACTCAGCATCATTCTTTTGGCATCCTTCACACCAATATCCTGATCCAACTGCTTCAGTCACTTTCTTGTTGCAGGTCTTGCAGGCACGGTACCACATGGTCTGGTCAGGCTTGATAAGGCTTATATAGGCATTCAAACTGAAGAAAACAGGCTGCAAAAACAAAACAAGTCAACTTGGGGCAATTGCAAGTTTGCAGCCATGAATTCTGCATCAGACACTCAGGTTCAGATTAACTCTGTACTCTAGCGAACATTCAAGATTGCACCTTATCGTGGCCCAAAGTAGGGTCACTCGTGATGTGTGACAGAAAAACTCTATCAGAATACATGGATCTCAAGCCACCAGCCCTTGATGCACCCATATCCGCACCGACTGATGCCATTGAAGTAACCTTCCCTTCAGAGTCGTACCTGTTTGAAAAAACATGGTCAAGGATCTTCGTAGGTAGTTGTTTGAAAAGCTAATCAAAATCCAGAAGTGTTTAGGATGGGAATATTACCAAGCTCTAAGCTTCTCTGTCTCTGGCAAGTCTGGATTGATCACAAGAGTACTTTTGCTCACAGTTGAAAGAGACACACCTGGAAGACAAATTTTAGTAAAACTGTTAGTATGCACTTGGCAAATCGTATATTAGTGACATTCAAGAAAAGTTTATTGAATAGGGATGGCAAATATACCTTGAAAGTCAGACACTTTTAGGCTCTTTATCGCAACGATAGGTGCAGTGTCAACAATGTCCAAGAGCTCTTGACCAACAGTGGTGGCAAGATCATTCCAAAGAGAAACAGTAACAGTTTTGTTCCTGACATCAAATTAAACGTAAATCACCACATGCAACATAACAAACATGTGTTTAAGCTTTTAACAAGGTTAACAAGCTAAATGATGCTTACGAGTCATCTGCTACAACAATGTCACGCTTTGGAATTGTCTCATTGTCAATCTTTCTCCGAACACTTAGAGTAGGTGATACACTCTGAACAATGCCAATAATATCTACAGGAATAAACATGGAACATAGAGTCAAAATTAGCCACAACACTACATCCAGCATGAAGAACATGGAGACAGCTCAATGAATTTAAACAACTCTGACTTACCCACTAGCTCCCTGCCATTAACATATGATCCTAGCTGATCGATTTTGACAAAGTTGTATTGAACCTGTGGAATAAAAGTTTCCCCCTCAGCCTCTTCAACAACAGCGGTCTCATTTAGGGTCATCTCATAGTCGTTCTGAACTGTCTTGAACTGCTTGTTGGCAATTCTAAGCGATCCTTTGGAGATGTAGTAGACCTTCCCCAGCTCAAACATCGGATAAAACTTCTTTGCGGCCTCATTGAACATGGTGGCCTGGATCTGGGTGCCCTGTAAACAAAGGCGGCAGCAAATTCAGCTTACCAATCAACATACAAGAACTCAATTCACATAACCTGCAATTACATATATCAGAGCATTCAACACACTCAGAGGACCTTACATCCTCATCAGTGAGCTCTACGTTGAAGACATGGCCTTCTCCGCGGGCATTCCTGTACGTTCTCAGGTTGCCTTTGCTTGTGACCCGCACCTTGATGACCCAGTTACCCTGGTAGGGATTCAAGGAGATCAAAGGATGGACCCTTCTTGTCATGGCCAGGCGCGCCACGGGAGCAGCACTGCAAGAACAAAAGGATAGAAATGAACTGCAATTCTTCACAAACCTTAAGCAAGATAGCAGGGTAAGGATGTGGCTCTGCAAGAAGCGCTTACTTCCCGCGCTGCTCGTTCACAATCTGGGACGCGGACTTCAATTCCTGCTTCGGATTCAACACAGCTGGAACCGCGGGCTTGGACAGAAGCACGCCGTCATCCTTGGGCTTCAAGGGAACCGCGGGCTCCTCTTCTTTCTTGACCTCGCTCTTGATCTCAGCGTCGAGCGCTTGGGACACGACCTCACATTTGGTGATAATCAAGGCCCTGCCATACATGCACGTAGCACAAAGATTCAGCACAAGAAATCTACAATAATGGTCTAATGGGGGTAAAGGACGCGCGTGGATTTACTTGTCCGACTGGTTTGGGATGGTGTTGCAGGTGTAGTCGAGGATGCGGACGAGGCCAAGGTTCTGGACGTTGCCGGAGTGGACCTCCGACGCGAAGTGGGTGGGGAGCATCGCCTTTATCTTCGCCTTCCCGTCGCTAGCCATGAAACTGCAAGGCAACAATAGATTAGATCGTCAAACTCACTGACGACCCAAAAGAGTCGCGCAAAGAAGAATAGATCTGCCAATTCGCAGCCCAAAATCGCAAAGATCCAGCAGGTGGTAAGACCAAACGAGCAATTTGAGGTGAGCTATTTGCAGAAGGAATAGATCCAGCAAGAGGGTTAGGGAGGAGGGGGGAGACTGAGGGAGGAGCGCTCACGTGAAGCGGGTGCCGATGGGCTTGAGGTCGACGACCTGGACGACGGTCTCCGGCACGTCGGCGGCGGAGTGCGGCGATGGGTTCGCCAGGATGAAGGCCACGGCGCCCGGCGTCACCAGCTTGGCGGCATCCATGGCCATACCTCCTCTCCTCTTCCTCCCCTATCCCACCCAAATCAAGATCGAATCGTCTCGGAAGATTTCACGGAAGCGGCGGCGGAAATGTTTTCGAGCTGCGGGGAGCGGAAGACGAGATCTGCGCGCTTATAATGTGCTTATGGGGGCAGGGAATTGGCGGGCGGGAGGGGGACGGGGTTTTGGTTTGGGCGTTTCGCCGCGGCTTTTGTGGCCGGCCGCGTCCGCGCGGCGCCTGGTTTTGGCTCCGTTCTTGTGCTCTGGCGGGAGAGATTTTGGGGGCTTTCGCGCCGGAGGAGAAGGAAGGAGAGCGAGTG
Organism: Dendrocalamus sinicus; assembly: GCA_036346575.1. Lineage (NCBI taxonomy): Eukaryota > Viridiplantae > Streptophyta > Magnoliopsida > Poales > Poaceae > Dendrocalamus > Dendrocalamus sinicus. Next base: position 28,211,760 of record CM070658.1, read on the forward strand.
GGAGACGGGCCGCGTTCCATATCATCGCCCGTCGTGGCGAACGGTACAAAACAAGCCCAAATATAACGGTGACCCAATAGGCCTAGCTGTGCTACCATTGCTCGGTCTATTTTGATTTTAGGCCCAAAGTCCTGAAATTTCGATATTTGACACTGAATACGTGCGCCTCTCAACTTTTAACCTTCAATTCGTATGCCTTTGGAAATTTAACCCTGTCACTGTGAATTCTTTTGATTCAAGGGATTCTCTTCATTTTCGCAGTGACAAGTGTCAAAATAGAAAAGGAGAGAAAATAAGGAGAATCTCTTGAATCAAAAGAATTCGTATAGACATGGTTAAATTTCCAAAGGCGTGCGAATTGGGGGTTAAAAGTTGAGAGGCGCACGTATTCAGTGTCAAATGTCGAAATTTCTCGTTTGGAGTCACACTGCGCGGTTCGTATGGAGTATGCTTTTTCCTAAAATAAATCGTAACGACGGGAAGAATAACTTTTAAAATAAAAACACGAGCGATGAAAAAATGAGGAGGAGATACCTGTGCAAGATCAAGCTCAGAGAACTAGCATCCGATGACCACACCAGGCATCGGTGCTAGTCATCCTCACAGGGGTATAGCAGCGCGTATGCCATCTCCTGCCAATGAAGGAAAACAAATTAGTCGAGAATGACAGTAGGATGTACAACAAATGTAACGATAACGAAACGTACCAAACGAGAAAACAGCCTACGTACCATGGTCCAACGTACCAAGATATGAACAAAATGTACACACGAATATCACCCGATGATGATTTCACCAGAGTACAAACCTTGCAAGCTAATGTCAATGACATAAAGAAAATGTATCCAACAAGGCCCCTCACAGATTGAAAAGCACTTCGATAACATATGATTGGAGTGCATCACGAGCCTAGCGAGCGGCTTGCGAGCTGGCTCGATTTGGCTTGTTAGCGAACTAAGCTGAAACATTGGCTCGACTCAGCTCAGCTCGTTTGTACCATGAACCAAGCCAAGCCGAGCTGGCTTGATTTGGCTTGTTAACGGACCAAACTGAAACTTTAGCTCGACTCATTTGTACCATGAGTCAAGCCAAGCCGAACCTTCAATCAGCCAAGCCAGCTCACGAGTCACGACATTTTTTTGCTATCCCTATCTGCCCCGTCTCGATCGATGCAAGAGATAAAGGTCAAGACTGACGATCCACAGCAGGGCACGTGGTACTCGGCTGTTTGACAACGTTGAGAGACACCAGGAACTGCTCACCGATTGACCCCATGCAGAGCAACTAGCAAGTACTCCTATGTGAAGAATTACGATGATAATGGGCGGCATGCACGCATCGAAGCACAGGCGCAACCAAGACATTGCAAAACACTAGGTAGGGCACTAGTTCACATGCGGCTAATCACAAGGGTGCAAAGCGCACACAAATGACGAACGGCGCAGGCGACGACCACTACGGCTTGGGGGAAGCGGCATCCATCTTGGCCAGCTCCGCCTCCAGGGCGGAGATCTCCTCCTTAACCCTAGCGATGTTCTTCTCGAGCTCGGCTTTCTCCGCCTCACGCCTGGCGCGCGCCTCCTCCGTCGTCGTCTCCTCGGCGGCGACCCCGGGTCTTGGACGGGAAGACGACCCTCCGCCCCCCGCGTCGCCGTCTCCTTTGGCCGGCGCGACCATCGGGGCTTTTCCCTTGAAGGCGGGGGCGGAGCCATGGTGCGACATGGTGGCTGGCGCAGCTAAGAGGGAGCTAGAAGGAACTCAAGCAAGGTGTGGTGTCCAGCAACAATATGTGGTGGTTTGGGACTTTGCAATGAGCGCCGCCGCGGGCTGAAATTTTTAGGGCTCCCACCCTCTATTTTATTGCGTTCTTTGGCCGCTTTTTGACGGGAAAGCTATTAGAACAAGAAATTAAAATATTAAAATTTTACTTTTTTAGCGGAGTAGTTCTCAGTATCTTGGTTTCTCTAAAATGTTTTATTCTTTTTATTTCCGCCCGGACTCACTATATATATATAGTATTTAGAGCAACTCCAAGAGAAGAGCTAAATCATTTTCTAAACGTAAATTTGGCTATTATTGGAGAAAAAACATCTCCAATAGACTCTGTAAATGACTCTCCAAATTTAGTAGCTCTCCATCCCTCCTCATTCGCTCTCTATTTTTGGATAGCCTACCTCGCTCACCATCTAGCCTCTTGGCGCGGTCATGCTTCCTTCCCACACGCGCCCCATTCCTGCAGATGCGACTCCACCGCGCCTCTAGTTTAGATAGCCTGTTGGAGTAGTCTTGTGTTTTTTGGGTGAGATTCATTTTAGAGAATAGCTAAATCACTAAATTTAGATACTTCTTTTGACTAATCTCTTGGGGTTGCTCTTATCTGCTATCGATAGCAACTACATTTAATGGTTACCTAGAGACTATGGTTACCTAGAGGCTGGATCACGTTGTGCATGGTTTCGTCTACAACCAACGCACATGCTAATGTAATCCCTATCAACATGTATATATCCACATATGACTAACATAGTGACTTGCGTCCATGGTTAGTAGCATTCAAATTTATACATGGTTTTTCAAGTGGTGCCGGTCTATACATTCATTAGCTAAAAATTCATCTAAAAGGAGCTCATGGTAACGGCCGCACACACAATGGCTAGTGAGATTTCATCTAAACAAAAACCACATCAAATAGCTTTACATCAAACAATTAGTACTGATTTGTAATTGCTGTACAAAATCATCTATGAATCTGTGACTAATAGTAACTTGATATATTCGTATATGACAAAGTCGTTTATATCTAACAAATACTCAATTCAAATTGTTGTATCGCAAGGAATGAGTAAATTGCAACGGGTTAAATTATTGTCAAAATTTCGACAACAATTTATTTATACGGCTGTGCCTCATCTGTCATTCCTTTACTTTACTCGAGATGCTTTCTATCTGTTTGGTTTTTATTTTTTAAATTTCTTTTTGCTTTATGTCACATCATCTTATCACGACAGCTGGATGTAAAACGTGTAAAATGAGAGGGCTTTCTCGTTAAGGTCTCGCTTGGTTAGACTGAAAAATAGTGGTTTATGGCTGAAATTATACTGTAGCTGAATTTGACTTATTTGTCGTAATTAAATTTAAAAAATTTAAAATAGAAAAAAAATATGTTAGCTCATCACGAACAACGCAAACGAATACGGGAAAAGAAAAACCGACAAAAAAGCTCAAAAAAGCCAAAAGTTCAGAAAAAGACGAAATTTATGAATAGTGGAAAATAAGTCAGAAGTCAGAAACTCAAACCGAAATGAGCGGGGTATAAATTTCTCCACCTGGAGTCCTGGACACCGGACTTACGGACTGAATAGACACAGGTTAGGCCGGCAGGAACTCCTTACACCGTGCGATTTGGATCGAACGTTCCATATAGCATGTGGACTCCCCGCGCGACCAGCGCGCATGATCTAGACCTCTCGATCTAGATCGCACGGTTCACATGCCCCCAACCGCCACAGCCTAGAGTAGAGTAGCAGAGCCCCCCAAGTCCCCAACCGTCCATAACAACGGACCAACACGCACGTGCACAGCACGATCCCAATTCGATTGTGCTCGTCGGACGCTGGGCTCCAGGTCAAGTCTACCACCATTTTGCCCCTTGTCTCTGTTGTTGTGCGCTGCAACTACCTGACTCGCAGCCAGCCCACACTGTGTGGCATCAGCACAAGGAACCTGACTGGATCGGCCATAGTGGGGGCACGCGACAGCTGCACACTGCTCACCCAAGCATCGCCCCCGCCTTACCGCCGCGGCTATGGGTGCATGGTTTGAGGTTTGACTCCACCGAGACTGTGAATTCCAGCCGCCTAAATCCAGCAACCGGCGTAGGCGGCGACGTACGAGGAAATGGACATGGACTCCTCCCGCTCCCAACCCTAGGTCGAGCCTGCCACGGCGACATGGGTGACGGTCGAGGAGTGGGGCGGCTCCTCCACCTCCGCACTTTCCCGCACCTCCGTCCTCACCGCCTCGCCTTCCTCCCATTGGCGGAGGGAGAGTATATGCATGGGGTGTAGTTGTACCCCCAAATTTTTTTGCCAAAAAATTCGATATATACCTCCTAATATACAAAGTATATACTACATATACTCCTATACACTATACATACTCCTGGCAGCCTATTACTCTATTAAGCCCAACAGGCAACAGTATCGGCATGTCCCATATTTATTCCCAAATGCAACTCTATGCTGTGTAGCTTTGTTCTCAAATGAGTTAAATATGAAATACGAGGGACGCGTCTATCAGTGACACGATGCCTCAGTGTACTAGTATAGTTCTGTTCTCAGTTATCAAATCTGAAGACTGAAATGAGATCTCAACTAGGGTTACTGAGTAGTGGAACTTAGAAGTTAACCTTTGCTTTTATCTAATTATCTTGTATTTGATTCAATGTTTCTCATAGCTAGGAAGGCACGGGAGTGAAGGTGATCCATCAGGTACTAACTCCTTTTTGAAGGACATGAGTTGTCTTTACTCTTTACTGTACAAATCATGTATAGGTGTCTGATTACCAGAAACCAGTATATGTGGTACATTGGTACCTGATTGCTGTTCTTGATAAAGAAAAGAGCAAACATTTGTCATTTGATGTTCCTAAAGGCTAACCATAAGGGAATCTAGCAATACTGTGGTTGCTTCTTACTTTAGTTCAGTAGTTCAGTGTTATATAGGTAGTTTCACTTACTGATGTGAGTCTTCCTAGAATTAGGAGCAGTTCTTGTATTGTTTTAAGTTCATGTTTCGTTAGGCTAAAGAAGCTTTTATTATGCTTATAATTACTTCTTTTTATTTATAATTACCGATGCAGCTTCGCACCTCTATGGTCGCAATTCTGGCTCGACCACTGCTTCTTCCCTTACCTCTCACAGGTGACAGCTTCCCTCCCCCTCTTCTCCGTACTATTCCTTTCCTTTCGCTTCCTTCATTTGACCCGCTCGTTCTCATCTTACGAGTGAGCGTGTCCACTGGCTAACCCAGGTTCGGCAACCGGTGGGGGTGGATCGGCAACCGCGTGCTCGGCGCCTTCGTGCCCGAGGTGAGCGACTCCGATGCTGTCAACTCTCACTCGTATCATCGTACTCATGCAGATGCGACGGAACATTTTGACCACTAGATGCTTACTTTCGTGTATACTAATAGATTTTTGATTAAATTTCACAAACCCTAGGTTTTAATGAAAAGGTAACACAAAGCCTCATTTTTACAAAAATTTTCAAGAAACTACAGGTGGGGTTTCAGATCCCCTGGATTTGCCCCTTAAATCCACCATGTGGATTTCAACCAACCCTTTCCTAACTATTGTCTCTTTCTGATGGACTAGATCAAGCTACATCATCCCTTCCTTTTCACCTCCCCCAATCCATGTCGCCTCTAATGCCTATCAATTCTAACTTCTGAAGAAGCCAAGATCTTTCCTCCGTCTCGACTACGCACCTAAGACTTGGACATTGGCATCATACAAGCATTAGACACCATCATTAGGGGACAGTGATGGTGATGAATAGAAAGTTGATCGCTAGGGAGTGATGATATGCAATCGAGAAATTTCGATATTTCACACTGAATACGTGCGCCTCTCAACTTTTAATCCCCAATTCGCACGCCTTTGAAAATTTAACTCTGTCACTGCGAACTCTTTTGATTCAAGGGATTCTCCTCATTTTCTCTCCTTTTATATTTTGACACTTGTCACTGCGAAAATGAAGAGAATCTCTTGAATCAAAAGAATTCGCAGTGACAGGGTTAAATTTCTAAAGGCGTGCGAATTGGGGGTAAAAATTGAGAGGCGCACGTATTCAGTGTCAAATATCGAAATTTCTCTATGCAATCTTGGTGGGCATCGGCGAGTGCGACACGCGGACTAGAAACCAAGACAAGCTTTAGGCTGAAATCTAGAAGATGGGTGTGGCCTAGAGTTGTTGTGCTATAAACATTAATATACTACAATGAAAGTGAAACCTTCAAGTTTTCCCAAGATCTTTCTTCTCTAACCAAAGTTTTTTTTGTGTGAGAATATGAAAAGAATTACAACCAAACAATGGTAGGTATCTATTCAACACAAATTAGTGGAATCACAGTGGTGTTTCGCCGAATTATTTAGTTTCAAACCAAGTCGTTATGCGTGGGATAAGGAAGGATTCAGGGGTTGCCGCATAGGGAAGAAGAAGAAGGACTAAAGTGGTTTAATCTTGTGCGTAAAAAACAAGTAACGGTCAAGATTTGTTGAAATCCACTTGGTGGATTTGAAGATTAGGAGATCTGCACACTAAATATGGGCATCTCTGAAGACTGGTACCAGACTCAAAATTTGATACATATCTAAATGCTTTCGAGAATAAGTTGCAACATTTTATTGAACTTATAGTGTCTCTTCTTACAAGAAGATTCGATAAGGTGTATATGTACTAAATCGGTCTTCATCCAAAATGCGATGACCTCAGGCCCATACGAATATCTATAAAAAGGAAAAAATGTTGTGACAGTAATTTTGGCAAATGAATTGTACTATGAAAATTATGTGAAATTTATGTAAATTTCATCCATTCTAAACAATGACCTGTGTGGGAATTGCTCATAAAAGATCAGCAAACCCATGGACAAACTCGTATTTTATGTGCCTCAAGATTCATGCCTAATTCACTAAGCTTAGCCCTAAATTATTTTGAGTGACTACAAATTGATAGGGAAGGGGTAAATTGTCAGAAGTTGGCCAATAGTTGGCGGTTGGAGTTAACGGGGGATGAGTGATGTGGACTACGCGATGGAAGGTGGATGGAGGTTGCAATCCTAAGCAAAAGTTGTTGGAGAAGGGTCAACAACGATGAAGGAGGCAAGCGAGGTAGCCAGACTCTCGATCGAATATGAAAAATCTTAAGATCCTATGATCCTAGATTTAGCGGACCGATTCGATCCTATGTAGGTCTTAATTTGGTAGAATCTTAGTATTTTTATAATTCTAGAAAAATTATAGGATCATGATTTAAATTTACATACGATCCAACCCAATTCTAGTAATTAATTATAATACTCACTTGCATATATCCTTTCAATTATAAAATTCCACTGTTGATCCATTCATATATATTATCATTTGTGTAAAAGAAAACAATATATCGTCCATTTAGACTGCATTTTTATTAAATACTATTTTCAAAGTAGAAATCCAAAAGGATATTACCATTGAAATATATGGTATATTTGAAGAAATATATCTTTGATAGAATCAGGTTGAATCTTAGAGCCTACAATTCTATCCTACAATGCGATCTTATCAACACATCATTGATTTGATTCAAGATCCCGATTCTGAAAACCATATATGCAAGTGACATTGACACTCGATAACCACTCAAAATGTTGTAATTTATAAAGTTGTGCCCATGTGGCCATGCAAAAGTAACACCTTTTCTCTTTCACATTTGGTGTTTTTATACTTGTATGTTTGATTATATCTGCACCGTGGGGACACCTGTTTCTTACTAACAAGTAAAAACACACGGAGAAAGTACTACATCTGTTCTCTTTAAGATGTCTTTTTAGAATACGTGCTATCAATTTGATATGGCGTCATCCGATCTTCTCGACGTAGGATTAAGATATTCACGTGTAGACTTTAGAATTGTAGTGATCTTCCGTTGCCAATGCAAGAACAAATATTTTTTTAATTTGTAAGAACACACGCGCTGGACTTTATGACCACCAAGCAAAGCCCTATCGTACTCCTAATTCCTAGCGGAAAGGTTGAATGATCTTGATTAGAGAAACGATCCCAATTTTCCCGTGATGTGATTTTTGTTAGACAGCTAATACCTATTCGGTTAGGATAGACAGATTGATATCTATAAGGCAAGGATCACCGCTGGTTCTGTTTCCATAAACCTAGGTCATCCTTGCCTATATATGTGTAACATCTTATCTCTGTTAATCAATCTATTATCTTTGCGCCTAATCCAATCTCACATGGTATCAGACGCTCGGGTTCCTCCCGGCCTCTCTTCCGCTGCCTAGGCGCGCCTCCGCGCTGCGCCTTCTCCTCCACCGATCGCCGCCATGTCGATCACCTCCCAGCCTCCACACTCGCCGATCCCGAGCGAAGCGCGCAGCCGCCGCCGCCGAACGCGAGCGCCGCGCGTCGCCGAGCGCGAAGCGCCGCTGCCGCGCGCGCGCGCGCTTTGGCGCGCGCCGCCGCCGAACGGAGGCCGAGGACGCCGCCAAGGAGCGACTCGCCGCCGCGACCGCGAGCGCGCGCCGCGAGCGCGCAGGCCGCTGGGCCGAGGCGCGCGGCGCGACCAACCTCGCCCCAACGCCGCTCCGCCCTCCTCCGCGATGCTCTGCTTCTTCATGAAGCCGCGGTCATCGTCAACCTCCACTCGCAGGCTGTCGGCGTCCAGAATATCCGCACTCTTGTTCCGATCGTCCTCGAGCTCTCCTCCAACCAGTACACCAGGTGGCGCGAACTTTTCCTCCTTGCCTTGGGGAAGTTTACCCTCGAAGACCATGTCCTCCAAGACGACCCCAACCCGGCCTTCCCGGACTGGGCGCACATGGATTGCGTGGTCAAGTCTTGGATCTATGGCGCCATCTCTCCCGAGCTGTCCGACATGGTGCCCCGTTCCCGCTCCACAACCCGCTCGGTGTGGCTGGCCGTGGAGTCACAGTTCCTGGGGAACCTGGAGACGCGCGCTCTTCATCTCGACGCTGAGTTCCGGACCTTCGCCCAGGGGGACCTCTCCGTCACTGACTATTGCCGGCGTCTCAAGGGCATGGCCGACGCCCTCGAGGACCTCGGCGAACACGCCCGACCGCACTCGCCTCACCTCGCCGCGCCTCAACGAAGTTTGCCTCCATCGGCCTTCATCTCCAGCGCGGCCGTCCCTTCCCACGTTCTCGAAGCCCGAATGACTCGCTGAGGAATCGAACCAGCACACGGCCGCCCACGCCCATCGCCCCGTAGCCGGCTGGCTTGCGCTGCTCCCCTCGGCGCTGCTCCTCGTCGGAGCAGCAGCCCCACCGCCTCTGGTTCAGCCGGCCCGGGCGCCTCCCAACAATCGGCGGGGCAAACGGGGTGGGCGCCTCTGCTGCATCCTCCGGCGGACAAGGTGGCTCCGGTGGCCATGGTGGCCAAGGTGCTCCCAGGGCCGGCGTGCCCTGGCCCTCCTACCTCCACCCGTGGGCAGGCTCCATTCAGATGTATGGACCCCGTCCTCCTCTTGCGCCCATCCCTACCGGGCCGCCCCAGCAGACTCCTGTTCAGACGCAATTCCAGCAGACGACGCCTCCTCACGCTCTTCTCGCTGGTGCACAGAACGCCTGGGTACCGTCTCCGCCTCCGGGGTTCAACCCTTGGGCCGCCCCAGGATGGAACCAGTCGGACCTCGCCCACTCCTTCCACACCATGACGTTGCAACAGCAGCCGCAACATGACTGGTACTTCGATTCGGGGGCCACGTCACACATGACTTCCGATGCCGGTATTCTTTCCCACCTCCTCCCGGTGCACTGCTCCTCTTCAATTGTTGTCGGTAACGGTTCTCTTCTTCCTGTTACCTCCACTGGCGCAACCACCCTCCCAGGTCACCTTCATCTTAATAATGTCCTTGTCTCTCCAAACCTTATTAAGAATCTTATTTCCGTTCGCCAATTCACATCTGACAACAATTGCTCTGTGGAATTTGACTCGTCTGGTTGTTCTGTGAATGATCTTCAGTCTCGGAACGAGATTGTCCGGTGCAATAGCTCCGGGCCCCTCTACCCGCTGCGCCTTCCTGCCGCGGTGCTCTTCATGCCTCCGCCTCTGCGTCCTCGTGGCATCGCTGCCTCGGTCATCCCGGTCCCGACGCCTCTCGCCTTATGCATGCCTCCTTGATTCCACATTGTAATAAAGACACCACCTCGATGCATCATGCGTGTCGCTTGGTCGCCATACTCGTCTTCCTTTTCATATTTCTATGTCCCGGGCAACACATAATTTTGATCTAGTTCATTGTGACTTGTGGACCTCTCCTGTTGCCAGTATTTCTGGATACAAATATTACCTGGTCATTGTTGATGATTGCTCACATTATGTTTGGACGTTTCCTTTGCGTCTCAAATCGACACCTTTATACTCTCTCTACCTTTTTGCTTATGTCTCCACCCGCTTGGCGCCACCATTAAGGCAGTTCAGTGCGACAATGGCCGCGAGTTCGACAACTCTAGCGCCCGCACTTTCTTCCTCAGCCGTGGCGTCCACCTCCGGATGTCCTGTCCCTACACCTCCGCTCAAAACGGCAAGGCCGAACGTATGATTCGCTCTCTGAATAATGTCATTCGCTCCTTGCTCTTTCAGGCTTCCGTTCCGCCTTCCTACTGGGTCGAGGCCTTGCACCACGCCACCTACCTCCGCAACCTCCTGCCCTCTAAGACACTTGACAACTCCACACCGCACTGCTCTCTTCGGCCCGCCCTGCGTTTGATCATCTTCGTGTCTTTGGTTGCGCCTGCTATCCCAACCTCTCCGCCACTGCCGCCCATAAGTTGGCTCCGCGTTCCGCGTTGTGCATCTTCCTTGGTTTTTCTGATCATCACAAAGGGTACCGGTGTCTTGACCTCTCTTCCAACAGGGTCATCATTTCTCGGCATGTCATCTTTGATGAACATTGTTTTCCCTTTGCGACTCAGTCTGCCTCTCAGACTCCGGCGGACCTCTCCTTTTTGGATGAAGTTACTAATGTCGTGCCGCTGCCCATAGGCCCAGCTCGTGTTTTACATCCTGCAGGTTTGCCAGCGACTTCCTCCTTCCCCTCGGCGGGGCGAGCTCGACACCGCTCCTCTCTCTGCACGACCACGTGCGGCCACGGCGACCTGCGCAGCCGCGCATACCCGTGCGCGGCTATACTGCTGCCCAGCAGTCGCGACATCTCCGCGCGCGACTTCCGCTCGTGTACTCCCGCCGCACCGCACCGCGATCGACCAGCGCAGAACAACACAAATGGCCCCGCCGCCACGCATGCCGCAGTGCTGTCCCTATCCTTCGGTGACAAACCAAGACGCCATGACGACTCGTGGCAAGGCCGGATATCGCATTCCTCGCCTCAGATCACGCCTCGTCCCTCTCCCGATCCCGAAGACCTTCCGTAGTGCCTCGCCGACCCCAATTGGCGGGCGGCTATGGAAGAGGAGTATGTCGCCTCGCTGCACAACCACACTGGACTTGGTGCGCGTCCCTCGGCGCCAATGTTGTCTCCGGAAATGGATCTTCAAGCACAAGCCATCGCCAACGGATCTCTCGAGCGCTACAAGGCACGCTGGGTCCTTCGCGTTTTACTCGGCGGCTGGCGTTGATTTCGACGAAACCTTCACCGGTTGTCAAGCCGCCACGACGCATCGTGCTCACCTCGCCTTGTCCCGACAGTGGCCTATTCACCAGCTTGATGTCAAGAATGCATTTCTTCATGGGAAGCTCTCCGAGACGGTCTATTGCTCACAACCTTCGGATTTGAGGACCCAGCTCGCCCTGACTTCGTTTGCCGTCTGAACAGATCCCTCTATGGATCAAACAGCGCCGGCTCGAATAGCCGCCACGCTCATCTTCTCACTCTGGGTTTCACAGAGGCCAAGTCTGATGCATCGCTGTTCATCTACAACCGCGGATCTGATACAGTATACCTGCTCCTTTATGTCGGTGACATCGTCCTCACAGCCTCCTTGCCGTCCCTGCTTCGGCGTGTCATTGAGGCTTTGCAGCTCGAGTTCTCTATGAAGGATCTAGGACCGCTTCATCATTTTCTCGGGATGCATGTTCAGCGCCACGGTGACAGCCTACTCCTTTCTCAGCGACAGTATATGCTGGACATTCTTGATCGGGCTGGTATGGCTGATTGCAAACCTTGCAGTACTTCTGTTGACACTAAGCCGAAGGTTCCTGCGGCCTCCGGTGCTCCTGTCCAGGACCCCAGCGATTTCCGCAGCTTAGCTGGTGCTTTATAGTATCTGACCTTCACCAGACCAGATATCTCCTATGCCGTTCAACAGATTTGTCTTCACATGCATGACCCTCGCCAACCTCATCTTGCTGCTCTCAAGCGCATCCTCAGGTATGTTCGAGGCACTCTGGATTTGGGACTCGTCCTTCGGCCGTCTTCACAGCTCGACTTGGTGGTCTACTCGGATGCTGATTGGGCTGGTTGCCCAGACACGCGCCGCCTACCTCGTGTTATGCGCCTTCCGGCGATAACCTCGCCTCGTGGTCCTCAGCGCCAACCCACGTTGTCCCACCCAGCCGCAAGGCGAATATCGTCGCGTGGCCAATGCCGTCGCTGAGGCCACTTGGCTACGTCAGCTTTTACTTGAGCTTCATACACCAACGCACCAAGCACATTGAGATTGATCTGCACTTCGTTCGTGAGCGTGTCGCCATTGGTGACACCAAGGTCCTGCACGTACCCACCACGTCGCAGTACGCCGACATCTTCACCAAAGGGCTTCCCGGTTCCGTCTTCGATGAGTTCAGATCCAGTCTCAACGTCACCAAGGTTGCCGCTTCGACTGCGGGGGCGTGTTAGACAGCTAATACCTATTCGGTTAGGATAGACAGATTGATATCTATAAGGCAAGGATCACCGCTGGTTCTGTTTCCATAAACCTAGGTCATCCTTGCCTATATATGTGTAACCTCTTATCTCTGTTAATCAATCTACTATCTTTGCGCCTAATCCAATCTCACAATTTTGGTCATCACTGTTTAGGTCACCTACGTGAGTCTCGTCTTTCTTTATTAATTCATCAGGGTGTTATTGGACGTGTTACTGTTGACATGTCTATGTTTTGTCAAGGTTGTAAGTTGAAAAGACAGCTACAACTTTCTTATTAGATGTGTATTATTAGCTGTGTATTTTTCCTATTGTATAAAGAGTTTTTTGTATATATGCCATACCTGTATTTATATATTATTGTTCTATTGTCCTCATGATTAATACATGTGCTATTCATAACAATAATCACACTGTTACACTCCTGAATATTTTGCATCATCCAGGATCTGCAACATTTCCCTCGCGTCGACGTAAAAGTTAAGCTTCAGAATGAAGATAAGGAGCAGTCCAAATCGCCAATTTTAAACATTAGATTGCAAATGAAAAATTCACGGCGTTCAACATCAAGAGCATTTCCCCCTAGATTCCCCAAGGTCAGTAGCTATATAACTTGCCATGACAATAAATGGACTGATTGCATGAAATGTAAAGGGCTTATTGTTAAATTTAATGCATCACAAAAAATTTAGTTATGAGGGGATCAAACTACCCTGGAATCACAATGACCAGACTGCCAGTTATAATCTCTTAATTACATTTAGAAAATCCATTTGAGAACTGACCTAGGCACCTAGCAAGTACCACCGAGCTCTGCTGGCAGAAAATAGTACTACTTTGAGAGCTGTAATACGTGGTTTAGCGATATACCAGTCTGACAAATAGATTGTTTCATCTTATAACCTGCAAAATTGATGTCTGATATGAAAGATCGAATATACGAATTCACATGATATCTTTTTGGATGTGTTATAAGTTTGTTATTTTTCTTCTGAAACTGGTTCTCACTTGACGGGTTCTTCAAAACAGACCGGCAACTAAAGCTGTCTCGAGCAAGCCCATTATCCCAGCTGGAAACCAATATACTATGGAGATGAGTACAAACTATCTCACAACTCTGGTTTCCCACTGGCATAGGTCTAAGAAGCTGTTTTGCATACTTGCTGTGAGCCTACAACTTTTGTATGATAATAATCGACTATTATTATGTTAGCTCCAATGGGAATCCTGATAACTATCAATCTCTTCAGCTTAGTATTTTTGCTTTTGGCCTGTTTTGATCAATGTCTGTAGTTGAAGTTTAATGGCTGCCAATTTGCATTTAACCCTTTGATATTGTTTTCTGTAGGCAAAACAAGAAGCTTGGTGGCTGGTCCTGGGGAATGTTACAAGTTCAGAGCTATATGGTCTGAAAAGAATTAGTTTTGCAGATCGTGTGGTTAACACTCGCATGAAATTGCCACAGATGTTCAATACCCAGGTAATATGACACTACCACATGTCAATGAATTTTGCTAAGCCCAGTGTGAAGATTTTGTTCTCATTTTGAGTGACTTGATGTGGCATCCCTGAGACATAATTCCATGGGTTTCGTATTTGGCTTGTTACTTCTGCCAGTCTTAACGTGCTAACAACAACAAATCAAGAAGCAAACTTAATTTGATGAGCTTTCAGCATGATGAAACCATCAAACCCAGGCTGAATCACCAATGGAATATGCATGGTCAAAGTCATTGCCTTTTTGGTTTGCCATTTGTGATCACAGTGTCATGTATCTGCTAGAACATGGGTGCAGTCTCGCAGTGCTTCAGGTTGCTGTATAAATGTTGAACCTGAGCAATAAATAGACTTGGACCAAAATCTGTCCAGAATTCTCAGTAGATTCTGTCAGAATGCTGTATAAACCTTGAACCTGAGCAATAGGTTGTGCATCGCATGTTTGCAATGAAGACAACCATCTTTTCCATGTGCTGCTTAAGTCCGGATGGGATAGAATATATGTGTTGAGCTCTCATGCCTTTGATGGTTCTGGATTTTATATTGAGATGTGTGCATGGATAATTGAGTGGTACTTTTTTTAAAACTTTTATATGTTCTGACGAGGGGATTCTCTTTCAGGAGACGAAGCTGATTTTGGTGTCAGATTGCTACCTTGGGTTTGATCGGGAGTACTCTCTCGGGCATCTCGCGAAGGGTGTGTGATGCTCTTGCTGACTAGCAAAGCTGCTATTCTAGAAGACGGTTCACAAACCCGGCGGTTACTGGTTGAGCTATTGTTCATCAGAGCCGTTCAAGTGTAATGTTGTAGATTTAGCACAGCTAACACCATCTTTCTTAATGGGTGTATACGAACCTACGATTTAGTACAATTTGTGCATATTTCTTTTGGGAAGTAATGGGCATCTGTTGTGTTGTTCAGTCGTCAATAGTGTTGATAAACATGACACCTCCCGCTGTTTGACGAGAATCAGTAGGCTGTGAAACTAGAGCCTGTAGACATCTTTCCAGGCCAGCTTCAGAATATGAGAGTCATCTGGGCCAATCAAAGGCGGCACGAAGCACAAGTAATATTTGCATTTTGAATTTACAAGAACCCGCTAGGGTTTCAATATAAGGGGGAATTAAAATTACAACACTTGCCAAGCTCTTTCCGCCAATTGTTCCATGAATCATTTCTGAAGCCGATGAGGCCTCGACTCCCGCCACTCGTTCCATGAGGGGTGGTCGGTTAGACTGGACACACTAGCCAAGTTGCATCCCATCCTAAAACGAACAAAAGAACTCAAGAGGACGGCTCTCGTTATTATCCACCCCCCCCCCCCCCCCCAAAAAAAACCTGCCAACACTTCTTCATCATGGGTAAAACGATGACAAGTAGCGAAAAAGTTCGCTAGATGTACTTCTCTTAACACAAATTATGAAGCTAATACTCTTTCATCTGAAAAATGGTGCGAGGTCCATAGTTTTTCCTTACTTTCCACAATATACAGGGACTTGATACAAGGGAGAAACAGCAACAGCCAGCACTGAGTTGATCGGCTGGACGCATCCATTGGCATATCCGCGGTATGTGATGGTTACGATTTTCAGACTACCCCTGGATCTGACTGTTTGATATAAAACGCTATGCTTTGCATGAGAACAAGGAGCACTGGAAATCACAGGGTGCAGCCCAAGGTGATCTGAGCTGTCGGAAAACAATGAGCGAAAATTAATGCACTAGAGTGACAAACAGTACACCCCTTCAGGAAGGTTTCCAGGCACTGCAAAAGACATGACATGTCTTTCGGGAAAAATTCTGCGAGGAATCATTTCTGAAGCCGATGAGGCCTCGACTCCCGCTGCATGGTTCCGGCCATGGAATCTTCCCAAACGATTTACAATAGAAATTCTTTCCAAATCTTGGCACTCCAGTTGCACATCTAGCATCGAAGCCCTCTTGTTGAAGCTGCAACGAGAGGAAAAATGGTGTTGATAAAAATGATAACTTTATGACTCCGGCTTAATAGACATATCAACACCAAACTAGTTTAGAAATCATCCCAAGGGTGCAGGGTGCAATAGTAAAAGGACTGTATTAGGATCAACAAGTGCTAGGCAGGATTTTAAGAATGCAGTGCAATTTACATCTGAGTACATAGTTAATTGATGGTAATTACATTATAGTGACATAGATGAAGCATATGAATTAAAGAACAAATCCTAGAAAATTAAGAAAAGGCTGTTACTTCCTTTGAACAAAACAATAACAAAGTGCTGCCAGTGAATATTCAACTCCCTACGCAATTTTTGTTATGATTCAACGTATCAACGCTCCTTTGTACCATATGATCAAAGCCAAGAAAAAACACGGCCCTAGAGATTATTACACATATCACCAGATGACCAAGCCGTGGGTAAAAAATGTTAAAGATGAAGTAGCCTCATAGTTTTTCACATCAAAACACAAAATAAATAATTAATACTTAGCAAACAAGAAAAAAAGAAAGAAAGAAAAGAAAGAACCAAGCAGCTATAGACATGAAAGTCCTCCTAGGTCTTTGAAATTTGACTGGTGCATCCAGCCATCCAGAAATTCCACATGATCATTTTTTAGCAACGAGGGATGTTACATAATGGCCTTTTTAAACATAAATAAATAAAAAGCGGTAGTGAACCAGTACAGGCTTCCCGTACCTCACAAAGTCATTTTCCATTTTCCTGAATCTTCCAACAAAGACTTCCACAACCTTTGACAATTTGTCTTCCATTTTCTTGATACTTGTTGTATGTTCAGATGGACTGATCAAGGATAGTGTAATACTCAGAAGTCAGAACATGAATATTTCAGCAACGAGATTATCCAAATAAATATATCTTTCATGCTCATAAGAGAATAAGCTAAAAGTGAACAACAAAAAATATTCTCTTTACAGAAACTTACCTATTTTCATTATCTAGAAGAGTGCAAGAGTTATATGATGCCATGCTGCATGCGTCCCCTAGTGTCAACATAGCGATATTGTATGTTGCACTTTCATAAACTGTCGCAGCTTGTGCTCTGAGAACTGTTGCTGTTATTGCAGGGAAAACTTGCTGAATTAACTGTGTGGTCACAATTAACCTTTTGCGTGGTAAATGATTTACAGGGGTATCATCTAGACTTTCTGCATCATCCTCTGCCTGTTTAGAAAACTTAATTCAGTATCGAAGAAAGAACTCTTTGAACCAATATGCACAAGACCTAACGTAGCTGAAACATTAAGGTTGTACTAACCTTCTCAATTAATCTGTTAGCTGCCCAAGCCCAGTCCATCTCGGTCATGCTGTCAAGCATTTGAAGATTGTCACGTTTGTTAGAAATATCAAGACGACATAAGATAAAACAATTCAACAAATAAGGACAATCTTAAATCACAGAAACTAGTGGTGGTAACAAGTAACGGCTAAAAACAGAGAAATATGCTGCAACGTTACTCGAAACTGCTGCACTGTAAAGGGAGAAAATTCACCTCATGTTTCTCAACTTTTGAGGGTGTTCAATGATTTTATGCCAAGAAACAAGAGCAGTTTCTGTAGACTTGCGCTTCTTTGGCCTTCTCATCAAAGTTGCCTTCGTGTTGAAAGGCACCAAAGCATCCATCTTTGTTGGTGAGATATAATGTCCAGGCCTGACAGATTGGCCAGAGTCGACTCTATGCTCAGCAGAGTTATTATCCGTGCACCAAGAATCTTTTGGAACATTATATGGTGGAGTTGGGATCTTCTGTGCATTGAACATAGAAAGACTCTGACCATTTCTGTGGCTTCCGTAGTGTTCAAACCAAGAAGGTGCCATTTGAGGGTTTATCTTGGGTCTCTCATTTCTTTCAATCAAATTTGATGCTGCATTTGTGCCAAGAGACTGAACTTGACTTTGATGATCATTTCGTGCAGTAACCATACCATGAGAAGGAGGTTCTCTAGAAGGAAGCTGGGAAGGTATGATTGGACTTCTCTCTTCATTGTTCCTTGGAGCAAAGCTTAGCATTTTCATGTCTGAAGGGAATGGCCCTGGGACGCTAGCACTGCCAATGGTATCTATGGACGACCTGACAGAGTTATTGGCTCCATGTGCAAACCTCTTTCCAGACTTCCAGTCAACTTGCGATGCATCAGAACCTATCTCAGTTGGTTTAAGCCTCTTTCCAGCTGTATTGCCTGGATCAGTATCCACATGTCTCATGGATTGCATTTGATGCAGCAGAGAGTAATTTTGCTGCTGGATGTTTGAATGTGTTGGGCTTCCATGTAACACAATGCCACTGCCATTAGTACCAGTGTTATGAGAAGTATTCATAGCCTGGAAGTTAGCTGCAGGGTTCTCTCCTTGTTTAGGGTTCATCATACCTTGCTGACGCAACTGTGCCAAGGATGAAGCAGGAATGGCAAAGTTCCCATCTGAAGAATGCTTCTGTGAGGGTTCATTCCCTCTGGATACAGTAGCTCCTGTCGAGTCAAAATTTGCCATCTCAGAGGAGGCTAACCCTGCATCACTGTCCACAGCTTGTTTTGTTTCTTGATTTTGTGAATTGGCAGAACTTGTGGCAACATCAGATGGAGTTGCCGCCTTCTGTCCTTGATCATCTATCTTTTGCGAGCCCCATAAGTTGGAATCTGCAGCGTTATTGGCAAACATCATAGACTGGAGAATATTGGGTGTAATCTTGTTGTATTGGATACCAGCTAGACGCTGTGCTGATATGTTTGTCCATACATTCTTGAATACAGTTGCTGAGCTGTCTTGCTGAGGAATGGGTACAGAACCAGATCTTGCTTCTGGCACAGGATATTGCTGTCCTGAACTTAACTGGGGGAAACGCCCGGTTGCTGAACTTAACTGGGGGAAACACCCGGTTGGCTGTGCAGTACTATCCATTTCTGAGGAGTGAAATGGTGTTGGTTGTGAGCTTGGATGAGGTGGCAAAGACCGGCTAGCAGTGGAAGGTAGCAGTGTTTGGTCTTCTCCCCTTGCTGAGCGTTCAGGTTGTTTGCCATCAACATTAGTGTGATTAGACCATAAATGACCTGAAGTTGACTGTCGTTGGGATGGTGGTGCTAGTCTCAATCCAAATCCTTGCAAAGAAGGTTGGTTAAGTTGTTGATGAGCAGTAGCAACATTATCGAGAGAACTGTTGGTCATGTCAGCACCAGCATTGCTATTTGTTGAGTTGTCCACCTTGTGAAGAAGTTGGAGCATATTTTCACTACAGTAATCATATATTTGTCAGGGTCCTTGTGAAGAATCTCAAGCAAAATTTGCTACCAAAAAAAATGCTGCAAGAACTAAGCATGACAAAATAAATCTCTCGTGGTACAAAAAATGTTGATGAATACTGTAATACATCCGAGTAGAGTAGAACTCAAAATGAACGTTCCACTTCCTACATTGAAAAGGAGCAACGATGTGTTGGTTTCCTATACTGCTAAAAGTAGCATACAGGGCTGCAGGCATTTGGGTTCACTTCATTAGTACTATATAGTGTCAAAACTAACCACTTACCATAGCTTACTTCATTTTGATGAGAGAGAGAGAGAAGTGCAGAAAATAAATTGCATAAATGAAGCTTAATCACTTCCCAGTGGAAGATTGAGAATTTATTGAGGAATAACCTGGTTTGAATTATAAAAAGGGGAGGAATACCTGTTTTGAGCTGCTCTGTTTTGAGACAGACCAGCATCAGACCCTCCAAAGGGTGATGCACTGGAGCTGTTAGGGACACCATGCCGAGATTTAAATTGCTCCTCTCCCACCAGCATTTTCTAAAAAGGAAATAGGTTCATAAATAAGACAGAACAAGCAGACTAAAAGCATGTAAATAAAGTGTGTTTAATGAAAATCCCAATCCTCTTCATTATGGAGATGAAGTTGGCAGACATACCTCATTAAGTGAAGCCATACTACCGGCAACTTGGGAGTTGGTGACAAATCGAGGCTTCAGATTATTCTGTGTCTGAACTGACTGAGGCGGAAACTGATTGTTGGACACTGGATTGCCCTGCCTAATGTTCATTCCTGAGTTATCCATAGCATGATTCTGCAACATGTAAGATCCCATTGCTTGCTGGGCAGATTGACCCAAATTTTGGGATTCCTTTCCAGCAAAGAAGGGATGCCTCCTAGCAGCAAGGTCACTACTCACGTGCTGTCCATGATTTAAAATGTTCCCTTGCCTTTCTGTAGGCACTGCATTTTGGTAGTCCTGGTTGCTGTCATTTGGTCTTTGCTCTGCACTTTTTCCTAGTGATTCTGAGGTTTCTAAACCCCTACCTCCGATATTATGGTTTATTCCAACATGCTCACTGGTTCGACCAATAATCATTTGATACTGGTCCTGCTTTATTGTTGGCATACTTGAGCCCATCACACTGATACTTTTACCATCAGAACTGTCGTTTGGCATCTGAAAAGTGCTTATATCAGGCTTCATCTGCTGAAGCCTATGGACTGAATTTGCATTACCTCCACTCAGCTTCCAAAAGTTCCCTTCACTGACATTTTGGGTATTGTTGATGTCTTGTCTGAGGGGAGTCTTGCTTTTCCAGTCATTTTGGCTATTACCAGACTCTCTGTTGATATTATGATCAACTCTATTTTGCTGTGACATCCAAAACCCATGCGCATTTGGCAGCGTACCATGTGCACCAGTCGAGTGTGAATTATTTCTCTGCATTTCAGATTTCTGATGTGCCCAAATGCCATTGGGTAAGTGCACCTGCTCTTGTCTCCCATAATCATCAGACTGCTTTTGCTTTAAGCTCTGCTGAAAATACCCATTATCGACTTCTGCGGTTGACTGATGATTGCTAACAGTAGCACCAGGAGATTCATGTGGCATTTTGTCTCTTTGCTCGTAAGGAGTTCTTATAGCATGCTGAAAACTGGTAAAATCTGGATCATTCATTGTTCCATCAGCATAGCTAGATGCTGACAAAGGTCGTGCATTTTCTAGGTTTGCGCCACTTAATGCTGCAAACTTATTCTGGTCACGTCCTGGTAAAGTTGAATTGTTGGCAACAGTATGTTCAGTTTTCTGGAAGCTCAAGCCACTCCATTCTTCCTTAGGACTGTTCTCACTGGTTGTAGACTGCAGTGCTTCTTGCATAAGTGCACTCCAGCTCCCACTCTGTAGAGATGGCAAAGCACCACCAAAGTCATCATTATCCAAAGATTTACCATGATCATTGCCACCCCTCAACAGAGCTCCCCAGTTGCTATCCTCATCATTCCCAAACAAGATCTTCTCCTCAGTAGGGTCAAGGCTAGCCCCACCACTTGCTGACCCTACCTGCATTGTTGATTTCTCTTGCATGCCCACTAGAAAATCAACTTGATTTGGCCTGCTATGAAAATCTTGGAGTTGAAAACCATGCTGTAGATGATTCACTGGAACAGGGCTGCCTGCTTTGATATTATCACCTTGACTTTGTACGGGATTATTACTTAAGAAACCTCCCTTTCCATGAAAATTCTGCATAGAACTGGAGCCACCCTGCTCATGTAGACCATGTTCATTCACTAAAGAGCTAAATGGCCTTGATGCCTTTTCGGACTGATGTGCACCTGCCCTTGTCATTGCATTCTGGAGATCAGCTGGGATCCCTAAGAACTGGGTGTACTGGTTTCCAGACCCACCTCTTCTGGTAGCAGGCATTGGATAAAAAGGTTGGTTCATTTGGTGTGTAGCTAACCCCATTGGTCTCATGGATTGACTTTGAGCGTTCGAAAATACTGAACCATTTATGAAATTGCCCGCGCCAGGAGCACCACCATACTGATCCCAATTTGTGTTACTACCGATATTCAACATTTGAGAGTTGCTTGTCAACCTTGGGTCACCACTTGCAAAATTATGTGACAATGCATAAGTCGTGGCCTCATTGTTTGGCATTTCATTTGACATTGCCGGCGATTGATCAGAAAGCACTGCTTTTGTGGGAGCTTGAAAGTGTCCAAAAGAGGGCTGTATCCTGGCTCCATGATCAAGCTGCTGTACTTGTTGCTGTCTCTGAAACTCTTGTAATTGCTTGTACATCATTTGTTGTTGCCACATCTGAGAATCACTATCACCTCCATGCTGTGTGGGGTGAAACTGTGACATTCCCAAAGTGTCCCTACGGGTCTAATGCCCGTGAAAGCATGAACTGTCTGCAATTGGCAAATCCCAACGTTTCATATCAAACGACAATACACACAGTTTTTACTACTGTCTGCTTCTGGGCTGACGAAGATGATTCCACTGAAATTAGAACAACCACAGAAGGCTCACCCTGGGCTGATAAAACTAAATTCAAGCTGAAGGAATCTGTACCTGTGCCTTCTATTTATAGCCTGCAAATGTTAACGAATGTTTACATGAGATCATTATTGATCATTCTCAATTAAATGAAGAAGCGGTATCAGTCCAGTGTATTCCACAAGGACATGCAATCATGAAGACAACATATAGAGCCCATAGCAGAATATTCTTCAGCACTGAAATCATGCAAAGCTACCTTAGCCGTTCGCATCTATTACATAACTGGGAATTATTCAAAGCTATAAGCATGTTCGGATGGCAACAAGACAATTTATCAAGATTAACATTTTAAGTTTCCAGATCTGCAATCAACAACAAAGTGGATCGACCCTTGCACCAGAATTTACAAGCATAGTTGATAAATGTAGCAAGGAGGGCTTCAATGTGGGCACCCACAACCACAAGAATGTGAACGGGTCAGACCAGATCACCAGAACAGTCTTGAAAAAAGACCTATATTTTGATAGTTTGTAGGTGGCAAGTCAAGCCAATTGGCACAATACTAGAGATAAATAAACGGGAGGGTTCAAACAATGAAACAACTCACGAACAAGTAGTAAGTATCTGAGTTCATTATCCAGATCGCGTGCCCATACTTCAACAGAAACAGGCATGGAGAGACAAAAAAACACAGTTAAATCAAGAGTGTCTCCCAATTAACACTCTTTAATTAGCACAAGCAAAACGACATCTCTCACCTCACACACCGCTGGGAAGCCGAATCAGCAAGCAAAGGAAAAGGAACACAAAACACAGAACTACAGCTACATCAGAGGGTTCGTAAAGGAAAACACTAGCACAAAGACAACTTCATCTCGCTACGCTACACTCGACGGCCAGCTCAAGCTCACAACAAAGGCCCCATTCCCCTTAGAGGGGCACTAAATCAAGCAAATACAAGACAAAATGAAGCTAGAAAATGTCAATACCAGCAGAAACATCACTCCCATAGTCCCCATCTACTTGCTAAGCCCAAAGATCCCATTTTCCTCGCATAGACACCACTTGAAGGGAGGGTGCAGCTGAATAAATCTTCAAATATGCAGAAGAAACAGCAGGGAAGCTGCTCGAACTCTGCCGCATCTCAAAGCTCAAAGGATCCATGAAAAAGAGGTCCACGAAAAAAATGCAAGAAACAGCAGAAACAAAAAGCGTGCCGCATCCATCTACTGGAGCATGCCCAAATCCCCACCTTTCTCCTCCACTAGGAGACGCCCAAATCCCGGAGCACACAGCAAAGAGCAACTCAAGGCCTCAAGCTAAGCTCCAACGCTCCACGAGCCACCTTAGCAAGACTACGAGCTCACCTGAACTGAACTCAAGCTAGAATCGAACCAAACCCCCGACCGACCATCCCGCACAAATTACCCACCAGAAACCCAAAATTTAGCAGCCAATTGAGCACACGAGGCCACACCTCCCCGAGATCCAGCGCCACGGAGCTCCCAATTTCCCCACCCACATAGATCCCCCCGAAAAAAAGCCCACCCCCCACCCCACAAAAAAAAAACCAACGCCGATCATGCCACGAACGCTGCACCCCCAAGCTCCAGCCCGCCCGATTCACACCCAGCAAACTAGATAGCACCTAAGCAGAGAAATTCCGGAGCCGATTCGCGCGAGACCTACCTCGATCGGCGCGGCGCGCGGCGGCGGATCGGATCGGTGGCGCTCACCCCGGGCCGTGGCGCCTGCGGCCTCCGCGGGGAGCTGCCGGCAGCTAGGGTTAGGGTTCCGCGCGGCGAAATGGCGAGGGTTTCGAGCTCCCGAGAGCGAGCGCGAGAGGAGAGAGAGCGCAGGCGAGAGGAGAGAGAGAGAGGGGCAGGCGGAGAGCAAACTCGCGAGGGGTGCAAGATAAAGCGTGGTATACTGGCCCTGCGAAGTTTTCAACGAGGGCGCCCGGCCGGTTCGGCGGTGGGCCCAGCTCGGTCGGGCCGGGGATCTCGGCCGTCGGTTTGCGTTCGGCGGGCTCTGCACCGTCGGATCGAGGTGACGGCGGGACGTGACGGCGTTAGGGGAGGAGGAAAGGGTCGGGTTGGGGAGGGGGCTAGGAAAGAGAGGCGCGAGAGGTATGGGGATGCGAGCCCCGCAGGGAACGTGGCGGGTAAACGGATGGGCCTGGTTGGTTTTACTTTAAAGAGCGGTCGTTTTGTGGGGTAAATGGTACGGCCTCTCACTACTTTTAATAGCCTAATAAATAATGATTAAAAGAAGCCAAAAATTAAAAGATAAAAAGAGCATGGCTTAATCTTTGCATGACTTACGCCTTCCTGGATCAAACAACTCGGTTCAATCTGTTTTTGAGTGAAGCTCCAAGAGGCGTCACAATTATTGGCTGGAAGAGGAGGTGCGAAGCTATCCGCGTTAAGTTTTAAGCAGCGATTCTTTTGGCTTCAGTTTTTAGCTTTTAACTTATTTTTTATTATTTATAAATTTCGTCTTTTTTTAAACTTTTGACTTTTTGTTGAGCTTTTTTGCCGATTCTTTTTTCCCGTATTTGTTTGTATTATACGTAATGAGCTAACATATTTTTTAATTTTCTTTAATTTAATTATGCTAAATAAGCATATATCTGCTACAGTGTTTTTTCAGCCATAAGCCACAAAAAAACCCAAATGATCACCACCTAAGTGTAATGGATGTACGGTGTAAATCTCTTATGTCTCTTGGAATATGATTTTGTTGTTGGTTGCTTCGAACTGGTCAATGAGAGTGATTTTCATTTCGGCTTGATAAAATTTGGGCGGAGACCGTCAATTAGTGTAGTTCAGTCATTGTATGAGCATATCTCACGTGTGCTTGCATCTAGTTTAGGGTCTGTTTTTTTCAGCTTCTAAAAACTATTTTTCGGCTTTTCTATAGTAATTAGCTTTTAAATGGAGTATCTTTTTAAGATAGAGTCTACTAATTAATTGTAGTACATACTGTACCGACTTCATTTATATCAGCAAAAATTGCACGTGAGTTTCTGTTACTATGTAATCTCTCGTACGAACAGTCCGAAAGCCATAAGTTTCAGCCAAAAAGAACATACCCTTAGAATCACTGGTTGGAAAGCTAGCTCTTATGGGTGACATATGTAGTTGCCTTATCTTATGTTTACATCAATCAAGAACTAATTGATTAGTGATGACCTGTGTCATCACTATCTTAGTTAATGGCATCAGTATGTGATTATTACCAACAAAACAAAATAGATTATTGTTTTATCGACTAATAAGGTACATCAGAGTGTTGCGGCAGAACAATAATAGAGATCGTTCCATAACATTACAATAACATTGTCACGTAGGGCTAAATTATTAAACAAGGTTAAACAGTTGCCAAATTATTACAATACCATTAGGAACAGGAGTACTTTCAGCTAATAATTATACAAGTATTGAAATTATGGATACAAGTATGATATTATACCCTGGTTTTTGCATATGATCTACTAGTAGCCGGTTACTCGTCCACGTCTCCTATAGGGTATCCACCTCATGCGCATCATACTTAGGGTCAGCTCCATCCCCCTCAGCATAGCTGTCCTCCGCGTAGGCATCATCAGTACCAAATAGAACTCCAAACGGATTAGTATCTAAACAAAGGATAATAGTAGCATTGATGAGTACAAGGGTACTCAGCAAGCATTAATAACAAATATGCAACTTTAAGAACATTAACCAGCATCCATAGATTCTATCTCATCTCACATTATCTCAAAAATAAGTGTTTTTATGTTGGAGAAATTTCATATTTTAAATTTAGAAATATACTGATCACTTGCATGACAAAATAAAACCCCAATTTGGTCCCATAGCCTCCAATCTAGGAGGCAGGTGTAAATTCATGGTCTATATATAACTATGCAAGTTTGTACCACTTTATCCATAGCTACTCTAATTTTTATTATGAATGGTTCTTTGTATTTCCTTATATGTGATGCCCAAATCAGAGTGCATAGCTTTTCCCTCTATTTTTGTATATTATACCTCCACTCAACTAAGGTATCTCTAGTCATTGGTCAGGCTGGACGCACATTCACTCAACACTCTACTTCACTAAATATAGGCAATGAGAGCTTATCCTTTATGGCGCTAAGTCCAATTGAGACCTCGCTCGTGAAATTCCCTAGATAATCTATATACCCATTGTAGAGTGTATAATAACATGATAGATTTACTAGTTCTACTCATCTTAGACGGGACCATGGTCAATACAACAATTACGTCCCATTATGTGAGTGAAAGTGGATAAGTCTTTAAATTATATCTATATGTAGAGGGTCCCAGCCTTCCTCTCTACACCTTCCTAAAGGCACCATCTACCCACTAGATACTAACACTACAGGTCAATTGCTCTTTCAATTGAGCCGCTAATTTTCCATCATTCATTCGAATTCAGTAGAAATTCATTTAATACAATTGATGATAATATTGTAATAAGGAAATAACTTATTTTAAGTGAAGTTACTAAAGAATCTAGACCAACCATTATGAGTTAATGGTATATTTTGTGAATGTGTTTTACAAATAGGTGTGGCTCATGCATAATTCTTATGACATGTGACTTAAATTTGCAAATAGTTGAAGTCCATGTTCCCTACTGCTTGTGGCATAATGCTTAGATTTGCGAATATATTTATAAATGGTTGAAGCTCATGTATAATCTTTGTAGCATGTGACTTAGGTTTGCAAATGTGTTTTGCAAACGGGTTGAGTCCATATACCTAATCCTTGTGGCATGATTCTAAAGTATGCAAATAAATTTTACAACTTATTGTGAATCATGCTTTGATCCTTGATTGCACAGTGCTACATTTTGCGAATATGCTTTTCAAAAGTGTTAAAGTACATAGACTCCTGTCTTTGCTGGAAAATGCAAAATGCTATGAATGACTTTATGTGGCAGTATGAAGTACATGCACTCACTTGAGTTTGTGTATTTATTGTACATGATGAGAGTTGAGTAAGTGGCTTGACTTATTGCTCTTGGAGGTTGCCAACTCCTAGACGGTCGTGGAGATGTTGTGCCCGATGATCTCTTCAAGAAGATTGTAAAGAGGCCCGGTCGTATTGTAAAGGTTGGAGCTCATCTAGCTAGAGGGGAAAAGAGTTACCACTAGTGAAATTGAGATGATTGATTTAATTAGTAGAGTCAATCTAATTCGTTTAGGCTTTACCTCAACGTGAATTAGGGGAACTAACAAGTTTTCGAACAGCGCGGTAAAATATCGTGTCAATTGTGGTTTATTTTTTTAGTTCAATTTACATACTCGTAATTTATATTCATAGAAATTGAATTGATTGCTTATTACTCTAGGATTACAAACCTTAACATAGACCTAGGATGTTAGTGCACCTAGGTGAATCTAGTTGATTTGTATATTAATTGTGCAAAACTGATTTCATTTACATTTTTAGACTTAACTCGATTTTAGCCTAGAAGAATTTTAAAAATGCATATTCACCCCCTCTAGTCGGACTCCTCGACCTTATAGTTACTTTAGTCAAGATGATCAAAGGTATGCTTGCCTGGAATCTAGTAGTAGTTTCCAGGTTCAGACACACTCAAGTGGAGTTCTTTCTCATAACTTGCATAGTCGTATGTATTTAATACGTAGACTACAATTTAATTTATTAAAATATAAAAATACGCTATGTTGGTGTGTCTCGATGGTAAACCTTCTGTCGATTCAAAATCGATTGCTGTATTTATATTTAAATTCTAGTTTTGTATACTTGTTTTTTGCTGCCATGTTTATTGATGTGAAAATATGTTGTTTTATCAATGTAGTATGTCAATAACTATTCATCACCGTCCAAATACCACTTACAATCATATACGTATACACACACACACACACACACACATATATATATATATATATATGTGTGTGTGTGTGTGTTGCACCCACTCTCTCCTGGCTGGCCTAACATGCCTCGGTCCATCGGCCTCCTTCCCTTTATCTCTCCCTCTTTCTCCATGTGCTCGGTCCTGCCCTCCCTTGCTCACTCCACCAACTCCCCACTTACTCTACTGCCAAGTGCCGCCACCCTCTTCGTTGGCTTCCCTGGTTATCCCCAGTGATTGCCGTCACTGGCTCCTAATCCAGATCAGCTGCCACTAGCCTCTAGCTTGTCATCTTGACTCCCCACTAGCTAGATCTGCGTCCTGCAGCTGCAATTCCTTCTCTGGTCATCGGGATTTGACTCTCCTCTTGTCAGACCCAGATTTTTTAATCCGAATCTTACTGTGTTTCACTGCACTAATCCCTGGATCAGTAGTTAGTGCACACAGGTACATTGCTGAATCATTTCATACATCGCATAATCAACCATTATATTACATAGATTGAAATACACCACGTCGGGTGATAGAGTTTACAAAAGGGGCCGACTAGGCCAAATGTCATTATTACAAATACGCACAGCAGAAATACAGCAAAAGCAAACCCAAATCCACAGGCAAGCGACTGGAAGGTACTGTGTGCAGTATATGTCACCAGTTAACTAGTAACATACATGCACACAACGCCGGATGTCCACTTGTCCGCGACTAATTAACGAAGCCTACGCCTTAGTTTCCTTCTTCGCTCTTCTCCTCCGTAGCGGGAGCTTCCTCGTAGGCGTAGTGGTCTTGCGTTCCTGCTTCTGGATTTTTGCCGCAAAGCGAACGTGAGCACTCCGACCCCGTGCTCAGCGAATCAACACACAGAATGCAGTATATAACATGTATGGCTATTCAAAGGATGGCTTTGGTTTATTTTATTTTTGCGAAGAGTGCTTTTGAATACAATTATATAAAAATTCCTAAGACCTAGCATTTGAACAAAAGCATAATGCTCAAGGAATATTAATATGAATTTCCATACATATGGCATCACACCATATGACGAATATCACCATAATTTCTCCCTACATACGGCATCACACCGTATGACCTTTTTCAGCGTTATAGTCGCTTAACTTACCACTGGGACGACACCCAGGACACTCTGGGACGACACCCAGGAACCACTGGAACGACATCCAGGACACTCTGCGACGACACCCAGGACACTCAAATCAGGGCTTTCCTCTGCCCTTCCACCTTTCCATCCCCATTTTCCAATATTTTTGTAAACAGAACTATATCTAGTTAAGTTCCCATGTCTGCCCTTGACCGTGGGCACGGCTATTCGAATAGTTTTGACTCTGCAGAGTTTTGCACACTTTACCCACAAGAGATAAATCCACCCATTGCCCCACATGATTCCTTAGCCATGCGGTTGAGTAGACTATCACAGGATTGTTACAATGCATAGTCCTACTGTGGTTACGCCCGCTAAGGTCTATCTTCCGTAGGATCCGACCATCCCTCGGGAAGGGTCCCTCGTGAGCCATCACGGGCAAAGGCGGGGATGCGACCATCCATCCCTTTGCTCGTGGTCATACCTTCACGTAACCACCTAGAGCCATACAAATTAGTAAACCCTGCCTACACTTTGCCAGCTTGTGGTTGTACTGTTTTACACGGGTGACATGACAAGATTCAGTCCTTAGCGGTATCTGGGCGGTCTACCACTATCCCACTTGTGCAATCACTGCACCACACACACATACACACCATCAAACCAATCCGCCCAGATAATTAAGCAAGTTGGGGATCTTGGGAGTATAAAATAATCATATCCAACATATACCAGTCATTATCACAATGACTGCCCAACCAATTTCTCATGAATAAAAGTGATGCTCGGGACAATTTCTTGCCCCGAGTTCCTAATCAATGCTAAGCATGGCATATGATTACGGACTTATTTTCGAAATGCTACTATTATATTTTTGCTAGGGCGACAAGGTTCATATATTCAATTACTCAAAGGAGGGGGTAATACTATTCAAGGTAAACAATGGCATATAACTAGAATATCAAATTTAGCATGCATTTGCATAAAAATAACAGCAATGCAATTTGTTAATTTAAAACAAAGTAATTTGCAGAAATGTAGGTTCAAATGATCAAAGTATTGAACTGCCTTGGTCACAGTGGTCGGGTGCTTGATTGTCCGGGGCTTCTAGTGCTGCGGCCTCGATCTCTTCCTCTTGAGCTTCGTAGGCTATTGTAATCGTGCGCGAAAATTTGGATAAAAAGAAAACACTCAATCAATAAAATTTCACCAAAAATTCAAATGAACTCCAAAAATTATGACTTAAGTTCCATTAGACAGATCTTGAATTTAGAAAAATTTAGAAATTTGTCCCATTCAATTTGGAGTTAAAATGAATAAGTTATGATTATTTGAAGTTCTCAGTTTGAATTAATTCTGGAAAATATGAAATCTCTGACAGGTGGGTCCCATATGTCATATTTTAATTTTCATCCTTTTATTTTTATTATTTCTTCTGTCTCTATGGCGGTGGGGCCGTGTGTCACCGCGTGCAGACAGGGGGACCAGAGGTCACCGGCTGTGTGGCGGCGGTCGTTGGCAATGGGGCCCAGTGTCGATCGGAAAAAGAAAGAAATGCTCAACCGCGCGCGCGGAGCCGAGGCTCGAACACGCGACGCGAAGCAAGGAAGGAGGAGGAGGACGCTGAAAGCCACCCGTCGGCCGGCGATGCTTACCCATATAGGGTAAGTATACCTTTTGAAGTATGTCTTGGGGGAGGCCGGCTGAAGAAGAAGAAGGCGACGGTGCCGGCGGCGAGTGGTGGTCAGAGAGGCTTCGGGGCTGCGTGGAATATAATCTCCGAGCGACGGGGAGTCTTCTGGTGCAGACGGCCGGGGTGGAGAAGCACGGTGGCGGGCCGGCGGCGTGCGACGGCGGCGGCTCGGGCGATGGGAGACTCGAGGGAGGAGAGGGTCAGCTTCGCCTGGCTCCCACGTAGCTCTGGGAGCGAGGAGGGGTTCGGGGATGGCCGGAATCGGTGGGGAGGGTGGCGCCGGAGTTGGGGAAGAAGAAGAGGTCGGCGGGGATTTGGGGGCTTTTCGGTGCAGTTGCAGCTAGGGAAAGGGAGAGGAGGGAGCTGCGACGCGGTTGAAGCTCCCAGGCAAGGCTTTTATAGCCGTGAGAGGCGCGCGGCGAGGTCGACATGTGGAGCTCCGCTGCTCACGCCGGCGAGGGGAATGGGCGAGATCTCGCGGATTTGGTAGGAGAGAGGCGGGAGAGGTGCTTCCCCCTCCTGTGCCGCATTTTTAAATCACCGCGAGGTGAGAGAGGAGCGAAGGATTGGCTGCGCAGAGCGCAAGCGCGAGGGGAAGGAGGCTGCGTGCGCGTAGAGGAAGAAGAGGAGGAGGAAGAGAGCGCGGCGCGAGGACCACCGGCGAGAGGAGAGGTGTTCGCGCGTGGGGCGTCGCGGCGGCGAGGCGCGGGCGCGGTCCACCGGGTAGCGAGCGAGCGAAGGAGCACCGGGCCGCGTGGCGAGAGGTGGGGCGAGCGCGCACACGCGCCGCGCTGGGCCGCGATGGAGGCGTGGGCGGCGCGTCGCGCATCGGGATGGCCAGTGGCGGCGAGAGGAGGGAAGGCGGGATGGGAGCGGCGACGTGGCGGCATCCGCCGCCCACGCGGCGCCCGGTGGGTGGTTTGAATTTCCGATTTTTTCCAGATTTTAATTTCTTGCTTTTAGGAATTGCCAGAAAATCCAAATAAGGTCAGAAAAATATGAAAGTTCATCCAAAAATTCAGGAAATTTCACAGAAGTCCCTGATGACATTCTGGACTAGACAAAAATATTATAAACTATTTTTGGTCTTTAATTTATTTGCTTTCGTTGATATTCATGCCATTGTTTTAAAAACGAGGGCTTTAAATTTAAACCAAAATTTTCCCCATTCCTTTCTGGATCATCTTTTCAGATTCTTAATTTAATACTCATGTTTTATTATTTCATGTGTTGATTTCTTGCCTCTTTGTATTTTTGAAATTCCTTTACATGTACAAAAAGCCAATAAACTCCAATTCAAACATAAGGCATTTAAAAGCAAATAAAATAATCCAAAAGTTCCATAATTTATTATTTATATTTTTCAGGATGTTACACCTCTGCTCTCCCTTTCTATTCCCCTCTCGATTTACTTTCAATTTTCTCTTACTCTTTTGATTTGGTTTCCAATTTAGGGATTTACTTCTTGATCTATTATGATTTGTGGTGGATTTGCATGCTCAAGCTTGGCGTGCCGTGATAGGGCTCGGGATCTCATGCGCTGGGGAGCATGTGGAGGTCGTTGGGTACGCGTGAGTGGTCAACGGTGAGCACTATCAACGCCATGGTTAGCTCTCCCTCTGGTATATTCTACTTCCTCTAGCCCTTTTCTCCTATATTATATCCTAGATGTGGATACTACTTGTTCTATTACGATGCATGTGCATGTGGTGCTGCAATCTGATACCAACTGTGGTGAGGATAAACATGGGGGTACCTTTGTTAATCTTGTCGGGCTTGACTTGGTGCAAGTCGTATTCCTCCCCTTTTCTCTTGGGTGCATTCAGTTGCGTCTCCTCCTCAGCTATTCCTAGTCCCAACTACTTTGTTCTTCAACATTGGCTTCTCCTCCTGGTCTGGCCGCCACAGTTCACTCCCCCCATCTTCTTGGCCCCTTGCTTCAATGGGTTGGATTTGGAGTGGGAAATGTGGGTGGATCTAGGTGATGGCAGTGTGTTTCTTGCCTTGGTTGCGCTATGGTTCGGGGTGGTTACTACTCTCTCTCTCTCTCTCTCTCTCTCAGTTCCTCACTAGTCCTTATCCATTCTGCAATACTCATTTTACCCTGCTTTCTTTATTTTGTTTTTTCTCGGTGTGGTTATCATCTCTGCATGTAGGCATTTGAGCTCATACAATGTGAATGGTCTCAAGGAATTTGTCACTTGTGATTGTATCGAGTTGTATTCATTTATATGTATGTGCATGGATGTACAATTTCCTTCGTATGTACCCAAAATATATAAAATTGTAATCTTCTGAATTGAGTTGTAAGGACATGGGACTTTTTGATGTATTCATTTAGTCATTGTTCTTACGTTTCCATTTGGTTTATTGCATGGTAAAAGAATTTAATTTGTCTTGTAATTTATTTATTAGTTTTTAATTAATTTCGCTTAGCTCCATAATTCATCACTTCAGATTAATTAAGAATGTGGGGTGTTTTACTGCGTATCTCATATTAAACGGCCCTCCACTCATATCCACTTTAAACGGCAGCATGAAGAAGCTAGCCGTATACCATCTGTTAAAGAAGTTGCCAACGTGAGTTATTATCATCATCATCATCATCATATTACTCCCCTACTACGTGCTGGTTACTGCGTGCTGGGTACTACTACTCCTAAAGTACAACGCTTTCCATCGCGTCATCAAATCTCTCTCTCTCTCTTACACGCACATGTTCACACAACTTTGGGACTTGGGAAGTATTAGTACATTTGGAACATTCTCTGGATCAGGCCATGCTACTACCACAAGACAGGCATGCATGCAGTGATTCAGGCAGGATGGCAACTGATGCTGCCTCAGCACGCACGGCTTGCTTAATTGTGGGGCTCTTTTTTCGGATTTTAAAAACTATTTTTTGATTTTTTATAATAATTAGTTTTCAAACAGAGTATTTTAAGACGATGTCTATAAATTGATTGTACTATATACTGTAGCGACTGTATTTATATTGTCTAAAATCACACGTAAATTTTTGTTACTTTTATACTCTCATAAATAACATAAAATTCATAAGACACAGTTAAAAAATAAAAAATTAAAGTTTAAAAGGACATACCCATTATATATGCCCACGCAAAAGCAGGCGCAGCACAGGACAACCAACCGTGCGCGCGCGCGCACGGTTGCACTGCACTGCACACTGGCAACTTGGCGTCTCTGACTGCAAGGATGGCCGGGCCTGACGCGTGTGTGTGTCACATGCCACTGACCAATCACAACTCATGTGCATTTGCTCCAAGATTCATGGGTAAAGTGACCCCAATCTTTCCATGGAAAATCAAGAACGTGTTGTCTACACTAGTACTACTGGTAGTGCTGCTGCTGCTGCTTTCCTTTTGTCATGCTATATATAAATGGCTGCTTAGTTAAGCAAAGTGGATTATTGGTCACATCATGACCATGCCCTTTTTGTACTTTGTGCCAATGTGCGAGTTAGTGAGAGAGAGGATCTACTGTCTATCTATCCTCACGTCCTTTATTTCTATCTTCCTTGCTTTCCTGTCCCAAATTAAACCTGAGGCTGAGGCTGACTTGAGCTGGCCTTTTCAAAAGCCCTGCTGATTTGGACACCAGGGTCGAACTCACTCACTGACTACTACATCACACACACACACATGCATGCATTCACGGTGTGCAAGTCGTAAGCAAAGAAAAGACTCTTTTAAGGCTGACCTGATCCCATAAACAATCAGCGGATTCTCGCAGCCCCCCTGCACTAGGCTGCACTTTCTGACGACGACGACGACGACGACGACGATGTGGTACTGCCGTAGATTTGACAGGGACACTAGCTGGGCAGCGAGTGCTGCTGCTGTCGTGGCTGCGACTGAGAGGTATACTAGTATAAGTACGACCAGTTTCGTTGTCTTGGAAAAGAACATTGAAAAGGGCCAAGTGGACAGGAACATCCTGGTACAAATCGATTCGTACTAGGACGATTCGATTGGCTCGTGACGGGTGGATCGGCTACTGGTCGCCGCTTCTCGGCGCCATGGCATCATTCTCCTCTCGACGTGGCTGGCCCGGCCGGCCGGTTGGTCATGTGAGGCTGGGAAAAAAACTACGCTTTGTTTGTAGCTGCCGACGTCTCTCACAAACACAGGGAATGGAGAGAGAGAGAGAGAGAGAGAGAGAGAGAGAGAGAGAATAGAGTGCTAGTGTGCGTCCTTCCTTGTACTCCAAAGAAAATAGAGTGGCATGGGGTAATTAGTTCGGTCGGGACGATGTAATAACCGTGTAACTATTTTAACGAGGGTAATAGTAACTGTGCAAGTTCAGGAACAGGCGAGCATCTGGCCTATGACATGTATGGGCATTTTTTAAAAGAGCTTTGGTGGTCTTCTTATGCTCCCTATATGAAGGCCCTCTATGAAAGCTCCAATCACTAGAGATGGATGTGCTAGTGTATATATGAAATTATGCATGCTTGGGTGATCTAGTGGAATACTGATGAGTTGCTCTTGCGTGGGCGTTTTAGCCTGGAATTTATGGCCGGAGCAGAGGCACTCTTGCAGCAACGCGGGGTTAGTGAACGGGAAGAAGAGTGCTGGAAATGGACAACGCAGTACCACTCAAAATAAGGACGAGATGGGTATCAGACCTCTTGCAAAAATCAGAGAGTTCTACGCATAACTCGGATACTCGCTGATGTTAATTCTAGGCTGTTCCAATAACGTAAAAGCTATTTTTCGTCAAAAAAACGTAGAAGATATTTGATTTGCTTTTCAGATACTTCGAGCAGACTGTACTTTGCAGTGTAAGTACGGCTCTTGATATTTAGCAGAGTTTATTTCAAAAAAAAAAAAAGCAGAGTCTATCGTCTCTTATTAGGCTGTTTCAAGAACATGAAAAAAAGGCAAAAGCTTTTCGATTTGGACGAACTGATGGGCTGTCAGGCCCAGCCTGGTTGCAGGACTTATCGGGCCTACGCAATGTAGTACAGCCCAAGCACCAGTAGTTTCTTTGTCCTTTTCACACACGACACAGCCTACCAACCAACTTCAATTGACATGTACTAACACTTGAAATACATATAAAAAGAACACTAGAAATGTATCATCACACTCCTGTAAATACACCTCCAAAAACAGTTAAATATGCCAAAAACAGTCGAATGTGCCAAAAACTCGAAATGTATCTCAGCGCTACGGCCTCCATCCCTCCCTTTCTCAGTGCCAATAAAATGCAAATTTGTCGTCCTGATAGATAATAGCATACTAAAAACAACAGATTTCACAGCAAACCACCTTTAAATGGAGCAGCGCATGTATTGCATGGAACACGTGTCACCAAAATTAATTTGTACATTTACAGCAGCACAGAACATACTCCAAGGCTCCAAGGCTAATAAGGATCTCTTCTTTTCTGCTTCTAAAAGCTAAAAATCAACTTTTATACAGTAACTAATTTTTAAACAGGGTATTTTTCTTATAGTACACAATGTAATGACTTTATTTATATTAGTTAAAACCACACATGTGAGTTTCTGTTACTCCGTACTATCTCTTACGAATAGTCAAAAAGGCATAAATACAATCAAAAACATAAACCAAAGCCAAAAAAAACATGCCATAAACCTCAAATGCAGCTTGATGCAATTTAAAGAACGGATGATGACTCAAGACTTCGAAGGGACAGCTCCAAAGGGCTTAAAAAATGTGGTCTTTTGGTTTTTTTTGTAGAGTTTTGGCTACAAATGCACAGTGGTTGTTAGGTTTTTCTGAATAAAAAAAAGAGAAAAATAGTTTTTTTTTGGAAAACACTGCATATCTTTGGGACAATGCAAAAGAACAAGGGGAAAAAATCGAAAAAGCAAAAAAAAAAAAGGTCAAAAAAACAAAAAAAACCGAAATTAAGAAACCTAGAAGCTGAAACTATTTTGAGCGTCAACTCAATATTCATTGGTCTTGTATAAGATCGAGGAGGCTGACTAGAGGGGAGTGAATATATGGTTTTAAAATTCCTCTTAGGTTACTACCAAATTTAACAATATGAAAGTATAAACAATTTGGTTTTGTACAAAAGACTTAAGTTGTTCAAGTTCAACTAACTGCGCCAACAATATGATTCTAAGTCAAGATAAACAACGCTAGGATGACTAGCACTCTATTTAATTCAATAAATATAAATTATTTGAATGTAAATTGAGCACAAGAGAACAAACCACAATGACACATGATGTTTTACCGTGGTGTTCGAAAAATTGCTGGTTTTCCCCTAATTCATATTGGGATAAACACAAACTAATTGAACCGGCTTCACGAATTAAGCCTAACCATCTCAATCCACTAAGGTTGCTCTTACTTCACTTTAGAGATGACGAACACCACACTACTCACAACACGTTGGACCTTCTCACAACCTTCTTGAGAAGATCACCCGACCACCACACCTTCGAAAACGTCTAGGAGTCAGCAAACTCTAAGAGTAACAAGTCAGCAAGTCGGAGACCTTCGCTTGAACAAATCAAGAATCACAGCTCAAAGACACGAAATCCACTACTGAATGCAACACATGCACGAGGTTATGTCTTTCTACACTCACTAAGTGCAATACATGCACAAACGAGAGACCTTACTCTAGGCTCAAGGAATAAAGACAATGGAACTATCCACCTCCTCCAATAGGCCACAAAGGAATATAGCCAATAGAGCAAAAAGTTCATTGCAAACAACCAGAGGCTCGGTACTACTGCCAACAAATGGCCGGTAATACCACACCCATTCCAATGGCTATAAAACTAGCCGCTACTTGGGCCACCGGTCAGACCTTCCATACAGGTACCGGTCTAACTGCAAAAACCCAGGTCAGACCGCTAGCTAAATTCTTCAAAAAATCATGTCTCTGGAAAAATCCATACTGCTACACAATTGGTCATACCTGGGGCCGACCAAACCGCAATTTGTGAGCCGGTTTGACCGAGGGCCAGTCAAACCGCAATTATAATGCCGGTTTGACTGATTTATCGGTCAAAGACGACCACATTGGTCTTTGACCACACTAATATTCAACCACGTTGGTCTTCAGCCACGTTAGTCTTCGAGCCGGTCAAACTGCCATAGCAGTCTAACTGCGTATGCCCGGTTAGACCGATTTTCCAGAGAAGGCACAAGACAATCATGTTTCTTTGAGAAATTTTCATACCAAGATTTCAACTTGAATGTTAATCACTAAAGGTTGGTATGAGTTTCTCAATAGGTTATAGAACACATCCCTAAACCCTTTTTAGAATCATACCATACAAACGGCAACATGGACTTGAACCAATTTCCACATACTTTTGGTCAAAACTCAAGTCGCATGTGCCAAGTTTTTGTATGAGCCTCAACTATTTTCAAAGCAATTGAAAACTTCCAGCATCATACCACAAAGAGTTGAGAACATGGACTCTGATAATTTGCAAAACTCATTTGCAAACTTCAAGTCACATGTTCCAAGGAATTTACACATGAGTTACAACTATTTTCTAAACACATTCAAAAATATTAGCATCATGCCTCGAAAAGAGCTAGAGCAAGTAAGCTATCAACATATGATACGTTCAAGCTATTAGTTGTGATCCATCTTAATAGTACGATATCCTATACTAGCAAATAGGTCTTCCAACTAAACACCAAGACCATTAAAAGACTAGAAACACATCTTTAATCCCAGCTAGTCATACATTTAACTTGCGCATCCACTTGAAGCTTGGTGACAGAAATGTCAACTTCAAGTTTGGATCTTTGACTTTATTATTCTCGCAATAGGACGTCTTTTCTTGGACTTGAGGATAATCACCCGTATGAAACTTCTCAAGTCATACATTATTTTGGGACATATCTTATCCATCCATCTCAATGAAACTATTAATTCCACAATTTGATTATCATTAATTATCAAAATATGTCATTAACTCATAATAACGGATCTAGATCCTTCATCCCGTTCAAATGTAATTCCTCCTAGACCCTTGTGTAAATAAGATGGTTTTGTTTTGGCGTTAACCTTTGTTTGGTTGACCAAGCTAACAAATATTTCTAATCCCAGACACTTCACAGTAATACATTTGAAAAGCTTTTTTAGGACAGATTAGATAAGTTGTTAGCCTTTAGGACCTCCACTAAGGAAAAGAAACCCCCAAATAGGAAGATGGACCATTTCCAAATAGTTCTTGCTTCAACCATACGCATCAAAATCTTCAAGATAATTTGATTGGTATCTCCTCCCCAACAAGCTCGAATATTTCGTCAATTCTGAAATAAAACCAAGTCATCATTACTATCACTATATCATACAAGTTATAACATCAAGCCAGAAATGAAATAGTCATAATTATATAATGTTGAAACAATATAGGGTACATCTTAGTTTTCAAAATTCAAGGTGCAAATTCTGATATTCTTAGTTTATAAAATTCATAAGCTAAAAGATACAATAAAGTAATTACCTGTTCATCTTGATGTTCACATTAGCAAGCCAAGAGGTTAAACAAACCTGTAAAACAAGCAATTAACAAGACAAAACCTTTGTTAGAAAGCATGCCAACTTTAGCAAACCATATTTGATCTAATCCAAAGATGGCCCTATAGTCCTTTATGTACATGAAACGAACTTAGTACTTACTAAGCCTACCAAACAGAAGATGAAATATATATGCACCAGGACAGAATCGGTTGAGTTTTCTACTAGAGTTAGTGTAAAACTTTGTAAATTAGAGAACCAGACCTGTAAAACCTCATGGGATGGGGTATGGCCAGGTTGCCGTGCCTGTGAGACATCAGGACTCCAATTTTCAGGCAGTGGGCAGCTCTCTCCCGACTGAAGGCCAATACTCTGAAATTCGTAGAATTCCCCATCATACAACTCATCCAACCATTCTAATGATGTATGATGTTCTTGTGCACCTTCCTTTAAGTTAATCGAGAGGAGTTCCAAGACAAGCAGTCTCTATAATCAAAATGTTTTCCATTGTCAGGGAATTGCCCAAAAGAAGGGAAAAAAGCAGGAAAATAAAAAAAAAATCTGATTTATAGCTGCACAAGCTAAAGCATAGTAAAATCAAGTGCAATAACTGTTTCTGGGATCAACAAGCATCACCATAAAATAAAATATGAAATGATGACATACCTTCAAATGTAGCTATGAAACAAACATGTCAACAAGCTCTTGGGCAAGATTCTCTGAGATAATTCACAAAAAAAAAAGAATTCAAAATAAGAATTATATCCTGCTGGATTAGAAACAACATAAGCTTATCAGTGAAGATCTGAATCTCAGCAGCTATTTAAAAAAGAAAACCGGGATGAATTAGTTTAAACATAAGAACTAGATATTTAATCAATTAATTTGATCAAATGCGATAACGCTACAATAAAAACTATAAGATAACTCAGAGTTATTTCACTAACTCTATAAAACTCATTTGACTTTCTGGGAAAGGAGGGTCATTTGACTTTTGAAGTCTTTTTTGAGAACGCAACTTTCTGAATCTTTTAAAAGGCAAGTATTGTCATGCCCAATAGAAAGGAAAGAAGGGTTACGGTAAGTTAATCCAGTTTTGCATGAAACAGAGTGAGTAACCCACCGAATTCTAACATGGAGAGCCATTTGAATACTGGAGTTCCTCCACCATCCCCTGAATCATTCAAATTATCTTGGCGATCAGTAAACTGAACAAGCGGACTGTTGCCAGATACTTTGGAGCAGGGCCGGAGCCAGAAAAAAAATAGCCTGGGTATATTTATGCTAAGTGCAAAAATGGACTTGGCCAGAAGGGATCCCATTTTTTCCCAGATAATATTGTTCAACAGTCAACACTACATTAGTGTCTTTGACTCTCTATCAAGGAATAATGTGAAACACAGCGATATTGGAACGAATGACCTATCAATTAACAATACTGGGCTCTGTTACCTAATCCCGTTCATCACTAAAACGTTGTATTTAGAACCACTAACTGGTAACCTCCTTTTTTTTTCTTTCAAGGATGTAAGTAATATGTGACTACAGGGTTTTCCAAAACTCAAATAAAGAACAGCGCACTTGCAAAACTGAAACTTTCCATTAGGATCACAAAACGATCTATACCCACCGCACTACGGCAGTATATTCTTCAGCAGAGCCTAAGAGATGAGGAGGATCTTGCCAAATTTGCAAATCGTTTCCAACCAGAAATCCCAGATCTTGGGGTGCCTCCCTTGGCCATTCCACTATAACAAGTAAAAACTAACCTAACAAACGAACAGGAAAGGGATGAGGAGGAAGAGATCAATCACCTCGGCCCAAATGGAGTAGCTGATGAACTCATAGAAGGGGGCGGACGCGGTCGCCGCCTGCCTCACGCCGTCACCGCCTGTGGTTGCTTGTGGGGGAATCGGGGATCAGGGTTTCTGGATTCAGGGGATGGAATCTGGATTGCCTGTGCGAATGCGTGGTGTGGCACACTGGCACCGCTCTTCACTGACCTTTTGGGCCGAGCTTATCTAGATTTCCAGCCACTAGCAACAACGTGAAAAAGACAACTATCAATTATACTAAAAACTTATGTAAATAGCCCCAGTATTCAACTCAATTTGGAAACACCTTATTTGGCATGTCATAGTTGACTAAACAAATGAATGCTCGCTCATAAGATCGATGACTAGCTCGGCTCAACTAACTTGTATCTTA
This sequence comes from Dendrocalamus sinicus, assembly GCA_036346575.1. Classification (NCBI taxonomy): domain Eukaryota; kingdom Viridiplantae; phylum Streptophyta; class Magnoliopsida; order Poales; family Poaceae; genus Dendrocalamus; species Dendrocalamus sinicus. Next base: position 28,253,526 of record CM070658.1, read on the forward strand.
TTTACTTGCTAATTAAACTGAGAATCTGACAATATGTGATTTCTTAGATATTTGAATTCTTCAGTTCAAGTATACAAAGAAAATTTTTGGTTCAAAATTGATAGCATAGAACCCTAGATTTTTAGTGCATTTGGTTGTGTTTGGCGACTAATAGAAAGTTTCATATCAGTTGAAGGATTGAAGATTTTTTTGAAGGTTGGTGCTTTTGCCATTTAGTGTGTCTGATGACTACTTAGTTATATGTTCCAGCTAACTGAAAAATCTCATAAAATAGTTTTTTATGTGGTTTTATTCCTAAAGGGCATACTTAGAACATATGAATTTCATAAGAAACACCAGTGAAGCACCATAAATTTCTTAAGATTCAAATGGGTAGGATGTTGGCTATCTAAAATTATTTGTTCTTGTTATTGGTATACACTAGGTTTTGACTATGAAAATGTCTGATCGACCTGAATAGAAGTGGGGTTTTTAAAATATTAGGAACATCATAAGATCTCCACTTTCGTCTCGTTCTAAGACCTCCGAAATATTAGGAGCGCCCCTAGCGAGCAGGCGTGACTACTGGTTGTGCAGGTTGCGCCACCATCTGTCACTGGCGCAGCGGCGAGGACAACAAGGATGGGGAGGTCGGGGCCGGGTGGGAAGGGCGAGTCGGGGTGGCTGCGTAGGCCTCCTCCATTGCTTCGTCCGTGAAGGGTTTCGCTCTGCCGGCCGCCTTCTGTTTTGCTCATAGGAGGGCGACATGCTGCTGTTGGAAGGTTTACGGCCGCTCGTTCGGAAATCGACGCTCGGATAAAACGGAAGCACTTCTATATTATTATTATTATTATTATTATTATTATTATTATTATTATTATTATTATTATTATTATTATTATTATTATTATTATTATTATTATTATTATTATTATTATTATTCCTTTTTAGCCGTCCATCGTAATGGCGGATGAACCAAAATATGAAACTTACTGGACAGCAATTAACAGGATGAAGTTAACAAGACAATCTCGAGAGAGAGAGAGAGAGAGAGAGAGAGAGAGAGAGAGAGAGATGAAGTTCACAAGACATGAGACAAGGAGATGCAGCACCCCATAGTTCCCAAAGATCAGAAAGATTAGCCCGATTGGTGCGACTGCCAGGTGATCAGTCCACCCATTCGGGCTTAAGTCTATGAATGTCTTATTTTTAGAGTACTGTTAACATAAACAGTACTATATGGATACTATTTATGTAAATCATGATCTTTGAATATACATATACGTGGGTGCGTTTAGTAGTTAAAGTATATGTCCACGCTCCGTGAGACTCTAGAGTCTTTATATCGTCTCAAGCGTGTGTATTGAATACACCTACATGATATGTGAGTATGTGCATGCGTCCTTGTTGTACTCACTTAAAGAAAAGAAAGATTAGCAAGGAAGATTGCTGCAACAAAAAGAAGTAACAATATACCATTCAGTTCAAAAGTAACTAAATTGATGCAAAACATTCGGTTACTAGTAATAGTCAAGACATGAGCAGACCGCTGAAGAGGGATACATGATGGCCACGGCTGCACTTGGACAGTGTAAATGCCACCATACTGGCCTGAAAACACACGCAGATTCTGCTGCAAGTTTCAACCTAAGCTGACTTTAAGCTCTCCAAATTACAACCATGATAGCCGGCCAAGCAGTAGTGTGGCTTGCAAGAAAATTATTTCAGCTAGCCATAAAACGGTCCTGCAGCCACCAATCAAAAACCGAAGAAACCAAGCTCGGTTGCCCTTTCTTTCTCGAATGTCTCAAAGTATTGGTATATGATGGTGACGGCAAGCAGTATACCGGTTCCTGAACCAATTGCGCCCATGAAATCAGCCAGGACAGTCAATGCGCCAATGCAAACTCCACCAAATGCAGCGGCAGTGGGGATGTATCTGTTCAGCTCCTTCTGCAAGTTTGACTCGCGATGGCCTGGCATCACCATTTGTTGTTCCTATTGAATTGCCAGAGTTAGGAGTTTACAGGTAGTTCTTGCCTAATGATTATACATGTGTGAAACAAAATATAGACAATAGATCGGTGCATTTAACATTTCTAGTCCATATCCTGCTTAAGATGGATCCACTAAGAAAAGCTCCAGAAGTTCCGAAGGCAGGGAATAATGGTTTTCTGAACAGATCTAAACAAAAATACTAGAGATCCGAACTAAGAGCATGAGCTAGTGTGTCCCTCAGCGACTAATGCTGGTGTTACAACACTCTGTCAAGAATCAGGCACAGCTACCTAATTTGTACTTAACGTATCACATGAAATGAATCCAGTGGTTGCACTTCTTTCTACTGAGAAGTGAGAACATGATCCTCTTTGGTGTTAACAGACAGAGAGCCCAGAACTGGACAGTGTACTATACTATCATATGCCAAAGATCCAAGACATACACAGATCTAACATTAAAAAATCAACCTTGTCCATGCAATACTCTAAGACATGCTATGGTACATACACAATGATATATTGGACACTCTGTATAATGTTCAGAATATTGTACGAATTATGATGAACTAGCATCAACCTGGAACAGTAACTGATACAAAACATAGATTACACGTATAAATTGTTACCTTGAGCTGCTTAGCAACATCCTTTGCTGATGAACCAGACACTTCAATCCATGTCTTTGAGAAGAGAGCACAAGCTGACAGCATGAAGACCACATAGAACAGTGCATGGAATGGGTTTGCGAGAACATCAGCCAAGCTGCATGGTTTTCAACATGCTAAGGTAAGTATAATTAACACAGTGAAAGAATAACAGAAAATAAATGGCACAATCACAAAGAACCAGCGATCTCATCAAAGAAATTAGTTATTCACCTTGATGGGGCAGTTACATAGTAAGCAAGGCCACCAACAGGAATAGAATGGCCTGAGTATTCAGATTCCTTCCATTTCCCAAGAAGGTTAATAAGGAAATTTCCACTGTACTTCCTGTAGAGAAGCTGTGATAGCAGTAAAAATATGTTAGCAATTGCACACACATGAAAAGATTTACTTTACTACAGCCCTGGAATTGCAGTTTGTACCTGGGATATGAAATATAGGTTGGTAATTAGTGCAGAGTGCAGAATGATGGGCATGTTCGAAGTGTAGAACAGCTTAATTGGATAGGAGCCTTGCTGCCCACGGGCATTCTTTGACCTCACTGGAAGCACAACACGGAAGCCTTGGAAATAGATAACTATGAGGAAGACCAAGACAGTAGCAAGCAAATTGGTCACATTTGGAAGGTTCTGGCGGTAGAAAGCCTCGCGTAGAGCACGGACTTTGTCAGTTCTAGTAATCAATAGATGGAACAATGCAATGACAGCCCCTTCAAATTCAGCACCACGGCCACTGTTGATGGTTGTGGGGCTAAACGCCTTCCAGATGATATTCTCACTATATGACAGCAAGTTTACCATAAGCCAAGTTGTAAGAGAACAGCGCATCAATAAGAGAAATAAAGTTCAACATGCTTACCAGATATTGGTAGCAATGAACAGAGAAATGCCAGAACCCAAACCATAACCTTTCTGGAGAAGTTCATCCAGACAGATGACAATGATGCCAGCAAAGAACAGCTGAAGTATAATGAGAATAGCATTCCCTGTTCCAAGTTGGCTTACACTGCCATACATTCCAGACAAAACATATGCCACAGCTTCACCGATAGCAATCAGGATACCAAGCAACTTTTGTGCACCATTCCTGAGTAAAAAAGTACACTATGCATCACAAGACAATTACTGGATTGGCAATTCACTGGATAGAGCATACACTACAGGATAAGAATATGAACACAGTAACCCACCAATACTTGGACAGTAGTAAATTGGATATTCTGTTATGTTTACAATACTTACAGCAGAGCACGATCCTCTCTCACACTGTTGTCAACTTCAATGATCTTCGATCCCACTAGAAGTTGCATAACCATCCCAGATGTCACAATTGGAGTAATACCCAGCTCCATAACAGTACCACGGTTTGATGCAAGGATAACACGCATCCAGTAGAAAGGATCAGCTCCAGTGGTTGAATGAATGCCATAGAGCGGGAGCTGGCTGCACACCAGGAAAATGAAGAGGGAAATAACAGTGTAGATCACTTTTTCTCTAAATGGTATTTTTCTATCAGCACTCTGTACTTCTGGCAAGAAAGCTAGAAAGGGCCTGACAAGATGCAGTACTCTAAAACCTCCCGCCATCTTCCTGTGCTCAAGAAGAGAGAATAGATCAACATTTTGTATAATGCACATGAAAACAAAAAACATAAAATAATCTAGGAAACTTTACAAAAACCCTCATCTTGGTACAATGATTATTCTGGTTAAGAAGTTAAGAACTTAAGATGCATCCATTTGACTGAAACATAAGTGAACCTACCCAAATTAGAACGACGTTTTATAATATATGCAAACACAGGAAGCACAGAATTTGAAATAAAATTGAAACCGAAATCAACAAGAATCATCCAGGCTTCTTCGGAAAATGTGCACACAGGATTCCTGTGTTCAGTTACATCAATTTGCAACTGAACAAGATAATGCTCATTTTAAATCACAACTAAAAACGTGAAACAAAATCCTGGTTTCTTAATTAAGACTTAATTGAAATAACTCGGTAAAAAGACGAGCAACCGCTGGCTAGGCCCAAGCTGCACAAAAGTAGATGATTTGCAAATATCTATAGTTTTGTATGCCCATCTAATAACATGCAGAGATGAATCACACCGAATAAATGAACTGAGTAACTAGTTAGTCCATGTAAAGCCCATCTATGAGAAATAGGAAAGCCTCACAATTTATTAGACTGTTAGGATCCCAGATAAATCCCCATTGGTCATTCAATTATCCTGGATCCAGATAAATTTAGATAAGTACAGGGTCTACACTCCCATCTACACCACACGACCAATCACATGCCTCACCACTTTCGCTCATCCCTCAAATCAACCCCAGGAAACTCCGCAACCCTCAAACCAAGCGCGAATCCACCAACCAAACGTCGCCTCCCATAACTCACACCGATAAAAGATCTCCGCGAATCGCAATTCTCACGAGCAACAACTGGATCTCACACACCTGAGATCCAGACGGGAGGGAGGTCAAGGAGCAGGAGCAAGTGGCTTTACCCGGCGGACGACGACCCGACGCCGAGGAGAGAGGAAGCTTCGCCGCCGCCGCCGCTGACGAGGGCGTGAACCCCAAGGCGATGGAGCGGGGAGGGAGGGAGTTGGAAACACGAGAGGAGTACGCGAACAGCGGGGCGGGGTTTAGAGGGAGATGGGAACAGGTAGGGACGAAGCGAACAGCGAGCTGTTGCTGTTGCTGTCGCTGCAGGTGGGGCCGCGCCCCTGGGCGCAGAGAGATCGCGTGGCCGTCTGGGGGCGTCGTAACCGTCAGATCCGGAACGGGCGGTCGCGATGTGCTCCCGTGACGTCGGATGGGTAGTAACAGAAAGGTGTTGGTCACGTCGACCGCAAGGACACGGACGAGGAAAGGCACGCTTTACGGTTAGGGATGATGACATGACCTGGACTCGTCTTTCAGAGTATAACAGAGGACACACACTCCGACACGTTTCAACTTATTCACAGCTAACTATATCTACTAACACATGTTCAATTAGAAACGAAGATCTATATCTTATGGAATATGAACATGGATTTTAACCACTGAACATATCTACATATGTGTACTCTCTCTTCTTAAGATTTAACCCAACAGGATAGATAGCTCTAGAAGATGGGTGTACCGTTGCTTCGGCACAGCAGGGAGTGCATTTCTTTCTCTACATCAGGCAGACTTGAAAGGCAGGGAGGGGTCCAGAGGAGAGGATGCACTGGAAGTCTGGAAGGAGAGCTCCAGTGAAGCTTCTTCCTAAGGATGGTCCTAGACCGGGAGCTGGATGCTGCTGCTGGCAACTTGCAAGGGAAGAAAGATCGTGTCTGGTTGTCTCGAACATAGTAGTAGCCCAAAAGAGTAGACTTGTCAACATTGGTCGCATACTCGTGTGACAGCGAGTGAATTTGGCTTCGTACGAGTGTCCAAACGTGCAAAACCGCCGCCTGCCTAGTGCTAGTCTACTAGAATATGATCTATTCTTTTGAGTTACGGTTTATGACTATAGTTATTCGTGAGAGAAAGTATAGAGAGAAATTTATATACGATTTTGGACTATATAAATGAAGTTATTGTAGTGTCTACTAGACTATTACAAGCGACTTATAGACTTCGTCTTAAAAAAATATACCATTTGAAAGTTAGTTATCATAAAAATGGCTTTGAAAAACTGAAAAAAGATGTCGAATCGAACAAGACTTCACATGAATCGAGCTGGATGCTGCTGCTGGCAACTTGCAAGGAAGAAAGATCGTGTTTGGTTGTCTCGAACACGGTAGTAGCCCAAAAGAGTAGACTTGCCAACATTGGTCGCATGCTCGTGTGTCAGCGAGTGAATTTGGCTTCGTACGTAGTGTCCAAACGCAAAACCGCCTGCCTGCCTAGTGCTAGTCTACTAGAACATGGCATGTTCTTTTAAGTTAAGAGTTATGGCTATTAAGTATTAACTGTTTGTAAAAGAGAATATAGAGTGACTTATATACGATTTTGGTTTATATAAATGAAGTTATTATAGTGTTTACTAGATTACTACAATCAATTTATAAACTATATCTTAAAAAACACTCCGATTGAAAGCTAATTATTGTAAAATAATGGCTTTTAAAAACTAAAAAGAAGATGTCGAATCGAACAAGACTTCACATGATAGTAACTTTTTTTTGAGACGGACACATGATAGGAAGTTAGTAGTAACTTGTATAAGCGTAAATAAATGGTGGGTTCTTTTGGGCTGATGGTTTATGATTTATGTCTTGAATTCTGCCTGTTCGCGAAAGGCAGTGTGCAGAGAGAAATAGTCGTATACGATTTTGGCCGGTATAGTTGAATTCAGTACACTTTTTATTACAATTTTTATATTGACCCGTATTGAAAAAAATACATCATTTAAAAGATAGTTACTATAGACAGTATAAGTATAAGCCAATTTTAAACCTAAAAGAACCAAGTCACGGGGAAGCCAGGTCTGGGTTTTGATTGGGCTGAATTTCCAGATAGACGGGCTCTGCTTGGGCTGGGAGGCTCCATTGAGAATATTTTTCTGTGTTAAATTTTCTAGTCAAAAAATGAAGCTTCTCTTCCAATCTTTGCTTTGATGCAAAACTACATGTCGTTCGATCGAACCTTCGTGATTCAGAAAGCCGGCAGAATAATCAATGTCTGCAGATTCCACAACACAGGTTTGCATCACCGTCCGATCCTTTAAACCAAACACCCCATTTGTTCTTTTGGAAAGCTCAGGAGTGAGGATCAAAGCTAACACACAGTATCAACTTTGCAAAGAAAAGTAACAAATTACCCTTTTGGGTTTTGTTAAACATCATCCGGATATTTTCTTTCTATCATCCAAATTTAGGACAGTTAAATTAAAGATATAATGGCCATTTGTAATTTGCTTAACCATGCATACAGAAAACAATACCCAGTAGTTTAGTTAGGCCAAAATATATTAAACCAATAGAGCTACTGCTGCTCTGCTAGTAGCAGTAGCCAGACAAACGTTGAGTCATCACCGGCACGAAGTGACATTACATGTCTCCAAAGATAGACCACATTTAAAGTGGCAAGCCTTAATATTTTCTTTTATTGACAGTATGGCCTTCATGTTGAATAAGAGCAGTGGTCTCATACGATAGTAACAAAACAAGGGGAAAAAATACGCCTGAACGAGGACAAAGCTGCCATTCATACTGCTCGAGTCATGGTAGGCATGCGCTAGCAGCTAGCTCAGTTGGTAGCAGAGAACGTAGTACGATGCGTGCAGTGGAATCTTTTGTCATCCTAGGAATTAGACGCGCAAGAAGGTCGTCGTCTACGTGTGTACGAAGATGTCGGATTGGACGACGAAGAGAATCGGTTCCCGTTGGCCGGGGTTGGATCGCAATCAATAGAGAACAATAAAATGCCCTGCATCTCGCTACCAGCTGCCTGCTTTCAATTTGCTTTCATGCATGCATGTGAAACCGCGAAGCTGACAGCTTCCCCCTCGTTGGAATGGTCTGAACTGTACGTAGGAGCTTAATTTCTTCGCTGCTGATCAGATGAAACGCCTCACACCATCTTCAGGACGGGACCACATCTAACATTTGGCGCAGAGCAGTACCTACTACTGCGTGAGCATAGTGAGCACAGATAGGCGCCTACCAGGGGCGAAGCCAGCGGGGGGGCTTGGTGAGGCTCGAGCCTCACCTCCCCCGGCGGTGGCAGCACCCCCCCGACGATGAGCGCCCGCGGCGGCCGGCAACATCTAACAACAAAAACCAACCAACCCCCTGTCCCCCCCGGTCGAGAGCCTGCGGCGGCCAGCAATGTCGACAATCACAGCGGCCCAACAAACAAATAAAAAGCATAGTCAAGTAGCAATATGGCAGCCCACTGTCAAGAGGCCCAACAAATTCATCTCATTAGCCCACCAAAATACCCACTCCAACTCACAACCAAGAAGCCATTGGGCGGCAGAACCAGAAGCCAGAGAGGGGCTGTGGCTGGGGCCGACCGGGTGAGGTGATGGCGCACCACGGGCAGAGCCGGCGATCCGCGGCGAGCCACCGAGCCGCCGGCTATTCGCCGATCCGCCATCCGGTCTGGGGTTGCGGTCAGTGGCCGGCGCCAACGGGGAGTCGAGCGGCGGCGGCGCTGCGGAGGCCGGCGCGAGGAGCACCGGGCGGCGGGCCGGCACGGAGGAGCATCGAGCAGGCGAGCACCTAGCGACAGACCAGAGTGGCGGAGTCACGGAGTGGCAGAGACGACAGAGTGGCCGGAGTCCGAGCGAGGAGCGACGGGGCGGACTGGCGGAGTGACCGGAGTCCGAGCGAGGTGCGACTGGGCAGAGCGAGCGAATGAGATGAGTCTTGAGAGAGACAGAGAGTGAGCTGAGCGAGCGTCTGAGCAAATGAGTAGACGGCGGAGGACAGAAGTAGCGATAAGAATCATCAGATCAACAAAGGAAATAGCCAAATACGGTCGGCCTAATCTGTAGGATAAGTAATTTTTCTCTAGTTTTTTTTATCAATTGAGTATTTTAGAGTTTAGATTTTAGACTTTCACATTCAGTGTATATCACAGAAATTAATAATTTATTTGTGTAGAATATATTTGCTCCATGGTTCAAATTTGTCTCATGATTCAAATTAGTTTATTTATGGTATATTTCATATGATCTAAATTTTCATTGTTATTCACAATTTTCTATTATATCACTAATTTTCATATGTTTCATACACAGGTAATTTATCGTTACTCCGACTCATAGCAGAATAATGATATATTCTTGGATATACGCTTTCTACTGTCGAGGTACCTACTTTGTATATCATTAATTTTTTCGTTGTCTGTATTTATCTGATTTATCGCTACTCCGACTCATAGCAGAATAATTTCTATATGAATTTGAAATTCTATAAAAGTAAAAGACTATATTTATGTCAACTTAGTTTAGTCCGATAAATAATTCAGCCCACCCTTAATTTTAATCCTGGCTTCGCCACTGGCGCCTACAGCGAGCTACACGCAAAGATAGGCGCGTGCGCACGTACGGGATTGCAAAGTAAGCCGGTGCCTGCAGCAGGTCAGGAGCGCAGGACAGAGACGTTCGTTGGCATCAGTGGGCTCACTCGTCTTTATCCGCCGCCCCTACACGTTCGGCACATCGATGCTGCTCCTACGTACGAACGCTCATCAGTTCAGACATGCAGCGCCAAGCATGCTCTGTTCCCACGTACGCTCGAGGAGGCCGATCTGATCGGGGACTCGGAACGTGCTCTGCATGAGGAAATCGACCTAGATGCACACGATCATCTTGCGAGAAATGTCTTTAGTTTTGTCGTCCAACTCGATTCCTAAATTGTTGGTTGTGATCACAATTTCAGGTGTTGGCAGGAGAGAATAGAGAACATGCATGCGCTCTTGGTCTGAACTTTGATGAATTAGGATAGCTGCTCGCTCGGAGGAGATTGCATGCATACTGACGCTTGCATCAGACAAATAGGGTTCCATCAGTATTACAGTCAGATCGGGTGGAGGCGGCAAGACAGACAATTTGAGGTGTACCTGTCTCTATTGCTGTCCAGATAGCACATAAAGGCTATTATGCTACTATTATTCCTCATTGGCAAAACAAGTCATTTCTCAGTGCTCGCTCGGAGGAGATTGCATGCATACTGACTGACGCTTGCGAAATTCAACTAAACGGCAAATGCAAGCGCACAAATAGGGTTCCATCAGTATTACGGTCAGATCGGGTGGAGCCAGCAAGACAGACAATTTGAGGTGTTCCTGTCTCTATTATTCCTTATTGGCAAAACAAGTCATTTCTCAGTGCTACTTCAGTTCGGTATCCATGCAACGGATGATGCTTTTACCAAGTGTACATTTGTTTATGGCAAATGCACGACGTGTGATTGGAAAAAGGGCAAGAAGAACAAACTTGATACAATCATGTCGAGAGACTGGCTTTGAATATATGTGTTTTATGTGCAGGGAAGAGGCGTTACGTTGATGCAGATGTTAACGCCTATTTATTAATAATGCAGAGGCAGTCCTTTTCGGTAGGTGTCTGCGTGTAAAACCTCTGAAAATTAGCTCGATTGGTCGATCGGAACTAGAACTAGCATGCGATTTCAAAAACAAATGGGAAAAAGTATATGTATTCAGTAGTTAACACCTTATCAGCAATCACATTGATGTCTGATGAGTTTTTGTACAAATATGTCAAGTTAAAACGAATAATGAGATGTATGTTTGGAAAGATAACTTTAGTATATGTAAGATTTAATTTCGTTAAAGTCAGGTCATAAAACGGCATGTGAAACAATCCACAAAGTGGTCAACGTGTCGTGCCTGGTATGGCTGTACGCCACCGGCACTTAGACAAAGCGTGCTACAGTAAACAGTCCTGATATAGTAATCAGTCGAGTGGTCAATGGCTTCCAACTACCGAGTACAACTGATGACTTTCGACTGCTGAGCATGACCAATGGCTTCCGACTACCGGTTACGACAGGTGGTTGATAGCTTTCGACTACCGAGTATGATCGATGGTTGATGGCTTCTGACTACTGGTTACGACTAATGGTCGATGGCTTTCAATTATGACGGGTTTCGACCACGGATGACTTTCAATGAATTTTGACCACGACAAATTTCGACCACGTATGACTTCCGATGGCTTTCGACCATGATGGATTTTGACCACAGACGACTTTCGATGGATTTCGACCACGATGGATTTTGACCACAGATGACTTCTAATGGATTTTGAGCATGACAGCTTTTGACCATGGATGACCTCCGATGGTTTTTGACTATGGACGACTTCCAATGGATTTCGACTACGACGAATTTCGATCACGGATGACTTCCGATGGCTTTTATCCATGATGGATTTTGACCACGAACGACTTCCGATGGCTTTCGACCCCGATAGATTTCGACTACGGATGACCTCCGATGGATTTCGACCACGGACGACCTCCGATGGACTTTGACCACGGACGACCTCCGATGGACTTTGACCATGATGGATTTCAATCACAGACGACTTCTAATGGCTTTCGGCCATGATGAATTTTGTCCATGGACGACTTCTGATGGATTTCGACCACAGTCGACTTCTGAAGTCTGAAGACGACGACCAATGTGCAGCTTAATCGGAGGTATTACGTGGGTTTACCCCGTGGATAAAATTAATTAGGAGCCTTCCAAGGCAGCATCAAGAACCAGGAAATCACATCGCCTATGTCAGATCTACTATGCAAAATAGGCCATAGAGCACATATATAAAGGGAACTTGTAATTTTGTTATTCTCAAATGAATAAATAAAATACATGTTTTTCCTATCTTTCTTGTGTTTATTTATTTTTTTGTGTACTTTAATACACTAGTATACCTGTACCTTATATATCAAGGCAAGAAATCCGGAAGCGATTTCTCGTGTCAAACAGAATAGTTCTTTATGCTTGCGTAAAAATGTTCCATCATCAACTGTTGCCCTGTTGTTCGGTCATTTTCATTATTAGTTTTGCATCTTCACATCATCTTGCCTACGGTTTTCATCTGCCATGTACTACGCACGTTATTCCAACGACCATGGTTTGGTGGTCTCGCCACAATGCCACCGTTGGAGAGGGACAAAGAAGCACAGGCCAAATGAAAGCATTGCATGGACACAGATCCGGTTCATTATTCAGACCCTTTTTTAGACGATATTAACTACACATTCAGACATTTAGTACTCCACATCTGTTTTACGCATCTTTTAATTTTTCTAAAAAAACATTCATGATATGCATTAGGTACATATGGTTCCCTAATAATAACTTTGATCCATCTCTCCTTCGGGGCCGGTACATATGGTATTTGTATTTGTATCCTTAGGAGCTCATGCCCTTGTTTTCAATGGGGAAACAAATATTTGATCAATGATGGGATGGAAAGGAAGCTCCTCCTAGCTAGCAGCTAGCCATGCCACTTTCCCTTCAGACTTCAGTTCCTGCAGCCAGTCTCTCCTAACCACCCTCACTCGACACTAATTCCATCCCTTAAAGCGAGAGCTCACTTCGTTGGTGCTGGTGCATATATAAAGCCCCCAACTCCCCGATGAATTAGTTAGTGGGGGCGTGCACGTCTCATCCGTTGGTTTTGCTATAAATACTGCAACTACTCATACATTGGTACACGCACACATGCACTCGGCATTTCTCTGTCGTCGTTCTTCGGAGCCCACACACCACTACAACCTTTCTTATCTCTCTCTCTCTCTCTCTCTCTCTCTCTCTGTCTGTGAGGTAGTCTGATGGGGATAAAGAGGGGGCAATGCATGGTGGAATTGCTGGTTCTGGTTCTTCTCCTTGGCGTGGCGCTGCAGGGATGCATTGCGCAGGGCGGAGGAGGGCTCACGAGGGGGAGCTTCCCCAAGGGATTCGTCTTCGGCACCGCCTCCGCCGCGTACCAGGTTGGTGGTTTCTTCCGTTCTTCCGCCTCGTCTTTCTCGTCGATTTGATAGCGCGATTCCTCAGTCCGATCTCCACGCCACCCCGTATGAGTTGTACGTAAGGGCATGTCGTATGGAGGATCGACGCATATCGGCAGATGTATGCGTGGAAGTGAGATTTAATTAATTTCTTTTCATCATGCAGTGCTCGATCGTACGTAGTTTCTCGTGGCATTTTTCGACTTCAGTGAACCCGTCTGCTTTTGGACAGTGGCATTTTGGTTCCTTCTGGTCTATGAATTATGCCATCGTAGCAGCCTGTCCATCCACCTCAAACGTAACTTTCACTGCACACGCGCGTGTACGGCAAACAAACTTGCACATCGAGTCCAAAGACACATTACGTACTGTCGCCAGAACCAGAAGCATATATATGCTACATCTACATATTTATCGCTATTTGGAACGAGACCAATGCCAACGTATTCATATATAATAGGATTGCATAGAATAATGATCATCTCAATCAAGCAGAGGATTGCATAGAATAATGATCATCTCAATCAAGCAGGCCATGCTCCACCTGAGTGCCCGATCCAACGGGAGGTTCTGCACCTCTGACCGGCGCGCGCGCGCGCGCGCTAGCTGTTCGGTCGTGGGAAATTCGCGGAAAACGACCGAGGGGTTCACGTGCCGCGTTCGCTTGCGGTGAGGAGGCTGCCCACCACCCACCCATCCACCACACGCTCAGCCTCAGGTCGACCGACCCCGTCGCGCCCGGTGGAGCACTAGGCTAGTTCAGCAGACCCATTCACCCACTCGCAGGCGCAAGTCACGACGACATGCCGCGCCCGCGCGCACGGCTCCCACGCCGTTGTTGCCCAACAGAACAGAGACCATGGCTCTGTTTTAAAGTGCATGGTCCTTTTATTTGTGGCTAAAATAGTATAAGTAGCGTTTATTATTTTTTGAATTAAAATAAAATAAAGAAAAATAGAAAATATGAAAAACATCATTATATCTCTATGGATAATACAGATGAAAAAAGAAGAATGAGAAGAAAAAACTATGTTAAAAAGCCGGTATGTATCAAACCATCATCGCTGTTTGGAATATGACCCATATCGCGGTATGTTTCTTCTTTTTTGAAAAGAAGTTCACGATTAGTCGATTCGGTATAAACATGGATGGATGGATCATCGCTTGCGCCGCCGTCACCAACTTAGATCCGGAAGGAAGGCATCCGGTTCGCTGTCGTCTTAACTCTTAAATATGATGCATGGAGCATTTGCAACTCTGCTTGCTGCCACTATCAATTCAATAAACTGGTCTCTTTTAATCTGAATAAATGTTTTGCAGTACGAGGGAGCTGTGAAGGCGGATGGGAGAGGGCAGACCATCTGGGACACGTTCGCTCACACCTTTGGTACGTACGTACGTACATATGTTGAATTTTCCCCAGCAGACTCTAAAGATGCATGTACGTACCGTTGATGCCTATTCGGTCTCAATCACGTGTGGTCTCGAGTACTCAAGTGTGACAGAAAAGGATGCTACTAGAGATCAGCCCAAATTTGCCTGCGGCCACATCACGTTAGGACATAAGAATTTGTAATCTTATCATAAAGATATTCCACGTAGGAAAAAAAAGGTAGGATTAGATGGTAAGAACCAGTGACACGGGGTAGATAAGGCACCGCCACACTAGAGTGCACGTCACCCAGTAACTGGATGCGGAAGCTTATATGACTCACAGACGTGCATGGGTCAGCTTCTTTCCTTCTGTGTATGACTCTTATATTCAGTTTATAATTTCTTCTAAATAAATAAGTGGGACGATTTTCTCATCGTTATTTTGAAACAGTTTTTTTCAAAACTGTTTATCAATATTCAATTGATTCATATAAGCACTCACGCTAGAACCAAAACAAATCAACCGCGGTAAAAAAATAACGCTAAATTTTGTAAGCACGTTCACCATGGGTGTAAACCGTAAAGCTTTAGGCACCGCTCATTTGGGTTTGAGTTTCTAACTTCTGGTTTATTTTTACTATTCCTAAATTTTGTTTTTTAATGATTCTTTGGCTTATTTTGAGTTTTTATCAGTTTTTTCCCGTATTCGTTTGCATTATACGTGATAGGCTAACATTTTTTATTTTTAAACTTTGTTAAATTTAATTATGCCAAATAAGCCACCATTAGCTACAGCTATAGTAAAAATTTAGTCATAAGCTACTAAAATTCAGCCTAACTAAACACTAGCTTAACTACACTGCAACATGCCATTGCCTCATTGGAGGTAAAAGAGCCCGCCATCTGTAGGTGTCAAAAGAAGGTGTCAAAGAATGTGTGATCCCTCAGTGTGCTAGTCCAATCATTGGGTCGTATCTCTTGTAGATTGTGGCTTTGCACTTTTGCAGGCATGGCATTAGCTACCTAGCTAGTTCCCTTCGGACTATGTCATGTTTGTTGTGTTTATATTAACTTCTAAAAATTAGTTTTATATAGTAAATAATTTTTTTTATAATACATAGTTTGTAAACGAAATATGTTTTTAAGATGAGATCTACTAATATATTGTAGTACACACTACAATGACTTCATTTATATTGATCAAAAATCATATATGAGTATTCCTCTATAAGCTGTTACTGTTTATAAGTTAAAACCAAAACTAAAAGCCTACAACAGACCTGTAATACTAGTTAGTGTTTGAAGTTTGATGCATGCTTTCTTTTCCTAAAGTTGGATGTGTAGTGGAGCAAACGGGACCGCAATTACATTGTGCGAGGTGATATATCCCACATTCCAACTTACCCTTTTGCAATGAGTACATATGCACTCCAATGGTTGGAAGAAATTAAAGGCAGTGCTAGTCAGATGGGTTTACTTTGGTCATTTATCTGGCCTAAAATAGTGGGTAATAATTAATTAAACTCCGCATTAGGCAGTCATATTTGTTGGCATCTGTTCAGACTTCGGAATTCTGACTAATCTAGTGATCTTTAACCAAGAGTGCTCGCAGACTTGTGGTTTTAGCTAGTCACAGCCGGGCGTGACGCAAATGTTTTGCTTTTTTTTTTTCTGTTCTCTCTTAATTTGTGCAGGAAAGATCACCGACTTCAGCAATGCTGATGTTGCAGTCGATCAGTACCATCGTTTCGAGGTGAGCATCATGTTCTGAGATCGAGTGCACACGTATTTGTAGCTGATCTTTATGCCTTATACAATCGTTGTGACGCTCTGAAATGGCTATTTTCAGGAGGACATACAGCTCATGGCGGACATGGGGATGGATGCGTATCGGTTCTCGATTGCATGGTCAAGAATCTTCCCAAGTACGTGATTCAGCACAGAATTTAGCAACGTTGCCCATGATGTCATACAACTTTTCCTGACATATGCAAACAGTTGGCTTCTTTAATTGGATCAGTTTTAGTAATCTCCAGTAACAATCGCCATGCTCATTAAGCCTTGCATCGTTCTTACTCCAGATGGTGTTGGTCAAGTCAATCAGGCCGGCGTCGACCACTACAACAAGCTGATTGATGCACTGCTAGCAAAAGGTGAACGAAAGGAACCATGCATGCATGATGCATACACAGATATATGGTACTGAATCCCAGATAAGCTCCTGAATTACTGACAAGTGAAATCTTTCAGGAATCGAACCATACGTAACCCTCTACCACTGGGACCTTCCTCAGGCCCTGGAAGACAAGTACAAGGGATGGCTCGACAGGCAGATAGTGTGAGGACCCCCAACCTGCAACTCTTACTCTTAGATACTACATTATATTCTTCACAGAACTCCATCGATCAGTCACAGCATATGTAACCATTTCCATGATCCAAATGCAGCAATGACTTTGCTGCTTACGCCGAGACATGCTTCAAGGCGTTCGGAGACAGGGTGAAGCACTGGATCACGCTCAACGAGCCGCACACGGTGGCCATTCAGGGCTACGATGCCGGGCTTCAGGCCCCAGGACGCTGCTCCGTTCTGCTCCATCTGTACTGCAGATCAGGGAATTCGGGTACCGAGCCCTACATTGTTGCCCACAATTTCATCTTGGCCCATGCCACCGTTTCAGACGTATACCGGAAGAAGTACAAGGTGGGCACCACTTCGTAGCCCTGTAAATATTTTCAGGATTCCATTCTGATCTCTATGCCACTATGTTCATGAGTTTGTATTTTCTCGACCAAACTGTAGGCCACACAGAATGGGCAGCTTGGGATATCCTTCGACGTCATGTGGTTCGAGCCGATGTCGAATACTACAATCGATATTGAAGCGGCCAAGAGAGCACAAGAGTTTCAGCTAGGATGGTGAGCATTTCATTCAACTCCATTTCACTTGCACCAGTATTGTGTTGTCACAAACTATTGCTGTGAAGTTATACATGGATGATTGCAAAGTCGGCTTGATTTGGAAGGTTCGCGGATCCGTTCTTCTTCGGCGACTACCCGGCGACGATGAGGACGCGGGTTGGAGACAGGCTGCCGAAGTTCACAGAAGATGAGGCCGCCCTTGTCAAGGGGGCGTTGGACTTTGTGGGCATAAACCACTACACCACTTACTACACGAGGCATAACAACACCAACTTCATCGGACAGTTGCTCAACGACACCTTGGCAGACACCGGAACCGTCAGCCTTCGTGAGCTCTAGATCATCTCCGCTAGTTGCTTTCACTCCAAAAAAAAGGAAGTTTCTTAAGCTACTTCTGAACCTTCAAATTTCGAACATGCCAGCTATTACTGTCTCATTGTGATATGAGCTGCCTACTTCAAAGTTCAAACATCCTAATGCCTTGTCGATTGTTACTTTCACTTTTCAGTGTATAGCATTTTTCTGTATAGCTGAAATAGTATGGATACTGAATTTTTTGCAATGCAATTCGCAGCCTTCAGGAACGGGAAGTCAATTGGAGACAGGGTGAGTTTGACACCACATTCTTCTGGAGATAGTACAAAGAAATATCGTATGGAATTTAAATGAACTGTAATACTATTACGCAGGCCAATTCGATATGGCTGTACATTGTGCCCAGCGGGATGAGGAGCCTGATGAACTATGTCAAGCAAAGGTACAACAGCCCACCAGTCTACATCACTGAAAATGGTAAGAGCATGAACCTGGATTATTATCGTGCTAGAACTCGAAATCTATGCACGTTTTGCGCATCCACAGATCGATGAGACAGATAGGCAGCCTAGATTACTTCAGAGTTGTGACACTGTACAGTTGCTGATCGATGCAGGGATGGATGATAGCAACAACCCCTTCATTTCCATCAAGGACGCCCTCAAGGACCACAAGAGGATCAAATACCACAATGACTACCTCACCAATCTAGCTGCTTCCATAAAGTATTATCCATAATCACAACCATTCTTTGTGCTGACATTCACATTGGCATGGCTATATTAATCACAGCTAAAGTGTACGATCTGCTGCCATGAAGTCTCAATTCGTGTGATCGATGATTCAGGGAGGACGGGTGCGACGTCCGCGGGTACTTCGCGTGGTCTCTGCTGGACAACTGGGAGTGGGCGGCCGGATACACGTCGAGATTCGGGCTCTACTTCGTGGACTACAAGGACAACCTCAAGAGATACCCCAAGAACTCGGTGCAGTGGTTCAAGAGCCTCTTGAGCTCTAGTTGAGGGTAGCATGCACTACTTGTTTGGCCATTTCTTCTTATGCAGGTCATCACATGTCGTCCTATACTGTCGTCTATGTTCTAGGTTACAAATATACTGTACAGTACAGGCGTCAGGGATTTTAGAAATTCTCATAATACAACAGAATCATACCCAACAAAGCCATGCATGTAGACACTAGGTTACAGGAGCTTACACCGAACCAAAGGCATCTAGTAGTGTTGGTGTACGCACAGGCATGTACCATGTGCAGCCCAATCGATACTCGCATCGTTTGCTTGTTGGCGACGCGGACGCCGCACGCACCGACTGGTTTCCCGCTCGCCGGCCGCCGCGTCTCAGCAGCCGGCGCGGAACTCCCGCTTGCCGCCTCGACGGAGGAACTCCTTGGAAAGCGGCACCGGCCGGCGCGTGACGGAGTCGATGGGCTCACTCGCCCGCCCGCGCGGGCCCTCGGATTTTGCCAACCTTTCAATGCCCGCGCGTGTAACACCTCACCCACCTGCCAGGGGATGTGGCAGCCTCAGGCCTGTCCTAGGCGTGCATGCATGCCACCTGTGCCTTGCTTCCTGCAGAAGCCAACACCCCCCATTTTAGCACCTCTGCCACAGCTCAACCCACCATATGCTTCTCCTCTTCTTCTCCACCGAACCATTCCCCATAGCCACACCCCTTCATCGTCCAAGCCATCTCCGGGTAGGTCTCTCACCGTAGCTTTTAGAGAAGAGAGAGGAGGGTGTACCTTATGCAAGCCGAGGAGGGTGGTGGCGCGGCCGAGCCGAGGACGAAGGCTAGGCGGCCGGCCGAGCCGACCGGCGAGGCGCCCAGCGCCCCACCGCCGCACGCGCAGCGCAGGGCGTGGATCCGGTCGGGCGGCGGATCGAGGCGGGAAGAAGGGGCGAAGCGGAAGCCGGGCGGCAGTGCAGTGGCAGCGGCAGCGCTGCGCGCCGGAGGACGCCAGCGCGCGCGCGCGAGAGAGAGAGAGAGAGGCGGGAGAGGAGAAGCGGGGCGACGGAAGGCCGCCGGCGACGCCGTGTGCGTGTCGGCGCGCCAGCCGCGCGCGCCCGAAGCGAGGCGAGGTGGAGGCCGATTCGCCGGAAGAAGTTGGGAGAGAGAGATGGGTGAGGAGGAAAAGAAGAGGGGGCCACGGTAAGAGAAAAAAAAGGGAAGAAAAGAAGAGGAGAGAAAAGAAAAGAGGAGAAAAAGAAAAGAAAAGGAAAAGAAAAGAAAAAGAAAAAAATAGGGTTTTAGTGCCGCTCGGCAGATCCTCGAAAACCCACGCGTTTACGCCCGAACCGATTTATGCATAAGTATCATCGTCGCTCGTTTAATCACCGGTTTCGTATGATGCGTTAAATCGAGTGTTTGCTTGTCCAGTGGAGGTCCCGAGCCGACGCCGTCCGCACGACGCCCACTTCGTTTGGTTAACGAGCAAGTACATGGTAGAGCGGTAGACCAAGGGTTATGAATATGCGATGTTTATTTGGTATGATGATATCTATGTAGAAATGCGTTGATTACATGATATCTATGTGGAAATGTGATATTTACCTGACATAAGGTTGAATGGTAAATGATGGCAATGATGATGGAGGTAGGCAAAGATGCTTGTCTACTAGTAATGCTAGTGATGAGCGTGAATATGATCATGGGCATGTGCATTTGCATGAGGAGCACTCAAGAGTGAGGGCGGTGAGAAAGTCCCTAGCTATGAGTAAAGCTAGTGGACTAATCCAGAGTGCTCTTGAGTAAGACCTACTTCGGTAGGCCTCCACGGGAGTGGAGGGGCCCGTGCCTATGAGGGCGGGCCCACGATGGGTGAACATCGACGGGTGTTCACTCGGCAGTACCGGTACTTGCAAAGTGAAGAGCATATGAGCATAAAGAGTAATGAGACATGGCATTGATGGCATTGCATTGCTTGGCTATGAGAATGATGTTATGAACATGATGATATATGTGCATTATGATTATATGCTTACTTATGTTGGTAGTGTCTATTGTTCTATTATGTACTTGTTGAGTCTTCAGACTCACCCTTGCTTTGTTGATGTTTTTAGGTGACCGTTGAGGATGTCTGGCTCGGGCGGGAGTAGCACATGAAAAATCAACACGACCCAGCAGCACTTTTGTATCACTTTTGCCGCACTTTAGCTTTTACTAGGCTAGAGTAATTGTTAAGGATGTTATGTGGTATCCGAACGTAGCAATTCAAGTATCTTTTAGAGTTGATTTAAATTCTTCTAGTGTTGATAATGGTATGAGTATGCAGTGGTGGTAGCATCCCGGCCCGCAGGGCGGGCGGGTGTTACAGATTGGTATCGAGCGGGCGTTAGGTCCGTGGTAAAGAAATGTGATAACTTAGTTTAAATATTCAACAAAATTTGACTTAGGCCTACAATTAAATTAAAATTTGACACATTTGGTGCACCATAGGATGGGAGTGGGTCTTGCATTGCTTATACGCTTTCGTTAGCATTGATGTTGATGTGTGTTGTTGAAATGGGTGCTTATGGGCTTGTTGAGTGATTGGCTATCTGTCCCGATCGATATGCCGAGAGCGAGGGACGCGGCGTGGCCGTGGAGGTCGCGGCCGTGGTCGTGGCCGTGCCCAATCGAGCCGCGCTGAGGTTCAGCAGAGGCACCGATGCGGTTGCTTCCACGAACGATCAGTAGCGAGATCCGGCAAGGTCTTCACCTTGCTGCAGGAGTTCTTAGAGGAGGTCCGTGCGCTTCGCCGTCAAGGGCGGCGGCGGCCGCCGCTGCTGCCGTTCCATTGTTGCCCTGTTGTTGCTTCGGCGTACGCAGGCAAGAATGGGCCTTCGTGAGTGGTTAGCCTTGCGGTTAGATACCTTTGATGGTTCGGGCACACCAGTCCAGGCTGCGGATTGGTTGCGCTACATGGAGAGGCAATTCGAAGCCCTTGAGATGAGCTCGCAGTTGAAAGCTCGTTTCGTGGCTTTTCAATTGAAGGGTCAGGCGGACATTTGGTGGGAAGGGGTTCTCTCAGCCAGGACTCCTGCCCAGGGTCCCGCTACCTGGGAAATCTTTGCCGAGCAGTTCAAGGCGAAGTATTACCCAGATTCATTTGTGGAGAGTATGGAGGTCGCCCTGACGACCTTCGTACAGGGAAAGATGACCGTGGCTGAGTACGAGGCGGCATTCAATAATCTGGTCCGTTTCGTGCCATCGGTCGCGAACAATGACCTTGAGAAGGCCAAAAGGTTCCGCCGAGGGCTCAACTCTGAGTTCCGGCATGTCATGGGAGCTACTGCACCGCGTGACTTTCGATCCGTGGTAGAGCAGGCCAGGGGGATGGAGATGGAGATGCAGCTCACTAAAGGGCTGCAACCCTCTGGTGGTTCGAGCGCTTCTGGTGGTGACCAGAAGAGAAGCTTCACTCAAGGGGGTGGGTCATCTCAGCGGCCCGCTCCTAAGAAGTCCAAGTGGGGCCAGCATCCCCCACAATCATCCAAGTCCAAAACTTCGAGGCCGTCGTCTTCAGCGCCACGTACTTCATCGACGACCCCAGCCTTGCGTCCTGTTCCGGGGCAGGGCATGATTTGTTTCAAGTGTGGAGGTGGGCACCGTGCGCCGAGTGCTCTGGGCGGGAGTGTCGCGCTGCGGCCGATCGAGCCACATGGAGCGGGTTTGTCGTCGAACCCTCGGCATTATCAAGTGGGAGCCAGTTTCTTCAACTTCATCAAATACTACACCTCGGGGGTCAGTCCAGATGATGGCGGCTGCCCCTGCTCTGCAGCCTCCACTCTCATGGGCTCCACCCGCCGGCTATTTCTGGCATCCTACACCGACTCCTTCATTCCAGCATGTTACGCCGCCTCCAATCCCTTTGCCGCCACAAAGAGAGCGTCGGGCTCGCCGCCCGACACCACCCGAGTTTACTCATCGCTCTTCTTGAGTCCGCATTCGTCCCTGACGTGATGACAGTACCTTGTTAGTGGACTCATGTGAAGCCTTTGTTCTTTTCGACTCGTGCTACTTATTCCTTTGTGTCCCGGGGTTTGTTAGAAAGGCCAAGTTGGGTGTCCAAAAAATTTCTCAATCGGTTGTTGTTAGTACTCCAAGGGTATCATTGCTAGCTCCGTAGTATGCCCCGGGCCGTGTGGTTGCAATAGATGGTGAGGAATTTGTTGCCAACCTTATGGTGATTCGATTAGAGCCATTTGATGTTATCCTTGGCATGGATTGGTTGCATCGCTACTGCCGTGATTTCTATGCTCGAAATCAACACTTTGCAAGCTCCTTCGGGGAAGGAGATAATCTTTCAGGGGAATGCACCCACGTGTTCCCTCTTTGTGTTAGCCAGCCTGTTCCCTGGCCGACGTACAATGAAGTCTGGGTTACTTCTAGCCCTGACGGAGAAGCCAAGTGCGCAGTTGCACATTGAGGACATTCCTGTGGTGCGGGAGTATCCCGATGTGTTTCCTGAAGAGCTTCCAGGTATGCCACCCAAGCGGGATGTGGAGTTCAGAATTGATCTTGTTCCTGGCACAAGACCTATCTCCATGTCTCCCTACCGTTTGGCACGACCCCTGCAGGAAGAGCTGAAGAAGCAATTGGATGAACTCTTGTCCAAAGGCTTGATTCGTCGAAGTGTGTCACCATGGGGAGCCCCTGTCCTATTCACTGAGAAGAAGGACGGGAGTTGGCGCATGTGTATAGATTACCGTGCTCTCAATCAGGTAACCATCAAGAATAAATACCCATTGCCTCGCATCGAGGACCTGTTTGATCAACTGAAAGGAGCCAAGGTGTTCTCCAAGATTGATCTGCGATGCAGGTATAATCAAATCCGAGTGCGCGAGCAAGACATTGAAAAGACAGCTTTCTCCACAAGATATGGGCACTATGAGTTTACAGTTATGTCCTTTGGACTAACTAATGCCCCTGCTGTTTTCATGGAAACTATGAACAGTATGCTACACAAGTATCTGGATGACTTTGTAGTGGTGTTCATCGATGATATCTTGATTTATTCCAAGACGGAGGAAGAACATGAGCAGCATCTGAGGCTCGTGCTCGAGACTTTGAGGAAGAATCAATTCTTTGCCAAGTTGAAGAAGTGTGAGTTCTGGATTTCTGAAGTGAGCTTCCTGGGTCATGTAATTAACCAGGAAGGCATTTCAGTAGATCCAAGCAAAATTTCCACCGTCGTGGATTGGAAGAGGCCATCTAATGTTAAAGAAGTGAGAAGTTTTCTTGGCTTAGCTGGTTACTACCGGCGTTTCGTGAAAGACTTCTCCATTATTGCCAAGCCAATGTCTCAGCTCACACGAAAGAATGTGAAATTCCACTGGACTGATGAATGTGAGCGCAGTTTTAATACTCTGAAAGAGAAGTTAGTAACGGCTCCTGTTCTCACCCTTCCCGAGCAGGAAGCGTTTCACGGTCTACTCGAGATGCGTCTCGAGTGGGACTAGGTTGTGTGCTCATGCAAGATACCAAAGTGATCGCGTATGCCTCGCGACAATTGAAGAAGCATGAGCGAACTACCCAACTCATGATTTGGAGCTTGCACTGTGGTTTTTGCTCTAAAGATTTGGAGGCATTACTTGTATGGAGAATCTTGTGATATCTTCACTGACCACAAAAGCCTCAAATATATTTTCACTCAGAAGGAGCTCAATTTGAGGCAACGGAGGTGGTTGGAGCTTATCAAAGACTATGACCTCACTCTTCAGTACCATCCGGGCAAGGCAAATGTGGTTGCTGATGCTCTTAGTCGCCAGCTGACACCCTCCACTCTAGGTTGTCTCGTTGCTGACCTTGAACGGATGAGAATTTCCTATTGTTTCGCTGGTACAGCACAGGTTGAGACGCAACTGTTGCTGGAATCAGCGATTCCGGAGCGAGTAAAGGAGGCGCAACAGCATGATCGATTGCTTCAGCAAGTTAGGAAGCGCCTTAATGAAGGAAAAACGAGGGATTTCAGTCTTGATGATTCAGGTGCTTTGCGATTTAAAGGCCGCCTTTGCGTGCCGCAAAAGGCTCAAGTCAAGGATGATATTCTGAGGGAAGCTCATCGTACCCCCTACACGGTGCATCCTGGTGAGACCAAGATGTACCGTGATCTCAAGAAGAGCTTCTGGTGGAAGAGGATGAAAGTGGATATCGCCAAGTATGTGGCATCTTGCGGGGTTTGCCAGCAAGTGAAGGCTGAGCACAAGCGTCCCGCTGGGCTATTGCAGCCTTTGGAGGTTCCTCAGTGGCCATGGGATGATATCACCATGGACTTCGTAGTCGGCTTACCTCGTACCCAGCGAGGTAAGGATGCGATTTGGGTAGTGGTGGACCGGTTCAGTAAGTCCGCGCACTTCATCCCCATTCGCACCACGAACTCAGCGAGTGAGTTGGCACCCATCTATGTGCGAGAAATTGTGAGGTTGCATGGTGTTCCCAAGTCGATAGTTTCGGACAGAGACGCTAAGTTTGTCTCCAAGTTTTGGGAGAGCTTACAGGGCGCTCTGGGCACGAAGCTCCAGTTTAGTACTGCCTTCCACCCGCAAACGGATGGACAGTCCGAACGCACCATTCGGACACTAGAGGACATGTTGAGATCCTGTGTTTTGTCCTGGAAGGGTAGCTGGGAGGATCATTTGGCACTTGCAGAGTTTGCTTATAACAACAGCTACCACTCCAGTGTTCGAGCAGCGCCATTCGAGGTTTTGTATGGGCGAAAATGTAGATCACCATTGTGTTGGGATGCAGTGGCGAGAAGGCGGTGTTGGGACGGTCGGGTCCAGCAAGCGATGAGAACGAGTGGCGGAAATTAGACAGAATCTGCTAGCTGCCCAGAGTAGGCAGAAGAGCTACGCCGATGTTAGAAGGCGAGAGCTAGAGTTCGAAGTGGGGGATCGTGTGCTCCTGAGAGTATCTCCCACTAAAGGCATAGTGCGATTTGGTACCAAAGGGAAGCTTAGCCCAAGGTACATTGGGCCATTTCACTGAACGGATTGGAAAGTGGCGTACCATTTGGAACTCCCGACTCCATGCGAGGAGTGCATAATGTGTTCCATGTGTCAATGTTGAGAAAGTTCTTGCGAGACCCGAGCATGAGATTGTGTTAGAACCGGTGTCCTTAAAACAAGACCTCACCTTTGAGTCCCGTCCGATTCGGATTCGGAGGAATCGAGAGAAGGTGTTGAGGAATAAAGCGATAAAGTATATTAAAGTGCTTTGGTCGCATCGATCGAGCGAAGCGACATGGGAGTTGGAGTCTCGCATGCGCGAAGTACCCAGTTGTTCTCTTCGCACGAGTTAATGTTATGTCAAGAGCGATTATGTTTATTTTGTTCTTTCGTGCGGATTGCTGAATGCCGAACTGGGTCGAATTCATTAAGGGGTAGAATGTAACACCTCACCCACCGCCGGGGATGTGGCAGCCTCGAGCTGTCCCTAGGCGTGCATGCATGCCACTGTGCCTTGCTTCTGCGAAGCCAACACCCCCATTTTAGCACCTCTCACACACTCAACCCACCATATGCTTCTCCTCTTCTTCTCCACCGAACCATTCCCCATAGCCACACCCCTTCATCGTCCAAGCCATCTCCGGGTAGGTCTCCTCACCGTAGCTTTTAGAGAAGAGAGAGGAGGTGTACCTTATGCAAGCCGAGGAGGGTGGTGGCGCAGCCGGAGCCGAGGACGAAGGCTAGGCGGCCGGCCGAGCCGATCGGGCGGAGGCGCCCAGCCCCACCGCCGCGCAGCAGAGGCGTGGATCCGATCGGGGCGGCGGATCGAGGCGGGAAGAAGGGGCGAAGGGGAAGCCGGCGGCGACAGTGCGGGCGGCGGCGAGCTGCGCCGCCGGGACGCGCGCGCGCATGCGCGCGCGAGAGAGAGAGAGAGAGGAGGCGGGAGAGGAGAAGGCGGGGCGACGGGAAGGCCGCGGCGGCGCCGTGTGTGTGTCGCCGCCACCACCGCGCCGCGCCGAAGGAGGCGAGGTGGAGGCCGATTCGGCCGGAAGAAGTTGGGGAGAGAGAGATGGGTGAGGGAGGAAAAGAAGAGGGGGCCGGCCGGGTAAGAGAAAAAAAAAGGGAAGAAAAGAAGAGGAGAGAAAAGAAAAGAGGAGAAAAAGAAAAGAAAAGGAAAAGAAAAAGAAAAAGAAAAAAAATAGGGGTTTTAGTGCCGCTCGGCAGATCCCTGAAAACCCACGCGTTTTACGCCCGAACCAGTTTATGCATAAGTATCATCGTCGCTCGTTTAATCACTGGTTTCGTATGATGCGTTAAATCGGAGTGTTTGCTTGTCCAGGTGGAGGTCCCGAGCCGACGCCGTCCGCACGACGCTCCACTTCGTTTGGTTAACAGGCAAGTACATGGTAGAGCGGTAGACCAAGGGTTATGAATATGCGATGTTTATTTGGTATGATGATATCTATGTAGAAATGCGTTGATTACATGATATCTATGTGGAAATGTGATATTTACCTGACATAAGGTTGAATGGTAAATGATGGCAATGATGATGGAGGTAGGCAAAGATGCTTGTCTACTAGTAATGCTAGTGATGAGCGTGAATATGATCATGGGCATGTGCATTTGCATGAGGAGCACTCAAGAGTGAGGCGGTGAGAAAGTCCCTAGCTATGAGTAAAGCTAGTGGACTAATCCGAGTGCTCTTGAGTAAGACCTACTTGGTGAGGCCTCCACGGGAGTGGAGGGCCCGTGCCTATGAGGGCGGGCCCACGATGGGTGAACATCGACGGTGTTCACTCAGCAGCACTCAGTACTTGCAAAGTGAAGAGCATATGAGCATAAAGAGTAATGAGACATGGCATTGATGGCATTGCATTGCTTGGCTATGAGAATGATGTTATGAACATGATGATATATGTGCATTATGATTATATGCTTACTTATGTTGGTAGTGTCTATTGTTCTGTTATGTACTTGTTGAGTCTTGAGACTCACCCTTGCTTTGTTGATGTTTTTAGGTGACCGTTGAGGATGTCCGCTCAAGCGGGAGTAGCACATGAAAAATCAACACGACCAAAGAAAGACTTTTGTATCACTTTTGCCAGTTACTTTAGCTTTTACTAGGCTAGAGTAATTGTTAAGGATGTTATGTGGTATCTGAACGTAGCAATTCAAGTATCTTTTAGAGTTGATTTAAATTCTTCTAGTGTTGATAATGGTATGAGTATGCAGTGGTGGTAGCATCCTGGCCCAGAGGGCGGGCGGGGTGTTACAGCGCGACGTACGCCCCGCCGCTCGCGGCCACCGGTGAGCCTCGATGGCCATCCGACCGCGTGGCGAGCTGGGAACAACACGCACGGCCCCTAGGCCTAGGGTTACGCCACGCCGAACCATCAAGAACACGCGCGCTGCGTGCTGCGCCAAGCAGCAGGCTGGCTCCTGATTGCCCGGCCGCCGCGGAAGCAAGAGCAGAATATCGTGTCGATCCGCGTGCGCATGGGCGCCACTGTATCTTACGCGGCGATGTTGCTGCGGACAAGTGGAGTAGCACCAGGTGAAAACGGATCTGGTACACATCAAATAGTATTTAAATTATATTTGTATTTATATTTTATTTTTTAATTTAGATATAAATTAGACAAACATTGAATATGAATACGAATCGAATAAATATCAGATATAAATTTAAATCAGATTATACTCAAAATCAGATCGTTCCTATTTAAAATATAGTACTAAATTATTTTAATATTTTAAATTGATAAATAGCTGACTTTGACATGTAATTTACATTAAATGTTAACAATAACAAGTGAATCATTGATCTCACATATTTGTATAATGTAGCTTTTAAGAACAACTTCATATCCCATCACAATAAAGTTTAGCAAATTAACACTGATTTTATATTAATATTTGCCTCTTTTCCTCCAACTTATCATGTAATTATTGATCATTAGTGCTATTTTATCATTTATTCTAACTAATTTTAAATATATTACAAATAAATTAGTTATAAATATATCAAATTTGGCTAAAAAGAGTATACAAAAAAATTTATTAGGGGATGTGCCAAAAAATTTTTAAAAAAATGAAATGCCACATCAAGTTCACCATGCTGACATGCTCATCAAAATAATCAAAATACATATATAACATACCCAATTTAAAGATCAAATGTAAAAGATACTTATTAGCTAGTTGCTATTATTATATTTGTCAAATCCGAATATTATCCAGATATCCGACTCCGAATCCACTTCATGCCATACCAAATTCACATCTGACATCCACGACTGCACCAATTTAACATCTACATTTAGATCCGGTTTCTATTCGAATTTGGATATTAAGGGCCTGTTTGGAAGAGCTCCACCGCTGAAAAAATGAATCTGGAGTAGCAGATCCACCAAAAACAGCTCCACCGTGAATCTGGGATCCCACCATGGAGCTGGACAAAACTGTTTGGCTTGCACAGCAGCTCCAGATCCATGAAACTGAGTTTTTGGTGGGAATGACCTGTTTTGCCTATGGGTTTTATGGTGGTATGGGATGGGGTGTGTAACCAGTGACAAAAGGTGGGTAATTACCACCCAACTCCACGAGTAGATACGAAACAAGGTTTCGTGGAGCACCCCTTGAGGTGCTCCATGGATTTCACGAATCTGGAGCTAGATTTAATATTTTGGTGGATCCAGATTTCGTGGAGCTGGAGCATTTGAGTAAAAATTCGTGGAGTGGAACTATTTTTGGTGGATCTGGAGTTGATAGAGCTCTACCAAACAGACCCTAAATATCCGGATTCAAAAAATCCAGATTCAATAGCAGAATAATCCGACGAAATACCAATCCATTTTCACCCCTACGCTCCCGTGCAGAGGCCTCTGCTGTGAGGGGCGAGCAGCAGGACATTGCCGCGTGCTCCCAAGAAGCCAACAGTTGCCATCTTCCATAACACCAGGCGCTGAGTTATTACACCAGTGACATTAATTTACCCATCAGAACAAAGTACACCTTTGCGCAGCTGCCAACAGATGACACCGAAGGTAGCCACCACCGTATTTACATAAACAGTTTCATTAAATTATTCGCCGAAAGAAAACAATCTTCCAAAACAAGATGGAAAAGTAGGGGGTCATGGTTCATCGTGAAACACCGGGTGGCCACCCAAGTAAACCACGTCAGTTGAATTTGCCTATCATTATTGACAGCCTTGTGGGTTTTGGACAGACAAGGGCAACGAAAATGAATACTCAAAAACTGCCTCCACTTCGGCACATAATATGCGCGTGGATGAGGCCATAATGTACTGATGCCAAAAGAGGCAATTATCTTGCCTTTGCAGACTGTAAACAAGGTACACCGGTACATGAATCTAGTAACGAAGCATGTAGGTCCGGCGCCTGAACCAGTTGTAGTCCGGAAGTCCCTGAATTGATCCCATTGCAGCAATAGCAACATCCTGAAAGAAAAGCGGCAATAAGACACAGCATATTGGTTTTGATATATATTTTCAGGCAACAGAGCAGAATATACATAATTAGTCATACGATGTGATGAATACCGTTCCACCTAAATATTTGCTCAAGATATCAAGCAATGCCATTTTTTTTAAAAAAAAATGACTGCATGCATTTTTTAGCTCATGTAACGAATTCTGTTACAACAGGGAAAAAGTACAGCATCGACAATTCATCAATGCAACTTCTCATCGATCATCCAATGCATTGGTAGTTGGCATACACAAACAAGGAAACAATATACACCTAACACTAGAGGTCTTATCACCTTAGCAAGATAGAAGATAAGATTATTGGCAACTCCATGATAAGCAGAGTTCATATGCAAGAAATGCAGTCCCGGAGCCATCAAGTGAGCAAAATTTGGCCAGCTTTTAATCGTTTACAACGCTTGCTGGCAATGCTCAACACCAACAAATATTCAAAATTCTAAAGAACAAAAGAAAGTAAGTTGGCAAAGCAACAATTACCTGGTCAAAGATGAAACGGTTCGCAACACGCTTGACAGTGCTTGCGTCAACTGCATCTATCCTTGCAAAAAGCTCAGGAATAGGAATTCTTCGGCCATAGATGAGCAGCTGACACAACAGAGGAACAAAAATAAGTTCCAGGGAACATCATATCGAGAATATTACGTGAAATCACATAAGTAGGGCCTAATAATACCTGACGACCAATATCCTCAACAACAGCAGTGGAACCATCAAGGTGGAGTTGGATAGAGGATTTCAGCTGAAAGTGTCAAACCAAAGCAATGAAAACGTCATAAAATAGACTAAGATTAAATGAAGATCCATATGTTCCAATGTTACTACTGGCCAGTAGCAGAATATTTAGCATACAAGACAGAGCATGATTTCCCACATGTCCACAACAAGCACACAACAAAGAAATATGCTTAATATAATTCAGTGTCTCAGTAAGCTAAAGAAAATACTAATACATGTGACCCAAACCAGTGCTGGTTGAAAGAAATACCTGATTACGCGCACGAATAACATCTTCTTCCGTAACCCGGTATGATAATTTGCTCATCTCATGCATAATTGCAAAAGCCAAATCATCCAAGCAATCAGGCTGCAAAACATGGTCACATCACATCATCAGGCAAACAATATTAACACAAGATATGAACTACGAAGGTTGCATATCAGCACCATTGCAACAAGATCACAATACTACCGTATGTGATAAGATTCACAATAGATTAGCAAATACTAAAAAAACAACAGTAAAACCAGATGGACAGAATGACAGCTAATCAATCCAGGTAAATTGATTAGAGAAATGAACTATTGGATGGGTACAAATGTCAATCACACTGCACATCTATTTCTTGCATTCAACTGACACATTGAATCTTATTTGCTTGATTTTGCAGTAGATCATCGAGCTCGTTGAGGTATTTGAGCCTTAACAACTAAAAATGAGGGGGGGGGGGGGGACTCTCCTTTGTTTACACTGCATAACAATAAAGCATAAGCCTTCAGTTTGGCTCAGCAACCAATCAGTGTGTTTGTAACCAGAAATCAATTTTAATGTTTCACATGTAAGAGAAAAAAATGCAGCATTCTATTTATTTATTTTCTTCAAGTGCAAATAGGAAGAGCAGCCCTTCATCAACGTCACCAATAGACCCGATTGCTACAGGTAGTGTGGAACTTTGATAGAAGTTGAGATGAGATGGGAACAAGAATATGCTAGAATTGAAACAGGGGAAGAACAGCAGCAAGGTACTATGACTACTTCCGTAAAAACCCAATGTGGAGCAGTGCACATTTTTGGCCTATTTGTTTGTCAATTTCTCTTCCAATATCTTTTGATGATTTTTCACAATATTTTGGTCAGGGGTATACAGGTTTGCATGACTAAGGAAGGATTTGCATTTGAGACATATAACACAATCAAAACCTGCAGGAATGATGTACTAGTTTAGGATTTATATCACCTTCCACTACAAAAGTGAAAAAAAATGCAAGACTACCTTAGCAACAGCATAGACACCAAATAGACCAGTGTCCTTATAATTCATATTGAATGCCATTATACTCTCAGCTATGTCATTGATCGCTGCCCTTTGTACAAGCTCTGAACTGTAACGATTAAGCAGGATTACAAAACAAAGCATGGTCAGTGGAATTAAAAAAAATGAAATTCAGAAAAAAAGGGATTTGGCCTAATATAAGGCACATGACAAGAAGAAAGGAGAGGAACCCACCCCATGTGCTTCCCTCCTCCTGCACTCTTGTTCCATGAACCAAGCATAGATTGCATAACCATTAGTGCAATAGAATCAGGATCTACCCAGGATGCTCCATTAAAGGCAACAGCAAATTGAGCGAGGGGCATGTCATCATCAATGATTCGAACCTATTGAGTAGCATAAAATGATAACATCAATGCGTATTCCTGGTGAACATAATAGCACAGGTAAGTGTAGAGCAAAACACATACCTCAGAACCAGTAAAAGAGGCTGGCTGTTTAGCAACCAACATGCTAGTTGTTGTAGGGTCAGTTGGCAGCTTATTGAACAACTTCTTTGCCTGCTCTACAATATCCTCATGCTTAACAGCACCAGCAGCAGTAATAACCTGAAAACACGCAGAAGTGTATGCATTTACCACTAGAAGAAGCTCCATCCTACTGCAGCAATAGCAGTAACATAAAACGATAGATATACAAATGCATGACAGTTACAGATTTTTAATGTCCTGTACCATTCTAGGAGCTGTATAATGTGTTGCAATGTAATTCTCGAGGTCCTCTTTGGTGATTGACTTGACGTTATCCGCAGAACCCAAGATTGGTCTGCCAAGAGAAGTATACTGGAATGCAGTTGCATGGAGATGATCAAATACAACTTCCTCTGACATTCCCTCAACCTATAAACAGTCAGAAAAATTATGTTAGTCAATTTTACAATACTATCGGCCCCTTCACAGGAAGCATGGTCAAGTAGCTTATGATATATAGGATGCCTTGGTTAATAAGTCAAATGAGTAAATGAGTATTTGGATTCCCATCACTAATCACAATCAAGAAAAAGCAACAAGTTATTAATTACAACCATGGACCATGTCTTAGTAGCATCTCAGAAAATGTTGCAGTCAAGGCTTAACGTGTCAATAATGATGTACAGAATCCAAAAACACGTTCATAACACCCTGCGAGTTTAAGAGAAGAACAAAATTTTCACAGGCTATTCACTATTCATTTCCTTTTTTTTCTTTTCCCAAACCCTTCTCCAATCTGATTCTAAACAGTTCGATGGCAAGTGTTAATTTTGCCTGCGCTTCTAAGTACAGATCTGCCTGCTGTCGTGATACAAATACCAGTTCATAACAATGCCTAAATTAAGAAAAAAATTAAGAAATCGGTCTATGTAGTTTTCTTTTCTAAGGGAACTTTGTGGATTAGTTAAAAACGTAGCAATAAACAAGAAAGATCTATTCATCAAACACTAGACATAATGCATCTAATCTAAGGCAACCCAAACAGATGTCAAACTAATTACCTATACAGGTCACTATCCCAACGGGAAAGGACTGCGTAAAGCAAGCAAACATCTATGCATCAGGGAACTAACCTCCTCCATCTCTCGGAGGATCACATCACGCTCACGTTCAATGCGGGCCTGGTCGAGATTAGAGTTCTGTAGAATGTCCGCGAGAACCTCCAACGAACGTGGCACGTCCCTGTCGAGCACCTTGGCATAGTAGGTCGTCTGCTCCCGCGACGTGTAGGCGTTGAGGTGGCCGCCGATGTCCTCGATCTCCTGCTCGAGTTGCGCAGCGCTGCGGTTCCCCGTGCCCTTGAACAGCATGTGCTCGACGAAATGCGCGACCCCGGAGGTCTCCTCCGTCTCGTACCTGCTCCCGGCGTCGATCCACACACCCACGGTGGCCGTGCGCGCGGCGAGCGAGGACTCCGTGGCGACGCGCAGGCCGTTGGGAAGCGTCGTCACGCGGGTCTCCGGCGCGGCGAGGATGGCCGTGTGGTCGGCGTGGGCGGGCACGGGGCTGGCGTAGCGGAGGAAGCGGGGGTCCGGGTGCTCCAGCCGTCGGAGCCGCGCGTTCACGGCCTCGGCGATGCCGTCGTACGGCATCACCGGGGCGCGGACCGGGGTCGCGTCGGGGGTGATGACCTCGGGGCCCGCGGCGACGGCTGTGGAGGCCTCGCGCGCGTTCCCGGTCGCCGAAGCCGCGGCGGAGCGGCGGCGTACTGCGGCGGAGAGGATGCGGCGGAACGCCATCGGGGATATCTGTGCGGTAGCCTCGCCGGCGGCGGCGGCGGAGGTGGCAGATCTAGCTGGGTTAGGGTTTGTAGACGGATGGATCGAGCAGGAGACGGGGAGAGAAATAGAGAAGGCCGTGGAGGCCCTGGAGAGTGCCTGCCTGCCAAGAATTTTTTTTGCTTATGTGACCCGTTCTTCTTGTTGTTGTTGTTTTTTTTTTGTTGAGAAATTTGATTTTGCAAATAGCTCATTTGCTCTATAGTTCATATTAATTTATTATTTGCCATATCTTTCAATTTTCAGTTGATCATTTACTCTCTTTGTATTTACAGACCAATTTCTATTTTGGTAAAGGTAAATTACTGTAGAAAATGACCAAACTACCCCTGCTTTGATTCAATGAAGCTACTGCGGATTGCTCTTGCCGGAGACCGCCACCTTGATGCGCTCCACCGTGCACCAACCTCTCCACAGTGCCTCTTGTAAACCATGGTGCATCGATCTCTGGATCCAGCTCAAGTGTGATCGAATACCTCCTCGCAACTGTTTTGGGCAAACTTCAGATGTGCGATGAACGGGTTCAGCAAATCCGAGGTTATCTTCTCCTTCCGTCCATTTGCTATCACAACTAAGTCACACCTATGAATATATCAGATCTACTAGTGCAGTTAGGCACACAGATACGATGAGGTGTTGAAGCCTATAACATGAAGGCCACAGCTTTTGCCATTCCTCAGGAATTTCCCTTGTCCGACCATCCAGAACTCTATTTTGGCAACATAATACCAACCAAAAGGATCGTCATCATCCGCCACTCTTAATCTAGATGATAGTTAGAAAAAACGTTCGAATAATGATTAACGAAACCCTTCTCTTTTTTTAGTGTTTATGGCCTCGGCCCAAGCGCGACCTGACCGCGGAATCAGATTTGCCCGAGAGCCTCGTGCGTTGAAAAAAAGAACGGTCTACGGACTATCTGCGCTCGCTGAAAAAAAGAACGGTCTACGGACTATCTGCGCTCGCTCTGCTGGTAAAAGCAGCAGGAGTGACTGAGTGAGCCATTAGCCATCACAATCGTTCAGCGTCTTGGCTGCTTTACCCACCGCCTTTTAGTATTTACCGGTCGTGCGGGCCAAGGCCGCTCTGCCACGGCAGCAGCTATCCCAGGGTTTTACTTGATACAAAGTTTTGAACACGAAGCTTTCCTTGTGACCAGATCTTTTTATGCTCTCTTGGAACCGACAACTTACTTCATGCTATTACTAACACTTATCTCATGCATAGGCAGCACAACGCTCCACTCACAATCACTCATGCATAGGCAACACAGATCACGACCGAGGTCTGATTCCGCAGTCGGGAGGCACGGACTCTGGTTGCAGCATTTCCGTGCTCCGGTGGCACTGGAATCCACTCCGGCCAGAATCCGCGCTCCCCGGGCGCAGCTTTTCCACGCGGCAGGATTCCGCGCTTGGGCGGAGTCCAGAAACGCAAAAAAGGTCGGTAGGGGCCAAAGTTGCAAAAAAACCACAACGGGCCACATAAGCAAAAAAATTCGGCTGCCAAGGGGGACCCACGTGTCAATGAGGGAAGTAGTTGCAGCATGGGAATACTGGTTCAATAGATGTCGTTAAATAAATTATAGGTTTATTCAATATTTCATAAAACACATTTCTATTAGAGGTACATATATGCATAGGCGAGACAGTCACCCAAGGCCGGACAGAACCTAAGTGGGCAGCTTCCACAGCGACGAAGCTTGTCAACCTGTGTTTTTTTTGTTGAGTGCAGCGTGGGAATACTGGTTCTGTGTGGACTGTCCTGGTCTGCTTGAGATACCATGTGGAGGTGTCCCCATATTTGTGATGAGTAATTGACTCGAGTTCTGGAAAGGTTGAGTTTGATTTGGTTGGTTCGCGCCAAGTCGGTGCATGGCGCAGTCCAGTTCGGTTGGATTTAGTCGAACACGGTCGGACGTGATTAGGACGTTTGTTCTTCTTCTCGATCTGTTGTTCAGGCTATTTTGTGTTTGAGTATGTTTTGTTGATGCTAATGATGGTTATGCTATTTCGAGCAGTGCTATGTGACGGTTTGCTTGTCTGTGTGACTGCAGGACTTCGGAGCTAGGTCATGGTGAGGCGTGGGAGGACCGGGACTAGGCATAGGACGTGTTGAGGTCCAGACGGTTGGAGACGTCGAAGATGATCGAGTCTGCTGAGGTGGTTGCGAGTCGAGAGACAAGGAATCGAAGCTGGAGCTACCGGAGGTGGACACGGCGGACAACAGCGAGGTGGACCGGGACTAGGCTCAGGGAGGAGCTGAGGTCCAGACGGTCAGGATGCCGGGTGTGGTCGTACGAGGATAGAAAGCTTCCGGGAAGGTGCGGCAGAGGCATTTCGGTAAAATGCGCAAGGCTGCAAAATGGAAGCGGATTCGGTTGAAGATAACGAGTTGGAGACCCGTTAGTGGAAGAGAGGGTTTAGGGTTTGAAGTATATGTGTGTGTGCTTGAATCCTAGTTCCCTCCATCTGGTTGGGAGGTTTGACACTTTGACTTTTTTTCCTTGTGTGGATGAGAGTCATGGAGTGGAGAGTGGCTAACTCTTCTTGAAATTCCTTTTGAGGATGTGAGCTCTTCTATTTAGTTGAGGGAAGTTGGCAGTGGAAAGCTGTAAGGCAGTGAGCTCTGGGTGTGTGCCTTCTCCTGCGTGAGTGTGTTCATCTCATTTGTGAAGCATGTAGTGAGATGTCTGTGAGATGATCCATTTGTAATAGCCCATGTCTCTGAATCACAATGAAATAGATTGAGTTTGAGTTTTCCCTTTTCTTGTGCCTTTCTGTGCTTTACCTGTGTTCTTGTGTTATTCTCAGTTCTTATGTGTTTAGAGATGAATTCTTGATTGATTAGTTGCAAAATGGATTGCTCTGTGATGGAAATATGCCTCAAGACCATTTGATCAGTTAGTTCCCAAGAGCCAAATGGTTGAATCAAAGAATCTCTCTTTTTTCATTTATGCGTTTCATTTCCTCTATTTTAGCTCTTCTAGGTTTTGAAGGCAGGGCACCTAGATATCACTTGTATTTCCTTCAAATGTTTGTTCTAGGTGTGTGTTTTAGTGTTGTGAGATCATTGCTTAGCTGAATTCCAAGTTTCATGGAGAAAAGTTTCAAGAATGGCAAGAAATTTGGTAATCAGTCACTTTTTTCTGTCAGTGTTCAGTTTTATGCTCAGGTTTTGATTTCTTGCTCTTTTGGTTTGGATTCTCTTGTTCCTGAGTTCTAGTTGGTGTTTAGTTCAAAGTCCCTTTCATTTGGTTTGAAAAGGACAGCAGAAACTCGCAAATTTCCTTGTTTTCTGTCTTCTGTAGTATTTACGGTGTCTAGTTTTCAGCTGCTGCGCATGCTCTGTTTTCAGACATCAGGTCAGACCGCTAGGGTTTGAGCGGTCCAACCACTCACTATCCTCCAGGCTCCAGTCAGACCGGATGAGTGAAGGCGGTCAGACCGGCAGAGTGAGTCCGGTCAGACTGGCCGCTGGTAGGCGGTCAGACCGATGTCCAGCCGGCGGTTAGACTGGTTTTATACCGACGGTCTGACCGGCCTGGCCTGTTTACTCTGCTGTCTTCTGCTGCTAGCCTTACTTTGTCGATTTGTTTACCGTTTTCTCTGGGTGCCAGTGAGCATGAACATGTCTTCTTCATAGTTTCTATAGCTATCGGAGAAAAAGTTCTGTGGATACTTAAGGGAAATTTTTGAAGGCACCATTTACCCTCCCCTCCGTTGCCATTTCCGATCCAACACTGCTGCGCACGAGTATTTTGCTTACTAGCCAACGGGCTCTATGTGGGCCTAATATAACCCAGAAAATGAATGTTTTCCGACGTGCGTAAAGTAGTTTTCTCGTTTGATACATTTCCTCTCTTGCCAGTTCATATAATGAGTGTTCCTCCTAGACACATTGCTTTTTTTGAACTGTCCTAGACACATTGCTGGGACGAGGTGTACCATCCGTTCATGTTCAACCAGGGGCGGAGCCAGGAATTGGATATAGGGGGCAATATGGACAACAAGTAGAGTAGAACCAATGAACCATGCCGGATTTACCGATCCAATAGTCACATATCAGAGTAATATGTTTCGCAAATTACAATGCAAAGAAAATTACATCTCTATTAACTTAAACTTAGCTCTACGACTAAAACAGGGTCTAAGCCGATTAAAACAGGGTCTCTAGATGTGATGTGAGAGCAACTACTGAAGTGTGTACTTATGATTTTTGTTTATATTTTTTGATACCACAGTGAACGGTAAAGATATTGACGTGGACGGCTCATATATTTTTAGACTCGAGAAGTT
Organism: Dendrocalamus sinicus; assembly: GCA_036346575.1. NCBI lineage: Eukaryota > Viridiplantae > Streptophyta > Magnoliopsida > Poales > Poaceae > Dendrocalamus > Dendrocalamus sinicus. The sequence goes on from CM070658.1 coordinate 28,292,312, forward strand.
TTTTAAAAAACTGCTTTAAAAACACTCTATTTATTTTGATTTTCAAAGAAATCAAAAAACAAATCCACGAGAACATGTCCATTGTATTGCCGTAGAAATTCGGCCAAAACATTTTCTTGGCTTTTAATTAAAGGTTCCTAGCGTTATGTACTCCACCAGCTAGTAGTACTTGAGTGATCTTCAATCACACCTATGACTAGCTACAACAGCTTCTAGTCAACTCACTAGCCTGCATTAATCATCCTAAGATTAAGAACACAAACATGCATATCCTACAGATCACGGCACGCACCACCTTTAACCCGCATTTACAAAGATTAGTAGATACAAAGCTAAAACAAGAAACAAAACAAAGAGAATTTGGGCTGCATATGACTGGGCTTTAAACATACTTTACATTTGGACTAAATTGGGAGGGACCAAACCACTAATTAAACACATATAATTAACTACATAATGGAGGATTAGTAAAAAGTTGGAGGGTGCCGGACCCCCTCCAGCCCCCCTTGTCTCCGCCACTGTGTTCAATGTCCCCTCACCCAACCACTTGACTTAGATCAAATTTAAAACAGCTTCTGTTTTTTTATTTTTAGAAATCGGTTTTTGAATGAAATGGTTTCTATAAATTATTTATAAGAATCACTGTATAAACCGGTTTGAACAAAATGACTTCTCAACATAAGTATCATTTACTTCCTCAATCTCTCTTTGAATCAGCTAAAAACACAGCACTTTTAAATATGACCTAATTCATGCGAATGTACGTCATCGCCTAATCATCTTAATCTAGAAAAGGGAGTGCTACCCCAACGCCTCTCTTAGTTGAAAAATATTTCAACCTTAGAAGCTGTAGCCTTAAAAGTTTCATTCTAGGTACCATGAGAAAAAAAAACTTAAGACTTTATTACTAAATGTTAGCTTCAGTAATACGCTACAACATCATAGAACTATGTGTATCCCCAGAAATTGTCGTTCTATTCGCATAAGAAGTTGCCTCTGCACCATTTGCTGATAAAAATATAGTTATCTTCTTTTCAGTTTCTAAAAACTATTTTTCGATTTTTCTACGATAATTAGTTTTTATGTTATTATATATATCCCATGGGGCCACCCCTACAACAGAATTAGATTTGGATAGAAAGGTATCTCCTAGTACCTTTCAAAAATGGTAAAAAAGCTCATAACAAAAGTTAGCGTCCGTATGTTACAACATCATACATCTTTGTGTTTCCTACGGAATTGTCTATCCTCTCGCATAAGAAGTTGCCTGTAGACACCACCTTTTTTTTTTTTTTTTGGATCGGTTGCCTGTACTGCGCACCACTTGACTGATAAGACGACGCTCATTTTCGGTTCACCCATACTACAGCGTACTTATAACCATTTTCAGATTGGTGCAACTGACAGCAAATTCTTCTGAACCCACAACAGCAAGAGAGCTATGCATTAGAAAGTTTACCGAATCTTTCCATATATGTCAACACATTGGTATTTCAACTTTGGCAAGAACCAGCATTTGAATACAATACTATATCATAGAAATTCATCCTTGAATTTCCCTTTTGCGGTTCCTTGTACAACAATTTTTTTTCCCTGGTGTGGTTGCATCTGAAGCACAGAGCTATGGATACGCATAATTCTATGTACAGAACAGAGCAACTTGGAGATGATCCAAGCTACAAAACTGAATCCTGGCACTTGAAAAAGCAGAAGCTAGGTACTTAAAAAGAATGGGAAACATCTAAATCATGCGTGATGATGCTCTGCAGTTCTCGATAGATTTAGTTGACGTTCACATTGCTCATGAGGCGATGCCTTCAGCTTTCCAGTGTCCATTTGCTGTCGACAGTAACTGTCAGCCACCATTGACATAACCAAGCATGATGAGCATGCTTTGAATAGATAACAAGAAACAATCCGCATCGAAAAAAAAAAGATAACAAAACACAAGATCTATTCCTGGTAATCTTGTCCCATGAATGCATAAATACTTATTCTGGCCAGGAACTACAAACTGCAACTTTTTTTCATGTGTTTGCTTAGGTTTTCTTTAAGGTAAACTCACCATGATAACTTTTCTGGTCGGGGATGAAACTTTGGTTCCTTGGGAACTGTTGCAGGTTTTGTTGACCTTGAGCGGATAAAAAATGGGATAAACATGAAATGTTAGAAACTTGTGTAAATGGTAAGACAACTCACAAGTACTGCAAAGTAATACTGAATCATTTTAATACAACGCATTGAACTGAAACTGAAACGACAGAAAGTGGAAGGGTTACGGAAGTAACTTGTTTATAATCAGGAGTCTAACTAGAAACTGGTATCCTCACCTTTTTGGTATAAACGGACGATCAAAATACGGCATTGGCTGTGCTTTAGGAACAAGCTCTTTCCTGAGCTGTCTTATATATTCTTCCTCCTCCAACTTCTGTTGCCGCTCCCTCTCCAATCTTAATTGCTCAGCAAACTTGGTCCTCTCTGATACCTAAATAATCAAACAGGCATAACACAATGGATGTAATAAGTATCACACTAGTTCCATCGAGATAAGACACCATGTATTATATATACATAATGAGTTTGTAAGGAGGCTTACATATTGATCAAATTCAGCGCGTTCAACCGCACGTACATCACTGTGGAGAACAAGGTCAACCGGCTCAGTGCTTTCTTTGACCGGTGGCTTTATCAAGCACTGGTATAAACAGAGATACAGAGTCAAAACAATATCACTTATTAACTGAAAACCAATTTCCATCATATTGATTCCAAAGGAGATCAAGTACAAGAAATTCTGCAAATATATTCAATAAAAACTCTGGCACTATGTCGATTTTGCTAATCAAGTCCAAGAACTACCCTAGTTGCCACGAGAACAATCAGAACATGCACAAACAGTTATTTCCCAATCTGGTATTAGAACAAAGATCTCTTCCTCAGAAGGCATACACAATATCCGAGGTAACTTTTGAACAAAATGCTAATACATTGCTTGTGTTCAAGAAAAATCAGGAAAAATTAGGCTAGACAAACCTCAGGCTCATCTGTTGTCCACGCAAGTCCTTGTGCAATATGTATGCGCTTCTTCTCTTCCTCCATAAGCATTTCCTGTACTTTTTGGACAAACTGCTGTTCTTTGGCCCTTCCCCTTTGCTGTTATAAAGGACAATGTGAAGTACTCAAATATTATTACATGATGTGTCAGCTTGGTACTACCAATTGAAATAGTACTAGTATAAATTAGGCACAGTAAATCATTAGCAAGCTAGGGATAACTGCTAGAATTCATAATATTTAAAATATCTACCTTGTCTACTTTTTATAAGCAACAAATTCTTGTCACCATACGTTTATCATGGAAAAGTCCTGTAGACTATCGTGCTACCATTTTACTGAATGCCATTTGATCAGGCATTCAGGTTGTAGAACAAATACAGATTTGAGACTGACTTTACACTTAAAAATTAGAATACGATCCTAAGTATAAAAAAACTCGACCTGCGGGGGGTAAGACGACCCCCGGGCATTTCAGCTTAAGAGAAGATCCTCTCACGCAGATCGAGAAAACCCCCGAACCCCTGCTCCACCCTTACACAGGGGTACCGTTGCCTGGATGAGAACGACCAACGACCGGGCCGGGCCTTAACCCATGCTTTGGTGTGGTGGCAGGCGAGAAGATTTTTTTACCCCCAGACCCGAAATTCGCCCTGAGGGATTCGAACCCAGGACCTGGGGGTGCTACTGAGGCGCTCTAACCACTGGGCTAGAGACCCTTTCGCAATACGATCCTAAGTATGATCTACAATATTGTCCACCGGGTCACAATTCCTGTTGTCACTACAGTTTCAATTTAACCTAATATACGTCAGTTTCAACTTGGAAAATATAAAATCAGTGCATCTCTCCTATCCTTGTATATTTCACACAATGATTCACACACCATCCAAAACATTAGACTTATGTGCCGTTTTTTACTGCAGAGTCCACTACTACCTGACTTGTCCACTAACAAATATAATGATAACCATAACAAAAGCTTCTTGTTATTTACCTCAGTCCTCAGCTTGAACGGGTGCTGACTTGTGACCTTGAGCTTCTTGTTCCAACTGCTCCTTAGCGACTCAGATGTCTGCCAATCACAGAGCAAATACACATTCACATTAAAAAAAACGCATACATAACATAATCGACTCCAGAGCAAAAGAAAGCCATCGTATCCTCACATTCCGCCGGCTCCTACGCCCTCCGGCCGACGTCCGGCTGTCCCAGCTCAACCTAAAAAGAGGCACAAACTTTGATCAGAACATTGCATCGGCAACAACCAAAACACAATTACTTGTCCTCCCGCTTATTTGTCCATATCAACCAACCTGTCGCTGTTGCCATCTAGTGAAGAACAGAGCCTGTTCGGCCCTGCATTCAGGAACTCAGCCGACGAAAACACCGACACCAGCGGGATCCCCACGTCGCCCTCGCCCTCCTCCTTCCACGGTTGCAACCCGGGCAGCACCCAGGATACCTCACCGGCCCGATCGGCGTCAGAGGTGGCACCGGAGATGGAGAGCAGGCCCTCGAAGGCCTGCACCAGGTGCTTGACGTGGCCAACGCCGGAGCCTGGCACGCTGCCCATCGCCTTGGCAATCACTCTGGTCCTCATCGTCCTCACCTTGCCGCTTCCCTCCAATTCCAACCCACCTTCCTCCTCCCCCTCCTCAAAGACGCCACCTTTTTCTTCCTCTTCGGCCGCCTTCTCCTTGTCTTCCTCCTTTTGCAATTGCTCGGCTCGCTCCTTGCGGAAGAACTCCTCCTGGGATGCGCGCAGCGCCTCGCGGCACTTGTCGAAGTCGAACCCGCCCCTTCCGCTCACGCCGCTGCGCCTCCGCCGCGCGCCCTTCTTCGCCACGAGGAACCGCCTCTCCCGCCGCGGGGGGGCGGGCGCGGGCGTGGTGGGCTTCTTCCTGGCGGAGGCGGACTTGGAGGCGGTGGCGGGGGACTTGGCGAGCTTCGACGTCGGCGGAGGCGGGGAGCCAGGGGAGCCAGGGGTGTTGGGGTGGGCGTTCTCTGAGGCGTGCGAGATCCGCGCGCGGGAGGCGGACTTGGACGGGGTCGCGGCCGCCGCCCTCGCCGCCGCCGGGGCCGAGGGCTTGGTCGGAGTCCTCGCCGCCGCCGTCGACATAGCTAGGGTTTGGAGCTCGCCGAGCGGTGGAATTCTACTCTAGGGTTTGGGTCTCGCGTGTGCGGTGGTTTGCTTCGGTGGGGATCGATGGGAGAGCGGAAGGGGAAGGAAAGGGCAGGAGAGGAGAGGGAAGAAAGAACGTTGGGGCGAGCCTGCCTAACGGCTAGTTTCCTCCGAGGAGTTCGAATAGTGCTGCGGATTTTTGCACATGGTCCAGTCTTACCCGTTCCTCTAGCGTGTGGTCCAGCATTTTTGTGGGTCACAGTGTCAGTGAGAGTGTAGATGTAGATCACGCAAGGGTAGGTCGGAGAGGCGAGCCTCGCGTGGAGACGTGGCGCTGGTCACGTGAGTCCGAGATGCTAGAAGAATTCCCACGGGGCTAGAAGCCTATAGAATAGATGACTTGTCAATGCTAACGGCGTGTAGTTACAGCAATGCATCATGGGCAGCTGAGCCTGGGCTGCGCTGTGGTCGATTCTTTGCGAATTATTTTTTTTTGTAAAGTGAGTATCAATTTATTGATATTCATTTAGGGTATTGATAAACATCATCTGGATGTTTTCTTCCAAACTATCATCCAGATTTGTGACCATTGGATTAGTGATCCAACGGCCATAGATTCTCCCCCACCCCCTCCAAAAAAAAATCTCCCTCTCCTCAAAAAATAATTTTCCCCTAAAAAAAAGGGCCGTTGGATCTCTAATCCAATGGTCTCAAAACTGGATGATAGTTAGAAAGAAAACACCCGGGTGATGCTTGTACACACCCTTCAATTTATTCTTACAAACGTATATATTAAAACTAAAGTCATCTGTTACGGTTTATAAATCATAGCAAAAATAATAAAAAAGAACGCACACTAACATCGGAAGGACGTATTACTGCATCACGCTTCAGCTTGTACCAGACAAGCTTGTGAGAGAAGCACGGAGAAAGCTAGACTATGGTCTCGGATGCCATTTTCAGCAAGAATGTTTTTGGTCTTTCCATGCAACTGCATGCTGATTTGTAATACACGGCGTAATAGAAGCATCTAGTATAGTAGTATCTAGCATTACGAATTGAGTAACATGCGCACAGAGAGAAGGGGGAGAACATTATTTACACCACTTGATCGTCGATCAGCCGCCCCCTCGCCGGCCGGCAAGAAACGCGCACTTGATCTTCCTGAAGAGCACCTTCGGCACGGCGAGCCAGCTGCCGGGGGCCCTGCGCGGCCGCCTCCCTCCATCCCCGTTCAGCAGCGGGTTCAGCCGCACGACCATCGCCCTGAGCTCGAACGAGTCGTACAGCGTGCTGCGCTGCCCGCTCCTCCCGCCGACGACGACCGGCACGACGTCGCGATCGGCGCTCGGCTGGTCGTTGGTGCCACGCGGCTTCGTCGCCGTCACACCGCCATGCCCCCCCGCGCGCGGGGCAGGCTTTGGGTCGTCCGGAAACATGCCCGTGCGCGTCGTGCGTGGTGCCTGCCTTGCCGCTCGATCATAAGCTTGCGCCAGTGCAAGTGCAGGATGCCGGACAAGGGACGAGCCGTGGGATTTAACGTAGCAAAGCGTTAAGTCCCAAGAGGCGCCGGCCTCAGGAGCAAACAAGACACAAGACGGACGACGGCAAAATCTACAATAAGCCCGAGCTACGTCTTTTCAAGTACACGCAGCAGATTGCTGGCCACCATTGCCTACTGCAGGCACATCTCGGGTGTCCTCTCTGAGAAGAAACTCGTTGGCGATCTTGTGGCATCATTGGTGTGTTGTTTGTACGGTCATGAGCTCGAGTGATTCAGCATTGCTCAGAATCATAGTACCTAGATGGATGTAATATGATCTATACGAGATATCTCCATTGCTGCCATATCCTTGACACGTAGCAAGATCAAAAAGGAAAGAAAAGAGGCAAAGAATTAATAAGAAAAAGAGCAAATCAATCAAGACAAGAACACTTTATGAGAAAGAAACAAAATTAATTATATTGCTACTTGAGGATGAAGATTTCACAACCACTCCATAAAAAGGACAAGATAGCACACCATATCACTCACTCTTCTCTCTCAAACTTTAACCCTAAAACTCAAAGAATAAAATTGTTGAGATGGTTAGCTAGCAAGCCTCTACCCCTAACCTATTAAATAGATAAAGCAACTAGCTTACATCTAATCTTAATAGATACTATCTACTAGCATAATTGGGGCAAACCCGTTAACCCTATATAACATGGGTATTACACTCACACTTAACTTATGTACTATTTTCAAAGCACGAGTCCGAACCCGCTAAGTCATTAGCTTTTGATCTATTTGATGTTCTCAGCATCTTTTTGACCTAAAATGTTTTCCCAAGCATTGTGGTTTTAATCCAATGAAGTTTTTGATATTTGACCAACTACCAAAGTATCCTCATCTTAATCTGATTTTCTTTTTTCTTTTTACAATCAATCGTCATGCTTACTATGTATAATTCATGATTCACCTAACCTCAAAACTTATAGTACTGTTACCTGACATATACTGATGTGTTGTTAGCTTCGTCATGTTGTTTTCGTGATTGGCATATCAGATATCCTGTTTATATTTTGATTTCCCAGTAGAAATAGAAGTATAGTTGGCAAAAACTACGAGCTCATCTGATGTGGCTCTGCGGATTTTGATGTTGCCCCACGTGCATGTTAGATCAGCCAATTGTTAAGTTGCTGCTTGATTGTACTGCTCTGATCTTCCATGTAACCTTTTCTCTTTTGTCTTTTCAGAAAACGCTTAATTTATAAACCTACCTGGTAATGCTTTTAGCATGAGAATTTGCTTCCAGGCTTCGCGATTGGATATTAGGTTTTCTGTTAGAATATTTAGCCCTAAAAAAATAAATTGTTATCAACATTGGGTAAATGCAATAAGTTGCAAATTTAATTGGGCAGTTACCTGGCTATCATCCAACAAAGATAATCAAACCATGTTGGACGTTATGGCTTTTGCTGGGTTGCGTCCATGCTTCCTGTGCTTGGGGATAGGACATAGCAGTAGCAGGTGAGGTTAAACATATCGAGGTGCATCAATCGCTAGTTGAAATTTATTTGCAAAACAACCTCTTTGGTAACTTTGCTGGCTGGGTACTTTCTTAGTTGCCTCCCTGGCTGTAACCAAGGATAAAACCCTTCGAGGCTTCTTAGGGCTTGGGAGACCATTTCTCCCTTCGTATGACCTTTTTAAGCTCTTCACCTCTCTTCTATTTATAAACTAGCTAGTTAAGTAGCCATACAATCCCATGGACTTGTGCTGGTAGATGCTAAATATATCTTGAAAAAGAATAGTTGTATTCATTATAGAACTCAAATACCTATATCTGATGATTTTTTTTCTTTTTCTTCCAATTTATGTTGGGATTTATAACTTCTCAAGCAAACGTTAGTGTCAATGTAGCAGTTTTATCCTTTTAAAAAGAACTGGTTTAATTTTGCATGTTAACATGGCAGTCAACTAGGTTCTACATTGAACTGGTTTAATTTTGCATGTTAACATGACAGTCAATTAGGTTCTACATTTGATGTCTAGCCAGTTATCAGCCAGCATGAAGCGCTTTATATAAAAGTGGCCTGTAGGATTTAATGCGTGTAAGTAGCCAGTATGAAGTAGTGATTGCTTCTTTTCCATTTTAACATATTTTTCCTTGTTCCATACCATTTCCCTTGATAGATGGGTATATGTCGTATCCATCGATTGCATTGATAAGAAACCAAGTTACAAAAAATTAACTATGTGAATACTTGTCATGGATTCGTGTAATAAATGGAAAGATGATGTCTGTTTTGCTATGAACTCCATCGTGAACTCGAGAAACTATTGTGAATATTTGTTGCTCTCCTTATGTTTACTTCAATCCATATATCTATCTTCTTTGATACTAATGTTCATTTAGTATTGAAAACGAATGGTCTTTTGTAGCCCATCTAGCCTTGAAAATCGAAATTATATTGAAACTAGCAAGTTAGTGCATGCATGGACGAAATCAGCTCTCTGAGATATCATATTTCAATGAGACCCCTTTCCAGCAAATGAGGTATCATATTTCAACGAGACCTTTCTAGCAAATATTATATACCATATTTTGGTCAATCATTATGTTGTTACTGACTTGAAACCAAGTGATTTACTTATTGCAGTATGGTCTATCTTCACAGGTGGATGCCTATGGCCCTAGAAAGCCAATGCTTCTTAATTCCCCTTGAAAAATGCTTTGTAGTACTATGATTTGGGAATGGTAAACACCACCACTGAAATTGGATTTGGCATTTCTTTTGTAGTTGTTGCATTCGATGCGATGCCGCCTACTTACGGAACAAGAACGGCGGCATGGCTAGCTCCTCCAACGGTGTCTCCCGTGCAACAACCACGGATCGGGAGGCGGCGATTGGCGTGGGCAGCGAAGGAATGGAGGGGTGGTGTTGGCTGGTTTTGCTTCTGGCCACTGCCTCGGCCGCTCCAGCGGCTTCCTTCCCTCTCCCGGCCTTGCGGTCCGGTCAGTCTAGACACTAGGCCGGACGATTCGAGTGCCGCGACCTACTAGGCTAAGCTCTCTCTCTCTCAGAAACGTAGGCGAGTCGTCTGGTTTACACATGTCCTGGACTGGTGGTGATCCAACCAGCCTACGAATTGGATTTTCTGGTGGTTAATTCACCCAATACTCCTGTAATTCCACTAGAATGCAAAAGAGAAGGAAAGTAAGAAATGAAACAATCCAAGGGAGAATAAATGAGAATAAAATGTTTTTGCGTTAGAATCTGTTTGACTTTAGAGTGTCGAAATAAAAGTAACACTCATTGAGATTCCCAGACTGTCCCCGACTGATCGACACCATCTCGCGATTTGGGTTTTCATCATTCGGCAGGAGGTCCCATTCTTACCTTTTACCGACTTACATGCCACAGTATGAACGCCCCAAACAGTGCAAGCCCACCTGTTGGACAAAAAGGTCCTAAAAACCCACAGTGACTTGAGTCATATAGAGAAAAGGAGCGGCAGTCTGGTCAATGCACCTTGAGACTACAGCCATGCCACATAGTATAAGCCAGCATACCCCTTCTTGCTCACAACTCTTTTCCTCATTGCCTCCCTGGATCGAGAGTAAGGCCAGTAGTGGGGAATCACACTTCACCATTGCCTACCTCGGCAAACAACCAAGCAAGCCACAGTCCCACTTCATCTTTCCACCGAGAGCTAGACTAGTCGTTTGCAAGCACATCCACCTAAACACCCACAAAAGCCATCCACACTAGAAGATAGGGAGCAAGGAGGAGAAGGCCAAGAAGAGAGGTGTCGGAACCCGGAGCAACAACTCCAGGATCCTCTGTGTAAATCGCACTAGTCCAGGATCAGCTAGTGCACACAGCGGATAACAAAGATAAATATCAAGCAATATGACAATATTATTCCAAATAAAAGAGTAAGGCCTTATGGCGGTGTTTACATCATCGCCCATTGGCAAACATTATTCAAAGCAACGGAAACTGCGGAAGCAAGCTGGAAACAAAACGAAGCCCAAATCTGCCCACAGGCAAATGACGGCAAGACGTGCCCTACTCGTCCTGGTCCTCACCGTAGTCGATGTAGTCCTCCTCTGTGATGAGACAGCAAGAATGAGTACAAACTTGTACTCCGCAAGCCACACGGGAAAAAATGCAATATAATGCTTAAGGCCACAAGGGGAGGCATATAGGGTTAGTTGTGCAGAAATCAGCAGTTCAAATAATACAATAAATAGATTGAAATTGCTGAATTTAATACAATAAATAAGAACATTAACAGTAGTAAAAATTAATACCGTTAGTGTAGGCTCCGACCAAACACTAACCTATTCTCGGGCATCCCACCCGGTCCATCTTTCCCAAAAGATTCCACGTGGCTCCGACCACCAGGTTTCATAAATCATTTTAAAACTAAAGTCTAATCCATGAAAAACTTTACTCAGCATGCCCATGACCGTGGGCACGACTATCCAGGATAGATTATACACTCTGCAGAGGTTGTACAGCTTTACCCACAAGACACGATCATCCCGTTTTACCACTAGATTACACACTTCCTTAGGTGTGCGGTTAGGAGTCGTGACAAGGTCTTTACAATGCAAAGCCGTCAACCTGACCAAGCCAACTCTAAGGTTTCATCCCGAAGGACTCCACGCACGGGACCCCTCTTGAGCCGAGTGAGACTTCTCATGGCCTACGCCACACTCACTTTCATCCTACGGCATGACTCAGGTTGGGACCCGTAAATTATTCAGCCAGGGCTGTTCTATACCAGCCTTGTGGTAGTACGTTAGGGCTTTGCAATAGTAGCTCACAGACCGGTCCTTAATTGACTTAGGCCCAACCACATACCCCCTGTGCACGACAATCAACACTGTGTCTTCGAACAACAGTGCATGCCTGCACCCACCACCTAACCATTAGCCTAAGTCTAAACCAGATTTTATATTTTGTTTTGAAAATGTTTCATAAACCTTCTTGACTCACCGAAGTCAAGAATACAGTTCAAAAGCTTATCATTTTATGCGAAAAGGTATCCCAAAAACAAATATTATGCCTAAGCAGGTCTAAGCATTTGCTCTAAAAATCCTCCAGCCAATACTCGTGTACTAACTAGAGTTTGGTTCTAGGGTGACAAGGTATACGGATTTGCAATGTCAAAGGAGGTAATAACAAACATGTATTAACTAAAGTTAAAACTGAATTGAAATACATTGAATAAAAATATGCATGCAATATAATTTAAATCAACATAATTTTATTTGCAATCTGGGATCAACATGGTCAAGGAGTGTGACTTGCCTTGCTCCTCAAGTGGGTGTGATTCGTCGTCGAAGAATTCTCCGGAATCGTCGCAGTCTACACGTGAAAATAACTCAAATAAAATCCAAATAAATTCAAATTGACTTCAAAAATTTGAATTGAGGTCAGAAATGGATAGAGGGGATTTTTTGATGAATTTATAAATTTGAATGGGCCAAATCGGAGTTAAAACGAGGGAGAACAGGCTCCGGGAAGTTTGAAAAGAGAGAAAATAGAAAAAGAGATTTTCTGGAATTATTTTTCTAAAGGAAAAGAATTTAAGGCGTCGATTCGTCACCAGGATTTTCATTTCAGCCAAATATTTTTCAACGGAAATTCGGGTTTAATGCATCGGCATGATGTCGCGACGGATAAATCCCATCGGGTGGGCCATGGGTCCATGGACCGAGCCCACAGAGGAGAGGGTGGTGAGGTGGCACGGGTGGCGGGGCCGGGCGGCGTGGCATTGACGGGCGAGATGGGCGATGTGGCGCCGACGTGGCGCCGACATGGCGCCACACCACCGCCACGCTGGCGCGCGGTGGCGTTGCCGGCCGTAGGCGTCTGAGATGGCGGGCTCGTCGGCGCTCCGGCGGACGGCGGTGGCGGCAAGGCACAATGCGAAGAGGAGGGCATGGGAATCTGTTGATGCACCAAAGCTCACCGGGAAGGCTGGAGGACGGTCGGCGGCAAGGGAGGCGGTGGTGCGTGCTCGGTGTCGACGGCGATGGGGCTCCAGAGGCGTAGAGGCGCAGCCGAGGGGCGGAGGGTCTTCGCACGAGTGCGGGGAGGCCGAGGGAGGTGGCGGCGGGGCACGAGGATGCCGGAGACGGCCGCAATCCCTCGCCGGAGTAGCTCCGACGCTTGGAAGCTTGGGCGCACGGCTCGGGGGCGCTACGATGCCCGGGGAGGGGAGAAGGAAGCGGAGGGAGGTGGTGTGGAAAGAGGGGAGGCCGGGGAGCGGCTTTTATAGGGGTCGGGGAGAGGGAGCAGGCCAGTATTCCTCGCCGGAGATGGCGGCGGCGGAAAGGAAAGAGAGGGGAAGAAGGAAAGGGGGGCGCAGAAGGAAAGACGGGGTGCGGGATTGGGGAAAATCAGCTGCGGCGGCGATTGGGTGCCAAATCCGGAGAGGAGGCGGTGAGGCGAGGCCGGCTACGGTGCGGATTCGACGGCCGAAGCAAAGAAGGAAAGGGGGAAGGGAGGAAAAGGAAGGCGGCGCGAGGAGGAAGACGCGCCTGAAAGGTGGGCCTGGGCGGTCAGTGAGTGAAGGGAGAGAGAGGCTGCCGGGTGGGGTCCGCGGCCAGAGAGAGAGGCGGAGGGAGGGAAGAGAGGCGCCGACAGGTGGGCCGACAACAGCAGGGGACGACGACGACCATCGAACCCATGTCCAGCTGACCATAGAGTATGCCTGGCCAGTTTCCCTCCACAACCCCATAGCACGGCACAATAGCATGCAAAAGTAGATGAAGTGCACATAGAAAAGGGGAGGTAGAGCAAACCATCTCGGTAGTAGGAGGGTTGGCCGGTTGGCTGCAATCTATGGCCAGCGAGCTTGAATCCATAGGGGGAGCGGTGCCAGGGCTATGTTCGGCCCTAGGCATCGACGACTGGCAGTGAGGACCGTAGGGGCAAGCCAACGGCCGGGAGGCCGGGAAGGCCGAGACCAAGGGGAATCCTAGGGGCGGCGCCTGGGGCTCGGCCGTGGTCGGAGGTCGAGCCACGATGTCGACAAGCGAGCCAGGGGCGGCACTGGGGAAGGTGGCAGCGCCGGTAGATCTAGCGTTGAGGGCACCACTAGAGGCAAGCCCGAGGGTGGCACGACTGAAGCCCCTGAAGACAGCAGCGTCTGTCGGGTTGCACCAGACCAAGCTGGGGAGGCACCATGGGGCGACGGCCTGGGGCCAAAGGGAGAGGGGAGGCGGAGTGGCCGAAGGTAGGAGCGGCACCGGTCTACAGGGCCCGAGCTCAGCCGTGCGCCGCTGCATCACTTGGGAGGAGCCAAGCCTTCGATCGAGAAAAATAGGGGGAGAGAGGTATAGAGAGAGGAGGAAAGGAGAGGTGGGGTGTTACGACTCCAACCTGAATCCAAGTTGCCTTAAAAAAATTGAATCCAATCCAAATTCGTAAAACTTAATAGAACCTTTTATGCTCTATTTGGAGGCACCCTATTTGGAAGAAAGGTCTTCTTAGGGGTTCTAGAGGATTTTTCTTGTCTCCCGTGAAACTTATGTGAATCCAACCCAAATTCATTAAAGTTTGCCTTCATCAGATATCTGAGTGATCATTGACAAACACTTCGAGGCAAGCATGGTTAACAATCCCGGTGTTGGTTTAAATCAAATGGTCCTTGAGACCTTGACAAACTGCCAGCCAATAGCCAACAGTCTCCTCTCTGTTAGTGGGAGGCTCTAATCATGCAGTACAGTCTTAAAAAAAATCAAGCAGTACCTCCAACCCAACTAGAAGGTACAATGACACAATCAACACACTCCCAACATCTTCTACTAGTGTCATTCCCATGTAAAATATTCTTTGAGGTAGTCTGACTGATACCTTTACTTCAGTCTGCAAGTTCATCAAGGTTATGGGAAACCAGTCAAAACCACATGTGATTCAGAAGGTAATGTAAATTCAATCATTTGGATTAAAATTAATATCTTATTTCCTGCTGGCATATTGAGTATTACAGAACAAGCTCAACTTGTGGAGCTGATTCTCATCAGGAAGAAAATATTACATCAATACACTTCTAAAACAAGGGGTGGATATGTCCTACATCAAGCAATGGACCTAGTTGTCATACAACACTAGTACCTGGCAATTTTCTCAGAAACAACAACATTCTTGATCCTTCAAATGAAGTAGGCACAGCTGCTGGAACACACTACAAACTCCAGGACATAGGCAAAACTGTTGAAAACATTATTGCAGTGGTCGCACAGCCTGACTCAACATTTGACTGTTTGGTATCACTTGCCCAGCAACCGGTGTGCCCGTTGATTTGCTCCTTTGACTCTGAAGTTCAGCTCATCGACGTCACCGCTTAAAGGATCCAGTGATCTATTTTGCCTGCAGCAAGGCAACGGTCTCCATCAAATTGAATAAACAGTGGACAGTACAGGTGAAGTGAAATGTGTCATTTTCTACTATTCCCTTCAAGAGAAATATTTAAAACAGGTATTTGTTATGGGCTAGCCCGTGCGTCCGGGGGATGGGGAGAGGAGGAAGAAAAGGTAACTAATTTTTTTTCTCAATTCCAATAGCACGTGGCAACCCTTTATATAGATGGGCTCTCCCTAACAATAGAATCTAATCTCAATCATATCTCTAACAAATATAGAAACTAATATCATATCCCTAATCATATATCTAACAAAAGAAAACTAATATATAACTCAAATAGAAACTAACATCTACTTCCTAATAATAAACCAGCTAGGCTCAAGGCGCAGAGACCTTGGCGGCGGCAGCGTAGACGGCCTGGGCTACCGCGCGCTTGGCAACGAGGTGGGCGTGGAGCATAGAGACCGCGGGGGTGGACGGGCCGCCTCCAAGCAAAGTCTGGCAGTGGTGTAGGATGTGCTAGCAGAGCTGGACGATGGTGACCCACTGGTCAGGGTTGAACTGCTTGAGGAGCGGCGGATCGAGCTTGGAGGCGTTGACGGCGTAGGAAAGGTGACGGTGCCGGTAGGCGTACGATAGTATTATATGTTTTTAGTATGGCCCACAAATTTGATGAAGTGGTATGCTCGGCCCACCCACAGTAGATCCTTATCCAAACACACGATAGTCTTTGTTGTTCATTCTCCACCACACGGTTGCCTTCTCCCTCCTCCTCTGGTTACTCGTTGGCCATTGGAGCTTCGTCAAGGGGAGCCAACCATATGCACCACGATATTCATTTAGCTCATTGGATCTGACGATGCTAAGTTTGAAGGAGCCAGTGTTATTGATGATGAGGAGATGATGTGGGTGTCCATCCCCTACCTCATCTTCTACACTTAGCTCCGGTAAGATTGTTGCATGTATTTCTTGGTTTTTGTTGTAACCTCTTTTTTCTATTTGTTCAAGATCTTCCTGGGTGTTGTGCCTGTTGTAGATCTATTTTTAGTTGTTACGTACTTAGTTGCACAATGGTGTAACTTTTTTTTTGCGAATGTTGCAATTTCTAAATTTGTTTGTTGAGTAACTTTTGTGTAAAATTATGGAAGTATTGTGCAACACTCGATTTATTGCAAACAGTGCCTTTAATTGCTACATGACTAACTATAAAATATTGTCATTGGCATTTTCCCAGATGTTGCATGTGAAATTATTTGGTTGGGATTTCTAAACTAGTTTCAAAACGCAGCTAAATTGCATACTTGCAATTTCATCCAAACTTAGTGAAAAAATATATATTTTAATTATTTGTTGATATTATCACCACTTTTCAATTTTGTTGCATACATAATAACCAATACAAACCCGGAAGGTTTCCTGCCCAGCGAGCGAGGCCACGTCGCCCCCAGCGCTCGGCCGGCCGGCGCGTGGCCAGCGAATTCGCGTACGGCCGGCCGAGGCACTTTCCTTCGGTTTTGCGAAAATTACGTATAGGTCCTTTTTTCTCGCGAAAAGGTCTCTGCAAGTTTTTTCTTTGCAAAAAAATTTGGATTGCGCCCGGCGGGTTTCCGAAATTACATATAGATCCTTATTTACTTACGTACAAGTCCTTACAAGTCCTCGATTTTTTACAAAAAAAACCCTTTGATTTTCCCGAAATTACGTATTTGTCCTTGATTTTTTTATGAAACTCCCTGCAAATTATCGTCTCTTTTATTTTGATCCACACGGTAGCTAGCGCGGCGTGCGCCGCGTTTATATGCAGCTAGTTGATTACAATTGTTGTGGATGTGATTCACATATGCTGCACCCAAGTGTACAACTGGAAGCTTCCCATCATACGCTCTTCATGAAGAACAAGGGTATTGTAGCCTTTTTTGTTGTGCAATTGATAAAATTTGTTTCATATTCTTTGTTTTTTTGTTTCACTGGCCGATTGAATTATTGCACTATTTAAATGATATTTGTTTGATCGTCAACGCAAAAGCAGCAGCACATCTGTGTGAGTGTGCACAGCATGACGCCATGCGTAGCGTGTGACGGTCGTCAGCAAACAAAATTTTTGTTTTGGCGATTTTGTGTTTATTGCATTGGATTCAAAGATTTGTTATAAACTTAAAGAGCTAATTGTTACGTTTCTCGGATTTTTGTTGCCAGAGCAGCTGACTTGATGTCTTTGAGAGATCCGACATTCTACGATGGAGCTTTGCCAGAGCATCTGGATGGAGCAGCTGAATTGATGTCTTCGAGAGATCCGACAGGTGAAAAGGATATACGATGGAAACGTTCCATCGTACGTCTGAACGTTGGAAACATTCTATTGTACGCCCGGCCGCTTCGCTCCTTTTATCTTCTTTGCAACAAGCATCGCTAGGTATTGGCGGAACCAAGATTTGATTATGCCTCATGCTGAACTCTAACCACCTAAAACTAACGTCAATTTATACCCATACCAGTATACCATGATATAACAAAAGTATATCATAATTGGCTAATTGTATTACTGATATGAAACTTGAGTTCAAATGTTCAATACTAAACAAGCAAACATAAATCATAATACGAAGAACATGGCATGATCTCAAAGTACAAAAAATGTAACATAATAGAGATACAATTTGAGTACCTAAATTACGATGATTTGCTCTCTATCCTATCCTGTCATTTCTTCATTGATAGTTGGACATGAACCAAAACCTGTAAAGACAATATATGAGAGTAAATCAAACATGTGCATGAATAAATGTGAACAACACGAAGTCTATATTTATAAGAAGCTAACTTACCACTAGCACGAGATAATTTTTTCTTATGTGACCTCATCCCGCTTCATTTTGTATTGACTAAAATAACTCCTAGCTTCATTTTTTTAGGACATAGAACACAGAAAACCACATTTTAGTATATAAGCACAAACAGAAACAATCCTATCACAGTGAAATCACATTTTAATACAAGAACTGAACAGCTACTGACTGGACATCAGGTGTGTTTTGCAGTGTTCAGGTTTGTGTTTTGCAATGTGATATGAGACATGCTACAGAGTTCAATTTTTATGTTTTGCAATGCCAGAAAATTTCTCACAAAAACATATAATTGTCTGCGGCCCAACCGAAAACAGATAATTGAGTAGGGATTTTGTAGATACAATTCCACTAGCACATCAGGGTGTTGCACGAATCATTGAGTAGAGATGAAAAATAAAAAAAAGGTGTTGCATTACTCAAGACTCAAGTTACCTGCATTGAGTAGAGATGAAAAAATAAAAAAGGTGATGCATCAGCTCTGTTGGGCAGGAAGAAGAGTAGGAGACTGCAACTCCAGCACCAGCACCGAGACGGGTCGGGAGGTGGGGCGGGCGGCGCCGGGAGGCGGGGCTGCGACAGCGGCCGCCGAGGCGGGCGAACCAGCGGCGCGCAGAGGCGGGCGAACCGGCGGCGGCTCGCGCGGCGGCCCAGGCGGGCGAAGCGGGCGGCGCCGGAGGCGGGCGGCGGCGGCGGCCGGCTGGGAGGCAAGCGGGCGGTGCCGGAGGCGGGGCGGCTTGCGGTGCGGCGGCGCAGGACTTCTCTCTGGATCACCCTTGTGCTGCTGCAGTATGCTAGGGTTTCCTCACGCGCAGATATTGCTTGGAGGCGGCAGATATTGCTTGGGCCGCGCGGGCGCGGAGACTGAGAGACTGGTGGGCGGTGGGCCGCTGGTTTTCTCACGCTCCCCTGGGCTGAATAGTGAAATATATATGGGCTACCTGGGCTGAATAGTAATGATAATACCCCCGGCTAACCTGGGCTATACACTATAAAATTTCTCACGCCCCGGGCTAAAACCCACTTTGCCGGGGGCCCAAATCCGCCCCTGTCGCTAGGCCTTCCTTGCATGCAGCTGGATGTGTGTCTCTCTCTCACACACACCCACACTCTTCCAAGTGATCATTTGTTCATGGGATTTGCATACTACAGTGTTGTTTTCGATTAATAATAAATAGAATTAAGAAGAACTAGAGGAAAATGTGAATGCTAGCGTGGAAAAACTAGCTCGATGGTCAATTCTGCACTCCTGTGATCGAGCTTGGGCAGTGTTGCCATTCTTGCGAATAAGGAAAGAGGAGCTACATGTATGCCTGCGTAATAGAGGAAAGCTGACGGGTAGGTTACCCGTCTGCACCAAGCAGCTTGCAGTGGCTAATGCATTAGCTCATCCCAACCAGACAAGCGCACATGTGCACTTCTCCGTCCTTTTTTAACTTAACATTTTTAATTTTTTATAATCTTCAAGATACAACTTTGATCATTATTTTTTATAACTTTATATTAAGTTACAGTTTGGGGCCTTATAGCCTACTTATAGCCTGCTTAAGGTCACCCCTGTAATGTATAAGGTTGACCTTAAGGTGGTTTAAGACCCTCTATTTTCATATACTACAGATGCCCTTATTGCAGTATAGTCTATCTTCACAGGTGGATGCCTAGGCCCTAGAAAGCCAATTCCCCTTGAAAAATGCTTTGTAGTACTATGATGTGGGAATGGTAAACAACACCACTGAAATTGGATTTGGCATTTCTTTTGTAGTTGTTGCATTCGATGCGATGCCGCCTACTTACGGAACAAGAACGGCGGCGTGGGCAGCGAAGGAATGGAGGGGTGGTGTTGGCTGCTTTTGCTTCCGGCCACTGCCTCGGCCGCTCCAGCGGCTTCCTTCCCTCTCCCGGCCTTGCGGTCTGGTCAGTCTAGACACTATGCCGAACGATTCAAGCGCCGCGACCTACTAGGCTAAGCTCGCTCTCGCTCTCTCTCTCTCTCTCTCTCTCTGAAACGTAGGCGAGTCGTATGGTTTATACATGTCCTGGACTGGTGGTGATCCAACCAGCCTACGAAATTGGATTTTCTGGTGGTTAATTCATCCAATGCTCCTGTAATACCACTAGAATGCAAAAGAGAAGGAAAGTGAGAAATGAAACAATCCAAGGGAGAATAAATGAGAATAAAATGCTTTTGCGTCAGAATCTGTTCGATTTTAGAGTGTCGAAATAAAAATACCGCTCATTGAGATTCCCATACTGTCCCCGACCGATCAACACCATCTCGCGATTTGGTTTTCATCATTCGGCAGGAGGTTCCATTCCTACCTTTTACCGACTTACCTGCCACAGTATAAACGCCCCAAACAGTGCAAGCCCACATGTTGGACCAAAAGGTCCTAAAAGCCCACAGTGACTTGAGTCATATAGAGAAAAAGGAGTGGCAGTCTGATCAATGCACCGTGAGACTTACAGCCATGCCACATAGTATAAGCCAGCATACCCCTTCTTGCTCACAACTCTTTTCCTCATTGCCTCCCTAGACCAAGAGTAAGGCCAATAGTGGGGAATCACCCTTCACCATTGCCTACCTTGGCAAACAACCAAGTAGGCCACAGTCCCACCTCATCTCTCCACCGAGAGCTAGACCAGTCGTTTGTAAGCACATCCACCTAAACACCAACGAAAGCCATCCACACCATAAGATAGGGAGCAAGGAGGAGAAGGCCAAGAAGAGAGGAGGCTCCAAGGAGCTTGGGAAGGTAGGGGCGTCAGGACGGCGCCGACGACAGTAGGGGATGACGATGACCATTGAACCCATGCCCAACTGACCATAGAGTATGCCCAGTTTCCCTCCACAACCCCATAGCACAGCACAATAGCATGCAAAAGTAGATGAAGTGCACATAAAAAAGGGGAGGTAGAGCAAACCGTCCCGGTAGTAGGAGGGTTGGCCGGTCGACCGCAATCTGTGGCCAGCGAGCTTGAATCCATAGGGGGAGTGGTGCCAGGGCTGTGTTCGGCCCTAGGCATCAATGGCTGGCAGTGAGGACCGTAGGGGCAAGCCAATGGCCGGGAGGCCGGGGAAGGCCGAGACTGAGGGGAAGCCTAGGGGCGGTGTCTGGGGCACGGCCTTGGTCGGAGGCCGAGCCACGACGTCGACAGCCAAGCCAGGGCGGCGCTGGGGAAAGGTGGCAACGCCGGTAGATCCAGCGTTGAGGGCACCACCAGTGGCAGCCTGAGGGCGGCACGGCCGAAGCCCCTGAAGACAGCAGCATCGGTCGGGTTGCACCAGATCGAGCTGGGGAGGCACCATGGGGCAACAGTTTGGGGCCAGAGGGAGAGGGGAGGCGGAGTGGCCGAAGGTAGGAGCAGCACCGGGCTACCGATCGGCGGTGTGCTGTGGCCAGCGAGCCCGAGGGAAGACCGAGAGGGAGGTGGCTGGATTGGGCCCTAGTCGGCCAGATCTGGAGGAGGAAGGGAGTAGGAGGGAGGGGGAAGGCTAGGGCATGTGGAGGCTGGCCGACGGTGAGCTCGGGGCTGGCATGCCTGAGCTCGGCCGTGCGTCGCTGCATCGCCTGGGAGGAGCCAGGCCTTCGGTCGAGAAAAATAGGGGGAGAAAGAGAGGTATAGAGAGAGGAGGAAAGGATAGGCGGGGTGTTACGACTCCAACCTGAATCCAAGTTGCCTTAAAAAATTGAATCCAATCCAAATTCATAAAACTTACTAGAACCTTTTATGCTCTATTTGAAGGCACCCTATTTGGAAGAAAGGTCTTCTTAGGGGTTCTAGAGGATTTTCTTGTCTCCCGTGAAACTTATGTGAATCCAACCCAAATTCATTAAAGTTTGCCTTTCATCAGATATCTGAATTATTGCACTATCTAAACGATATTTGTTTGTTCGTCAACGCAAAAGCGGCGGCACATCTGTGTGAGTGCGCACGGCATGACGCCATGCGTAGCGTGCCACGGTTGTCGGCAAACACAATTTTTGTTTTGATGATTTTGTGTTTATTGCATTGGAAGCAAAAGATTTATTATAAACATAAGAGCTAATTGGTACGTTTCTCGGATTTTTATTGTCCTGGATGGAGCAGCTGAATTGATGTCTATGAGAGATCCGACGGGTGAAAAGGATATACGATGGAAACGTTCCATCGTACGTCTGAACGTTGGAAAAATTCTATTGTACGCCCGGCCGCTTCGCCCCTTTTATCTTCTTTGCAACAAGCATCGCTAGGCCTTCCTTGCATGCAGCTGGATGTGTGTCTCTCTCTCACACACACCCACACTCTTCCAAGTGATCATTTGTTCATGGGATTTGCATACTACAGTGTTGTTTTCGATTAATAATAAATAGAATAAAGAAGAACTAGAGGAAAATGTGAATGCTAGCGTGGAAAAACTAGCTCGATGGTCAATTCTGCACTCCTGTGATCGAGCTTGGGCAGTGTTGCCATTCTTGCGAATAAGGAAAGAGGAGCTACATGTATGCCTGCGTAATAGAGGAAAGCTGACGGGTAGGTTACCCGTCTGCACCAAGCAGCTTGCAGTGGCTAATGCATTAGCTCATCCCAACCAGACAAGCGCACATGTATACTTCTCCGTCCTTTCTTAACTTAACATTTTTAATTTTTTATAATCTTCAAGATACGTCTTTGATCGTTATTTTTTATAACTTTATATTAAGTTACACTACTAAAATTATAATATTATTAAAAAATACTTTTAATGATAAATTTAATAATATTTTTCATATAGTCAATCTAAATAGTTTTAAGTATATTAATAGCCAAGCTTTCAAAAATTTAACTTATGAATTAAGTCAAATAAAAAAAGCTAATATTATTAGCATCGAAGTCCTAGCTGGCTACTCCCCAACGCCGGCCACTAGTTAGCTGTAAAAATCTTGCAGCTAGTAGCATAACAAATCATGCGTAGGCAGTCGTCGAGAAAAAGATGACACTGATAAGACATCACTGGTACTTCGGCAAGTAGCAGACGATCAAAGATTCGGATACGCGTGATCGATACATCAAAGGCACATCTAAAACACCCACTAAGCGAGAAGCATCTTAATTAATCAACATCGAGCTAATTAAGCATCTGATTTCAATAATAATAATTGCCGTCTCGCTTGCGCACCTCCACCTTGAGGACGTGGTCCTCGCCGCCGCCGCCGCGGAGCACCTGGAAGAAGCACGTGTCGCCGACGCCGAGGCCGTTGTCCACGCAGAACTGGTGCCACCCGTACCTGAACGTGGTGCGGTTGCCGCGCCCGCCGGGCCGCCTGCCGCGCTTCAGGCTCACGCCCCACGACCCCCCGCGCATCTCCAGCACCACCCTGCGCCTCGACGTGTACCCGTGCGCGTTCTGGAACTCCACCGGCACGTTCTGCATGCGCGCGCGCGCGCGGCGGGATGGAGTTAGCTAGGACCTACGTACGATCTGGCAAAAATACGTGCGCGTGCTCGTGATCGAGCAAGAACTGTGCGTGCTCACCAGGTACTGGTTCTGCTTCTCGCATAGGTTGCACTGCCTCAGGGTCACGGTGAACTGCGACGGCGCCTCCATGTCCATCGCCGCCGTGCCGCTTCCACCGCCTGGCGAAAGGCGAAACAAAAGGCGCTGTGATATGGTACTGGCTTCCGGTCCGGCCGAGACAGAAAGGCAGAGAGGAACAAGGGAACAGCGATCGAGCGGGCGTACCGGCGGCGTCCTCGTGCTGGTAGTGCCTGCGGCACATGCTGTTGTCGAAGACGGTGACGGTGAACACGGCGGTGCCGTCGAAGTGGAACACGAGGAAGTGCCCGACCTGGAGGTCGTGACCGCGGGCGAACTGCTGCCAGCCGCGGCCGAGGTACGCGTGGCCGTCGCCGTCGACGACCACCCTCACGTCCCACAGGCGCCGCCCCTCGCCGGCCACCTGCAGCTTCGCCTCCCGGAGCTCGCGGTCCCCGAGCTCCCTCGCGAACTTGTCAGGCAGCCTCTGCACCACGGAATTAAGCAGGTAGTACTGGAAGTGTAGAAACTGATCGAAGAGATATATGATTCGAAAATGGAGGGCTTGAATTGCGTGTGTAGAATGTACATACCAGTTTCTTCGTGGTGACTCCAGGCAGCATGATCTTGAAGAACTCGAAATCGTTCAAATTCATATTAGCCATCGCCTCTTCCATTTCAGGATCTCTGCATAGAAAGATTATGTAGCCGGTGAGACCATCTGAATGCAAGAAATAACTAGAACAGTATTGCGTCTTTCGGAGAGCTAGCAGAAGGAAAGAAAGCAACAACCTTTGAGTCACTGGTCCACCACGAATTACATGGGGTTGTACAAAGATCTTGAACGGGACACATCCTAAATTGTTAGTAACTGCTTGGGAATTACCTGATCGCAGGGTCACACAAACAACCCTCCAAGAGGCCACAAATTCACCTGCAAATGGGGACTACTGTATTGAAATATGTCAAGAACGCAAGAGCAGATAGCTTAAGGAGCAGAATGGCAAGAAGAGAGCTGCTGCTAGGTGGCGTACAATGATATTAAGATCTGACCAACAGGGGGGGGGGGGAGAGACAGAGAGAGAGAGAGAGAGAGAGAGAGAGAGAGAGGGGAGGGAGGAGGAGATCCGAGAGGAGGTACCAGAAATCAGCTGGATGTGTGGCTCGGTACAATACCCTGTTTCTTCAACAAGCTAGGAAGAAAACCCACAGCATCTCAGTTCGAGCATTGTGGAGAGTCTTCAACAAGCAGGCCCATCCATTGCCTGAATTAGCATGGAGCGCCTTTCACCTTGCAGCACCACCACCGTGCAAAGAATAGAAGCTTTTGTCGTTTTAATTTGCTAATTTGACAAAATAAGACCAAGTATTGCAGGCTGTAAAATATAACACCAGAGCCATCTTTTTTCCCCTCTTGCATCGTTGGAGTGAAACCCTTATTGGTGGGTACTCATATGAGTCATGATTCACTTGCCATTTCTTGGCAAGAAGCAACAACAGTACTGAAGATGGCCCTTACTGGTAGTAGATCAAAGATGGTGGATGTGCACCTAATTCAGTCTAATTTTACCTTGGAACACAATATATGAACTAGTAAGGTACACGTATTTTGCAACGGATCTCATCTTATGGTTCTACGTGTTTAGAGTTTTTTATGGTTTTTTTGGCTGTTTTTTTAGGGTGGGTTTTTTCCTGGATTTTTTTTGAGGGGGTGGCTGGTTTTTTGGTTGGAGTGTAATCATTATTAGAGGTGGCATAATAAATAAACTCTTCTTTTATATTAGTATAGATAGAAATACGCAGGTTCCTTCCGGTGACAACCACCAGACCAGAGGAATCTATACTTCTCTGTATTACTTTCAGTGCGTGAATTCTGGTGAGTGGCGAATCCTCACTCTCTTTGTCAAGAGAGGTAGTAACCAGCGTCCGGCGATGTCGGCGGCTGAAAGGAAGACGGCGTGCGTCACCGGAGGGAACGGTTACATTGCTTCAGCACTCATCAAGATGCTGCTGGAGAAGGGGTATGCTGTCAAGACTACAGTCAGAAACCCCGGTTCGATTCTTCATTCTTTCGAGTTCAATATTTTTGCAGTCTTCCTTTCGTCGAGCGGGTGAAATGTGCGGTTCCGCTGGGACGGTAAAACATATGCTTTGTGTTTTCTATGGCAAGTTCAGCAAAGTATATATGCTTAATTAGCTACATCACAAAGGGAAGAGAGAATCCTAAAATGCTCCAATCTTGAGTTAAAATCTGTTGCATGTCTGATGCATCACTTGTGATGGAATTGTTGCAAACTGTTATGATCCCAAGACGATGATAAGGATTTTCGGAGTTTGGTAATTTCGCTTATTGAGATTCTAAATTACTGTAATTTGTATGTAGATGACATGGTGAAGAACTCCCACCTCAAGGATTTGCATGCACTTGGCCCATTGCAGGTCCTCCGCGCCGACTTGGACGAAGAAAGCAGCTTTGACGAAGCAGTTGTTGGCTGCGATTACACCTTCCTCGTCGCAGCTCCGGTGAACGTCACGTCAGAGAATCCTGAGGTGAACAGCCATCTACAGCAAACTTCGTTTTATCATCACTGTTGTGCCGTGTCATCTGACGGTGGTCTAGTAGTTTGGGACGCATTTTTCAAGTTCACTCTGACAGTCATTCTTTTGAGCCTACTATTGACAACCTAATTATGTCAGCTTAGTTTCTCTTTAGCGATTACTTACCGTATTTGTTTGCTATTGTGAATTGGTGATGTGCCTAATGGCAGAAAGAACTGGTCGAAGCCGGTGTCCAAGGAACTCTCAACGTGATGAGGTCGTGCGTGAAAGCGGGGACGGTGAAGCGCGTGATCCTGACATCATCGGACGCCGCAATCTCCAGAAGGCCGCTGCAAGGCGACGGCCATGTGCTGGACGAGGATTCCTGGTCCGACGTTCAGTACCTGACAGCCGAGAAGCCACCAACTTGGGTATATATGTTAAAATTTTGATAAGGAGAAAACACATACATCATAAATAAACTGAGAAAATACAGGAGAATTTTTGAATTTCTCTATTTTTTTTATTTGCTCCCTTTTTTTTTGCTTTTCTTACTCTTACAAAAAACTAGTTACAAGCCTTCTCAATATATAAGCTAATAATTTTCTATTAGTATATGTATTCGGACTTCAAGTTGGACACAATTTCAACTTAAGTTACACACAGAGACGGACTCTCCTCGTCTTGAACTCTAAGTCAAGATTATTTCTAACAATATATATGTGTTGAATCAGTGGTGGAATTAGGATTTAGCTACGGCCTAGGCTCAATGATAAAATGGTCTAGACTATCTGAGCTGGACCATGAGAATGATACCTTAATCTAGATTAAATTTACCTAGGTTATATATGAGATATTTTTCTATACTATAAGCTGAACTCTGTCCTGTCCGAGGTCTGGTCCCCCTGTGTTGAATTACCGATGAAATATGGCGGCCTGACGCTAGTGTATATGGTGCCATGCTTGCATTGCAGGGATACGCAGTCTCAAAGATGCTTTTAGAGAAGGCAGCATGCAAATTCGCGCAGGAGAATATCAGCCTGGTCACCGTGTTCCCTGTGTTCACCTTGGGTACAGCACCGGCTCCGGTGGTCAGAACAAGCGTCCCCGTTACCCTCTCCTTGTTCTCCGGTGAGAGAGGCACAAGAAAGATGCGGCAGTCAACTTCTGAACTTTCCGTGTTCTTTCCATCTCTTACCGTCTTACGCGATGCAACTTCTGAACTTTTGGAAGTCCGGTCGATGATCTGTTCATGGTGATCGTGCATATATTCAGGCGACGAGGCGCAGCTCGAGATCCTGAAAGTGTTGCAGGCGGTCTCCGGTTCCGTTTCGATAGTTCACATCGACGACCTTTGCCGTGCCGAGATGTTCGTCGCCGAGAACGAGTCTGCGTCAGGGAGGTTAAGTACATCTGCTGCAGTCACAACACCACCGTCCTGGAACTTGCCCGTTTCCTGGCAGAGAAGTACCCACATTCCAACGTGAAAACCGATTGGTACGAATTGACTCATCCACATGCATGTTTGTCGCGAGTTTTGACGCTCGTGCACTGACAAGCGAGCTTGTGCAAGGTTGCAGCTTTGGTGAGTTCCCCGAGAAGCCGAGAGTCTGCGTTTTGTCTGAGAAGCTCGCCAGGGAAGGGTTTGAGTTCAAGTACAAGAACCTGTATGAGATATTCGACGGCGTCGTAAGTACGGCAAGGACTTGGGGATTCTTCCGTACTGTTGTTCATCTACTACCGATCGGTGATCAGAACCAGACAATGCCCTTGCAAATAAGTATGTGCTAGTAATACGCCAAACTCTATGGTATTTGTCAGCTCACCCTGTATGTGATAAGTATTTGACTGTGCTTATGGTTTGATGTCGAAGTTTGAGTTTGATTTTGTGTCTTTGTCCTCTGGATTTTGCTATGGTTTGACCGACTGGCGGTGTAACCGGTCGTGATAGGCGATCTGACCGGCAGTGGTTGCTGTCTGATTAGCTGAGGAAGACGGTCTGATTAGAGGAACGGTAGTACCAGCTTTTAGTTGGTGATAGCTTTTTTCAGAGAGGTGTGTTGAGTTGCGAAGAGCGATCTGACCAGCCATGTATTAGAGGTCAAACCGGTGGGTATTGAGCGGTCAGACCAAAATGGGTGGCGCAATTAGACTGGTCCCCTATTACCGAGAGGGAGTTGAAGTCGGTTATTGATGGTATGACTGGTTGTTGGTTGGCAGTCATATCAGCCTGTGCTGAGGTAGTTGAGTGGAGTTGATTTCAGTTGTGTTAGTCATAATGGAGTTCATGCAAATATTAGTAATGGCGGGAGTCTATACAAGTATGAGTCATGACGTGTGTTCATGCATGCGTTGATTTGCTAATCAGAGTTAAGTGCATCTCATTTATCCTTGGAACGGTTGTTTGGTCTTTAATATGTAAGGCATTTGATGATTGTTGCGATCAACGGTAAGATCAAGGTTTATAAAGTGATCCTAAGGCCGTGGCATATCGCACAAGTCTGAATGGAGCATCATCTCAAGTGGAGAAGCACGAAAGAAAGATAAAGATTGTGAGGAGACAAATATATGCATGTGGTCTAAAACTAATTTATTCTATACTGCTCTTAAATGGACATTTCACTGAAATTGTTAGTTCTTAAAAAAATACTAAAATTGTTGGGTTTCAGGCAAAGAAAGAAACAAAGCTGGCCTTGGCTGAACATGGACTAAGCAAGGATGATGACACAAAGTGAGTATTCCTTTTTCTGGTCAGCTTAGTATGAAACGGGTTGATCCATTTCAGCTTGTTGTTTATATGCACATGATGTTGATACACATAAACTTCCAACGGAGGCTCACATCAAAAGAAAGCTTACGAAATAACAAAATTTTGATTAGTTAAAAAAGGAAAGAAAAATAGAGTTCTTTATGCGCCCCGATTTTTGGGAGCAGGGGCGTCAGACGGCTCGCATAGCGACCAGAGTTCTGTTGAAGCCTAACAGTGTATTAAGCCTGCTCACGATCAATTAAAACAAGTTAGTTTAATTGAAGTAAAGACCTAATGGCCAATTTAATAACAATATGGGCGTCCAAACCCAAAAGGTAACTTACATACAGAAGAGCTGAAGAAAACTCCACAGGAACACTTGAGTGCGGACGCAACCCTAACACGAACACTTGTATCATCTTCTTTTCTTACGCCATCCGTTGGGGAAAATTCGGCAAGCTCGAGTACTCCCACCCCGTACTCAGCAAATCACATGTGGAAATACTATATAACTAATTGCCGTGGTTATCGGTGGAGGGTGTATAGTGGTTTTATTATGAGGTGGATGCAATTTTATTTGCAAACAATTAAAAGTAAAACATTTTCTTCTTAAGATCGGGGTTTTCATTATCGGATAAAATCTCATCATTACTCAATTTAACAACATCGAAACACTACTTATGCCTCGTTGTTGGAATCACCCAATTAACACAACTTCATTAACCTAAGCACGGCGTATTCGAATACCATTTATTTCACTCTGCAGAGTGCCTGCTTACCCACAAGATTTCTTAACCCACGTCGGCATTAAGAAAACATGGCTTTCATTGCTCAATCCTTTATATAGCCTCTACCTAGTAGACTTCCTCAATAAGCCCGAGCCATCTGCGACTTTCAACATACCTCTGACTTATCTCAGCCTACTATTGTGCGGCTCACATAACACATGATCGAGGTTCAGATCGATCGGTCAGATTGTTCACATAACATAACCAACTTCCATACGGCCCTACTCAGCCCCTTCCGTATGGACTCGCACGGTGCCTCCCGACTGCGCCTGTAGAGGTTCAATCGAACTTGAGCAGCTACTAGACCAGGGTTGACGTATCAACACTTGTGGTTGGGCGATTACTGTGTCTTTTACTTAGCACAAGGTTCTTGCCCTTATACTTTTCCTGAGGTCCGCAGCCTCAGGCTTAGGGTAAGGCGGTAGACGAAGTCCTACACGGACCTCCATACCATTTTTACCCTAACTTGCACACCAGCATCACCGGCCTAGGGTACGGTGTCCCATACCACCCTACCCTCTCCGGGTTTTTCAATTCTACCGGCCAACGGCCCACACCTTAGTAGTGTGACACGTCGAAGGGTACAGCAGTGGGCGAAACCGCCGCACGATTTCGCGCAACACCTTTACCCCACACTGCCCACCAGCATTTCCGGTCTAGGGCACGGCGTCCCATACCACCCTACCCTAGATCCGGGTTTTTCAAACCTACCGGCCAACGGCCAAAGTCGCTTAGTAGTGTATCATGTTGAATGAAATGATCTTGTATACATTTACATCATATATTAATTCTTACTAAGGTTGTCAAGGTGAATATGGCCATCAAGGTAAACAGGGCTATTTATCAGTGGTAGGATTAACTAGATAGCATGCCATTCTAAATCTTTGTTTTAAGCAATTATCAGTTCGCAACTATCAATAATGAAAATACATTAAATAAATAATGTAATTTAATGGGATTTAATATGATCAAAAACATGTGACTTGCCTCTTGGCCCTTAATCTCTGATTATCTTCACATGATCTTCGGGGTGAGCATCGCTTTCTTTAACTGCTTGTGTAGTCCTTCTGTTGACCAACTCGCGTGGTCCGAGTACTAGCGTAGAAAAACGAACATACATTAGTTCCTGCTTTGCAGAATGCAAGCTGGGAACAAAATATAAACACGTAATCCAAAAGGACATAAAGAAAATAGGCGGGGTGGCCAGGGTTTAGGTGGTGAAGAGTTTGGCTTAACGGGATCGAGTTTAGGCTATGGTTTTAGGATAATCGACAATGCAAAAGGCATTGTATGGATTTCGACGAAGAACAAAGTGTATGGATGGTGTCGGATTTTTGAGTTAGAGTATTTCTCAAGGTTGTTTAGGATCTTAGTGGTAGAGCGTGGTTAGAAAGGGTTTAGATGCACTTAAGCTAATAAAAGGCACAAATGTTAGTAGGGTCTCTGTGAACGAAAAGAGTTCGGACCGAATTAGGGTTTAGGGATTACTGGCATGCGATATGAGAGAATGGATCTGAGAAATGGTTTGGGCTGGGAAGTCGAGGTTCAATGATGTTAGGATGGTTGACAGGGCTAAACTTGGGTCAGACAGGCTCTAAGAGATTGAATAGGTAATATACGTGTTAGACACAGTTTCAAATATGGAATATGGATATGTACAAATAAATTATTAATCCTTAAAGTGAGTAAATTTAGGTTTGATCGAGATTCAATTTTGGTAAAATGGGGAATTAGAATTTATTTGCAAGATGGGCCTAATGGAAGGGTGAAACTTGAATTAGTACAACTTGAATTAACACAATTCCAATTAATGAAACTTGACTTTATACATTTTGAGTTTAATTGGAAATAACTTTTGGTTAGAAAGGTAAAATTTAAATTAATAAAATTTAAATCTATGGGAATGGAATTTATGAAGGTTGAAATTACAGAGTTAGATTTATAAAGTAATGATATTTGGACTTTTAACATTTAAATTTGAACAAATGGACACTAGATTTGAATTTAGAATATTCTACTGGTTAAAATGGTGTATTTTGGTATTTTTGGGAATTTTCTAGAATTTTTAATGATTTATCTAACTTTTTATATTCAAATGAACAGTAACGGCCAAGGGTACTGTTCACTCGGGTTTACACTGTTCAATGCGGGCGAAAGCACTGTGCTTAACGGCGAGCACCGTGCTAGCGTGGCCTGATGCATCGGCCATCGGCCCAATTCCCTCACGCGCGCGCTCGGCTCTGCGGCGCTCTCGCCCGGCCTCTCTCGCGAAGCGCGCGCGCTCGCTAGCTGGCTTGTGGGCCACGGTCTGCGGCCAGCCCACGCCCAACCGACGCGCGGACGAAGCGAGGCCGCCTGCTGGCGATCGGACGGCGGGGCTTCTTCGGGATTTCGCAACCGTCCGATGGAGAGCAATCGAACGGCTGCGGCACTGTCTTCAACCTCCAGCCGAGCTCACTCCGGCGGAAACAGGGGAAAGAGGGCGCGGTGGCACGGCGACAGCGAAGACCTTCCGGAGAAATTGGTGGTTCAGGCGGATGCGGCTCAAACTGGTGAATCCATTTGAGGGCTTTAGGGAGCGGTAGCAAGCACGGTGTCGGCTAGCGGCAGATGGGAAGGCTGTGACCTCCACGGCGGCGCCATGGCCACCCAGAGGTTTTCTGGCCAAATTGAAGGGTTTCTAACCATCTAGGGAGTGTCAGGACTACAACGGCAGTGGTGATTTAGGTCAAGAGTGGCTCCAGCAAGCTGGCCACGATGAGGGCCTTTCGGCCGGCGGCGGTCTCAGCCGTTAGGGTTATAGACTAATGCTCGTGCTTAAGCAAATGCGCCAATGTGATTAGTGAACAACAGAGACCATGCTGACACAAGGAATTGAAAAATAATTGCAAGAATCGGGAGATCACCTTTAGGGCTCCACCGACCCAGGGGAAGTCACCGGCGATGGAGCAATGGTCTTGAGCTCAAATTGGTGGTTCGGGAAGCTATGAGGGAGTATCAGGAGGCATTCTATAATGGCCAAGGGGCTTTAATTCTCGCGAGGGTCGGTGGCTCACGGAGGCGGCTCGGGAGAGTTTCTAGGGCGAGGAGCGGTTGTCAAGGTGGCGGGGAGAGGAAGATGCGGGAGTGGCGGGAGGTGGAGGCGGCGGTGAAGTTTCGGATGATGCACATGGCGGCAATGGCGGCAATTGGGGCAATGGCATCAAGATTGGTGCACAATTTGCTTGAGATTGGTGCAGATTAGGCTCAAGAATCTCAACTTGCAATTGAATTCAGAAATTCAATCAAACTTCAAATTTTGAAAAAATTCGGGGTGTTTCAGTTACTGAGAGGACAGGAAATTATCAAGCGAGGACAGCTGTGAGACAGACAAAGGGTAACCTGATAGAGTTCAGACAAAGACCGGCCTTAAAAGTATGAGATTGTAAACTTCAATCCTATCAGTCCAATCAGATTAGGTGCACATCAGGCAATCAGATTAGTCGTTCTGTGCTATTTCATCATAGAGCTCTGGTTAATCATTCACAGAGCTTGACGTGAGGATCTTGTCCACGGAGCTATCAGCTTTGTGTGTAGGCAATCGTATCCCCTGCCGTTCGGACTTATTACGGCAGGGTGCCGTTGTTCAATCTCAGCCCCTCTTTTGCCATAAATGGGCTGTTTATTTGGTCTATGGCTTATGACTTTTAACCGCGGCTAATAGGTCTGATGACTAGTGTTCGGATCGATTGTTTTATTCTTTGATGTACAGGTGCTTTAATGATTGTTATGGCCAATGGTAAGACCGAGGCTACAAAAGGAGTCCTGCGATCATGGCATGTCATGTACGATCTTGGCGATAAATCATGAGCATTGCATCGTCGTGAAGATCTGCAAGTGGCAATTTGAAAAATTATTCGAAACCGGGAGAGTGTCGGTTTGCTAAACCGCAGCGCTAGCCTAAGTGGTTTAGACTACATCTTTATAGATGGAATGTCTTATCACGCTTGTGGAGCTTTTGGAAGTCACACTTTAAAAAGTGTGCAAATGTATGAGAGTGTAAAACTCATTTGTGTGTGAGTTATCGGAGTTTTCCATATGTAAGTAGTGTGATCCACTAAGGAGTGGTTGATTGGTGTGAGGTGATAGCCTCCACTATATAAATTTTGTGTTGAGTTGAGTCTTATGAGAGACTTGAGTGATTAGGGTTAGGTTTCCTTGTGTTAGAGTCTTTTGTGTGTGCTCTAGGGTTAGAGCTCTGCTATTCTGAAAAATTAGCTGTAAAACATTAATCTCCAAGTGAAATGAATATCCAAACTTTGTCTAAGTGAGTTATGCGATGAATCTCCTCATGTGCTTTTGATTTTCTTATTTGGATTTCTCTTCTCTTAAGCTTTTTTTGTCCAAGGATATATAAGAGGTGGCGATGTCTCCTGGAGACAAGATCCCATCCATCTAGGCATGATCTAGAGAAAATTCTTGAGTTTGCTCGGTTTTTCTCAAGGGAGATGTGATTTTTAGATTTTGCTTGTGGGTGTTTTAGTTTGAATTCGTACTGTGTTTTAGCTTGTTATGATATATGAGAACCCATCTCAGGTTATCTAGACCTTCTAGGACTTACGAGTAAGAGGAGATCGAAATTTCTCTCTTTTTAGTTGTTTTGGTGCACCCTTCCTTCAAACAGAAAAAGATCAAAATTTCGACAACGATTTTCTTGATCGTTGATTGAAATATATTTCTAACATCTTAGGAAAGATGCATGTAAAATTTTAAGTCATTTGGATCAACCGATCAATAGTTACATGGATTTTCGGATTTGAAACAGTGCTGAAATTACTGTTCATCCGAAAATTACTACAGCAGCAATTTGACCTGTACTGTAGCAGTGATCTGACCGTAGTTATTGTAGTTTGACTGTTTTTCTGTTCATAGCAGTCAGACTGCTAGAACAGAGGTTAGATCACCGATGGTTGTCAAAGCGCGTTTTGCTCGAATCCTTGTGATTATTTATCTCTACACTTTGCTTCCATAGCTAATGAAGTGAAGAATTTTTTGCTTTCGCTCAAAGACAAACATTTTAAAAAATCTCAAAATTAGTTTGAACTATTATTCACCCCCGTCTAGTTGTCATACTTGATCCTACATATCTCTAATCCTACATCAGGAAGATCGGGCAAACCCCCCCACATCACGTTGGGTTGCTGATTTGTTCTACTTAAATGACAACGTCAAATACACAAATACTTGTATACATTAGTTATGTATAAACCATATGATAACCCTCTCTATTATTCATTCATTTTATCTGTAACGATGCAACAAAATACACTCCACATGAGGTACAGTGGAAACAAAAGACTGACCTATATAGCCAGTTAAAACAGATGAAAGGTAGGGGATGGATGTAGAGTCCTTGAACAGGTAAACAACCAGCAAGAATTTGTCTAGGATTGCTATTAATTAAGCCACGGAGGGCATGTCCTTGAGCCACGGGTCCAGGGGCTTCCCGATGGAGTAGACAATGAAGCCGATCTCCCTGAGCTTCTCGGGATCGATGACATTGCGGCCGTCGAACAAGAACGCCGGCTTCTGCATGTTGTCGTAGATCTTCTTGTAGTCAAGTGTCTTGAACTCGTCCCACTCGGTCAGGATGCAGACACCATGAGCCCCCTTGGTGGCTTCGTACGCGTCCCAGGTCACGGACACCTCCTTCACAGCGGTTGGGCTCATTGGCTGGAGGTGGATTGGGTGGTCCCAGTCGAACTTGTTCATCGCGAGGTCGCGCTGGATCTGATCCTCGGTCACCTGAGGGTCGTAGATGCTGATCTTGGCCTTGTCTCCAAGGAGGCCCTTGCAGACATCAATGGCGGCAGTTTCCCTCGTGTCACCGGTATCCTTCTTGAATGCAAAGCCAAGCACCGCAATCTTCTTTCCAGAGACAGTGTTGAACATGGAAGACACCACGCGGTTCACGAATCGGCTTTTCTGATAGTCGTTGATTTTTATCACCTGCTTCCAGTAGTTCGCGACTTCAGGAAGCCCATTGCACTCGCAGATGTACACAAGGTTGAGGATATCCTTCTGGAAGCAGGAGCCTCCGAAACCAACACTAGCACTCAAGAATCTGGGTCCAATCCTTGAGTCCTTGCCAACAGCATAAGCCACCTCTGCCACATTGGCACCTGTGGCCTCACATAGAGCTGAGATTGCGTTCACTGAAGAGATCCTCTGAGCCAAGAAGGCATTTGCTGCGAGCTTTGACAGCTCAGCTGACCATAAGTTGGTTGTGAGAATGTGATCCTCGGGGACCCAATGGGCATAGACGTCCTTCAGAGCCTGAACAGCTTTCCGGCCCTCTGGAGTCTCCCGACCACCAATGAGCACACGGTCAGGGTTGAAAAGGTCCTGAATTGCTGTGCCCTCCGCAAGGAATTCTGGGTTTGAGAGGATCTGGAAGTTGATTCCCTTGCTATTGTGTGTCAAGATCTTCTCAATGGCCTCAGCAGTCTTGACAGGGACAGTGGACTTCTCAACCACAATCTTGTCAGACTTGGACACATCAGCGATCATGCGGGCTGCGCTTTCCCAGTAGGTCAGGTCCGCGGCTTTGCCAGCCCCAAGACCACGGGTCTTGGTTGGTGTGTTCACAGAGACAAAGATGATGTCAGCCTCAGCAACATGCTTCTCAATGTCATTGCTGAAGAAGAGGTTCCTGCCACGGCACTGCTTGACAACGTCGTCAAGGCCTGGCTCGTAAATAGGGAGTTGGTCGCTGTTCCATGCTGTGATGCGCGCGACAGAAATGTCAACAACGCATACTTCAATGGCAGGGCATTTCAGTGCAATGACAGCCATGGTTGGGCCACCAACATATCCGGCACCAAGGCAGCATATCTTCACCATTTTGCCTAATCTGTCCAAGTAATACATGTGAAAGAAGAGTACAACAGCATTAGCATCTGAGACTGACTAAGCGTGATTTACTGTAACAAGAGTATTACTGTTATAAAACATTATGCACAAAGATTCTAAATTAATAATTCACTCAGATATGTTCACCAAAAATGTTGGGAGCTGTGAAGATCTAGTTAAAGGTGACGACACTGAAGAAATTAAATCAGATCATGTGAAATTAAATGTTTATGTGGATTCTGGTTTTCTTCACCATTAGCACATCAGTCTATTTGCTGGAAAGCAGACAGCAGCCAAGTAGTTAGTGACGATTCAAGTCAACCTTAGTTAGAGCTTGAATATTGAACTATCAAATATCAATGAAGTAAAAAAGCAGTATACAACGTGTGTGGTTTTATAGCAGCTGAGATCTACTCTGTTGAAACATAACAATCTGCTGAGAATTGTGTCAACAGCCAACAAGTTCTTGGTACAGCCCACTGATGCTTGCAAAAGCAACCATCTTAGACATGTTACTTCCTGTGCATTTTCTAGATAACCAATTTTTAACCGACAAAGATTGCAAACTAAGGGACCACATATAACAAGAGATTATTTACCATCCTTTAAAGGTAACAAACCATCCATTGAGTTAGCACCTAGAGGTACCAAGAGTTTAAGGGGTGGAGGTACCAAGAGGTGCCAAGAGTTTAAAGGTAATTTGGTGAGAAGGTACTGGTACCCCTGATATCTCCCCAGGATAGTAAAAACTCTCATAAAACAAATAAGAACTCTGGGCACATGACATATTTTGGAAAATTTACCATATTAGCCATCAAATGATTCCATGTGGTTATGTATGCTGAAGACTAATGATCAACAACAACGTTTCAGTGCAGTGGTTTAGCATTGTTGTAACCACTGGGGATCTAACTTTGGGTGCTGAACAGAACATTTTGACTCAATTGCGATGCGTCTTATCATGACCATTTCCCCCTCACTGTTTTTGCACCAAAAGAAATCATGTGGATTAAGAGAAATGAAAATTTCAACTAAAATATATCTGTCATGGAAAGACTAGACAGAGGCGACCTGTATGCAACGGTTAAGTCAACCAAATTGTATATGATATCGTTTCAAAAAAGAAAGAAAAATTACATGACAGTCTTATCAGGCATAAACCTATAAATGCTAGATTTTGCAAGCTATCCCCCGAGCCTAATAAACACGACATCATTTACTATGCGCAAAAGCATAAACTGATCCGTGCACAAACATGGACCGGTTCATACGAGCATCAACCCCACCCAGAGGCAGATCTGGAGCTCGGAAACCCCACACAAGAGCGCAATGCTCCGAGCACTGACAACTACCAGATCTACATGCTGTCCTACTACCGGCCAATTCTAAGATACAGATCCAGGCCTGGAGTGTAACCACCACCTAGCCCAAACCGTCCTACCACAACGACCGATTTTGCCTTTTGCTCTCGGCTTTGACCCATTCCCACGAGCACGATACAAATCCGCACCAAGACGAGGCCCGGATCAGATCACAGATCTGCGGCGCCTCTACACGACTACACCACGCGCAGGATTCTTCCAGGAAACGGCCAGTTTCAAGCAGGCAAGATCCACCGACTCGCTCGCGATCGCGACTCACAACTAGTACAATCGACAGCCTACGCAACACACCGAGCTCGTATTGGATCAACCGATCAAGGACTCGGAGGGAGCAACCGGAGATCTGTAAAAGGAGAGAGGAGTACCTCCTGGCTGATGCGATTCGATCCCGGCGGTGTCTCCCTCTCGCCGCGAGAACTGATGCGATGAGGTCGGGAGAGGGAGAAGGGAGTTTCCTGGGGGAGGAGGAGGAAGAGGGAGCGGAGACCACTGGGCTTAAATAGGAGGTGGGAACGCGACGAGATCTGCAACGCCACGCACGCTGTCTCGCCTTTTCCACATCACACACAAAGTGAGGCGGGGCGCGGACGGGAGCCACCAACTACCAGCAACCCATGTCCGGAATGCAGGCTTCTGTTGCACGTCTACTCTATGGCGAACTCTGAAGAAAAAGGGCTAGTACTTAGGCCCTGTTTGATACGACTCTATTTCACAATTAAAGCTATTTTTTTTTGTCTTCAGCTCCACGAACAGTTCCACCGGTGGAGCTGAAGCTGTTTTGGTAAACTGTTTGGCAAAACAGCTCCACCTGTTTTATCATGCATGGTTGAGAGATGTCAATTGTCCAATATACTTCTGTTTATTTGGCTTGTAGTAACATCAAGAGCTGTATGTTTCTACATGATTTTTCATCCGAGTAAATTTGAATTAAAAAAATTTAAATTTAAAATAACACAAAGTATTAGCAACCAATATTTAATGCGTTTTTTTGCATAGGAATAACCCGTTAAAACAAATATGCATGTGCAAAATCATGATATAATGCAAACAAGGGCAGTGGCATGCGGGAGAATAGAAGAGCCGGTGGCAGATCGCGTAAATTCACGAAAGTACAAGGGCAGTGGCATGCGGGCCTGCGGATGGAGCTGGGTGGAGCTACTTTTTTCAGCTCCATCTTGTACATATCTTTTTGTCTCAGCAGGTTTTAAGGGACTCCTTAGGTGGAGCTATTTTGTTTTACCCTGTTTGGCACAAAACGGCTCCAAACAGCTCCAGGAGCCGGTGGTGGAGCTGTGCCAAACAGGGTCTTAGTACAACACTTGCAAGAAGATGGTTAGATGCAGTGCTGCCTGTGACTTGATTCCAAGTCGTCGAGTTGAACGTGTAAAATCAGATCAATTTAGTGCATATTCTCCTGGTTCTTGTAGGCAAAAGTATTCTTTTGTCTGAGAGTTTTGTCGGTTATACTTCATTATTCTTTTTTTAAGACAACCGGAGGTATGCGCGATCTCTCTATAGTTCATAGGTGTTCAGCTAAATATATATTATTTTTGTAAAAAACATAGTATATAATAGGTATATTATGATCTCGCCGTTGGATTGGTTGGAGACGCTTGCAGCCGTTCGATTGACTTGGAGGTGCGGTTGCGGATGAGTCGATCCCCTAACATAACCCTAACCTTTTGGCCGCCACACCCAAATTCCCATTTCCAAATTCCCGATCTACATTCGGTCGATGCCCTTCCACCGTGCCACTTGCCCCTCCCACCGCGTGGCCCATCCCAACCACTATGCCCCGCCCGTCCCTCCCACCTTGCCGTCGCGCCCCGCCCTCCCCTAGCAACACGCACTCCCTGTCAGCCCGTCCTCCCCTGGGCCCTGGCCTCGTCCCCGTGTTATCCCCCCTCGGCCTCGCTGTGCTTCCCCCACTCCTCTATTCGACTCCCATGTTATGGATCACCAACGGAGCATAGAGTCTCGTGCGCGAGGGTAGAAGTCGGATGATTCCAAGGCCTTTGGCTTTACACCAGCAGGCGAGCGTGCAACCGGTCAACACCTTGTCAGCTCCCAGCCGCCTCCTGAACTCGGCAAACTGGCAGACTCGGTGAAATGTTTTTTTTAATTTTTTTGTTGATGTTTTGTAGTGTAATGTCTCTCATTTTTGTTAATGATTTTGTAGTGTGACATATCATAGCTATTTATGACTTGCTTCCTATGTAGTCCTCATAAAGGAATTTTCTTTGAGAGAACTGTTTATGACACAATGTATGAATTATGTCTGTGTTGTGTGACTGTCTTGTAATGCTCTGAAATATGTATGAACTGGCGGTAATAATATGGCAATTGTCCAGGACATTACAGAACTGTTTTTGTAACCTGAACAGCTCATTTTAGTATTAATTGTTTTTGTGAATGATTTTTCTCTCATGTATTCATATGTTCGTAAGTCATAACTCATATGTATTCAATTACTATAATGTGTTGCTGCCTGCTGCTATGCTGTATTGAAATCATACAAATTAAAACGGGCTAAGCTATGTGTTGAATTGTGCGGTTTCTGTGTTGAATTGTGCGGCTCGTGAGTCGACTTGAGCCAGCTCGAGCCAAGCCGAGCCGGGCTTTTAGCTCATTTCATTAACGAGCCGAGCCGAGCCACGACTTTGAGCGAGCTCGGCCAAGCCTGGCTCGAGCCGATCCGGCTCGGCTCGTTTCCACCCCTAGCCATTTGTTGCGCTTGCTCCTCTCGTGGGCTTTGGATGGCGGGAGTGGAGTGGGACGTGCGCTTGGCACCTAGCAATAACAGTGAGTATAGAGTACTTTTTTATATAGAAAATATATCAATAAGAGAACTAGAGATGGAGCTGGTGAGTAAAAATGATAGGATCTAGCCTTTTTATACCCCTCTTAAGGATTTATATACATGAGTGGAATAGGATAAAAAATTTCCATCATACCTCTTAATAATTACAAAATATAATAGCATATAATACAGTTCTATATACTATTAGATCTATTATATATTAGATCAGTTTTAAAACCGAGTCACCCGTTAGATCACCCTGCTACAACAGCACCAAAGTGTCCATGCGCGCGGACGGGCCGGAGTTCGCGATGGGAACTTGCCAATTTCGTTAGTCTTTTTGTTTGAATAGCGGAATTGGGCATTGTTCGCAAGAATCGCGAGATCAACGGGTTAGTTTCTGTTTAGCTTCAGGCGTGGCATTTTGCATGCAATGCGCTTTCTGTTTAGCTTCAGGCGTGGCATTTTGCACCTCGATGTGTAGTCCCCCCTTTACCAGCACAGTAGCACACCCAAACATACACATGCGGCTAGTGCTCCGCGGACCTATCTATTATCAGCACATGGGATGTTATCGCTTACGGCTCCATTTGTTTAGTCTTCTCTTTGAACTTAAAAGCAAAAATACTGGAATCAAACAAACGGAATGTTTTTCAATTAGGCTTTTAAAATAGCCAAAAGACTCGTAACTAAAAACCACAAGGCAGCCCTAAGATGCTTTTTTTGGTTTTTATGAGATGGAAATAACTATTTGCCACTCAACTTCATCAAAATTACCCACAAAATGCTATTGTATATATTCACAACCCTCAATCTTTTTTCCCCTCAATTCTTCCTCTCGACTCTTGGACCAAATCGCCTCTAGGCAATTAGGGTTTTATAAGCACTAGCGCCGCCAGCGACCCAGGACCTTGTCGGCCTCCCGCACCGCGTCGCTGGCCTCTTGCGACCCTGCTGTTGGTGCCGCTACCCCACAGGCCTCCTCCTCGATGCCACCGACGGTTCCTTCCCAACGTCACCACTGTCTCCTCCCTGGATGCTGTCGCTGGGTTCCTCCTCGATGCTCCTACTGGTTTCCTCTCCGATGCCACCACTGGTTCTTTGCTGTTGCTAGTCGGCCCGTCCCCCAACGCCGATACTACTGCTTCCCTCCTCCCCTGACGCTACTGTCGTCGCCTATAGGGCTTGGCCCACGCCAGAGCTGGCGGCACTGTGAAGAGGTGGTTTTTTGTTTTTTTTCATGTTTCTTTCCCTTTGTGAATTGATTTGTGATTATCAAATTTATGGTTATGAATTAAATTACCACTAATTGCAGTGTATCCTATCGATTATTGTTGTGATTCAATTGGTTTTTCTTTGAATGATTCGTGTGGTTGTTGGTCAAATCTTACGAGGCCATAAGCTTCGAAATTGTTGGATGTAATGAAACTCATTTTGACATTAGGACTAAGAGTATTTCCGACA
This sequence comes from Dendrocalamus sinicus, assembly GCA_036346575.1. Classification (NCBI taxonomy): domain Eukaryota; kingdom Viridiplantae; phylum Streptophyta; class Magnoliopsida; order Poales; family Poaceae; genus Dendrocalamus; species Dendrocalamus sinicus. Next base: position 28,334,313 of record CM070658.1, read on the forward strand.
TTTCAATAAAAAACCATAGCCCAAAGCCAATAAAATATAGACTGTCAAACACAATCTAGCTTAGTTTAAAAGCAAAGCTAAAAAATCTGACTTTAAACTATAAGTAAAAAAAGGCTAAACCTGAATAAACAGAAACTTATATTACCCTAGCGTAACAACAGAATGGTTCTAACGTCTAAGCGCTAAATGGCTAAAAATGTTGCTAACTCATCCCCGCCAAATTAAAAAGTTTTTACTGTCCGTGAGCTGCGAGGGAAACAAGTAGCGAGATGGATCCCGACGAAACTGAAACGCTGACCATGTCCATGAGAACGCTGAGAAGGACGTGATTTACGTGGACTTCCGCCGGTTTGGCGACATTCCACATCTCCATTTGTTGGGCAGAGTCCGGTCGGCGGGCACGGCCTCACCGTCAACACCGATCGCTCGGTGCGCTCCAACCCAACTCAGAGCGGGGAGCCTCGTCTGTCGGACCAACCCGACCCAGCCCACCGACGCGGCGGTGAGCGAGCGAGCTAGCCCGGGACTCCGTGGGTGAGTGCCCATCCGCCCACCCCGGCGCGGCGCGGCGCGGCGCCACCTTCCCCTTCTCTTATGGTCTCCCGCTGCGCGCCTCACCACCACTAGCATTCCCATCGCCAATGGCCGCCGCGGCGTCGCTCGTCCGCTCCTTACTCCTCCTCCTCCTCCTCCTGGCCGGCGCCGCGCGGGGCAAAACGGTGAAGAGAGACGGTACGTAATTGGCTTCTTCTCCCTCTTGTTCTTTTCTGCGCCGTATGTTCCTCCGATCCCGCTTGCGAATCGAGCCCTTCTCCTGGTTTCTTGATGCGATTCCACAATGTAGATTTTAGAAAGACCGGTTCTTTTGGTTGCATCTGAGATCCTGGATTCTCCTGCTTAGAGGTGTCGAATTGGGCGTCCGCTTGCATTGGTTGCCTCACTGGGCTCGCCGACAATTATAGGGTCGATTCAGCATCTGTGAAGCCTAGATATCTCTCAACGTAATGGTGGGATCTGTCTTTAGTTTCTCACTTGAGATGTCTAATTTGGCTTTATGTGAGGTACTTCAGATAATAGGTACTCACTCATCAGTCATCACACATACTCACTAAAATAAATGAGCTAGTGATATATATAGAGTAGTGAGCACAAACAAATCGGGGGCTTAACAAGTACCAAGCGATAATTGGCGAGGACTTCATGATTCAGTTGTAGCTGAACGAAGGTCCAGTAAGTTGTGTTAGTTATGATGCATAAGTTGTGTTAGTTATGATGCATAAGTTGTGTTAGTTATGATGCCCTATCTAGTGTATCATTTCGTAGCTGCATCGCCACGGTGCCCAATTGCGTCAGGAGAGTTCAATCTGTTCATAGACATCAGTCAGAGTTAGCAACATTTTGCGACCGCTAAGTAGGTCCTTGGTGTGTGAACTTTGGAACTGAGATTGTGTTTCTGCTGCAGTGAAAGCATTAAATGAGATCAAGTCTTCACTAGGCTGGAGAGTTGTCTACTCATGGGTTGGGGATGATCCTTGTGGGCATGGTGACCTACCCCCCTGGTCTGGTGTGACATGTTCTCAGCAAGGGGATTACAGAGTTGTCACAGAACTGTAAGAAATATGCCCAGTCCTTGAATTTACTTTTTTTTGTTGGCATACATTGTCATGAACCGGGATAAACACCACCAAGAAGATGGCCGGATGGCGTCGGCGTAGAACGAGAGGGAGAGAGACTAGAGATTTAGACGAAGAGAGACTTTGATATTACTCTGCTTTATTCCAATAGCATGCGGTAGCCCTCTTATATAGACGGCTCCCCCTAACAGATGGAATCTAATCCCAATTATATCTCTAACTCATATCATATCTCTAACTCTATCTCTAATACAAGGAAAGTAATCTCTAACTCAAATGGAAACCAATCTCTAATTCTTAATAATACATTGACTGGGCCTTGAGCCCAAGGCCCACATCCCTGACATACATAAGGATCTGTAATGATTGTTTTATGATGTATTATCATTTGTATGTGAAAGGATACAAGGCTGTCATTAGATAACCAGATTGCAAAGTTTCTTTTCAAAGAGAAAAACAATAACATTTAACAATTGTTGTCTCAAAGGTTTAAACTTTTGTCTTGCTCACCAACATATGAAACTCTTATATTCTTCATCTCCATGTTGTAGCTATCTGGCGTTCGAGAAAAAAAAATGTTGTAGCTATCTGAGATAGCTTATGTCAAAGTTACAGAAGTGGCATTCTTTTAAAACCTTCTTTGCTCGGAATCTTCAGGTTGCAACCTCAACCTGAAGAACTGTAGTCAACCATGTTTTCTTGTATAAGCCAGATGTAAAGGTTTGTGTAAAGGCCATGAATCAGATTAGAAAAATCGAATACATCATGCCAGTTTCCTTCCCTTATATATATATCCTAGCTAAAAGGATCTTGAAATAGTTAACAAGAATAATGCTAAATCGTAGTTAACAAGAATAATTCTAAATCGTTCTAGTACCAGTTTTAAAGGCAACATTTTATATTTCTCTTCTACAGCAAATTTACCTTTTTGCGGTTGGAGATAAATTATGGATCAAAAGTCTCTACTTTATGAATCGCAAAATCATGTAGCTTTTCCGAAGCTTTATGCACTGTTCATGCATATACATGTCTATCCATATTGTGTACCTTATTTCAGGGAAGTCTATGCTGTATCAATAGTTGGTCCTTTCCCTACAGCAGTAACAAATCTGTTGGATTTGAAAAGATTGTAAGAACATTTTTCTTGTCACCATTGCTTTATTCTTATGTTCTGTATAAGCATCTTGAGGCACATGACAGACTGTTAACATTTTGTAATTATTTAACGTAGCCTGGTTGAAGTTCATGTTCTTGATATATTTACCAACTCTTTTTTTCTGCATGAAGTTACTTTTAAGTTTCTGTTGTTTTAGAATAACTATCAGTAGGAGTACATGACAAGACATCTATGCAGATGTATATACATGTATTCTTGTATAATTTGTGTTTCCATGTAAATCTATTCTGTCACGGTCCCTGAATTTAGAGAGATAATTAGGCAGAATGGAGGAACCAATTTATTCCAAACCATTGTTCCTTATGATTTATGTCAACTTTGTCTGAGTTGTGAATTTCTGTGCATGAAGTGTTTCTTCCATTTATACATTGCATCAGCTATTTTTTAAAGCACTGTTGTTCTCCCGAAAACATCAGAGACCAAAGGTGATTCTTTTATTGAATAATCATGTAAAAGGATGTAGCGAAACATCTTTGTAGTTTGGGCCTTATCTTACAACATCTTTAACATATGCTTAAACCATGAGAGTAACTGAATTCTTCAACTATAGGGATCTCCACAATAACAAGTTGACAGGGCCAATTCCTCCACAGATTGGACGGTTGAAACACCTTAGGATGCTGTAAGTATGGAATATTTTTGTGTGTGCAGAGGTACATTTGGATATGCTTCTCATGTTGAGATACCAGTGTTGTAAAATATTTCAGTTTTTGTCGTAAAATATTTCAGTTCTTGTCGCATAGAACATACTTCTCTTATTCTCTGTATTATTCCAATATCCTTGGATAATGCTTTATTGAATCAGTATTACTTTGTTGGTTTTTGGGTCCATAGCTACCTATTTTGAATGCATTTGCACTTCAGCTAAGAAAATTCACTCATGCTTTTAGGAGCCTGAGGTGGAATAAGCTTCAAGATGTGCTTCCACCGGAAATTGGTGAACTAAAGAAATTGACACACTTGTAAGTTCATTTTTTAGAATGCATTGAGTTTATATGGATTAATAATGTTTCACTTTCTGTGCCACTAACTGTTACCAAAAATTCTTCAGGTATTTGAGCTTCAATAACTTCAAAGGTGAAATTCCTATAGAGCTTGCAAACCTGCCAGAACTGCGCTATCTTTATCTTCATGAGAACCGCTTTACTGGGCGGATCCCCCCTGAACTTGGAACTCTCAAGAACCTTCGTCACCTGTATACATCCATCCCAATTCCTTCTCTCTCAAGTTCACAGGGAAAATATATCTGTAGTAGCAAAATTAGGTCCTTATACAGTTATACTGCAGCATATTTACTGGCTTACTGCCTCCATTTATGCTCATGCTAGTCTGTTGAGATGTTGTAGTGAATCATAAATTCTCCTTTTGCAGTGATGTTGGTAACAATCACTTGATAGGCACCCTCAGGGATTTCATTGGCAATGGGAATGGTTTCCCCTCCTTGAGAAATCTGTAAGCAGACATTTTAGAAGTGATCAGATTCATTCCTTTCCTCCTGAATGGCAGATGCTGTCTTCCTGTGCTGACTGCAAAATTTTGTTCTACAGATACCTTAACAATAATGAATTAACTGGCGTGCTGCCAGATCAGATTGCAAATTTGACAAACCTTGAGATTTTGTAAGTTTTCTCAGAAGTTGAAGTTAATGCTGTATTAAGACCTTTCACCATAAACTCCATTTTTTTTTAAAAAAAAAGCTCATCTAATTATGTTATATGCTCTGCAGGCACTTATCCAATAATAGGCTGATTGGATCAATATCACCGAAGCTAGTTCATATTCCGAGACTGACCTATTTGTGAGCCTTACTGCTTAAATTTTATAAAATTCTATGATAATTGTGAGTCTATATCTTTCATTTGGTTATGATATTCCCATGTTACAATGGTTTGTGGCAGGTACTTGGACAATAACAACTTCATTGGGAAGATTCCTGAAGGATTATACAAGAATCCATTTTTGAAGGAGCTGTAAGTTGGCTTTAGAATCTCAACTCTTCTCAAACAGAATTCTTTTTTACCTGAAAAATATTCTATTGTACAGTTATTGAGGCACACAACCATTTTGTTTGCTGCAGGTACATTGAGGGAAACCAGTTCAGACCTGGAACCAAATCAAAAGGAACACACAAGGTGCTTGAATTGCCTGACGCTGACCTTTTAGTCTAGCCAAGCTCATACGTGGGCTTGTTGTTTATTCTGCACGATAGCAATCACCATTCTCCATCTCCTCACCATGCAGTCGCAAAATGCATGCATCTTTTAGGGCGTATATGACATATGTATTATTAGTACAGCAACTTTGTTTCTCACTGCACTGTCCAGTGACAGTTTTACACATACAAAATGCCACTTGCCACAAAAAAAGAAACATCAATGAATTGTAAAGTTCAGTGTCATGCAGCTATCCTGTCACCGAAGAGTATGTTTCATTATATGAGTGCACAGGCTGTATTGCTTTTCCTGTATCTTACTGTATAGTGGAGATGTACTTCAGATATATTGCCAATGCCAGCACATTGCATGGCACCGACAGTCCTGGTGTAACCACTAACCAGTGTGGCCAATGATATTTTTCTTATACCACTGGACATGATCTGGCCTTTTGGAAGCAAATTTGGGGGACACGAATACTTGAAATCATCTGCATGTGGGAAGGAGAACATGTCAATACCAGGCTGGATCTTCCCAGGAAAAAGGGGCACTCATATTATGAGACAATTACAGCCTGCTTCTCCTTATGCTTCTTTTTAGCCCATTCCTCTTCCCATTTTCTTTGCTGTATAGAAGTTGGGCTAGTGCTCAAGAAGATGGTAATGCAGGTGGGAAAAGAACCGAAGTGACTGAAAACTAGGACTTGTGTAGTAGTACAAAGCACCATGTCTTCACCAGACTACAGTACAGAAGACCCACATGTTTATGTGCTGCCCAGTTTGATTGGATGAGCGTTGCAGCAAGGAATACTGTCAAGGGCACATGCATTTCATACTCCATTTGTAACTTTTAACATAGATACCTTTTCTGCTGCTGGTCCATACTGCTTTTGGTATCTCTGTTCCCTTTCAAGCTCATACTATGATGCATTTTCAAGGATTATGCTATTGCTGGTAAGGATAAGAAAAAGCTGGATGAATTACAGAATCCTTGTCCTGAATTCCTGGTGGTTGTTGCCAAGGTAGCATATGGTAAATCTGTATAATAGCGACTTATTGTATGCGCTCTGAATTTTTCGATTGAACAGATATTCGACACAGCATGGTAAGATTGTATTGTCACCCTAGCCAATATCTGGGTCCAAGCCTTTGTATGATGCCAAAAGTTTGCTGCATTGTTGGAACCAAGGCACTGCCAATGTACATCCAAAATTGGGCGCCCCTTACCATTGTACCATATGAAAAGTTTCTGACCTTGTCTCTGAATTGCTGTATGTAGCCCTGGATATGAAAGTACTGGCATTCTTGATCTGTTTGCCATAAGCAAACATTTCTCCTCAATTTTCCCCCACAGGAAGTGTCACTGTCCACCTCATGGTCCTTGGTCCTCACTTGAGCTATTTTCCTATTCCCATGCAAGCAAAACCTGTGCTATCCTTTGCTGGATCAAAAGAGCTGTCTCTCAGAGAGCCAGAGTTGGAGCTGTCTCAGGCACAGTATTTTATGCTGCCATCTTTCCTGTTTCCTTCATAAAGAAACATGTAGAATACAGTAGTACTGTATGTGTTGTTGGGTATGAGGGGCCTACCACTTTTTTCACTTGTTTTTCCCTCTGCGACGAATCAGTCAGAACACACATGACACAAGCCAAGCTGGGTTGCCTGGCTGAGGATGTTAGCATGGATCTCCTGGGGGTTGGAGCACACAGCAGCTTTGCCTAGTTGTTTACCGCCAAACACAACCAAAGGCACCAACATCCATGGATGGTCCAATGCTGTGAGTCCCGGCATCATCATAATTTGATTCTAGTCGTTTGGATATTGCTCCGAGCAGGACAAATGAAGGACATTTCCTCTATCCAATTCTATTATTTCCTCTATCCAATTCCATTCAAGCTACAGGGTGTTTTAATTGGTTGGAGCTGATGACTTTTGACTGGAGTGTTTGGCTTTTGGCTGAAATAGAATAGTAACGATTGGAAGAAATAACTATTGGAACAAAATTTGAAAAACGACTTTTAGAGAACGTAGACGCAGAGGAGGTGATAGAGGCCGGCCAATGGCTTTTGGAAGTGGATTGGAGAAGCTGAACACCCCTATACCTTTCTCAGAGGAGCTTTTTTTTATACATAAGGTTTGGTAGGGTTTGTGGAGTTGCTCGCAGCACAACTCATATTTCAACAACCATTGGTGTTTAAACTTGATCATATCATATCTATATATCTGAAGTGTATTCAACATGAGCCGTCCACAAGTTTAAGCTATAAACATTATGTACATAGTCGACCATAGCAACATAGAATAAACGGACCGTATCTCTATTACTCTCAAATTCAAGCTGTCGGAACAAAATAGCAAGCACAATTCACAAAATTCAGAAAAGAATCTATTAAGGAGCAACTTATTAAGTTCATCTATCTTCAGAGCCAGTGTCCCCTCAGACAGGAAGCATATTGAATTCATTCCATGCCATTGAAACAGCACTCTATTTTCTCCAAAAAAAAGAAGAAGAAGAAGAAGAAACCGGCCAGTGAAAGCAAGGGACCCAGCATCGCTTGTTCAGGATTACAAGGCCACCACTACGTTGGAAACTTACTACCACTACATTGGGAACTTACTGCTACTCCAGTTTGTAGTAGAGACCACATCAACTTGGCCTTGGAGATATTTCCCATTGGGATGTTCAATTAAGAAGTAGCAGGAGGCTAGAAATAAACAGAATATTGTAACTGCATATGGAGGCAATAGCTAGGAGCGGTACTAGTAGTATTAAAGAAGCCAAATGACGCTGTATTTTAGGCTGCAAGCACGTGGTTAGCTCCAATCTGATTAGCTAGATCTGAGTGCTCGGAAACGGAGGAACATGCACTTTGTACTCATGAGTCCTGCGTTATCTCAGTATAACAACAACAAAATATCTGCTTCAGTTTTTCCTTTCTTTTTGCTCTCTTCTTTTTTTTGGCTGTCAGAGCATGTTTCTACCACATGTAGTTGTAGATGTGCACATGCAGTCATGTAGGTGCCACTTTTTTGAAGGTCTGGACCAGGACCATCATGTTTAGCTGGGCACTAACATTCAGGCCTCAATGTCAGTGAGCAATGTGTTTTCATACATTTTTGAAATATTTTGATATAATATATGGCAACACTACCACACCTACATTCTTGCACCGATGAAATAAACAGTTTGATATTTGCTCCAAGCAAATGACCATTTCAGCCTTGTTTTAGCCTCTTCTAGTCTAATATCAAAGCAGCTAGCCCTCCCATCAGCTAGCGATGAAATCCCAAGGTTAAAATCAGTTTAAGGTGGCCGTGCACATCTTAGGTAAGAAGTTCCCTTCACAAGTCAATTTGCAGATAGCCTCGAGCTCCTCCACACCGTTCACCTCCAATCCAAGACTCTGTCGGTGCAAAAAACCTCACATTTTTCTCACAGATAGCAACACAGAGAGAGAGAGAGAGAGAGAGAGAGAGAGAGGGAAATCATCACCTAAGACTTGATGGTTAAGAAAACCACCTACCGCACGGGCGCAATCAAACGTTAAAACGGAAACAAAAATCGAGGAAAAACGCATGCATACAAGGAAAAAAAGTAGAATAAGTACAATGTGATCGCGCGTTGCATGGATTTTTTTTAAGATGGAGAAAATTAATCGGCATTAGTGCCTGCTAGCACTTCAGAAAAACGATCCCGTACGTATGCGTAATGCGTTACTTTGATTCTTTCCGGTCGATGATGAGTAGCTGTCAGGTGAGTCAAGCTGAAAGCTTCAACGCTTGATCGTCTAGTTCCACCTGCTCACCACTCTGTTTTCTTTTTCCTCTTCCTCTTTCCTGACCATAGAAGAATTAATTCAAAGCTATGTTGGCGGTGTTAATATGAAGTGTTAGAAATAATCTTGACTTAGAGTTCAAGACGTAGTAGAGTCCGTTTTCATATGTAACTCAAGTTAAAGTTGTGTCTAACTTGAAGTCCGAATACATATAGTAAGAGTCAGCGTTGATCCCATACATTTTTGTCCTAGTGATGGACGAGGTCACACGAGACATACAAGGAGATATCTCTTGATTTTGCTTTTTGCTGATGATGTGTGAGACCATGTGGAGGTCACCCATGGTTGTGATGAGTAATTGACTCTTGATCTAGGAAGAGTGAGTTTGGTTTTTGAGGCTTGAGCTGTCTCTGCATAGTCGTAAGCCTTGAGAATGGCTCTCTCTCTCTGTTGGGTAGGTTTACGACCATGTGGTCGAAAGGAGCTTTACGACTTAGGAGTCTTAGTCAAAGCTTTCCACTTGGTGTTCAAAGCGAGTCATAAGCTCTATCGAGTGGTCATAGACCATCTACGACCACGTTATGTTGTCACTACGAGATCGCAAGCTCCTTCGAGTGGTCGCTAGAATGTTTACGACCACGTCAAACATAGTCGGAAGTCGCCAGAGGCGTATAACCGTTTGGTCATGATCGGAAGGCGCAGCCTTACGACCACATTTGGTTGTGGTCGAACCACCGGATCGTCTCGACCATGATGTCAAGTATCGGGAGCCAGCCGAGTCGTTTACGACTTCATTAGGCACTTTCCTGTTAAGTCGTAGCATCTTGCCGTGGTCGAAAGCTAGCCAGACAGTGTACGACCACGTTTTCTTTGGTCGGAACCGGATAGATGCATTGAACGTGTGGTCGGAAGGCTTTACGACCACGATGGTCGTGGTTGAAAGTCGTGCGCACTGTCTACGACCACTTTGGGCGTGGTCGAAGGTCACCCGAGAGGTTTACGACCACTTTGGGCGTAGTCGAAGGTCTCAGGCAAGTTTACGACCACTTTGTTGAAAGTCGAAGGCCAGCCAGAAGGTTTTCGACCACGTTGTCGCTGGTCAAAAGTCGACAGGGCATTTACGAGTGGTCAGAAGTTGAACGCATCTCTTTGATCGTGGACCGAAGTCCCTAGATGAATCTACGACCAAATTATCGAAAGCGGTGATCGAAAGTCGATGCTTCGACCGCTGCGGCCGAAGTCGGCGCTCAAATCTATGACCACGTAAGAAGTCGTGACTTCACCACGCTTGCGGCGCTTGAACGTGGTCGTAGCTCGATCGTATCGCGGTCGTAAGTGGTCGGAAGGCTTCGACCACGATGATATTTGGTATACGTGGTCTGAACGGGGTTCGACCACGATGGAACCTCTGGTTTTGGTCGTAGCCTCTTGGAATCGGTCGTATGGTCTTATGGGGCGGTCGTAACCCCGTAATCGGTCGTATGGATCGGCGGCGCGATCGTAACGATCCGGGATGTGATCGTAGACCTTGAGCATTGCTTGTCTTGTGGTTTTGACCAGTTGTAAGTTGGTACGACTTGGTTGGGTAAGTCGGAGTTGAATCTTGCGATGGTCGTAGCAGAGCTGTGTGTAGTCGTGGGATCGACTTGGTGGTCGATCGAGCTTTACGACTTGGTGGTCGTAAGGCTCATGACTTGATGTCGGCTCTACGACTTGGTAGTCGAGGAGTTGATTCGACTTTGTGATCTTAGCGACCGCCTTGGTAGTCGATGAGTCGTAGCCGTGTGGTAATCGTTGCAAGCTTGCAATGGTCGTAGCTTGTGTCTTGGCGGTCGTAGCAGTGGTCGTAGGCTGCAGGAAGGCTTTTGTGAGCTCGAGGATTTCTCTGTTCTGTGCAACAGAGTGGTCGTATGAGGTCTAGACTTTATGCGATAAAGTCGTAGCGACTAGCATTGGTCGTGGCTTGTGTCTGCATGGTCTTAACGAGCGTTGGAGAGGTCGTAACAACATGTTGTGTGGTCGAAGGAAGCAGGGAAGTGTTCCAGGGCTTCGACCATTTCTTGAGTTGTGCATTCGAGTGGTCGTAGGAGGTTTACAACCAGGTGTTGTGCTGTAACACTTGTTGGTTGTACCGATGGTTTGTCTGTTGTTTGGTGCGGTGCTATGTGACGGTTTGCTTATCTGTGTGGCTGCAGGACTTCGGAGCTATTTCATGGTGAGGCGTGGGAGGACCGGACTAGGCACGGGAGGTGTTGAGGTCCGACGGTTGGAGACGCCAAGATGATCGAGGTGGTGAGGTGGTTGCAAGCCAAGAGACAAGGAACCGAGCCGAGCCGCCAGAGGATCTTGGAGACAAGTCTTGGTGAGGCTTGGAGTGGTCGGGACTAGACATGGGAGATGTTGAGGTCCGAACGACCGGGTGAAGCCAAGAAGACTTGGGACTCAAGGTGGTTGCGTGCGGACCGGGACTAGGCTCGGAGGAGTCGGAGGTCCGATCGGTTGGAGGTAGGTTCGGTCGTGCGTGATCGGCAAGGAAACGGAAGCTTCCGGAAGGTGCGTGAGGGCAATTTGGAGAATTGACTCGGGCCCGCAAAGGGAAGCGATTTCTGTAAAAGCACCGAAATCGCTTACCGTCACCAGAACGGGTTGCCGCGTGTGCGCGGTGTGTAAAACCCGGTGTTAGGAGGGGGTTTACGGGTTAGCCCCAGTATGGACTAATGGATGGATCCATTAGGGTTAGTCTCGGGTGTGAGGCTATAAAAGGGAGAGGGGAGGCACGAGTTCGAGTGAGTTGGCTGGCTGGGCCTTGGAGGCAGCCGCCTCTCCCTCCCATGGGAGTCTGTGTGAGTGTGTTCTTGGGATTGTGAGAGAGAGGATGAGTGGAGAATCCATGTATGAATAATCGAGAAAGAGAGAAAGAGAAGAGGTGTGAGCTCCTCTCTATGCTCTCCGGGCGTATCGGGACTCCTTGTACTCCTTGATGGTTGGAATGAAAACTCTGAGTTGTGTTCTCTGTCTTGTGTTTGAATGTTTTGTTTGCGCTTTCTCTTCGATCTTCTCACTTGTTCTTGTCTTGATCTCATTGAGTGTTTTGAATCGCAGAGCATGTGGGTTGTACTCCAAGCCATCTTGGCTATTCTAGTCCCACGAGCGCTTTGTTCTTTCTCGTATGTTCTTGTTGGCTTTTCTCTTTAGTGTTGAGTTGTTGCTCAAGACTGTCTTGGTCTCTTCTCGCTCGATCCGGGAATCAATCTCAAGGCCATTTGGCCGTTCTTCCCAAGAGCAGCAAGTGGTCGGAGAAGGTCTCTTTGCCGAATGGTCGTCCGTCCCAAGTTCTCTGTTTCTGTTCGACCATGTCGTTCTATCCGACCGTAGCAAAGACTTCGCTTTTCTTTGTAATTCATCTTTCAGAGGATGAGTTCTTGTTTCGTTCAAAGTCTCGTGACCAAAAGATCTATGAGTCAAAAGTTACTCGGAAATTAGATCTTGCGGTCGAGCTCAATGACTCCTCTGCTTTTAGTTTCGACCACGTTGTTCCTCTCGGTTGCAGCAGAGAGACTTCGACCACTCGTGATTTCTCAACTTGGGGTCGTTCATCTGCGTGGTTGAAGTCTCCTGGTTATTTGAGTCAAGACTTTCAAGTTATACATTTTTGAGTCTTGTCGGTCGTGCGCGCTTTCTCTGTTTTCGGTCATTTCTGTGCAGTCTCTATTGTCGGTCAGATCTCGGGTTTTCAGTGGATCGTCTGTCTTACCGAGTGACTCAATCGACCACGAGTTGGCGTTCGATCTCTCTGAAACAGACGGTCTATCTCTTTGTCAGATTGATCACGATAGATCCTTTCGACTGCCTTGTTATGTCCTCGGCCAGCGGCAGTTCTAGTTCGGGTGTCAGTCTGATCTTCTGTTCTCCAATGAACATTCGATCTTCCTCTTCATAGCTTTGTAGCTATCGGAGAAGAAGATCTGGTGGAAGTACTCGGGGAAGTTTTAAGGCACCATTCACCCCCTCTGGTTGCGCCTCGGTCCTACAATTGGTATCGAGCGAGGTTGGCTCTGTATTTGATCTTAACCGATCTTGAGCATGGCAACTAGTAGGGAATCCTATGAGCTCTTCTTTGCATCTTGTTGGGGGTGTTTTTTTTTGCCAATGATGTCCTTTGCGACAAGAGGCTATTTTCAGTTAGAGCAATGATACGAGCACTGCATCTTGAGACTTTGTCACCTCTTTCATTTAAGAGGTGGTTCCTTCCTTGAGCGTAATTCTATTGTTGATTGCACTTGTGCCTTTTGCTTAGTTGCTTTTATTTTTGGCTAGTGCATTTCTTGTCGGCTCTTCTCGGTTGGTCCAATGGATTTCTCTTTCTGAGCAAGGATGGGGCTTTTGGATCATGTCTCGTAGTAGACACTTGCACCATTGCTCATTTTGTGAGAAGGATGGACATTTTTGACATCGCGGACTTGTTTCTTTTGATTTTGATCTTTGTCCGCGTCTTTGTTCGAGGAAGGATTTCCGCGTTTCTCAAATGGTGGACCTCGTTCGCCCAAACGAGGTGTGCACCTACGGCGAGGAGGAGGTGTGAGTCTCTTTGTTGTTTTGGTTGGTTCTTTTCTTGGTTGCTCGAGTGCCAGGATCGAGAAAGTCTTGAAAGAACACACGGATGATGATGATAAGAAGGACGAGCGCTAACTCATCATGAGCAAGGTAAAATCTCAATGTGACCTTGGCCTTATCCAAGATGAATATACTTGCTCTTAGGGATAATATGAGATGCCTAGATAATAAATTGCTAGATTATTCTTGCTAGGTTAAAATCTCTTTTAGCATGTGTAGGTTGTGAGTCTTTCTCAGAGATGGCGAAAATTTAATTTCTCTACTTGCATGCTAAAATATGAACATGAGAAATTAAAATTTTGTCTCACCTCACATGTGTAGAGGAGCTTGAGTTTGCTAGAGATGGGATTAGTAAAGCCAAGTTCCTCTGCTGTGCCGTCGCTGTAGTCGTAATGCCTTACGACCACAGCTTCGGTTCCTTGACCGTAGTCGTAGCTTCATGTGACCACGTCTATTGGTGGACACTCTCCGTCACCGTGGTCGTAAGTCCCTACGACTACATCTACTGCTTCTGAGCACGCTGCTGCTCGGTCACCATGATCGTAAATGCCTTACGACCACGCCTGCAATCCCCAGCTGTGGCCGTAACGCTTTACGATGATGTCTCTCGGCCATAGTCATTCAAGACTATGCCTCTTGTGCTACGACCACGCTCATTTCTTCTTGATCATAGTCGTAGCACACAACGACCACTCTTTTCTGCCGAGTGGTCAGTGTCAAGTCTCGAATTCCCAAGTACATGTCTACTAACCCTTCGGGATCCAAGACTTGGGCACTTTGGTCTTGTCATTTGTAGGTATCCGATGTTTGGTTGAAGAACATGGGATTGATTGGGTTCTAGTCTTCTACTTCATCATGTGACTAGAACATTCATTGGTTCTTCACTTCATGGCCTCCTAGAGACATATGCTCTAATGTTGGCGTCCTCACCTACTTTGTGAGCTACTCTTTACCTTCATGCTTTTATATTCATGTGTTAGTTACAATTGGCATGATGTGCTTGTTCATGTGCTCACTTGTACCATGTTGGCATGTTCTTCTCTCAATGCTTTCATGTCATGCCTTTATGAGTATGTTGCTTAAGTATCCATGTTCCTTGTCATATTTGTTAGATGCTTAAGTTTTGACTTGACTTCATGAGTCGAGTAGAATGTACGTATTAGAAGTCAAGTATCATCATGACTTTGTGCTTTGTAGTATCTATCAGGGGTTATTGCTTTCATCTTGCTCCTTATGTCCATTCACCATTATTTATACATGTTAGCATACTTTTCATGATTTTGGTTTGACATGATGTATGCTTATGTATGGACATTATGAGCTTGATTATATCTTGGATAGTTTTCCTATGTCATGATGCTATGTTTATTCATGCCTTCTTATCTTTTCTGGTATACATGCTTATATCCATGCTAGCATATGCTTATGTGATCTTTCCTTGTCACCTGCTATGTGCATGGTTGTGATTCATTGAGATACATGTTTACCTTGATCTTTCTCATTCCGGTTTTTGGCATGACATAAAATGTACAACACCTTGGTAGCATTAGTCTGTGCTTATGCTTAGACATCATGAGAACTGTGGATAGGTCACAAGCTTCTTCTAGTATTGGGTGGCTCTAGGCTCGCTGTTCTAGATGCTTTTGATGAGGGCTAGATTGAGCTTGTGGGGGGGTGTGTTCTCATGCACTAATATTTGTAATGCTACTGTTTGTGGTCTTTTGTCTCAGTACTGGATCATGCCTGTATATCATTTACCCCAGTACTAGGACACCAGTTGTTCCCTGTGTTTAAACTGCAGGCTGTGTGAGAAGGGGAGACTGGTACAGTTTTACGACCACTCCTTTGGTCATTACGACCACGTCGTAGCTACCACCACGACCTGGTTTCGTGTTCGACCACCCCGAATTGGACTACGATCATGAGCTGAACACATCTACGACCATGGCCGAGGCGACTTCGATCACTCAACCGAGGTCGGGACTCCTATACGACTACTACCAGGACTCTTCTACGACCACGACTACCAACCAAGCGACCGTGACAGAGGTTTGCTCCCTTGCGATCTTTAGTGTTTTGCTTCCCTCCACTTGGCTTTGCTTTGTTTATCTGTTCTAGTGGGAGGAAGGGTCCGATTGGTTAGACAGGAACCGACTCTAGGTGATATTGTCTCATTCACACCTCTCATCCAAATGGTTCTCTAGGATCATTTTCTACCTAGTTGGGCTTTGGTTCTCTAAGGTTTCTCTTCTACCTAGATTGAACTTTTTCTTGGCCACTAGAGTCTTGACATAGTGTGCTTTTGCCCCGTGGTATGAGGTTACAGGCTAGAGACAATGTGGATAGGGTGTGTTTGGGAATCACCTCCCTGAGTTAGAACCTTCTCTTTCTGGATTTTGTGCCAAATTTCCTGGTTCTTCTCATTTTGCCTTCTCTAGGGGGAGTTGGAGCCTTTTTGTCTGGCTATTTTTCAGGGGGAGTTCATCTCTTGTGCTTTCTTTTGTCTCATAATGCATAAAATTCACATGAATGCTTGTACAGTCTTTGGAGCCTTGACTATTATCTTTATGTGACATGATATCATGCTTTATATCTTGCCATATCTTGTGATAGCTTGATTTATCATGTCCTTCTATGTGTTGCTTTGCTCTTGCCATACTAGCTTTGATTAAATGTGAACAACTTAAAGTAAAACATGTCTTGTTCAATCTTGTGACTAGTCTGTTTTTAGTGATCCTCTCTTGATTCATGCCATGTCAAATAGGCTAAGTTGAGTCCTGAATCTCTATTGAGCCTTAGATTGAGCTGTTTTAGTCTCTTGATGCAACATGAGTTAGTACAACATGTTTAAAAAGCAAAAAGATCTCTTTTGTGCGAAAAAACTGATTTCACCAATTCTTTCTCATGAGACGGCTTGCCATTGCACTAGGCATGAACTCAGGGGGAGTTTTGGATGACCTAGACTATCTTCTTAAGCTTATTGCTTGGAGTGGTCGCATAAGGCTTGAGATCTAGCACATGATAAAAATATTGTTGGAAACGACCATAAGTTTCAAAACAAAATATGTCATTTGTGCTCAATTTGCTTAAGCTATAAAACAAACCAAGTACTTGAACCAATGTTTCATTCTTGAGCTTGTAGCACTCTATTTGGACTCAATATTAGCTTCTTGGTTCCACTTAGAATATTGACATGGCTTGACTCACGCTTGTATATCTTCTTCTAGACTATAATCTTGAGTGACTTGACATGCTAATTAAACATTTAATTTAAAGATCATGACTTATTTGGCTTGAGCTTGGCAATACATGGTTTGTTATGATCTAGATAGCATTGTCACCTTTTATGGCTTGGTATAATTTTCGTTGAAGTCACTTTAGATAATCTTCATGGCTCCCTCAGTTCTCATTGCCTTCATCAAATCAACTGTCGGCACTCCATTTAATTCATGCTCTATTTTTCTTCCTTGCATCTTGATGACTCTATTGCCAAAACGGGAGAAGGATAGAGAAAAGGCATTAAGGGTGCAAAAGGCATTAGAATGGGAGAATGCATTAAGGGATGGGAGAAGGATAGAAAAAGGCTTTAAGGGGAGAATGCTTGGTCATCTTGCTATGACAATGGTCATGTGAGCAATCGCTTTTGGATTATGAGCAAGATTGGACTTTTTGTGTGTTGGATCATGAGCAAGATTGGACTTTTTGTGTGATTTGGAGCTTTTGTAGAAAATTTGATCTTTCTCTGTCTGCTCCATTTCACTCTGTGTCAACATAGTCATGAGTTCCTTCACTTCTTTTGGACCATGTGTGGTTTTTGCATCTCTCTCCTTTTCTTTTCAAAAACAAACTCATCTTCATGCCTTTTTCGGTGTTTGTCAATATACTCATCAAGGGGGAGATTGTGAGACCATGTGGAGGTCACCCATGGTTGTGATGAGTAATTGACTCTTGATCTAGGAAGAGTGAGTTTGGTTTTTGAGGCTTGAGCTGTCTCTGCATAGTCGTAAGCCTTGAGAATGGCTCTCTCTCTCTGTTGGGTAGGTTTACGACCATGTGGTCGAAAGGAGCTTTTACGACTTAGGAGTCTTAGTCAAAGCTTTCCACTTGGTGTTCAGCAGAGTCATAAGCTCTATCGAGTGGTCATAGACCATCTACGACCACGTTATGTTGTCACTACGAGATCGCAAGCTCCTTCGAGTGGTCGCTAGAACGTTTACGACCACGTCAAACATAGTCGGAAGTCGCCAGGAGGGCGTACAACCGGTTTGGTCATGATCGGAAGGCAGCAGCAGCCTTACGACCACATTTGGTTGTGGTCGGAACCCACCGGCCGCTCACGACCATGATGTCAAGTATCGGAGCCACCAGTCTTTTACGACTTCATTAGGCACTTTCTGTTAAGTCGTAGCATCTTGCCGTGGTCGGAAGCTAGCCAGACAGTGTACGACCACGTTTTCTTTGGTCGGAACCGGATAGATGCATTGAACGTGTGGTCGGAAGGCTTTACGACCACGATGGTCGTGGTTGAAAGTCGTGCGTCGCCTCTCGACCACTTTGGGCGTGGTCGAAGGTCACCGAGAGGTTTACGACCACTTTGGGCGTAGTCGAAGGTCTCGTGCAAGTTTACGACCACTTTGTTGAAAGTCGAAGGCGGCCGAAGGTTTTCGACCACGTTGTCGCCGGTCGAAAGTCGGCGGGGCATTTACGAGTGGTCGAAGTTGAACGATCTCTTTGATCGTGGACCAAGTCCCTAGATGAATCTACGACCAAATTATCGAAAGCGGTGATCGAAAGTCGATGCTTGACCGCCGCGGCGAAGTCGGCGCTCAAATCTATGACCACGTAAGAAGTCGGTGACTTCACCACGTTGCGGCGCGTTGAACGTGGTCGTAGCTCGATCGTATGCGGTCGTAAGTGGTCGGAAGGCTTCACCACGATGATATTTGGTGTGCGTGGTGCGAACGGGTTCGACCACGATGGAACCTCTGGTTTTGGTCGTAGCCTCTTGGAATCGGTCGTATGGTCTTATGGGGCGGTCGAACCCCGTAATCGGTCGTATGGATCTGGCGCGCGGTCGTAACGATGCGGGATGTGATCGTAGACCTTGAGCATTGCTTGTCTTGTGGTTTTGACCAGTTGTAAGTTGGTACGACTTGGTTGGGTAAGTCGGAGTTGAATCTTGCGATGGTCGTAGCGGTGTGTGTAGTCGTGGGATCGACTTGGTGGTCGATCGAGCTTTACGACTTGGTGGTCGTAAGGCTCATGACTTGATGTCCGCTCTACAACTTGGTAGTCGTAGGAGTTGATTCGACTTTGTGATCTTAGCGACCGCCTTGGTAGTCGATGAGTCGTAGCACGTGTGGTAATCGTTGCAAGCTTGCAATGGTCGTAGCTTGTGTCTTGGCGGTCGTAGCAGTGGTCGTAGGCTGCAGGAAGGCTTTTGTGAGCTCGAGGATTTCTCTGTTCTGTGCAACAGAGTGGTCGTATGAGGTCTAGACTTTATGCGATAAAGTCGTAGCGGCTAGCATTGGTCGTGGCTTGTGTCTGCATGGTCTTAACGAGCGTTGGAGAGGTCGTAACGACATGTTGTGTGGTCGAAGGAAGCAGGGAAGTGTTCCAGGGCTTCGACCATTTCTTGAGTTGTGCATTCGAGTGGTTGTAGGAGGTTTACAACCAGGTGTTGTGCTGTAACACTTGTTGGTTGTACCGATGGTTTGTCTGTTGTTTGGTGCGGTGCTATGTGACGGTTTGCTTATCTGTGTGGCTGCAGGACTTCGGAGCTATTTCATGGTGAGGCGTGGGAGGACCGGGACTAGGCACAGGAGGTGTTGAGGTCCAGACGGTTGGAGACGCCGAAGATGATCGAGGCTGGTGAGGTGGTTGCAAGCCGAAGAGACAAGGAACCGGAGCCGAGCCGCCAGAGGATCTTGGAGACAAGTCTTGGTGAGGCTTGGAGTGGTCGGGACTAGACATGGGAGATGTTGAGGTCCAGAACGACTGGGTGAAGCCGAAGAAGACTTGGGACTCAAGGTGGTTGCGTGCACGGACCGGGACTAGGCTCTGGAGGAGTCGGAGGTCCGATCGGTTGGAGGTAGGTTCGGTCGTGCGTGATCGGCAAGGAAACGGGAAGCTTCCGGAAGGTGCGTGAGGGCAATTTGGAGAATTGACTCGGGCCCGCAAAGGAAGCGTTTCTGTAAAAGCACCGAAATCTGTCGCTTACCGTCACCAGAACGGGTTGCCGCGTGCGCGCGTGTGTAAACCCGGTGTTAGGAGGGGTTTACTGTTAGCCCAGTATGGACTAATGGATGGATCCATTAGGGTTAGTCTCGGTGTGAGGCTATAAAAGGGAGAGGGAGGCACGAGTTCGAGTGAGTTGGTGGTGGGCCTTGGAGGCACCGCCTCTCCTCCCATGGGAGTCTGTGTGAGTGTGTTCTTGGGATTGTGAGAGAGGATGAGTGGAGAATCCATGTATGAATAATCGAGAAAGAGAGAAAGAGAAGAGGTGTGAGCTCCTCTCTATGCTCTCCAGCGTATCGGGACTCCTTGTACTCCTTGATGGTTGGAATGAAAACTCGAGTTGTGTTCTCTGTCTTGTGTTTGAATGTTTTGTTTGCGCTTTCTCTATTCGATCTTCTCACTTGTTCTTGTCTTGATCTCATTGAGTGTTTTGAATCGCAGAGCATGTGGGTTGTACTCCAAGCCATCTTGGCTATTCTAGTCCCACGAGCGCTTTGTTCTTTCTCGTATGTTCTTGTTGGCTTTTCTCTTTAGTGTTGAGTTGTTGCTCAAGACTGCCTTGGTCTCTTCTCGCTCGATCTGGGAATCAATCTCAAGGCCATTTGGCCGCTTCTTCCCAAGAGCAGACAAGTGGTCGGAGAAGGTCTCTTTGCCGAATGGTCGTCCGTCCCAAGTTCTCTGCTTTCTGCTCGACCATGTCGTTCTATCCGACCGTAGCAAAGACTTCGCTTTTCTTTGTAATTCATCTTTCAGAGGATGAGTTCTTGTTTCGTTCAAAGTCTCGTGACCAAAAGATCTATGAGTCAAAAGTTACTCGGAAATTAGATCTTGCGGTCGAGCTCTGAATGACTCCTCTGTTTTTAGTTTCGACCACGTTGTTCCTCTCGGTTGCAGCAGAGAGACTTCGACCACTCTGTGATTTCTCAACTTGGGGTCGTTCGCTGCTGTGGTTGAAGTCTCCTGGTTATTTGAGTCAAGACTTTCAAGTTATTCATTTTTGAGTCTTGTCGGTCGTGCGCGCTTTCTCTGTTTTCGGTCATTTCTGTGCAGTCTCTATTGTCGGTCAGATCTCGGGTTTTCAGTGGATCGTCTGTCTTACCGAGTGACTCAATCGACCACGAGTTGGCGTTCGATCTCTCTGAAACAGACGGTCTATCTCTTTGTCAGATTGATCACGATAGATCCTTTCGACTGCCTTGTTATGTCCTCGGCCAGCGGCAGTTCTAGTTCGGGTGTCAGTCTGATCTTCTGTTCTCCAATGAACATTCGATCTTCCTCTTCATAGCTTTGTAGCTATCGGAGAAGAAGATCTGGTGGAAGTACTCGGGGAAGTTTTAAGGCACCATTCACCCCCCCTCTGGTTGCCAGTTCGGTCCTACATGATGTGGTGCTAGTTGCTGAGAGTAAAATATGTATTGATAGGAAGCTTGAGTTGTAGAAGAAGACCTTACAATTGAAGGGTTTTAGACTTAGTAGGATTAAAACTGAGTATATGAGGTGTGGTTTCAGTGGTGCTAGGGCAGATGATGGAGATGTTAGATTGTAGAGACAAGTAATGCCTAAGAATGATATGTTTCATTATTTGGGATCAATGCTACAGTGGGACAGTGAGATTGATGAAGACATGAGCCATAGGATAAGAACGGGGTGGGTGAAATGGCGTCAAACATCTGGTGTCCTGTGTGATAAAAAAGTCACTCGAAAGTTAAAAGGTAAGTTCTATATGATGGTGATTAGACCTGCGATGCTATATGGAGTAGAATGTTGGGTGACTAAAAGATAACATATATAGAAAATGAGTGTAGCGAAGATGAGGATGCTGTGATGGATATGTGGTCACACGAGGCGGGATCGTATCCGTAATGATGATATACGTGATAGGGTGGGGGTAGCATCAATTGAAAAGAAACTTATCCAACATCGCTTGAGATGGTTTGGACATTTCCAACGAAGAACTCCTGAGGCACCGGTATGTAGTGGAATTTTAAGACATACTGAAAACGTAAGAAGAGACATAGGTCGACCAAGACTAATGTGGGAGGATGCAATTAAAAAAGATTGGAGGGATTGGAATGTATATAAAAAATTAGCTTTTGGATAGGAATACATGGAAGTTAGCGATCCACGTACTGGAACCATAAGAAAGTTAGAGGTGGTGTTTTAGGTTCTTGGTTCAGATAGCATGATGCACGACTTAGGGTTTTAATACTGTAGGTTTTATTTCAAGGTTCTCATCTCTTTGCTTTGAGAAGGTTTCATTCCTAACTTACCCTAACTTGTTTGGGACAAGAGATTTTGTTGTTGTTGCAACACGTAATTACGCGGTTAGATACTATGATACGGTTGTCTTTGATATACAACTATAATGCTTATAATTAAAATACAATTGTATTTACTATACAACTCTAATATAGATATATGATTAATTTGTGCTGTTATAATCTAGTACCACCAAATAAGTGGTGGAGATGCTTATCTTTTTTTTTCTCAATTAATGTGAGAATTTCTAAGATTTTTCTTTTTAAGATTGTTGTGGGATTTTCTTACATTCAAAATGAATAAGGTGCCTTAGATCTCACCGGTTATTTTTATTTATATAGATAGCGGATTTACCCACACAATTACGCGGCTAGATACTGTGATACAGTTGTTTTTTATACACAACTCTAATTCTTATAATTAAAATACAATTGCATTTGCTATACAACTCTAATATAGATATATTATTAATCTGCATTGTTATAATCTGGTCCTATCAAACTAAGTAGTGAAGATGGTTATTTTTTTCTCGTTTAATATAGGAATTTCTAGGTTTTTTCTTTTTAGGATTATTGTGAGGTTTTTTTTTGTTCTCAAAACGAATGAGGTACCTCCGATCTCACCAATTGTTTTTATTTATATAGATGTGCATTTCTATATGGACTACTTGCTTAAAAAAAGAGAGAAAAGGATGAGGCCGTGCTTAACTGGTGACTCGTTGGGTATAAGAAGGCGTTGTTTCATTTTCTCAAGGGATATAGTAAATCTCGCCAACAGTGGAAGCCTTTTTCTTTTTACAAAAATGGCTATACAGAAAATATGCAATTAAGCTATGTTCAAACACAACCACATTGTAAGTAATAGACATTCTTGCGCTCTCACAAACAAACACAAGAATATTTTCTTTTGAGCCAATCGCTTACTTAGAATCTCCTAGAGGGAGAAAACCTTTATGGGATTGTCCTCACGTGAATATTGTTCTAATTACCGTTTGATTGGTGCCTCGAGATCGATGAAATCACGACCGAACGGTCAAAATGCAAACCATTATGGCAAGAAAAAAAATATTAGATAACTCCACAAGGAGTAGCAAAGCAACGAAATCAAATCCAAAGTAACGAGATCACCCATATAAATGGAAAAAGAAACTAAATCAAAACTAAAATATCAATTTACAAGAACAGAAAACAGAAAAAGGTTTGTGTGTGAGAGAGAGCCGAGGAATCAAACAAACGATGAATTCTTTTGAGTTGTGGCTTATGATTTATAGTTTAAAATTTTGAATTCTGAATGTTCGCGAGAGGCAGCATGCAGAGAAAAATAGTCATATGCGATTTTGGCTGGTACAACTAAACTCAATACATTTTTAGTACAATATTTCTATTAACCTCGTCTTAAAAAATATATCATTTAAAAATTAGTTACTATACCATAAACCATAAGCTTTATGGCCTGTTCTTTATAGCTTTTGGCTTTTGGATTTTGATTTTTCTATAGTAACTAGCTTTCAAATAGAGTGTCTTTTCAAGACGGGTCTACTAGTTAATTGTAGTATATATTATAGAAACTTTATTTATATCGGCAAAAATTATACGTGAGTTTCTGTTACTCTATAATCTCTTTTATAAATAGTCTAAAAATTATAAATCATAGTCATAAAAAAAACAAATCATTAGTGGTGAAGAGCTCATCCAAAATAGGCCCCAAAATCGTCCGCCAATTTAGCTGATAGGCCCTCGCGTTGCCCCGTATTTGCACGCCGCGACCTGCATTATTCCCTTTTTTCCTATTAGTACCACCCGTGCGATTAGCATGTCTCTGCCCAATGCCACCGCCTCGCCGCCGTCGCCGGAACCCTAGGCCGCCGGAGTCGGAGCTCCCGTCGTCGGCGCCGTCGGCGGGGGAGGAGGAGGATGCAGCTGCGGATCTCGCCGAGCATGCGCAGCATCACCATCTCGAGCAGCAATGGCGTCGTCGATTCCATGAAGGTGCGCGTCGCGCCGCAGCCGCCCCCGCCGCCGCAGCCGCTCGCGCTGCAGGGGGCGGGCGCGGGACGGCGCGGCGGCGGGGGAGGAGGAGGGGGCACGGGCTGGTACTGGCGCGCGGTGGCCTTCCCGGCCGTGGTGGCGCTCGGCTTCCTCCTGCCCTTCGCCTTCGTCTTCGCGGCCGTGCCGGCGCTCGAGGCGGACGGAAGCAAGTGCTCCTCCATCGGTAAGATCGCCGGCCGCGATCTCGCGGCGTTTTTGGGTTTCGTTGCGGTGGGTTGAGTTGTTGATTTGGTGCGTTTGGGGCGGCGAAGCTCGGATCTTAGTGCCCTTGGGCATACGATTTTGCGGTGCCGGTGGGAATGTGGGAATTTGGTGATGGTTCCTGCCTAGATTTCGTGCTGAAAACGTGTGATTTGTTCTCTGATAGGCTCACTCATTGAGCTGGAGATTCAGGAATCAGGTGTGGCGATGTCGCTTATTTGTCATGGTGATTTGAACTGAAACCAAGATAGTTGGCTATTTGGGTTTTTGGTTCGGCTTTCGGGTGAGTTAATTTTCGGATCTCGGGCACATGATTTTCTGGTATTGACCAAAATGTAGGATCGATACTATCTAGTTTTAAGCCATCACTTTACTTAGATTTGAACGCTGGACTTAGTGCTACCAGCTACAATGTTGGAATTGCAAGATTTTTTTTTATCCTAGTTTTGAGCTGAACCTTGCAAGACTGGAGTAGAAACAACACCTTTAAAGATGCTATCAGCTTTCCCTACATATCAGTAGTAAGCTTCAACTGGCTAGCGATCAGCTGTACTCCAAATTCTTTGCTCGGCGTTGATAATTGGGAAATCAAGGACAAATGTGTAAGCGGGAGAGGTATCGCAATGCCCTTGATGCACCTGGCTGATCCATTCATTGAAGTTAAAAGTGCTTTGCTTCAGTGTCATTAGAAGCAAGCTTCTTGGTCACCCAGCTCTGACTTGATTAGATTTGTAACTAGAGTCACTCAATGGTTCTCCTATCCTACTCTTTCAGCAAACCCTGTACATGTTCCCACCAAGCAATTGGTGCTATTCGATGTTGCAGTTGGAAGCATTCCTTTTGCTGGAACTTAATCAGTTATGTGTCCTTGAGTGGAAATGATTTTGTCGTATAAGCTTGAATGTTGGTTTGGCACCTCAAAGCTGGTTAGACATGTTATTTTGCTATAGAATTTGAAACACGGGACTATGGGCTTTGCTTCTGTTTTGATGATTTGATCAAGAAAATTCTGGTCACAATAGTGTATTATCCTATAACCTGTGTATTTACACCTTCCAATCAATCTGAGAATTTCTAGATTGCAAAATGCACATGGTACCTCCAATTTCACCTTTCTTTTATCATATAATAGATCTATATATTTTTGGTAAAGGCGCCTAACTTTTGAGTTGGGGAGAGTAGTCAAGGACTCAAGGCAAATAGATTAGCTCGACTCCGCAGCTTATTGGAGTGCCACTTTTGGTACTCTAAGTAGTCTCATATGCTAGGGACATTTGTTATAAAGCTTGAACAAAGCAAATTAGGCTTGCCGCTCACTCAAGGTTCCAGCTTCATGGTAAAAAATGTGACAAATATTTCGATAAGAGAATCTAGAGTTACCGCTTACCACCCAGATGCCTTCCATGGTCCACGTTCTCCCTGGGAGCTAAACCACAATTTGACTCTTGAGCTTTTCCATAGTAGTAGCTCAGTAGCTGGAGCCTGATCTTGGCCAAAAGGCTCCAAGAATGTGCCTGATTTTGTCTATGGATGGGATCTCAAATTCTTGTTTGGGATTTGGTGTTGTTGTAAGTCATCTAGTTGGGATGTAGGCATATAATTTTCTGAAAGCTGCTAATATGACATTAAAAGATTGTTTTTGTCTATGTGTCATGGGTCTTCTGGTATGGTGGATGGTGTTATCAAGTTTTTTCACTGCTGACTGTAGATGTGTTTTCTGTTGCATTGCATGCTTTTCTTATGGTTAGCTGTCTAGTTCTACGCGGTATACTCTAAATTTCCAAGCTTGGTTCATGTATCTGTTGTAACTGTCACGACCTTGTTTTGCAGATTGCTTGGGGAGGCGAATAGGACCTAGTTTCCTTGGTAGGCAGGGGGGTGATTCTACGGTAAGTTACTTGATTCCTTGTACTTTTTTATTGGTACAATAAGACTATGTTTTACTATTTGTCTTAAAGAGAAAGCAAATTGTGTTTACTTATCTTACTCAATGTGAACAGAGGCTGGTGCAAGATCTGTATAGAATTTTTGATCAAGTTAACAATGAGGAATTCCCTTCAGGAAAAAAATTACCAGAATCATTCAGGGAATTTCTTCTGGAGATGAAGGATAACCATTACGATGCTAGGACATTTGCTGTTAGGTTGAAGGCTATGGTATGAAACTAACTATCCTTGTTTAATCTTGCACTGACGCACTAATTAAAGTTCAAATTAAAAAAATTGTACAGGCCCATTTGGACTATAAAGTATCTGAAAACCGCAGTTTTCAAGGTACCTACCACGCATGAAATACCACAGTTGTGGATGCAACAGTTTTTTACAGTTTTAAGAAAAACAAGGAGATATTTGGTAGTTGCAGTATTAATACAGTATTTTGTTTTAAAAAGTATCTCTTAGGCTAACTAGCTCTTATTACAAAAAATTATCAAAGCTATATACATACCTACCCTGGTACCTATTTTTGATCTTTGGGCGTGCATTTATATTGTTGGTACATTTATATGGACCAATATATGGTACATGATAGCTGTACATAGGGGTATTCTTATTGGCTGCGGCTGATGGCTTTTGGTTGAAAATGATTAATAGTAACTGAAAAAAATGATTTTTAGAAAGAGAGGGTGAGCAATGGGAAAGTGTGAGAGAGATGCGTTTGCGAGATGGGAGCGAGAGGAGTGAGGCGCGTGATGTAATCGTGACCTGCCTTATCCCTGAAGCAAGACAGGAGCCAGAGGAGTGGAGAAGCTGTTTCGAGAAGCCGGGTGTTCATATTGGCTTTTGGTTTCTCTAAGTAGAAGCCAGAAGTATAAACCAATATGAACATGCCCATAATTGGAAGTTTGGATATACTGCAACAATCAGATCTCATGAA
The DNA here is from genome assembly GCA_036346575.1 of Dendrocalamus sinicus. NCBI lineage: Eukaryota > Viridiplantae > Streptophyta > Magnoliopsida > Poales > Poaceae > Dendrocalamus > Dendrocalamus sinicus. The sequence goes on from CM070658.1 coordinate 28,361,284, forward strand.
AGCCTAGAGACCCATGTTCTGCAGCAACGAAATACCAACGTTGAATAATGGCGTTGGAACACGAGGAAAGAAAAGTATTAACTAGATGCATAGACACTTGGAGACTGACATGGCAAACAAAAAACTACATAGCTGAAGATATATAAATATATAATAAACTGGATCTCAACATGGCTACGACGAGGCGAGTTGTCACTTCATTTTGAGGTTGTGATTTAAAAAAAAACCTCCAAAAAACCATGGTATTTGGTATACTACGTTTTTTTACAACAGCAATATTTGTTGTATCCAAACTCCTTAATTTTTCTATACTTTAATATTTTCGAGAAAGCGCAGTATTCTCTAAAAACTCCCAGAAGACTACGGATCCAAACAGGTCTGTAATGTTGCATAACTACTTGGTACTTACCTCTAAGGCAGCTAACTTATAAAACTATTTTTTTTGTTATATGTATTTGGTAGTCTCATATATGATATCAACTATTTGCGTTTCTGGACTAATTCTAAGAAATTCAATGTTTTGTTTTCACAAAAATAAAATGTACATGAGAACTCCACCCTTGTTTGTGATGATACATAATTTAATTTCTATCACCATATGCTGTGCTTTGTACAACTTTTAACAGGCACTCCTTTTCTTTTCAAATGTTCTCTGTAGGAATGATATGCTCTTTTTTTTTGTAAAAATAAAATTTCTTCTGTAACTTCTACTTTTTAATGGGTGTTTTGCAGCTATTTCATATTGTTTTACCATTACTGGCAGCTAAAGCGCTTTTTATATTGGCCATTTCTAGAGCATGTGATTCTGATCTTTGTATAATTGTATGTTGCTGGTTTGTTATATACTGGTTGATAAAATTTTAAGCTTGGTCCCTGCTAGCACCATATCTCTTATTTCATGGCTCTTAGTCCTGATGAGCAACTCTAATGCACTTCATTGTGTTTGTAAACTATATTTTAATTACTCCTATCCTATGCTTCTTTGCAGATGAAAAACATGGATAAGGAGGTAAAGAGGTCAAGGCTGGCAGAACAGCTGTATAAACATTATGCTGCAACTGCTATTCCCAAAGGCATCCATTGCCTGTCTCTGCGCCTTACTGATGAATACTCCTCAAATGCTCATGCACGGAAACAGTTGCCACCACCTGAACTGTTACCGTTGCTTTCTGATAACTCCTTCCAACATTATATTCTGGCCAGCGATAACATCCTTGCTGCTTCAGTTGTTGTCAGCTCAACTGTACGATCTTCCTCAGTACCAGAGAAAGTAGTATTTCATGTTATTACCGATAAGAAAACATATCCAGGGATGCATTCATGGTTTGCTCTTAATTCTATATCACCTGTAATAGTTGAAGTGAAAGGTGTTCACCAGTTTGACTGGTTGACAAGAGAAACTGTGCCGGTACTAGAGGCTATAGAAAACCACCGTGGAGTCAGAAATCACTATCATGGAGATCATGGAACAGTTTCCAATGCAAGCGACAATCCAAGGGTGCTTGCTTCAAAGCTGCAGGCTCGAAGCCCCAAATACATTTCCCTGCTTAACCATCTCCGCATTTATTTGCCTGAGGTGCCTTTTCATCAGAAATGTTCTCAGATTTGGCTTTCTATCTGTTACTATGCAATAGTTCAAATTTATGGTCTAATGGAGTATGCTCTGGCACCTATATTCACAAGTGGTTGTACTTTATGTCGTATTATTTAAAAGGTTTTGGATGGTTTTTATCAGTGTTAGCATTTCAGTATGGTTGTGTCAACTAAATTCCCTGGTCATGACAAGATTAAGGTCATGTGTCAACATATTTCCACATCATATTCATAGTATTAGGTTATGTACATGGTTGCCTTGGAGGCACGGCGTCTGCTGATTAATTTAACTCACAAATGCTGCAGTGAAATCATTCTTGCACAAAACAAGTGAATGGTGGGGAAAATCTAGCATCAAATGGAACAGTAGGGCATACTCAAGTCAACTCAAATGTGCTGAATATGCTTTGATGTGACAATTAGGTTATGTAGTTAATTTGAATTAAATAGCCTTCTAATCAGGTTGAGCCTCCTTTTTGTCACCAGGGGGTTACCAAAATAGCATTAGAATTGGTGAAGCATGTAAAATTGCTACGTATGATCTTTACAGCTACTGACCAACTAAAGATATGGTCTATCCATCTATCTCAAGTGATGGATGGTGAAAACTGCCAGGATAGATATTCCACCAACCATATCTCACTATTAAGATGCATGTTTTATTCTTTTTCTACACGATATTAAAATAAAGACAAAAAAACTGTGTGCTGTTTTTTCTGGATGATTTCCACGTGTTAGTTGTGCACTTCTGCTTGCTGCTAAAAGGTGCCAAACTGTCATATTTTTTTCCCTTCTCTTTAAGATGCCGTTATCTTTTTGTCCATTTCTGGTAAATCATTAAGTTGCATTAACACTGATTTTGCTTTCAAGTTAGGCCATATGTAACCTATAACAAGATTGTGACAATGTTCTCTAAATGTAAAAAAAAAAAAAAGAGACTGAAGTGTCATGTTGTGATGTTCACAATTCTTCACCTGATGCTGTTCTCATTTATTTACCCAGCTCTTTCCGAACCTGAACAAGGTGGTCTTCCTTGATGATGACATTGTTGTTCAGCGTGATTTGTCCCCCCTTTGGGAGATCGATCTTGAAGGGAAGGTGAATGGGGCTGTGGAGACGTGCAGAGGTGAAGACAGCTGGGTGATGTCTAAGCGCTTCAGGACATATTTCAACTTCTCTCACCCTGTGATAGCTCGAAATCTTGACCCAGATGAATGTGCATGGGCATATGGGATGAATATCTTAGATCTGGCAGCTTGGAGGAAGACAAACATTAGGGATACATATCATTTCTGGTTGAAGGAGGTAACGTATTTTAACCTCACATGAATCTCTCTTAATTCTTAAATCAGTCAACTTAAGCTTGATCTGATATATGAATTAAATGGATGCTTTGATCAACCCCCCATGCTGAATTTTGTGCTGCATAGTTTAGTGACTTCATTTGCGAATTGAAAATGTTCAGGTATTTTGCATGTCAATTTTGTGCTGTGTTGAGTGTTTCAAAATCTGGAAAAACATTGACTTCAGCATATCTGCTGGATAAGTACAGCTGGAAGTATAAATGTAAAAAGAGATTTTCCTTCTGTGCCTGCAACTCTGCTTTGTTCACATTTGCTTCTATATTCTTCCCAACATAGAAAAGTGGGAAAAACTTAACTATACCAAAAGCTTCGTTAGCCGCTTAGGTATGCACAGTTTTACTTGCAACTTCGCGTGTATTTGTGCAAGCTTAAAATGTTATCATGCTAAAACATGATATAATTGTTGGCACCATTGTTCACCTTCATAATCTTTTCAATTTCTTTTGCAGAATCTAAAATCCGGTCTTACTCTTTGGAAATTTGGTACTTTACCACCTGCGCTTATAGCATTCAGGGGTCATGTGCATGGTATAGACCCATCCTGGCACATGCTTGGCTTAGGATACCAAGAAAAGACGGACATTGAAAGTCTTAGGAGGGCTGCAGTGATCCACTACAATGGTCAGTGCAAGCCATGGCTAGGCATTGCTTTTAAAAACCTACAACCATTTTGGACGAAGCACGTAAACTACTCCAATGACTTCATTAGAAACTGCCATATTTTGGAGCCCCAATATGATAGTGTGTGACTTACGACAAATGGTGTAGACACAGTGAGGGAGCATATATTTTCATTCATTTGTTCGCTGGAGGGGCTGATTGCTGTGGGATCAGTATATTGGTTAATTGAGGAAAGCAATCATCACTGAACATATATCTCTGACCATCCCGTGCATCGATCGGCCTGCAAATTCCTCGGGACTATTCATCTGTATCATATGGGTACACGATTCTTTTCATCTGTATCATATCGGTGCGTCAATTCTTTTCGGTACTGTAACTGCGAAGGATAGCTTGGTGAAGTCTCTTCCTCTGGCATTGGGCTAATCCTTTATTGCAGAATAATGCAGCGGAGGGGCTAGCAGATTGAATGATTGATTGATCATGGTGAAGAAAGGGGCAGCTATGATGAGGTCGCGAGAGTTTACATGTTTTCCCTCCATTATTCTTTTTCTCCCCCTCTTGATATACTTGAGCCCTTGAGATTTTGTTCCGTTAGTTTTGTGTTTACTTTGGTAGGTTCGAGATGATTGTAGTAGAGATGCCATTGTTTGTGAGTAACCTACAGGATATTGTTACAATTGTTGACATATTGATAATGTGCAGATAATTCTTTCACAGAGTGCTTGTGCTAAACAGTGTTATCGAAGTAGCGAACGGGATGAATTAACCCGGAGGTTATGCCGATTTATCTAATTAAGGAACTGAACAGATATTGACAAAACCCACGTCATTGCAGTTTTACGACCCTGTCAAGAAAAGATTAAGACGCTCGACCTCGACTCGAAGTCAGATGGAACGCTTCTATCAACATGAAATGATCGAGTAGGTAGGGATGAAAACGGATTGAATACGAATAGAATAGTGCTGAATCCACATTCATGTTCAACGAATATGAAGTCAAATATGCTCTAATATGAATACAAACCGAATGTTATAACGAATATAGCTTTGAATCAAATATTTATTTAATTTGATTGGATCTATATATACTCATAATTTATATAATGTGAAGATATTAATGGCACTATTATCCTTGTACATATACACTTAGTCATTCTAATTTATTTATTTTACCTAAAGAAATATCAATTCACATTGAATTTAAAAATTATTCAAACTAATTAGGAATATTGAATTCGAATATGCTCTAATATGAATATGATTCAAATATTATAATGAATATAAATTTGAATATAATATTTACTTAATTCGATCAGATCCAGATATCTTCGTAACTTATGTAATGTGAATATATTAATGTAATGAGCCTGTTCTTTTCCTCCGAAGCTGGCGGCTTTTGGCTTTTGCTACAGTACCTAACTTTCAAACGGAGTATTTTCTCAAGACGGAGTCTACAAGTTAAACGATCTACACGTTAAAAGTCCAACATCTGTACCAGCAAAAATCGCAAGTGAGTATCTGTCTCTCCGTAATCTGTACCGTAAACAGCCAAAATTCAAAATTTTCAGCCAAAAGTCATAAGCCGCAGCCGAAAAGAACAGGCCCAATACTAGAAAAAAGTGATTAGGGCTGCTGGGCTAGGCCTAAAGCCAAGCTCGTCTGGCCCACGCTAACATCCTTATAGGGGATGCCATGCGAAAGAGCAAGAACCTTATCCATTCCCTTGTCTGTGGGCTTGCCTTAGCCATCCCCGTGCACACGTCGTCGCTGGTCCCATGTGTTGCATTGTTGCCGCCCTCAGCCACTGGCACCATTGCCCGTTGCCCCCACCGCATCGCTCCCTTCGCCCTGCTACATTGCCGCTCCGCTAGCGCCACCGTTGCCTAGACGCGCCCCTACACCGCACCATCCACCTATACCGGTCGCCATGTCCCCTTTGCCTAGCAACGTGCTGCCGTCCAAAGCAACCGTAGCCAGGGGAGTGGGGGAAGGGAAAGGGTGGGAGCCCGACTAGGAGAGGAGAGGAGAAGGCGAAGAAGAAGAAGAGATGGGGGCGAGCCGACACTAGATCCAACCTAGAAGAAGAGGAAGGAGATAAGTAGGAAGAGGAAGCGGAGAGGAGACCAAATCGTGCCTCACCATGGGTTGTTACTGTAGCAAGGTGAGGGGAAGGCTAGCGGAGAAAGAAGGATGAAGGAGGAAAGAGGAGGAGAAGAAGAGAGGCACTTTGCGTTCATATCGATTTCATTGTCCAATCTGTAGAGCAATGAACCAAAACTTTTATTCTGCTAGTTCTTGGACTATTTAAGGATTAGAGTGGTGATTAGCAGGATAAGTACATTTGGAATGACTAGAACTCGATTGGTAGATAGATTCCATGTGCAATACATTCTACTGAGATTTGGGCATGGTAAGGAGACACTTGAGAATTTGATTTACTAGAAACTTGTAGATAATTTTACTAGCTTTCTGTAGAAACTTGTAGATAATTTAAACACCTCATTTAGTGGGACATATTGAAAGTTATGGTTGTTTAATCACCATGATAGCGAGAAGGTGTCCGTCCGGTGGAAGGGTGTATGTGCCCGATTTGTGCGTAGGAGCAATTTTCGTTCGTTTGTGCATGTATGTACAGTTTTAGTGATGTATTGAGATGAGTGATATTTGCTCAGGTGAAGGTTCAAGTTTCATGCTGTTCCCTGATCATCCTTGTAGTTACTTAGGCAAGTACATAGTAAAACGATAAATTGGGTTGATGATTGTTATTAGTTAAATTTGATGCAATATTTACCATATTTTATTTCTATATTTACTCATGTTTCTATGATGATTAAATGATAATGATGGTTAAGTGATGAAGAAAAAGAATGATAAATAACGATGAAATTTATGCATTGTATTAATTATATATTTATGGCATGAAAAAGCCCACTTCGGTGGGTACGAAAAAGCCCATTATGGCTTCGGAGTCAAATGGCGATGTTTTAGTCCCATATCGCCTGGGTAAACGAGAGGAGGGACCTGGGAATGCGACAAATAGGAGCCGTGGTGGAATCGGCGGCTCACCGGGCTGCGTGGCGAGCACACGGCGAACTATTCTTTCGCCTTTTACTAAAGAACTAGCCTCATAGGCGCGGTGCCACGCCGCGCCAGCCACCGTGTGTACCGAAGTAAAAGAGGCGATAATTCGTGAGGAGTTTTTTTAAAAAATCGAGGGCACATGCGTATTTTCAAAAAAGTCAAAGGTCTTTTTCGTAAAAAAATTGAGGACCTGTACGTAACTAAACGAGGACCGGTACGTAATTTAGAAAACCGCGGGGGCGCTATCCTGCAAAGTATACAAATTTTTGGTGAAGTGGAGGGGTGTTTTCAAAAAAGTGTTTTAAAAAACTGGTAGGGACCTTTTCGCGAGGATCAAGGATTTTTACGTAATTTCGGAAAATACAGGGACTTTTTCGTAAAAATAGGCAGCGCGCGCGGGCGACGTGGCTGCCTCCTCCGCGCGGGCATTCCCCCGCTCATAATAGGGGGAGTATACCGTGTGCACGTCACAATAAGCAGCATAACTTTATTTTTGGAGGGCGTCTTTTCACTAGAAAGGACCTCGGCAAGTATAGAATTTAAGGATTTAGCCTTTTAATGACAAATCTGTCCTTGCAAGTGATAAATGCTGTATTATGTTCAATGATATGTATTTGATCTGGAAAGAACATAATACGCCGAGACATTAAAGGCAGGCATTACAAGAGAAGAAAATTCAGAATGCAATAACGTGCTTACGCTACAAGTAGTTCTGCTTTGATCACTTCCTACTTGCATGATGCTATCTCTATCACAAAATGAACAAGTGGAATGTTCCAGGTACCGCAGTAAAGGGATGTTTCATGTCTCTCTCAAGAACAGGCCTTGGCCTCAAATTTCGGTAGAACTACAAAGGCGATCGATGTCGGAGCTAGGTATACCGGCGAATTAACAGCAACAAGCACCGGATTCAGAGCTGGAACGCTGCCATCGTCTGCCAGTTCCAAAGGCACGCCGTTGAGCAGCATTGCCTTGCTCTGGTGGTCGCCATCCTTGGCGGTCAGATGATACTCCTCCCTCTTTGCAATGTCGCTTGATGGCTTCCTTCCCAGCCATGAAACTGCTCTTTTGAGGCTGTGGGCGAAAGAACCGTGCTTCTGGAGGCCGGTTCTTTTGTCTAGGCTGACGTTCATGTCATTCTGGAGGGTGACGTTGTATCCGGTAGTATTGCTTAGATTGATCAAGAGGAGAGTGATCCCTTGCTGCATTTTGAAATAAGCCTGTTCAGGTAGTCAGCCTAGATGGCAGAATGGATAATCTAGCAGACTTAGCATTTCCGTGGAAATATAATATATTTTCAGACATGACAAAACATTCATAATTTCACAAGTCATGGAAACCAGCCATATCACTTCAACTTTAGTAACATGATCTAAAAATCTTCCAAACTGTCTCAAGCAGTTCGCTTGAAAAGGTAATAGTCACTCCATTGCAACTCGTACCTGTTGTTTCGTGCAGTGAGCATAAGCACGCAACCTAAGTGTTGAATTGATATCAACTGAAAGAACTCCATTGCCCATAAGCCGATGCCATAGTAGAGCACTGAGGACACAAGAAATGGCCAAAATATAAGCACTGTTTTCTGTAGAACACTGCACTAAATCATCTACCAAAAAAGTCTACGAGTGTAGCCTTGCCTGTAGTAATCAGGATTTGGTAAAAAAGTTTCTGTGTCAAGTAGACCATAGTGGCCACCAATGAGAGTCTGCCTGCAGAATACTTTTGTATTGTACCTAGATGCCATTCCAAGTTGATCAAGATACCTACTTGCATCGGAAAATTCATCACTTCTTGCTGGCACAAGATACTACATCAGAGTGTAGTTGTGTAAATTCATGAAAAAAGATTGAGAGCTGACCAGATGCTGTTGATGAATGTATTTGACACCAGCAGACCACCATTGTTGAATACACCCCCACTTTCACTGACCCAAGCAGAAGCCCATGCTCCATGCCTTTGGATGGTAAGTTGCATGGCCCTATAAGTATCTTCAGCACGATCTAAGTACTTAGGATCTAAGATCTTCCTTATAAGATGGACATCATCCCCTGAAAACGAAGTGTCACTGCTGATGCATTTTGTGTATTAATTACATGAATTTGGCATGGCCAATGATAATATGACCAGGATGCCTGGCAAACAGTGCAGCTATATTTCTGATTGAATAAAAATGAGCTCGACTCAACATTAAGATGTTCTTCACTAATATTTTGTCTTCTAAGAAAGGCTATCCTACTCCTTGATAGAATAGTTCATGAATGCTTTTTCTTTAGGGATGTCATGCAGCCTTTCCTTTGCAGTATTATATGTCACAAAAAGAAGCAGCCAAATTAAAAGTACTGTGCCTTTGAAAAAATAGGGACCCACATGTAACTTATCTTTCGGCATCTCATCAAACCATACTGCAGTTCCTTGTATAACTAGACGACAGGTTTTTCTTTATGAAAGTTAGGCAAGCATTAGTATTATACATGGATGCGAGGTGAGTAAAAGTCCTCGCATATCTTGCACTTGAATTTAATCTTGTGACTAGGAAGCCTCTTTTCTACTCCCGGGTGTAATTACACCCTATGTCGTATCTCACAACATATGTAGTATCTCGCGTAACGGAGAGTATGTACGTGTAGTATACGAGTATTTAAGACTATATAGGTGGTATGAACAATTTTTCAAAGGTGGTATGCGTATTTTTTTGACATACTCCTTTTTATGTACGTATATAAAGGTATTTATAAAATACGTTAAAAACTATGGACTTCCTTGCAATTTTTTCGTGTGGTTCACATTGGAGTATCTTATAATTAGTATATGAGTATAGCTAAAATGATAAAGGAGTATTTCAAGTTTGTTTAGGTGGTATATTAGAGGTGGGTGTAATTACACCTGGGAGTAAAAAGTATTTTTCCTGGAGTCTATTTTTGTAAAAAAAAATTCTCGCGGGTATATTTCTGTAATTTCGAATAAAAAATAGATTATTCGTACAAAAGATTCCCGACAAAATGGCCAACCATTTCTTCTGATATCTTCAGGTCATGCAAAGCATCAAGTTATGGTTTTGGACACTGAAACGAGCCTTTTTGAATGCCATTAGAGCAAAAGCGGCATATCACATACCTCCACCAAGATTATAAATATGATGCGTCAAGGCACTAACAACACCACGACCTGAAGTCTGAAGTAGCTGAGAGTACCACTGCTGATCAAAGAATCCTCCAGGGGCTAACAGGAGTGGCTGGGAGAGTGGTGCCTTATACAACTGTCGGAGGATGGATTTAAGTTCAATTACATCCTTTCCATAAAGATTAGCATCGACTCTTGCCCCGATTCCATGTCCGCTCAGCTCATTACCTGAAAAAAAAAAGAAAAATGGTAAAAAAACATGTAGCTCACATTCTTACTCCTTACTTCATGTGTCAGAACTCAGAATAACTTTTGTTTTGGAAAAAAGGGGTAATATAAAAGAGCCGAGTACACAATGAAAGATACAGTACATTACCGAATTCCCATGAGTCAACCGGGTATCCCTTTGAGATTGTATATTTTACAAAATCATACACATTGGTAGAGTTCCATTTGCCTGCCCAGAAAGAACGCCGGACGTTATACCTTCCATAAAGCGCATTCAGACCAAATGTGACAATTGCTCTGCAGGTAGATGTTTGCTCACCCATTAGCTAGTTCTGTTAAGCATGTATAAATTGCACAAATCATGCTAAACAAGCACATGGGGCTTCATTTAGAAAATGAAAAAAAATCTCTCTTTATGCACATCAGTTCCCAGTACAAATATGTCATTTAGTTATGTTTATATGGCTTGGTTTTATCGTATCTCCTCCCCAAACAAATTAGTAATGCTGAATATGTGCAGAAAAAGATAACTGTTAGCTATTGTTTTTTCAACTACCAGTAGGTCACATGGTTTCGAGACTATATGACTATATGAGCACAAATATGTGGACATATGGCACAAATGATGCCTGCAACATTTAAATACTTAAAGCAACGGTATGAATACAAACTTGAATTATCAGCCTCACCCTGTTTTTTGGAATAGATCATTCAGCTTGTCCCACCTATCCATACTTAGACAACCAACTGAGAAACCAAACAAACCATTTGACATATTTCTGAATGGGGAGCATGGACTATTTGTCCCCACATCATAAACAACTCGGTCTTGCAAAGAGCCTCCCAACCTAATCCTCAAATTATCAAATGCTGCAGACAAAATTAAAGAAGATTTTTTTATACATTTAGCAAACCAATCAACCATTGATTACAGTTGAAAAGGAGTACTGCAAACAAAGAGAATTCTATTTCACCGATATAACTTCAACTGCATGTGGTACCGAACTACAGATAGTATTATGTCAGAATTTGGAGGACTTGCCTACTTATTACAGCATAGAGAGTAACAAATGAGAATATCATCTCAAAGAAGAAAAGAACTTCTTTGGATTTTGGAGTAGACAATTCATAGTAGGATTTTGGAACAGACAATTCGTAGTAGGTCGGCCTATTATGAACATAGAAATCACATTTTTTTCTGCCTACAAAGCCAGAAGGTTTAAGAATTAAGAGTTGTGTTTATTGCATTGTAACAATGTTTGAATAAAATCAACTGCGCTAGAGCATGTAGGTTTGTAGATTTATTATCTTTCCAGCATCAGTCACTTATGCCAAATAGCAATGCCCAATCAAAATCTAGTGCATTAAAAAACAAGAGATTAAATCTCAGTAAGGCATTAACGTAGGTAGTATCTCGTCCTTCTAGTGCCTATTGAGTTCCATAATTATGAGGACAAAGAATACCTCATGGAGTGACACAAGCCACAGTTACCATTACAGTGATTTGTTATGCTTAGAAGTTAGAACAGATCATGCTGTTCAGTCTGTGGCAAATTGTATGTTAAACAGCCAATGAGGCTCAAAACAACTAAGCTATCTTCTATGAGTTATATTTTAAATTAACTACATTGATTAGAACTCAAAGGTCATCAGAGCACTAATGTTCACCTCAGACTATGATCAAATTCAGTGATTATTCATGATATTTACAATATCTAGAAGATGTCCGCACGCCTCACAACTATTCAACCTCCCCCTAAAAATGAAAATAAGCCTAATAGAATTTTCAGAAAGTCAAGAGATCACAACAGTTTCCCTAGAAAAGAGAGCACAGTTATGTAGATCCTTATATAGCTTAGAAGGATAATTAATATGGAACGAGCAACTACTGAATGAAGTCCAAGTACATACCTTGAATGGCTTGAGCCAGAAAGGGGTGATCCAAATCCTGAATGAACCAGTTGGTGGAAACACCACATGAAAAGTAAGTCCATGAACCAATGTGCAATGACAGCCTACTGATAACAAGAGAAGAACATAACTCATACCAAATTTAGAATCGAAGACTGACCCCATGGGCATTGGTTGTAGTTACACTTCTCTGGCGGCCACCAGTCAATTGTAGCACACACGTAATTCTCATCCGTTTCAGCAATTTTCGTTGATCCTTTAACTATGACCGTCGCTTCCTCTGGTTGCTGAGCCGAAGCCCAGCTAGGAGCATGCAGACAGATGAACACAAGAAGCAGCAGCCTCACCACCATGCGTCCTACCTAAAACATAAAAGCAAAATCATGATCCAAATGTATGTGTGTGCTCTACAAGACTAAAGCCTGTTGGAAATCTCTCAAGATTTCTCACTCTCTTTTTTTGTATTTTCTCTCTCAAGAGACAAATACAAACTTACAGGAGACAAAAAAAACATACTACAAATGGCTCATTCATTCCATTCAATTGAGATACTTTAAATAGATACAACCAGCCGCACATGTAGGCCACTCACTCCCTACTAACGATCATGCGCTTTACTCCTAAAATTCCTCCACGATCCGCACGACTCGGTCCTCTAACCAATGTTCCAAAAATCGGAACCGGAGAAATCTGGTCGTGTCGATAACGATTCTGGCGATTCATCGAAAAACCGTAAAAACCGATCACAATTTGAAAATCAAAATTTGAATTTTGAGATGTTTTGAAACCGGTAACCGGAAAAACCGTCCAAAATTTGGAAATAAAAAAATGATACCTGCCGGTTTTTTCGGTTACCGGTCTCCACCGGTAAAAACAGTAACCGATGGTTACCGGCCAGTAACTGCCGGGATTTTGAACCCTGCCTCTAACTACTTATTGACTCAAGCTACAACTGCTACTACGACCGTCACTCGATCGACTGCTTCTCTGACTACGACCGCTACTACGCAGCCTTACGACCACATGCTCGACTCCAACGACTAAACACGGTCTTACGACCACACACAGTCTTACGAACACTGTAGCTACGACCACTTGAATGCTCCGACTGCTACACACGAGTACTCGAACACGAGTACTCAGGACACATGACTTTCAACCACAGCCACTCACGACTACAAGTACTAGCACCTACAACCACACACATGACCACGAGTGTTGGATACTCGTTTACGACCACGAGCACTCAAACACTCGGGGATCCACTCAAAAACCCAGGGATCCTTGTACTCGATCACGACTACGAAGTACTCGAACACACCGAGTACTCATCACACGATTTCACAGTACTCGAACACACGAGTACAGTACTCGAACACATGAGTACGATCTACAACAAGATTAGTTCCAACAATCAACACCCTAATCTTGTTGTCATAATTTAACATGTCGACTCACGACGCTGATGACCCACATCGTCTTTGTCGCACGCAGAGCCTCTTCTTCTTACCGCACACAGCAGTATCTTCTTCTTGCCACACGCAGCAGCCTTCTTCTTCTTGCCGCACGCAACAGCCTTCTTCTTCTTGCTGTATGCAACAACCTTCTTCTTCTTGCCGCACGCAGCAACCTTCTTCTTCTTGCCACACGCAGTGACTTTCTTCTAGCGGCATCGCACCTCTATCATTGTCGATCTCACACCGACTTCTCCTGGTAGCCTCACACCACTTTCGGCATCACACTGAGACTTTGTCATTTATGGCCTCGGCCATCGACGCCAGCCTCCATCTCGCATGGAGTCTACCGCCACCCGCGGCTGACTTCCACCTCGCATGGAGCCTGCCACTGCGTCACCTCTGGCCTCCACTCATGGAGTCTGCCACTGCGCCACCTCTGGCCTCCACTCGTGGAGTCTATCGTTGGTGTTCCCGTCGTCGCCACACCACGGCGATCACGTTGTCGCCACCGGTGTGCACGTCACGTGCGAATCTGGCACGCCATGCTGGCCTCCCCATGGACGCATGGACCTTCATCGCCGTGCTTCTTACCGCGTGCTGCTGCGCACGCCATCACGCTGACTAACAAGTCATCGCCAGGCAACTTTCCTCGCACCTCGCTCTTGGATCTTGAGGCTCTGATACCAACTGTTAGAAATCTCTCAAGATTTCTCACTTTCTCTTTTTGTATTCTCTCTCTCTCAAGAGACAAATACAAACTCACAGGAGACAAAGACATACTGCAAATGGCTCATTTATTCCATTCGATTGAGATGCTTTAAATAGATACAACCGACCACACATGCAGGTCACTCACCCACTACTAACGATCATATGCTTAACTCCTGAAATTCCTCCACGATCCGCACGACTCGGTCCTCTAACTACTTATTGACTCAGGTTACAACCACTACTACAACCGTCACTCGATCGACTGCTTCTCCGACTACGACTGCTATTACACAGCCTTACGACCACACGCTCAACTCTAACGACTAAACACACTCTCATGACCACACACAGTCTTACGACCACTGTAGCTACGATCACTCAAATGCTCCGACTGCTACAGACGAGTATTCGAACACGAGTACTCAGACACATGACTTTCGACCACAGCCACTCATGACCACACACACGACTACGAGTACTAGCACCTACAACCACACACACGACCATGAGTGCTGGATACTTATTTACGACCACAAGCACTCAAACACTCGGGGATCCCTCTACTCAATTACAACTGCAGAGTACTCGAACACACTAAGTACTCGTCACACGATTTCACAGTACTTGAACATACAAGTATAACCTACAACAAGATTAGTTTCAACGAGGCCCACCATTTCCTTTGAACAGATTCTTGCATGATTACGGTTAGATGCCAAAAGCATGCACAATTAACCAGTAACATGATGCAACGACTCCTAAATTTACGCAAACTCTTCGAATTCAACCAGAAATAACCAGCCAGAGCAGTAACAGTACGAGCAAGATTTGTAAATGCCAACAAAATACGCCATTTTTAACCCGGAGAACGAAGCAAATTTCCCACCTTCCACGAGCAAAACCTCACATCTGCTCGAAAGGATGCCATTTTTAAGCCGGAGAAGGAAGCGAAGATCCCACCTTTCCCCCCCTCCTTCGCCAATCACTCCGCGGCAAGACTCTTCTTCGCTCCCGGCAGAGACGCCGCGGCGCACGTGGGAGGCCGCGAGATCCCGTAGTTGGCCGCGCCGATTCAGTGGCGGATTTAGAGCTCAGGCCATCATTTCTGGGTTCCAGGACAGCTGGGAGCTGTCTTTTGGGATGCTGCTCCGCTACGACGGCAGTACAGAGTGCTTGCTGCGATTTCTGGACGAAAGTCCGGTGGGTCCGCGCATAGATGACTTTTTTAAACAAGGCGATTTTTTTTGTTATCTTTTTACGTGGTACATAGGTATGTGATTTGTTCATAAACACTTAGGGCCTGTTTGGTTTACGGTCTGAAAACTTGTCTAGCCCAGGCAACTGATCCCAGGCGCTCATTTTCCTCTGCCTGGGGCCAGGATTGCTGCCTGGCTGTTGAGCTGCCTGCCAGGCAGCATCCAAACACGCCCTTATAGTTAGAATTAAAAGTATTAATTATAGCTATAAACTATCTGTAGCAGTTGAAAAAACCACCTAACCACTAATAACGCTACGGTTTTTTGTACAAGAAAGTTAGTGTTCATTCATATTTACATTTTTTGTTCCAAATAACTGTGAAGTTTCAGGATTTTAGGTTATTGCAAACTTTCTGACTGTACTTCTGGAGAGTAGGGGAATTAGGTGCATATGAGAGCAACCAGACAGGGACAGTCTGCCCACCAGGAGAGAGTTGGTTGCTCGTGTCCTGGGTCAAGGATTTGTATAATTGTTCCCTTACAAGGTTGTTTAGCTCCATGAGAATTTTTGTACTTTCTCACCACCTGCCGGTAGCAACCATAGCTAGTTCATTAGGTGCCATTTGTTTCGTTCTGCTCATTTCGGTTTAAATTTTTGATTTCTGACTTTTTTTTTACTATTTATAAATTTCACCTTTTTCTAAACTTTTGGTTTTTTTATCTTTTTTACCGAGGCTTTTTTCCCGTATTCGTTTGCGTTATTCATGATGAACAACATATTTTTTTTATTTTTAAATATAATTAGCCAAATAAGTCATCTTCAGTTACAATGTAATTTCAACTATAAGTTACTATTTTTCAGCCTAACTGAGCGGGACCTAAATTTGTTATTGCATGGCCACAATACAACACCACGTCACGGTACAAGATGCATGCATGCACACATACCGAGTACCCTGTACGGAGGCCGAGGATATGTGCGACCTCACGGAGCACAAATTATGTGATTTTTATCATCGAAAGTTTGAAATGTACTCACCTAGCTATAAAGGTTGACACTGGTTCCGACCAAATGGACTGGGTCAAATATGTCGATCCAAAGCACGATAATATTGGTTCGATTCAGATATGGCATGGTATAAACATCAAATGGGTTGTATCGGCCCAGCCTGACTAGGTGTGTTGTGCTTGGACTAACTCCTCGGTACGACGGTCGGCCCGACAAGACACAAACAATAACTCTTCTGTGATAATTAGAGGTGAAAACGAATCAAATATGAATTGAATAGTACATTTACCACATTCGTATTTGTATTTTGTAAATGAATACGAATATAAATCTGAATATTATCGAATATGTAGCGAATACGGATTTGAATCGAATATCTACTCAGTTCAGTTGGATCCAAATATCCTCATAACTATATAGTATGAAAACGTTAATGATATTTTATCTTCGTACAATCATGCTTAATCATTCTAATTCATTTACTTCATCTAGAAAAACATGAATTTACGTTCAATTAAAAAACTTGTCCAACTAATTAGTTGCATTGTAATAAAATATGTATATTGCTTCGTCGAATACGAATAGTCCGGATAAAATAACATTTCGGATGGTAAAAATTCATACCATATTCGCATCCATATTTTTTATGTGAATTCGAATTCAAATACGAATAGGATAGAAATTGTTAATCGGATGAAAAATCTATACCATATTCGTATCCTATCGAATACGGTAAGCGGATAATACGGATAATTCATATACACTTTTCACCCCTAGTGGTAATACAGTAAAATTACTTATGTTATGGTTAATGCAATCTTCTTAGCATGGACGGGTGACTTGACAATAAAATTACTTGCGATTGATAGCAAAATTATTTATGACTGGCAGTAAACTTATTTACGATTGGTAGTAAAATTAATAGGCCATCGGTGGCCTGTTTGGCTAAGTGCACCCGAGCCGGCCCAGCGCGGCGTGACCCCTCTCCGTGTCATGCCTGGATCAGAGAGTAGGCATGTGGGCTGGCACAGCATGACACGATAACTTATTTGGGTCAGCTGTACCGGGTCTAATCAGGGTCGTGCCCTATCCGGGCCCATGCCGTGGCAGGTGACCCATTGGCCAGATCTGGTTGACACAAACAACATGTTTTCGAGTGATTTTTTTGGGTAGCTTAGCGATATACTACCTTTTTTCTAAATATAAGCCGTTTTAGAATTTGTGTTGTGACCATCAATATTTAATACTAAGATTTACAATACGAAATTGATATTACTATATTTATTATAAAATATACTTTCATAGTATATAATTATTTTAAAAAACAATATATTTTTACAAAAATTAAAGGTCAAAGTATCACTTCAAAGAGCGTGTCAATATCCAAAACGATTTGTATATAAAGATGGTGGATCCGCGCCAAATAAACGATTTGTCATCCAACACGTTTGATGAACTGAATGCATGAATCCTCTACTCGGTGGGGTGGGGGGGGGGTGCAGTTGGTTTGTGTTGCTTTAGCTTCAATCCTATTTGGCCGGTGTGCGCTTGTACGAAAAATATTACAGATCATCTTAGAGGGACACTCCCACTTCCTTTTATCAGCGAACACAAGGGCAAATCACGAGATTTCATTAAGGTGCTGCTCGGTTGAGCTAAAATAGGCTAATTTATGTCTGAAATTATATTGTAGCTGACTGAAATTATATTATAGCTAATGATGACTTATTTGACGTAACTTAATTTTAAAAAGATAAAAAATAGGGAAAAAAAGGTAGGTCATCACAGGCAATGCAAACGAATATGAAAAAAGAACCGGCAAAAAAGATAAAAAAAAACCAAAAAATTATAAAAACATAAAATTTATAAAAAATAAATTAGAAATTAGAAGTTCAAGCTAAAATAAGTGGAGCTTAAGCTTAAAGAAAACTGGTGACCATACAGGATGCCGTACCAACCACCAGTTGAAGACGAGCGTAGCGTATGCGTTGAACTGCGCAGCCAGCCCTCAAAAGAAATGATGCATCACGGCCCACAGAAACCATATCGAGAACTACCAAGCAACAAGCAGTGGGACGTTTGCTGATTAGCGCGCCACTTTTTGGTCGAGGCATCCGTTCCTGGCTCCCAACACATCGCACAGGGCTGCACGCAAAAATGCATGGCTACCATCGCGCGCAACGCAATCTAGCCCCGACGTAGAGCAGCCAAACAGGCCATAGTAGCGCCTGCGCCGCGTAAAGGGCATGGCACCGATGGAAACAAGCACCGCACCGTTCTAACTCGAGCCCGCGCGAGTCCCAAGAACATAGGTGCAATGGGAGACGATATGGATATAGTTCATTCTATATTTTATTTTATATTTTTTTAGAGTTAAAGTTAGATGTGAATAACGTCGGATACTCATTTCTTCGTTTCATATTTGTTCCATAAATCTTCGATCGATCGAACAGAACTTATTCACTTCCTTTGCACCTATACATAGGACATTGGACCATGCAATCATAATTAATACGGAGAGATCACCGAGATATGAGGGAAGAGTACTCGGTATTTCCCGCAAACGGGACGCGGACGGACCACACCCCTTGCCGCGCCCGTCGCTTGTGTTGTGCACTAGAACAGCCGACGAACAGCTTCGCCATCAAACAGCAGAGCGGCGGTGTGCACGGACAAGCCATATGGATCCTAGCCTGATGCCTGACTTTGTCATATTGTGTCACAGCTATGGCAACAATTTTTGAGCCATAAAAACTATGGTATGCCATATTTCAGCACATAAAAGTTTGACATACTGTGGCTAGCAACCAAACATCCAACCACGTTTATAGTACCTTCATTCCGTAACAAGGAAACTGATCGCTTGAGCATAGTGACGCTATGTTACAAATATGCAATGATCGTTTGGGGTCTGTACAGCTACAAATCGATCCTTCTCAGGGGGGAGGGCTAGTCCGGTGCGATGTGCTGCAGCATGAACGACCTTGTTTTGCCATCTGGTTTCAGCTCAATGCTCCGCATTTTTTTGTACACCTTCCTGGCTAATGTGATCTTGCCTCGTAAACAAAGCCCATGGATGACCGTATTGTAGATTGAAGAGTCTGGAGTTACCACCTGCGCATGCTCAGAATAAGTAGTTCATAGATGAAAAGGTGATTTGAAAGCATCGAAATTGCAATCAAGTTCCAAAAAATCGTTCTATAAATCATGAACCGCAATAGGATATCATGATCCATGAAAGCTCAACATCATCAAGCATTGATGTGCTATCGTTCCAACATCCTTATTACCCGCAGTACAAAAAAATCTGAAGCCATGTAGACAGCTATCCCTATTGTTGACATGATGAGAGAGTAAGGTAAGAAGAATGAGTAAGAAATTTACAATGTTTTAGCATACATATTAATCTGCAATATGGTAGCAGAAACAACAGGAAAGAAAACAGACATAGAGCACTTCTAGTGAAGGTTCAACTATGGGCTTTTAGCATACATATTAATCTGCAATATGGCGCTGAGTCATGCAATGTTACATTGATTTCCTGGACCTGGTTCCCAAAGAGCCGCTGGCACTGGTTTTGAGCTTGTTCCCTACTATGAAAAGTTATATATAACCCTCATACCCAATTTGGTTGGGAACCAGACATAAAACTGCTGATTTCCAGGGAAAGTTGAAGAATCAATGCGTCACAGTCAAAATAGATCTCGAAGGGTTAGGATCTAAAGATGCACTACAACAGATCTAAAGATCAAGTGCTTCTGGTTTTACTCCCTTGCAGAGGTAATCAAATGTCAGGGACAATAGACCAAAAAAAACAAAGAGAATTATTGACAGTATTGGCAGTTTGGCACTTAAATCATAAGCCACCTTCTGACAATTCACGGAACGAGGGTCATCACAACTCCAGCAGGTATGGTCCAAACTCCAAAGTCAAAACCTAAACTTTTCTTCAGTTGTAGGTAAATCCAAACCATGCAAAGTATCATTTTTTTAGGCTAGGAGAATGTAAACACCAAATAATTAAGTATAAAATAAAGCCATGTGCGTGGAAGTGAATCTCACTTGTGCAAAGAACAGAAATCTACTGGGAACAATCTATAACCAATTATTCAAATGTGCGTACAGTTAATGCACAAGAAGGCTTTCGTATTACCAACAAAACTAGGGTACTCAAGCCCAGGGAAGAATCTACTTAGGATTTTTATAACCTACAATCTTACTCCCGTCCTTTGCTGCTCAGTATGGAATAATGGAACTACAGCCGACAACATACGTATATCTAGGCATAAGTGTTGGCACTACCCTGAAAAATTGCAATTTAGCCATAAAATAGTAATTTAGCTTTGAAAAATTCTCAAGCTTTAGGCATCGGAACAGCAGACCAGCCCACACTAAAGCAAACGGAAATTCAAAATTTTTGCCAGCTCAACAGAACTACAATAGAAAAGAATGAAAGTAGTACCTCCAGTATATCCTCTACTTCATTCCAAAGAGATCCCCAGATGCAAGCTCTTATAACAGATAAATGTGTGAATGTGTCTGGTGAACACCTTTTATTAGTCATACGGTGGTACACTTTCAGAGCAACTTTTGGCTTCTTAGCAACCTCACAAGCACGTATCACATGATTGTACGAAACCGCTGACATTTGCAGTCCAGTTTTTTCCATCATCCACAACAGTTGCAAAGCATGCTCCCATTGACCAAGTTTTTCACAAGACATCAAAGCTATATTGTAGAGATGACTGTTTAAGAGTGATGAATGCTTAGCTTTAATTCCTTGGAAAAGCTCTAGGGCATCCCAACATCGACCAGACCTATATAACGCTGACAGTAATGCACTCCATGTATATTGATCAGGCCTAAGGCCTGAAGATGTTAGCAGATGATACATCCTAAAGGCAAGTTCATCTTCGCCAGCCTTCCCAAGTGAGTTGATTAGCGAATTGAACAAAATGATATTGGGCTTCATGCCAGCACTCAACATTCTCCTAAATGTGGCCAGTGCAAACTCCCATGTACCTTCTTTGGTGCATGATGCAATGATGGCTTTCATTATATCTTCACTTGGCTTAAGTCCATTCCGTAGCATTTCCTGATAAGCAGCAATTGCTAATTCGGACTGCCCACATTGCACAAATGTGCTAACTAACAAATCGTAAGTCATCAGGGTACCACTTAAAGAATTTTCCCCTAGCCTTCTCCACAGTCTCTCCGCTTGCGTCCAGTCTTTTGCTCTTCCACACACAGATATCATTGTATTGTAAACGATCACATCGAGGATTTTCTTTAATTCACTGTCCTCTTCAATCTCATTGAACATTTGCAAGGCAGCAATATAACCCTCAGTACTTGCAACGGCCTTGAGTATCAATGTATATGTATGCCCGGTTGCAATCCCTTTCTCCTTCATGAACTCAAACATCTTCATCGCATCCGCCAAAGAACTTCTACGGACAAAACTAGCCAAAAGAGAGTTACAGGCATGCGCGCTCGGCTGCAAGCCGGACGCACGCATCGAATAAAACAGCTCAGTGGCACTCCTGACCTTGTTGGATTGGCTGAGCTTTGTCAACCTTTTGGACAGCATTTCCTCATCCCTCTCTTCCAAGAAGTACAGCCTCGATCTCCCAAGCTCAGATTTACTCTCGGCGCCTGACACCAACGCCGACGACGCACTTCTTGCGTCCACGGGGCCCTTCTCCACAACAGCCGGCCTCACCGGACGCCGCCGCAGCCCGTGCCTCTCGTGATGATCGAAACCATCAGCACCAGGTGGTTCATCATCCAGGCCCCAAACCCCCATGCCAACCTCCTCCTTGCCGGCCACATCAGATTCAAGAACACATGGAGCCGCCCTACAAACACAAACTCTGGCCATTATAACCATGGTGCTTACAGCTTGTACCTGGCGGGCGTCACCTCTACTCCGGCCTCCATTCCTCGGATGGATCCTTGTGCCCTCACCGCCCTTCTTGCTACGCATAGGTAGTTCTTGGCTGAAGGAGCCACAGCTTGTGCTGCAACCGCTCCAAACTCTAGCCATGCCCAATGCAAACGGAATCGACAGATTTCATCAACACAAAGGGGCTCTTTAGGTCGACCCGGAAGAAGAATTCAACCCGCGCAAGACGAAATCGACAGGGAATTTGTTGAAAATTTGGCCTTTCGCTAGAATGGATAGGAGAGGGGTAGACCGGGAGAGTAACGGCGAGAAGAGAGGCAGGAGCAGCAGCGATGGTGGGAGCACAGCAACGGATGAGGGGATTAGAGGTGACATCCGTGCTGGATGGGCCTAAACTTCTTTTATCTATGATGGGTCAACTCTTCGTTTGGGCCCAGAACGAAGATTTGACGCCACTATCTTTATGAAAAGAAGTATGACATCTTCATTGATTATAAGAGCTTGAAGTACTTTCTCATCCAGAAGAAATTAAATTTAAGACAGCGCCGCTGGCTAAAATTGATCAAGGACTATGACCTCACCATCTATTATCATCCGAGCAAGGCTAATGTGATGGCAGGTGCCTTTAGCAGGAAGTGAAGTGATGGTATACCCGTTCTCACATCAGTACAGGAGGAGTTGGAGTACCTCCAGACCACACTTTGTTTTGCCTTTTCAATATTATCTCTAGCAAAATCAGTAACCTCCTCACCTTTGTTTGATGTTGTGCTTGAGGCTCAAGCCTCAGAGTCGGAGACTCGATACTTTCGTGGAGAGGTTATTCGAGTAAAACCTCATGGGTCAGACTTTTGTCATGGATGATAGAGTATTGTTACGATTTCGAAACCGCATTTGGGGTGCCTTTCTGACTTATTCTTAAAGAGAGATATTCTTTATTAGGCTCATAAAACTCCTTATTCCATTCACTCTAGTGAGACTAGGATGTTCAAGGATCTTCGGCGGCAGTTTTGGTGCCCAAGAATGAAGAAGGATATAGCCAAGTTTGTGTCACAATGCACGGTGTGTCAGCAAGTAAACGCAGAGCACCGTAGTCTTGCGGGCCTTCTGCAGCCTTTGGAAATTCTCCAATGGAAGTGGGTGGAAATTACCATGGATTTTGTGGTTGGTCTTCCTAGATCACCTCGGCGAATGAATTCTATTTGGGTTATTATCGACCGTCTCACCAAGACGGCACATTTCCTTCCTGTCAATATTAGTTATTCTGCCAGTGATTTTGCTACCATTTTCGTCAAGGAGATTGTCCGCCTTCATGGTGTGTACACTTGACAGGAGCGAGAGAAGTAGAGTGCGTGATGCACTGTAACTCTCTGCCTTATTTCTGGAGTGAGACGGTAGCAAGAGGAGCGGATAAGCCGCTTTGAAA
Organism: Dendrocalamus sinicus; assembly: GCA_036346575.1. NCBI lineage: Eukaryota > Viridiplantae > Streptophyta > Magnoliopsida > Poales > Poaceae > Dendrocalamus > Dendrocalamus sinicus. The sequence continues at coordinate 28,384,906 of CM070658.1, forward strand.
AACTAAATATTTGTATTGGCTTTTGACTTTTATGAACAGAAATCAATATAACCATAGGCTAAGCTGAAATTAATGTTTTTTCCCCTTCCAGTTTACTATTCTACGATTCGTTGGGATCAATTTGTGCTTTTTTTTTTTACTTTTATATATATAAAAGGCCTAAGGCATGAATGTAAGGCATGAATGTATAGCTTCAATTTCGACAGCGCTTCAATTTCGACAGTTTAATTCGACGTGGTTGTTTGTGTGCTTTAGTACGTGGTCATGTTTAATTATCCATGAAAACTGGTTAAGTTTTTCTAGAGCCTGTTAAACTGTGCTGTAGAAATCTCTCCGTTAAAGCAATCTCCATTGTATTTGTTGGGAGAGTGGCCTACACCTTAGTCCTCTTGGTCCATTGTATCTTGAGACCTAATAACCGTGAGGCCAAATGTCTGAACCGAGAGGATTGTCGCAAGAGGAAAGATGGTATCGCCCCTACAATTGTAGACTCACATAGTCACATATAGGTATTTATGTAACAAATCTTCTTTTGGTTATAAATATGTGTCTTGGGGCGTCCTAGGGCAAGCTCTTTTTGTTCACACAGATGTAGATAGCATTGACTTCTATCCGCTATTTTCACGGTTTGTAAGGCTCTAGACTACTTTGTGGTCTCTTCATAGCCACCTTATACATTATTTGATCTGTAACCATGACAATATTGATGATTTTTTAGTCAAAATTGTGCGGCAATGTAACTTGGCAACTTTTACGAATTGATCTTGCCGAACCAACATAGGTAGATCGATCTTGCCGAACCAACGTAGGTAGATCGCTGGCCAAAAGCTCCCATAGTTTGACCGAACCAACATAGTTTGATTAGGCCAACGCGTTCGATAGTGGGGTATGCAGCGCAGTCAAACAAACAATTGAGCAAATATAAAACAAGCCAGGTACCAATTTGCAAAACATGCCAGAGATAGGCCGCCGATTCAATGGCGCGTTTGTTCGTTGCGTCTGCGACTTGCGAGCGAGATCCATCCGCTGCCAAACAAACAAACGATGAGCAACAGGCGAACCAACCAGAAGGGCAACCGCGCGCTCGCAGAAAAGCTGTCAGCGTCTCAGCTCACGTCGTTGGAGACGCTGCCGCGCCGTGCAAGCAGACGGACAGGCGACGCGCATCTCAGCTCACGTGGTTGGAGACGCTGCCGCGCCGTGCAAGCAGACGGACAGGCAGACACGCGCGCGCGTCGCCGCCACGCGCCGACCACACACGGCCACGGCCACGCCGCGCGTTTACGTGCGTACGCCGCGATTAGTTGTGTCAGATCGCGATCTCCCAAATGCGAGTGCGACTTGTATCGCGCGAAGTTCAGACATAAGAGGCCTAGAGGTGATTGGTAGGATCGAGTATTATTCTTCTACTCGTGTAGGAATGCAGCTCTAGAATTTTCGCTGCTTCACGGGATTCCCAGCATTAGATAAAACCTACTTTTAGATGTCCCCGCAGATTACATATATCTGCCGCTACAACAAAGGAAGGAAATTATACTGCAAGAATGAAAAGGTTGATGTGCCGAAAGCACTTAGCAGCAATGAACAACCCTGTTGTAATATTCCGTAAAAAAGAAAAGAGAGGTGGGTGTTCTGGCCAGCTTCGGCCGAGCCCAGCCTAACACCCTTTGAAGGGGGAGGTAGGGGGCTGCCCTAGCGAAGCCGTCGCACCGTTGCTCACCGCCTCCCTCTCGTGTGTGCACCGACACCACCCACGCCTCCACCTCCACCGCTGCTAGCCGCTCCGCCTGCGCCGCGCCGTGCTCATGCTGCATCGTCGCGTCGTGTCGTCGCCGCTTCCCCGCGCCTCCCTCCGCGTGCCGCCGCTACTCCCTCCAAGCCGCTGTTGCGCCCACGGGAAGCCGGCCGTCATGCCCTAGCAGCCAAAAGCCCTAACCCCTGCGCCACCCCAGCTGCGCGAAGGGAAGTCGAGGCGGGGGGGACGGGGCTTTTTTTTGAACTGGAACACAAAGGTTTCCACTAACCAGTGGCTCTGGGCATATCGCCAGACACTAAACTGGTCACAAATTCGAGGACATGGTCCAAGAACACCTCAGAACCATAGCGCACAACGCTCGTTGCGCCCACGGGAAGCCGGTCGTCATGCCCTAGCAGCCAAAAGCCCTAACCCCTGCGCCACCTCAGCTGCGCGAAGGGAAGTCGAGGCGGGGGGGACGGGGCTTTTTTTTGAACTGGAACACAAAGGTTTCCACTAACCAGTGGCTCTGGGCATATCGCCAGACACCAAACTGGTCACAAATTCGGGGACCTGGTCCAAGAACACCTCAGAACCATAGCGCACAACGCTCGCCCCATAAGCAGCAAGGCTATCAGCCACTTTGTTGCAAGATCTCGGGCATGACCGGACCTCACATTGAACAAACGCTTCATTCATAAGTTCCTTGATACGCCGAAAGATGCAGCCTTTTGGACTCCTGTCCATTGAGTCAGACCTCAAAGCCTTCTCCAAATTAGTTGTATCAGTCTCAAGAATAATTCTGGTCATTCCCAGTTGTGCCACCCTCTTAAGACTTCTCAAAGCTGCAAGTGCTTCAGCATGTATGGGGCTTGTGAGCCGCTCCAGATGTCCACATCCCCCCTCTAAGAACTCACCATTACTGTTGCGAGCAACAAAGCCCCAACCACCCGACCCCGTTGTAGCACGATAGGAGGCATCAATATTGATCTTGTAGCATTCAGGATGTGGTGCCGTCCATTTCTGTTCTTTCCTTGGTTTCTTCTCTCCTTCCCTTTTCTTCAGCTTCTCAAATTCTATCCCATAGTAACTCATAATTGAAACTAATTCTGCTGCCGACAATCTTTTTTCCCCCACATTTGTTTTGTTTCTGGCCGACCACCATTTCCAGAGCAGCACCCAAACTTTCTGTTGAACAGCCTCATCCATCTTCCAAATTTCCATAATTGCGTCCTTTCCCGATTTGCACTCTGCGAGCTTCAATCTGATTTGCTCGAGGTCCAAAAGCCGCCAAATTTCTTTAACCCCATGGCATTTGAAAAAGAGATGACCACAATCTTCATCCATCCTGTGACACATGGGACAAATTGTCTCACACTTCACTCCTCTTCTGGCTATGTTCCTTCGGACTGCCAAGCTATTCTGTGCAAACCGCCATAAGAACATCTTGACTTTGTTTGGTAGCGGTAAGTTCCAAAGTTTCTTCCAATCAAAGTCTTTCTGGCTTTGTCCCCCCATTTCTAAACCTGAAGCATCTCTTTCCTTTTCGTGCTCTCTCCTCTTTACAGCCACCCTGTATGCAGATTTTACAGTAAAATCCCCTTTCGGATTGTAGTGCCAAGCTGGCCAATCATCAGTATTATCGTCCGTCGCCATTGACAAAATCATATCTGCATCCCTCTGCCAAAAAGTATCCTTTACCAGATCTTCATCCCAAGTACCAGTAACCGGATTAATAAGTTCAGCAACTTTTGTCAGTAAAGATGAGCCTCTCGGGGTGGCCAACTGACGAGTAGCCCCTAGTGGAATCCATGGATCAGCCCAAACATTCAGAGAATTTCTGTTGCCCACCCGCCAAATAATCCCTTCCCTGAGAAGTTGAACGCCTTGAAGGATGCTCCTCCAGGTATATGATATCCCATCTCGTGCCGTACATTGCAAAATATTGTTGTTCGCAAAGTACTTTGCCTTGAGGAGCTGGCTACACAGACTGTCAGGGTTGGTTAGAATTCTCCATGCCTGCCTTGCAAGCATGGCCAGGTTGAAAAGATGTAGATCCCTGAAACCCAAACCACCCTCCTTCTTTGGCAATGTTAATTTGTCCCAGCTTAACCAATGGATTTTGTTTTCCTTATCATTTTGATTCCACCACCACCTGGCAATTAAAGAGTTCAGCTCCTCACAAAGGCCTTTTGTTAGGTCAAAACAAGACATGGCATAAGTGGGAATAGCTTGTGCCACAGCTTTAATCAACACCTCCTTTCCTGCCTTGGAGAGCATCTTTTCCTGCCAACCTTGAATACGCCCCCAGATCTTCCTTTTTATATATTCAAAGGCCTTCTTTCGTGATTTGCCAATCGAGACCGGGAGGCCTAGGTATCTCTCATTTTTTGCTTCTGATTCAATGTGCAATTCCAATTTTACCTCCTTGTTTACTTGATTTGTATTGGGGCTGAATAAAACAGAGGACTTGTCCCTATTAATCATCTGACCCGATGCTCTTTCGTATACATCAAGGATTCTTTGAAGTTCTCTGGCGTCCTCTAATCGTGCTCTCATCAGGATAAGAGAGTCATCAGCAAAGAATAAATGATTGATTCTAGGTGCCGCCTCACACATTTTGATTCCTTCAATTTTTCCCTCAGCTTCAGCTTGTTGTAGCATGGCCGAAAGGGCTTCCGCACAGATAATAAACAGATATGGGCTGAGTGGATCCCCTTGCCGAAGTCCCCTCTGTGGAATAACTGTACTGGTGTAGTCATCATTAACCTTAATGCGATATGAGACTGTTGTGACACATAGCATGATCAATTCGATCCACCTTTCGTGGAAGCCCAATTTCTCCATCATTTTCCTCAAAAAGGTCCACTCCACCCGGTCATAGGCTTTACTCATGTCCAGTTTTATTGCTGTTAATCCTACTTTCCCTCTTTTTCGCTGGTTCAGATAGTGAGTCATCTCATAGGCTATAAGCACATTATCAGTAATCAGACGTCCCGGGACAAATGCACTTTGCGACTGAGAAATGATCTTCGGCAGGATGGACTTCATCCGATTAGCAACGGACTTTGAAATCAGCTTGTAGGCAACATTACATAGACTGATCGGCCTAAGGTCTTTGAGCTTTTCCGGCTTAAGCACTTTCGGAATCAGCACCACTATTGTATCATTCCAGCCCTGCGGCATGTTACCTCCATTCAACACATTCAGTACCTCCTGCTTCACTTTGTCACCCACTAAAGACCAGAATTTCTTATAAAAGATTGACGGAATGTCGTCAGCCCCCGGAGCTTTCAATTCCCCCATCTCTTGCAGCGCTTTCCATACTTCTTCATTAGAGAAAGGTGCAGTCAAACTCTCATTCATTTCCTGAGAGACCCGAGATTGCACACACCCAATAACCTCCTCCATCTGCTCACCTACATTTGAAATGAACAGATGTTGATATTGGTTAGCAATAAAATTTTTCAGGTACTTCCCCGCCACCACAGCTCCTCCCTCCTCCCTTAAATTTTCATTACGATTTTTCCTTCTCCTCTCAGAGGCTTGGGCATGGAAAAATTTTGTATTTCGATCTCCTTGGGTCAGCCAAGTAGAGTGGGCCCGCTGCTTCCAATAAATATGCTGCTGGTCCAGTAGCCTTTCCAGCTTGTAACGAAGCACGTGCTCTCGATTAATTTGAGCTTGGCTCAAGCTTCTGCATCGGCAGATCTCCAGCTCCCTCTTTGCAGCTGTTATACATTTCTCCAGCTCTCCCAATACACATCTATCCCACTCCCACAAATCACTTAAGAGTTGTTTCTGGATCTCCATCAGCCTTGTCTCCCCCTTCTCCAAGGCCTTACACCAAGCTTCCTCCACTTTAACTAGACCCTCCTCCTCCTCCAACCAACGCGCCTCAAACTTCCTTAGAGTTTCCAAAGTTCTCCCCCATTCCTTTTTCTCCCTCCCCCTAGCTCAACAATGATTGGTCTATGATCCGAATGCCTTGGATCTCCATTTATTACACGAACCAGAGGAAAGTGAGCCCTCCAGGAACTATTGGCCACCGCTCTATCCAGCCTCTCTTTCACATAGCTGTCCACCCTATGGTGGTGATTTCTCCAAGTATAGGTGTCACCCTCGAAACCGAGGTCGCATAAGTCACACTCCACCAGAGCCGGCGAAAATTCTCCATAAACCTTTCTGGTCTAGGCGGACCCCCACCTTCTCACAGTTGAACATTATCTCGTTGAAATCCCCACAACAAAGCCACGGCAGATTGCTTCTATCATGCAAAATTCTTAACAATTTCCAAGTTTTCTTCTTCTCCTCACCCCTTGGTTCACCATAGATCCCAGTAAAACGCCATTCGAACCCAGCCTCCTCCCTCACAAAGGCTTCAATATGGTACCTCGACATACTTCCAACAGTGATATCAATCCCTTTCCTCCAAAACAGAGCTAGGCCCCCGCTTAGGCCCACACTATCCTTCACAAACATGTTTGGCAAATTAAGACTCCACCTAAACCTCTCCATCCAACCCGTGCTATGCTTGGTTTCCGACAAGAACAACACATCTGGGGCCTCCTTCTTCTGGACATCCAGAAGACCACGAACTGCCTGGCCATTCCCCAATCCCCGGCAGCTCCAAGCTATAAGTCTCATTTGGTCTGGCGGAGTTGCTCAGGCAACCCCGCCATCTCATCATTACCCTCAACTTCCACACCACCTCGGTTCGCGACAGGTGAGAGTTGCACGGGGGAAGGAATTGCGGAAGACATAGGGAGAGAGGGAGGAATGAGAGCCACAGGATCTAGATCTGAGGGTGGAAAATACCGTGGCCTTGGGTGAGCATGCCCCAGCCATTGAATACATAAAATAACTAGTTAGATCGCAAAATTTCGAACGAGGTATATTTTGACATAGAACTAGGAGCCACAGTTTGCAAGTCAGAGAAAAAAAGCCCTACATGGCATACATATTACTCTATAACGCAAGCATTTTGAACGAGTAGCAAAACATGGAACCATACAAGTGTAGAACATCAGAACCAGAACAAAAGGAAAATACAACGCTGAGTCACTCATGAACACGAACACAATTTTTAATGAATAGAGAGTTTCAACATAATTACTGTCCCAGAAGGCCAGAACAGATCAAACAGGGCAAACTATACAGAGCACACGAGAGCAAGTGGTGCCATGATATCCATATGTGAGCTTTGTTTCGGGGAGCTATAAACCGTACTGACATTTCAGACAGCACAATTTAAGTGAAGATCTCTCTGACAAGCCAATCCAAACTGGGATAAGCAAAGTACAGGATCAAAAATGATGGCAGTGCAAACAAAAATGTGACAAGGACATACAGGACCAGAACTGCAGCACTTGCAGGGACAGCATAGAGAACTATGAGAAGGAAGATTATCACAAGTGGAAACTTGGCTGTCAACTGAATGAAGCAGACCATAAGCTTTTGGAGAGATGAACTGATGTTGTCAGTATTGAAAGTGTTGCCGACGACAACATTTGTATCTCTGGCAGAAGAGCTCTCTGCTCGTGCAGCAGGTGTTCTTCGGTGGTGTTGGCTGGAACTTGGGCCACCACTGGAAGGACATAAGGTATGATGCTCTTCGTGACTAGGGGAATGTAACTTTGCTCTCTCGCCATTCATGCTCTCAACCATCCAGAGCAGAAAGTAGTTCTTGCGCGGGAACTTGAGGTTGCCGTTGTATACCAGCCGGAAAGACAACAGGTTGCACCAAGGACACGAGATGAAGAGAGGCAGCTGGATAGGAAGGGTCGGGAACTTGACAACAGCCCATTGAAGACCCAAGATACAGTTCTTGCACATTGTGTGACCACACCACAAGACATATGGAACGTTCTCAACAAGGTTGAAGGATTCCCAGCATATTGGACATTCAAGGCCTTCCTCTCTGCTTGCACACGAAGAAACATCGTCATCAGAGCAATCAGGATTGGATAGGCTGCATTTTGAGGGCTGCGCCTTTTTCCTTAAGCTTCCAGCTATGGCATTTGATGCAAAACTCCACATGTTGAGTGAGGAAGAACTGGTACACTAAATCTGTATAGCAGAGAAATCAGAATGTCGCAAAGCAAACATGAGGACAGCTGTTAGAGGCCAACCCATAAGACATATAAGTTTCATCAGTAAGACTGACCATTATTATTTACGTTAAGAAAATTTTCAAGCACAAAATGCTCTCACAAATACTAAAGAAATAGCAATATATGCAAGTTGCATAATATCCTACACTTTTAACAGATATAAAAGAAGTTTAAACATATCAAGTAGATGTCCAATTGACCAGGCAATGAATCATAATTAACTAGGCAATCATGTTGTCTCATTTTTTAAACAGTAATACAGTTTCACAGTGCATTAGCAATTGCGCAAATGCAAAATTCTAAATTATTGAAAAACAAATTAGCAACAGCCGTGGGCTTTCTTTTTCTCGAAAGAAGGTGAAGAACCCAGAAAGCAACAATCCATGCACCAAGGATATGATAAACAATGTTCTTATTGCTGGTTCCTGTTACTCTTTTAGAGGGACAATTCCTATTGTGCTATAGTTCTAAGTAAGAATTTTTAAGACAACTACAAGCATGCTATCATGAAACGAACTGCACTGATGGTCAGTGAGCTGCAACAATCCATGCTCCAAGGATATGATAAACAATGTTCTTATTGCTGGTTCCTGTTACTCTTTTAGAGGGACAGTTACCATGTAGGAATCGTGCTATAGTTCTAAGTAAGAATTTTTACGACAAACTACAAGCTTGCTATCACGAAATGAGCTGCACTGATTAATAATTTTTAGGACAAACTACAAGCATGCTATCACGAAACGAACTGCACTGATGGTCAATGAGCCTAAGCCAATTCCCCCAGCTAAAAACTCAGCCTCAGCCCTGTTTAGACAAGTGAGATTATGCTATGTCCTACCCTCTTGAAAATTTTAACGGGCATGATTAAAAATCTAAACAGTCCACCAGGTGCATTTGGAAAGGGCCCAATCAAGATCCATAACATGTTCGACCGTGCAATTCCCACGGGATTACAACATATACTTCACGACATTATCTGGTCTAGTGGTTGGTTGGTTGCTCCTCAGCTTCCATCACCAGCATTGTCGATATTTGCCATCACAAACTCGCTGCCACACCGATGGCTGCTAGCCCCGTCGTTGCAGCCACTACCGAAAGTATGAAACCTTAAACTACCCTAATCTAACCAATGCCCTCTCATGTCGCCCCCTTGTCTGTCTGCAACAAGGCACCCGCTCCTTTCCCCAATGACAGGTAGATCACCGCACCGTCCAGGATGCATATCATCTCGTATTACTCATGGTGTAATGCCCCGAGAGTCGAGGACAGGGGACATGGCTACGGATAAGTATAACTGGTATCTAGGAAACAAATTCAAAATCCAAACATTTCGTGCCCATATACCCATGGAAAGTTTCAAATCGGGGACGTTTCCGTTCCTAGTTCCCTACCCGCCGGGGAAGAAAGGATCGAGAGCCACAATTCAACCAGAGCAACTCGAGTACGCGCGCACGCAGCCTAGCAACGAGAAATTCCCAAGTAGTGTCGACGCAAATCATGCAGATTACTCGAGGATTAGGGGGAAGGTGGAGGGAGGCAACGGCTTACCGACGACAAACCGGATCTCTAGCAGGGCAGGGGGAGGGGGAAGCGCCACGGGAGATCGCGTCCGGTCTCCGGGGAGTTGGTGATCATCTCGGCGGCGGCCGGCGCGACGAGGGGGTGGTCGGAGTGGGGAGTGGCGGTCGGGTCAAACGATGGGGACGAAAGGAGCCAGGGTGGGGAGTGCCCGAGGCCGAGGGGTGGAAAGTGGAGCAGGTCAGAAGGCCATGTTCGTGTAACTGCGCTCCGCGTCCGCCCCGTGGAGTGTGGTAGATCTGGGCCACTCGTTCTGTTGGATGGCTTGGATGAAGCCATGTGTGTGTCTAGAAAAAAAAAAGAAGTGTTTGACTTTAAGGCGCCGTTTTTTTACGACTTATTAATTTAATAAATAATAACTTTTTAGGAAACCGAAACCAAAGATTAACTAAAGAAACCAAAAAAAGCGAGCCTAAGGCGTGTTCAATTCCAGATTAACTAGTAACCTCCAAAAATTAAAGTTTCTGCGGAACTGGTAAACCAAACGTGCTCGTCTTTTCGTCCAGCTGGTGTAGCTGATTTCTGTTTGTCCAGCTGGTGTAGCTGATTTCTAACTTTGTGCTTAAATAACATGTCGTGTAAGTATTTGCTACTGCATCCAACTTGAAATATACAAAGCCTTGTCATAGAACCTCCTTTCCTCCAAAAGAAAAAAAAGGTGCCACCTCGATTCATTGCCCTTGACGAAGTGTCTCAGTCAAAATCATGCAGGGCCTCCCTTTGATAATAAATCGACAGTTGATGTAGCAAGAAGATAGATAGAGTGGTAGACCCTGGATGCTGGTAGTACCGGTGGCTGTTTGCCTTCAGTACCACCACTGTCCTACACCAGTGTAGTGAAATAAAATCAGAACGTTCTTGTGTATTTTTACCAGTTTTCTGAAGAGGGAACGCATGGGTTCTTAAAGCAAAATAAGCAACGTGAAACAAGCAAGATCACTGCACCGACAGGCGGTCAATTTCTTCAAAATGGCCCTTGTCTTGTCTCCTGAAACAGAAACTGGAGCAACGGCAAAAGCTCTACCCGTCCATCAGATCAGCTGCGCTCAAGTTAGATGGGCTATCAACTTATCATCATCTGACTCGACCCGTTGTAGAACGGATAGGTGTTGCCTCCTGATGCTAAAATAGGTGTGATGGTGACAATAAACTGCGAGCAGAAGACAGATTTTGGTGTGCACCTCGAGCACTTCTCAGTACAATATCCATGACTGCGGTTAGGAGTCCTCCTCTGAAACCCGCAATCAAGCGATGGTTACGCCGTTGCGGCACGCAGATTTGATCCCTTCTCCTCTCGAGTACGAAACGTCGCCATTGGTTCAAACGAATTTAAGTTAAGACCAATCCGTGTCTCAACTGTGAACGCACCTGGGCGGCTGGGCATGAGCCAAGTACCAATCCCGGAGATCATTTCGCAGTAATACTGTTACGTTTTCTCTTCAGAAAACTGATACGTTCACGTTGGTCCTCCTATATACAATAATACAATTGCAGTTAATTTGCCACTTGTTTGCTTTTGATAATTCACACGTTTTCTCTTCAGAAAACTGATAAAAATACAGAAGCACATTCTGGTTTTATTTCAGTACACTGGTAAAGACTATAAGAGCTTAACAGCGTTGAGTACGAGGACCAATGCAATACAACACGACGCATGATTCTACTAGGTGATATGCAACTCGCTCTTCCTAAGATTTAGTCAGTGCTACTGTCTTCGGATGCTGGAAATATGAGGGCCAGACAGAGCGGCACGACGACGTAGGCGCCGAGCTTGAGCAGCTCCTCGGTGTCCTTGGAGATGGCGCCGATGCGAGACCAGTCCCCGCTGTACCCGCAAGCAGCATAGCATTAGCACCCAGCAATCGATAAGGCCGGCAGGCAAATGCAATGGTGCAACGACCGTACAATAGACACCAAATCTCTTTATCAGTGCGCCTTTCTCAAGTCTCAGCTAGCTCACCCGGCGTCGACGAAGCCGAGAGCGACGCCGGATCGCAGTAGCACGCTCTTGGAGAGCGCGCCGGCGAGCGCGTTGCCTTCGTCTCGCTCTTCGTTCGTGGGCTTCTGTGCGCCGCGCGGCCGGAGGCGGTGGCGCCTGCTGCGGCTGGGCGCTGCCCTGCTGCGCGGCAGCGCGGGCGTGGGCGTGGACGGGATGGCCTTGGCGGCGACGCCCCACCACAGCATGCTGTGCTAGCAGCTGCTTCCCTTTGTTTAGCTTTCTTTTCTCGTCCACACGTGTTAGCAGCAGGAGATGTAGCTCTGTGAGCTTTGGGGTGTAACCTTCGCTGCCCTTACTGCTACTGCTGAATGGTACTCCAATGTTGGTTTGTTTGCAAACTAAACGATTTCTGGGAAAATTGATATGGCCAAGACTCAATCGTCTGTTTTACTGATCTCTTGAGTTATATACTGAGACTCCGTGAACCTCTCCACGTCTAACAAACTCGTGGTCAAGATCCGAATACAGCGGTCCCAGTCCACTACATACGCACCGTTACAACGCACACATTATTTCTAATAGTTCCCCTCAATCACAACCTTTATACACCAGGTTGAGATTGTTACAAATCATGTTGAACGGTGCCCTTGGCAGAGCCTTGGTAAAAACATCAGCCAGTTGATCTTTTGATGAAATGAACTGCACTTTCAAAGCTTTTCTAGCCACCTGCTCGCGGACAAAATGGAAGTCTACTTCTATATGCTTTGTGTGGGCGTGAAACACCGGATTTGTAGTCAAATATGTTGCTCCAAGATTGTCACACCACAACACTGGTGCACACCTTTGAGAAATTCCCAACTCTTTCAGCAGGGACTGGACCCAAATCAGCTCTGCAGCAACATTTGCAATTGCCTTGTATTCGGCCTCGGTGCTTGATCTGGAAACGGTTTGCTGCTTGCGGGAACTCCATGATATCAAGTTGGATCCCAAGAACACTGCGAACCCGCTGGTGGAACGCCGATCGTCAGGGTTGCCCGCCCAGTCTGCGTCTGAAAACGCATGCAGTGCTTCATTGTCAGTTTTCTGAAAAACCAGACCTTGATCAGCGCTGCCCTTCACATATCGGAGAATCCTTTTCACTGCTGCCCAGTGCTTGTCAGTGGGTGCTTGGATATACTGACAGACACGATTTACAGCAAAAGAGATATCCGGTCTTGTAATGGTTAGATACTGCAAACCGCCGACGATACTTCTGTACTGAAACTGTTCATCGTCAGGCAATGCACTGCCGAGCTCTTTGCTCAATTTCTCTGTGGTTGCCATTGGCGTTGAGATAGGACGGCAATTCTCCATTCTTGCTCTTTTCAACAGATCCTGTGCATATCTTTTCTGGGACAACACTAAGCCTTGCTTATTAGCTGCAACTTCAATGCCCAGGAAGTAGGCAAGCTTTCCCAAATCCTTTACTGCAAAATCCTTTTCCAGCTCATGTATCAGTTTGTCGGTTGCAGTGTATGATGAACTCACGATGATTATATCATCCACATAGATTAGCATGTACATGGTGATATCCCGTCTGTTCAGAACAAATAATGAAGCATCTGACCTGGATGGGAGAAAGCCCAGACTTTGCAGTTTCTGTGTTAACCGAGAATGCCAAGCACGTGGTGCCTGTTTTAACCCGTAGAGTGCCTTGTTCAGTTTGCAAATGTAATCCTGAGGAGCTGCCGAACTTGCATATCCAGGGGGCTGGCGCATATACACTTCTTCTTGGAGAAAGCCGTGAAGAAACGCGTTTTGTATATCAATCTGTCGCATGGCCCAGCTTCTTGAAACGGCAAGGGAAAGAATGGTCCTGACAGTGGTTGGTTTCACCACTGGACAGTAGGTATCCAAATAATCGATACCAAACCTTTGTTTAAACCCCTTTGCCACTAATCTAGCTTTGTAGCGATCAATTGATCCATCTGCCTTGCGTTTGACTTTGAAAACCCATTTGCTATCAATTAGATTGACGCCCTTCTTAGGAGGAACAAGAGTCCAGGTCTGATTCTTCAGTAGTGCGGCATACTCAGAATCCATGGCTTCCTTCCATTCCTTGTATTTGCTTGCCTCCGAAAAGGACTTGGGCTCTTCAGGTATAGATGCCTGTGAAGAGGTGATTACAGCAGCTGTATACCTCACAGTACCATCCGTGTATTCCTTGGGCTTCACTATGTTGTTTCTGAGCCGGGTTTGCATTGGATGTGTTGACTGCTGCACGCTGGTCTGCTGGATGTCAGAGGGTGATGCGGTTGCACTTGGCTCCGCTTCTGAACTAGTATGAGGACCTACATTTTCAGACATATCTGCAGACGCATGGTCAAGATTAGATGAAGTTAATCCATAGTCAGCAGGTAAATCGTCATTTAATGGGCTGCTCGGTGGATCACAAGAGGAATTGACAACAGGATTTTCTGTTGTCGGATTTATGTCAGTGAGAAAGTTTTCTGTGTACTGAACTGAAGGAAGGAGAATAGGATGATTAGCTGCATGTATGGTGGATGTGGAATGTCCTAGTTCAGTTCGGAAGGGAAACACTTCCTCATCAAAAATAACATCTCTTGAGATGTACACTCGGCCTGTTTCTCGATCAAGGCACTTGTACCCTTTGTGGCTGGAGCTATAGCCAACAAATACACAACCTTTGGACCTGAAGCTGAGTTTGGTGGAATTATATGCCCGCAAATTGGGCCAACACGCAGATCCAAAAACCTTTAAGAATCGGTAGTCTGGATTAACCCCGAGAAGCCGATGCAAGGGATTGTCTCCATGAATTACAGGACTAGGCATCCTATTGATCAGAAAGCACGCCGAATGGAAGGCTTCGTCCCAGAACCGAATGGGCATGAAGGCGTGAGCTAGGAGAGACAAGCCTGTTTCAACTATATGCCTGTGTTTTCTTTCTACCAAACCGTTCTGTTGGTGTGTGTGTGGGCATGAAATTCTGTGTGTGATGCCTACACGAGCAAAATGTTTGTGTAATCGATGGTATTCACCACCCCAGTCCGATTGAACTGCAAGCACTCTTTTGTTCAGAAGGCGCTCTACATGTTTTTGAAACTGGAAGAAGACAGATTCAACTTCAGATTTATTCTTCAGAAAATAGATCCAAACAAATCAGCTATAGTCATCAACAAAGCTTACATAATATCGATAACCATTCACCGAAATCTTGGCTGGTCCCCAAACATCGGTATGAACCAGCTCAAGAGGTTCAGATGACACATGACTAGAAATAACAAATGGCAACTGATGAGCTTTGGCTTGCTGACAAGCATCACAAATCCTTGACTCATTAGTTGGAGTTGCAGCAAGTTTATTGTCCTTCAGAATCTGATGAACGATTGGAGCAGCGGGATGACCTAGCCGGCAATGCCAGATTTCAGATGAAACCTTGGCAGAAAGGAGGGCTCGGCTGGTTGAGTTATTTGGAATGCAGTAGAGGCCTTCTTGACACGGACCTTTAAGCAGAACGGTCTTCGTGGTTCGATCCTTCACAAGAAAATGGTCAGGATGGAATTCCATGAAGGCATTATTATCAGATACAAGCTTATGGACGGATAGTAGATGTCTGTTAATTCTAGGGACATGGAGAATGTTGTTTAGCAGTAAAGGACGTTGAGCAGCGATTAAAGACGAATTACCAACGTGAGCAATGGACAAACCTGCGCCATTTGCAACTTGCACTCGATCATTGCCGGTGTAGTACTCTCTGGTCGTCAGACGCTCGAGATCATTGGTTATGTGGTCAGTCGCGCCGGTGTCCGCATACCAATTGGGATCAACAGTGTAGCTGTTCACCATGGAAGCTGCAGCAGCAACTCTAGCATCGCTTGCAACGTAGTTTTGATCAAAACGATGATGGCATCGAGAGGCGTCGTGGTTGTCGCGATAGCAGATTTGACAGAACTGCTTCTGGCCTCCTTGGCTGAAATTACCTTGACTGGCATTTCTGTTGCCGCCACCGCCACCACGTCCTGCAGGAATAGGTGAACGTCCGCCGTTGTAGCCGCGGCCGCGTCCTCGGCCACGATTTCCATTGCGGACTTGAATCTTGCTCACCTGATTGACCTGATGGCTGGAATTGTTTTGCTCGAGCCTTAATTCGAAGCTGAGCATATGTGCATAGACGTCGCTGACGGTCAGAGCGTCGGTGCGCGTCGTCAAGCTGGTGACAAGTGGGTCGTACTCGGACCCGAGCCCTCGTAGCATGTAGGCGATGAGCTCGTCGTCTTCGAGTCGTTTGCCGATCGCAGCAAGGGTATCGGCGATGCTCTTCACTTTGTGGAAATAGTCGTTGACGCTGAGATCCTTCTTCTGGATCGTGGCGAGCTGCATCCGCAGTTGCATGATCTGGGCACGAGAGCCGGCGGCGAATGCCCGCTCGATGGCGCACCAGACTTCGCGCGCGGTACTGCAGCCGACAACCTGAGCGAGCACACCTTCTGTGAGAGAAGATAGAATTGCACTCATCACAAGTTGATCCTGCTGATACCAATGATTATACTCCGGGTTGGCGACTGGTCTAGCGATGCCGTCGGTGTTGTTCTGCATGAGGGTGCTCGCCGGACGTGCAATGGTACCATCAATGTATCCCATGAGTCTTTGGCTTCTCAGATAGGGAAACAATTGAGTGGTCCACAGCAGATAGTTGTTGCCGGAGAGCCTCACTGTAATCATCTGATTGAAAGCCGGAACCACACCGGCTTGGGTTGACGCAGTTGCGCTTGATACAATGGCGCCGGTGCTGCCACTGTGCTGCTCGCTGCCGGTCGTCGACATGGCGAGAGTGGAAGAGATAGGTTAGTGGAGATTGGATCGTGGCTCTGATACCATAAACGATTTCTGGGAAAATTGATATGGCCAAGACTCAATCGTCTGTTTTACTGATCTCTTGAGTTATATACTGAGACTCCGTGAACCTCTCCACGTCTAACAAACTCGTGGTCAAGATCCGGATACAGCGGTCCCAGTCCACTACATACGCACCGTTACAACGCACACATTATTTCTAATACAAACAATGTTAATTTTTTATCTCGTTATGTTCTTATTGGACAGATTTGATTGTTTGGTTCACGGCTAACGTTTTAGTAATAAGATGGCCAAGATGATGGCAACTATTTTAGGCACACCGAAATTTGGTATCAAGGGACGTACAAAATTTGCAGCAACTAATGAAACCCACCTTATATTCTTCGAGCTTTAGTTCAGCGTAGAATTCCTCTTATCTTAAAAAAAAGGGACTGTCTTTTAAACTACAGTTTTTTATTTTAATAAATAATAATTGCTAAGAAAATAAAGCCAAAAACCAACCGAAAACAAAAAAAAAAACATGCCAAAGTTGCGCACTAATAACTCGCTATTGATGGCCGGAGTATTTCGATTAGCGCTCACAGCTTACCTCATGTTCACATCCCTATGCACAACTTTCCAAACACAATATAATATCACTACAAAATTTTAAAACCCTTTTTTAACGTGCGAGGTACGTTGGAAATTCTAAAGCATTCACTCTCATTAATCGCACCAATGCCATATAGGGTACTTCTGTTGATACGTCTCATACCACGAAAATTCTTGCATCTTGTTCGTTCAACGCCGGGTACATTTACTAATACCTAGAATTCAGCTGTTGCCATCAACCCATCATCAACTCCGTATGACACTGATTGATAGAAACCGACTTTTGACCTATCTTGCTCCGAAACATTCAACTTCCGCCAAAAATAAGAAAATTGCCAACTCATGGGGCGATGAAATCTCGGCTCTATTCTTTTCAGTTTCTAAAAAAACTATGGTGACAATACGTGGTAAGTTAGTGGTGCATCTACACATAGCAAGCATGGTAATTGCATGCAAATGATAGTGATGACCGGGTTAACAAAGGGTATTTTGGTAGTTTGACTAAAATACCGAAAACCATATTAGATTAAAACTGCGGCGCGTGGACGACACGTTGGAGAGCGGTTTAGATCAAGTGGGAGCTGATCTGATCAAGATAGATCAAGATTAAGGATTTAATGGATTCGGCTTTATATGCTTTGAAAAGCGTGCATAGGTTCCTGAGATTTAATTTTAAAAAGGTCTGAACTTTGACATGGGTTATTGCGATCCATGGATGAGATAGGTTCCTGAGATCTTAAACAAGGCGTGTATAAAAGCTTCACAGCTTTTGGATCATCTAATCAAAAGTTCGTACTCGAGCTGATTTTACTGTTTATAAGCCTGAGTTTATTGTTTATAGCAGTCAGACCACCCCAAATAGAGGTCAGACTGCCCCAAGGTTGGCTGTCAGATCACCAATGAGACGTCAAACCGCCCCTGTTTGGCAACCAGACATCTAAAGGCTGAGAAATTTGATTTTTTTTTGTGTGTTTTTAAGTGTTTTGCCTTATTCTTTTGGGTCTAAAATTTGATTATCAGTAACTCTATAGTTATTTGAGAAAAATATTTAGAATACTTAGGGAAAAAAATTAATCGTCACCATTCACCCTTCTCTATTGCCTTTTCGATCATACAATAAATATAATATAATTTATTAAATATTAAATTAAATAATATACCCTAAAATATATATGTCAGATTTATATTATGAGATGGTAGGAGTACATGGTACTAAATGACCATGGAAACATTCCAAATGCACATTAACCGTAAAACAGGCCATGAAGAAACGATGATTGAAACGCAATAAGCATGCGTGAATGAATCGTCAAATGACTCATTCGACATGCACGTAACTAGGAACTCCTATTCCTAGTACCATAGCAGATCCAACCTAACAAGTAACGACTAATTCGATTTCTGTCCGGCAGTCGTAAATTCTGAAATTCCAAAAGCTCCAAATCACACGCATCAAGGCAAGGAAGAGCAAAGCCTCGCAAGCAGCGAGTAGCAACTAGCAACCGCATCGCACGGCGGCCGCTCGACTAACTCAAGAACCAAGAGCCCCGCATGGCTGCACCCCCGACTCCAAGCACTGCCCACGCGGCCACGCCACGCCGAAGTGTTTGACACGTTACACTGACCCCCTCCCCTATGCATCCCTGTGGGCGCCTGAGACCGGATCCCATTCTTTTTATTTTATAGGTTTTTTAACAAACAAATGAAACGATTTTTTCATCGTTGTTTTGAAGCAGTTTATTAGGCTAGACTTTTAAAAATGGCTTATCAAATTTTCTATTTGTTCACACGAGCGTTTGCACTAGGGGCAAAAGCCATAAGCCATAACCGAATAAAATGCATGCCATATTCCAAATAGGTTTTAGCTTTTAGAAGCCGGTTTGTGAACAAAGTGGTTTTTATTAAGCTGTTTATAGGAGTCATTACAGGAGCCGCTTTGAATGAAATAGCTTCGCAACATGAGTACCCTTTACTCTCTCAATCTCTCGTGCAATCAGACAAAATTCAAAAGACACAACACTTTTGAACATGAAAAAAAGAGATGAGACACGTAGGCACTGTAGCAAGCTGACATGGTACGCAGTTCTGCAGCTTGGGTACTATAGCATTAGGGATGGCAACGGCATGGGGTCTGGGGGGAGCCCCTCGCCCTGCTTCGCTAAGACTACGCAGGGGGGGGGGGGAAGATGCCCCCTCCCCTGTCCCCATGGGGGATAAAAATAGGTTAAATATTTTAATATAATAATATGAATTTATTTATTAATTTATAATTATTTAGGGTTTTTTAAATATAGCTTTAAAATATATATTCTAACATATAGATTTAAGTTTAGTTAAATATATAAAAAAATAATTTTGTACATAAAAAACTATAATATATTATTTAAAATATTTTTTTTATATTTACCAGGTCCTGAGAACGATGTGTTTGGTTTGGAGTCAGGTAAGGACGGAATGAATCCATCCCTGTTTTTAAGAATGGAACCGTCCCCATCCTCTATTGTCCCTGAAACCAAACACACTATTGGAGGCAGGTAGCGAGGAAGAGGGACAAGCCCATCCCCTTATTTTTGAGGGATGGGGGCATCCTCAATTTAGGGGAATATTCCCTGGATATTCCTCAAAGGGATGGACTCTGTCCCTGCTGACTCCAATCCAAACAGGTCCAAATCTAGGATCACCCCACCCTATCTCCTATTGTCCCTAGAACCAAACACACTCCGTCCCACTAGTGTGACGGGCCTGACCCCGTTTCTCCGTGGAGATCACCCTCTGCCCTGTCTTTTATGAGAATATTTTCTGCGGGCCGTCCTCACGAGGGAATTACCACCCCTAGCGTCTCATCCAGACCTCTTTTTTGTCGTGCAACAGCTGATCCTCTTTCAAAGTCAGAGCACCGGTCTCCTTTCACTCTGGTTGACAAAGTTTTAAGAGCATCTCGGTCCCCGCCGCCCAAGGGCCAAAGACCAAACACCGACCCGCACCGCACATCCCCTCCCCTCCCCTCCCCTCCTCCACGCCGACCACTCCCCACCCGTCCCGCCGCCGCCGCACCCTCGCTCCGCGGCCGGACCGATCCGTCGCTTGCCCAGGGTTTGGCCCGCCCGCGATTCCACCGATTCGGCTCGATTCGCGCCGAAGGCGGCTGCTTCGATCCCGCCGCCGCCGCCGCCGCCGCCGCCACCTCTGTTGGCTGCTGCTGCTGCGGGTTTCTGCGGTTGGCTGCCGTTGTGCCGGGAGCTGGGATTTTGGCTCGGTCGGGTGCGCCGCATTGGTTGGCGCGCGCATGGGGATGGTGCCCAACGGGCTCCTGCCCAATGCGTCGGCGGGGGTCACGCGGCGGCTCGACCTCGAGCGGTGGGCCGTCGCGGAGTCCCGGACTGCCGAGCTGATCGCGCTCATCCAGCCCAACGAGCACTCCGAGGGGCGGAGGCAGGCCGTCTACAGCTACGTGCAGCGCCTCATCATGAACTGCCTCTCGTGCCAGGTATAACAATGGCACTCGTAAGCGTGGAGCAAGTAAAGTTATTTCGTGTAGATT
The DNA here is from genome assembly GCA_036346575.1 of Dendrocalamus sinicus. Classification (NCBI taxonomy): domain Eukaryota; kingdom Viridiplantae; phylum Streptophyta; class Magnoliopsida; order Poales; family Poaceae; genus Dendrocalamus; species Dendrocalamus sinicus. The sequence continues at coordinate 28,405,260 of CM070658.1, forward strand.
GCTTGTGACTCTGCAGTATGTGTAGCTAAACGGAATCGCTATTATATAATTTAGCAGACCAATGGCTCTGGAACGAAGGGGCCAATGGACCGTAACTGATGCTTTTATACCTTTTTCTTCACAAGTTACGTGTCTGAGCAAGCAACACTAATTATTCTAATTACTCGCATAGAACAATGGTGCTTTATTGGGTAGTTGTGCTGTTGTTCAAAAGTTCAAAAGAATTTGCTTCCGCTAATCACTCGCGCAGAAGAGCATGATGGAATATTATCGCTAATCGATAACTTGTATGCTTCCTTATCTCTTCTACTCTTTGATAACTTGTTTAGAAGCCTCGAGCTCTCATCCGATGGAGATGATTGGCCATAATTAAACTGTGTTTTGGAGAGAGTATGTCTTTGATAGTGTCGTACCGTACTGTCTTTCACTATAACATCCATTTCCGTGCAACATGGGATGTGGAAGACTAGCACATGCCATGTTAATGAAGGCTTGTGGTACTACAACATTGACCGTAGCAGAAGATGATACTACGTTGTCTTGCTCAGAAGATATTGAGTAATCCTGTTTCAGAGTTGTAGTTCGATAGCTGTATGTGGTTGTCCTACTTACTGGGTACTGGCACACCTGACGGAATGGGCATTTGTAGTAGGTGTAGTGGGAGATACCAGTGTTGAAATAGTCCCTTGTTTCTTGGAAAATGGGAATAGACTTGTTTCATTTATTGTCTTTCTTATGTCTAAGGGAGCTTTGCAATAGCATCTTGGAACTTTCCTGGTCTTACCTTTATCATTACAAATATTATTTTTCTGCTGATTATATGTGCTTGATAGAGAACTGATCTATCTCCCTCTCTCCCCACAGGTTGTTACTTTTGGGTCAGTCCCTCTCAAGACTTACTTACCTGATGGTGACATTGATGTCACTGCTTTTAGTAATAGTGAAGAATTAAAGGATTCTTGGGCAAATCTGGTTCGGGATGCATTGGAGCATGAAGAGAAAAATAAAAATGCTGAATTTCGTGTAAAAGAAGTTCAGTGTATTCAGGCCGAGGTAGGTTTCTTTTTCTCTGACAATTTCAGTTAAATGTGCTATTATTCTGTAATTATCTAGTTTTTTCATACATGGTTTCTCCTCTGTTAACTAAATACCTAGAGTAGTGTTGGATTAGCATTGTGCCTGTGTGTATTTTGAAGTTACTAATGGAACTTCCTTGCTGTATTTTGTGCCACATGGGTCGAAGTAGAACAGTACATAACACAACATATCTAAAGTTATAGTTCAGTTTTTTCATATGCTCGTCTCTTTTTTCCCTGAAACTCTTCGGATTTATATATGGTTGTGGATATTCTGTTTGTAATAGAAGGTACTTTGGCACCCATACAGTTTCTTTGCAAGACATGTCATGGAAAATTAGGCTACTTGCTACTGTAAGATCTGCTAACCTTTTACGTCACAGTGCGGACATTTAGGGGGATTGTTTAGTGAAAAATACTTCTAGAGTGCTTCTAAGTACAAGGAAATACATTCTTTTCTTTCTTCCTTTATTTTCCTTTGATGATTCATGATTTGCCACCTATATCATGTTGTCTTCATTCAGTTGGTATCATTCTCATATATTTCGTGAATCATGCACAGGTAAAGATAATCAAGTGTCTTGTGGACAACATTATTGTTGATATCTCATTTAATCAAGTTGGTGGATTGTGTACACTTTGTTTCCTTGAAGAGGTGTGTTCTCTTGTTCAAATCCAGATGAATGTGTGTAATGTATAGTATAGGCAGACAGCCTGCCGGAATCTTTTCTGTTTGTGTCTTAATAGTTAATACTGTAAGAGTTAAGTGTTGACTTTATGGTTATGCTTATTGCATGTAGGTATCAGGACCAAAGCTACTTGATTTTTCTGCCTATATTTGCTTCTAATGAATCTACATTTTATTAGATCGACAACTTGATCAATCAAAACCATTTATTCAAGCGGAGTATCATATTGATAAAGGCATGGTGTTTCTATGAGAGTCGTATTCTTGGAGCTCACCATGGTCTTATATCTACTTATGCATTGGAGACCCTAGTTCTGTACATTTTTCATGTGTTCAACAATGGTTTTTCTGGACCACTTGAGGTGCCTTTTCTCTCTTTCCTTTTACTATCCTGTCACAAAGACAATGCTTATTTGCTACTTTTGCATTTGCAGGTATTATACCGTTTCTTGGAATTCTTCAGCAACTTTGATTGGGAGAAATTTTATTTGAGCTTGTGGGGCCCAATTCCTATAAGTTCACTTCCAGATATGACTGGTAATCTAATATATGCCACTTAGTTTTACTGCTAGATCAATAATTAATTGGAAAATGGTTCATTTGATTATTAATGTTATGTCATGCAGCGGAGTCCCCACGGATGGATACTAGTGAATTGTTGCTGAGCAAGTCCTTCCTGGATAATTGCAGTGATAAGTATGCAGTTACGCTTCGCTCCCAGGAGAACCATGGTCAACCATTTGTTTCAAAGCACTTCAATGTTATCGATCCTTTACGAACAAAGAATAACCTTGGAAGAAGTGTCAGTAAAGGTAACTATCAACCTACTTGATCAGAGTTCATGTTCAGTGGTTTCTCCTATTTTCCATACTATGGATATTGGATACTATATTTGTGTTTGGTTTAAAGATATTTTTGTAAGTCTAGATAATCATATTGTACGCATGCTAATTACTATCGAAATACTTGGTCCTAGCTGTTATTTCCTGGCTTCTCTTTCTTTTGTGGAACAGTGGAAGTGTTGTGGTACAGTGGTAGTGTTCTTTTTCTGACGTATCATCTGTTTGATTACAACCATACAACAGAATAAATTATTTTATATGTTCAGCTTCTAGTTGGTGAGCATTTTTCTAATACTAAAATGGTTTATTTGGCAAAAGCTCTGTATAACTATTATCTATATAACGTGTTTTAGCTTGCCCCCTGGTGGAAGCTCACCATTCTACTGATATATGTAGATAAAGCAATTGGCATGTCCAACGTAGTGCTGACAGTAAGAACTACAGTCTGTGCATATGCTGTGAAGGGTTCTTGCTCTAGCAATATTTGCTAAGTTGACCATTTTGGCCAAGCCTGATGTACCTATGCTAGGTGTCTGGTTCTCCAACAAAATACTGGCTTTTTTAGGAGTTTGATGCTGAAGCAATGTATTTGGCTGTAACTCGTAAAATTCACCGTTCTGCCATGTTAACGAGCCTTATCATGCGGGTATCAAAAATTCAATGGAGTGGTCCAAGCTAGTTTGCCCCCAAGTGGCAAAATCTGGTAGCCTATATAAGCCTAACTAAGCAAGCATTTTGAAGCACCAAACGCCCCTCCTTGTAGGTATTGCTTGAAAATTCTGGTTCACCTGGTAAGAGGTCCAAACATGCCCTAAACTGCCACTATCCATATCATCTTATCGGTTTATCGCAGCTAATATTAATAATGGCTATTTTTAATTGCATTTACCAGTCTTTCATAGTACTAATTTTAGTAGTGGACTTTGTATTTTACCTTTGGTACTAGACCTAGAATAGGACTGCCTTGAGTGGTAATTTAATAATTGTACTTGCCCTACGTTTATTCTTTGTTACTGCCTTACTGGCATTGGCATCCAGGGATATGGTTGATTATGAGAGGCAATCCATCTTATTTCAATCTTTAGCAATTTAAAATCATAATAAATTTTTGTTACCATGTATAGCCTGTTCAATGTACACTCTTCAATATTTTGTCTTTGTGGTTATTTTGATGCTGTTATAGATCCAGCCTCTTAAAGACATTGAATTGTATATCACCATTTTGGCTGTGTTCACTGAAAAGTTCTTTTTGTGCAAGAACAGCAAAAGCACAGCAATATGTTGAGTTGATAAGTTGTACCCCCCTTTTCAGGCAATTTCTTTAGAATACGCAGTGCTTTTTCTTTTGGGGCGAAAAGGCTGGCGAAGTTACTCGAATGTCCAAAAGAAGATATAATTGCTGAAGTAAATCAATTCTTCACAAATACGTGGATGCGACATGGGAGCGGCACTCGTCCTGATGCACCTACACCAAGTCTAGTACATGAGCACCCTCTTAAGGTTGTCCCTGCTGAAGTGTCAAACAGTCACAGAAGTGCAACAACACCCAAGAAGAGAGTTGAAAATCCTAAAGTTCGTGCTAATCAGGGTAATCTTGCTGAAGGTGCTCATAGTTATCCTGAACCTACTTCTCAACCACCTCAGAAAAGCGACCTACACTCTCGAAATTCACCAAGAACAGTTAATCCTGCTGGTTCTCATACTCAACACCAGAAAGTTTATGCGACACAGGCCAATACCAAGGTCTCTGAACAGCTTGAAAGAAACAGGTATGGTGCCAATACCAAGGTCTCTGAACAGCTTGAAAGAAACAGGTATGGTGGATCGATGCAAAGTGAAAGGGATAAGAGAATGCCAAATGCTATCTTTGTCGATGACAAAAATGGGCAAAACAGGTCTCGGTTGGCAAGAACCCGGTCTAGTCCTGAACTGACAGGCCTTTCCATTGAAGGATATTCTCGTGGAAGGCGGACTAGAGTGGTTCAAATGGAAAGAATTCTGAAGGTTGATTACAATAGCAGAAGAAACAACTTGGCTCCAGAAGTCTCTAGCAACCACAGCACTAAGTCTTCACATGATGAGTCAGTGTCTTCCATGAACAGTTCATCTCGCCCTAGTGCAAAAACAACTTCTGACTCAAATAGTGTTTCAAGCAGCTATCGTGAAGATAATGGTTTCATGATGAACAAAGAACTTCCTTCCGTCTCTGAGGCTGAGGCACTGGAGATGCAGCATAAGGAACAGGTTCTAGTTAACCTAATGTCATCAGCGAAGGTGCATGGCTTCAACGGGCAGGTTCAATTGCCAAAGCGAAGACCTTCTCATATGTCTGTAGCATCTTCCCCTTTACTGGCCCCAACAGCTTTTTCTCAAAAACAGTTGGCCAGGATTCCACCAACTAGCTTAATTGGGACTTCGTGGTCGCCCAATATGCAGTTCCTCCATGGATTTGTTCCACCACCTATGGCTCATTATGTCCACAACCCAACTTTTGCACCAAACACTGAGGATGGTAATGAGAGTGAGAAACCTATTACATCAGATGCAAACCGTGATGATGGCAACAATTGGCATGAGTATGGTGTTGGATTGTCTAGACATTTTAGTCATGACGGAAGAGATCCACATATGCATCACTTTGATGGCAAGGAGCGAATCTCTTCACCTAATGGTGTATCTGGTGTCCCTTTGGAAAGGCAGACGGAGTTTAATGTTGAGGATAGTGGAGTAGTAGAAGAAAACTATACCAACATGTTTCAAAACCAAACAAGTAGAGAAGTCAGTAGAAATGTCCCTATGAGCAGTGCAAATGTGAGAATTTCTTGTTCAGAAGCCAGTGCTCCCAGAAGCAAAGCACTGCCAGAGAGTTCATGTGATGAAATGGCTGGAAAGACATCAAGATCTTTGAGGGACAAGTGGGGCAAAATGCCTGCCTTTGCAGCACCGGCCACTCCCACACATAGCAAAAGTAAGACTGGTTGGCAAACAAGACATACAACGGAGCATCTCCCTACAGAAGTTGAGGATGACACCAGGAATGTAGGTGTGACACCAGTCATTAGAAATGAAGCTTCTGATACAATACCAGGGTCTGGCTCCTTTTCGACACCATCAAGAACTAGTCAAGTACCAAATGATTCTGACCCATCACAGATTTGCATGCCCAATCCGGTGTTTGCACCTTTTCTTATTGGTTCCCCTCAGCAAAGGCAAGCTGATAGCTCAGGAGTGCCTTTTGTTCAAACAGGTCCACTGGTTCCTTATGTTGTGCTCCCACTTGTGCCTGGGAATAATAATGGATCTGTTCCACAGTTTGAGAGAAATGAAGGAATTGACCAGCTTCCTGTCAATATGGCTATTCAAAATATTGGTTCACTCAATGATGTTCCCCAGCCTGATACCAATGCTACCTCAACAGCGTCATCCAGTACTGTAGCTGATCCATCCAATGAGCACAAGCCTGACATCTTGAATAGTGATTTTGTCAGCCATTGGCACAATTTACAATACGGACGATTCTGCCAAAATGCACGCCCTGTGGGTCCTGTATTATACCCTTTTCCCGTGCCTCCAGTGTACTTGCAGGGCCATGTTCCATGGGATGGGCCTGGAAGACCAGGTTCACCAAATGTTAACTGGACACCGATGGTGGGCCATGGCCAACAAGTCTTTCCTGTGATGCCTCTACAACCTGCTTCTGAAAGAGCTACCGGTGTTCCCCAGCACTATGCAGAGGATGCGCCCAGATACCGTGGTGGCACGGGAACCTACTTGCCAAATCCTGTAAGATCCTAACAAATTGTTTAAATATGTTATCTTACTGCTTAGATAACATGTTTACTATTGGTATTCTATGACGATTCTAATATAAGGTTAACTAAAAGTACCAGCTTTACAAATATTAATATAGTTTTTATCAACATTAGCTTTATAAACTTTAGCACTGATTCCAGCTTGTGAAATAACTGTTATAGGCTACAAGTTCTTAGCTAGCTACTTGCCATTGCTCTTTTGTTATCAACTGGAAAAAGCTATATCGTCAAAAAGAAAAAGTCTGTTCAGCTTCCTTTGGAAAACTGTGGTAGTATCCAAATCTAATAGAAGGAAACTGTGGTAGGATCCAAATCTAATACAAAACAAAGATTTGTGAGATTGGAAGATCCACATTGGCCAAGAGGGATCTGATTGTGAAATTGTAACAGTTCAGATTTTTGTTGGATATATTTTGCTTCATATTACAGTTTTTTTAAGGTAACTTTCTAATAAAATAAACGAGTTTACCTGCCATATTCATGGGGTATCCTTCAGCTTGTCACGAACCTCCAAGAGATTGGGTTCCAGAAACAGGCAGTGAACCATCTTCTACCAGGTGGCTGGTTTCTGGCTGCTTATTGGTAATTGGTGAAACCTGGTCTGGTGGTAGTAGTAGTGGTGTAATATTATTCTGAAGCCAGTATTCAGTCAAAACTTCGCTCAAACCGGCTGGTTTTCCCCTAAAACCATTAAAACTAGTAGTTTTTGGTGTTTTCCGGTGCTACAATGGGGATGCACTCAGATAAACTTGTCTGGAACCATCTCATTGAAAGGTTTTCAAGAAATCCAGCAAAAATAAATGTTAATCTGGTTCTGCTCTACAAAGCAAACTTTCTTTGTGCATGACATGGTTTTAGGTCACCCTGAAACTGACATTACCTGCGGAGAACATGAGACAATAGTATAGTAACTGTGTCGGAATGGATAATGGCATTAATGACAGCAGAAGGATGCATAATAGATTACTATAACATCAGGAAAATTTAGTCATCATTAATTGGAAGTATGAAACATTTCTATATGTCTGCATGTAGTAAACTGGATCTGAGTTTCATGGTTCACACTCAAGCTATCTGGAGCATGACTAGCCATCAGACTCATCAGTTGCTGCATGAAGAAAACTCACAAGTTTTTTTCATGGCTGAACTTAAGATATTCTGGTGATATAATTCGTAGGTGATATTCTGGTGATATAATTTGTAGGTTTTTCTTTGGTACCTCTACCACTTGTGCCTCAAGTCAACATAATTTTTTCCCTGTACGAGATAAAAATTTATTAGGCAACGATTTATGTACTTGTCTACTTGATAGTCTGAACTGGGAATACTAAGATATCAATCCTGTGCCTTGCATTCTCTCAGAAGGTTCCATTTAGGGGCCGACACTCAAGTTCAAGAAACTACAGAGGAAGTTATAATGGTGACAAGGGTGACCATAGTGATAAAGGAAGTTGGATAAACTCAAAACAACGAAATCCAGGCCGCAACTATGGACGTAGCCAATCAGAAAGGTCTGGCATGAGGTCTGATAGACAGACAGCAGATGAAAGTCAGTCTGATAGGCAGCGGCGATCCTATAGAAATGACTCATACAGGCATGAGGCTGGTGCTCAATATTTTGTACAGGGCCAATCTTTTGGATCCACAAACTCTATACGGAGACTAGGGAACATGACGCATGGGGTTTATTCATCACCATCTACAGCATCAAATGGTGTTACGCCATCATATGTCATGTTGCACTCATATGGTTCTTCCTCTGAGCCACTTGAATTTGTCTCGCTTAGGCCAGTCCCCACAGCGGATGGTGGTGACATACCACTCCCCAGTCGTCAAGTAATGGCTAACGGGCTTTGTGTGCAAAGACATGCTGCATTTAGGGGAGGCTCTTCTCATTCGTCACCTGAGCAACCGTCCTCACCTCAACCTCGCATGTAATATTCCTTGCAGTCTCGTTTATTTTATCATTGTTTTTGTTTTCAATGTTTTTAAGTATGAGCAGTTGGATCAAACCAAATCAGATTTAATGTACAATGAAATTTAAAAACTTGTGAAATGAGCAGTTGGAGCAAACCAAATCAGATTTAATGTACAATGAAATTTAAAAATTTGTGGTTACTTGTTTGCTTAGTAAGAATAGGGGGCGAGACCATCCCAAGGGCAAGGGGTAAAACGCCCACCAAGATATCAAGGGTGTTCAAAAATGGTTTCATTGTAACCACATACCTGTAATTAATATAGCTCCACTGCCTGTGATTATGTCCTACATGAGTGATGGTCGGGCCATCAGCTAGCCAGAGAGCACATGTGCCCTAGCTGGTAAGCAGCTGATATTTGAATGCTTCGAGATGCCACACCAGCATTTGGTTCCATCCAAAGACACGTCAGTCATGTGCAGGTTGTTTGACAGGCCACTATTTACACGGTGCTTCCTGAAACCAGCAGCACCAACCTTCCGAATATACCATGGAACCGGGAATGCCAGAATATCTTCATGAAGAATTAACCAAAAGGATATTGTCAGGGGTTAACTGAGAACTACATTAGCCTCAAAGACGACGATATTAAGGTTGATAGAAAGAGGTACCAGCTTTTCCACCTCGATATCAAATACATGCCTGGAAAATTATTGGATTTGATATTATTGCCTCGAGCTATGTAACAGAATGCTAATAATGAATTCCAGTCTATAGGTAGAACCAAGATCATGTAATCATTAGTTTACATACAACAAACTTTTCACACTAGATGTGTTAGGATTTAGAAGCCTCGACGGCAAATTCTTGTGGTTCTCCTCAAGGAATACAATTATCCCGGCATGCTTTCGAACTAATGAGTAAAAAAAAAAGATACAGCAGATTCAGATGTGCCTGCCCTTATGTGATGGTTTCATTTCTGTCATCATGTGCCCATTCAAAATTCGGTATTGTGAGAATGTTTGCTTTCTGCTTATTTCTAGCTTCGGGCCATCTGATGTTATCAATTGCTGTCAGGATTGCTGGCATTCTTCTGGTTGTTGGTATTAATTGTCAATCGGTGCAACCTTGGTTTCTGGCTTATTTTTCACTATTTATAAGTTTCGTCTTTTTCTGAACTATTGGTTTTTTGTTGAGCTTTTTTGCCGGTTCTTTTTTCCCGTATTTGTTTGTATTATACGTAATGGGCTAACATATTTTTTTATATTTTTTTAATTTTTTTAAATTTAATTATGCTAAATAAACATCTGTTAGTTACAGTGCTTTTTTCAGCCAACTACAGTGTTTTCAATTATAAGCCATGAGCTTTTCAGCCGAACCGATCACCACCTGAATCTAATTTGATTATCAACAAGTTATGTTTCCGTGAGGAATCGAGCTACCTTTTTCAGAATAGGCCAGCCACAGTGAGACTTATCTATAGAGATAAGGACAAAGATAAGGAAATTTTAAGAAACAATGGAGTATCAATGATAGTTTGCTGCTATAAAGAAGCCATTTTACACGTGTACCCATTCACTATGGGAATTCTGAATGCACATGCTGCATCTTCTGACTCTAGTGACCTCTGAAAATACTTGTGAACTAAACAGTATGCATTTCTTCCTTTGTTCCTCCCTCAAATCCAGTACTTGAGGCAATTACGCTACCAAACCATGAGTAAAATGCCGTCGCTACAGCATGGTGGTGTGGAAAGAAGCTATGCAGAACCATTATCTAGTGAACAAAAACACAATATGTCATATTCATTCTCCTCCAGTTCTCTTCCTCAGCTCCGAGATGAAATCTTCCCTCTCCTGGTCCGACATCCCCGCCGTCGAGCAGTCTCCGACGCCCCACTCTGCGCCCCGCAGGCAGTATTTATCCTGGATCTCCCTCTCGTTCCTGGAAATTGTTCAGACATTCATGGCAAGAACATGACCGCGAGATATCCCAAGAGCAGGAAAAAACAAAAGCGAGCTTCAGGTTAAGTGTGAGCAAAGGGACTATATAGAGGAGTGTACTTCTGTTTGTTCTGCTTGGACTTCTCGAGCAGCTCCTGGAGCACTTTGGAAGATTTGAACCTCGAATCAAACTCGGCGTACTTCTTCTGGTTCTCCGCTTAAGAGCGCAAAAGGAAAAGGATTTGATCAGCGAATTGCAGCATGACACCAGCAACAATGAGAAGACCATCTGCATGAACTGAGCAAGAGGATGGTATTGGAAAGTAACTAGTTAGTTGGCTAACCATTCCATTTTTCCAGGAACTCGAGTCGGGGCAATTTGGGGCCTGGAACCGATTCCAAGCCAGTGGAGCCTGACAGAATGCCGGCATTCACTGCAGTTTGCAAACGAAATGGTTTTGTCATCATATCATATGTTCATCAGATGCAGAACGCAACAGATGAACGGAGTACTGTATACTTTACTTCTAGTTCTAACTAGTATTACTGGCTGGAGTACCAGGGCCTAGGGTAGAATTTGCACTATGAGGTACCTGGACTGGACCAGAGGACAAGTGAGAGCGAGACAGCCGCAGGGATGGCCAGAGACACCCGACCGGTCTTCACCGGCGCCGTGGCGACGCTGCACCGCCCCCTCGCTGGCGCTGCGGTGGCTGGTGGTGCGCCGCAGAGGCCAAGCATGACCTCTTGCTGCCTTGGTACCTAGTGGGCACTGGTCGGTGCTCTGTCCTAGCGAAAGAAGAGGATGGATGGATGGAGGGATGTGAGTTGGGTTGTAGGGAAGCTGATGATGAAAGGATGGGTGCTAGCTCACTTGTTCTCTCGTGAGCCACTAACAATAAGATGAGCCGGGGGATTACCCTTGAGATTTTTTGGCGGAAGGGATTACTCAGAACACCCGGTTAAGTAACACCTCTCTCTCTCTCTCTCCCCCCCTACCTTATTCTAGGATAAAGTAAAGGGTTATGAGTACATCATACATACACTCTTTTCGCTCCTATCTCACATACTATCTCTCACTCGCTTTCTCTATCACTCATTCGCTCTTTCTAAAAAACACGTTTTCATGTACTACTATTTTTTTAGCTAAAAATGATTAACTGTAGTCAAAAGACATTAGTCACAGCCAATATGAATAGACCTATATTGACTTCTCAGAAACAAAAACCAATATAAATATGCACTAAGATAATACTATATAATTAGTATCTTAGTTACTATATCCACCTATAAATTATACACACCCTTCATTTACTTGATCACAATGTTTTTATGAATATATATTGGTTATATAAAAATGATATGAAAGTTATTTTTATAAAAGTATGAATTTACTAGGTTTTACAAATATATTAGAGTAGAAGTTTGTTAGGTTTTTTAGTGAGTGCGGCAATGTCCAAAACACATTTATTCGTGATGGTAGGAGAAATCAGTAGTATCATTTTTTTTTGTGTATCGTGATAGGCCATGCCGTCTGATCGTGAACGGACGATCCAGACGATTACCCCCATCGCGTTCTAAATCATCAAAGCCGTCCGTTTTAGACGCGCCTCCTACGCTCAAGCTTCGCATCAAAGCGGTGCCTCCCACGAATACCCCGTGTCGTGTAGACGTTGCACACAGCATCGCAAAATCTCTCCTCTATATCAGGACCAAAATGGCCGCCTACGGCGGCGACGACGACTCGGCGCGCGCGCCGCGCAAAGACCGACCGTCCGGCGGCGGCGGCGGCGCGCGACTGACGTCGAGCGCCAAGTGTTGGCGGAGGCGGCCAAGTCGGTCTTCCAGGACCACAACCTGGAGAAGGTCGACAAGGGCCGCGTCGTCGGCGCCGGCGCCGACATTCTCCATGCCGCCTCCCAGTATGGGAAACTCGAGGGCAAGCCCATGGGCAACTACCTCGAAAAGGCCGAGGAGTACCTCCACCAGTACGGACGCAAGGAGGGGCCCGCCGGCGGCGGCGGAGGCAAGCATTAGGAGGAGGAAGGCAACTACAAGAAGAAGCCGGGCGGTCATGGGGGTTCAGGCGGGAGCCATGGAGGGGGCAAGTACAATAGGAGGATGCATACAAGAAGAAGCCCAGTGGTGGTGGGAGGTATGAGGAGGATGAGAGTGCAGGAAGAAGCCTAGTGGTGGTGGTGGCTATGGAGGTGGAAGGTATGAAGAAGAAGAGGATCACAGAAAGAAGCCTACTGTAACGCCCCTATTTCTGGGGACGGTACGGAATCTCGTAACCGTACAGAATGCACAGTTACGACGTTCAATAGCATGAGCGATGATCACAACAGTACAAGCTTCCACAAAAGATCCAACTTTATTACAATATAGATAGTCATACGTTTTACATAGCGGGCATCAGAACCCACCAACTATAATACATTACAAAAGGATCGAGCGGCCTGAACGTAGATAGAAACCTAAGACCAATCATCATCAGAACAGATTGGTTCACTAGGAGCTTCTTCATCTGCAGGCTCATCATAGCAACCTTGATCTTCTGGAAATTTTGTTTAGCAAGTAATGAGTACCACCGTACCCAGCAAGTTACAGGGGTAAACCTTATTTTACTATTTGCAAGGATATTCAAAGGATGGAATATATTGGTTTTATTACACTGAGTGGATGCAGTTTTATTTGCAAACAAAGAAAGTTTAAAACATTTGCTCCTTAAGATCAGGGGTTTTTCATTATCAGATAAAGTTCAACATTAACCAAATTAAAATTCTTACAAATCTTACTTATGCCTCATTCTTGGAATCACCCAATTAACACAGCTTTATTAACCGGAAGCACAGCGTATTCGAATACCATTTATTTCACTTTGCAGAGTTGCTCAACTTTACCCACACGATCCCTTAACTCCCGTGACAGAGTTAAGAAAGCCAGGTCGGTTCACTGCTCAATTCTCTATATAGACTCTACCCGATAGCATCACTCAGTCACGGCCACAAACTAAAACAACTCCTCTGCCGTTTTAAGTGAACACTACCGTTGTTAGGTATCCAGCGGCTTACCTAACTCCCCGTCATCCTGTCATCTCAACCTATAGAGTTTCAATCAAACTGAGTAGCTACTAAACCAGTGTTGACAAGTCAACTCCTGTGGTTTGAGTGATTACTATGTCTGTTATTCGGCACAAGGTTCTTGTCCTTATATTTTTCACCTGAGGCACTCAACCACAGCTTCCTCTGTGCTCAAAAGCACTCACCACCACCAAGCCAAACCAGCCTCCCTCCTCGGGTAAAGCGATGGGCTAAATCCGTTATTCGGAGCCCCACCAATCTCTCTACCCAAAGTCCAATTCTAAGATAAAGCGGTGGGCTAAATCCGCCACTCGGAGCCCCACCAACCTCTTTACTTTAGATCCAAGTCTTTTTAAACTCTATTGGCCCACGGCCAAAGTCACTTATTAGTGTACAATGTTGAATGAGATGGTTCTATACTATTTATACCATATTTTATTTCTTACTATGGTTGTCAAGGTGAATATGGCCATCAATTAAAACATGGCATATTTCAGTGGTAGGATTATCTAATAGTATGCCATTCTAAACATTTTATTTTACGCAAATACCATTTCACAACTATCCATAATGGAAGTACATTAACTAAATAATATAAATATCATGGGATCCAATATGATCAAAAACATGTAACTTGCCTTGCTGATTAGGGATTTCGACAATGTCGTAGATCAATGCAGCTGGCTCTTGCTCGGAAACTGCAACCTCGGAGGCGTCGGAAGCTAACGCAAACACATAAAATAACAACATAAGTCCAAACTTGATTCTAATCAAGCTAGGGAAAATAATCTAAATAAAAAGGAGTAAATTGCATAAAATCTCAAATAAACATTTAAGAGACATTGGGAAGTGATTTTTGGTGAAAGAAGATGCTTGGATTTGGTGGAATTGGAATTTATGGAGGCTTGGAATTTAATAAGCTAAGTGTATGGAAAAGGGAAAATTTAAATTTATAAATTTAAATTGGAGGAAATGGAGTTGATATTTAGATTCAGGATATTGAATTGGTTCAGATGGACTATTTTGGTATTTTTGGGATTTTTGGATTTTTCTGGGATTTTTGGGGCTTTTTAAAGATTTTTCGGGATTTTCTAAAATATATGAACAATGTTGCACAGTGTTGGGCTCGACCCGAGCAACAGTGCGGCCCGGCCGGTCTCTTCTCCCGCTGCGGCCAGTGTCGGCCGCCCCAGCGCTCGGCCGAAGCGGCGCGCGCAGCCACGCCAGACGTCTGTGGCGGAGCCAGCGCTCGCGCTCGTCCGCCGGATGGGCGACGCGCGCCCGGCACCAACGGGCCGGATTTCGCGTGTATGGCCGTCGGATGGGGAGGCGGCAGCGGATGAACGGCTGCGGTTTAACCAAATCGGGACGGTTGACCGCTACAGGCACGGACGCTCCCGATACGGCCACGTCGCCCCTGGGAGTCGTCTTCAACCTCCGGACGGCTCCCGAGCGGCAAAACAGAGCCCGCCGTCTTCGGTGGGGCGGCGGCGTCCGGGCACTGGAAGTGGAATGGGTTTCACAGAGTATAAACACGGGATTTAGGATTCCATTTTAGTACTTGGGTGGGTGGGGGAATGGGTGACGGTGGCTAGCGGCGGCCGGGAAAGCGACGGCCTCCACGGCGGTGCTAGGAGGCTCCAGTGGGGTTTGGGTCTAATTGGCTAGGGTTTCACCATCTACGGGACACTAGGAAGCTAGTGGAAGTGACGGCACAGCTCGGGAGAAACTCAGGCGGGCTGGCCACGGTGAGGGCTCTCCGACCGACGCCGGTCTTCGCTGCCACGGCCCTAGGTTGATGCTCACGCTCCAGCGAGTCCACCATTGCATTCCAGAGACAGAGAAGATCGTGTGAGAGCTTGGAATCGAAAAATGATTGGCGAAATCAAAAGATCGAGATTAGGGCTCACCGAGCTCAGGGATTCTGATTGCGGCTAGCAGGGGAGAGGGGAGCTCAATTAGTTGT
The DNA here is from genome assembly GCA_036346575.1 of Dendrocalamus sinicus. Taxonomy (NCBI): domain Eukaryota; kingdom Viridiplantae; phylum Streptophyta; class Magnoliopsida; order Poales; family Poaceae; genus Dendrocalamus; species Dendrocalamus sinicus. Next base: position 28,420,586 of record CM070658.1, read on the forward strand.
GGGATAGGGTTTGTGAGGGTGCCAGAAGCCTCAGGGAGCTGCGAATTGGGCTTTAAACTCCGCATAAGTCGGTTGCCACCGAGATATTTTCGGGGTCGCGTTCGGCTCACGCTGAGCGGGGAGAGGGGGAGTGCACTACAGTGACGCAGGGGCTGTGTGGAGGAGATGGCACTGCTGCTCGCCATTGGTACGGCTGTGGTTAACCGAGAGAGAGAAGAAGCGGCGAAATCGGTAGTCAGAAGGGCGGGAGGCTGCGCGTGAACGCCGCCGCCGAGCGAGGAGGAGCAGAGGAGTGCGGCTGGCAGGTGGGGCCTCAGCTCAGAACGGTCGCTACGTGATGATGGAGTGGCACCGCAACTTCGTGCGCGAGGGAGACGCCGCGTGTACAGTGGCTGGCTTCTCCGGGAAGAAGAAGAGGACGCGCGTGCGTGAGGGCGCCAGGGGAGGAGCGAAGGCGTAGAGGGCAAATGAAGAAAGCGGATTTCATGGGGAATTGCCAAATTAGGAAAGAATTCACAAATGCAAGCAAAATCCAACAAAATTTCATTTTGAAATTTTTGGGGTGTTTCACCTACTAATGGTGACTATGGAGGGGGAAGGTATGAGGATGAAGATGAGTACAGGAAGAAGCCTACTAGTGGTGGTGGCTATGGAGGAGGAAGGTATGGGGAAGAAAATGAATACAGGGGTGGTGGCTATGGTGGGGGAAGGTATGAGCAAGAAGATGACCATAACCTAGTGGTGGTGGTGGCCAGGGTTCAAAATTCCTACCATTTTTACCGGTGAAGACTTGTAACTGAAAAAACCGATCGGTATCCATTTTTGATTTTAGAATTTTGGCCCCTTTTTTCCGGGTTTTCCTGTTACCGGTTTCAAAACATCTCAAAATTCAAAATTTAATTTTCAAATTGTGACTGATTTTTTACCGGTTTTTGGGTAACCGGCCGGTAACCGCCCAATTACCATTACCAGCTGCCGACCGGGATTTTTCCGGTTTCGGTTTTTGGAACCTTGGTGGTGGTTATGGTGGAGGAAGGTATGAAGATGAAGATGAGTATAGAAAGAAGCCTAGTGGGGGTGGCCATGGCGGGGGAAGATCAGTACAATCTGCGCCACCTGAGCTCCGCTCATAACATAAACCCACATAATAAAAAAACTAATTGTTCTTATTATTATCCTAACTAAGTTAATCTTGCCATGGCAGCTGCTACAGTATCATGGGTATTGATCACACGTATGAACAGTTCACGTAAGTAGTGATTCCAGCACGTGAAAGTGGCGGAGACCACCTAAGTGAAACAGCCAAACAACCAAAAGTTCCCTCTAGCATGCACAAGTATGCACCAGCAAAACATGTTTCTAAGAAAGATGATTGGTACAACAAGCCTAGTGGGCATGGTTGTGCTGATGGTAATCGCTTTGTGGGCATGGTTGTGCTGATGGTAATCGCTTTGGTGATGTTGACGATGAATCTAAGGGAGGTTATTCAGGGGGCTACATGAAGCTAGCTAGCAATGACATTCTTAAAGAAGCAAGGTCAACATGCTGGCATGGAATTAGAAGAATGTGTATCATGATTCTTAGTTCATAATAGGATAAATATCTGTCAGAAAAAGGTCGAACGACGACAACTTGAGATAAAATGATGTTAAATAAATGTGGTCACCGATTAGGGAGAGAAATGGATCTAGAGTAGCTGGTCTAGGGGAGAGACCAGAGTTAGGAATCAGAGAATATTTCTTTATTATTCATTGCTTGATGATAATTGATACATGTTGTCCCCTTTACAGGGATAACTTGACTTTAACTTCTAAGAAATTATCTTTATTTTTAAAAAAAACTTATCTCGAATAGATAGAATATGTATAATAAGAAAATTAACTATTCTTATCTTTATCTTAACTAATCTAATTAGTTGCTGCTGACGTGGGCAGTCAACATGTAACAATAATGGCACGTTTCATGGTAAGCAGAAGTCGTGAGAAGAGATTGACTGCTTTGATACCAATTGTCATGAACCTTAGTTCATAACAGGATAAATATCCGTCAGAGGGAGGTCGGACAACGACGACTTGAGGTAGAGCAACGCTAGGTGAAGGAGGGCACCTGTTAGAGGAATGAACGAATCTAGAGTAGTTGGTCCAGGGAGAGAGACCAGAGCTAGGAATCGAAGACTTGAAAATATTTCTTTATTATTTATTACTTGATGATAATGAATACATGCCTTTTTTTATAAGATAATCTCTACCTCTAAGAAAACCTATCTTTAATAGGTGAAATATATATGTAAAGTAGATATTATAGTACCATGAATACTGTTCACGTGCATAAACAGTTCATGTAAACAGTGATTCTAGCACGTTCACAACAAGGCGGCTTTGGGAACTACTTGAGGGTGCCTTTGGTTGAGCTTTTGGGAGCTGCTTTTGCTTCCAAAAAGCCAAAAGCCAACCAAAGAGGTGGAAACAGTCGCTTTTTAAAGCACTACTTTTGGGTAGTCAGCTTTGAAATCACCTTGGACCACTGCTTTTGGCTTTTGGCTTTGCTTTTGAAATGGTGAAAATAGAAAGTCATTTCACGATTGTTTCAAGGAAAATAGAGATAGAGGTAAGTTTTATACTTGTTTGAACCAAATAGCTTACACTTTTCTACCCACAACCTCAAAGACTTTTCCACACCTCTGACTCACAATGACTTTTGAAGCCACAGCTCAATCAAACACACCCTGAACCTAGCCCAAGGGCTTATGAAGAAATACTGAGGTCATGTCCTCAATAAATGGGGTACTGACTAGAGTTTATGGCTTCATGGGGAACTCTAATAATGTTATACTCATGTTTGCTTGCCCAAATACCTTACATGTATGTCATGCTTTATATGGGTGTTTGCAGTATGCCTTATGGTTTCCCATGATTATGGATGTTTCATGTCTGCGAATTATTTGCTAGATGACGATCTGCCCCCCTTTTGAGGGCTATGGTTTGCCTCTATTATTTACAATTCATCTTTTGTTCATAAGAATATTTTGATTCAGATGAAAATAAATAGCAATGCAGTGCTTGTCAAAGAGGAATTAATTAGGGTTGTAGACTTGTAGCTTCGTTGGGAAATGAAATTTTCATTCACCATGTAGTAGTAATTTTACTTCCAGTTTACGCGAGGTGAGTTGTGTGGTAGAATGTGAGTTGGCTATCTTTTTATAACCATACTTATTTCTGTAGTTTATTTCCTCTGTTTGTTGGTAGAGTCAAGTGTTTTCTGGTGTCACAATATTCTCATCATGCTTTGCCAGTCTGCCAGAATTAGAACAAAATAAATCTAAATAATTGTCATTGTTCTTTCCCCACAAGTACATGCTTCACTCCAATGAGTCTGATCCTCTTCAAAGTTGGGAATGGTCAAGTAGTTCAGTCTCACTGATTTATTACTTCCTAGTTTGATTCTCTTCAACATGGACATGGTTAGCTCGTAAGTGACTGCTCAGTTCATATATAGCCGCAAGGGTAAAAGTGCACTAGTATATCGAGGTCCTTTTGCACACCACCATTTCAGTAAGCATGGTCTGCTATGTACCATGCATAGGTCTTTACTCAGTGAAGGCAGAGGATATTCATCCCCTCACTAGGTACGTTCATGGGTCTATTTTGGCCATGCCAACGTAATTTGAAGTCAAGTTTTGCCATTGCAGAGAGAACATGTCAATGCACAGTCTCTGCATTTTTTTTGGGTAGCACCCTATCCTTTACGGGTAATGTGTTACTATACAAAACTATCATCCAATTGTTATCCAAGCTACCAGTCTCTGAATAAAATCTTACTCTTGTGATGTTTTGTTGATCCTAAGCATCAAACAGGATCAGTGTTTATGAACAGAAAAAATCCATGTCTGAAACTCTTCTTGAAACAATATGTTCAGCAAAAGGACGTGCAACCACATGCAGACAGCACTCATATGTACCCCTAGAGACAAGCAATGCAAAACCAAAACACATGCTAAATGTTCGCATTACTGGGACATCATACATATGAAGGACCCATGAACCATCAGAGAGCATGCACGAATGTCTTTTGTCAGGAAGAACAAATTCCCCATGTTTCCAATACACAAATCTGCTGAACCACAGCACACCAATCACCAATTTGTCCTCAAGAATCACACACCACATGGACTCAAAAAATGGCAAGAATTATACTATGGATAAGACGGATCGAATCAAGTTCAGAACTCCTCAACCGAGATGGCTTCACGGGGGACCTCATAAGCATCCTTCTGCCTCAGCTTCTTCACGCCGGCTATGAAGCACACCTTGTCAGACCTGAAGCTCTCCATGCTCACGCTGGTCACCTTCACCCACACAACCACCTTGGTCTTCATGCCTTCGATCCCGGAAAGCTTACCTCGCGACAAAGTTGCCTTGACACGAGGAGCGTACCGTATCATGGAAGAATCCTTGAAGCCCACCTCGCAGGGCTTAGACAGGTGCACCACAAGCTTTGAGCTTGATTGATCGTATTCATAGCAGATGATATTCCGAGGGAAGAGGCCTTGTGGGAGGTTATACTCGCACAGGAGATCGGAGAGTGACTTGTTTGGTTTGCCTGGATAAGAGTAAAGGGAGAGGGGGTCAGTCTCTCAGTAGTCTATATATACTAGTAATTTATGTAACAATCATTCCCTTATGACTAGTTCGCATCTGCATTTGGTATGCAGAGATCTAATGGTAAATGCGAGCCATTGAATAAGGTTACCGCTAACGTACTGATAGGCAAAGAGAATCCAGAAGCAGCAGTTTTGAGTTCTTTAGGGAAGTTCAACTTTATGGCAAAATTTGACAGAAAATTTTTGACTATATGTAAATGTGAAATATTTGTAATACAAGACTTGAACAACATTTCAATTGTTTGTTTGTCACAAAATTGCAATAAAACAAAATGCGGAAATTCATACGGGTCTCAGCTCTATGAATAATGAATAATCTCGACAGAATCAGAAAGACAGCACACAGTAATGTATACCTGTTTTTTCTACAAAGAAATGGAAGATATAATTGGAGGTGGCCTGTAAGTGGCACAAAACATGCAAATGGATATGGTTTACGAGCAGGCTCACTCAGAACATAGCCATTTTATTTAGGAATCTATCTTTTTTCGGTGCAATGTTTTCATATGAGCAGTTAGATTATGATACTGATTATGTTAATAGTTTTGCACAACTCCTACAGTAGTATAGATTAGATGCTGCTTGGAAGAATCTTTTTTAGGTGCAATGTTTCCATATGAGCAGTTAGATTATGATACTGATTATGTTAGTAGTTTTGCACAACTGCCTACAGGAGTATAGATTAGATGCTGCTTGGAAGCAAGTATTAAATAGATTATGCATTACGGACTGGCAAATCAGCTGGTTGGTGCTTCCTAAAACCAGGACATACTTAACATAGCCTTGCTAATACCGCCAAAGACTTTTAAGAGGATCAAGGTAAAGATTGCAAGTTAAAGAAGCTGTTACGTGAGCAAGTCCCTATACAATCCTCATAGAAACTTTTGCATAATGGCGTCAACAAAAACTGGACCCAGTGCCAACCAATGCACAATGGCAGAATGCCATAAAAGTAATTTTCAGTTTGGCCCCCATGTGCATCACTGTATTACTTTGCAGATCAAAAGCGTACCGAAAACCAAAGAAAGCTAGATCCAAATCAGAAGAAAAAGGTTAGGCATCCGGCAGCTAGTACACACAATCATGTAAGGACCCCGCTCGATTGGGCTGAAAAGCTGTGACTTATGACTGAAATTACACTGTAGCGGTTGAAATTTGAAGGTAACTTATTTGGCGTAATTAAATTTAAAAAATTTAAAAATAAAAAAATATGCTCGCTCATCATAGGCAATGCAAATAAATACAAGAAAAAACCGGCAAAACAGCTCAAAAAAACTAAAAATTCAGAAAAAAAATAAAATTTATGAATAATAAAAAGTAAGCTAGAAGTCATAAGCTAAAGCTGAAACGAGCGGAGCTTTAAGGATGCTCTCTCTGCATTGCTTTGGCTTTACGCATGAGTCAAGAAAAGCAGCAATTGGACACTTGTACTAATGATGATGTTGCCAAGACAACATACACACATCAAGGTCTGTTTCATCATGTAGTTTCTTCAGACTAACTCTTATTTTCACAGCCACAAACCAACCATGGAATGGAATAGAACAATCAATACCTTTGAGCTTCTCGAAGACCCATTTCGCCTTCTCCTCCACAGTGTTCGAAAAGCGCTGCAAATCACAACAGTTAGGTAGACAGTGTGATTTGCGAATGCTGAATTGAACCAATTGCATCTAGAGTGGAGTAATAATGGAACTTGATAACGCTTTGAAATGTACTGCATTACAAAGAAGGCTAAAGTGCAGTCGAATTAAATAGGGTATTTTCCTATATCACTCCACTAGGAAAAGGTTGCACGGGTTAAAGCAAGAACTTTTGCTGCTCTTAGCGAAAAAGGGAATGAATCTAATCCAGCCTCAAAGAGAACAATATATTAAGAGAGAGATCTGCCGATGGATGCTCCAAGAAAAGATCGAGTTCATGACACTAACAACATGTGGAAAGATACACCTCGCAATGTCACAGCCAAATTATTTCTTAACCGCAACAGCCTAAGTTAAAGATGAAGAACATGAGCATAAGAATGAGCAAAAAAATCCATCTCCATGTTCCTTATAACACAAAAACATAAAATCTCCTAGAAACAATGAAACGAACAAGGAAACCAAGAAGGGTAATTTCGTAGTCCAAAAGATTCATCAAGAACCAAAAGAACTCATTAAGAACGAAACTACTAACTCGAATCCAACTCACTAGCCTCAAGCATTAATCAGTCGAACAGAAAAGCAAGAAGGGAAAGAAAAATGACACCAAATGGCAGCAGTAGTACTGACGGAGATGTCGCCGCCAATGGCGGAGAGCTCCTGCTTGGCCTTCCGGGGAATGGTGAAGCTGCTGAGCTTGGTGAGAGCCTTCTCCATCCTTGGCGCGGCCACGCAACTCGACTGGCCTGGCGTGGGGTGAAGTGGAGGCAGCGGTGTGGACGTGTAGACGAAGAACGGGTGGGTGGCTCTGCACTGTGGTTGGGGTGCCGCAGGATTGGCCACAGAGAACCAGGTTCAAAGGTCTGGCACCCTCCGCGAGCGGAAGCCGAATAAATAAGCAGTGGCTCGAAAATCGAGATGGTGATGGACCTGCGGCGCCGGATCCTTTGCGACTACACTGTCTGCCTCCATCTTTGCTGCGGCCAATCATCCTTGAGCTTTTTTACTGCACCACCGGATAGCGAATCTTTTGAGAAAGCAGACGACATTGGAGCATATGATTGCCAAAATTTCAGCAATGACTTGCTCATTTTAGTTGTCCATACCAAAAATAAAAAAGTTTAACGTATATCTGTAGCTTCAACCAGGCAAAATTAGCAAAAAGTTGCTCATTTGTATTTTTGTTTATATATTTGCACAGATAGCAAAAAGTATATGGTTTTACTACTTATTATGGTTACTGTTTATCAGAGTAGTTAGTTACTAAGAGCATTTTTTGTTATAATATAAACAAAGAATAATTGCCTAAATATGTGTCAATAAAAAATGCCAACTAATCAAACTGGAGGGAGTAAGTTTCGTGATCGTCACGAGACAATTCATGCCACGCTGAGCGCTGTGTTTGAGGCGTATGTGACGACCTATATTTTTACAAGAATACAAAAATATCGAAACACTTGGTTGTGTAATCGGCGATACGAAAACAGCTTTGATTTTTGCTGTCTGTTAAAATTGTTATTAATTTATTCTGTCATCCTTGCTCAATTTTAAATTACTGATGAATTTTAATAGTTGAAACGAACTGCGACAACGATGCTAATTATAATTATACGGCTAAAACTACTGTTGACGTATGACTAGCAATTAAGCTTAGTCCTAAAAACGCGAGGCGTGGAGCGGAGCGACCGTCCGTTGGTCCCGGCGCGCCGACCCAACCCCGCGCCGCCGCGTGACCAGAGCTGCTGTCACGAGCACCGGCGGGGGAAAAAGCCGCGGCGTTCACCCACGACTCGCGAGCGGAGAACCGCGCGGCGCACCGTGCCGAGCATGCCCCACCGTAGGATCTGCTCTACCGTTGGTGGTAGGTCCCAGGCGCGCGCTCCACCTCCACCCAAGTTGTTGTCACGCACGCTCGCCAAGCGCCGCCAGCTCGGATCGAGTGGGCAACATTTTTTTTTTCTGTTTTATTCATTCGTGAAATGCGAATTTTCAGCCGTGAGCTCGTGATGAGAAGAACATTTGGTGAATGTCCGGCTTATATGCACGATCTGGTTGATGAGGGAATAGTACCTAGTACATCGTGTGCTGCTTGTAGCTTCGGTTGCTCAAAACTTTGCAGCGTCAAGAACCACGCAAAGGCTCGTAGGTTTAACAAGCTAGATCAGTATTAGATCTAAGATTTTATCACATTTCAGTCTATGAAGAATCAGAGGTCACTATTACCTAGACTAGGAGGGAAAATTACGTCTTAGATTTGAGTCAGCCTGAGCTAGATAGAATAGGCGTGCCAACGTAGAACGTACTTGTAGAAATACTTCACGGTTTTGGCGGCTAGCTCGTGACGAACGCCGGTCCGGTGGGCTCCTCTCATGAGCCGAGCCGACGCAAAACGGGCTGCGGCTCACGACAACTTGGGCCGAGGCTGACGGGGCCGTAGCACAACTCCGGGTGGGACGCGGAGTCCTCGGCCTGCCACGGGGCACGCCCCGCGAGGCCGCGAGCTCTACTGCTCCGACGGCCCACCTCTCCGCGCCTCTCTCATCCCCCACGCTGATCGGTAGCGAGGCGCCCCCGATCCCAACCCTAACCCCTTCTTCCACCTCGCCTCGCCGGCGCCCAAGCCCCTCTCGTCGGCGACCCTCCCGCGCGCCTCCGCTCGTCGACGGCTCGCAGGTGCGTGGCCCTTTTTCTCCAGGTCCAGTTTTTTTTACGCCTTCGCTTTTAGCGTGTTGAACCCGCCTTTTGCTCTCCTTCGCTAGGGCTTAGTAGGTCGCGAGATTCGACTCTTGGAATTCGCGCACAATGGAGGAGGAAGATCAAATCGTTGCTGCTGCAACGTCGGAAATTCTCGGCGCCGCACAAGGCGCTGTAGATTCTGGTAGCGCGGAGGCTGGTGCTGCGGCTTCGTCCATTCCGTCTTTCGATTCGGCTAGCGCTAATCCTGATGCGAACGTGTATAGTCAGAATCCGGGCTCCGTTCCGCAAGCTGCGCATGGCGCTGACGGCGCCGTTGCTCCTTATGATGGAGCTCAGGGGGCTGATGCCTCTGTATATCCAACCGAGCACACGTCGCTAAACGGAACTGCTGGCCAGACGGCAGATTGCCCATCTGCAGGAGCTACAGAGAACGGCGGCGCCACAAACGAGATGAGTGAACCAGTTCCTCAGCAATCCTACGAGGATGGTAATGTTGGACTCATAAGTTCTCTTAATCTGGTATCCTGCCTGCTATTTGTTGTTAATGTGTTGCTTTCTTTACGCAGCTGTACTTTCAGCAGAAGAGGCTAGGCTGTGGAATGTTGTTACCGAAAATTGCTTAGACTTCAATGCTTGGACTGCACTTATTGATGAGACAGAGAAAAATGCCGAGGTAAAGTTTGGGTTGTTGCCTTCCCATACAATCCATTCTTCTCTTTTTGTGCAACTTGTTGTATGTATAGGTGCTAAATTGTTCAACTTTTTCTTTAATTTTTTGCTCACATGCAATAGATATTTCTTATGATTATATGCGATTGGTTTATATTTACTGGAATCTGAAGTTCTATGAATCTACCTTATGGCATCGACAGTCATTTAACTTTCTTGTTCTTATTAACATATTTATTTGCAGTCTGAAGGGCCTAAGGGCCTGTTTGGCAATGGCTGCAGCTTATGGCTTTTGGCTGAAATTTTTGAATTTTGGCTGTTTACGGTACAGATTACGGAGAGAGAGATACTCACTTGCGATTTTGGCTGGTACAGATGTTGGGCTTTTAACGTGTACATCGTTTAACTTGTAGACCCCGTCTTGAGAAAATACTCCGTTTGAAAGTTAGATACTGTAGCAAAAGCTAAAAGCCGCCAGCTTCGGAGGAAAAGAACAGGCCCTAAAAGTGCATTTGTGTTCTATATTTTTCCCTTTCTGGTACTGGATCTCACTATATGCATGCTAGTAGATTTCATAAGTCTTGCGTTTCCTACAGCTGTATTGAAGGGTTTAGTAGTGTTCCTGAAGCTTATTTTTGTCCTATTGTAGTATTTTAGATCTTTGCCCTTTTGTGTTTAAATGAAGTGTACGGAATATAAATTTAATCTGATTAAGCAATAACAGAAAATGGAAATTGTTATATGATAAAAAATCTTTTGCACTAATGCTATATTTTTGCTTATTCCTGTACAGAGCAATATTTTGAAAATACGGAAAGTGTATGATGCATTCCTTGCGGAATTCCCTCTATGCTTTGGATATTGGAAGAAATATGCAGATCATGAAGGTCGTCTTGACAGTGTCAATAAAGTTATAGAGGTGTATGAGCGGGCAGTTCTTGCAGTTACTTATTCGGTGGACATTTGGTATAACTATTGTCAATTTGCAATTTCCACATATGAAGATCCCGATATCATCAGAAGGTAGCAATTACGTACAATGTGCCTATACTGATTCAGTTTTTGTAGCTAATGACTGTGTCTTCTGACTTTATTTTGAATTAGTGGGCATTTGTAGCTCATATGTATATAAGAATGCCTGATGAAGTGCTTTCGAATAGGAATGCCTGATGAGGTGCTTTCGAATATGTTTGAACTCTATTTGTGCAATACATGTGCCAGGGTAGTCCATATAGCTGCATATATTCAAATTTGCACAGTATTTTTAATACTGACTGTATGTCTCTCTAAATTGCAATGACCAATTCAAGGCCTATTTATAGTTACTATATATACAAAATGAAACATTTCTTTGACCTTCTGCGGACTCATAATCTCTATGTAGGATTTCTTTTATTGCCAATGTTAGTGCATTTAATTCATACATTAGCGCATTAGCTGATTTTGTCATAACTTGTTTGTTCGATACAAAGTATTTTAGAACTTATTACATATGATCATGTAAGTACTCTAGTACTTTTGGCATAACATGTCTATCAAGAACAATACGGTCCTCCTTGGATGTAAATGTAGCTACTACTGTTTGCACCTGCAAGCCATCATTCATTGAGTGTTTCCTGGATATCTGTTTTAGCTTTTGTCTGGGGATTAATTGTTTTGTTTTGTATCAGTAACTTCATTCACCGTTTGTTTCTCTACAGACTGTTTGAACAGGGTTTGGCATATGTTGGAACAGATTATCGTTCCAATAGTTTGTGGGATGAATACATTAAATATGAAGAATCACTGCAGGCATGGAGTCATCTGGCCGTGATATATACAAGAATATTAGAGCATCCTATACAACAGCTTGATCGGTACTTTAATTGGTAAGTTCATTGGTTTTATTTGTGTATTTTAGTATTCAAGTGCGGTATTTGTTGGATTATATCACATTTTATGTATATTATTGCTTGCCTTTGGCTTACTAATTGTTTAATGTTATTGACTGATTAGTGGATTAAGAATATAATAAACACATGCATCAGTATACTATTTCCTAATCCAGCTAGGATTCGGGTTTGTGATTTTAATTAAGCAGTAAGCACCGAAATTATAATATGCCATGTAGTATCTCATTGCGAGAAAACATAAAATGTTTAATTTCTTGTGATACTAAGTATTATTGTTACTTTTACTCAGCTTCAAGGAATTGACTGCGACACGGAATTTATCGGATATACTTACTGTGGAGGAAGCTTCCGTGTATGGTGTTACTGCTGAGAACAGTGATCAGGCTCTTGATGGGGAGGCGCATCCTGATGATGCAGAGAAATCTGCTCAACCTGAAATTTCATGTTCAACAGAAGCAGAGAACCTGGCAAAGTATGTTTCCATTAGAGAAGAGATGTATAAGAAGGCTAAAGAGTACGAATCTAAGATTATCAGTTTTGAGCTAGCTATTAGAAGACCATATTTTCATGTCAAGCCTCTTGACAATCCAGAGCTTGAAAATTGGCATAACTATCTTGACTTCATCGAGAGGGAAGAAGATATTAATAAGGTATGCTTTTGCACTTCCAAGTTTTTTTTTTTGGTTACCTTTTTGTTGAGTAGATTTCATGCAATGCCTGAAATCTTATAACTTACAATTTAGTCTTATTGGCTCCATTACATTCTTTAACGGCTAGTATTTGGACGGAGCTTCCTTTATAAATGGGATATTGAACTGAGGATAGAGCGTGGACATAATGTTTGGTTTCTATGAGGCTAAGTACTCCAAACTTTCATTTGTCAGTGGCTGTTGGCCATTCTGGGTTAATGATATGTGGTACCAAATATCAGTTGTTTGAATTTTTAATCTCATATATGCAGGTATTTGCTTAATGCTCACCTTCTTAACCATCTATCTATCAAGCAAGGATGGCCCCTCCTTTGTTATGGAGGGGCCTTCCTAATCAGCTAATGGAGTAACCTGTGTGAACTTCTCTTTTTTTTTGGGTCAATATCAAAATTTTATTCGCTTTATATTCTTTTTTTTCTTTCTTTTTCTCAGTTGTCTGATGGTACACAAAACTGTTCAGGTTATCAAATTGTACGAAAGATGTGTTATTGCATGTGCTAGTTATTCAGAGTTCTGGATCCGCTACGTGCAATGTATGGAGGTTAGAGGAAGCCTAGAACTAGCAAGCAATGCTTTGGCTCGTGCTACTCATGTGTTTGTCAAGGTATTATTTAATAAGATCACATGTATAACAATTTATACTTAGTAACATTGTGTATTTTTACTTTTTACCATTTCCTTTTTCTCCCCCTTCATAATCATTCATGTCACATATACTCCTATATGTATATGTACATCAATCAGCAAGCTCCTGAATGTGGATCTAACCAAAATTCGTTTCCCTATTCATAGCAATATTTTCCACTGCCATATAACATCTTGCTTTTGCACCTGTTAGATGAAAGCTTCTATTATTTGAGATTCCTTACTTACCAAGCAGGCTTCAGATAAAAAGAACAAAAACGAAATATGACACAATAGCTGAATTAGTTTAGTTTGTAGGATGGTCAAATATATATTTACTCTTTTCTGATAAATTGCTAATGATGTACTGATTTGGCACTTACTTTTTTGACATCTTGTTGACCATTGATGCGTTGAAAACACAAAAGCAAAGGTGCAAATTTTTTTTGTCATGATTAGTATCAGCCGCCAATTTGCCATTGATAATCTCTTTTTGGATCTGAAACAAAAGTTGATGTTTGGAGATCTTTTTTGCATGGGGATCTTTAAAAATTCTACATTGAGAGGATAAATACCAGTATTACTGTTTTGATTTAGCGCAACATAACATAGCTTATAATATAGCCATTTTTAGATTTACTGGTAGCTACATTCCGTTTCTTTTATTATTTTTAACAGAAGCAGGCAGAGATCCATCTGTTTAGTGCAAGATTCAAGGAGCTTAATGGAGATGCCTCTGGAGCACGTGTCGAATATCAACATCTTTACTCAGAACTATGTCCTGGCTTGCTAGAAGCCATTGTGAAGCATTCTAATATGGAGCACCGGCTGGTATCACTTCAAACAAGCAACACACTTGTTTCTGTTTTGTCAGTGTTCAGCAGTTCATTTAATTTTTATCCTTGCAGGGAGATAAGGAATCTGCTTGTTTAGTTTATGAGAAGGCCATTGTTGCTGAAAGGGAAAAGGAGCAGAGCCAGATTTTGCCAACATTGCTGGTTCAATACTCACGTTTCTTATATTTGGTAGGTGTATATCACAATTTTGAGATTACAAAATGTAAAAAAGAAAAATATAGTTTACACAGCTATCAAAATTTTGTCATCTGACAGTGTTAGTTGAATACACATGGTTAGCCGATAAAAGAGCTGTGTCAAGAATGGGTGCCTTTGTGCAGTTGTTTAAGCATGGTGAGACCATTATGAAAAGTATGACTTCATTTGGTATACACTTTACAATCTAAGCACTCTGATTTTGTCTTTTTTTGCTAGGAGCTATTCTCTTCTTTTTTAAAAATTTGATGAGTAGCTGATTGAACTTGATTAGTTTTTTTTTTTCATTTTCTGTTTACCTTTGTTCGGTTAGTGGGATCTGATGTATTCTTTAAAATTTGTAGGTCATCCATGACTTGGAAAAGGCAAGGGAGATCGTAACTGAATTGCACGGGCAATCTAACATCACGAAACCAATTCTTGAGGTTACAGCTTTTGAAATCTTTCTGAAATGTTTCAATTTGTCACCTTTATTTTTCTTGTCATTCCCTCCTTATCTTTCCCATTTAATTTGTCTTCTGTTCCTTTTCATTTCTTTTGCAGGCTGTCATCTTTCTAGAGTCGATCTTTCCATCTGAAAAGCGTATTGAATTTTTAGATTCACTGGTGGAGAAGTTTCTTGCACCTGAGCCAACTCAAGCGGAGTTGGCTAGTGCAAGCGACAAAGAAGAAATATCTTCCATTTTTTTAGAGGTAATACTTAAAAGCTACCCTTGGTACACTATAGTTCTCTTTTTCCTGTTCTCTTACCCTTTTAGGATAATCACAACAATCACACTGTTTGTACAATCATTGAATAGGGTAATATGCTAATCTAAATGCTATGTAAATGGGCTACACAGGCTTTTTTTTGTCTTATTGATTGATACAGTTTGGTAGTTAAGCTACTGATACATTTGCAAATTGTCTTCAGTTTTTGGATCTCTTTGGGGATGCACAGTCAATCAAGAAGGCTACAACTCGGCATACAAATCTTTTTTCACGTAAGAGAAGCATTCTGCCATCAAAGAAACGAAGAGCAGATGATGGTATTATGTCGGACAGAGACAAATTGGTTAAAACTGGGGATGTTACTCAGCCAGTCATGGGAACTGATCCAAATGCTCCTAATCCTCCAGTTTGGCCTGCGACTTCTGAAGCATCTGGGCACCAATGGGGTGCTGCTTATGCACCACAGGTAGCTTATATTGTTTTATTTATGCTTTATTTGGTGTACAAATTTAGATAAGAGATGAGTTTGGGAAAGGAAAAAAGAATAGGTGCAATGGGGCATTTTTGTTGATTTGTCTGGGTTAGAACCTTTCTAAATCTTCCCAATTATGGATATAATTTGGTGGGTATTCATCTCAATGTTTTCTGTTCCCTCACTTTCTCTTCCCAAAATTGCAGCTAGCATGTATGGTCTCTGTGCTGTTGGAAAATATCAAAATATGTTGATTTCTGCCACTTTTCTGTGGCATGCTTCTTCTGTTTAGATGTGCTCATTTGTTAGGTCTAATTTCTAAAAGTTCATTCCTATGATTCCTTTTATCACAGCTTAGGATTTTGATAATATTACTCTCAAGATTTTGTTCTTCTATTTCTTCTATAATATGTCACTTTTATCATTTCTTTGGTATTATGCTGCTGTTGTGCTTAACTATATTTTTTTTGCAAATGGACTTTAATTTGTTTTTCATTGCAGGCTGCGTATCCAGCATATGGAACTTATGACTACAGCCATCAAATGCCTCAATCTGCTCCTCAAGCAGCTGCTTATGGTGCCTATCCTCCAACATACTCTGCTCAGGTACTGAATCTGTTTTTCACCTAAATTTACGAAATGCTTCTGGATATTTAAAACATTATGCTTAGTCATCTTCCAAAATTTGTTTTAAGTAAAAATTGTACATATATCTGTATTTGTGCACTTTACATACACTTTTTTTCCCCATCATCCACTCCATTACTTGTCCTTCTAGTGGGAATTCGTTATTTAATTTTATTGTTGGGGATGAAAAAGGTGTTTTAACTTATTTGGTAACATAGCCATCCCGCCCCCGCCCCCAGTCTGATGTGCTCCTAAAAAAACTATAATGGAAAGAAACATTAGGATATCAAACTGACAAAAAATTGGTTGGGTCATGCCAGAATAATAGCGATGTGACGATGTTCATCGTTTGTATTTTGGGTTGATATTATTTGGTCTTTAGCTGTCTTCAGTCACTTATTCCTGTCAAGGATTAGCTCCACTACTTCTCTGCGTTTTTGGCTTGGTTCTGAGGCTATCTTACCAAACATGCCGTATTTTGCTACACAGTCAAGGTAACTGCTTGTAATCCGTCAAATAAACCAAGTGGTACAGTCATACGCATACCTACTGAAAGCAACATGCGTGTTGCATAGTCACTCCAGGATTGGTTGTGTGGGCAACCAGGGGTCTGAACTTTGAAGTGTAAAGTCAATTCTGGATTAGTTACACTGGTGGCCTGCCTAGAACTGCTAAGTGTGCTATCACTGGCAGATATGAACCATCTGTAGCATTTTTTACATACAGATTGCTCACTTGTTAGCATGGTTGTCACGGCATAACTAGCGACCATGGCGCCTCTTAGGCACCTGGACGCCTAGGCGACGCTGCGGTGACGCCATGGCGAACGCCATACACACGTTGTAGACATGTATACGGTCACCCATACGCAAAGCACCCTCAGCCTCTATCCCGTTCCCCTCCCCTCATAACCTCTCTCTCTCTCTCTCCTGACCTCCTCACTCTCCCGTCTCTCTCGTGGCGACTTCCCGCCACCTCCCCTCCCGGCTGCCTCCCCCTCCAAGTAGCGGCGAACACCCATGGCATCCACCCAACACCACCGCGATGCCGTAACAAGCTTGCTTGTTAGCAATCAGTTTTAACTGGACTCATTTCTCCACTGTTCTACATGAATGGCATTGACTTATTTGTTTTGGGGTTATGGATAATTGACTACAAATCACCCTTACCACTTACACCTTGATACCTCATTTGTGCAACGAGCTAGTTTCTATCTTCACCACTGCATTAATTTACAATCTGTTGAAGGAGATCCATCTTATACATCATTGTCAAAAATATTGTAGGCCTACACACAACAAAGCTATGCACAACCTGCAGCAATGGCCGTGGCAGCACCAGCACCCGCAGCGGCCCCAGCACTGGCACCAACAGCAACTTACCCTCAGCAACCTGCGGCAGCTCAACCTTATTATGGCGCCACGACCTACTACTGATTTGTAGATTGATGATGAGGTTGCTTTAGCGGTTCAGTTGAATAGCCTTTGCATTTGTATCACTATGCACCCTAATTAGCATATCGCGAAGCCGAAGGCACTGCAAGATTGCATGTACTAGTGTTCCTGGAAGACCCATTTGGGCCATTTCATGTTGTGGAGTAGCTCTATTTTATCCATGTTCTATTTGCAATAGTGTTATTTCTGATCGCAGAGGATGTCGATGTGTTATGTGTGCACCGTGGCTGTGGTTGGCAGTCTACCGAGGGTGATTCACTTTAGAGTCCAAGTAACGACTAGTGTCTCAAAACTCTCAAGATTTGTATAGAACATTTGGCCCTTGTCGTTCATGTCTCTAGGAACTTGTTTTCTTGTATCCCTTAGTTATCAACTATTGTAGTCATAATTGAGTTAGCTGTGTTGATCATGCATATGAATTTCTATACATTGATAGTCCCTCCGTACTATGTTGCCCTTCGTTTGATGGTTGCATATGTTGTTATCACGTGGGCCTATTAAGCTTTGAGAAGTATAAGCTGGAGCGGATGGGCGGTGCATGCGCCAACGGTCAACCTCTGCCATGTTGGGCTGCAAAAGCGAGCGTGACCGCTTGAGAATATTCGAATCCATGCCTGCTCTCTCGGTGGAGACGAGACAGAATAATATCGGTGGTTTTTTATGATGATTTTTTATTTTAGTTTATGAATAGTATCAGTTTATAGAGAGCCGTATGAAGAAAAAAAAACTTACCTACGTTTTTAACCGATATAAATAAAATTACTATAATATGTAATATAATTGATTAATATTTTTATCTTTAAAAAATACTTTATTTAAAAGTTAAATATTATAAAAAAAACTATTTAATATAGGAAAATATCTTCTAGAAACTAATATGAATTAGGCCGTGAGTAGCAGCGGCGGATAAACCATGCACGACCCGACCGTACGCACCAAGAGGCGAGAGCACAAGACATGGCATCATCGCACGAGGGAGGCGGGCGGTGATGAAGAGAGAACAGAAGCGCTTCTCCCTTTGGACTCACCTGGCTGGCGCCTGGCGGCGTCGGCGTCTCCGCCACCACCATATCTTAGTGCCACGACCGCCTCGTCTTACCCGCTCCACCTGGCTATATCTTAGTACCAGTAGTATCCTTTCGTTCCACTCTCCTCACTCGTCGCACCAAGCGTGCAAAAACGCTCGTCGGCATTGTCGACTTCATTCATGTTCCTGCTGCTCGCTGGGCCTACGAACTATCCGTCGATGCCAAGGGAGCACGGGTGCATACTCCTGTGAATGAGCTGCTCTGCACAAGGTACGCTTGCCTATTGATATCTTTGGAAGGACACATCTAGTAGTAGTAGTAGTATTGTTTTACCGATCCCTACTAGGATCCGGTAAGCCAATACTTTGGACGGTCCCAGTTGCGTGATCGAAGACAAAGTTTTTAGCACTAGATCATATCTGCTTGGAACATGTAGGTGAAGCTTCCATTTGTGACAGTGCTAACAAAGTTATGTATCTTCATCAAGTTGACTACTTCTTGACCACTTCACTACTTGGTACCCGACGATCGTTTTAAGTTGTCAGATGCGTTAGTAGTTACATTTTTTTATTATAAGGGAGACGCATACGCACACATATCACACAAATATAAACGTGAGTGCACCTACACATGCTTAGACAGATGGAGGCCGAGCATAAACTAACGACCTTACAAAATTTCTACTGTATTATACTCGTGTGTTAGCAAAGGTGGATAATAGGATTTGAATCCTGATGGGTGAAGTTGTGTACGCACAACTCCACCACAATATCAAGGTGGTTCCCCGTGAGTAATTACACTTCGTAGTACCAAAATTTCTAGACTTGCTCAACAAAAGTTTGGTAAACTGACAAATACGAAGGCTGCTTTCGCAGTTCTGTTAGTACTCACTAGACAGTAGGTGTGGATGTTGAGTTGGATATCTGAGTATCTGACCCCATTTCTATCTGTGTATTACAATTGGTACTTGTTTAACAAGTGCAGGAAATTGCACCAGTACTGACCGACGGAAGGCAACTAATCTTCTTGGACATGGCCGAGATTGGGCCGTTAGAATCTGTGCAGGCGTCATTGACTCTCTTCGGGAAGAAAAGCGATCAGAACAGGTTCAGCCCAGACAGAAATGTGGGTAACTATCCTTGATATATGTCAATGTGTAACTGTGTTCCTAGTTTCAACTTCGTAACGCAACAAAATCTTCGAATTTTGGCAAACGCAGGAGCAGGAGATCGACATCTTAACGAAGGAACTCGCGAGTTGCAAAATGCAACTCGAAGTCAAAGAGAACGAAAACAAGCAGGCCAATCTGAAACACGAAGCTCTCCAGAAGGCCATGCAAGAACTGTCAGACAAGTATGACAGAGCGTGCCTTGATGCTCACAACCGTATAGCTGAGATTGAAACCGACAACAGCATGATCACTAGGCAGCAATCTGAAACTGCTGATGAGTGCATGGCTCTGAAAGATGAATTGGCCATCGTGAAAGGTGAACTCG
Source organism: Dendrocalamus sinicus (assembly GCA_036346575.1). NCBI lineage: Eukaryota > Viridiplantae > Streptophyta > Magnoliopsida > Poales > Poaceae > Dendrocalamus > Dendrocalamus sinicus. Next base: position 28,440,321 of record CM070658.1, read on the forward strand.
ACACCGTGAAGGGGTCGAACGCTTTTGTACTGAAAGAAGTCGAGTTGATGGAAACGAGGATGATCTTGGAGAGGGAGAACACCAAGGGGGCGCTGATGCGCATACTGCAGCTCAATGAGGCCGTTCTTTCGTCTGCCGTTGCAGCTATCAGAGCAGAGGAGGAGAGGTCAGTGTTTTTTCAGGAGATAACACTCGAGTTCTTCAATTCTGACAAGAAACTGGAGGTGATCAAGAGGCAGGTGGAGACGATAGAGAGTTTGGAGAAGGAATTGCTGGCGAAAACGGTGGAGATAGATTATTTCCAGTCCGAGTTGAAGCAAGTCAAGGAATTTTACATATCACCACAAGAAGTTTCTGATGCAACAGCCGACGACGCAGCAGGTTGTACCAACATTAATGATCAGGTTTTTGAAACAACTGTGGAACATCAGAAACCACAAGCAGAAGTCGCATTTCAGCACTCACCAGAAACATGTTTTGTCACTGAAACCTCAAGAAAGGATTGTCAGGTCGTCACATCTGATGACACTGACATGGAAGGTAAGATGTCTGAAGATGTTATTGGAGATACCGAAGGAGCAGAGGTCATGGTTCTGGACTCGACAATGCTCGTGAAAAACTTTGATGCTCAAGAGGCATGCTTTGTCAATAAAATCTCGCAAGAGGATGACAAAATAATTGATTCTAACGAAGCTGAAAACAAAGCAGGCGATCAAGAACAAGAAGCAGAAGCCACGGTTCCAAACTCCACGGCGTGCAAATGTGTTTCAGAGCATGCAGACGTATGTCTTGCATCTGAAATCCCGAGGGAAGCTTATGAAGTCACTAGGTCTGATGATAAAGATGAGGCAGAAAATCATGAACCACGAGGAGAACTCACAGTTGCAGACAACACTACATGCCATGGCAATCCAGAGGCCGCAGACACATATTTTGACGCTGAACAACCGGGGAAGGATCATCAAAACACCCAACCTGATGATAGAAACACCACCAGTACAATGCCTGAAAATGTCCTGGAAGCACACGAGGAACCAAAAGCAAAAGGTTGTTTTGTCGCAGAGAGCTCAGTGGAGGATTTCCAGAGCGTTCACTCTGGCGATAAGGACATGGACATCACCATGCCTGAAAACGTTGCAGGAAACCAAGAACCCCAAGCGGAAGCCACAGCTCCGAACTCCACACCGTGCAAAGGCAACTCAGAGGCGGCAGGCAACTGCTTTGTCACCGAGATCGTCACAGAGATCTCCAAAGACGACAACGAGGAGGCGTTCTACACGAAGGAGATCGGGCAGGCCAACAAGCTCGACGAGGGGTACGTGCTCGTCACGAAGAAGACCGACGACAGCGGCGCGCTCAAGGACAAGCTGGACGTGGCGCACACCGAGATCAGCGACCTGAGGTTCAGCCTGGAGGAGGCGGTGAGGCGGGCTGAGCTGGCCGAGGAGGCGAAGGCGGCGCTGGAGAGGGAGCTGAGGGAAGAGATTCAGAGGAAGCAGCGCCCGCGGCGGCGCGCGCCGTTGGAGGACGTGCGCCGGGCGCGCGAGGCGACTCCGCCTGCTCGGCTGCGGTCGACGCCGTCTTGGACGCCGGGGATGCCGAGAAGCGCAGGGCGAGGCGATGAGAGGCCATGGCCGGGCTGCCTGACCCTGGGGAAGGTGCTGAACATGAAGTACAAGTGAAGTGCTGAACATGAAGTACGAGTGAAGTTTCAGGTTTCTGTACAGTGTCAGTACGCATGCATCACTATTGGGATATGCATCCAATTAATCGATACTAAATCATGGTATAATATGGATATGCATCCAATTGATTGATACTAAATCGTTGTATAATACGGATATGACAATGAATTGATATTAAATCATATGAATGCATATCCAATTAATTCTTGCCTGCCGGCTGCCGGTGCCTCCATGCCCCCACTGCTTCCCCTGTCCTCGGCCATCACCGCAGCAAAAACGCTCAAAACTTGTTCCTATTATAAAACTCATAGCAAAAATAATTGATCGAAAAAACAGAAGATATAGATTTAATGTGAAAAATCTTTATGAGAAAAACCACAAACGTACGAAAGGGATATTACAAGCACGACAAACTTCGGCGCATTTCAACCGTATAACTACCAAGGTGCATATATAGTCCAAAAAATAAATTCTTTAACGAAGAAGAAAATTGAATCAGAGTCGAACATACTTGTTGTTACCATGTTTGACATGGCTCAGCCTATGCACTGCTCAGCGCCACATCAGTGTAGTGTCCAGCATGAACACAATAACAAATTCATATCATACTTTAACAATGTCCACCTTGAAACGAAATCGCTCTTGTAGTTGAATATCAAATCTCTTCAAAGTAAGATTTCATCATCAGACCTCATGCCACGCAAGTCTATCGGACTAATCTTCAACAAAAAAAAACTGTAACAGTCTTATCCAAATACTTTTCACGAAGCAAAATTAAGCAAATCACCAGCAGATCTAAACACACAGCTATCAATAAAACAGACAAACAAATATGGGTCTTCAATAACTCATAACTTCAGCAAAGCCTGAGTATGTGGAACTGATATTCTAAAATAAATACTCAATCATCAAACGTCATAAGTAAAAAATATCACCTGTGACACTAGATAGATAGTGAAGAACTCATCTCATATAATCTGGCATGCTCCACCTGAAACACAAAACTCAACAAATAATGCTTATTGAAAGAGCAACTTGCACGTGTGTGGCTATTACATATATCAAAATGCCGACTTTAAAGGTAATTGGATACCATGACATAATTAAAAATGCTACTGTAAAATTGTCCGGATGAAAGGAACGCTTGTGCCGTCAATAGAGTATAAACTGTAGTAGACACCTTGTATCGAACTACAACAACTGGACAAATGTTGTGGTATCTACATGAAAAACAAAACTTCTTACGCGTAAATGCTTCATCTCAAACTGAAAATTATAGCAAAACCTTCACTTTTAAATAGCAAAACTTTGAAGAGTATTATGTTGGCTACCACTAGGGTATAACAAAATTCTTGAGAATTAATTTTGCCAAAGTCTTTTTAATGGCTGAACAAGTTAACCAAATTGTAACATACCCAAACGTTGAACAAAACACCAAATTTAGTTGTCTGTACAATTGACATTGACTTTTTTTTTCAAAGTCTCATCAATCAAATGTAACCTAAATTAACTCATTATGTTGAAAGCCTACAACTCCACCTCAGACTCTAAATCTACATATCTTATCGCAGTAATCTGTAGAAGATGACGGATCGTCGAAGAAATCGCCAATGATTAATCCCGTATAAATACCAAAATAGGCACAAACGGTCTAAATTGCAATGAACTCCACATCTAACAAAAAACACGTAGAGCTGATTACATAATTTTATGATAGAAGATGACGATCGCCTGAGGCAAAAGATCATCGATGGAGATGGAATAGTACGAAGCCAGGGCATGGTCGGGCGATGCAGACGATTATGTTGGTGGAACTCGCGTTGAAACAGTTGACGGGTAGAGCACGGGTCAACACTTAGTATGGAGTTGAATCGTGGAATGGAGCTGAGGTGAGTTAAATCGTCGAGTTGAGGATGCTGAAATCTTCTAATACGATTCTTATGTGCCTAACAAGAGCTTGAAAAATCCTTGGGTACACTTCGGTGTACGTCAGGCAAAAGAGCTTTAGAAGTCACTTTTCATCATGTGCACATAGCACTTTTGGGCGGATTTTGCTATTTGCCTAGCTTGTCTCTGACTGAAGTCCGGGCGCCAACGGTGCTGGTAGACTGAGGGTGTCTTTGGTTGAGCTTTTGAAAGCTGCTTTTGCTTCCAAAAAGTCAAAATCCAACCAAAGGGGTGGAAAGTAGAAGCTGTTTTTTCGAAAGCTACTTTTTTTGTAGTCTGATTTGAAAGCACCTTGGACCCTGCTTTTGGCTTTTGGCTTTCTGCTTTTTGAAATGGTGAAAATAGAGAGCTGTTTCACAGTTGTTTCAAGGAAAATAGAGATAGGAGGTAAGTTTATACTTGTTTGAACCAAACAGCTTACAGCTTTTCCACAGCCCACAACCTACAGTAGCTTTTCCACAGCCCACAGCTCACAGCAGTTTTTTCAGAAGCCACAGCTCAACCAAACACACCCTGACTGCTGGAGGGCTTTGTTGCGAAGGGCACAACTTGGCTTCTGACACGGAGTCATTTTTTCTCTTTCTTTTTATGTGTTCCTCCGTTTGCTGTTGCTGCTTATCCGACTTATCGATGCTCCTCTATTTACGCCGACTCACCGTAACTCCGTGTGGGCGATTTCTGAGACGGACAGGACCGCTTCCGATTTGACCACTTGCAGATGAGCTGTCGCCGACTTGGATGCCGCACGGTGGCTGTGCAAGCGCTGCACTTTTGAGTGCTGTGCAATGGCCGCCTCCAAAGCAACCGACTTGGATGCCGCACGGTGGCTGTGCAAGCGCTGCACCTTTGAGTGCTGTGCAATGGCCGCCTCCAAAGCAAGCTCCTCCCGAGGGTAGTAGATTAAATGCACGGCAAATATATAGATTACGGAAAAAATACAAACTATTTCGGACGAAAATTACTATATAAAAAGAGATTGTAAGTATAGAGAATTTTGGTGCATCTTAACTGTATAATTGTAAGGGTACATATATGACTATAAAATAAAAGTTACTAACATAGAAGAAAACCGAATCAGAATTGAATACATCTTATCATTGTCACGTCTAACATGACTCCGCGCTTGCCACTCTGTCACATTTGACGTAATGTCCAGCGTGAACATAATGACAAATTCAGATAACATTTTAACAATTCTGTCAATAACATACGCATCCAGGAGCTTGGTGGGTGAGCGGTGGCGGAGCACGTCGAGCAGGCGAAGGATGGGCTCAAGTTTAGCAAGGAGGTTTTTGGTACTTTGGAGATGATAACAATAATTTTTAACCAACTCAGCTTACACTGAACAGAACCAACACAAAAGAGAATAGATACAGAGAAGTAAACAGGCAGAACGACGCAAAGGAAGAAAACAAAAGGACCGTCCGTTCGACCAGATTTCCAGATCAGCAACTCGACACAACTTTCTTTAGGAAAGTAGAGAGAAATTTCAAGGGTGGAGAACCACCAAGTAAGAAGCGTCACAGAAATATCCAGAAAGCAGTAAGGACCAATCATAACAATCATTTTTAACGAGTTAAGCTTACACTGAACAGAACCAACACAGAATGGAATAGATACAGAGAAGTAAAGAAGTAAGCCGCGAATAACAAAAGGGGCGTTCGTTCGACCATATTTCCAGATCAGCAAGTCTACACACAACTTTCTTTACAAAAGTGGAGAACAATTCAAGGGTAGAGAACCACCAAGAAGCATCACAGAAATATCCAGACAAAGCAGTAAACAACAATCATAACAATCATTTTTAACCAGCTAAGCTTACACTGAACAGCACCAACGCAAAAGGGAATAGATACAGAGAAGTAAAGAAGCAAGCCTCGAACAGGCAGAATGACAACAAAGAAAGAAAACAAAAGGACCGTTCGTTCGACCAGATTTCCAGATCAGCAACTCTACACAACTTTCTTTAGGAAAGTAGAGAGAAATTTCGAGCGCAGAGAACCACCAAGTAAGAAGCATCACATAAATATCCAGACAAAGCAGTAAACAACAATCCAGTTCAAAACGAGCATTTGTTCTTTTAGCAACAATAGGAGAAGTTTATAAAAATTTAGTACAATTTACGTTTGTAAAAGGAAAATTTGAATAAATTATCCTTCAGAACTATAGGCACTTTGGTATGTGATTGTTGGATACTGCAGCTCATAATATAGCCTGGAGATCATGTTATGAAATCCACCAGTTAAGATTGCACCGAGCATCAACTTTCTGCCAGGCTTCTGCCAACGCACTGATATTTATATTCTAAAAAATTATCATAACTTACATCCAAACCCAACATAATGCGTAATTTATTGCACTTCTTTGCACACAAAAAAAAAGAAAAGGAAAACAGACTTAGGTTCAGTTGCAAGAAACAAGGGGTGCGGGGGTAGAAACTTTGCTACCAAAATTGCAAGTGTCATGCCTTCGTTGCCACCATGCGGACCACAGGTGGTTTTATGTTATCTACATTCTACACTATCAAATGTGATAGTTTTGCAAAGTAGGAATTTTAGAAGCAGAGGAGCCATTCAATCAGAAACTTGACTCATGCCTCTACAGGTCTTTTACTACGTACTTTCTTCTTCCCACCCTTCACTAGCTTTGAACTTGCTTGATCTTTCTCTTCTGTCTCCGTTTCTATTCTTGCGAAGACTGGCTTTGGCTCCATCATTACCTGGCCTGCTTTAAGACCTCCCCATTTGGCATCCTCCTACAGGAGATAGTTGACATGAATTATATGCAAGTTGTGCTACCAGAAAATTTCGGGACTGCAGATTTGCAAATTAATTTTTGAACCTTGTATTCCCTGAAGGTGTTAGATTATATTGGAGAATGACCGTAAAATACTTGGCAAAAATGGGACGAGAATTAAACAGCATGTCTCTGGTCAGAAGAACATACCCATCTCAGTGCCCTATAGTGGTCTTCTGTGAAACCAAGCTGTGTATAGATCCTCAAGGATAGGCTTGGAGTGATTGGAGATAATGCAATTGCAATTATTCTCATTGTCTCTAGAATAATGACAAGATCCTGTAGATAAGTGCAGACAGAACTAAGTGAACAAGTCAGATCTTAAAATCTCAAAGTAAACAATAGTGGCACTATATCTTTTGATATCAATGCTAGTATGGTACACATAGATGAACTTTAATTTCATACAATGCGCAGCACAGCTTGCCAAACAACAACAGGAACATAAACATAGATGATTCTGTCCAAATATTCCACAACAATGGAGTTCATTTTGGAGAGTCAGTCAATATATCATACATCTAATAACACACGCTCAGTCACTAACCACCTAAAGTAATCTCAACAAATCATCAGCACAATTAAAAGTTAAGCGTTTGGTTATTAGACACCATAACTTCAGAGTCACAGTGACATCAGACTTAGGACGCTGTCAGATGTATAACAAAGAAAGAATTCTAAGCCCAAAGAGAAGCCTCTTGTGTTAGAAACTGGGTTTCTTTCACAAATATAAGAAGAATAGGCTGAAATCAGATTAAGATGTGGTTTGGCCTTCTCAGCATTTAAGATTTGAGAAATGAAATCTGAAACAAGGATGGCAAGCTGGTGAGGAAATAAAATAGATGTCATTTCAAATGTTTACCTTTGCAGCCTTTTCAGCACTCTCACCCCCTTGCTTGAAACAAGACCATGGCGCTTGCTCATCAATGTACAAATTTCCAAAGTTGCCAATCTCTAAAACAGTTTCACATGCTGATGACAACAAAAGATGTTCATAATGGTTCTTTGCCTTGTCCACCTGTATAAATAGTTTATACCACCGTAAGTCTGTAACAGCAATAGATACACAACAGAACAAGCAAACATGTGTTTCTTTTTATCAAAATTCTCCTTTTTATCGGGCAGGTGAGTAGCAGGCGATGATCTGAAATATCCAGATGCATCATGAGTTTGCAATAACAAATGGAACCAATGCAGCATTGGCAACACACACTGACAGTGTGTGAAGCCCTTGTTACCAGGGTTCTGAAAACCGCCGCTAACCGGCTGGTAAACTGGAATCAGTCAGCTTCCAGTTTTCAGAACCCTGTCCAGGTTCACCTCAATCCCCTCCCATTTTGATCCATTCTTCTTGCACAATACTAGTTCTATTACTTGTAGTTTACAGTCCAAACATCAAAATTGGAAACAACTTACAGGGATGAAATAGGACTGGTTTAGGGGGCAAAACCCACCGGTTTCCAGGCAACAGGTTCTGAATTTTCACCCCATGAATGGCTTTAAAACGCTGCTTGTTGCCTCTATAGGTTTGAATGAAGTCTGAGTAAGTCTATTGCAATGGCCCAAGAGGCAATATATAGGAATACATGGACTCAAACTCTAAAATAGGAAAAGGCCTAAATATCCTTAACACCCCCAAATGTAAGGCGTATACAATAACATTACATTTGAAAAGGGTTAACACTAAAATAGGAAAAATCTAAAGTCTGTGTCTTGAAGATGTCGTCGTAGCATGTGGCTCTTGAAAAATGGTTTCAAGTACCAATCATCCGAAATCTTGCAACAACTTAGAAAGCACAAAATGCAAGGGCTGGGAAAGTGGAGGTAAGCAGGAACAAAATCGACCACGGCAACACGATGAAGAGAATGTGAAAGGTGACACAAATAGAGTTGTCAAATCAAGCCGAAGAAAGAGATAGAAGCAAAGCGGCACAGATCGAAGCCCAAAACGGCGACGACGCAGTACACAAGCGCAGCGGAGGCGCAGTGCAAAAGAAGTGCAGCGGCTCAAAAAGAAGCGGGTGCATCATGAAGACTTCTACGATCTACAGCGGCTCAAAGAGAAGAGCAGTGGCTGCGGCTATACAAAAGGAAGGAGAGAACCACACTCATCCGAGAGGATAGAACATGACTAGCAAAGCAACCGACTGACTGACAAGTTATGGACTTGCACGATACTATGAATTTGGATGGACACAACGGAACTCAAAAGACTCGAAAGAAACTCAAAACGCAACAATTATAGCAGCAACCACACCAACACCAAGAACTAGCCCTCTAACATATCCTCATCTCCACGGGTAGCCCTTCCAAACAAAAATCTCAATTCATCCCACCATGCACAGTAATCTCAATAGTCTCCCTCCCGTCTCATCTCAAGGCAGAGAGAGGCAACCCAAGCCGACGGCCGAGCGACCCCAGCCTCCCGCTCCCCACAGACCGTCACTGCCGACAACGGCGGCCTCTCTCTCCTCCCTCCGGCAACCCGAGCTGGTGGAGAGATCCTTGAAGATGTCCTCGACGGGGAAGATGGGAGCGACGATTATCGGCGTCGGTTGGGAGCCGGCCGAGGCTTGCTAGAGTAGGCGACGTCGGCCGGCGTGGGAGTCGTCGGGGTGGGAGGCGCCGGTGCCAACGAGAAGCGCGCACGGGCACGCGTGGTGGCATGCCAACGCTAGCGCACGCAGATGGCAGCGGCCGGATCCAACGCCGAAGGCCGGATCTAAGGCACGGCGCGACGGCGTGTGCACAGACGGAGGTGCGTGCAGGTGTACGCGGGCACAAACGGGCGTGGTCGACGACGCGGGATAGGGTGGAGCCTGGATCCGGGCGATACGAGGACGGATCCGAGGCAGTGGCGGCCAGATTGTCAGGACCTGAATTGATTAGGTCCGATTACGATTCAGGTTTGTGGGAAGAAATTGGGGTAATCTGGATTTTGCCAAATTGGAAAGAGTAAAGCAAAGAACAAAACAAGGAACAAAATAATTAGTAAGGTAATAACTAGGGTTTCATTTCACACATCATCCAATACAAGTGGCGACTTAAATAGCCTGCAAATAACAGTAGTAGCTCTGGCGACAAAAGCAACCGTCGTGATCAGGAACAGTAACGGAAAATGAGGGTGACAAGTGGTCGAAACGCTATATGCATGGTCGTAGCGCTACCTGCATGGTCAAAGTGCTATCTCCAGATCCCACCGTCCATTCTTCATAACCTCCCGCAAGCGACGATAACCAGACTATATCATTAGATAAAAGGGTATCAAAGAATTTCCACCGTCGGATAACTGAAATATTACGCTGCTTGTTTCCAAAACTACCCAGATTTTTAGAAACCTAGCACAGATCCGGGTTGGTGGCAGTGGAGTTGGCCGGATCCGGCCCGGAGATGGCCGGATCCGGGCTTGGTGACAACCGGAGTGGAAGCCCGGCGCTGGGCGCGCACGCGGACGTGACGACGGCCGCCCCCAGGAGTGGAGATTGATCCTCCCAGGGCAGCAGCAGTCGGCGGGGGCCAGCGGACCCCTACCTGGGCTCTGATACCATGTAAGTTTGAATGAAGTCTAGTCCAAGAGGCAATATATAGGAATACATGGACTCAAACCCTAAAATAGGAAAAGACTTAAATACCCTTAACTGCCTCCACTATCCACTACTCTAGTTAGGAAATTGTAATATAATTTACTAGCATGATAATGGTGAGTGTTTTTACTTGCTATAGGCTAAGGAGAAAACCTAGAAGAGCATTACACAAATATAGTTGTGGTCTCAGTGTAATACACCTTAAAGGCACAAATAAGCTTTCGATTGGCCTCCAAACAGATGGATATTGTAACCCAAACAAGGAGCAACCATTACATATTCAAGGTTTCATGTTTTGGGAATATACAATTCAAAACAATTTCACTCATATAACAAATTTCTCTATTGTATGTAGTACAATTCAAAACAATTTCACTCATATAACAAATTTCTCTATTGTATGTAGGCCTTTAATTGTCTAGAAAGTCACTTTCTAAAGCCAATCTCAAACAAACTAGACCCCATAAGAAAAAATTCAATCACAATTCATCGTTTATAACATGGAATTTACAGATACCAGGGAGACCTACTTACCAACTTTTCTACATTATCCTTGAATGAATTTCCATCTGCAGCAGCAATTGAATCAAAAGCTAACATGGAATTACAATTCTTTTTTAGGAGCCCAAGTGTGCGATTGAGGAGGTTTCCTGTTCCAATGAGATGAGATCATTACTAACAAATAAAGACACATAGGTAACACAAATAAGAAACACCAACTAAAGCAAAAACCAAAGTCATCGGATGATTTAGCACACATAAATCAGAATGTGTATATGTTGCAGAAACAAAGGTATTTTGAGTAGAAATACCAATCGTGTTAGCAAGGTGTGCATTGACAATATTGATAAAGCGTTCTTCTGAATAGTCCCCATCATTGCCGAATTCTACTTCTCGCAAGAAGAAGTACCTAACAGCGTCAGCTCCAAATCTGTTTACCAGATCCTTTGGTTCAAGTGTGTTGCCTAATGATTTCCCCATCTTCATGCCATCCTAAAATTTTCAAAATAAAAAACATTGCTGCATGAAATGAAAGTGACTCCAGGAGATAAAAAAAAAGTGGCTGAGAATCTAGATATTTTTTTAATATTTTCTGTTCATCAGTGCAACCTTTCTTACAAAGTAGAAGACATACATTTATTTTCACAAAAAAAGGGATCATAAGTTGTTACAACTAGAAAGGCATGTAGAATAGAGGGTTACAAACATTAAAACCAAAAGCATGAAAGGCATGTAGAATAGAGGGTTACAAACATTAAAACCAAAAGCATGTGGCAAAACCACATAGCCTTTTCTATGCACTACATTGCCATACCTATATGCAGTGTTACCTGGACACGAACACAGGTGTCAGAAATCGGAATCTGACTCGGATTCGGGCGTCTGATTCGCCAAGATCGAAAAAAATAGGATATAAATACATATCTTCACACCATTTATTGAGATAGAGTCATAGAAGATCCCAAACTACACTTATCCTTCTCTCTTCTCACGTAATCTCTCTCCCCTCACTTCCTCTCTACTCATTCTCTGGCTAATCACCTACTCCCTCACTACTCAATTTCTCTCCAACCACTTACTCCCTCTTTACTCATTCTCTAGCCGAATGGCCAAATACTAGCTTCCTTCCCTCTCCATTCCTCTTCTCTCCATTTCTTTTCTTCTTTCTCGGTTTCTCCTTCTTCTCCCGCTCAGCGCCGACCTGGCTAGCTGGCTCCCATGGCGCTGCCCCTCTCTGTCTAGTGTCTACATCTGCCGCACGCGCCACCGGTTGCTCGCCCCTCTTGTGCCGCCGCCATGGCCTCGCCAGCGCCACCGCCATGCCGCCCAGCCGCTTTGCCGGCTTCTGCGCCGCCGCCATGGCCTCGCTGGCGTCGGGTGTGAGGAGGACGGGGGCGGCTGCTCGGCTCTTCTCTCTCCAAACCTGCTCGGCTGCGGTCCTCTCTCTCTCCGTCAGCAACTCACTCGCCGGAGCCACATCTGAGGCGTGTCACACCGCGTCCGACGCGTCAACGTTCAGGTGCGTGTTGACGCGCCAAAAAAAATTGGACACGTGAGTCGCGGTAACACTGCCTATACGGCTATCTAAGATAGCACCAATATAGGGGCAAAGGCCATATACTAATACCAGTGTGGTATCCTGTGGCCTGTGCAGTAGCATTATTGTCAGGAATCATATATGATACCATTGTACAAGTTAGATTCAAATGTACAGTAAAACAAATGTATTCTAGGGTAGAGATGATATTGCACGGAGTGCAAAGATATGTAGGAAAAAGTTAGTCCAGGATTCCATGGAATAATAAAAATGGAACAGATAAATATAATTGAGTGAGTTTAGTAAAACTACAGTACTACACATACTTTGTGCAAGCTATCACAAAACAGCACATTTTAGAGATGGTTTCAAAGAACTACACATAGATGGCAAAACGTATCAGATTACTACACTTTTAATCAAACTCCATTCTAGGCAGTGGTCTGAATTCTGATAGCATGGGCCCACCAGCAAGTCACCAATGAAATTTTCAGAGAACTACACATTGATTGAAAAATAGATCAGAAAACTGTACTTTTAACCAAACTCCATTCTAGGTAATGGTCTGACATTATGGCATGTATCTCTTGACGGTGGGCCCATGCAATCATACCATCAGCAACAAAAGAGTGGTTAAAAGTGTTGTTGTATGATACATTTTGTCAATCTGTGTGTAGTCGGTACTCGGTAGTCCAATGGAAACTTACCTTAAATATGTAATTTTGTGACAATTTACATGAAATATGTGTAGTTTTACAAAATTTACTCTATAATTTCTTCATGCTCTTAGAAATTTGAAATTTGTAAAAACTGGGAAGGCTAGAGCCGTAAAGCGGGATCAGTGATGGGTTAGTAGAACAAAGCTACGCAAAGAAATTAATCATGCAGCAACAGATATCCAAATGTTTAGATGATGAAAATGCACAGTTGCACACAAAATGGCAGGAAAAGCAATTTCAAATTTTCAACCAATATTTCATTTTTCACATTGGTATGCTCTCATTGCTGTTTGCAGTGCAGCGCTATAGTGTTATCACTTATCAGATCTGTAGAAGTGGAAACAAGAACATTCAAAATAAGTAAGATCACCTTTGTCAAGAATCCATGACCAAACACCGCATCAGGAACACTTATACCCGCTGACATTAACATTGCTGGCCAATAAACTGCATGGAACCGCAATATGTCCTGAGATACATGTACAAGAAATCATCACAACCCATATTCCACTGAATGAAATAATAAAACACAAGAAGTTGATCAAATATTCTTGCTTGTGAACTGGACATAGATATCAATGTCTGCAGCACTAGGTGACCAACTCCAAGTAAATTTGTGAGCATTGCAAAGTTTGCAATGGGAAACAACAGCACTATACTCAAAGCAGTACATAAAGAGAAACACAGCATATCCAGATAGTATTATATTCTGTGATGTTGGCATTTATGGGTGTTAGGATTACCAGATTTAACATATGAGAAGCAATGTCCTATTCTTCTTGATATTTCAGCTGAGCCCCACTTCTATCAATTTTGAAAATTAGGACCTAAGTCCTAACTCTCTCATACTTGTTTCAACTGAGACCTACTAGTCAAGAATTTTTCAAGATTTTCTCAAATTTAATAATTTATTGATAATTTTACCAAGATTTTGCGCCACATCAGTGCTTAATTATCATGCCACATCAGAGTTTTATTAGCCCAAGTAGCTGCAGTTGGGCAGCAGGATCCAATGGAAACAAGTTTAAACAAAGTGGGGTCTAGTTTTCAAATTGAAAGGAGTGGGACTCAATTACGAAATTTAAGGAAGGACCATTCCTGAATAGTTCTCCATATGGGAAACTAAGTGGCCCATGTAATGTTAGTTAGTTAATATATACAGCAACAGAAAAGGAGTTCATGCTGATTTATTCCTTCAAACGATATCATATTTTCGGTTCTTCTTAGCAACTAAGTTAAAACCCAACTGGTACCATCCAAGTTCACATCAAATTATAAACAGTGTGAACAAACAAACATACTAAGCGTGAACGAGAACAGAAACGCACAATATTTTGCTATAAGTAGCAACAAGGAACATGAATGCTTGAAAACTGCTGAAAAAATGCTTGAAACCAACCTTTCCTATCAAGTGCAGAGAAGCAGGCCAACCACGATCAACAGCTTGCTGTAAACTTGCTTGCTCCCCATCATCTAGTAATGCTGAAATATAACTACAGACACAAACACACGAAAAATAAACCAGTGTGAAAACAAATATAGGCTGAAGTACATAGCATATGTAATCAAGTCGTTGGGAACAAGAATTTTAAAATAAAATAAATTCCAGTCTCATTTCAAGATTCAAGTCTGCAAGCTGACTGTTCATATAATATTATACTTAACTAGTAAAGTATCTATCATCCAATATAAAAATGGCCAAGTAACTTTGTTGTGACATGCAACGTACATGTGGAAGAGTAAGACCATTCACAAACTAAAAGAAAACTACTAGAAACATATATTACCTCTAACAAAGATAGAATAAAACATAACATACATGAGTGGTGCACAAGTGTACCAAAAAAAGAGGAGTATTAGTGATTGTAATAGTGAGAAGAGATAACTTCAGATGAATTCTGAGCAATAAGACTCCAGTAACGTATGAGGAGTTGAGGACCATATGCTAGTCAATACAAGTAGTAATGCTTATGGAAAAAAAATGAATTATCAGATTTCAAAGCACCCCAAAAATGTAAACATGGACATCAGGTTGTCATTGAATAGTTAAAGCTTAGAAATAGAAGCAGTGTTTGAAAATGCATAGAAAATTCTCAGTTTGAGGAAACAGAAGCGCAAATAATCGAATAATTTGCCAAGCATAAATGGTAAATAAATGAAGTTGACTGTCTTATCTTCTATGCTTGCATGAAAGAAATAAACAACATACATCAATGTCATACCGCTTACCTATTCAGTAGAATTTGAGTACAAATATGCAAGTTGTTCATGCTTACTAAAATGCAAAGCAGCAGGTATGAAATAGAGAAACATACCCTAATAAGGCATCAAACCACACGTATATTGTCTGTTTAGTGTCATTTGGCACCGGAATGCCCCACTCTACAGATGCACGAGAAATAGAAAAATCTCTTAATCCACTTTTAATCCATCCTTGGACCTACAGCTGTGTCTTAATCAGAGAGAGAATAAAGAACAGGGGTGTTCTAAAACCATAAAAATAAGCATATGCGAGCAGAAAGACTGACAATTAAGCATCCAAGGTTGTCTTTTTACTGGAAGCTAAAGCATGAGCTATGTAGCATGGACACGGATACGTCGACACGACACGACACGGGAATTCGCCGTTTTCCCAAAAAGACCGATACGGCGACATGGCTATATATATTTAAATAATAAATAAATTATATATATATATATGTATTATTTTCTATGTTTCTACATGTTTAAACTGCAATAATGTAAATTGTAAACTTGTAAGAAGCCGGTGGGTGGCACGCGGAGAGTTCCGGCGGCGAGTGGGGAAGAAGCCGGCGGGCGGCGCTTGCGGAAGAAGCCGGCGGGCGGCGCGGGGAAGAAGCTGGCGGAGCTTGGGGAGAAAGCCGACGGGCGGCGCTTTGGGAAGAACTGAAGAAGCCGGCGGCACTTGGCGACGAATCCGGCGGCGCACAGGGAAGTAGCTGGCGGAGCTTGGGGAGGAAGCCAACGTCGCGGCGCAGGAAGAATCCGAAGCCGGCGGCGCTGGCGGCGAATCCGGCGCGCGCGAGACGGCCGGCCGTGGCGCCGGAGGAAGCCGACGGGCGGCGGTGTGGTGCGGGAGCGCGGCGGGCGGCGGCGCGAGCAGACGATGCGCAGCAGCGGGAATGACGCGCTCGGCGTGTGCGATACTGCGATGCGTGCGTTAGGGTTAGCCGGTTAGGGCACGCGTGCGTTATGGGTAATGGGCCGGCCTGGGCCGACTGTGTCCTGGGCCGGCTGTGTCTAGGCTGTGTCCGATTCATGTATTTAATGTGTCCGACACGTGTTGAGAATTTTACTAATTAAAATTAATTCTAAACTCATCCGATACGTCTCCGACACGTGTCGAAGACGTGTCCGTGTCGTGTCCGTGTCCGACACGGTGTCGGACACGGATACGGCTGTTTTGCCAAGTGTCCGTGCTACATAGAGCATGAGGCATCAGTATGAATCTTGAACTTTATATAAGAAAGCTGCAAATTTTTATATTATCATTTGTACAAGAACGGAATGATGTGTTTTCTCTTGCAAGTTGAATCCAATAGAAGTCCAAGGGTGAGCATAATACGGGCTACTTACTAAGATGCATTGTGATCAGCCATTGCTTTAGACATGCACCAATGCACATATGTACTTTGAGAAGTCAAGGTAATCCTATCTTGCCAAGGAAAGGTAAAGAATCATGTGATGGCCAATGATATTACTGTGCGAACTATGGATACATAAGAACTGTTGTAGTCTACAGACACTCTTCACTGTTTATTGACTATCTACGTTTTTTAACCTATATAAAGCAATGTCTGGCGGTTTTCTTTTTTCAGAAGTGGTAAAATGCTGATATCTTAGGATGCCATCTGAGTGACTACTGACTACTTGACATGTTAGTAAGAAAATGTATTGTAAGGATGTTTGTTCAATGCCAAGTGCCAACAGCACTTCCTGGCAAGCAGAAAAGCAATGACCCAATGAAGCCCACATGGTTTGTTACATATTTGATAACAAAGATATATTTGAGAAAATTATGGCAGACCTATGCCAATCTAATTTATTTATTTTTATTTGTCAATACTCAAATAGTATAGTTAGAATCTCCATTTAAACAAACCGTTTTACACTTTTCAACCGCAATTTGCAGTGATGTACAATAACTCAACAAACACACAGATTAATGAAAAAATAACAAAGAAGATTAAAGCCTCACCTCGTTCAAGCGATGTGATGGCCTTACAAAATCAGGATTAATTGTCAGTAGATCATCCAACTTATGCTGGTACTTTGACAAGGCAAAGAAATAGTTATCTTCCCTTCTAGATACACAAGGCTTCAGATGCACGGGGCAACAATTGTTTTCCACTAACTCTTTTTCATCCTGTGTCAATCACCAAAACCAACATTATGATCTACATAAGTGCACATGGTACAACACAACTACATAGCATAAAAAAAGGTGATAATACAGTAGACAACTTTACGAGCATAATGCTTTTTTTTATTTTGTGTGTATGTGAAGAGTTCCCTAAAAAATCTTACGGTTTTGCACACTTCACATTTGCTTTTGTATCTAGCTTGTCAACGGACCAAAAAAACTAAACCAAACCCTAGGGCATCCGGTAGGTACAGGCGTACAGCAATCAATCTGACCAGACTTCATGAAAATAGATTGGTACACAAAGTTGCACCATATTGCTATAGAGAATGTATGCCGAACACCATTGCCAAGCCACTGTAGATAATGTATGCCGAACACCATTGGCAAACCACTACCTTACTGATATGTTGACTATTACTTATTAGATATACATTCAGCCTCCTGACATGGAAACTGATATAGAAATCAATCCTCTGTAAAAAGGATGAACAGCCAAAAAGAGAATATTGGGCGCATGGTTATTAAGGTGTCAAGATATCGGCTATATCTCGCCATATCGCTGTGGCGGACCGGAGGTCCATGCCGTCTGGACGGCATGGAGGTGCGCCGTATCCGCCGTCGCCGCAGCTAGATCCACCGTCACCGCCGCCAGATCAACTGCCTCCGCCGTCACCGCAGCCGCCGCCGGATCCACTACCTCCGTCGTCGCCGCAGCTGGATCCGTCGTCGCTGTAGCCAGATCCGCCGTCGTCGCTGCCGGATCCACTGCCTCCGCCAGATCGGGTCTCCTCCATGGCTCCACCGGCTACAGTCTCCGTCGTGGCACCGCCTCTTGCTTCGCCGAGCGACGAGTCTTCTCCGTCGCCTCCTCCGCGGCGAGTTTTTTGCTATTATGGTACCCTCTAAGTTGGACTTCGCTGAAACGGTACTTATACCGTGGGTTTCTCCCAAATAGTACTCTTGTACTTAAGACTTCTCTCAAATAGTATTATCAGGGATTTTAACTCAAATAATTTGATTTTCGAATTTGTACTCCCCCAATTGACTGAACTGCCCCTGCTCATTTTGTTTAACCCTAACCACTTTTATTTTCTTCTTTTCACATCGTTTGATCGACTCCTGGTTGGGCGCCGGGCGGGGCGGTGGAGGAGCCACCGCCGCCGCGCCGCCAGACCTCATCGCGGCATGGGGATGGAAGAGCGCCGCCGTGAGGATGGAGGAGCTGCCGCCAGACAAAAAGAAATGGAAGAGTTCGTTCGTGCTACTGGAACTGGAAGAAACAAAATGAGCAGGGGCAGTTTAGTCATATGAAGGAGTTAAAATTCAAAATTCAAATGAAAATTAGTTCAAATCCCTGAGAATACTATTTTGGAGAGGTGTTAACAACAAGGGTACTATTTGGGAGAAGCCCACGGTATAAGTACCGTTTCATCGAAACCCAACTTAGAGGGTACCATAATAGCAAAAATCTCCTCCGCGGCTGCCGATTGGGGATGGTGGAGAGTGGCTGCGGAAGAGGGAGCGGCCATCGATGAGCTGGCTCGAACTCGCCGGCGCCAGAGGTGGAGATGGGGGAAGGAGAAAGGGAGAAAGGCAGGGGAGAAGGAATGCGGAGTGGGCAGCGGCTGGACGCCAGTTATGAGGGGGGTTTGACATTTTGCAATTTAGCCCTCTTATTTTTCTAAAATTGCAATAAAGTCCTTCTCCCTTTATATTTCTTCTGTTTAGGCCCTCCGGAAGTCCGATATTGTTGTGGCTACTTGTATGTATGGCGTCACCACACCGCGCCATAAGCGATGTTGTTGTGTGAAGGTGGTAAGTTGTCGCGCTTCACCGCACCGCCTTAATAACCATGATTGGGCGGTAAAAAACACAATCAGTAGTAGGTAAAATCTTCCTCATTAAAGATATAATAATGCATATTTATGCAGTGCACTGAAGTAAAGTATTTGTACTGACCATTAAGTATCTAAATGTACTAATACATTTGCCTCAAAAATAATGTACTAGTACTGCTGTATAAGAAGGTAGAAACAGAAGCTTACCTTGTACTCCTCACAGCTCACACAGTAAAGCCCTTCATAATCAGCTCTATATATGTCACCACTGTTTAGTACTCTAGAATAGAAGTCATTAACAACAGCCTCATGCTTGGGATCGGTGGTGCGAATAAACTTGTCATACTCTATGTCTAACTGCAGGAATGTGAAACAAAGTAGGAGGACAAAAATCTGCTCAGGATTTACTCCATGTGGTGAACAACATGGAGAATGAAAATACTTGGAGTCGTGGACATACATCAGCCCAAAGCATCTTATATGAATTTGAAATTGTATCACAATGATCCTTCGGGTTTCTACCACTAGCCTCTGCTGAAGTGGCAATTTTCTCACCATGTTCATCTGTTCCAGTAATAAATATAACCCTCTTCTCCAGCAACCTCTGCGACCATAGAAGTATCATTAACAGACTCTTGGACAATGAGAATTAAGCAACAGAAATCGCACATTTTGTTCCCACTAGCTTAGATTATCAAAACTTAGCAATCCAATCATTGAACTGGAAAATTATGCATGTAAGGTTCTGTACATTAAGCATTTTTCATTTCCACTATGACAAGATTGTATTTGTAGCCTTATATGAATTATATCTAGGGCGTGACTAGAAATTTACAAATTATGCAATATGCACTCATATGAATATATAACAAACATAGGATCCCTCTCTCCAACCCATATCCATATCCACATGAACAATTTACTTGCTCGACCCAGATCCAATTTCAGATGAACTTTAGTATATATGTTTGTTTTGAAGGCTAACTCAAGTATATTATATATGAACACAAACAATTTACTTGGCAAACACATATGAAATATATTAGTCTACATTACTGCAGTGAACAAGCACTGGAGTGGCACATCCCACCACCTGGTTATACAACAGTAGACATTTGTCAAAGTATCAACTTCAGGTGGCTCTAGTGTAACAAACTCAAAGTTCCTAACATGAGCCTGTGCGAATTGCTCCCATTTTGCTCTTGCACGAGCCCTAATGGTTACTTGTTAGAAAAATACAGCGAGCTTGTTTACGCATGGAGGCTTGCCTGGAAGCGGGCGATGGCGTCGGCGGCGATGGTGGTGTAGGCGCTGCCCATGTGTGGCGGCGCGTTGACGTAGTAGAGCGGCGTTGTCAGCACGTAGGGCGCCTGCGCGGAGGCGGAGGCATCGGAGGATGAGGAGATGGAGGCGCAGCAGCGGCCGCGGCCGCGGCGGTGGGGCGCCGCAGCGAGGGGGCGGAGCGGTGGGGAGGCGAAGGCTAGGCGGCGGGCTCCAGCGGCCAGGGAGGAGGGGGCGCAGAGGAAGGCCCGCCCGGCGGCCATGGCGGTGGAGACCGGAGAGAGGGAGGCGAAGGAGGCAGGTTAGGGAGGGGTTTTGGGTCGTGTTCGTGAGGAGGAGAAAGCGGAGCGGATGGCGTGTGTGTGGCTGGGGTTTGGGCTGGATCATCCATTCAAGGTTCGGGGCGGATGGGTGGCGACGACGGGCACGGCCTGCCCCCCTGCACCGAGCTAACGGCCCAACGAAACTCTGTGTTCTTTTTATTTTTTTTGGAGAGCCTGTTCGCCCAAATAGCACTGTGGCAATTTTTGTCCGAATTAGTAAATCTAGCTCTTTTATGAACCTATTGAGCATAACAGACACCTGCCAAGGCACTTGCCGAGCTCCCTTGGCTCAGCAGGTCACTTATCAAGCCACCCCTACGTGGCAGGTGCAACAGTCACCCAACATTAATTAGCAAACACGATTAGCACTCCAATTAACCATCACTAATTATTGAATTAGCAATCACTACTTGCATCACTAATTGCATGAAAGCTGCCCTACCACAGAGCAGTTGCCGAGCTTCCCTGACTCGATAGGTATCTGGCGAGCTCATTAGGTTCATGGAGGGGGCTAAATTTGCACCAAAAAAAGGATGCCCAAAGTCTCGAGCATGCCTAGGTGCGTAGATCCAGAGTAGTGTAGAATTTGGATTAATGCTGACCAACATAGAGGGAGCATAGAGGGAGCCCAAAGGAGTTGGAGAAGATTGAAGAAGTGAGGTTCGCGAACACGACGACATAGAACTGCCAATAGCAACCCAAACCAAGCCAAGCCGACAAGGATAGGAAGGGGGACCGAGAGCACGTGGAGAGCTCCTCGGTCCCCTTTCTTGTCCTTGTCAGCTCCTCGATCCCCCTTCCTGTCCTTGTTGGCTTGGCTTGGTCCAGGCAGTTGTTAGCCATTCTATGATGTCATGGTTGTGATTCTCACTCCTTCGGTCTTCCCTAACTCCTTTGGGCCCCTCCTCCTAGCTCCCTCTATGCTCCCTCTCTATGGTTGCCTATTGCTTCAGCACTCTGTATGTTTGCTTGGCTTTGATCTGGCAATTGATCATATACCCTCCATTTAGATGGAAATTGAGGATTTACCCTCCTGACCTACGTGTCAGTGACTTATGATGACCCCACGTGTCATTGAGATGTGGAGGGTAAATCCTCAATTTCCCAACTAAAGGGAGGGTATATGATCCAATCTCCCGGCTTTGATTGGAAATGGGATGAGTACCTGTAGGGGAGAGAAATGGAATGTGGAGTGAGAATGGCTTGGCTTCTCTTTGTTGGTTTGCTTAAGAAGAAGGGGGAGTGCTAGCTCTCTCCTCTATGGGTGGGTCTTATCTTCTTGGCTCGTCTCATCCCTCTATTAGCTTCTTGGGCTTATACCAGACATAGACCATCGGGGGTTCTAGTCGGCCACGGCACAACAGGCAACAACAGCGACACCACATGATGCGCTACAGTCCTTACCGGTTTTGGTTCAGTTTAGGAAGTTGAATTCGTTTAGGGAAGTAACTGCTGTAATCCATTAGAACTAGATATGATATACAAAGTCAGAGTTGTTTCCATGTAGAGTTAGGAATTGAATCTTAAGTTGATTAGTTGGCCTATATAAGAGGACCGGTTGTAAACGGAAGCAATAACAAGAAAATTAATCTTATTTACCCCTTGTTTCCTCCAACTTCTCTCTGCTCTTCAACGCCCTGCCCTTGCGCTTGCTTTTGTCTCAACTAGCATGGAGCCTTCAAAACTACGCGGGCGTGGCTCATCCGGCGCCGATACACAGCTACAACCTTCGACCTCAAACTCGTGCACCTGACAACTACTCGGTGCTAAATTCAACTGATTTTGTGTGTGAAACTGGGTTGCTTTGCAATATAGGCTGACTGTAGCATCTCTTGTGGTCTTGGCAAATGTGAATGGGAGATTCCTTGCTCTTGTTTAGATCAATCCAGTATTCCGTTTGTCAAATGGTCTTTTTTTTTGTATCGTTCATCTGCTCGTGTTAGTCCAGCACCGCAGTATCAGTATAAGCATGAATACCCGATATTACTTGCTTGTGATTTATCATATGTGATTCACGGTGCAACCTTGCAAAGCATGGGCGCTATTGAATCGTACAAGCACAATGCATTTCCAGCAAAAGACCCCGCTCATTTCAATTTGAACTCTAGTTTCTAGCTTAGTTTTTACTATTCTTAAATTTTATTTTTTCTGACCTTTTAGCTTTTTTGAGCTTTGTTTGCTGATTATGTCCAGCAAACCAAAACCACGCTAATTTTGGCTTAAATATAATTTCAGCTAGATACAATACAATTTCAACCATAAGCCAGCTTATTTCAGCTCAACTGAGCGGCACCCAAGACTTCCATCAGAGCACGAATTCCTAAACTCATACAAGAACTACCACACAAAAAGGTTTGCAAATCGCATGGCTGTACATGAATCCACGATGCATCACAATTAATTTCAATTCCAGCAAGCTATGAAGTGAACGCCGGAGGGATAATACAGCGAACATAATCTCATGAGGCTGGAATATCTATATCTGAGGCTGACATAAGTACTGTTACAAAAAAAAAAAAAGACAAACGGCATATAGCTTCTATTTCAAGAGCAGTCCTCTACTACTACATCTTTCGAACATACGGGCTTGCTTAAGAAGTTTCTTCAATCCATTTCAGGCAGACTTTGCATCTTCAAGAGCAATCCTCTACTATTACATTTTTTTCAACATACGGGCTTGCTCAAGAAGTTTCTTCAATCCATTTCAGGCAGAATTTGTATCTTGGTCTTTGAAAAAAAACCATTCGCTGGAGGTTCGAGGGTGTAATTTACGAAGAACAATCCTACCAGTAAGTAAACAGGTAAAGGAAAAGTGAGGACGACACACTGGCATAACCACTTGCTGTTGTCCCCAAAAAGAACTTCAGTTGCTACGTCATAAGAAACATAGCGCGAGAGCATGCTACACCGGAACTCGTTTTCCTCTGTTGCGATCAAAGAACTGCAAACAAGGGAAATCAGACTACTCAGAATATGCAACAGACCAAACCTCGTGTCTCTCAGCAACAAAATAAGAATGTCTTGTGTTGTGAAATCCATACCGATGTGACAAATGGTTGTTGAAAAATCCAGCCAATGATAGGAATCCTTTGCAAGAAAACTGCAAGTGTTGGCCAGAATCCACTGCAATGGAATTCAACTCAGTGTCCATGACACAAGCAAACTTTTTGATAGAAATCATGGATTTTGTAATAAACAGATCGATTTTGCAGATAATTGTCAGCAAGGCATTGAATAGTATTTTGAGGCTTTGCCTCAACATAAAAAGGCTGATTGCTCAAGCGATGAACAATGGAAAACTAAATCCAACCTGAAGAGTACAATAAAGCCATATGCCTCTAAGAGCATGCCAAAAAAGGGCCACCCGATGAGAACCAGGGAAAAACCAGCACCGAATGAGATGGTACCCTGTCCATTACAGCAATTAATTAGATATATAAATGTTGAAGGGAAACAGCTATAGCGAATTCAGTGGTTGCCAAAACCTTGTAGTTCTTAGGTTTGGTGAAGAACTGCATAGTTGATTTCAGACCAATTGTCAAACCCAGACCTGACAGGAAGAGAATCTGACATAACACATGAGAAAAAGTGAACCATATGCACGTTCAGTCAACTTAGCTCCTGAAAAAAATCAAGGAAAAATATTGAGAGAATGAAACTTACATTGCCCATTGCAATAAGCCCCTTGTCAAAGAAGAAAATGATACCCAGGAAAGAGAAGAATATTCCAAAGCCTGTCAGACCTAGCCCAATCTCTGATGAAGATAAAATACAGAAGTCACAAATCATTGAGTGGGAAGAACAAATTGCTATTTAAGCTGGATAGTTCACAATACACTGTCCTTCTGTTACTTGCATCATGTCACTAAAGCAGTGAATATGCTTACAACATCAGATGACCAAAAGACCCAAAAAAACACCCTGCTTATTATGCCTTAAATGCAGAAGGGCTGCACTGACCACAGCTTCGAATCCCCAAGGTAGCTGAACTTATTTCACAAATCATAAACTCCAGCTAAACTTCACATAACATTTCCATACAGTTACAGTGCTTGTGGAATATTATCGTTTCAAGTGGATATAAACTCACTGATTCTACTGAGATTTGTCGAAAAATGGCACCAAATCCAAGCCAGAACAAGCTGGTTTCTAACTGATCCTCAGCTGTGCTAATAAGTTTGTAACTGAGTATTGCTATCACCAGTAGTCGATTTAAAACTGGTAGACCATGGAGTAGTACCGTGTATGGTGCTGGTTTTCAAAACACTCTTCCTAACCAATCCAAGTACCATTCAGAGGTGAGCCAGCACTTCCATTGTTTGTGTAACGCTCCAAGGCCTAATCCACATCAACTCTTAAGCTTCTGCCCTTCACTTTGCCTAGAAGGCCTACCCAGTTGGTACGGTTTGGTTTGGTCCTAGAGTTTTATATAATGCACTACCTCAATTATAACTAGCTATACGGTACTAAACTGCTAGGCTAGGGTCAGGGTATCACACATGTTATCTAGCCCTGATCAACTCGGCTTCGGCTTCTGGCTTATTTTTCACAATTCATAAGTTTCGTCTTTTTCTGAACTTTTGGCTTTTTGTTGAGCTTTTTTGCCGATTCTTTTTTTCCCGTATTTGTTTGTATTATATGTAATGGGCTAACATATTTTTTTATATTTTTAAATTTAATTATGCTAAATAAGTCTCTGTCATTTCTGATGCTTTTTTCACCACTACAAGATGTTTTCAGCCATAAGCCATGAGCTTTTCAGCCGAACCAATCACCACCCTAATATCGTATATGTGTACATCTTTGATCCTTCTACCCCCAACAAATAGCATTACATAATTGAGAAAATGGTACATGATTAACCCCTGATGTATCATGATTGATTGTAATACTAATAAAATACTGGTTAGGTGATATGGCAAAAAGGGCACAGTTCCATTATGAGAATATAATGAATTGCGAAAAGGTCTCTAGCCCAATGGTTAGAGACTTGAGTAGCACCCCCCAGGTTCTGGGTTCGACTCCCAGTGGGAGCGAATTTCAGGTTTGGGGGAAAAAATCCCCTCGCCTGCTACCACACCGCAGTTACTTGCATCATGTCACTAAAGCAGTGAATATGCTTACAACATCAGATGACCAAAAGACCCAAAAAAAACACCCTGCTTATTATGCCTTAAATGCAGAAGGGCTGCACTGACCACAGCTTCGAATCCCCAAGGTAGCTGAACTTATTTCACAAATCATAAATTCCAGCTAAACTTCACATAACATTTCGATACAGTTACAGTGCTTGTGGAATATTATCGTTTCAAGTGGATATAAACTCACTGATTCTACTGAGATTCGTCGAAAAATGGCACCAAATCCAAGCCAGAACAAGCTGGTTTCTAACTGATCCTCAGCTGTGCTAATAAGTTTGCAACTGAGTATTGCTATCACCAGTAGTCGATTTAAAACTGGTAGACCATGGAGTACTACCGTGTATGGTGCTGGTTTTCAAAACACTATTCCTAACCAATCCAAGTACCATTCAGAGGTGAGCCAGCACTTCCATTGTTTGTGTAACGCTCCAAGGCCTAATCCACATCAACTCTTAAGCTTATGCCCTTCACTTTGCCTAGAAGGCCTACCCAGTTGGTACGGTTTGGTTTGGTCCTAGAGTTCATATAATGCACTACCTCAATTATAACTAGCTATACGGTACTAAACTGCTAGGCTAGGGTCAGGGTATCACACATGTTATCTAATATCGTATATGTGTACATCTTTGATCCTTCTACCCCCCAACAAATAGCATTACATAATTGAGAAAATGGTACATGATTAACCCCTGATGTATCATAATTGATTGTAATACTAATAAAATACTGGTTAGGTGATATGGCAGAAAGGGCACAGTTCCATTATGAGAATATAATGAATTAGATGCTTGCAACAGAACCAAACTATGAACTGCATGCATGATGAGTAGAAGAAATATAAACCCCGAGACCAATCTTTCCATATTTGTATCATTTGCTCACATTATTGTAATTTGACAATACGTGAAGGTCAGAAGCAGAAATAATTGAAAATAATTCACATAAACTTTTTGTGCCTGGCGCAAGTTACTGTTGTTTCGATCAGAAACAAATGGAACAAAAATTGAAAGACAAATTGGCAAGAATGGTGCCGGGTCCATACTCTTGAGGTCATTCATCTCGAAGGAAACCATCTTGTGAAGCAAAGGGTAGCAATGACACCGGTGAAGAACAGTGCAAAATCCTGCAACAACAAAAGTGCAAAAATTAGGATCAATTTTGTGCAAAACAAAACAGGACCATTATAAGTCTTAACAGAGCTCCAGAAGATTAGGTGCAAGTCACTAGTGCAAATCAATCGCCATTTTTTCCTTTAAGCAGCACCGTGCCCTAAATCTAGAGACGGCGTGGTGTTCAAGGCATCATAGTATCAACCAGCACAATGGCACGAACAGGATAAGCAAAAATACAGAGAACAACACGAAATTTCGCGCGGAAAAAAAATCTGAAAACCTACGAGATGTTTGGTGGAAATGGTGGCTAGGAACTACTAGTAGTCTCCAACAAAGCATAGGCGTAAATCAAATCGAGCGGGCGAGATCCAAAACTTCCACGCAACAGTCCAGCCCTAGACGTGGCTCACGCCCAATTAGCTACCTCGCGTGCCAAATCACGAATAACCACCACCACCACCACCCACGGATCGGACCCAACAGAGGAGACGCATCACCGGCGCGGACACGACACCGAGAAGGAGAAGAGGGGACGAACCGTACTGCGGCAGCGGCGAGGGATCCGACGACTCCGCCGCGGTTGGGCCGAGGAGGGGAGGAGAGGGGAGCGGCGTCTCGGTATCGGGTCCTTGCCGAGACGGGATGCGGTTCTGCCTGTGCGCGTTTTGCCGGAGGGATCAGGGATGAGCGCTTTTGGGACGGTAGAACGGGATGTTGTTCTCTCTTGGGTTTTGACGTTTAGCTTGTTCAAAACTCCAAACCAACCGAACGATTTTTATGCGAATTCTCTAAATGTTTTCTTAAATCATATATATTGATTCATCATTCACTGACGTCTTAAAAAATACAAATGAAAACTATAAGCAACAATCAAAATTTATCAACCACAACCTAAAAAAAACCGAAACGTGATGTTTCCGCTGCAAAGCTTTGGGTGGATCCTCGTCACTCGCGCGATCACGAGTCGTCGGATGTGTTTTGGACAGTTGCTATGACTGGATCAATTTACACTTTCCACGATGAGCCTCGGGTTTGTTTGCCCATGAGTCAGGTAAGGATGAAATGAATCCATCCCTGTTTTTAAAGATGGAACCGTCTCCATCCCTTATTATCCCTGGAACCAAACACACTATTGGAGGCAGGTAGCGAGGAAGAGGGACGAGCCCATCCCCTCATTTTTGAGGGATGGGGGCATCCTCAATTTAGAGGAATATTCCCGGGATATTCCCCAAAGGGGATGGACTCTATCCCTGCTGACTCCAATCCAAACAGGTCCAAATCTGGGATCGACCCGTTCCATCCCCTATTGTCCCTGGAACCAAACACACCCTTAAGGCCCCGTTCCAAATAATGCCAAAAGACTTTTAGAGCACATTGACTTTTTGATGTGTTTTTTCTTTTTCCCTTTATATTATTTATGAAGATATAATGGTATTTTAATTTTTTTAGAACCGTAAGGCAAAGCCAAAAGTCCAAACCCACCGCAAAGCAAACAACGATTTGACATTGTTAGACCATATCATGGTCGTAAACTTATTGATGATGAATAATTGATTTTTGAGTTGCATTGAAATTTGTGTTTGAAAAAGTTTCAGTCGGTGATCTTTTATAGAACTGGAATCGACAGACTATGGCCACAGCAGTACGAGCATCACAACTACGGAAGAACGACTAAGTTTGGTTTCGACCATGGACAGTAGTCCGGTCGACCTTGTGCTGAATGGTTCGATGAACAGGTCCGAACGACAGGCGTCGACCACGGTAAATCGACCGCGACATTTTAACCATATCTGGTTTTGATCACGACAAACTTCGATCATGTCCAACTTCGACCACGTCTAGTTTCGACCACGGAACATCGACTACGGCAGAATGACTATAATTGGTTGAAGATGGTAAGTTACAGTGAACTGGTCGTAACTATAGTATATTTCCATGGTCGTAGCTACAGTAATCGGATGATAGTTGTAGAATTCACTGGTCGATACTGGATAATCATAGACTTTACAGAGTCAATACTCGATGATTCTATGGTCGGTAGCGATACTTGTTATTCCCGAGTGTTTAGAGCGGAGCGATGGTAATTCCCGAGTACTTGTTGTTTTCAAGTACTCGTTGAGCTAGCGGTCATACTGAGTGATCTAAGATTGACTTCTGGATAGCGATGAGATTTGTAGTCGTGGGCGACCTGATTGGTGTTTGTGGATGGTTAAAAGTGTGGTTTGAGTGTATGTACATATGACTGTCAAGTTGAGAAGAACTTGTGCCGAGAAAACGTTTTTTGGTCTTTGATGTGCAGGTTGGTGTGGAGGTGGTCATGATCGGTGGCGAGGAGGACCGGAGCTAGGATGGGGAAATTTGAGGAATAGGCAGTCGGGGATGTCACACGAGGTGGTTGGGCTTATGCTGAAGCACAGGGAGACCAAAGGTGGTGATTCATGGAGAAGCTACGGGCGATGCGGTCCAGGAGGCTTCGACACGAGCGGTAATGATGCGTGGAGAAGTTACAAGAGGTGCGGTTCTAGAGGCTTTGAGACGGAAGTTGATGGTGTGTGATGGAGATACAGTAGGTGTTGTCATGGAGGCTTCGTCACGTGTTGAGTTAGAAGTTGTGATAGAGTCCATAACTTAGAAGAGGTAGAGTTTGGTTAAAACCCGTGCTCGGAAGGATTTCGGGTCCCTTGATTTGAGGAAGAGATGGGATTTCGTGTTCGTTGTTTAAGTCGAACACGATTTAGGGTTTTAGCATATAAAAGTAGGTAGAGATTAAGAGTTTTAGCCGTGTCTTTAGAGGGCTTTGGGAGGCTTTTCGTGCTAGAAATTTAGGGGTGCCGTGAGGGTGTTTGATAGCCATTGAACATAGTCCAAAAATAATAGATCAGATCTATTCTAGAAAAAGTTAGCAAGCGTCAGCGACATATTTTCTGTGCATTGTTTTCTTGTGTTCTCAGTAGCGGTGTGCTAACACATATCGATCTCGTGTGATACAAGCATGGTGTTATCTTCGACGTGTTCTCGTTCAAGCAATTAGGGCTTCCGAGCAGAGGGAGATTTCGACTACGTGCATAGGCAGTCAAGTGAACGATCGTAACAAGCGGTTGAAAGCCGAGCAATCGAAGTGTTCATCGAGCGTGTGTAAAAGTGTCACGAGCAAGCAGTCGAATGACATGCTGTTAAAATCTGCATCCGGTAATTTATATTGTTTTTCTTCTTGTTTGAGATTTATTTTTAGGTATAAAAAAACGGAAGCAATCATTCGCTCCCCTTTAATTCGCTCCCCTTTAATTGCGTTATGCGATCCTCCTGACATATTATCTTGCATCTAACCTAGAACACGCTAACCGGTACCCATAAATAGATAATCCATTAGGCAGATAAAAGGATCAAATAAGGTTCGAAGCAATGGCAGGTTGGAAACGAGATCTGGGAAATTAGTTCAAGAAATACCAATCTATTCATCTACCAAATGTTTAAGCAAAGCATCTGAATCATCAGAATGCCGAACCCATGCCTTACCAAGCGGTCATTGCCTCCGAAGAGACTGAGAAAATTGATGATTTGCTGATTTGCCATCTTCAAGAATGGGCTTCGCACTTTTGCCACTCTCAACGTTGGCTTCGCAAAAATGCCATGTAGTACATTTATCTCTTGATTAGTATGCCATTTCATCCCTTTAATTCATTTTCTTTTTCTTTTTCTAATTACAGGGACTGGAAAAGACCCTTCTACCCCTGGCTAATTTCTCACATAGATGCATGGAGGGATTTCGATCGAGAGCTGAAGCGTCGCGCGCCCTTCTGTCCGCCGCCCTTCCCTTGCGCACATGCGGCCACCCTTCCCCTGCGTAGCCGGCTTGCCCTCCCGCGGTCAGGTCGCGGCGCGCGTTCCTGAGGCAGACGAAGAAGGAAGGGTGGGAATCTGCAGGAGAGCGGCGTTTTGGCGGACAGGTTGTACGTCCCGTAGCAACGCCGGCACAGCTTCGATTTCTACATCATCGCCAATCAAGAACCAGGTAACCCGTCCGTCCGGCTTCCACTGGTTTGCCAATCGAAGGATCGTTTCTTGATTCATCGTCAGTTTGCGAACCTCATGCGTCACAAGTGAAGGAACGTATCGGATGCAATCGTTTCCCATCAAGAAACAAATAAAGATGAAGTCATCTATTAGCCTCTCAACATCAGACTCGCAAACTGGGTTCGGTATCTTCATTTCAAACTCTAAGTACTCTCTCAGAACCCATATGTTTAAAAACTGCAAGAAGATGGCGTTATTCACAGTCAAAATGAGAAACAATTGGTATTATCTAAGGGGAACAAACCAGATACGATTTCTTCGGTAACTTGCCCTTGGGACTTGCTTCTGTTAACCGGGGGAACCAGTCTCTACACTCAACTTTTGGTAATTCTTGGGCTGTAATATTATTTTCAGTTTTAGGGATACAATTTTCTGCCTGATTTCGAAGTAGCACATCCTGTTCAAGTTAACAAGAGTATTCTCAACTTCACAAAACTGCTGAACTAGTTAATTTGACAGGTAAAATTTAACATACTGCCTAGTAAATATGCATCTATGTGAGAAATTAGCTAGGGGTAGAAGAGTCTTTTCCCGTCCCTGAAATTAGAAAAAGAAAAAGAAAATGAATTAAAGGGATGAAATGGCATACTAATCAAGGGATTAATGTACTACATGACATTTTTAAGAAGCCAATGTTGAGAGTGACAAAAGTGCGAAGCCCATTCTTAAAGATGGTAAATCATCAATTTTCTCGAAGAGACTAGGCAAGCCGATGGCCTGGCCACTACTTCATTTTGGTGAGGGAGTACGCAAGCTATAGCCATCACAACGCTTGGTACAACAAGCACCATTCATGTGCTCAAACTAACCAACCGACCAGCAAGCATCCAAGAATCTTGGGTCTCCATCTTAAAACTAATTAAACCATATTAATTCATGTAGAACTAAACAACAACGTTTCATGTGAGCCAGCTTGGGGGCAAGACATATACAGGGCATCACCATCCAAGAATCACAAGAACTCCATGTTTGTGCAACTGATCCAAGAATCACCATCCAAGAAGATGCACCACCACTAACCCAATAATGAAGAAAGCAATTCAGTACTTCTGAAATGGTATAAATAGTCATTTGCAAATTGCAACACACTCACTCAAGTGAAAGCCTAAAGAAAAGAGAAGCATACCTCATTTCTTTTATAAAAAAAAAGATATGAGCTTCCATATCACAAGTTTTAAAAGAGAGCCTCCAGAGTTAGTGAAAGCAAAAAAGAGAAAGGAGAAAAGGTGGAAAGGCTAGGCGTTCACTTAGCAATAGCAAGAGCTAAAGACAAAGCTAAAGCTTTATTAATACTTAACGCATAAAACGGAGTTGTATAGCCCCAAGATATGATGGTTCCTTGCTATCGAGATAATCTTCAGATGACAGACATCGATCCAAAACCTACTAAGCTACCAGCTAATGCTACCTTCACAAGAGTGAGAAATTGCTTATTTATATACAGAGAAGACTGAAGGGCAGAATCTTTTGATTGCTGACTGCCATATTCTTCAATAATTAAATGTTTTCCTGTGCATGCAGATTCCTACTGGATTATAACCGATGATCAGAGTTCTGAACAAATTACTGGTATCGAAACAGAAGGTTACATATATGCTTGAGAATTCGATGATATATATTGATCTGAAAGTCTTAGGGATAGACATTTCGGTCAAATCTTGATCATTGTCACAACTAAATGAAGATAATCCTTGCTCAGAGATGCAAATGAGAAGCAAACACAGAATACACTAAAAGAAAGAGAGCCAGCGGCTACTCATCAAATATTTCAAGAACAATAACAGCATAGATACGCAAACAAGAGAGCCAGCAGCTACTCATCAAAGAACAATAACAGCATAGATACGCAAACTCCTACATCAACTTATCCCAACCAGACCAGATCAATGCCACATCTTCACACGAACTCTTAGATGCAACTTATCTCAGGCAACGAAGTGAATGTCGGCGTCCGAGGCTCAGGCCACGGGCTGCGGCTCGACGGCCTCGCCCTCGGCCGCGGCGGGGCCTTCCTCCGAGGGCGGCGCGGCCTTGGCGGCGGAGCGGGACTTGACGAAGTCGAGGAGGCGGCGGCTCACCTCCTTGGAGTAGAGCTGCAGCGCCTCGATGCCCTCCTCCACGGAGGCGGCGGCCCCGCCGCCGACGGCCGCGGCGTCGAAGGCCTCGGCTTCGATGGCGAGCGCCGCGGGCTCGGCGTCCGCGGCCGGCACGGCGCCGTAGCGCTTGCAGAGGAGGGTGTCGCCGGCGAGGGTGTCCACCAGGCGCTTCACCACCGCGTCCCGCGTGCGCTGCGTCGGCGGCCAGATGCTGAACGAGAACCCCGGGGACTCGTCGCCGGCGGCAGTGGCGGCGGCGGGGAGCTCGTCGGTGGCCATGCGTGGAAGCTTCTAGCACCGCAAAAAGTTCGAAAACCCTAGGCCGTCCGATCCGTTTGCGGTGGAAGCGGTGGCCCGTTCGAGTGCGGTGGTGCGTCCTTGTAATTGATGATTTGTTGTTCTGGTGGGTTGCGGTGGCTTCAAGGAAGGGGAGCAGCGCAGCGCCAAGGAAAAAAGCGAGATTGCTCGTGGAAACGAGCACCGGTTGGTGGCGGGCTTTCAATGCTCCTTTCTGTTGGCCCATTGCTGCATTTCCTCTTTTTCATTTGAGTTTGAATTGAACTCCGACGTTCAAATCAAACCAGGAATGGTAGGAAATCAGGGTGAATGCGACTGATTCGGTGTTGCACTCAAGGGGATAGGAATGAGATCCTTGAGATAACGATATATTCTTGGGGAGCATTTAAGTTGCAAAGATACGGTATTTTTTTGAATCGAATCAGCTACTAACGTCTTACTCATTTCGGGTGAAAAAATGGCTTAGACTGAAATTACACCGTAGCTGATTGAAATTACGTTGTAGCTAATGGTAACTTATTTGACATAATTAAATTTAAAAAATAAAAAATAGAAAAAAAAAACAGGTTAACTAATCACGGACAATGCAAATGAATATGGGGAAAAAAAGAACTAACAAAAAAGCTAAAAAGTCAAAAAAAGACAAAAATTAAGAATAGTAAAAATAAACCAGAAGACATAGGGTCTGTTCTTTTTTACATGCGCTTATGGTTTTAATGAAATTTTGAATTTTGGTATTTCTGATGAGATTACGGAGAGACAGATACTTACTTGCGATTTTGACTGGTACAGATATTAGGCTTTTAATGTGTAGATGTTTAATTTATAGACCCCGTCTTGAGAAAATACTTCGTTTGAAAGTTAGGTACTGTAGTAAAAGCTAAAAGCTACCAGCTTGTGAATAAAAGAACATGCCCATAAGCTTATACTGAAACCAGTGAGTGTAAATTCCTTCCAACGGAAGAAGTAGTACATACCTCTCTGACCACGCTAGCCAGTGACTCGGCCCCAGCCACAATCTACCTCAGCAACGGTAGCGTTGAGCCTCACTCCAAGCACCCATCGGCCGGGCTGCTTGCTACCTTTGCTACTGGCCGTAATGCCATGCAATCTGCTTGAACTCTGCCGTGCACTCGGCCCCGTCGGCCCCAGCTCCAGCTGCAACGCCGCCCTGTCGCCTCGCGCTCGCACGCCAGCCAGCCGGCCCGCCCGCGTCGGTCTCGCTCGCCTCTGGTTGCATTTGCGTGCCGCTGTGCCGTAGGGCCAAGGACCACGCCGGCCAGTGGCCACGCGCGGCTGCACGCTCGCGATGTGCCGCTGCGCCTGTCGTGATGTGGTGTACTGGCGTCGGTGGCGCGAGCTGGCATGCGCGGGCCGGCGCACACCGCGACTCTTCTGGCTCCTCAGATCAGTATGGTAGTACTACCGCAAACGCCGTTGCTCGCGGCTCCGCGTTTTTATCGCTCCGGCACGCGCGCGGAACATGTACTGCCGGGATCGTCCTAGGATGGATTTTTTCCTCCCTGTGGGGGCTGCAAATACGGTGGCGACTGGCGAAGCTTGTGGTCGCGAGAAAAACCTAGAGCACGTTCGCGTTGGTGAATGCTGATAGGGACTGACGTGCTGAGTGGCCGGGATTTTTTTGCCTTGTTGAGGCAAACCGAAACCAGAGGACCGCTGCCGCTGGTTGTGGTGCATAGTTAAGAAGACCGGACCGGACCATCAGTTGAATCGGAAAAACATGGAACCGGATAGTGCACCGGGTCAGATTGATTCAAAGACCGTTTGCGTAGTCGGACCAGGAAAAATCGGACGACCCAGTCGGCTTTTATCAGGAACGCTGAATCGGTCGGTTTCAGCTGAACCGAGCGATTATTGTGAAGGACAAACATACCCGTCGGTTGTGCTTAGGTTTCACTGTCTCAGGGGTAAGACTGAAAATATACGAGTACTCATCTTATCTCTCAATCTCTGCATTGGCCATTGAGGCATTCATAGTCACACTGAGCCCGATTGGGCCCTAGTCGCCACCTCGCCGATCGCCCTACTTGTCACTGTCAGGCCTAAGCGGCTGAGGCAACAAATCACCGTTCACCCTACGGCCCTAGTTGCCACCTCGCTACACCAATCACCATACTCGTCGTCGCCAGGCCTGAGCGACTGAGGTAGCAAATCGCCGGTCGCTCTAGTTGCCACCGTCGAGCCGCCCCCTTGACACCGCCACCCCTTGTCGCTGTTGTAGTTGTACTACCAACGGCATCCCCCTTTGCCCTTGTCGCCGTCGTCAGCCGCCCCCTTGGCCGGTACCCAGTTGGCCCTTGTCGCCACAACTCAGCTCCAGACCTCCAGTAATTATTAAGGTAACTACTTTCTTCCACGTTTAGATGATTCGATCCGAGTTGGTGTTTGCTGGCTAGCAGTTGTATTTTCATTGATATTTTGAAACTTTACTTCTTGGGTTCATCTTTTGGAAAAATTACCATCCAATAAATCTGAAGATTTTGGATATCAACTTGAATGTGTCCAGTCATATACACGCCGGTGCTAGTCATAGTAATTTTTATGCAACTACAACACTATTGCATTCACCCAAGGTAAGGGGTCATTTATCTTTTTCTTGATTCATAATTTTCTCTTTGTTATTGCTTGTTAGAAAATGTATTTCCATATTTATATGTGATCTGTTCCAACATGTCAAGGCCCATGGAGGTAGTATGTAGTAATTAGATTAGAAGTTTTGTAAATTAGTTGCAAGTATATTGTTGACATCAAACAGCAAAATTCTGGTACTTGCAGTAGTCAAATTTTGCTCCTAAGATATTACTGGCAATCACGAATTTTGTCTTTGCTTCTTAAGAACATGTCGTGATAATTCTTGATCAATAATGTGATTTTAGCAATGTTGTAGACATTTTTGTTATTACCATTTACACTTGCTTTTCTGTTTCCTTTTGTAACCTTTTGTCACTGCTTGTTGGTATGTAGTTCTGTGCATTTGCTTGTTTCTTTACGCACTGACATTTTGTTTCTTTGCATCAGGCTCCACCACACGAAAAGAAGGGCATATATTTGCAATATGCTAAATTGGACAAAGACAATGGCCTTGCAAAATGTACTATGAAAGTATGAATGTATATGATAAAGTTGTAACCTGTAAGGGCTGTTCCTAACAGTGAAAACTGAAAAGATGAGTATGTATGAAATATACATAGCATGAGCTGCTGAACTGTTTTGTGTTCCAACTTCCAAGGACAAGACAAATTTATGAGGTAAGCATATTATCCTTGTTTCATGATTGTTTGGCTACTATTTTCCCATTGCTAGTTTATAGGATTATAATTTCTATGCTACACTAGAGTAGTATCATACTATCATGTCTTGTTTTGAGATCCTATTTTGTTACATACTTACATGGCGATAGTCTGCTACCTTGCTCTGCACTCTACTCATCTGCTGATAGCCTGAGCCTAAGAGGCCGAGACAGCTAACAAATAGAGAGCTGAGTGCTGAACGAACCGGCAGTTCACCGGTTGAACCATCGGTCGGACCAGTGAACCGATGACTCCAACAATTCGATCGCCGGTCAGAGTTCAATAACTTTGCTGTGGTGGCTGCGGTACGCAAGATTTCAACATATTTAGGAACTATTTGGTATAAATCTCATGGTTGGGTGATGTTGACGTACCAGATGGGTGGCAATGTTGAGTGAAATGAAGAACACACTAGGATAGCATGTGAATTATTTGCTGAACAAGTAGATACTAGGAACCACCCAAATACCCATTTGAACAACCCTAGGTATATCTTAGTAATTGCTAAATTTGAGGAGAAGACTTGGGGGAAAGTACACAAAGAGATAATTTACAAACAAATGGGACAGTGTCAGGCTACTTAGCTTCTACTGCAATTATCAATGAAAATTATTATTCAACTTACCTAGACAAGAATGAGTCCATGACTTCACATCTTAGTGGAATGGGTTGGGTAAGAGGAACTTTAACCACTCTAGGGGAAAGCCACCATATATTTCATATCAATGCTAGAATCTTTTATAGCCTACATAATCTTTTGATCAGTACATACAACTTGAGATCAACTACCCGTATGAGTTCTAGCTCTTTTCCTGTATATTTGTGGTGGCTCAGAATCGAACCAAAGAGCGTAGGATTGGTTCAAACATTCTGGTGAGACAATTAGCAAGAAGTTTGATGATATTTCAAAGTATGTGGTCAAGATGTCTAAGAATATTGTGCAGCCAAAGAATCCTAACTTCTCTACTATTTATAGTAAAATTAGAAATGATAGGAGGATGTGACCACATTTTAAAGACTGTATTAGAGCTATTGATGGTACACACATGCTTACAACAATTGCCAATAAGATCATATTAGATATATTGGTAGATTAGTGAGTACAACTCAAAATGTCATGACGGTATGTGATTTTGACGTTTACTTCATATATGCATCTATTGATTAGCTAGGAGCTATGCACGATACTAGTGTACTTTGTCATGCATTGGATGTAGACATAGATATCTTTTCACATCCTCCACGGGGTAATTTTTTTGTCTATGTGATTTGTGAATTTCTTTACTTGTAATATTCATGCATTTGATGCTAATAGAGGTAACTTTTGCACCTTATGTTACTGGTAAATATTATCTGTCGATGCCAGTTATCCGAACAGGCCAGAGTATTTAGCCCATATTAGGGGCAAAGGTACATGTTCCTGAATTTTGGAGAGGTGTTGCTCCAAGTGGTGAGAAAGAGAAATTTAATAAATTGCACTCAGGTGGTTGCACTATCATTAAGATGACCATTGGTGGTGAAAGATGAAATGGAGAATTATTCTCAAGATTTCAAGCTTTAAAATGTCCAAGCAAAAGATGGTTGTTGCAGTTACTATTGGACTTCACAACTTCATGATTATGCTTCGACAGACAAACATTTCCATATGTTCAAGGGGGATCCTAATTATGTGCTCACAATACCATTGAGATATGTAATATGTCATTTCTCATGATGTATTGGATGTGTCAACGTCACAATCGAGTGATAGAGCCATAGATAAGTTTCGTGATGACTTTGCAATTGCAAATGCTAAAAGTGGATAATGGGCACAATTTTTATGATCTTTTGTTAGCAATCATTTATCTTTTCAACATTTTTTAGTGCTATGGTAAGAATTCTTTGTTCAAATTTGATACCCTAGTTTTCACCCAGGGGCGGATCTAGCGGTGGGGCGGGGGGGGCTCGAGCCCCCCTACCGCTACCGGACCCTTGGAGCCCCCCTAAATTTTTAGCCATAGATGTATAATATAGAAGGGGCTAAGGTCGAGCTGAAGGTACTTCAACCCCTCCAAAAAATTTTCCTGGATCCGCCACTGTTTTCACCCAGTTGATTTCGCACGACCTCAACCATCCGGCCCGGTTGAACTCACCAGCCCCCGCACCCGCACTCCGATGCTGGATCGTGCACGAATCCCACGGGATGCACAGTGACACGACTCGATCCACGGGGACGGGGTCAGCTCCTCCCGACTGAACTCCATCCAATTCCGCAGACCCGTCGTCAAGAAGGGAAACCCCACGGTCCACGCTCCCCCCCAAATCCCATCACCGTAAACCTCAACACACCCGCTCCGCTCGGCTAAACGGAGCCCAACTCCAACGCCGCCGGCCACGCACCACTCCACTGCGCCTCGCGCGGACCAGACTTAGCCATGGCTGGCTCCGAGCAGCGCGTCGTCGCCGTCATCATGGTCGGCGGCCCCACCAAAGGTACGCGGGTGGATCTGCGCTCGCCCGCCCCTCCCTCGCCGCGCGCGTTCGCGTGTATCTGATGGTTGTCTTTGGTGCGCTGCGTGCAGGGACGCGGTTCCGGCCGCTCTCGCTGAACGTGCCCAAGCCGCTCTTCCCTCTCGCCGGCCAGCCCATGGTGCACCATCCCATCTCCGCGTGCCGCCGCGTACGATACGCCCCCCTTCTCCTTTGCCCTCGCCTTCCGTTGGCGGCTTCGCCGTGTGCGGCTCGTGTGAGAATTATTCAACTAAAGCCTTTTGGACCCCGCTGCTGCAGATCCCGAACCTGGCGCAGATATACCTCATCGGGTTCTACGAGGAGCGGGAGTTCGCGCTCTACGTCTCCTCCATCTCCAACGAGCTCCGGATCCCCGTCAGGTTCGCTTCGTGCCCTTCCCTTCCTATGGCATGGGTTGAATTCAGGTGCGTCTGGGTCTAATACATGTCAGAGCAGTGGCATTGATGGCGTGCTGTTAATTCTAGGTACCTGAGGGAGGATAAGCCCCACGGGTCGGCCGGAGGGCTCTACAGCTTCAGGGATTCCATCATGGAGGACAGTCCGGTCTGTTCTTGCCCGATTATCAGCTTCAATTGTGAAATTGGATTAGACATTTATATTTGTTTGTTAGGGTGAATTGTACTGGATTCCTTCAACCTGGGCTGTTGGGCTCTTCTTTTCAGCTTTGTTTTTGTGGCTGTGGATTATGGTTTTTGGCTGAAAATTTTGAATTTTATTTGTTCGTGACAGATATTATTGAGAGAGATACTCGTATGCTATTTTAGCTAGTATAGATTATGGCTTTTTAATGTGCACTATGATTAACATGTAGATCTCGTTTTAAAAAAATACTCTGTTTGAAAGTTAGGTACTGTAGCAAAAGCCAAAAGCCGGATAGAGCATGCCTTAAAATCTGTTTTTCGACTTTTCTACAGTAATTAACTTTCAAACGGAGTATCTTTTCAAAGTGGGGTCTACAAGTTAATTGTAATACACACTGTAGTGACTTCATTTATATCGGTCAAAGCCGCACGTGAGTTATTTGTGTTTCTGTCTTCTCTCATGAACAACCAAAACCCATAAGTTACAGCCATAAACTATAATCCGAAGTCAAAAAGAATAGGCCGAGTGGCGTTTGCTAATTTATGAGATGTGCAACGGCTTTAGTTTTGTTGGAATCTAGTTTGTTGTGCTGGGTTGTATTAAAGGGAAGTTCCGTCCTCTAAAAATCCTCTTGGTTTTGCAGTCGCACATTGTTTTGCTGAACTGTGACGTCTGTTCTAGCTTCCCCTTGCCAGACATGCTTGGTAGGTTGCCAAGTAACTGAAGTTTGGATTGCTCATTGTGTGGTAACAGCATTTGCTGTGTTGGTTTCTCTTGGATACTGGTCACTAAATGTTATCACCATCTCATCATTGCAGAAGCCCATAAAAAGTATGGAGGAATGGGTACTTTACTAGTCAATAAGGTGTGGGAAACTTCTAGATTAGTCCTCGTATTTGCGACCTCTAAAGTTCTTATATTATTCTCATGCATAACATTATCTGCTAACACTTTTTCTCAGGTATCTGCAGAGTCAGCAAACCAATTTGGTGAGTTAGTAGCTGATCCTGAAACAAATGAACTGCTACACTACACGGAAAAGCCAGAGACTTTTGTGAGTACAGTGCTGGTCATTTCTTGTTTTGTTTGCTATTCTGTTTTTCAGTGCAGACTTATGCGCGTCTTATTTTGTTGTGAAATTGTTTTGGCACTTTGGTAATTAGCATAGTCTAATGCAGTTTATATACGTTTAGGTGAGTGATCTCATAAATTGTGGAGTCTATATATTTACACCCAATATCTTTAATGCCATCGAGGATGCCTTAAAACAGAAGAAAGATAGAGGTATTATGTTCAGCTATGTTATGACTTTTTGCCTTGTAAACTGCATGCTATGGTTCAAAGATACTGTCCAGTGTCCACGATTACTCTATCACTCTCTGCATGGCAACTTATCTGCTCAAAGCTTATAATATGTAAGCTAAGTTTGTTAGTGGTCCAGTTCTTGTTATATAAAAACATAATTTGCTTTTCATATTCAACATCATTCCTATCAACGGCTGTCAAAAGCAGATGTGAAATGCCCTCTTTAATTTGACACATGTCAGCAGGAAATCTTGCTCCCAACAGCTATATTGATATAGTATGTCTGCTACTAGTTGTAACTTGGACACTCCTTCTGTCCTTCCCACAAATGGGAGAAACTATATTGGTTCTAGTCAATTAAGGTTATCTTCCATGGTCTTCTGTTGTTTCTCCAATTGGTACTTCATATCTACAACATTTAATCCTTTTCAATGCTTAATTTCAGCTAATTTGCGCCGTGTATCTAGCTTTGAAGCTCTTCAATCAGCAACAAAGTATGTGTTTATGACATATTCTTCTATTCATTTTCCTGCATATTTATGTATGTTATTGCTCAATTGACTTGCATTTGGTTAAATTTTTACTCATGGAAAATTTTCAGTTGTATTTCAAAGAACAGGCAGTAGTACTACCGTATAGTGTATCACCGGGAAGTTGAAGACGGACTGTGAAAAATCTATGGAGTTATAATACCAATTCTTGAAGTTGTTTTTTATCATATCAAATAAATTTGATGTCTGGTCCTGTTGTCCTTACAATTTCTTGGCAGTAACACTTTGATAATGACGTGCTTAACATGTCTTTTCCTGTTCCAAGTCATTCCAGGCACCTCCAAGGAATAGTGTGCACATTGCTGATTTTGTAAAAGAAAGAATGCTTTTCTTCTGTTAGTGTTGGCCTGATTAAGTGGCTATCTTTAGCGATGCTATCTGGAAACCAGAAGCATACCTTCCACATTCTTTGAAACGCATAGTTCTTCTGACACTAGTCATGCATGGATAGTATTTGATTGTTACGCATGACTTGTTAGACTTGGTGCAATTGTGACTTTTTTTTTCTCGGTGGTTCTTCCAAGACATTAGTACAAAAGTGATAGAGCTGCCATTAAGGTGATCCCAAAGTATTTATTGAAATACTGACCAATGACCATCTTATGCTAATTGTCAACAGGGCACTTCCGGCTGACTATGTTAGGTTAGATCAAGATATTTTATCCCCTCTAGCTGGAAAGAAGGAACTTTACACATACCAGACACTTGATTTTTGGGAACAGATCAAGACCCCAGGGTAAATATCATTCTTAATGCTGCTCATTCTAATCTTGGAATTGTTGAATAACCAGTGATGCATCTATGCGTAGGATGTCTTTGAGATGCTCTGGCCTATATCTTTCTCAGTTCCGCCATGCCTCTCCTCATCTTTTAGCCTCTGGAGATGGCAAAAGGAGTGCCACTATTATAGGTGATGTGTTCATTCATCCATCTGCAAAGGTGCATCCAACTGCAAAGGTAATGTCTCCTTCAGCCTGCATTGATCAGTGATCGTGATATCTTATATGCTTCAGCCTATATTTGATTAGTTTTTATTGCATAAATAATGAATGTTTTTGCCTTTTTAATATAAATCTACTTTAGAAAAAAGGTGTTAACCCTGTTAAGTAATACTTCATATACAGATTGGTCCCAATGTCTCGATATCAGCAAATGCACGCATTGGAGCTGGTGCCAGGCTTATCAATTGCATCATTTTGGATGATGTTGAAATTATGGTTAGTTTTCTCTGTGACCCATATGATAAAAATCTTGTTTAGGAACATGTATCTGACATAGTTCCTTTGGTGGCAGGAGAATGCAGTTGTTATACATTCAATTGTGGGGTGGAAGTCAACCATAGGAAAATGGTCACGTGTACAGGCAAGCTTTCCTCTTTTCTATTTCATTATTTACCCTATTTCAAAAATTACGGTATCCTGATTCTCATCTCTTTCATCCCCAAGCATCTATACAAAGCTTACAACATTTTATATTTTATGGACCATGGCTTGGAACACTTTTATCAAGTCCAATTTGAGAAGCAAGAAGAACATCTGAATGCTCTCATGTAAATTTGTTACTGTCGAGTTTATGCTTCTCCACAGTTTAGCACACACATTTTTTCTTGAGTTGGTGTTTTAAAGTTCCATGTGCAAAGTCAATACATTTTGCTTTACTTTTGCATGTAAGTTGCAAAAGTAACTTCTCAGCAAAATGTATTGACTATGGAAGTTGTGTGTCTGCACATCTCGGTGAAACTCCCTTTGAAATGAATATGCAATTATGCATACTGCCAATCCAGTCTTTTTTGGGTGCATCATTTAGCTTCATGTAATGAAAGTTCTGTTTTGAA
This sequence comes from Dendrocalamus sinicus, assembly GCA_036346575.1. Taxonomy (NCBI): domain Eukaryota; kingdom Viridiplantae; phylum Streptophyta; class Magnoliopsida; order Poales; family Poaceae; genus Dendrocalamus; species Dendrocalamus sinicus. The sequence goes on from CM070658.1 coordinate 28,483,733, forward strand.
TTCAGGGCGAAGGTGACCACAATGCCAAACTTGGTATTACTATTCTTGGTAAGACCCTACCTAGATGATATCTTGTGATAATATGCTTTGCGTGTGGACTGTGGAGAGTTCCTATTCTGGATTTGACGTTCTATCTAAATGCAGGTGAAGCCGTTGATGTTGAAGATGAAGTAGTTGTAATTAACAGCATTGTGCTCCCGAATAAAACTCTCAATGTCAGCGTGCAGGAGGAGATCATCCTATAATAGTCCTCTCATAATTCATATTTTTGTTTAATCCCAAATAAGGTCCTCGTACCAACTATGTAGTTTCCATTTTCTTATTTATTCCCGCCATGTAAGCTTCCATTAGATTGAGATCATTAGACTATACCCAGCTTGAGATGTGATACGATGTAAGCATTTTGGCGTTGTTTACTCATGTAGAAAATGTACAAACAGATGGCACCATTCTTATTGAGAATTAACATTTTGTTATCTAGTATCACCTGTGCGCCGGTGTTGTATGTTGGAGATCTTGGTTACCTCTTTGATTAAACGCCTTTGCATATTGTTCTTGCTACGGTATTGTTCAGTGTACTTTTCCACATACGCTGCCTTTTTGATGACGTGCAATGTTTGTTGCATCTATTTCAACTTTGGAAATGAGCTCATCTGTCATCAGTGCTTTCGTTTGGCACAATATGTAAAGCAAAAAATGGTAAGGAAATGCTAAAAACAGTAGGATTTGCCTTGAAAGCTTCTAAACTAAGCCATATTCTACTGACACTGTATTTTCTGCATCGACTGCAAAGATGCTGCAAGAACACTTCAACCTTTCACTTATTGAGGTCTATGCGGAACGGTGCAGGGATTTCTTCTGGTGAAGCCATTGTCCACACGCACCGAACTGTACAATGATCAAACAAACAAATTTTAGACAAAAAAATATGCATGTAACAGCCAAACAAGTGGGGGAAAGCGGATCTTACTTTGCGGTCCTGGTACTTGTTTCTGATGGCTTTCAGGTCCGGACACTTTCTGCTCAGTTGCAAATCGTATATGGTCAAGATGCAACTCTTGAGATCAGAGACCTTGTAGCCCGTGTTCCCTTGCAGCGTCAAGTTCTGGAGAATAACGCACGCTAATCTCAGATAAATATAAAAGCATAATGTAGATTCAGAGAAAATTGATGTCTTCTTACCCAAGGACGAGTCTTTGGGCTGGTTGTGAACCTGGCTACAGACAGTCACAGGCAGGCAGCAGCAACAACTGATGGCAGGAACCTTATGCAGTTGTAGTCCAGCAAGCTCAATTCCGCGAGATAGCTCCGCATAAACTAGTTTTCTTGCGCTTGCACGCTAAAGTTTGGGTGGGGGGAGGACATATTATAAAAAGAACATTAAGAGAAGCAAATGTCAGATGATCCAAAAGTGTGCTTACATTGCCTCCACTACAAGAAGTTAAGAATCTCCTACAGCAGACATGGCTGGGTTCGGTACCACTTTCGGCCAGCTTATGCTTGTACGGACGATAGTAACTTAACTTTTAAATAATACGTTTTGTAAGGTCAGATCAACAGAAAGATTATAATAAAAAGTGTACTAAATTTAGTTGTACCGGTCAAAATTATATACGATTATTTTCCTCTACATACTAACTCTCGCGAACAACCAGAATTCAAAAATTTAAGTTATAAGTCACAGCCCAAAAGAACCCACCCATGTACCGAACATTAGGCTTAGAAATTTTTTAGTCTAGTACAGCAATAATCGTGGTACTATTTATGTTATGCGATTTAAACATGGTAACCATTTCACATTCCGCGTATAGTTATGTGCAAGTTTATTCTAAACACAAAAAAATTAGGATGGAGCACATACCGTAGTAAACTTCTTACGGTGGGACTCCCCATCTCAAAGTTAATAAACTCCAGTATGCCAGCCTCCATCTTCACCACCTGCAGCGCACACATAAGAACAGTGATTATGCTGCCCAGCAGCCCAGGGGATCGGCGGCGGGGAAGAAGAATTTTGGGGAAGCGAAATATAGACGCTTGTTGTATGTACTAGTAGATCAATCTGGGCCGTCCGGTCAAATTTTTAACGGATCATATTAATTGCTGAAATATCAGTGCTACATTACGAATTGTTCCAATGATAATTAATTATATTTGCCATCCTAAAGAAGTTTGTATATTCCTCAAGAAAAAGAAGTTCGAATCTATGGAAGTGGCAAAAGATTGGTCACGATATATAAGATGGCATTTTTCCCACGAAAATTTTAACATCAATTGGACGAGTAGAAGTAGTAGTAGTGCAGTACAAGTACAAGGAATTGAGAAGCAAGGACAACGAGTACGACTGTACGCGTACTGAACAGACACGCATGGTATAAGACACGAAACATTACAAGTTTTCAACAGATAACACTTCCTCGGAAACAAATAAAAAAAAATCAAACCTGATGCATACTGTCAAGCGAGAACAGCTAGCTAAGGCCAGAAATACCACTTTGGCCAGTAAAGTGAGGTTATTTTTAGCCTTAGGTTTGATTTGCTTTATTTTAGTAGTAGTGCTACTTTATTCAAGAAGAAAGTAAAGCAAGAGATAGCAGCATCACACATTCAACCACCAGGCAATGCTTGCATTCCTCCTTGTTTCCACTCTTGCCGACGCCCAGTATGGTACAGGAAGATGCAAGCCACACCTGCAATTGACGACCTAGGGCCTAGTTGTCTCTGGGAATGCGTAGGGGGGTCTGGTCCGTCCCCAGCAGGCACTTGGGGTGGAGATTGACGCGGCATGGATCGCACCGGTAGCGCCACAGGCAGTTCACGCCACAGTGCGTGCATTTCCGGGGCGCCGCTACGGTGAGCATGACAAGGTGATCCGGATGCAGGGGCGAGACGGCGGCGCCGGGCAGCTGCGAGCAGATAGGGTGCACGTCGAAGCCGCAGGGGCGGCAGCGGTAGTGCATGCCCTGGATGGACACGCCGCAGAGGTCGCACATGCGCCGGTCGTCCGGGTACACGGCCGGCTCGAACGTGAGCGGGTGTTGGCCGTGGAAGGGGAAGGGCGCGGTCGGTGGGCACGTCGCGCAGAACTCGTGGAGGTCGAAGTTGCAGGCGTCGCAGCGGTAGCGGAAGCCCACGCCGCGGCAGCCGCAGCCGTTGCAGCGGAAGCCGGCGCTGCCGGTGTCGCGGAGCACCAGGGGGTGCGCATTGGTGGGCGTCGTGGAGGATCTGCCTCGGCATTGTCCGTGCGGCTTGGTGTTGGGACTCGACGAATTGTGCTGTTGTTATTGGGTTGGTGAAGGCTTCGCTGAGCCCCTTATATAGAGATAGTCTATTTTTTTTTACTTGTGACCTATATTTTATACTAGCTTTTAAATAATATATATTTTTTAAAATAAGATCAACAAAAAGATTATAGTAAAAAGTATAATAAGTTTAGCTGTTTCAGACAAAATCACATGCAACTACTTTTCTCTACGTGCTACCTCTTACAAACATAAAAAATTCAAAAATTTAAACCATAACTCAGCCTAAAAAAATCCCTATAAATTCGGGTGTAAGAAATTTAAGAAGACTTCGTGAATAGTCTGCCCTTGAGTCGTCTTGTTCACATCCTTTGCATTATTGCATCCGGGCGCGGAATCCCGGGGGCCCGCGCGGGACAAGCGGCCGGGGGGCTCGGAAAAAAGACCGAGCGCCGCGGGAAATGCCCCACCGTGATTTCCGATGGCCGACATCATCATCAGTGTACAGCGATAAGAGTGCATCATAAGAACAACGACAATTCAGAACACATGACACTTAAGCTGTATAGCATAAATAAACACGTCTGGAGCGATGACACATTCAGTACTCCACTGACCAGCGAGCTTAACCTAACAATGAGAAGAAAATGAAAAATAAGATGACAAGAAGTGGTAGCGCAGTAGACTAAAAGTACATCTACTGCATCAGGCATCAACAATGGCGTCCTCTCGATGTGTCATCTAAAAGAAAGTATCGAGGCGAGGCCAATTCAGATGCTCTTACTAAGGTGGTGATCATTTTGGGTTTTTTAGCTTATGGCTGAAAAGTACTGTAACTGATTGAAAAAATATTGTAGCTGACAGAGACTTATTTAGCATAATTAAAATCAAAAAATTTAAAAATATAAAAAATATGTTAACCCATTACGTATAATACAAACAAATACGGGAAAAAAGAACCGGCAAAAAAGCTCAACAAAAAGCCAAAAGTTCAGAAAAAGACGAAATTTATGAATAGTGAAAAATAAACTGGAAGCTAAAAGCTGAAGCCAAAATGATCACCACCTTAGTTTATCATGCAAACCGGTTGCTTACTAATGCTGTAATGCAGCACGGGCTCTTCTTAGAGCATCTCCAATAGTGACTTATAAGCTAACTCTAAGCATATTATTTCATATTTTAATAGAAGAGAGAGAAAAGCTATCTCTTGATCAAGAGATAGTCTCATACACATATTCCAAGATTATATGAGAGTGTCATGTGAGGCTATTTATGTTATGAGCTATGTGCTAAAAGTTAGTACTATTGGAGAAATTATCTTAAAACTAGTAACTAGCTCATACTGTTGGAGATGCTCTTATGGGAGCTTCGAGCAGGCTGGCTCATCTCTCTTGAGCCATTGACCGTAGTGCAACACCAGACGGATGGGGCATTTCTCGCGCGGCGCTCGGTCTTTTCTCCGCAATTAGGGGAATTTAACTTTTCGCCACTCTTAACATTGCCACCTACTCAAATGCCATCCTCTACATTGCAATTAACATTTTGCCACTCTCCAGCCTACGTGGCACCTAGTCACTGTCATGTCACGCCCGCGCCTCCGCGCGCGCGCGCGCGCGCCGCCGGCCTCTGTCGTCCTCCGCGCGCGCGCCGCCTCCGCGCCTCCCCTTCCCGAGTCCGCGCCGGGATCGCCGCGGCTCAGCGGTGGGAGCCCGATTCTCGGCGGTGAAGCATCTACGGGCATCCGAGCTCACTGGGCGTCGGTCGAGGCCGAGATGGAGCGGGCGGGCGGCGGCGAGGGAGCTTAGCGGCGAGATGAAGACGGTGGCGGCTCGGCCGGGAGGGCGGCGGGTCCGACGAGGTGGGGATGTGCTCGGGTGCCACAGAGATGCCCCACGCGCGATGAATTGGCTCGAGACGCAGCGCTTCACCGGCGGGATCCGCGCCGGACTCGGGGAGGAGCGCGGCGCGGCGGCGGGAGGCGCGGGGGCGGCGGCGCGCGACGAGGAGACGCGGGAGGACGGCGGAGGCTGGCGGCGCGCGGCGCGCGGCGCGCGCGGCGTGATATGACAGTGACTAGGCGCCACGTAGGCTGGAGAGTAGCAAAATGTTAATTGCAATATAGAGGATGGCATTTGAATAGGTGGCAATGTTAAGAGTGACAAAAAAGTTAAATTTCCCCCGCAATTATGCCACATGAGAAGCACGTATAATAGTTTACTCGTATAATCATCATGTCCACTCAACTTTAGGTATGGACAGTGAAATGCTCAATGAAAAGGATTGAAAACAAGACCTGTATGATCATAACAATGTCCAATCACTCTATATTTTTTTTAGGGTGTGTTTGGTTGCTGGAATAGAGTGAGATGGGATGGGATGGGGATGGGATGAGATGATTCCACAAAAAAAGTGGAACCACATGGTCCAGCATCTAAGAAGAATATTCTCTAAATTTGCACATGCTCATCCCACTTTGGACCATTCCATCCCACCCCATCCCTCAAACCAAACACATGGATAGGCTTGGTCAAAGGAACCATCCCATTCCACCCCACCCCATCCCAGCAACCAAACACACCCTTAGTTGTCTCGGTGCGCATCACAAGGTGCTGCTACTGGCTTTTGATACCAGTAAGTGACACACTCCCATTTTTCAGGTCCTTCAGAAAAATAAGATGCGCATATTCCTATCCTTTTAAAAAGACGCATCTTGTGTTGGCTGTTGCATTACGGATTCATGAACACCTCTACATTACCATCACGCCAAAAATCCAGATGCACGAGGAGTGTTTGTCTTGGCCAATTGCTTCCCTGTAACTTCAAAATTATATTTCAGACAAATACGGAGCTTCAATTAATTATAAAAATAAGTGATTAAACAGTATTAGTTCCAATTCTGCATTTATGACACAGATTGTATGGTGTTGTAATACCAATATGTAATTCCAATTGTTGCACCAGATCCAGTTGGATCAAGAAACTGAGATGGAGTAGCAGAAGTGAGGAAGATTGGGAAGAAGATAGGGTTTTCTTATGCAAACCGGAGGAAGGAGAGCCCATGGTGTAAGTAGAAAGGGATCAAGGCGGTCCAAAGACTTTTCAGTTTTCTATCTCTTACTCCTCAACTCCAATTCAGGAGTTGTTCATCCACATTGTAAAGAATAGAGTGTTCATATAAACTATCAGGGGCAATAACTTCATTTGCCCTCTTAGGTAACACATTTTCAAAGAAAGTCTCATAACGAGATTTCATAAAAACATTTGTAGCAATATCGTTAATCTCGGATTTAATCACTAGAAATCTATACAGTATGTTGTGATGCGCATACCCTAGAAGGATATAATCAACGGTCTTAGGACCAAGTTTTCTTTTCTTCGAAAATGGAACATGAACTTTGGCAAGGCAACCCAAAGTCTGAAGAAATGATAAATTCGGTTTTCTCTCCTTCTATCCTTCATGGTAATCCTCACGATTACGAAGAGGTACCCTATTTAGGACATAATTAGCTGTGAGACGCCTTCCCTTTGGGCTACAACAAGCGAAGCCACAAGTTGCTGGAGGATGGTGCAGACCCAGAGATGTCATTACCAACCAGGCCACAATCGGGCACAGCACCAGATCCAGTCGGATCAAGATGTTGAGATGGAGTAGCAGGAGTGAGGAAGATTGGGAAGAAGATGGCGTTTTCTTATGCAAACCGGAGTGAGAGCCCAAGGTATAAGTACAGAGGGATCAGGTCCTCTCTTTTTTTCCCTTTAAAACAGATTGGGAAATTCCCAAAGTGCCCTTAAGAATAGCACCAATGTTATATGCATCACATGGATCACATGATCTTGTAATACCATATGTTCCAATAGGCAGGCTTGAATGGGAATCAGAACCTATGGAAGCAAAATGACCAACAGAAATCTTGAAGGTTTACCTCGAAGACATTAGAGAACAGTGAACTCCTCAGAACCATTCAATTATTTCCCTGGTCGACCAAAGTTTGGTCATCAATTCATCATCCGAATATATATGGTAAGTTGCTGTTATCAACTTATTATATCAGCACCATCTCCATCGCCATTTTCAACAGTGTGATCAACCCTTTGGCAATCCTGAGGCGCCAACCGTCCAAATTGTGCCATTTTCAAAGTCAACCTAGCAATAGATTCTTCCCGGTTTGCAAGCTGCATAAGTATCTTTATCCTTCTAAATGCAACATTGCTCGGCTTCTGCCCCAACTCAATCATTTGATGGAAGCACGTCTCGGCCTCCTCCAGCTTCCCCTCGTCACATAACAGGTCAAACAGCACATCCGACACCAAGGTAAATGATCCGAACCCATTCCTGACCATATCACTCCACAGCCCTAGTGCTTGAGGCACCTTCCCATGCCGATGACATAACCTGATGATAAACATGCAAGACTGCGTGTTTGGGAAGCATCCTTCGGATCGCATCCGCTCATACAACTGCCATGCACTGCCAATGTCATATGCCCAGTAATAGCACCGGAAGAAAAGGTTATAAGTAGTAGCATTCGGCATCAGTCCCTTTGACGCCATTTCTTCCATCAATGCAAACGCACCCCCAAGCCTCTTCGCTATAACAAAATTCCGTATCGCCGCATTGTATGCAGCAACATCTGGGTAGCAGCCGAGCTCGTGCATCTCCTTCAGTAAATTCCTAGCCTTGTCGGGCTGGCCAATCAACCCCAGTCCGCCAATCAAGCTCGTGTAAGTGATCACATCGGGAGAAATGTCCTTCATCCGCATTTCGTCGAGCAGCTTGTAGGCCTTCTCGACGTCCCGGTTTTTGCAGTGGCAATCAATCAAAGAGTTGTAGGTCACCTGGTCGGGCTCCACCCCGAGCTCTCGCATCTCGGCGAAGAACGCCTCGGCGTCCTCCGCCGACTTCCACCCGGAGAGCAGGATGTTGAACGTCTGGCGGTTCACCTGGAACTCGTACTTGAGCGCGTGGTAGACGTTGCGCGCGTCGGACATGCTCTTCTCCTGGCAGAGCGTGCGGAGCAGCGCGTTGAAGAGGTCGGCCGCCTCGGTGCCCTCGCGGCCGCGGAACATCCGCGAGAGGCGGCGGAAGGAGGCGACCGTCTCGCGGACGGAGCAGACCTTGGCGACGCGGCCGAGGACGACCATGACGGTGCGCGGGGTGATGGCGTCAGGGCAGAGGCGGTGGAAGGAGCGGACGAGGTCCCACATGTGGGAGAACCGGCGGGCGCGGCCGAGCGCGTAGAGGGCGGTGTCGAGCGCGAAGGGGGAGGGCGCGACGCCGCAGCGGTCGGCGGCGAGGGAGAGGAGCGAGAGCGCGCGGAGCGGGTCCCCGTGGGCGAAGCGGAAGCGGCGGAGGACGAGGTCGAGGAGCGGGGCCGAGAGCGGGACGGCGGAGGCGAAGAGCGCGGACTCCATCGCAGACGGCGTGGGCGCGGCCGTGACGATGCGGTACACGGCGTCGGCGTCGGACGCGAGGGCCTCGCCGCTGGCGGGGGCAGCCGGCGCATGGGACGGCGGTGGCCCGCGCGACTTGGAGAGGTACTGGAAAATCTGCCGTGCCGGTTTGGGCGGCATTTTTGGCAGGCGGGCGGCGTTTTTCGGGGGGGTTTGGGAGGGTTTTGGCGGCGTCGGCACGGAACGGGCGGGGCGGCATGGAAGCTGCAGCTTGGAAGGGATGAATGATTATGAAGGTGACCGGTGGGGTTGCAGCCGAAGCTGGCCCGTTCGACGGCGCTTGCCCAGTAGAAAGTTTTTCTTGGTCCGGGAGTAACCAAGATGGGCCAGATTGTTGCATTTTTGGCCCATTTATGGGTTATTTGTAGGCACATCCTTTTTAGACCGCGGTTCATATATTTTAATTGCGATTGATAGATCCGATAAATAGTATTAATTAATAGAAATGGAAGTCAAAAGAGAGCCGAAAAGATGAAAGGAATGGGCCGGCGGTCTCACTGCTGGTGGCGGTGGAAACCGGCGAGAACGACTGCGCGCATGAAGTTCGACGTAGCATAAATCGACGAATCTTTTTGTCGTGCCTACGTGCAGAGTGATTGGTGTGAACATGTGCACGGTGACGGTGTGCGTGCGTTTCGTCCATGCTTCGGCCTGTGCTGATGCATGGGCCGCGCAACATGATGCCCCGCCGCCGATGCCTACGTCGCCGTCGAAGTCGCAATGGTTCCTTCGTCATCTTCTGGCAAGCTTCCATACAAACAAACAGTCAGCTGTTGCCGAGAAAAGGATAACATCCTACGTTGTCATGGAGAAAAACTAAACAACACATACCATTCTCTCCTCACCAACGGGATAGCTCCCCTTTCTTCTCTTCCTCCACTGGTGCCACCACCCCCACCCCCCCTTTCTCCTTTATTGCTACCGCTGGCTCCTGCTCTGGATCTAACCACAGAGGGGCGCCACCACGACGACAGGGTTACCATGCCCCCTAGATATTGAGGGAGGCCGGGGAAGCGGTCGTCCAATGATGGGCGTTGGCAGAGGGAGGAATGGGTGAGGCGACGCTGTAAATATTAGATTGGATGGGATGGTGACGATGGGGAAGGAGAGACGGCAGAGCGGCGAGGCGACGAGATCGTCACCGGTCGCCGATGATGTGGGAGAGAGAGAGAGAGAGAGGGGAGGTAGAGGAGTAATGCGGAGCTGCTCACGTTGGAGAGAAGAGGGGAGGGGAGAGGGAGCGGTGAGGACTGAGGAGGGAGATGTCAGGCAGGGGGGGCACAGAGAGGAGGAAGAGTGGTAAGGAGGCAATCCCGTTGGACCCTTGTATAGTTGCCCTCGTTGTCATATTGGTCGAATGGATCCAAACTAAGAGCAACTCTTACAGCCTGGCTAAATACATCTGTGAAATCTATTGTAGCTATTATGCCCAAAAAAAGGAGTCCAACAGTCTCGCTATGTCATTTTCTATTTTTCCTCGCTCGGTATCCCGTTCTTCTCGCTGCCCATCTTTCCGGCGAGGGTGCGTGCTATCCGCGGCGCCAATCCCCTCCGCGCGGCTGCTGCTCTCGCGCTCGATTTTCTTCTCCGCGCGCGGACTCTCCCCTCGCCGCCTCCGCTCTCGCTCTCCCCTCTCGCCGCCTCCCCTCTCCCCTCTCGCCGCCTCCCTCCCCTCGCCTCCTCCCCTCTCCCCTCTCGCGCCTCCGCTCCACCCGCCTCTCCTCGCGGCCTCGCCTCTCGCGCCTCGCTCCACCCGCCGCGCCTCTCTGCCGCCCGACCCCGCCCCTCGCCTCCTTCACCTCGCTCCACCCGCCGCCTCCCCTCGCGGCCTCGCCCCTCGCGCCTCCGCTCCACCGTCGCCGCCTCGACTTCGCCGACCAACCGCGCCGAGGAGACCGACCCACCGAGCCGAACCAAAGAGGAAGAGGAAGGCGACCACCACCGGGCGTAGCCGGCGTGCGGCGGCGGCGACCTGAGCGGCCGGCGCGAGGTATAGATCCGCCCACCTCTTTTTTCCGTCCTCCGCCATCGCTCCGCGTCGCCCCTTCGTATGCTCCCCTTTTCCTTCCCATCCGGCGCAGATTCTTCGCGGCCTAGCGGTGACCCTTCCGGTGCTCCACGGCGCTCTCTTCTGGAATCGTCTTTGAGGACCATGTCGCAGCGCCATCGAAGGGATCCGCGTCCTCGAGCCACGGCGACGGGGACCCCAATTCTTCTGCACTGTACTCGTTGCCCATCTTCCGTGGCCGGCGGTGGTGAGCAACATGCGGTTAGCGTCGTTGCCTTGGTTAGAAAATGTGGGGTACTGGGCTGCGGTGTCGAGTCCTTCCTCCCAATGCCGCGGCACGATCACCCCTTGTCCGGCATGTACTCGGTGAGTTCCAAATACCCGATGCAATTTGTGAATAGCTATCTATTGCGAGCAATTTGTGAATGAAAGCATTCTTGGCAATATGTGAAGTATTATGTATTAGCATCTTTACGCACATATATCTAAACCGATTCTAGAGTTTTTGCATATCCTGATATGTGGGCATGTTGGGAAAATAAGCCAGCCTCTGACGAGTTGGGTTAAGTCTGAAGGTGTTTTGGAGGTTTCAGCCGAAAGGCTTGAAGCTCGATTAAAGTCCAAGTCTTTTCAGTGTATTTTCGATCGCACGTTAGCGATTTTGTAAGTGACGCGTGAATTGAATGATTGTTTCAGCTATATTTGGTCAGTTATTGATGCCGTGGTGTTATTACAGTTATGCTTTGTAATTTTCATGCGCAGGCTTAACTTGGAAGTTTGTTTCCTAGTTTTTCTTTGTGCTTGTTTTAAACTTTTAATTATTCCATAAGTGAAGTAAAACTACCATCTTTGCGAGTTTCAGCTGTTAAATTCTGCAAGAGTGAATATACCTGCAGTCATTGCTTGACTTGTAAGTATTATGTTGAATTTACAAGGAAATTTATAACTGTAAGAAGTTATGTAACGGACAATTGGTACTTCATAAGAGATTTGTACAGCTGCACTATGTTCAAGTTTCAGGTCAAAGATTGAGTTTTAACTGCTCGTTTGGATAATAGGTATTAACGCTAGAATTATATGCCCCTTTCAGAGATGTGCTGTATTTCATACTAGCAACTGCAAAGATCGCCTAGTCCTACCTTGTCGGTGTGTCTTACTCAAATTTATACTCCGTAGTTCGGAAAATAGGTCAATTTAAATACTCTTGAACGAAGTTCTTGTTACACCAACTTCATTTTCCCACGGTCCCATTTGGCACCGTGCATTGATGATCGATAGGCTTTAACAAAATTCTCTTTATAATAACTCCGTAATTCATGATCCACGATTTGACATTGTGTATTGATGCATCCATAGCCTTTTGTTTGGCATGAATTGGAACAAAATAATTGCTTGAGGGTAATGATGAATCAATCGGTATGCTACATAGGAATAGGTATCACAACGTATGCTTCTTGAAAAGTTATTTAGCTTACGCTTTACGGTGAACAGGAGAATCGAAAATTTGCCTTGCGTATTGTCTTTGTTTCCTCCTCCTCTGCTTTGTTCTTCTGTTGAGTGCTCTCGGTAGTTCATTGCCTTCTATCAATGCAAAATTGAAGATGTTTTCAGTTTGAGTTTTTGAAAGAATGTTGTTGAAACGCCGCACCGCACATTGAATCGCACATTGACCGAATTGTAGATTTCAGTGTATGATCTTGATTGTCCATGTGTTATGTTTTCACAGGCGCCATGGATTCAGAAAGATCTTTTATTGACATGATTACAAGGGGTTGTAATCCTGCTGCTTTGTCTGATAATGTCCCACCTCCTAATGAAAAACCAGCAAGTGATGATGCCCCTGCAAGTGTGAAAGGGAATCAGAAAAGGACCAAGAATTTCAGCGTTGAGGAGGATGAAATGTTGGTCTCAGCATGGCTAAATGTGAGTCTGGATCCGGTGCACGGAGTTGATCAATCACGTTCGACATATTGGAAAAGAATATATGATTATTTCCATGGCAACAAGACATTTGATTCTGATCGAACGCAAAGCTCCCTAATGAGCCGATGGTCCGGTATTCAACATGATGTGAACATATTTGCTGGTTGTGTTTCAAAGATAGAGGCTAGAAATCAAAGTGGCTTATCTATCGATGATAAGGTTAGATAACATACCTTGCCTTCCAATTGTATATGATGTTTGTCTATCTTATACAGTCTCTATGTTTTTTCAATTTGCAGCAAGCAAACGCATTAAGAATGTTCAAGGCTGAGGACAAGCACCACCGGAATTTCCCGTACATCCATTGCTGGAAAATATTGAAAGACCAGCCCAAGTGGATGAATAGGAGCAATCAGAGTGGAACTCAGAAACTAGCAAGCAAAAAGCAAAAGACCACGGCGAATTCAAGTCCTGCAACGGCTGCACAATTAGTTGTCACTACTAATGGTGATGATAGTCAGGCTGCAATGCCTACACTGGACAGACCTACAGGGAAGAAGAAGGAGAAAGACAAATTACGACAACGTTCGAAAGATCGAAGCATTGGATTATCTGTTGGCAAAGAAGAAAGAGGTCGACACGAGAAGGATTTGAAGAAAGAGGAGATGTGCAAAAAGCCTTCGCATTGCAGGAAGAAAGGATCGAATTGAGAAAGAGAAATTTGAGTTCAAGAGGAGCCTCAAGAAGAGAGAATTATGAATGTCGATACAAGTACCATGTCCACCAAACAACAAATTGTTCTATGACCAGCTCGAATGACATACTTGCAAGGCGGCTCAAAAATTAGATACAACATCGATTTTATGTTCTATTTTACTTAGGTCGGATTGATCCATTGATTTTGGTTGGATTTAATGTTTTTCTTAAATGTTTTACTACATGGATGTTACTGCAGACTTATGTCTTAAGGTACCAGTGCACTAGTAGCTCAATGACAAATTGGAATAATAGTTATTGAGAACATATGGTTGTGTCATTCATTTGCCTCTGTATTTATTTCTTATTAGCACTTATATACGTTTTGCAACATTATATCTATGTACTGATACCTCTTGTAATGTAATCATTTGTGCTGTTTTGTATAAAAACACGGTTCAAATTACTGAATGATCACCTCGACTAACTGCTTTTCACTTCATTCAGACAGCAGGAACGATATGGTTTCAATTTCCCAAATTGGAGTATCATATGGTAATGTGCTGTACTGGAGTATCAAATTCTGTTCCTGTAATATTGTCCTTCAATTATTTCTCTCCAAATTTCCTTTTGAGAGATCTCCATGTTGCTGAGCATCTGTATCTATTGTCATCATGTACAGGGTTTTTACAAGTTCAAGTGATGCTACAAGTTTGCCATGTATGAATTTCTGACTGGGACTATGGTTCTGAGGATTGCTTACAAGGATTCCTGGAGGCTCTTTGGCGTGCTGGTGTTTGCCACGATGCTCGGGCTTGTGTCAGATGCAATATCAGATAAGGTAGATTCTTGGCGTAAGGGAAAAAACGAGGTGATAGAAATCAACCATATACTAATCCGGTTCAAGGCCTGGTACATGACTGTATACAAGCCATTCAGGTTGATCTGGTGAGTTTGGCAAAACCAATAATAGTAATAATACACAGTTAGCTTTTAAACCAAATCACACTTCTATTTCTTTTGGTCTTCTGCTGTTCTAAATCTTTCTCTGGTGACTGGATTACTTAACTGCAATGCAGGCTGCAAGTTCACTTAATTCCTCACATTGTTACATTTTGCAAGACGGCGGTTCTTTCTTTACCTGGCTAGGAAGCCTTTCTTCACCAAGTGACCATATTCTACTTCCATGTTGTGTAAGGATGATGGACAAATTGTGTGTAAGGACAATACTGTGAGCAAAATTTTCTGTTTCTATTTCCATGTAGTATTCTCCGTGTACAGGAAAATAAACGGAAACTAAGAATCGGAAACGGGAATCGGAGACAAAGCGATGATCCTTCAATAGTATTCTCCGTGTACAGGAACATGAACAAACTGTTAACTCTTTCGGAAATCAAACGTAGCACTTTGATCCCGTTTTGATGATGTGGCCCATTTAAATATAGACAAGAAATTTTTTTTTAGCTAGGCTGTTGTAGCACTCTCCTTTTTTGGGGAGTTTTCTATTTTACATGATGGCTAAATTAAGGGATTTAGCATTTATTTTTAGCTAATCTGTTGCTCTAAGCAGCCTTTTCCGTTGTGTGTAATATATACTCACTTGCCGTGTAGAAATAGGATTCCAATTTCGAAAACAAATAATATCCTCAACAGAAAAGAACTTCGCTAGTCGTATAAGAAACCATTCCTGTCCGACGTTCTTCTTAAGCCCGGCGTTGTCCAAACATACGTACAACTAGTACTATACGAACGTACAATGATGGAAGCAGATATCAGATAGTGCTGCAAACGACTTATAGTCATGATTGTTGGCTTTTATTGTAATTTTTTGATTTTAATTATATTGTAGTGGCTATTAGCTTTTTGTCAAAAAATAAGAAAAATTGAAAAATACCGATACATCTTTTCAAACAATACAAAGAAACAAGAGGAAAACAAAAGGTCAAAAAGCCATAAAAAAACTAAAAAACCAAAATTAAGAAACTGATATATTTCAAATGACTCCTAAGAGCAAGTACAATAATGCTGACTAGGTCGCCTCTAGCGAAATCCACGTCAACACAATCCTAAGTGGAAGAGAGAGAGAAAAAAGGAGAGAGAGGCAAGCTGCCCCTCAGAGTAAGTACAATAGTATAGCCAATTAATGGCTATAACACTTATCCATTTCATCTATAACTTTCAAAAAAATAGTTCATACAATAAGGTAGCTATTACAATAACTATTTGACCCCATGTGTAAGAGAGTGAAATGCATATTTTTACGTGCTATAGCTAGCTGTAATTTAGTAGCCAGCTTCCTTCTCTCTCTTTCTTTCTCTCTCTGCCACATAAGATTTGGTTGATATTATATTTGCTATAGTCTGCTGACTAAGCCTTATTGTACCTGCTCTCATACAAGAGGTGACCTCTAGCACATCATACGAGGAGAGAGAGGCAGGCTGCCCCTCATGCAAGAGGTGACCCCTGATATATTTATGCAAGTATTAAATGTTTGAGTGCTTTAAGTAGAGGTAACCTCTACTCAACTTATTGTATTAGTTATCTCCATCATGAGTCACTTGTACTCTTTTTACCTATTTAGTCCTAGAGATGGCAGCCACCTCTTCTATTAAACTTGCTCTAACTTCTAAAAACTGATACTGTTTTGAGCATACCAGAGTTGCCATGGCAATCAGACCTTGAATCATGAGAGCTTACAGTTGGACAGCTAGATATACTAGCGCACGCTTAAAATTTTCAGATCAGCTGATCTAGACCAGCTGCATCACGTCACATGGGTATACCTTAGTTTATGGTCTTGTTGCAAACAACAATGGTTTTTGGTAATTAGAAACTGAAAATCATTTAAAATACGTGGATTGTAAATACATCATTCTCTTTCTTCTTTTATTTTTTTAGATTATTCATGGAGATATAATGATATTTTATTTTATTTTAATTGAATATCTCAAGAAAACTAACAATCATTGTAGTGCTAATTCAACAAAAGCCAAAAACTAATATCCACTGCTTTTTTAGAACAAGACCTATAAATAACCAATGTTTGTTTATTTTTGTCCTTGAAACGATTTAGCTGACGCTCCCATGTAAGCAAGTAGCATGTGGCTTTGTTCTTTTATCTTTTCAGTGACTTTTGTTTTCACAATCTCATAATAATTATTATTTATTTGATTAATAAGTTATAGATAAAAATGTAAGCCACGTAGTAAAAAATCAGGCCATGTATTCGTTTGGATAGTTTCACGACAAGCCATCAAGTAAGTTAAATTTCCGTAGACCAGCAGCTTTACGGGAGATCAGATCAAGGAAAGGCTCTTCGGTCCGGGCCACGAGGAAGGCCCGTGGTGCCACGGCGCAGCAACGGATATGCCTGTGGCGGGAGCGCTGCCTTGCGGGCGTGGCACATTCTTTCCCGCCGTCAAGAGGCCGCTCGTCGGGCCCCACAGAATTTTTTTCTTCCCACGTGGATGCCACGTCGTCCACGGCCGCCGCGCAACTGCCCAGTAGGCAAACCTGGCTGGCTGTCAGGTTGGAACTTGGAAGTCCTTCACGCAACCTAGCTTTTTGATGGAATAAAGTAATCGACGTCGATGCTTATCGCACGGACTGCGAGGCAGATTTTGTACCGGTGGAGACTGGAGATTGGAGCACTACGAACGGCGACGCGTATACGGTACGCTGCATTGGGCGGGGGCTGATCAGCGGAATCCTGAGATTTCACACGGGACATAATAGTGCTCGCACGTTTCTTACGTACCTTTTTCCACGTCTAATTTATAAAGGCATTCCATATGAGGCAATAAAAGTCAGCAAAGTACTAAATCTGTAACAAATGTCGGTCTGATGTAACAAATATATACTATGTTAAACACCAAAGCATTCTCTTAGTGATATAATAAAATTTATAGCGAGTACAACAATTGGTTCTATGCATATAAGAAAATGTCCTTTTATTGCAGGCAAATCTATAGCAATAAAAAAGCACGACAAAGCTAAAAGGCACAATTGCAACAAAAAAAATCTGTAGTGCAGTAAATCAACAATCTACTGCAAAATATTTAGAAAATATATATTACATCAAACAAAAATACTTGTTGCAAACAATAAAGAAAAATTAGTTGCAACAATTCGAGAAATTTCATGCAACATGCCTACCTAGTGGAGGAGGCACCTAGCAGTGGCGAGGAGTAGAGCTTGTCGGGGTGGGTTGCGGCAACACCAACAAGGGGTCCGCATCGGCGGAGCTCAGTGTACGTTCGCAGAGACTACAACCAAGTGGCAATAGAGTTCGACGAGAGGCTCACGGAGGTCACACATGGTGATGAAGGTCGGGATGCCATTTGAGCTCATAGAGGCCACCAATGGTGATTAGACAAGGTAAAGACAGTGCCCATCTAGAAGCTCGAAGCCTATCTAGAAGCTTGGAGAAGGAGGCAAAGCCATCTGTGAACTCAGAGAAGGCGTCAATATCGCTCACGGCTCATTGCTCTCACACTATAGCGCTCGAGGGCCTCACCGACTCTACCGTGTTGCGCGAGGTGCGGTGGCAACAGAGCCGTGGTTGGCGCCCGCGTGGATCGTAGTACGACGATTGATTTGGCGGGGTGCGCGCGCCGCCGCCGGATCGCCGGACGCGAGCTATCAGCGCCATGCGTTTTTTCCATAATCCCGTTTGATTTTGCAATGAAACGAGTCGTCTCGGTTGGAAACGATTCCTCCCAACTCCACGAGGCCGCACGCAACGCAACGGTGCATGTCAAGGTAGGCAAACTTGGAAAGCGATCGAGCCGCCTCGGGAGCAGCAGTGCAACACGGATCAGAGTTTGACGTGACACGCTATTCTACGCAGTGCGGAGGGGGGAAAAGGAGAAAAAAAAAAGAGAGGTCTCCATCCATCGTAGCCTTTTTTGTTTCGAGGGGAAAAGTGAACTCCCAATTGATCCATGTCCTCCTCAGGTGCTAGCTAGAGAGTGCAAGTTGACTAGCTACCTGCCCAGGCTAGTGGTGCTCATTTGGACTTTAAAAATCAGATTTATCATTTATTTTATACTGTAATAGTTAAAAATATATTGTATCTACTAGTAGCATTTTCAGTGTAATTAAAATTTTAAAAATTAAAAAAACTTATATCATCATGAACAATAAAAAAATAAAAGACAAAAAAACCTAAAAAGTCCATATCACCAAAAAAAAAGATGAAAGTAAAAGGTTAGAAACTAAAAGTAGAAGCTCTAAAAAGCAGCCATGATGTTTGCAAAGTTTTCATAAAAGAAGTTGCTACAGAATTGTAGTCCAAACTTCCAATTTGTGTACGTAATCATGTTAGTACATTTTCATCTGAACTTTACAAACACAAAAGATATCGGAACTCCAGAAAAAAGTATAAACATGAAATGAAATCTCACACTTATTTCAGTAAGATGGAGATCACGCAACCAACGAACATGCTCTTTGGAATATTTTCCTCCCGAAAACATATCCTGTGTATCCCCGTGCACCCTCTTCGAAAAATAATACAAATGGTCATGAAAAATCCTAAAAATTTTAGTTAGATAACTCATGATGCAAAATTTCAACTAAAAACACGACGTATATTAGGAGAAACAACAAAAAAACAAATTCTAGTGAATAGTAGCATTTCTTTTTCTTTTATTTTTGGATTTCATTTTCAGTAGAATTTATCTTTTTGTTTCTCCGTGAGTAGATCGAATTTAGATTTAAAATTTTGTGGCATGATAGATTGATTTTGTGTTAACAATATTATTTTTAAAAATATAATAATTTACATCGTGTTTAGAAGAGGGTGTACAAAGATACGATATGAGTTATCTTTTCCTCCCTACTATAGTTTGCTACTTAGGAACGACCAATCGATGTAAACAAGCATTAAATAAGTAGGATATTTTTCATTTTAAAAAGATATTTATGTTCATGATTCACGAAATCCCGAGTCTAGTGCTCCATGACCTAAACTCTTAAATTAATGTACAAAGTGTCTCAAAATAGTCCAATGTCAATACAGTGCGGGATTGTCTACTAGATGCAATATTCTGTCATGTACACAAATGCAATATTACTCCCTCCAAAGTCCTTTTAGAATATATGCTACTAATATACATAAAAGTATTCAAATTTATAAAAATTGTATCACTATATTTTCAACAAAAAAGCACATATTCTAATTTTTAAAAAAATTTCAGTAACATACCGTTAGAAAAAAAATGTAATTATAAAAGCTATGTATTGGAGATCTTTTCCATTGCCTGAATGACAAGTAAAAGAGAATGGAGATAGTATTGCAAACTAGATGTCTCAAGTAGGGGTGAACATGGATAAAATAGCTTCCGGTCGATCCAAACAATTTTCGAATACAGATTCTGTCGGCTTGGATATTTGTCGAATAGGAAATAAATATAGATTTTTTGGTCGGATACGAATACGAATTCAATAGCTCACTATCCATCAAATACTGATCTGGATTATTCGGATATTCAGGGGTCAGATATCTATAGCATGTATCCTTTTCAACAAAATTCACTTATATGATACTTTAGTAGCCCCTTATACATTAACATATACATCAATATATAGAGTTAGAGAATGAATCTTAGCTATGAAGAATTCATGAATGTTTGGATCAGATAAACTATTTATGTTTTTCTGTTTATTTTGTGTGTACAGTTTAAAGCGTTTTCATGTTCCAAGAAATATTTGTAATTGTATTCGATTTGATTCATATTTTGCTTCGTATTTGTATTTATACCTAGAGCATCTATTTTCGTATCCGCGTCCAGAAAAATATAAAAACAAATATGACAAAGACATTATTCATCTATATTCGATCTGTTTTCACCCCAGTCTCAAGACAATCCAATGGTCTAAACACATGTCTAACTTCTATTACAAAAAATCAAATAATTATATGCCCTAGTAAACCATACTTCGTTATTGCCAATAGCTTGAAACATACTTGTTTGATGCGATTTGCTATGGTCATTCTTCTTGACATGTGAAGGCATGTAGTTTTTAATGAGAAAGTATATTGGATTTCGAACCTTTTTTTTGAATTTTCGGTGCCAAAGAGTACAAGCCAATTATCACGTTGCAATGGACTGAAGGAACCACATATTAAAAAACCAGTATAAATTCTTGCAGTAGCCAATCCTAATTCCTCACTCGCCCGAATCCACTCCACACTCCGTCTCTCCCACGCATCCTCCATCCCATGGCGTCCCGCGACCTCGCCCAGAGCCTTCTCCCAGGCGGCTGCGGCGGCGGCGCCTCCTCCTCCCACGACGAATATGACGAGCGCGCCTACGACTCCGACGACAAGGTCTCCATCTCTATCTCGGACTCCGACGCGGACGACGCCGGCAACGCCGCGCCGTCGCGCCCGGCCTTCTCGTGGCGCAAGCTCTGGCGCTTCACGGGGCCCGGGTTCCTTATGTGCATCGCATTCCTGGACCCCGGCAACCTGGAGGGCGACCTGCAGGCCGGCGCGGCCGCGGGGTACCAGCTCCTGTGGCTGCTGCTGTGGGCGACGGTCATGGGCGCGCTGGTGCAGCTGCTCTCCGCGCGGCTCGGGGTCGCCACGGGGAAGCACCTCGCCGAGCTCTGCCGCGAGGAGTATCCGCCGTGGGCCACGCTCGCGCTCTGGGCCATGACCGAGCTCGCGCTCGTCGGCGCCGACATACAGGAGGTGATTGGCAGCGCGATTGCCATCAAGATCCTCTCCGGCGGCACCGTGCCGCTCTGGGGCGGCGTCGTCATCACCGCGCTCGATTGGTGAGTTGCTTCGTGCTCGTGGTGGGAATAAAGGTTACCTTTTTTGTTCTGTTCCTCTTGGTATTGAGAACTCAAAGGTCCTAGATTTTAATGGCTTATTGTTGATTAAACCGAGTTGCTTTGTTCTTTTCTTGTTCTGGAGCTGTGGCGAGTAGGATTCGCAAATAAGTTCGTGATTTTTTCCTTAACTGGTTGGTGGTTCCTTTCTCGGATAGAAAAGTTTGCTGCTTTGTTCCTGCTGGTGAAATTGGACCTTCGGTTTGCCCTTCGCTGCTCTGGTTCCTTTCCTGGTTTTGAACCGGAAGCTATGATGTTTTGTTGCGTTTCTATCGATTCAGTTGGTTCCTGGGTTGACGCAGCGAGTAGAATTTGTGCCTGCTTGTGTTGGACGTGAGTGGATGGCATCTCAGGAGAGTCGATAGTCGATACCTTTCTTGGTCGCATCAATTGTGTATTGGCTTCCGTTCTTCCCCTTTCCTCCTGCTTGTCTTTGATCACTGCCTTGTATTCGTTTGGTTCTGTCTACTGTTAGTAAACATAAAATTTACGTCTTTTTGGTGTGGTGTGCTTGTAATGATTCGATTCTGAGTGGGACTGCTTCCTTGTTTGCTTCCTGGTGTTGTTTTGTTGGTGAAGGTTTAGCATTTTTGGGGCATCATTTCTGGTTGCCACTGTGCAATTAGCGTGGTGAATGGTGATGGCTACCTTTGTATCGCTCTTCTGTGTTCCTTTCTATGTTGGGTGCTGAAAATTCATACAAAAGTATTTTGTTGATTAGATATTGCAATTTTTTTTGCTGCCTTTAATCTAGTTTCCGATCAACTGAAAAGCTATTAATTTGAGACCTGTAGTGCTCTGGCGTAGCTTCTGGAGGGGCTTTCGTGCTGCTTGCTGATTGCAGAGTTGCGTTGTGAAATTGTTGTTGTTGTTTGCACACACTGCTTGCTCTTTTTTGAGACTTTGTCTATTATGTTTGGTTTCGTGGATATCACCATGTTTGGAGGTTGCAGTGTTTATGAGCTGTTGGTCTAGTTGTGGCTTCACTCTCCATTTTAGATCTTGTGTGGGTCAGACGATAATGTTTGTTTATTGGTCAGTTTAATACTTTTCATTTCTCTTCAGTGAGAGACTTGCACCCATGATCTGGGATTATCTATTAAAATATGGACGTAGTCTTTTCTATTATCCGTACAATTCAATTTACTACTTATATGCTCCCCTGGTTAGTCCTCTTCCTTTTGGATTTCTAGTTGATATACAACTATACAAGGTTAGGGATATTTGGATGATGAGATTGGTAACAATGAAAGGAACATAAATGATTAAATAATTATTTGGAAGAGTCCTGCCAAAAATTTTAGGATGAATAGTGAAAAGACAATTGTTTTTCTTTTGTCTGTTATGTGCTATTCAATGCTTATCTGATTTTGACTTGATTTTTGTTTATGTATTAATAATTGCTTCTTTCCTTTTTTATGGTGAAGAACTGTTCAGCAAAACTGATATATATTTGGCTCATATGACATGTTCTTGATGGCAGCTTCATCTTTTTATTCCTGGAGAACTATGGTGTGAGAAAACTGGAAGCATTTTTTGGTGTCCTCATTGCAACCATGGCTCTATCATTTGCGGTTATGTTTGGTGAAACGAAGCCTAGTGGAAAGGAGCTTCTGATTGGTAACTCTCGGTCTGACATGTTGGCAAATGCTTTTGTTTATTTTGCATCCTTGAGAAGTAGAAGAGTTTATTCGGTCTTTTTTATATTTAGGTTTGGTGGTTCCAAAACTGAGCTCAAAGACCATCAAGCAGGCAGTAGGAATTGTGGGCTGCATCATCATGCCTCACAATGTTTTCTTGCACTCAGCGCTAGTTCAGTCCAGGAAGATTGACACAAACAAGAAATCCCGTGTTCAAGAAGCAGTGTACTATTACAACATCGAGTCGATTCTTGCACTCATTGTCTCCTTCTTTATTAACATCTGTGTTACAACGGTTTTTGCTAAAGGATTTTATGGGTCTGAACAAGCTGACAACATAGGTCTTGAGAATGCTGGACAGTATTTACAGGAGAAATACGGATCTGCGCTCTTTCCCATCCTTTATATCTGGGCTATTGGGTTGTTAGCATCTGGACAGAGTAGCACGATTACTGGCACATACGCAGGCCAATTTGTTATGGGAGGTTTCCTTAATCTTCGATTGAAGAAGTGGTTACGAGCAATGATTACTCGAAGCTTTGCCGTTATTCCAACCATGATTGTGGCTTTATTTTTCGATACTGAAAATCCTACCATGGACATTCTGAACGAGGCACTCAATGTTCTTCAGTCCATACAGATTCCATTTGCACTAATTCCTCTCATCACCCTTGTTTCGAAGGAGCAAGTCATGGGGTCATTTGTAGTTGGTCCTTTCACCAAAGTAAGTTTTCCTTGGGGTTATTGTTTATCATAACATTCATGCTAGCAGATAAGACCAACTGATCATTTTCTGTATGTGGTCATGAATCGTGATCTTATTACGTAAAATTATGTCATCTCAATAAAAAGAATAAAAGGTTTTACTTTCGTAATTACGAGCAACAGTCCTTAGTTCCAGATCCTGATTTTACGTAGGTATAACTAAACTGAGATGCCTTAACATGATTCTTCATTGTTTTATACCATAGAACTTAGCCTCGAGGATGACAACTATCTCATGTAGCTTGCACATGCCACCTATATCTACTTACACAGTTATTTGTTTGATGGCATATTTGTATTCAGATGAGAAAAACTGTGAACATTTATTTTTTGGGTGGAGAAAGGATATACAATGAGGCTACTTTGCAGAAATAGTACCATTGCCCATCCCTGGTTTGTTATATTAACTCGTTTTGTGCTCTGCTTTAGGTGATTAGCTGGAGTGTTACAATATTTCTTATGCTCATCAATGGGTACCTTATACTGTCCTTTTATACCACTGAAGTCCGGGGAGCATTGCTTCGCTCAAGCTTGTGTGTTGTGCTGGCTGTTTACCTTGCATTCATCATCTATCTTATTGTGAGAAACACCGCGCTGTATTCTCGCCTTTGCTCATCAATGTCAAAGAGCTCATGAGATTTGCTGCCATGGTGAAGTGGATAATACTGGAAGAAAGCTGCTCCCTCATGCCCATGTAAAACTTGTACGGCTGCCTATTTGTATTAGCTCCAGGGGAGAAGTCTATTGTATACCCTTTGCTGTTGTATAATTGTTATCGGGGGAGTGGCCTCCACCTTGGCCCAGTCGGTCCATTGCACCAGTAGACCATTCGGCCGGCCAGGTAGGAACTGTAGGCTAGGAAAATGCTATGTTTGCCTATGCACATGTAGACCCAGATAAGGGTATTCATATAATTCTAAGTTAAAAAAATAATATATTTACCCCTGTAAGTGTATACTCAAATAGAGATATTTATGTAACAAGACACTCTATGGCTATAAATATATGTCTTAGGATGTCAAGGAGGGCCAAAGCTCTCTGTTTTTTTTTTTTGGATAAACCTAGCTAGCACAGACTCTATCATTGTCTCCATGGTCTGTAAGGCTCCGGGTAACCCCTTTGTGGTCTCTCTGCAGTCCCCTTATTTACTATTTGTTATGTAACCATAATAGTTGGCACTGTCCATTGGGATCGACATAGAAGCTGCAAGCAAAGGTAGGAGCATTCGAACACAATGGCACCAAAGAAGGCAACGACATCGACCCTGAAAAAGACATCGATCCCAAAGCGAAAAAGGAGCAACGTCTTCGAAGTTGCCACAGCGAGAGTAACAGAGGCAGCCTATGAAGGACCCTCGCCTATGTGGCAGCAGCGCAACGACATCTAAAGTAGCAACGAGCAACGAAGTAGGCCCTTCGGCAACCACACCGACGGTGGGGCAGGAAGTGTTGTGCGCAGAGGATCTGGAGGCGGTGGCCAACGGGAATCCTGAGACTCGTGTCGGCATCGACACCATCGTCATCACCACGCAAGGGGTGGAGTGCATCGTCTCTCCTACAATGAATGCGGGGAGAGGTGCCCTCGAGGTGATCTGTGGGATGCTGCGATAAGAATTGGTGGACTTGTGGAGAGCCATGCGCGAGATGCAGGAAAGTCAAAGCCCGTTGGCACCTACCGTGGTAGTAGTAGGGGCATCGGCGAAAGGCACGGAGGGTTGCTGGGCCCACGCTGGAGCCCACAACTCCTCTTGGTGGGTGGACCTAGAGCCCCCTCTTAGCACGATTGCAATAGAGTGCCTAGCGGGGGGACTTCAAAATGCCTACTATAGAGCCGTACAAGGGCGACACAGACCCCCGTGAGTTCTACGCGTCTATGAGATGGCCATCAAGGCAGTAGGGGGGACGAACCAACAAAGGCAAAGGGGTTGTCCCTCACTCTCCAGGAGGTGGCATTCTCCTGGTTTTCACCATCACCCATGGCTCCATATACGCGTGGGAACAAATTCACAATCTCATACACATCAATTTTCAAGGCAACTATGTAGAGCGAGTCGACGTCGACCAGCTCTTTCCGGCTAGGCATGAGAGGGGGGAGAAGCTGCGGGCCTACTTCTAGCACTTCATGAAGGTCCATTGCCAGGTGAAAGACGTCAACGACACAACTATCATTAATATGACCATCTGAGGTCTCCAGAAGGGCCCACTCGCCGAATACAACGTGCAAAAACCCATAAAATCAATGGCCAAACCCTTTGCTAGGGCAAAAGAAGACGCGAAGTGACGCGAGACGGAGGTTGCACTGACCACCCCTAAAGCTAAGTCCACCCTCGCAGCCCCAAAGGAGGACTTAACCGCAAGCAGTGGAGGATGACTCGCTCCAAATATGTTTTCGGCATTGAAGGAGCCGAGGAGAGCAACGCCCCTAGGATCGCGGCCATGGCCGAAGGGGCCACGGGCGTGAAAGGGGGCGAGGTTGTGAGGATGGGTGTCAACAAGGACTTTGGTGCAAGGTACATGACCGCGGAGGCCACCTCACTTGCGATTACTCTTCTATCGTGGCCCTCTGTGAAAGCGTAGCTAGGGAGCACGCACAAGACACCAACACGCCGGTGATCGCACATGTACAACAACGCCTGGAGGCACCCCCGACGCAACCCCTACCACCGCGGTCATGGGGCACGTGGGTTGTAGTGAATGCACAACAAACAGGTTGATATACAAATGCAAAAATTGGTAATCACACTAGATTTAAACTAAACGAAACCGACTAGTTGTGTGATGCTTTCATTTCATTTGAGAGAACCAAATGCCATTATAGTGAGAAGAAAAAAATACTGGCGATATAGATTTGCAATGGCCCAATGTCATTACTTGTAATCCTGTTCACTTTGTACGAGTTTGCAAGTAAGAGCATTGTTTCATAAGCTATGATTTGTACTCAGTACAACTTATACCACATACCAAGTCAAAATGAAATTCAAATCTTGCATAAAAAACATTGAGGGAATTGAATACTACAAACCTTTTTGAAGAATATCACTCATTTAAAATTGTTGTTAAGCTTCATCAAGTTGTCTAAGAAGTAATTATCAATGAGATTGGATGAATGATAAGTTAGCTTGGATAAAGGATATAAGAAGAAAAGAGCGAGGTGGGGGTTTCAAATCTTGAACCGACGGTGGAAATTGTATTTGACATACGAGGTTGTCTACGCAACACTTGATTAATTTTCTTCCAAAAATAATTCGACTTTTAGGTTATTGGACCTACGTGGTGTGCATTTGCTCGCTCCCCAGTTATGTAATATAATAATTCCTTCTTACCCCCTTCCAAATCAGTACCGTAGCCGCTGGCTTACCACTAGCCCGTGCACTGCCATCCCACTTCTTCCTTTGTGCCGCTACAACTCCTTCCGTGTTGTAAGTGCCTTGTTGCCTCCTACACCGTCTTTGTTTGTGGCGCAGTCCGGTGTTACTTTTGCTATCACAACCACAAACCTTGCCCTCTCTTAAGGCAAGAAATCAAGAATAGTTCTAACTGTATTTTTAGTTAATAAAGCATGACCAATAATGTGTAACAGTTATCCAATTGGAAGCATAAATAATCAAATCCACAACTAGAATAGCATAAGGAACATCTCCAAAATTCGAACTATGTTGGACAAAAAAGATTCAAAAATGCATAATAATGATTCCAAGGGTGGAAATAAAAAGGTAACAATTTTGGTAATTCAAACATTTTATAAGACAAATAGCCATTGAAATAAAAAAGGTCACAGTTCTGATAAAAAAACATTTGATAAAGACAACTAGCCGTTGTAAACTAACCATTGTGAACTACCAGTTACAAATAAAGGAAGAAACTTCGCTCCACCAAAACCCAACACTCACTCGTACCACAACTTCTACTTGCACCATTTTCAGCAGAAACAAGTGTTCTTTTAGGAAGTGTCTACAGAATCAAACTCCCAATCTGACCACTCTAAAGATGACTCCATCAATGATCTAACTGAGGCTCAGATTGAAGAACATATTTGGGTTTACTGAAGGGCTAGAAAGAATTGCCAAATCTTAGAGGGATCGAATAGGGTAGGGCTCACTGATGGAACATTATGCGATGGAGGAGCCACACTTAAGATCTCGAAGCATGCCACCACGATCTTGTCGGATACAACACTATCATCGACAGCCATGGCCATTGAACATCGCACAGAACATCCTCAGGACCGTTTGTGAGCTCTGCCATCACTATCACACCCCACTGGTGATCTTCTCTTCTCTTCCTCCCCCTCTGCCACCAACACAGCAATGCCACATCAGCTTCATGTCCCGCTCGTTTCGGCTTCAGCTTCTGGCTGATTTTTCATTATTCATAAATTTCGTTTTTTTTTCTGAACTTTTGGCTTTTTTGCTGATTCTTTTTTCCCGTATTTGTTTGCATTATACGTGATGGGCTAATATGTTTTTCTATTTTTAAATTTTTTAAAATTTAATTATGCTAAATAAGCTTTTGTCAACTACAATATTTTTCAGCCAGCTACAGTGCTTTTCAGCCATAAGCCATCCAAAAAAAGCCATATTGAGCACAGCCTCGTTGTCGACCGCCATTGACCACTAGATCCACCGCCCGTGATGCTGGAAGAGTACACTGGAGATAAAAGATGCTAAAGCTTAAACCTGATATGTGGCTTGTTAGTTGCGAATCCACACCATGAATGCGATTTGTCGCAAATCCAATTGAAGTGACTATGTTCAAAAGTGCTGTAACTTTTGGTTGAAATGGCATTATAACCACTATTAGCTTTTTTTTTATGTATTCAATTCAAAAAAGAAAAAGAAAAAAACACCGTTATGACCCATTTTTTACATTTTATAATTTATGACTTCTCTCAAACAAACAGAATAACTTCTCCGTCGCCGTTTCAAAACGATTTATCAGGATAATCTTATTGAAACGGTTTATTGATATTTAGTTTATTTGTACAAGTATTTATTTAAAACCAAAATTTATAAATTATAAGTTAAACTCCAAACGGTTTGGCAGAAGCCATCGTTGTTCTGGATCCGCATACTGTGTTGCCGCCAGGCGATGCAAACACTGAGCTCGTCGCCCCCTCTGCCGGGCGGATTCACACTTCTGCTCGAATACTTCTATCTCGCTGCCCTTCTCTCCCTCACTCTTCCGTCGCGAGAGTTTTTTCTAGGGCTTTAGGGGCACACGCTTCCGTCGTCCTCGCCTCGATTGCTCAAGCGGCGTGCTCTCCTCGGGTTCCTTGGTTCGATCTCCGGTGGTTCCTTAACTTCCCCTGTGTGTGGATAGAGTCGCATCTCGAGGAGCGGTGGCGCGATGAATATAGTCGGTGAGTTTTCCTTCGGTTTGGATTAGAATCGTGATGATTCTAGTGGATCGGGTGGAGTTTGTTGGGTGCTTTGCGATTAGTGCTATTCTCTCGCTGATTTGAGGTGAAATTTTATATTTGTAGGGTGGATTTGCGCGCATTAGGGCTGCTCTGTTTGGCACTAATTTCCCCCTCTTTTAGGTGATTTGACCGAAAGGTCGGCATTTTTGGTGGCATTAGCTTACGGGCGAGTGGATTTCAATGCACTGATAGCCAATGCTTTGCCCTAGATTGTGCGTAGTGCTCGTAACATCAGTATTTGTTCTCTGGCGAGCACTTTTGTTGGTTTCGGTATTCTGCTTGCATCGAAATGAAGTGATATCTAGGGTTTCAACGAGGGTTTTAGATTGTTTCGCTTCGCTAAGAGCTGCAAATGTAAATTTTTTTCTCCTTGGGTGTTGCTTTAATGTGTGTGCAGGAGGATTTGAGAAAATTGGTGGTATTGGTTGAATTCTAGGAATACATTGGCACCTTTTCTACCAGAATCAATGCATTGTGCTATGTGTTTCTTATCTTAGAAAGTTTCTATTTTGAGATTGGCTACAATTGCTTCTGAGACAATTACAAGTATTTGGCTCACATTTAGGAGGACCTTTTGTAGCGGCCCACCTTACTGCTACTCATGTGTTCATTTAGACATTTACTGATTTTTCTGATGCCCTTTTAACATTTCATTTTATTTGTAAAGGAAATTGAACTTTTTGATGGTGCTATTTGGGAAATAGTGGAGCATGCTTTGTGTTTTTGGATTTCTATGATAAGAACAATCGTGAGCAGATTAGTCGTAAGATATTGAAAGTAATTATCTGTTCTATGTTCTGTGTTGGTGTAGATCCGTTGCAAGGGGATTTTCCCGAGGTCATCGAGGAGTTCTTGCAGCATGGGAACATGAAATGCATTGCGTTTAACTGCAGGGGAACTCTCCTTGCTGGTAATTATCTCTGCCTATTCCTCTATAAGTACATTTAATTGACTGTTTTGTGTAATTATCTTCTTAGTTTATATAAAATACACTGGTTTCTTTTACACTGCAGTGCATGATTAGGTTGAGTTTATCCTGTTGAAAGTTTATTTAGCTGTTAGCAAAGATCAAAAGCATTCCTTCTAGTTTGATAAAGCAGTTTTCCTTATTGCTTTTCATCACTAGCTGCTTTATTTAGGGGTGAAAACGGATCGGATAGTTTTCGACCGATCCGGATGAAAACGAATACGGATTGTTTCGCATCGGATTTTCTTCGGATAATTCTCGGATCGAAAACGAATACGAATACAGTAGGCCTGATATCCGGCGAATACGAATACAAATACGGATTATCCGGATAATACGGATCCGGATATCCGAGATTTCAGCCCAACATTGCCCAGCCCAAGCCAGCCTCTCTCATCTCCCATGCCACCAGCCCACTAGTAAATATTTATGTTTATTAAAAATAAATTTAGTATTATCGTTAGATTAAAATTTGTACCGATTAAATTGATGTACTGCTGTTTAAATCATTCTGATGCAAATTTAAATTCTTAATTAATTTATTAGTCACATGTAAATGGTAGAAATCCATTAATAATTATTTAGGACTTTAGAAAAAAATTAACTGCCATTTGAAGATTTAAAATCTGTACAATGGTATGACTATTGTGGATAAAAATATTTATGCTTGTTTATATTTCATTAATATTTTGACAAGATAAACTATTTATGTGTTTTTATTGATTTTGGATGTATAGTTTAATGAGTTTTCATGTTTCAATAAATATGTGACCGTATTCATTTTGATTTGTATTCACTCCATATCTGTATTCGATATTATTCGTATTTGTATTCGTATCCAAGATATTCATATTCGTATCCGCATCCGAGAAAAAATATGAAAACAAATATGATAGAGACATTATCCGTCCATATTCAATCCATTTGCATCCCTAGCTTTATTAGTCTATTTTACCATACTTGGTGCTGTTGTGCCAGTGGTAGTGTCTGCCTTCTTTTACAGTTAATGGTTCCCCTGCCATCTGTACTATGCATAAAAAATGTCACCGTTCTTGTATAATTTTCTTTTCCACATGGAATATGTTTATAAGGACTCCCTTTTTTTATGCACAATTAGTGGAAACTTTTGATCTTGCTCTAACTGATCTGTTTAACCTTTTACTCTTACCTATCCATACATGGGGGATAGGGTATCCTTGATCCAGAGGATGGGGTTGCAGGATGTGTGCTAAAGTACCTATGTACCATGTATTTTGTATCTGCCTTTAGTTTTCTTTGTAGTCCACTTCTGCTGGAAATGAGGGCAAATGGAAAGTGGACAATAGGAGCTTAATTATACTTGGCTCCTTTCTACATATTTTGATATTTACCATTGCCATGATATGACATGGTGATGTGAGAAGAGAATGCTATGTGCATTCTTTAAGCTAGAATCTCTGTTTAGTGTTTACTTTATAATTCTTACTTCCAGAGGAAGTTGGTGCAATCTTTGTCTTTTTTTTAAAAAAAAAAAGACTAATTCATGCGTATGTGTATCCGTGATCTATATAGATGACAAAACATTATTTATGTAATGTGCTGTTAAATTTTGGATGGTGAAGAATATTTTTTGGCTGTGAAATTGTTTTTGGTGCATTGCCTTTTTCCCTTTAAATCTTTGCAGTAAATTGTTTCCAGTGATCAATGACGATGTCTGTTGCAATTTTTCAGCTGGATGTGCAAATGGTAGCTGTGTTATCTGGGACTTTGAAACAAGGGGCATTGCAAGAGAACTTCATGATAAAGATTGTACTGCACCTATAACAAGTGTCTGCTGGTCCAAGTATGGTCACCGTTTGCTTGCCTCTGCTACTGACAGGTCATTGACACTTTGGAATGTGGTAACTGGCGAAA
Organism: Dendrocalamus sinicus; assembly: GCA_036346575.1. Classification (NCBI taxonomy): domain Eukaryota; kingdom Viridiplantae; phylum Streptophyta; class Magnoliopsida; order Poales; family Poaceae; genus Dendrocalamus; species Dendrocalamus sinicus. The sequence continues at coordinate 28,515,575 of CM070658.1, forward strand.
AGATTGCCCGTATAACTCTTCAGCAGACTCCACTGCATGCTAGTCTTCATCCTGGTTCATCCACCCCATCTATTTGTCTGGCATGTCCTCTCTCTTCTGCACCCGTTCTTGTTGATTTAAACACCGGAAGTACCACAGCTCTCCCAGTTTCTGTATCTGATAACAGTAATCCCTGCACCGAATTCCCGTAATAAATTTCTGGATGGTTCTCCACCTTTCACACCAACTGCTGCAACATTTGTTAAGCATGGGGATCTGATATATGTGGGCAATTCCAAGGGAGAGATACTAATTGTAGATTCAAAAAGCATTCAGGTACATGCGGTAATTCCCATCCCAGGTGGAACAGTAGTTAAGGATATTGCTTTCAGCAGGGATGGCCAATATCTGCTGACGAATTCTAATGATCGGGTCATCAGAGTCTATGAGAATGTTCTGCCTGTTAAAGGTTCTGGAAAGGGGCTTGAAAAAATAAGCAGCAACAATGATGACTATGAAAGTCACTATGAGAAGCTAAAAGCAAATGGTGCACGATGCCTAGTTCTTTCTTGTGAACTCTCAGATGCCATCACAAAGATACAGTGGAAGGCACCGTGTTTCAGTGGTGATGGCGAGTGGATTGTTGGTGCTTCTGCAAGCAAAGGAGAGCATAGATTGTACATATGGGACCGAGCAGGGCGTCTTGTCAAGATCCTTGAAGGTCCAAAGGAAGCTCTTATTGATCTTGCTTGGCATCCAGTTGAGCCTACAATTGTTTCAGTTTCTGTAGCAGGCTTAACATACATTTGGGCCAAGGAGCATGTAGAGAATTGGAGTGCTTTTGCTCCTGATTTCATAGAATTAGAAGAAAATGAGGAGTATGTGGAACGAGAGGATGAATTTGACATGAATGCATATGAAGAAAAGGTGAACGGCAATTCTTTACTTGTCTTAACTGTTATTCATAAAATGCAAATTCACATCCAATTTTATCTAAATCTTCTATGTTGCAGGCTGAAGAATTAGTGATAGATGAGAATGCGAATGTTGATATTGAGACATTTGAGAAGAACTCGACGTTCAGTGACTTGGAGGATGATTCAGTAGATGAGATCATCTACTTGCCAGCTATTCCTTCCCCAGATGATGCTCCCAATGAGCAGCCAGACAAATGCCTCGGAAGCTCATCGAAGTTGGAGGACAGCAATCATTCTGGTTCCCCATCCTCAATGGATGCTGTACAGAATGGTCAGGCCATTCCTCCAGCATCTAGTCCACTGGAAGGTAAAGCTGTAGACTTTTGTAATCTCATTTCACTTGTTTCTTATTTTATGCAACCGTTTATATATAGTCATCACAGTTGTGATTTGTATTTAAGTTGAAATCTACCGATAGTGTGGTTCATTTTGTGTTGTTAGAAAAAACTTGCAGAATATCTCCATACAAAGAAAACAAATTAGTGCCGTCATCAGGATGAGATATATACGGAATTTGGTCCTTGCTTTTATTTAAACAAAATTACAGCAGTGCAATCCATCGTGTTGTATAGGTATATTGGAATTATATACACAAGTTGGGAAACCATGGTATACAAAGAAAACTATAGATCTCATCATATGCAAACTAGAGTAAGCTGAAACTATTAGCAATGAATGACGATGCACTTCTAGTTAGGGATAGAATCTTGAAAACCTGAGTTTTTCAAATTTGCTTGAGGTATTTGTGGATATCTACTATCATTACGCTGTGCTAATTTTCTAAAAAAATTGCAACATTCTCGGTTTTATTTCTCTGCCAGTGGATAATTCTACTGCTGAAGAGCTAGCGGAAGCTGCAAACTCAAAGCGGAAGCGGAGGCTGTCAGTAAAGGGGCTTGAGTTGCAGCAGGCTGAAAAGGGCAAAAAACCAACAATAAAGAACAAGTCCAACGGGAAGTCCTCAAAATCGAAGAGCAAGCTGGTGGAACTTGGCAACGAGAACAGCTCGGCCATCGATGATGAAGCGACCGAGGACGATGAGATGTAACAAGTTTACATGTTTGACATTGAAAGCTAGTATTTAAGTTCGTGGTATGTTAGAGACAAAATAAAATGCTATGTTGTGTTTCCCCAAAAGAAAAAGATCTGGGGTAATTGGTATGTTGAAACAGAAAAAAAAAATCTGTAGCTGCTGTGTTGCATGTAACTTTAGGTCTGATTTTGTCATAGGTTTCCTTTGATCCTTTAGGTATTCGATAACCGTAATTCCTTGATGTGTTTGTAGATTATTATAGTGAAGGCTCATGATCTCTTCTCTTGCGCACATGGCTTATGTTGCGGTTGATGAATGCGGCTTTACAGATGTAAGACTGTGTTATCCCAATGGCTGTTGCAACTATCATTGTGCCAGGTGCCGGAGTTTATATTACTGGGTCCAGAAAAAGGCAGAACTCATGTGGTGGGTTTGCTCCGTATATTGGGTCTTTGTCCAATATGCATTGTGGTCATGTCACTCTTTTTTTTTCTTCTTCTTTTCGTTCTTTTTTCTAATAAAAGTCGCACTATCTTTTTCGCTAAAGAACAAGTTCTGTATGCAAGCAAGGTACTACCAGTAGGCCGCAACCAATACGCTACGCTACGCTGATGAAAAGTGGCAAAGGTGCCATTAGGACTTCACAAAAGAAATTTGGAAAGAAGGGGATAAAGAGGAGCAAAGAAGTATAAGAACAATGATCAAGGTGAAAAAGTATCACTGGAACATCCACATTTTAGTCTTGCATGTACTAATCAAAGAAGAGAACATCAAGATCCATGCTAGTTACAGCCAAACACCCAGAATTCTTGGGGGGTTTAATTTTTACTGGGATTGCTGATCAATGCAAGTCAAATGTTTATTCACAAGAGTTATGCTGCACATTTGTCGACCGTACACGCAGCAGAAATCATTTATGATGGACTGTCATTGCGCTAAAAGTTGTAAAGAAGAGATAATAAGGTCATGTTTAGAGCGTGGGAACTTTACAATAACTTCGCAGGAAACAATTCAATCATTGCAGGAATCTGAAAAAACTTCTGAGTTCCAAACATGCATAAATTTCAAGTGTCATGTAACTAACTTGTCATCGGTCATCACTAGTCCGAGTGTCTTACTCCCAGCTGTTTGCCCCTCCTTGAGGGCCTGTTCTTTATCTCAAAAACTGATGGCTTTTAATTTTTGCTACAGTACTTAATTTTTAAATGGAGTATTTTCTCAAGACAAGATCTACAAGTTAAACGATCTACACGTTAAAAGTCCAACATCTGTACCAGCTAAAATCGTAAGTGAGTATCTATCTCTCCATAATCTATACTATAAACAGCTAAAATTCAAAAATTTTAACAAAAAATCATAAACCACAGCTAAAAAGAACAGGCCATCAAGTCCTTTCCTCCCTTCTATATCCGGAAAGCGGCCATTAGCATTTGCTCATCATCATGTGCGCGCCTAAAGCACACCGGATGCCAGTTTAATATTGCACGCATAACCTCTTTTGCGAGTACTAACCACCTATCGCATCAAACCGAGATGCCGCTCGCTTTTGCGTAGGAACATGGAGATACGTGCAAATTGCTTGTACGATCGCTACATTCTTCAGTCGATTATTAGGTCAGGACATGCTCGGCACTTGGCTCCTAATCATGCGCCCCTGTCGGCTTCTGTACGTCGTAGCACTAGCTACATCCTTTCTTCTCTGGTCGTGATCTGATCTTGCTATTCTATCTCGCTCGATCGATCGTTAGCTTTCTCCTCTCCTGCTTCAATCCTCGGTTCCTATTGGGAATTGGCTTTAAGGCTGTGATCGTTTCGACTTTAGTTTCTAGTTTCTGATTTATTTTTTATTATTTATAAATTTCATCTTTTTATGAACTTTTGGTTTTTTTTGAGTTTTTTTGCCGATTCTTTTTTTCCCGTATTTGTTTGTATTATACGTAATGGGTTAACATATTTTTTATATATTTTTTAATTTTTTAATTTAATTATGCTAAATAAGTCTCTGTCAGCTACAGTGTTTTTTCAGCCAGCAACAGTACTTTTCAGCCATAAACCACAAAAAAAGCTCAAATAATCACCACATAAGGGAAATTAGCTAGCGATGGTCCTCCACTCCTCCGTGAGCAAGATTATGTACAACCACAAGTTTGCAACTTTACAACACATACGTACTGGATGCTTATTAGGAATTTGCATGTGCTAACGCACTACTGCTCTCTTTGTTAACCACGTGTTGCGTACTTACATGACATGAGAGAAACATTTCAACCATGTATGCAGCGACCTACGAGTGATATATAATTTGGCACTGGTCATGTTGTGATGTACATGTGTTATCATTTCATTTCTTTGCTGTGCTGTGTACGCCCCACACGTCGCGATGATCTCCTCGCCAAGGAAGAAAAGGTTCCAGTTAGGTAAACCGTTAATTTGCCTTCAAAAGTTAGATAACACATTCTAATACTTTTCTCTTTACACCACATTCCATTTGTGTTGGAATATATGTCCATGAGCGAATGTTGTAGTTTCAAATAATTCACCACCTGAATGTGTTCTTGGGAGGCACAATTGCTTGGCCTGGGTTCAAGTCAAGTAAGGGCCGGGGTTAAAAGCCTTTATCGGGAAAAAATGTTTTGTATAATTCAGTTCAAGATTGGTCAAGTAGTCACTAGTACATGCAGCAAGTGGGGAAAAAGAGAACGACATCCCAGTAAAATGTTAAGGAATTGCAATTGCTCATCTGGAATTAATGCAGGAACTTCAGAAAACTTTTGCAAGAAAGTAAATGGAGTAATTCTTTCAGAATCTCCAAGTAAATATATTTTTTAAGTTACAAACACCTAGTAGCTAGGATGATCAACGTGTATATGTCTGCTGAACATGTTGAATAGTTGACATGACGATTGGTGTCTGCCTTGAATTGATAGAGTTTTTTCCCCCTTTAGAAATCATTTATATTGGAATTGATTGGTTAATCTATGCTATATCTCCTAGGGAGTATATTTTAACTAGGGTGCTATCACTCCTGCGTGGGTGGGTTTCAAGAATCGATATCTCACACTCGTGCAATAATTTGTAATGCATTGCTTTCAACTAATTCAATTTTGGCAAGGGATTTAATGCCAAAACTAAGGAGGGATGTACTGGAAAATCAAATCAACTTCACTATACATCACTCATACCTTTCACTTCGTTTCCAATGCTACATTGCGCATTGATCATCCATACTTGTGAGTTGTGACTATCGATCAGCGATTTTTTTTACGGTACACCACTTTTCATAAGAATCGCTACATGTATTTCAAATCAACTGTAACATACATCACAAATTATTATTATGCTAAAAATTTTACTTACTTTGGAATTTGAAATGTGCTATATGATTATTTTTTGTAACCTATCTTTATTTGTAATTCGAATTCAAAACATTACTTAATTCAACCTGCTATAAAATTTTAAAGTTTATTGTTTTGTTGAAAAAATATGTACCATTTTAAATTCGAATTAGCCTAGAATACCTATCTCAAATTTAACAAAAGTATGGCTTACATAGTTACATACATTTTCTTTTGAAACTATCTGAACTAAGTTTGTGCTAGATCCGATTATCCGCTAGCTGGGCTGAGATTTGATCTTAAGACAAGATGTAAAGAACGTTTGGAATTTGGATGGTGCTACTGCCATTTAAATTTTAAATGAGTTTATCATATTTTGGTATGGATGGATATGCCCATTTAATGGGTAACGTATCTTATATATGCACTAAATCTTGTGGTGCACTCACTATACATCACAACCAAAAAAGTCATAAAAAATTCTAAATTTTTTTACATGTACTTCTAAATTTACTTTAACTATGTATAAAATTTTAAGTTCAGATTCATTATATATTAGCAGTAACAAAAAATGAGAAATTTTGACAACGGCTAAGAGTTCAAATTTGTTGAAATTCTCTTTTTTTGCTGCTCTTAACATAAAATGAACTTGAAATATTATACATAAGCAGAGCAAATCATGGAATATATGTAAAAAAATTCAAAAATTTTTATGACTTTTTAGTTAGAGTACACGATGGGTACACTACAAACTTGAGTGTATAGGATATATTGCCCATTTAATGCATTACTATTTTGGGTATGTAACTTAATTAGTTGTTGGTTTCCTTGCTAGCCATATTCGCATTGAGCCATCAACAGTTGAGATTGAAACTCCATCTTACCTCTAGAGGGGTAAGTGGGTGTACCGTAAACGAGCTCTAGCTGGGCCAACTCGCATTGAAAATTTTTGCAAGATTAGATATCTGGCAGAAAGACACTAATTAAAGTTCGTAAACTTTAGTGAGAAAGAAAACCTATAGAAATACACAGTGCAATTATTTATGGGTGTGGAAAAGTTGAAAAATTTACCAGTTGTACTAACCATAAAATGCATGTGGTCAATGTGTTGGTGAACAAAAGCTTCCGATCACATACATGCATGTTCACAACTAACACTGGATAAACAAGTTCTACAAAAGAGCAGCAGTTGATCACATGGAAGTATGAAACTTGCAAATGCAAAGCTTATAGGTGAACCTCCAGAACAAAATTTAGCCATCGCATCAAGGCATCGATCACTTCAACTCTAGCTAGCTAACAACCGTAACTTTTAAGCCCTTATTTCCCTACTTATGTCGGTAAGCTAGTTTACGAAGAATCGATGATCATGAGATAACAAGAGGTTTACAATTCACATGTTCTTCTTCCTCTGGGCCAATCTCCTCCAAGTCTCTTCCGTGATGATCGGCAAGCCCCTACCTGCTTTAGCAAGATTAACCGCTTCGATCATTAGTACTCACCAATCTCGCAAGATTAAAGACAAGACATGGTGTTGCATGCATAATTTAAGATCGTGACATGTTAACCTGATGCACAAAGCTTCATTTCATTCTCAGCAAATTACTAGTCCTCGCTTCCATCATGATCACGACCGTCATCGTCTTCGTCGTCGCCATCATCGTCGTCGTAGTTGCTGCACCGTGGCATGCAATCATCCCTACCTACCTTGTCACCGTTTGTCGCCACGCCGGCGAAGAGTCCTGTCAGGCTCATCTGCTTACTCATCATCCGCACGACGCAATACGGCAGCTTCGGGTTCAGCGCCGCCCTCCCGTGCTTCCGGTTGAGCCACGCGCCGGCGAAGGCCAGGCAGTCCAGGAGGCTCTCCCTGGCCATGCCCTTCATGTCGTACGCCTGCGCGCGGCGCCACAGGCTCCTGGCGTGCGCGTTCGCCGGCCGAGCGAGCGAGAGAGCGCGCGTCGCGTCGCTCACCGCCGCGCCGGCCTCGCACCGCGCGAGCCGGCACTGAGCGCGGTTGCTGTGCAGCACTAGGCGCTCCCTCCTCCTGCTCAGGGGGCACAGCTCCAGCGCCTCGGTGTACAGCTCGATGGCCTTGTCCACCTCGCCGTGCCAGAACCTGTCATTGCCTTGCCTTTTCTTCTCCTTGGCCAAAAGCTCTCTCTTGAGCAGCTCATCCCTAAGCATTGCTTCTTCTCTCTCCTTCCTCTCCACCTTTATCTCCCTCAAGTTGGCAATTGCCTCCTTTGCCTCCATGCCTAGCTCACGTCCACGGACATGGTCGTCATCAAGAAGCAGTGCAGTTGTAATGGCATCGCCGAGTCGTCGTCTTGGACCGAGGTGCCGGATCTCTGCCAAGTCAACGAGGTATGGGGCCGTGGTGTCAGCAACTGCATGCCAAGTGTCATGGTCGTCGAGGAGGAGCAGCAAGCAGTCGATGGCCATGTACTGCCAGTCGTCGGATGACCGCGCGAGGTCGCAGAGGCCGGAGAGCGCGTCGCGGCACCCTGCTATGGCGCCGCGGCCGACTGCACTCCTGCAGAGAAGGCGAAGCAGCCCGACGCCGGCTGTCGAGTCGCCGTTGGCCAGGCCGCCCCACATCCGGCAAAGCTCGCGCAAGAAGCCGGGCTCTTGGCATATCGTGGCATGAGATGACAGGTCTCTGGAGGCAAGGCAGCTCAGGAAGTAGAGTGACCAGCACTGGAGCTGGCTTGCCCACTCCTCCGCCTTCCGGTCCTCGGCGTCGACGCCACCGCCGAGCCCGCGCGTCAAAAGGTCGCGCTGGTACTTAGGCCGCTTGCTCGGTGCCACCGCGACAAAGTTCGCGTAGACGTCTGCGATGCAGGTGGACGCGGCGCGCACGGCGAGGGGCACCGCATCGACGGCGTACCGTGCAACGGCCGGGAACGTGGCGTCGTAGCTGGCGAGGTGGCCCAGAGCGCGCGCGGCCGCCCGCTGCTCGACCCACGTCATGGCGCCGCCGAGGAGGGCCAGCAGGGGCCACACAGCGGCGGCTGAGACGGCCAGCTCAGCGTGCGCGGAAGAGCGGATGGTGTACGAGCCGATGACGTGGGCGGCGTAATACGGCACGTACACGTTCTGGCCACGCCGGCACCACGCCGCGTCGGCGAGCGCGCGGGCGAGGAGGACGGACATGCACCGGATCGCGCCGAGCGAGGGAAGCTCCGAGTCGTCCGGCGCGGCCATAGCCGCGCGCCACACGGCGCCGACCGCCACGCCGCATGACTGGCCATTGCCGCCGCCATCGTCTTCACAGAAAGGCAACTCCCGAAAGAAGGCAGAAAGGCTAGCGCGGCGCAGTCGGGCGTCCGGCTGCTTCATGGCGCAGAAGAAGCAACCGCAGCTTGAGCTAAGGTTTTCTGCTTCTGCTTCTTCTTCCTCCTCCTCCTCCAGCTCTTCTAGAATCTTGGCCATGGCTTTGCCCTTGCTCTTGCTGCTAATAGATTGCATGCTTCTGGTGTTTAGCTCCATTTGGCTGTGGTGAGCTTGCCTAGTTATTTGGTATGGTTCTTGTGTTTGTGCAAGGGGTAGAAGAAAGAAAGAAGTGAGGGAGTAGGGTTTTGCAGACGTAGTGGGATGCCATGTAGATCAGTAGATATACAATTAGTCAATTAGGCAAGGATTTTTTATGTTCTTCTTAACTTCTTTTCATGGAGGAGGAAAGTGTTGTTTAATGTTCAGCAGCCGGACAGGACAAACTTTTCTCTTCCTGTTACTGATGTTCGATGGAGGTTATTCTGAACTTGAAATAGTACTTCGTTGTTTTGCCACCTGCATATATAGTTCAGTACGAGGTTGCTATTTTTTTTTGAATGTTCAGCAGATAATATTAGTGTCAGGCAGTCAGAGGTCTTAATTAGCAGAAGAAGGTCTTGAGTAAGACAAAATCACGCTGTTAATTAGTTAAGAGTTCACTTGTTGCATGCACTACTTAGACCGTTCCGTTTAACCATGGATCGTTCGACAACAATTTATCATTGGGTGCCGATAAATATTACCCAAATGTTTTTTTAACTATTGTCTAGATTTGTGACCATTGAATTAAAGATCTAACGATCACGAATTTTCTCCCTAAAAATTCTCCCCCTTAAAAAAAGAGGTCGTTGGATCTCTAATCCAGCGGTTCTAAATTTGGATGATTATTAGAAAGAAAACATCTTGATAATATCTAGACACACACAGCAGAAGATTGTGTTCATGCATGCACTTGTTTTACAAGACCATGGATATGTCATTTCCGCTGATATATAATTTGCGAGCTTGGTGGTTAAGGTCTAAAGTTGCGGCTGTTAATACCCGGCCAATAGGCAGCCTAATATTAACCAAACCTTTTCTACCGGCAAATCACTAAAGATACCAGCGCACCAGACTCCTAGCTTAGCAGCTAACTGGAACTAAAACTGATAGCTTTACCTTTGTATATAAGTGTTTGAAGTTCAACGCACCTGCAATGCAAGTACACACTAACAGCAATACTGCGCAGCTAGTTACGCACTAATTTATACAGATCAACATCTCTCTCTCTCTCTGATTTTTTTGCTGAACTGATGAACTATGTTCTGCATATACACTTTCTTTTCTCTGTCTTTCTGAAAGTGGCATTCCCACTCACAAAGGGAACAGTGATACGTAGCAAAAGTATTGTGGTCCTTCAAGTGAGGAGTATGATTTGCATCCACGTTGCTTGTTGCCCTACAAAGGAAACGAAAGCAACTTTAGGCCCAAGCTATACAGGTAGGACCTCGATTAAACTATCCTGTGGGGAACTTACTCGAGCAGAACAAACTGCTTCTGAGGCCAATGGCAAGAGCCGCCATGGATACGCTTTGGTGAGTTCCCATGACAACACGTCTTACACCCACTACTACACAAAAGATCATCACAGACGATTCAAAAACGTCACCACAGACGATTTTGTGAACTGTCTGAATTTATGGGTCAGTGATAATACGAGATCATCATAGACGGTTTTTAGTTCAAAACCGTTTGTGATATTCCCTAAACCTATTTCTGTTTATTGGCTAGCTTCAGGAAATGCTAGCCATGCCCTCTGAAACAAGCAGATCAACATGTACATGTATACATCCAATTCACATCTCAATTCATTTCACAAACATAAAACATCCATTTTTATTAAGATTAGAGTCTACCATTACAATATCCCAAACAACGAGCAGGTTACACAACAAGAACAGAGAAAAAGAGCAAATATCTATGCCTTTTCGCCCCTGATGCAACGCATGAGTTGATTGAGCGTCTGCATGGTTGGCACGAGTTAGTTGCTTCTGCGGTGTCTTGCCTCCCGTAGACTTGTGCGTCGTCTGCAAGGAGGAGGACAGCAAGGAGGAGAAGAACATACAGCAAGGAGGAGGACAGCAAGGAGGAGGAGAACATACAGCAAGGAGGAGGACGACAAGGAGGAGGAAGAGAACATCAAGGAGGCTGAGTTTTGGTTATATTTATAGGGGAGGGAGAGGCGGGAGTTCGAAATTTTTTGGCGCGGGGATCCGTGGGGTGAGGCTTGGTGGATTTCTATTGGCTAGGATTGGGTTGAGCAAGATCGATTGGCCCAGCTGTCATATTATCATAGACGGTTCTACATATAGAACCGTCTGTGATGAATGAATATCACAGACGGTTCTACATATAGAACCGTCTGTGAATTAGAGCACACAATTTTATATACCCATGCAATATAAACAACTAGTCTGAAAAAATAAAATAGTAAAGTTCTATATGACTTATATATACTCATTTGAAAGGTTTCGACGAGATCTACAACTTTTCAGTTGAAACAAAATCCAAATTCCAAAAGGAAGACCAAGAAAAAGGGCAAAAACAGAAACCAAAAACTTGCGACGCAGATTTAGGTCCAAAGATGGCCGATTTGCGGGGTCTTGGAGGTCGACTCGCACAAGCGAGTCATTTTTGTTGGATCGGACTCGTTGCTAGCTTTCCAACGAGTATAAGAACGTCGAAAACAGACACCGTATGCAAAAGTTATGCCCGTTTTACTGAAGGTGTGTCAAAATTGAACTATATTCGGACTCAAGCGGGAAAATATGAAATTTTGAGAGATTGCAAGGCGGAAAATATATCACAGACGGTTTTTATTATAAAACCGCCTGTGATATTCTAGTATCATAGACGGTTCAGCGGTAAGAACCGTCTGTAATACTTCTTTTTCCCGCCACAAACACCACATACGGTATCTAAATTAAAACTGTCTATGGTAATGATTTGGTGTTTAATATTAGGTTTTTTTGTAGTAGTGACCCGTCCGAGAAGAACCTTGGGGATCTCAAATTGCTTGACAAATCGATCACATATCCACGACCTGGTCCCCACGATGGCACCCTCCGTGTTCGCACTTGGGTCCGTTGCTCACAATTTCCAAGAAAACACCAACCGCGTGAGGCCATGAACGCACGATAGATTTTCTAGGAAGGGCATGACCGCCGATCAAGAACTCAAGAAGTGTCTACAAGGACACCTCAGGGTTTTGTCCGGTCATCTTGCAGCCAACATCCGGCTGATCGAAAGTATTACTACTACACGCAGATGATCCAAAAGAAAAGAAGAGAAAACATCTGGAAGACGATGGATGGTGGCGTGTACATCAATGGTTTCCGTGTGAGATTGGTCGCTAAGTCACTAGTTAAAACAGAATGAGACTATGCAACCTGGACTCGGTATTTGTCAACAGGTCGAGCTAGATTCATTCCCTGATACACGTTTGCTTGCGTCTGCGTACGAAGACCCTAGCATTTGAATTTGGAAGCCACAATTTCTTCGTTGAATGCATCCACAACCGCAATTGGAATTTTCCCTTATTCCCATGGCCTCTTATCCTGGAGAGACTCCAACGACCCACTACCAACAAATCTTCAAAGCAACTACCAGTTGGGATACAGCTATGCTAAACTAGCGCAAATTAAAATTTTCTATCGTGTAAATCAGAAATCCATATGAGTAAGAGATTATATATTGCTATCACTAGATGCACAGTGCAGTGGAAATAGAGTTAAAACAGTCGATTCAATGTAATGTACGTCAGTGTAGTGAAAGTAATCAATAGTCCTCTAGCCAACCGTCTTCTCCTCTCGCTCATCTCGATTAGCACCTCAGTCGCAGCAACGCCTCTATTGAAGTCCATACATCCAAAGAGTTAGTGTATTAGCACTAGCGTGCACGGCAAGGGCTTTGAGAAGTGTCGGCTAGGGTTTTGATGGGTGTATCTCAGATATCTTCTTAGCCCCACGTCTCTCTTAATATATTTAACATCCAATCGGATTCTTATCCAGCACGAGTATAGATCGTATCCCACTTGAAGAGTATTGACCGGATCCTTATCTAACACAAATAGAGATCATATCCTACTCGAAAAGTATAATCCAGACCTTTATTATTCCAACCCATTAAGTGTACGGTCTTGTAGGTTCATGTATATCCGGCCGTGACCCGAAAACTCTTTTTCGATCCACAAGTCAGTAGTGGTCCCTAGAAGGACATATCGACTTCTAAATATACATAAAAATTATATCAAACGGATCTATATAGCACTCACGTACCAATCCCTTTATCTCACAATATCATATCAAACTTAAGGCAAGAAGCGTGCCCTATGATAGCTTGATCCTTTACTCGAAACTGTAGTGGATTACTTAGTTGTGACTGACTCCTCAACTACATTCAGCATGACCATGTACTTTCTTATTCCAACCACATCGAGTGGTCCGAAGATATCTTTCCTATTATTTAGGAGAGACAAATTTCATCTTGATCATTTGTATTCCTCTGCATGTTTCATAGTAAACCTGAAAACTACCTTTATGATCACCTAGTTACGGTCTACTGTTTGACAACGCCTAAGTAAACTATTATAAATGTAGGAAACTATAATGATATTAGGTTTAAGGATTCTACATACATTATGTATAAGACCAACTGATGATATTTAAGAATATAATAATTTTCGTGGTGTCTCATGATAGGTCAATCTAACACTATGTTCTCTAACATATACCTATATTTTTGATCTGATATCCCTATATCCATGATCTATGAAATATGACCATCAATCAATACATGTGTTGATCTATAAATTATAATCGTCCCAAATAATGATATAAGATCAGGGATAATTTAGGATATCATCAAAACATAAATAAAGAGTTCTAAAAATAAGTCACATATTTGTTGATCAGTATGGAAGATATTTATTCAAGAGATAAAATAATATATTATTTAAAAGATCATAAACATACAAGTGATACAATTATCTCTATGATTGTCTCTAGGGTGTATCACTAACAATCTTCCACTTGCATTAGAGTCAATCATGTAAATATCTAATACCCATAGCTCTTGTGTGTGCCATATGCGTTGGATGTGGGAGAGGCTTTATCAACGGATCAGCAATATTTAAATCCATGTGCATTTTGTATATCTTCACATCACCTCTATCAACAATCTCACGAATGAGGTAAAAATGTTGAAGTATGTGCTTATATATTTCATGCGATCTATATTCCTTGGCTTATACAATGACTCCACTATTATCACAATAAAGATCCATTAGACTAAAAGAACTAGAGACCAGATCTAGCTCAGAGATAAACTTGTTTATCCAAATAGCGTCCTTTGCAGCTTTAGAAGTCGCAATATACTCAACCTCCATTGTAAAATCAGCAATCACCTCTTGCTTGGAAATTTTCCAACTCACTACTCTTCTATTAAGACAAAACATAAACCCAGATTGCGATAAAAAAATTATCTTTATCGATTTGAAAGCTAACATCAGTATAACCATTTACGACTAGCTCTTCCTCACTTTTATAAATAAGGAACGCATCCTAGTCCTTCTTAAGTACTTTAGGATGTTCTTTACAGCTATCCAGTGAACTTCACCTGGATCTAATTGATATATGCTCGTAACACTTACAACATACGATATATCTGGGCGTGTACAAAGCATAACATACATGATAGACCCAATGACAGAAGCATATTGAATCTTACTCATCTGGTCTCACTCATCAGGTGTTGAAAGACACTGAGTCATGCTAAGACTAATGCCATATGACATAGGTAAGAAACCCTTCTAGGATCCTGCATGTTGAATCACTTCAATACTTTGTCGATGTGCATATATTGGCTTAATCCAATTAGCATTCTAGTTCTATCTTTATAGATCTTTATTCACAAAATATATGCTACCTCTTCTAAGTCTTTCATAGAGAGACTATTACTTAATGAAGACTTGACAGATTCAAGCATAAGAATATCATTTACGGTCAGTAATATGTCATTCACATACAAGACTAGAAAAACAAGTACGCGTCCACTAGCCTTTTTGTAAACACAAGGCTCTTCTTCCTTCTTGATGAAGCTAAACCTTTTGACTACATCAAAACAAGTGTTCCAACTCTACGAAGTTTGCTTCAGTCCATTGATAGATACTTAATGCTTACATATCTTTCTAACATTTTGTGGATCAATGAAACCCTCAGGCTATGTTATACATATCTTCACTTAGGTTTCCATTTAGAAAAACTGGTTTGACATCCATCTGTCATATCTCATAATTAAAATATGCAAGAATAGTTAGAATGATCTGGACATACTTAAGCATAGCGACGGGCGAGAAAATTTTATTATAGTTAACACCTTGAATTTGTTTGAAACCCTTCACCACTAATCATGCTTGATAGATATGAATATTTTCATCCATGTCTATCTTTTTCTTAAAAACACATTTGCACTCAATGGTTTTTACACTATTGAATGGATCAACCAGGTTTCAAACTTGATTATCATATATGAATTGTATTTCAGATCTCATGGCTCTAAGACATTTCTCAGAGTCTAGGCTCATTATTACTTTCTCATAAGTCTTAGTTTCATCATTGTATAACAATAAAAATATCATGTCGATACCTCATAGACAATTGACGTGGGGCTGGTGCCTTTTTTATAGGTTCTATAGCATCTTGTACATCCTATGGAGATTCAATGGGGGTTAAAACATTTTATGTTGGTTTTTGAATTTCTTTGAGTCACACCATGCTCCCACTAACTTATTTTGAAAAAAAACTCTTTCTCCAAAGAAACACCGTTTCGAAGAACGAACACTTTGTTCTCGTTCCTTTTTATAAAAATAACATTCTTTAGTTTCCTTAGGATACCCCACAAAAAGCATTTACTTGATTTGGATGTGAGCTTGTCAGATGCCAAATGTTTTACTTATACCTTACATCTCCATATTTTAATAAAAGACAACTCAGAATGCTTTCCAGTTTATATCTCAAGTGGTGTCTTCCTTATAGCTTTTGATGCAACCCTATTTAATGTGAACACAGATATTCTATATCATGCCCCCAAAAAGACAATAGTAGATCAAATTGGCTTATCATGGTTAGTGGTTTATCAACTAGTTCGAAGGGACTTGCGGTCTCAGGCATAGGCCATCTTCCTGTCTTCTCAAACCGTTATGACCCCTTTTGGCCCTAGCATCTTAAGATTTTGGTAACCATAGTGAGTGGCTACCAGAAACTTAGCCAACGTTGGTCGACCAAGGATTCTATTATATGCAGTTTCAAAATCCATTACATCAAATAAAATCCTTCTTGTTTGAAAGTTGTTAGGACTTTCAAATGTAACCAGTAAGGACACTTGTCCGACCGGCTTGGCCAAAGACCCAAGAACTATGCCATGGAAAACATACTTTATAGGTTTTATCTTAGACTTGGGAACTTGTATTTCCTCAATAGCTTC
Organism: Dendrocalamus sinicus; assembly: GCA_036346575.1. Classification (NCBI taxonomy): domain Eukaryota; kingdom Viridiplantae; phylum Streptophyta; class Magnoliopsida; order Poales; family Poaceae; genus Dendrocalamus; species Dendrocalamus sinicus. Next base: position 28,531,696 of record CM070658.1, read on the forward strand.
CGTAAATAAAATACTAAGGGAACTACCCTCATCAACCAAAATTCGATTAACTTTACAATTATTAATAGTAGGATACTATGATAGGGATTCTACCTGGTCGAGTCGATGGGATGGGGTAATCCTATTTGTCAAAGGAGATGGTTATCTTCGACTACCTATAAGGCTTGATGGCTATTAGAGCATCAGCAAGGTTCACCTCGCTTTCCACGGTTTTCATCTATCTTCTGGACTCATAGGAGATTGATCCACCAAAGATAACATCGATAGTGTGTTTTAGCTTCTAATACTCCATTTCCTCATATCTATATTTGTCCTTCTTGGTACTCAGCTCTTCGATCTCCTAGATAGAAGGAAAAGGTCCCTTACCTGAGTAATAGTTCTCGAGTTTCTTCTGCCAAGCATGATAGTTGCGAAGGTTCTACCGTCTGGTGGAGTGAACATTATCTCTTGTTTTTCTTGGCCTCATCAGTTGAAGCCTTTCTCTTGCTCTGATCGGAATAATCCTTCTTACTTTTTGGATGCTTTTTCGTGATTGCGAGGACTTCCTTCGTGTTATCCTTGTGATTCTTCTTGTTCTTCTACTACTTCTTATCTTTCCTTTTCTTTTTCTCAAGGCCTGGCCAAGGGATTTTTTTTTCTATCCAATCAATGGCGTTGTTCCACTCGACTACCTCGCTAGCGGCGGCGTACTTCTCAGCCATGTCGAATAGTTTGATGATTGTTCATAGAGGATTCATACAATATCCTCCGTAAATCACGTGTTCCTCAACCAGGCCTTAAATGCCTAGATAATGGAAGAGTCAGCAACTTCAGGAATAGAATTATGAACATGACTAAACCTTTTGGTATATTGTCACAGAGTTTCATTAGGTTCTTTATCTTATCCATTGAAGATCACTTTCCTTGTTGTGTCGGTCGTATGTTCCTTGAAAAATGGCTATCAACAAGTCGTAGAGTTACTCCCACGTGTTGATTGTTCTGGTCGGTTGATTAAGTAACCACAACCAAGTAGGATCCTGGTTGTTAAGGATACCATGAACCAGTTGCAAGTTATGAATAGTTACCGATGGTCTTAGAGCATTCCTATTAGTAAAGAGAGTATGACGACATGAACTCCGCCACGAGTTCTCCACTCGCTCCACACGACTTAGTATGTGCGGAGGAGGAGGAACAGGTGAGTTACCCTATTGATGTCCGACAGTTTCATTATTTCCAGCTCTTCCGGGTGACACTGGAGAGTTTGCACCATCCCGACTAGTGGATCGAGGGAGGACCTGCTGTGAAGTATTGTGCATGACATCTCGAGTGGTATCACTGATTACATTAATCTTATGCTTCCAGCAAGAATTTCCCCTGGAGCTCCCATCAAAATTAAGGGAAAGCCTTCCATTGTATCGAGTAGGAGTTTCCACGAAGGAGAACGATTGGAGACCATGGTCTCTAGAGGACTATGCACTGGACTCAATCTGATGCGACGAGCTGCTGTTTGAATGGTGAGTGTTATCAGCTTTGCCTGGCTCTCTATCGGGGGTAACTTCATTGACACCATAACTAAGTGTCGGTCGGCTCCGAAAATATGTAGGAACTATTGGTGAATATCAGTTACCCATGACCAAATTGAGGGTACTCTGACCTTCAGATTGAGGTAGCGCGTTTCCAAGGCTGTGCTTGCGAGTCGAGTGTGCCGAACTTGTCGCGGTGCCAAGGTACTTTGACAAGGTGGGACGCTTGATTCCTCGAAAGGTGTTGATGACAAGGACGTGTCTTCTTCCATTTGGTCGACCTCATTAGACACAAAGACTAGTAACCTTGGGATAGAGGAGGATGACGATGAAGCATTGTGCTCCATGGCATGGAGGCATGTGTCCATGTTGAGGTCGGCGTAGTCTACCAAGCTAAACCAATTTTCTCATCTCAGGTCCCTGCTATGATCGCATAGGCAATGCTGATGGGACCGAGGAAAGACGGCGATGCCGATCAGAACCTTGAGAAGCTTTATGCTTCTTTTCCACGATCGACATCGGCTATCGACTATCGAATCATTGATTCACGAATAATAGGAAAATCCGAGCCTCACAGAAGGATAAAAAAAGGAAAATTGATCTTTTTTTGCTATATAGGGATAACGACTTGCTCTAAATGAGCGTTTAAAGGGGAAAACGCTATGTGCCCTAATGCGAATTGGTCTTGCCCTTCATTCTAAATGGTCTTGCCTTTCATTCTCCTCTTCTCTCTTCCAGGGAAGGTTTAAATAGCACCGAAGAGATGCTATTTAATACTCGTTACACGTACACAAGCTTAATCAAACTATTCGAGAGAGGTCGTTAAAAGTTCGCCAGTCCCAAACTCAAGCTTGACTCTATTCTGACTAAAGGGTACCGAAGACTTATTATAGCATACGCTATTATAACACTGATTTAAAATACTTAATTATATATTAAATTAACTATTTAATAGATTATTTAATCGTTATGAGTTATGACACGTACACGAACTATTCCAGAGAGGTCTTAAAAGTTCGCGAGCCTTTCTCACCCCAAAAAAGATCCGACCCAACCACGCGCCGCGCGCCGCTTACGCCACCACGACCACCATACTCCCCTCCTTCCTCGCCGCTGTCGGCTCCCTCGCCGCAGGCACCGCCGCGGCTCTCGCGGCGGTTGCGGCGGCGCACGCGGGCTTCCTCCCCCGGGCCCGCTCGGCGGCGTCCGCGGCGGCGGCCATGTCGACAGCCCGCGTCTACGCCGACGTGAACGTGCACCGCCCCAGGGAGTACTGGGACTACGAGGCCCTCACTGTCCAATGGGGGTAAAACTAACCCCCGAGCCCTACGCCTTGTTGTCCTCCCGTTTTTTGCGTACCGTGATCTAGAGTAGCCTGATTTTGCGAGAGGATTGCATCTAAAAGTCGCCAAACAACAAGTTGTTATTCCTGAAGCGTTGGGGGATAGATCATAGATGCTGTGTTCGTAGGGCTATATATGATTTATGTGGAATTGTGGAGATAGGAGCGAACTTGATGTACTCTTATGTGGCTTGATCGTTGTATTTTGCAATGGTGGTATGCGGTGTTGCCATTGGGTCTGGTTTCTGCATGTTGCTAAGACAGGAGTGGACCTTTTGGTTGGTTTGTAGTAGGACTATGATCATACCATTTCCTTGTTTTGGTGATTGTTCGAGGTTTGACAGGATTAGCTGTAAACTTTTGCCTAATTGCATTTTGTGAGGTATGTCTTAATTGAATAAATGATAGTGTTCTTGAGTGGTATTGATGGGTGTCCCATTGTTGCAGGTCGTCTGGCTAGATTTATTGTGTGAGCCGTTGTGCTTGCGAGATGATTAACATATAGTACAATTTTGTTTTGATTGGGGTTGCATTTAGAGAACAGTATATTAAATGACCAAAACCACTCACAAAACTCATTGAGTGAGGCCATTTAATATCACTGTATGGCTGAAGGTAGGTTTTAGTAAAACAGAACAGAGTTGCACCAGCCAAAATGACTAATTGGAGGATTTCTTCCAAACGTGTAAACAGTAGGTATCTGACTCTATTGTTATCATGGTTTGTGAATGTTCTTCTGCGTATCTGTTTCACAATTCTGATGAGCGACTCATCGTTTGGTGAATTTTTGGAGTAAAAATCAATCACTATTTAGTTTCTCTTAGCTATGTACTATTACCAACTGATTATTCTTCCCCATTCAGTGAGCAGGATGATTATGAGGTTGTTCGGAAAGTAGGCAGAGGGAAATACAGTGAAGTTTTTGAAGGAATTAATGTCACAAATGATGAGCGCTGCATCATTAAAATCCTCAAGCCTGTTAAGAAAAAGAAGGTATCCTTGTATTCTTTGAAGATTAGCACCTTTTGTTGGTCTGCTAATTATATTTAAGCTGTGACATCAATACTTGGTGTAATTTGGTAATTGATGGATACAAACTCAGCATTGCCTACTTATCTAAACTCTGGTTTAGTCCTTGGTTTATTCAACTGAAAATTAACACCCTGATTCTGTTTAATTCCATTTATATCATTTTCATCTGGGCAAGGGATCTTATGGCTGTTCATGTTTTTAAATCCAGCAAGTTATTGTGGATCATGTGACATTGTGACCAACCAGTCTGAAACTTTCTAATTGTACTACTTTTAGAGATCAATTTAGCAGCAGGTTCTGTTATTTTGTCTTGGTGTCCTTTTCTGCTGACAAGTTCTCTATTTCTGATAGTGCATGATGCAACTTTTGCTCATTTATTTGCTATTCACCTTCTGTTGTATTCAACTCAGACTGTTGTCAACTATATTTACTCATGTGCTTATTAGAGTTCTTTGAGCTATCCAAATATGTGATTAGTTCATTTCTTTTTGCAGATAAAGAGGGAAATAAAAATTCTTCAAAACCTCTGCGGCGGTCCAAATATTGTGAAGCTTCTCAATGTTGTTAGAGACCAGCAATCAAAAACTCCAAGCTTGATATTTGAATATGTAAACAGCACAGATTTCAAAGTTCTCTATCCAACATTGACAGACTATGACATCCGGTTCTACATCTATGAACTTCTTAAGGTAGCCCCTTCTGTTTTTTATTTTTGTCATTGGTTGAAGACTTGAACTTTTACCTCTTTTAGTGAGTAGAGTTGTGACTTGTTAGTAGTTGGTTGTGATTGTACCCATCTAACACTGCTTTGAGGTAAACTTTGCCCGTAATGCATTTTGCTGCAATGACTTTGTAGTCACCAAGCAATGCTTGTGCTTTTAGTCCAACAATGATAGTTTCAGGTGTTTGGTATGTACATGCTCAGTCAGAGGCTGACCAATGGACTAAGAATGGGCTTTGTGGCAAGCCCATGAGTTGTCCTTGTCAGTTGTTACAACTTACAAGTGGTTTTAACTCAACATCATTGCATGACAGCAGACTATGTGGATAGACTGTGCATATGATTCTGGTTGAATCGTTGTGGGTAGGGTGGAGGATACTGTTACATAAATGTATGCAGTAAACTGTAAAAGGGCAAACTAGAGTCTCTAGCATGCTTATAGGGACATAGGGGTTCGAATGTGAGGCTGAAGTCAACGGTAACTTTTTTCTGCATGACTAGTCTAGTATGTGTATAATCTCTCAAATTGTTGACCACTAAGTTCTGTTTGATGCACTCAGCCCAAGTATTTTCAGGACTTTAGCGTATTGGGGTATTGCAGTTTGTAATGACAGCTTTAATTAAACCAAGTGGTGTAAAATCTGTCTTCGTTTCATTCCGACAAAAAATAAGCAAACCCTGTGAATTGTATTTAGCCATAAATTTTAAACCTTTTTCATATGGTTGATATGATATTGACCAAATCAATGTAGTTTTCATTTGAATAAGTAATCTGTTACGGATAGTTTCGTTGGAATTCAGTACAGTCGCCGTACTAAGTCCTTATTCGAATATAGAAGGTTCAGGTAGCAAGAGTAGTTTACAATTAGGTGTCTCTCAATTAGGAATAGTCTCAGTTTCCAACTCTTCGATTAAGACTGGGCTCTCTTGCTATATAAAGGGCTCGAGGTTTGTAATGGGACAACAAGAATCAATACAATTATCTCCTTCCCAAGTTCTTCCTCTTCTTCACTTGTCCTGGCAACGCACTCCTACAACCTTCGTTCTTCTTCCTGCAAACTAATCTAGATTCCTAACAACTTGGTATCAGAGACACTGATCCCGCCCACCATGCCACCCAAACACAATCCTCCGTTCGACGACCGACTTGATGCGTTGGAACAAACCCACTCCGAACTTCTCTAGGCTATATCTGACATCCAATCGACCACAAACAAGCGGTTTCGGGAGCAGCAGTTAGCTTCCTATCAACGCTTCGACAAGCTAGTTACGAAGATGCGATAGCTGTTCGATACGCTGCGCGGGGCACCATCCGCGATGACCATAGCTCCGCTAGTTGGGGTTACGACCACAGCTCTGCTAGTCAAGGTTACGACCACGACTCTGCTAGTTGGGGTTACGACCACGGCGCACAACGGAGTAGGACTACTGCCATTACCAACACCTATCAGAGATGCTTCCCTAGCACCGGCCGAGTCATGGTGCTGCCACCCAACGGCCACGTTGCGCCTAGGGCTCCGGCTGGCTTTGTGTGACGCCCTTTGCCTGAAGATGAGTTTGATGACAACCTTGGTTGCCAGCCATACGACGCCATAGTTCGTCTCCTTTTGGATCGACCACGACTATCGTGCCTAGAATTGCCAATTTACGACGGTTTAGTTGGTCCCATCACATGGTTGACCAAGTGTGATCAGTACTTCCGTGCCTATCAAACACCGGATGAAGATAAAGTATGGATGGTAGCTTTTCATCTCTCCGACGTTGCTCACTCATGGTTTTAGTAGCTTGAACCTAATGAGGGCCAGATCCCATGGGAAGTATTTAAGCACTATTGCTCGCTTCGTTTTGGTCCTGCTATTCGCACAAATACTCTGGGTGCCATCAAGTTCCCATCAAGAATGCATCAGACGGGCACTTTGGCGCAATACCAACAAGAGTTCATTGAGCTCTTATGCCATACTGCCGGCTTATCCCGCATGCATCAGATCGAGTTGTTCACTGCAGGGCTCACGGAACCGGTGCACACTCACGTCGAATTGGAGGGTCCTACTTCTATGCAGCATGCCATGAACTTAGTACGCGCTTATGACCGACTCCACCCTACTGTAGCAAATCCGACAATGACCAGCAGGCAGTGCATCGCCAATAAGTTTGGTTTCCACGCTGGGTTTCCGCCGACCACTCGCGCGCCAGTCACGCAACCAACACTTCTGTCAGTCCAGCCGCCAATCGGACCAACTTCCTCTGCCGAAACCTGGATAGGTGTTTTCCGACGGTTGTCGACCACCGAGATGGTCGATCGGCGCCAGTGGGGCTTATGCTTCAATTGCGACACAGTTTACGAGGGGCCATCATTGCAACCAAATGTTTTGGTTGGAGCCGAGGTCGGCCACGATACTGGGAAACAGACAGCTATCTCCTACACGAGATGGAACCAGAGATCTCCTTGCTGGCAGTCACGGGCATCTACACGGCACAAACGATGCAACGAAGGTCCGCATCGGCGATTTCGAAGGGACGACATTATTTGACACATAATCTACCCACAATTTCCTAAATCTAGCGTGTGTCCTCGCTCAACTTGCCGATCCAACCGCACAGCGAGCTCCGGGTCAAAGTGGCCAACGGTGATACAATTGATTGTGGCAGCATCTGCAAGTCGGCTCCGATGACCATTGCTCCATCCCAGTTTGCCGTGGATTTTTACATCATTCCTCTCTCCGGTTTTGATGTTGTTTTGGGAGTGCATTGGTTACGCACGCTGGGTCCTGTTCTGTGGGATTTTGCTCAGATGCAGTTTTCGTATTGGGAGCATACTCGCCAAATCACATGGACCAGCCTCCACTGCCCTCCGGTATCTGTAGCTATGTTACAGGCAGCCAAGGGTGAAGATCTTATGGCGACTATTGGCCGTATTTGACCACCGGTTCGTGGAACCCTCTGGCCTTCTGCCCGTCCAGTCGTGCGATCATCGAATACGCCTGACTGCTAATGCTCCAACGATCTCAGTGCGTCCCTACCGATATGCCCACATTCAGAAAGATGAAATTGAGCACCAATGCGCCGCTATGCTGGCACAGGGCATCATCCGACCGAGCTCCTCCCAATTCTTGTCACCGGTCCTCGTCCGCAAGAAGGATGGGTCATGGTGCTTTTGCGTAGATTACAGGGCACTCCATGAACATACCATCAAGGATAAGTTTCCGATCCCTCGTGGACGAACTATTGGATGAACTAGAAGGTTCTTGCTTTTTCACCAAATTGGATTTACGGTCCTGCTATCATCAAATTCGCATGTTTTCCGATGACGTGTTGAAAACAGCCTTCCGGACTCACCAAGGCCACTTCGAATTCCTAGTTCTTCCCTTTGGTCTATGTAATGCGCCCTCGACGTTTCAAGAGAGGATGAATTTGGTCCTCCAACCCTTCCTTCGTCGGTCTGTCCTCGTCTTCTTCGACGACATTTTAATTTACAACCAAACATGGGTAGAACACCTTTGCCACGTCCGCCAGGTATTACAGATTCTCACTTCTCACCTGTTGTTCCTCCACAAAAAGAAATGTGTTTTTGGGCAACAGCAGATTTCCTACCTAGGACATGTCATCTCGTCCGCTGGGGTATCCATGGATCAGGCAAAGGTGTTGGCTGTGCTTGACTGGTCGCGTCCCTGCAATATCAAAAGCTTGCGCGGATTTTTGGGACTCACTAGATATTATCACAAATTTTTACAGGACTTCGGGCATATTGCGTCCTCTCTCACCAAACTCCTTTGCAAGGACACTTTTCACTAGACCACAGAAGCTATAACTGCTTTTGATTCCTTGAAGCAAATCATCGCTGTGGCGCCCATTCTGCAGCTTCCAGATTTCTCCAAAGACTTTGTTATCGACTACGATGCTTCAGGTACTGGGTTTGGGGTTGTGTTGCATCAGGGAGGTCGCCCCATTGCTTTTTTCAGTAAAGTAGTCGCCGCGCATCAAGTTCAACTTCTCGCTTATGAACGTGAACTCATTGGGCTTGTGTACGCCGTCCGACACTGGCGTTCGTACATCTGAGGTCACAATTTTCGGGTCCAGACAGATCACTATAGCTTGAAACATTTGTTGGATCAACGGTTGATGATGGTGCTGCAACATCGGTGGATTACCAAGCTCCTCAGTTATGATTTCTCCGTGGAGTTCAAACCAGGCAAAGATAACATTGTGGCGGATGCGCTTTCGCATCAACTTGAGGATGTTTCCCTGCACGCTATCTCATCCACTGACTTTGCTTATTACGACGATGTGCGGCGCCTACTCCAATCACATGTGTCCTGGAATAGTAAATACACTGAATGGAATGCAGGAGCTCTGCCTGCTGAATGGGAGTTCGTGGATGGTCTTTTGCTTTTTCATCGCCGCATCTTTGTGCCGCTGATTTCCCTGGTGTTCAACAGCTTTTTCGGTTGCTCACTCCATAGGCCACGAGGGAGTCAAGAAGACTTGCATCGCATCCAGACCAACTTCTATATACCAAGGGACGACAGTTGCTTCAGCCATTTATCCACCAATACCTCACATGTCAGAAGTATAAATCCCAGCAATTGCAACCAGCCGGCTTGCTGCAACCCCTCCCGGTGCCTCATCGTGTCTGGGCCGACATTAGCATGGACTTCATCGAGGGATTACCTCAGGTTGCCCACAAATCTGTCATACTGACCGTGGTCAACCGATTTCCAAATACGCTCACTTCCTCACTTTGAGTTAATCCTTTTACAGTTCACTCTGTGGCCCAAGTATTCTTCGATCACATTGCGCGGTTACATGGGTTTCTAACATAATCAAAAGTTGCTTCTTTCTTGTTGGCACATAGTAAGATAAGTGGCTCATTTGTGCTGATAGCCCCTGCGAATAAAATTGAGAGAAAATGTACTACATTGTAATTACAACATCTTCTATTATGTTCTTTCATTTAGTTAGTTATTCGGTAGATGTTCTGTACTTTTTTCCTCCTATGATTTCCAATCTTTTGCTTGAGCTTGTTTGGTTCGAGTTTCTTATATAAAAATTACATATGTGATCTCTTATGTTCTTGTTATCTTACTGATTGCCAACCTGCTTACATTTCAGGCATTAGATTACTGTCATTCTCAAGGAATTATGCATCGTGATGTCAAGCCTCACAATATTATGATTGACCATGAGCTTCGCAAGCTTCGCTTGATTGATTGGGGACTTGCTGAGTTTTACTTTCCTGACAAGGAATACAATGTTCGTGTTGCTTCAAGGCAAGTTATACTTGATAAAATATAACTTTCATGATTCTGTAGCTCTGGTCATCAATGGTATTCCCATCCTGTTATCCTCAAGAAGAGAGCCACGGTTCCTTTGTAACTTTATTTATACAGTGCTTGGGACAAGCATTAGTTCCTCATATCATTTTCAAATTTCTATTCAAGGATGTCCATGTTTTATTTGAATAAAAATATCAAGTAACACATCCTTCTGCCAGACAGGTTCCCCTGTTTTTGAAAAGCTTTGTTGTTGTACTGAACACTGCGCAATAGTTGTTTATTTTCAAGTTTCGAGTCACTTTCTGATTTTGCAAAATCACATATCAAATTTGATGTTTTTATGGATAAGAGTATTACATCTTTCCATAATGAGGTTAGAGCAACTTTATGAGTCTAAGCAGACTACATGAACCCTTATATTTGCACATTTGGATATTTTATCTGTGAAAAATTTTCTTCATTAAGGTATTTTAAAGGGCCTGAATTGCTGGTTGACTTCCAAGGTTATGACTACTCTTTGGACATGTGGAGCCTTGGCTGTATGTTTGCTGGAATGGTGCGTTTTTCCTTCTATGATTTTAAAACGATCTGATGAAATGTGCAATAGACTTTCTTCTGTAAATTACTAAATTATTATAGGATTATAGCATCAGTTGGGATTTATATACTGTTTTGGACACAGATATTCCGCAAGGAACCATTCTTCTATGGCCACGACAACCATGACCAGTTTGTCAAAATAGCCAAGGTTTGACATTGTCATAGTCACAATCGTCTTTGTTTTTGCTCATGTTGGTGTGCTCGAACATTTTTAGACATGTGTATGCTGGGCATTTGTGTATGCATGTATTTATATACCTTTTCTCTTTTTTGGTTGATGATATTGCAGTCATTAACAATTGATGAACCTTCTATACTTCTGAGCAGGTGCTAGGTACAGATCAGCTTAATGCTTATTTGAATAAATACAGAATTTTACTTGATCCTCAGCTTGAGGCTCTGATTGGAAGGTATCTCACATTACTCTGAATATGTTATTCTTATGGTTTCACTTTAGATCATCATTTGTATCAGGAAATAAGCAAAGTTTTGCTTCACACGTATATTGTTGCCTATACACAGGCATAGCAAGAAACCTTGGTCCAAGTTTGTCAATGCTGAAAATAGGCATCTCGTCTCTGGAGAGGTTACATTTTCTCTTCTTCCTACAATTGTTTTCCATCTGTCCTTTTTCTCTGCCGGGACTAATTGCTGCAATAACCTTATGCAGGCAATTGATTTTCTTGATAGACTTCTTCGCTATGACCATCAAGACAGGCTTACAGCCCGTGAAGCTATGGTAGGTTCCTGCCAGCTAATCATTTGCAAGATAACTTGCTATTGATCGAACATGTATTGCAAATAGGGCACTGTCAACTTGATGGCCTGGAATCAGCTCCCGGAATGGTGTGTCCATAATTATTATCCTAGAAAAATGTATAACATGTTGCTTTTGGTTCCCCGCAGGCGCATCCCTACTTTCAACAAGTGAGGGCAGCAGAAAACAGCAGAACGGAACGTAGCCAATAGAACAGAAACGCAAATTGCTGCTGTTGAACTGGACTGTGGTCAGTGCGTTGCGGATTTGGATCCATCTGTCGTCGAGGCAATGCAGAAGTTGTAATACTGGACCGGATGGTTGTAACGCTGTGATGCATCTTGAATGTGCTGACTGCTGAATGTCGCTCTCTTCTGAAGTTTGTCAACGTTAGGGTCTAAACTGCAGTAGTCTATATAAATCAGATAGGCTATGCATCGTCATGGCTGATGAGTTTTGACACAAGTAAGCTGTTCATCAGGGAAAGGTTTTTTTGTTGGGATTCTGGTCTTGGTTCTATCTGTAGTTTTTTTGGGTAAGAACCTCCTCTATATGTAGTTCTTTTTTTAGACGTTATATGTGTAGTTCTGCACAGTGCAGACAACAGGTTGTGTTCTCAGGAAAACACACGCTTCTTTTGGGCTATACTTTGTCTTTTAACTGTAGTTTATTTATCTAATGAATGGTGATTATTGAAAGAGGAAAAAAAACCCGCTGAAAAACTAATATAAACAGCTGTACAGACTGACATGGCAACAACACAGAATCGTTACGAAACGGCACGGCCCGCAGCCCGAAACCATTGGTTAATGCTAGCATGGGCCTGGACTTGGCGCGGCCCAGCCAGGCCGAGCCGTGCTCCTTGCAGCTCCTTTGGTTTAAACCCTAACCAAGCGTCTCCCCCCAAGGCTCTAACTCCATGCCGGACTCTGCCTCGTCGCCTCCTGTCAAATCTAGATTTAGCTAATCTAGAATTTTCTATAAAACCACTATATTATTTTCTAAATCAGTAGATAGTGCTCACAGATACATCACTGAATTATCTCATATATGACTAAACTGTACCATATATTAATATTACAAAATATCATAATTCAATTAGATCGCATTGGATCAAGTTTACAATAAGGACCGATTAGGCTAAAATTATGCATTACGCAAAAGCGAAAGCGGTAGCAGAAACAAAAGAGGAAGGTGTATCTCGCCACAAACAAGCGACTAAGGAATGCTTGTGTGCGACTGATATTAACCAGAGGCCTAGATAATATTGGTGCAAGTGAATATTACCTTAGCTAACTAGACTGGGACGAGACCTAATCTACTAGAGACTAAGCTAAACTCCACTATCAGCTCCTTGCTCATCGTAGTATGTGTGCTGCCCTTAGTCCACAGGTTTTGGGGATTTTGGTGAGCGAAAGTGAGCACAAACAATAGTGCTCCACGAGCCAACATATAAAATACAAGTAATTATACATGCAAGGTTTAACCAGAAAGGTTCGAGTTTTTTTATGGGGCTGTCTATTCCTCAACCGTATGAAATTTTTAAAAATTTCAGTCGATTTTGTCCATTTGATCACCATCCAACGGATGTCTCTGCTGTTTCTATTTCTGTGCTGTTTCTATTTCTGTTACTGTGTTGAGCCGTTTTGGGCTGACTTGTTCCTTATTGGGCCTGCAAGTTTTTAAGGCCCCGCTTGTTTCAGCTCCAGCTTCTGGCTTTTGGTTTATTTTTCACTATTCATAAATTTCGTCTTTTTCTGAACCTTTGGCTTTTTTGAGATTTTTGCCGGTTCTTTTTTTCTCGTATTTGTTTGTGTTGTCCGTGATGAGCTAGCATATTTTTCTATTTTAAATTTTTTTAAATTTAATTACGCCAAATAAACCACCTTCAACTACAGTGAAATTTCAGCTGCTACAGTGCAATTTCAGCCATAAGCCATAGCTTTTCAGCCCAACCAAGCGGGGCCCAACTAACACGTCAACAAATATGTGTCATGTCTGCTATTTTTCAGCTGGGCTCTGCTGTTCCAACTGGCTGGAGCAAATGTTATCCCTGCTCCAGTGCTCCTTAATGAGTTCAGGATTTTCTAATGCTGAACCGTTAAGAGAGTCGAGCTCCACCGTGCTGTTCAAACAGCCCAACAAATCACAAATATAAAAAGGTTGACCCCATATCATTGTGGGCCTGTAAGTAACAAAGCTATGAGCTCAAATATTCTTTGTCAACTGAAAGGAAATAAAAAAAATACAGCAATAAAGGGCACCGTTTCTCAATGTCTCTAGATATGCTTAATCCAAGAACAATATATAACTCAGCTGGTTATCTTAGAGAGAGAAAAAAATCACTCTGGGACCTAGCAATCATGAAATTCCTTTTCTCCTTCCTACACTTGTTCATCTCCAATTTGCAAATTTCCTACACCAGAATAATTCACGCTGGAAATTTAAGTGCCATCCTCCATAGTGTGTCATTCCATCACTTGGTGACCATGTTCATATAGATACTCCTACATGTACATACCCAGAGATTAATTTCTATACTAGACAAAAATAAGGGATTGGCGAACCCCTACATAGACAGACAGATGTTAATGTTCATGCTAAACAAAAAAACAACTTAGAGATTAATAAACCCTACATAAACATAGACAAATTTTATTTTTATACTACACAGAAACAAACTAGGGGCTGGTAAACCCCAGCAAAAATAAATAAATTTGATGAACCCTAACAGAAACATAAAACTAAAAAAAAATATCCTAGATAAAAAATCCTAAACTTGGTGAATAGAAACATAGATAGCAAACAAAAGACTATTCTTTTTTAGATAACGGAACTAAGTTCCAGCCTCTACCATCCGAAGATGATACACAGCTGAGAGTCAGACACGATCTAAAGCCATTAGGCTCAACCTCATACATCCAAAAGAAAAGAAATAAAAGCAACAAGGTTCAGTCCAACCAGGATGAATGACAAGAATCTAGGAAAAGAACAAGGACTAAGCTCCAATTCTATTCCAAAAGCTCCACCCAAACTTTTTGAAGACCGCCATAATCATTGTCTCCAAGTTTCTGCATCCACGTTTGAGCGCCGGTCGCTCCTCCTTTTTATGCAGCAGGGACCACTGTCGGATCCAGTACGTCGCCCTGAAAATTACCTGTAAATAGGTAGTAGACTTAACCTTGTTAAAAACCACATCATTTCTATTCAACCAAAGAGCCCAACAAAGCGCAGCCGCTCCCAACAAAAGACTATTCTAACCTATAAATTAAACTTGGTGAACACTTACAATGTGCAGGCAAATGACTCTAGCAGCGCAATTCAAGACTAAACAGATCGTTACCTGCAGTCAGAGGTAATGACCACAACATTGAAACGTGCTCAAAATAATGTGCAGGCAAAGGACTGTAGAGTGCAGTTCAAGACTAAACAGATCATTACTGTAGCCAAGGTAATGACCACAACATCGAAACGTGCTCAGAACAACATCAAGAGAGTGTCCCTGAAAGAAGAAGAAGAAGAAGAAGAAGAAGAAGAAGAAGAAGAAGAAGAAGAAGAGAGCAGTAGCTAAGAAGACAGCAGGTAACAATTGCTACAAGGCATTCTAGACTGAGCATATACCTATAAATAAAATATTAAACACATTCGCTTATATTGCAAAAACATGGCAGGCAATATATGAGAGCCGCGTGTAATTGTGTATAGTTTTAACCAAAACGAAGAATTATTCGTATGCCCCTGTTGAGCAAATTCTTCATTTATCAGAAGCTAAATGCTGTGGGTTTAGCATTACTGAAATCCTGTAAAAAATTAGTAACGATCAATTAGACAGTTCAGTCGCAATTCGAGCCTATTATAAGCTGTTGGTTGCCACATTGGGATAATGTGTTACATTCGTGGTCCTCGGACAGAAGTCTATTCACACCATATCTTCTTTTTGTGTAGATCAGCTAGCTATAATTTCAGTAGCAATTGTATGATCTTCCAGCTTAAACGTGGTTTTGTTTCAATACTTTTGTTGTTGGAATTCAGTTTCTGAACAATTAGATGTTTCAATTTTGTTGCCCCTTCACAACTAGTGACCCTTGGAATTGCAGGGCCTTTATGGAGTCACATCTTCCAGCTTCTAAGGAAAAGAATCCCCATTTAGAGGTGGTGATAGAGCTAGTCCGTGGTCAGCATCCTGACTTGAAAGGCATTTACAGTAATATCTTCTTCCTTGCTTTTTTAACCGCTGTAATTCGATCATGAGCTCTGTAGGAACTGTATTACTACTGATAAGATGCCACTGGTGGTGAGCTTAGATCCTTGTGTTGTTACTGAGCAAATGCCATAGAAATAGTTATCTTCCTATGGTCTCACCTGTTTGCAGAAAGCCTTCTGGAGTTTAAGCACCGTATCTTACACTTACCAAGTTGCCATGTTCAGTTGAAAATTGCAGCACCGTGTCATTTGTCAATCTTGCTGTCTTCTCTGTGCTTAAGTGCTTGTGATGAATTTCACATGCCCAAAGGTGAACTGACATGGTTGAAGCATAGTGTGATTAAAGTATGTGCTCTTCGTATGAAGAAATCTTCTTAAAGGGAACTGTTGGCTTATTTGGTTCGAAGAACGCACCTATGGTATGATAATTACATCCACCTTGGATGTAATAGAGACGTGCAACAAATTTTGTGGGGGTAGAACAGGGCCATCCAATAAATTCTGTGCAATGACCACATTAGTAATTTCTTCCACTTGTGTGATGTGTTAGCCCTAGGATGGTTCCATTCCATTACACTTACCAAACTAATCTTATAGGATTGGATGGTTTCATTCCACTAACCAAACAAATCTTGTAGGATCAGATTATTCTAGGAGGTTACTTTGCATAACAAACATCCATATAGATTCTATTTCTTGTTGCTTTTTGTTATTAAGGATTTTTGGTAAAATGCCACTCCAGATTGGCACGCAGGGGCGGATCTACAGTGGTTCATGGGTGTTCAGCTGAACACCCAAAATTTTTGACAAAAAACCTAGTATATAAACCTAGTATATATGAGGTATATTACATATGTATATATATAATTGGACCATTTTAACTATTTCGCATCACAAATCTGCCGGTCGGGCGGCGGGAGGAATCTGCGTCGCGACTCGCGTCGCGTCTGCGCGCGCGCCGTGCCCACCATTTGCTCGCGCGGTGCGCTCCTGCTCTCCCAGACCCCATTTCCCCCGTCCCGCCGCCAAGCCCCCCGTTCCTGCTGCCCGAGCGGCCGACCCGACGCAATCCGCCGTAACCCTAGCGGCGACTCGGCGCCGACCGCACCTCCGGCCCGCCGCCCTCCGATCCGGCGCTTCGCCCCTCCGCCTCGGTCGCTCCGCTCGGCGCTCGCCCGTCCCGCTCGGGCCTCGCGCGCTCCTCGCTCGCCGGCGCTGCACCGCGAGGTCCGCCGTCTGCGTCTCGCGACACCGCCCTGCGCTAGTTCCCGATCGGCCGTCCGCCCTCCGCTCCGCCGGCACCTCGACGGCGGGCCCGACCGCGACACCGCGTCATCACCTCCGCTCGGGCTCTCTGCTCCGCCGCTCCATCCCTCCACTCCGCGCGACCGCGCCCGGCGCCTCCGCAGTCGGCCAGTCGGCCACGACCAGTGAGTACCTGAGCACTACTGGTCTACTGCTGTATATGAGTATGTGACTACGTGTAATTTGTAAAGACGACTAGACGACGAGCATGATGT
Source organism: Dendrocalamus sinicus (assembly GCA_036346575.1). Classification (NCBI taxonomy): domain Eukaryota; kingdom Viridiplantae; phylum Streptophyta; class Magnoliopsida; order Poales; family Poaceae; genus Dendrocalamus; species Dendrocalamus sinicus. The sequence goes on from CM070658.1 coordinate 28,548,646, forward strand.
TCAGATGTTGAGTTGAAATGTTGATGAATGCTGATTGAATCGATTGATGTAGTGCTTGGTGAATCGCAGACTCGGTTGAGACTTTAGATGAAATGTTGAATACTTGAATTGTTGTTGAATTTCAGAGGAAATGGCAGTTTAGACTTTAGATGTCTCAAGATTGCATCTTTAGATGAAATGTTGAATTGTTGTTGAATTTCAGAGGAAAGGGCAGTTTAAGTTTTAGACTTTAGATGTCTCAAGTTTGCATGTCAGATTGAGATTGTTGTTATGTGTTGTTATGTGTTGAAAAATGAAAATGAGAATGAGCAATGCTTGTATGTGAAATAACCACACTACATACTATGGCTGCAGGAAATAATGGCATTCATAAGATCATATGTCAAGCCTGAAGGGTTTTCAGACTGTTACTCCTTCGTACATCCCGTACATGACCTAGAGAGCTCTGAAGGTATATTTTAGAACTTGTGTTCACGGTCTTGATTCAAATATATAAAGCTAAGTTTCACTTTTTTCACTGCTCAGCATTTCTTTGGTGGAGCAATGGGTGTGTTTACAACAAGAAGCTTGCTAAGCTCCATTGGAGTCTCTCAGAGCAAGGCAACCCTAGGTGCCATTGCTATCAACTGGATCCTCAAGGTAAATAAAGACATAGGGCCATCTCTATATTTTTCTATAATTCCTATATTTTATTATATCTATATACACGTATTGTTGTATCATTATTTTTGGAGGAAATGATGTGTTGCGGTATCGATATATCTAAACAACTTAGCTCCAAAGTCCGAACACCCATTCTAAAAATCCCGGATCCGCCACTGTTGGCACGTCAGGAAATACCACTCCATGCGAGCGAGACATGGAGTGGCGTATCCTAAAACGCCATCCTTGTTAATTTTCATGGGCTCATGGCCACAATTGCCTTTTTATTATTATTATTTTTTAAGCAACACTATTCTGGTGCAGAAAATCATAATGAGAGAGTGGTTTGTGTCAGAAATTTAGCACCTGAGGACATACTGTTGCAAGCTACTAGGCTAAGGAATTCTCTGGGCAGGAAAGCCGTGAAGCTGAGAACAAGGCACGTAACAAAACGGCCAAGTGTCCAGGGAACATGGACGACAGAACTGAAGATGTGAGTCAAGTTCTGAGAGAAGCTGTTGTTATAGTGTTCCTGATGGTGCGGTCTCAAGAACTGTCTCGGATCTATATCAAGAACTTTGTGCTGCTATTCGACTCAGCTGTTTCTACAGTTAAAAGTTCAATTCTGTTCCCCTTTTGTTTGATCCATAATCTGATAATAACAAGTAAACATGGGAGCTTCTTGTTAGCGTCACTGTGTCAGTCTGTCAGATCTCAATGGCATCTGTCTGACCAATAGATAATCAACCTTCCTTGAACTTGTCAGCCCAGGAAATTTGTTCTGCAGATAAGGCTCTGCATGCCATGACCAGATTTTTCAATCCACCGGTGTTTAACAGGGAAAGGTACAAGTCTTAAAACTGTGATGAGCTATACAATATGCGGGAGTCTTGCTCTCGATCTAGTGCATTATGTGAGTATGCGGATGCTGTAAATATTAAACTATAAGACGTCCCCTGATCCACCCTTGGTGTTCCAAGTAAGAATATCTTGGGAATACTTACTGCTAAGCTACAACAAGAGAGAAGATGGCACGGTGAGCACTAATCAATAGCCAACAGGCAGGCAGCCGACCGGCCTTGAAGTCGTCAATGCGGCGAGAAGACGAGGAGCCACCCAGGCACCCAGCCAATCATGGCCTCCCTCCCTAATTCCCTTGCAACAGCAGGGTCCAACTGGCACTGCTCACCAATGACAGCGTGTAAACTGCCAATAAAATGGATTAAACGATACCATATGCACCGAAAATTGCAACTCGGAACTCCAGTTTTTTTCCTCGCTCCTTCCGTATAAGAATTAGGTGGTGTTCCTGCTCCTCCAACTAGCTTTTGTCTTAAACTTCTGATCATGATTTTTGGCTAGAATTATACTGCAGTGACTGCTAGTTATTTTTTAGGAGAAATAAGAAAATTATTATATCATCATAGATAATACAAAAAAATAAAGGGAAAAAAGAAAAGATAAAAAACCCAAATAATTAAGATAAACTGAAATTAGAAACCGATGTATTCTGAATGATTCTGAACTTAAATAAACTAAAAGTCAGAAGGTGAATCCGTTTGAAATGAGATCTGAAACTCATTCAGATGAAATTTGCAGCAACATGGCCTACAATTACAGAGTCTGGCCTACAATTATAAAGTCTGGCGTGGTTTCCTGGTAAACCATAAATAAGCATAACATTTTCGGAGGGACATCCTGCTGTCACTTGTCAGTAGCCACGTCCCCATTCCCCAAACACAGCACGGCGTGGCGCGACGTTTCCAAGCGCGCGCGGGCAGCGAGCGCCATTCCCCGAGTTAATAATAGCTGCCACCGCAAGAAAATGGCGGCAAGTAAAAAAGCAAACAGAAGGAAAAAGGAGGCTCGCCATTTCCCACCTCTCTCTCGCTCGCTCGCCCCAACGAGGGGCAAGGCTTTCTCTCGCTAATCCAATCCTAGGCTTTCGATTTCGATCCGGGGCGAGGTCGCCATGGCGGCGTCGTTCGACTGCTGGGAGAAGGACCCCTTCTTCCCCGCCGCCGAGGAGGTCCAGGAATCCGCCGATCGGTGCGTTACCATTTCCCGTTTTGTTTTTTTTTTCTCGCCTTGATTTTTGGGGTTCGTTCCGTTCTCGTGGATCTGGTCCTCATTTTGTGTGCCCTTTTCCGTTCGCTTTTATGCAGAATGGAATCGGTGTATAGGATATGGGTACAGGAGAGGACCGGAGGCGATCCGAAGGCGGCGGCCGTTGGCGAAGGGGTCGCCGCCGGCGCGCTGCGCCGCGAGCTACACACTGCGCTCGGCACCGCCAAGTGGCAGGTGAATTGGTTGCTCTCATCGTTCTTTTCGCTGCTCTGTATTGTTCCAGGCCCCGGGGACGGATTGCGGTAGCTCTTTGGTATTCTTAGATTTGTTATCACGGTGAATGCCTTGTAACGTAGCCGGTGTTTCCTAGATAGTTAGACGTACTTGTAAGATTGCTCCAAAAACGGTTCCTTGCTTAAAAGTGTGCAAAGAATTTAGTGCGATGAAGTTGTTAATGAGCCTGTCCTTTCGATGTATCAAGGAGGACTGTTTGCTATGACGGATTTTTTTTATTTCTGCTGTTGATGAGCCTTTTTTGACAATTGATCTAAACATAGGATTTGATTAATTTCTTTCACTAATGAGTCGTTATATAGGAAAAACTGCATTTATGTAACGTGGGTGTGATTTAAGGTGATACGAGTCCAAAGTTGGATTTAGCATCCATCTACTGTATGTCAGGAACTAAAATTGTCCAAAAATGTGCTACTTTTATTTCAGAACAAAAACTTGAAGATAGCAATCTAGTAAAAGTGGCTCCAACTCAAAAGCTAATTATTGTGTTTGATTTCTTCTGCTTTTAGCTTGATGAATTGGAGCGAGCAATTAGATCAAACGATGAGGTTGTCTCGTCAGGAAAGGATACAAGAGCACGGCATGATGACTTCGTTGCGGCAATTGGCTATCGCATACTAGAGGTTGAGAACAACTTGAAAGAATCCAATGTTGCAGAGGGGAGGGGCCCGCTAAGCTGGGTTCATTTGGATGAGGATGAACGGAATGACCTTGCAGCTTTCCTCTCTGCAAGTCCTCTTCAACAGCGAGACAAAGTGGTCACAATTCCATCTGCGGGCGATATTGAAGTGGGCAGCAATGCAACAAGGGTGAAAAAAGATATGTCAGCTGACAGCTCTAAGGATTCATCTGGCTCTGCAGGGTTGAGTTCAGCAGGTGTGAAGGAAGATGTAAGTCGTGGGCACAGAAGGGCAGCTAGTGCCAATGCTGATATTGGATCGTGGAATATATCAATCCCCAATGAATGCGAGGATGCTGCTGGACAATCATCTGATGGCCCACACAAAGTGCCTTTGCTGAAGATAATGAAAACTTGTGCATTGATAAGTGCCTTCCAATCTAAGCCTAGAACGAAGTGCAAAAATGGAACTGTGAAGTGGGCAGGTGTTGAGCAACAAGACGTGGCAGAGGCAATCCCTCTGAGAAGTTCTCAGTTGAGTCAGGTAAAGGGATCGTACTTGAATGGTGCAAATATCCAGTATTCAATAATGCTTTCATTTTAAGATATCTTAGTTCTCTAACCTTGTATTACCATTCCTTACTATAGGGCTTAGATGGATGCTTTGAAAGAAGCAAGAGTTGCTTGAGTACTTGTGATGAGGGTACATACAACAAGAAACTTTATGGTTGGCATGGAACCCTGCATAGGCAACTTCAGAGGTCTCATTATCAAATTCGATACGGTCATCCTGTTCAATTGATTGTGTTAGCGCTTGCAGTTCTCATAATATGTAAGTTTATTCATTGTATCTGTTCATTCTCAAATTTGATACGGGCATCATTATCAATTGCTGGTCTCATTATCAAATTCGATATGGGCATCCTGTTCAATTGATTGTGTTAGCACTTGCTGTTCTCATAATGTGTAAGTTTGTTCATTGTATCTGTTCATTCTTTCATTTTGTTTCTTAGTCAAGCAAACAGAAATAATGGCTACTACGGTCAGTTGCAATATAGAAGTATATATTAGGTATGAGTAACCAACTAACCATAATTAATTGACATCTTGTTCAAGGTACTATAAATTCAACATTTCACTACACATGACAGTATATTCACTTATTTTACTGCCGTTTGAGGTTGATTGTGAAAGGTTTTTTGCACTTAACCTGAGTCACGGCGAATAATTTTTGATACAAATGCTGCTAGTGCTTTTCTTTCATGGTTCTCACTAGCTCATGCATTCATCGGTTGGTGCAATTGTCCTATACGTGTTAGTTCTTACTATGTAGTTTGTTCACACATACGTTTCTTTTGCTTAGCACAAACATTCTTGTAGAATAGTGAGTACCAAATTTCTCATTGTTTTGTCACTTGCACTTCAACATTGTACAATTTCCTATTTTTCCCTATTATACCTTATGATTTCTTCTACTTTGCAGTTGTGTGTGTATTCAGGACAATTTGGTGACAATTATCCCGTGGGCTCATGATTGCGCTAGAAGCCTCACCAGATCAGCTGCTTGTAAGGTACCATCCAGACATCCAGTGCCTGTTATATGTATAACTTGGTGAGTAGGAGCCTGAGGCATGAGCATATGGCTACCATGGGAGACCGTTGCTGGTAATCAAAGTTGAAATACATGTAGAATGATAAGATTGGAGCAACTTAGCTCGCTAGGGCAGTATGCTTTATCATTGGATATGCACTGGACAGTGCATTGCATGCATGACGCACCTCAAGAGATGATTCTCATGATGGCCAGTTGACGTCTGTGTAATGGTCTGGTTTAGATCAGTGATGCACTGCACTGGCTAAGTGGCGAACGTGCAGATAGCAGCAGAAAAGCACTTGCGGTATCATGCTATTCTCTTTCGTGCCTGACTTGAAAGGTGGTGAATTTTGTCTGATGTTTGTCGTCTGAACTATCATAGTTAGTTTCATAGGGATAGGTTCTTAAGTGAAATTTGGAAGATGCTAGGATAATTCTGCATTTACAACAGAATTAGGAGCCCCGCAGGCCTATTTGCATGGACGCTGGAGTAATTCAGCGTTGTGTTCAGTGTTCAAAACTTTACCGTTTACATTGATTCGTTCAGCCAGCAACCGACGAGAAGTAAAAACACAGCCTCAAATCTCCCTAAGCTTGTGCTGCAGCTCAACCGGCACCTCTGAGACTGCCGCAGCCGGCGACCTCCGTGGCCTCCAACCGAGGGAAGCTCACCACCGCGCCACAAACGCTGCTCATCGACGGCAGATCCACCAGGAGCATCCTTCTGAGGCAGTGAAACGTGCGAGCCTCCGTGCGTTCTCCCCGCGGCTTGTCTTCTACCACATGAACCATCTCCGAGCAACGGCTCAGCACTGGACGGTGTGGTGCAGTGCGGTACGGTGTTGCGTTGGATTGGATTGGAAATTTCAGTTGTAACTAACAGGGTTAGGGTCCGTCGGAAACACAGAAAATTTCACATACCGCTTTCGCTTTTCTAGTAGATGAGATAGACAGTGGATATGTTGTTTTGAGTTTTTGGCTTTTGATTTTTAACATCTCCAAAAATTAAAATAAACCGAGCGGTTTTAAAAATCTAATTTTTCAAAACAAAAACCATATACGATTTCCGCGTTGATATCTCTCGAAAATACAAATAAAAGCCATTAACCATAGCCTAAGGCCCTGTTCCAAACAGCGATGCCAGAAACCATTTAGAACGTGTTATCTTCTTAACGCAGTTTATTTTCTTTTTTTTCCTTTGATATAATGGTGTTTTCATTTTTTTCCCCTATTTTTCTTTATTTTTCTTTAATTAGATATCTAAGAAAAAGCTAACTGTCGTTACAGTGTCATTTCAACCAAAAACTAAAACTAAAAACTACTCACTCTGTTCTTTTTAATTGATATTTTTGAATTTTTGCTGTCTTTGAGATGTGATTTTGACAACTATTTTTTATAATTTTAGACTAAAATATACTAATAAAATTGAAATATTATGAAAGTATTTTTAACGACAAATCTAATGATATAATTTTTATATAATCAATCTAGATAGTTTTAAATCTATTAGTAATCAAATTTAAAAGTATTTGATGACACGAATTCTTAGATCAAATAAGAAGAACGGAAGGAGTAAAAACTACAGCACTTTACATCATGGGCTAAAAACAGGCCCTTAGATTTGCTTGCCAAGTCGTCGTAGAAAACGAAAAGCAGGAGGCGCAAGACCGAGTCCTAGACAAATTCTTCTTCTGGGCCGTACACCTTCAGATGGCCTATAATGCTTCGGCCGCAGTTAGACTGGACTGCAGTGTCCTACCCCCTAAACGGTGAATGCAAAGCCCATGTTTGGCATGTCTCCATTTTACAGTCCACTGGCATGTGTTGGTTGCTTAATTCGAGAGACCCTTGTTTAACATGGTAGCAACCCTCTTGTCATCCGTCCGAGCAGATTGCCCCAATTGCTCGATGACTCCCTTTCTTCTTCCAACGTACGTAACAGTGACCATTATGATGCTTCTCAAACTGAGCAAAACAGCAGCTTCTGCATAAGAAAGCTAGCTTCGTAGCATCACTCCTTTTCATGTGGAGTCAAATACTGAAACTGAAGTTTGTCATTGCAAGTAGCATCACTCTCTCTCTCTCTTTTTTTTTTTTTTGATCGGCTGTTACAGGATCCTTTCCCAAGAATTCCCCAGTGATATTACAATCCAGGTTGGGGAGGCCACCTTCAACTTGCACAAGGTAAGCAACCTCCAACTTTTCTCTGCGTGTTCTAGCAATCACGAAAAGAAAACCTGAGTTCTGACTAGTGTGCGATTGTTCTTGCAGCTCCCATTGGCATCTAAATGCGGCTACATAAGGAAGCTGGTGTCAGGGGTCAATGGCTCCAAGGTCACCCACCTGGAGATCACGGGCATGCCCGGCGACGCCAAGGCGTTTGAGCTCGTCGCCAAGTTCTGCTACGGCGTCAACTTCGTGATCACGGTGGACAACGTCGCGACGCTGCGGTGCGCTGCCGAGCACCTGGAGATGACGGAGGAGTGCAAGGCCGGCAACCTGGTCGGCAGGACGGAGGCCTACCTGGAGGAGGTGGCGCTGATGAGCCTCGCGGGCGCGGTCACCGTGCTCCACAGGTCCGAGGAGCTCCTCCCGGCGTCCGAGAAGGTGCAGTTGATCGGCAGGTGCATCGACGCCATCGCGTGCATAGCCTGCAGCGACAGCCAGTTCAGCATGTCCCTGGGCCCTACCGCTTCCGGTGGCTACGATGGCGTGAGCGTGCCGTCGTTGCTGCCGCCGAAGGCGGTCGACGACTGGTGGGCCGACGAGCTGACGGCGCTGCGGATCGACACTTTCCAGCGAGTTCTGGTTGCGATGAAGGCAAGGGGGTTCAAGGGCATCACCATGGGAACACTGATCATGCTCTATGCTCAGAAATCTCTGCGAAGACTGGTGAGTTTTGAACACATCACCATGTCAGTGAGTTTGGTGCAGTTCTTGCTTGCATCTGACACACTCGCGTTTGGTGCAGGACATACAAGGAAGAGATAGGAAGAAGATGGATCCGAGGCAGGAGCACGAGAAGCGGGTGGTTCTTGAAACGATCGTGGGCCTCCTGCCGAGGGAGAAGAACACCATGTCGGTGAGCTTCCTATCGATGATGCTCCGGGCGGCAATCTACCTCGACACGACGCTGGCGTGCCGGCTCGACCTCGAGAAGCGGATGGCCGCGCAGCTCGGCCAGGCCGTGCTCGACGACCTCCTCATCCCATCCTTCTCGCCCGAGGCTGGCAACGCGTACGACGTCGACGCGGTGCAGAGGATCCTGGTCGGGTACCTGGAGCACGAGGGCGAGGCGGCGCCCCGGCTGGACTACAACACGGACGACGACTTCATCTCGACCTCGTCGCCGCCGAACGACGTCAGCCAGGTCGGCAGGCTCATGGAGAGCTACCTGGCCGAGATCGCCTCGGACGTGAACCTGTCCATCGAAAAGTTCACTGGCCTCGCCGAGCTGATCCCGGAGCGCGCCAGGTTCAACGAGGACGGCATGTACCGCGCCATCGACATCTACTTGAAGGTTAGAAGCTGAGAGTGAAATCGATCCTGATTTACCGCTTTACTTGCTCAGATAAACGATTGGATCATTCAGTACGTAGTTTGCTACATGATTGTTCGTTGCTTCTGCGGATTAATTCCGCAGGCGCATCCGTATCTGAGCGAGGGCGAGAGGAAGAAGGTGTGCAGGGTGATGGACTGCCAGAAGCTGTCGCGGGAGGCGTGCGCGCACGCGGCGCAGAACGACCGCCTGCCGATGCAGACGGTGGTGCAGGTGCTGTACCACGAGCAGCGGCGCCTGCGCGAGGCGCCGCCGAGCGGCGCGCTGTCGTCCATCGGCGGCGAGTCGCCGGCGCTGTCGTACAGGCCGACGCCGAGCTTCCTCGGCCGCAGCCGGAGCAGCGTGCCGGACGAGGTGTCGCGGCTGCAGCGGGAGAACGACGAGCTGAGGATGGAGCTGCTGCGGATGAAGATGCGGATGAGGGACCCGTCGGCGACGTTCGCGGCGGGCGGCATCCCTGGGTCGGGGAGGCCGCCGCTGCCGAAGAAGCAGGGCAGCGGAGGCGGGCTCATGAACAGCGTGTCCAAGAAGCTCGGCCGCCTCAACCCGTTCGTGCGGTCGGACGCGCTGGGTGGCGGGAAGTTGCGCACGAAGCCGCCCAAGGATCGGAGGCACTCCATTTCTTAATTTTGTCTTCATGGTGCTCGATTACGAGTGTCATGACTAGGTAGTAACGTTACTTAACATAAATAAGCATGTTAGTGTGGATGTAGTGTAGCTTGTAATCTGCGTTACCATTTGCCAATACATCGTGTCAAGTTCTACAAAGAAACTTCATTGTAAAAATTTTGTGCAGAGTTCCGTACCACTAGTCCACTAGAAAGCTGCATGATGACTACGTGTTCTACCATGGCGGTATTTACTGTGATCGAAGTCATTCTTGGTGTACAAAGTACGTAATCACGTACGTACAACGGTACAAAAGTGTCTCTTCCTTCCAAGATGCCTCAGCTAATGCAGTGTTTGTCTAGATGACGACCCGCATGCAAGCGCGGTATATTATCCCATTCTCTTCTGGAAACGAATCCTCTGCAGTCGCGTACGGGCGACTACAGAGGGAAGTCGGCGATCTGAGCCGTAGCTACAGTATCTTTTACTATAGCAATAAAAGATCTGAGCCGTCCTTTTTTCAATCGGACGGCTCAGATCGTGACTTCCCTCTGCAGTCACCCGTACGCGACTGCAGAGGATCTCGTTTGTTCTCTCTTCTCGGGCGATTACGATCATGTTTTCCTGGCTAGGAGTGCATCTCCAGCTCGTGACAACTGACATCTAAGATATGACCTGGCTTTTGGCTTCTGTACATACGGACATCCTTGGAACAAACAAAAAAAAGCAGAGAACCAGAGAGGGACAAGGGAACAAAAGGAAGGTAAAGAACATCCGGTGCAAAGAGAAAAAGAAAGAAAAGAGCGGTGGTAGACTATGCCATTATGGCCGCGTGGTTCTTGTAGCCTAGGTGCAGAACTCTTGGTCATGGATGGGCATTGCACCGCAAGCATGACAAACGTCACTGGAAGGTTCCCAAGAATTTCCATGCTGCTTCTTTCCAAATAACACATGAAACTTGTCACGTTGTGATGCTGTTGCCGGCATATCACGAATTCATCAGCACATTGGCTCACTATATGCATAATGCATGCTTATGGATACAGAACTCAAACCAGTTTCAATCCTTTTACAGGACAAGTGCCTTGATCAAAAGAATTTTAGAGTTTCACAGCAAACCATTTGCAGAACACGCCATTCCCTATTCTTTTTTTACAGAGTTATACTAGAGTCGTGATCCCACAGGCCTACATCAGCTTCCAAGTTCCAAGTCTATCCAGTTGTCAGTTGTCACTAAACCACAATTGGGTGCACAAACCATTCAAAAATCAAGCTCTATCTTTCTTTATGTTTTCATCTAGAAGCCATCGACCAGAAGTTCAAGAGAAAGGATGGTGAGAGAGCAAACCAGCTAATAAATGCCATTGCTGTCGCGGTTTCGAAACTTCCACAATGGTTTTCTGCACATATGTTCAGATCGTTACCAATCAAAACAGTGATGCCCGCCGATGAGCATGCTGCACCGAAGGTCAATGCTGCTGTGATCTGCAAAGAAACAGCTAAAATCATTAAAAAAATGTCATGAGGTCAAAGACAATGCAATGCCACTTTCCAAGATGAATCTACCATGCAGCTACTTGCAAGAAGAATGCAATTTCATTCAACTGTCATAATCTACTACTCACTCTATTGCATTGCAAGCTTTCTTATTTTATATCACGACACCCCTATATTCTTAAGAATGTTGGAATAGTCTTAAGGGTAAAGTAGGATGTTTGTGTTTATCGTGGACAAGTTCACTGCAGGTAGCACTTTTGAGGTATTTCTCTGCAACACAGATGCTTTAAATCATACAAAAGATAACGGTAGATTGACCAAATATATTTTATAAGCAGAAGAAAGAGGAACACTTACCCCGTCTCCAATAGTAAATAGACAGACAGCCCTGCGATTTCGTAAACAACGTTTGACGAGCAATGCATATATGTCCACAATGGCAAGTGAAAAGCTCCAAAGACATTGCAAAATGGTTGCTGCAACAAGGTAGCTGGCCAAAATAACTACTCATCAATTTGCTATAGTGAAAACAGTTACAGAATTTCAAGATTTAAAAAAGCCTTGAGGATGTCTAAAAGAAATACAGAATGGTGCTATGAGAGAGACTTGACTGCAGCAGATACAAAGCCAAGAAACTAGACAGCAGAGTTTTCTTTTAACTCCAAAACATTGAGACTATGCTTGTTGCTCAGTATAAGTTGGAGCCAACAAAAAAGTGTACACCCATATGTCTATCTCATTAAAATTAAAAAATTCATATCATCCATACATCGGATGATTTCAAAAACATATATAACACTAATGCAAAAGTTGAATTTCTGTTGTGCACAAGCATGCCCTTATAATCAGCAAATAAGTAACAAAACCAGAGATACTTACTTGCCCAAGAAGAAGGCTTAGCTAAACTACACTGGGAAATTATAAAAAAAAGACTAATATGATAATTTTAGATATAATTGTGTTAATCTACTCTTGATACTAAAATAATTCAGGAAACATATATGTTAGCAAAAAGAGAAAAAGGGTTGCTCGTCTCCCAGTGTTTTCCATGTGTTATTCGGATCTCTGTGCTATACTGATAGATAATGTGATGACCTACCGTTCTGCCTACGGAAGTTTCATAAATAATAAAACAGAGATGCAGTTTAGGACAAGTACTTAGTTCAATACAGCAGAAGGGAGAACATGCGATGGAATATTGAGGCTGCACACTTTAGGTAGCTAAAAAAACGAATTTGTAATGACTAATGACAAGAAACTGTGCTTATATGTATTAGTAAGGCCCCTATGTTGCGACATGCATAAAATAAAATTTCACAAACACTTGTAAAACGATGAAGTACATACACTGTATTTTTTGGGTGGGCATAAGGAAGGAAATCATGTGAAACTATTGTTATCCAGAGAAAGGATATAGGTATTATAGCAAGATTATCCTAACGTAAGCCTTGTCAAAGTCCAACCTGGGACTAGGTTCAGTCCAGTCCAATCACAATCATTCAACTCAACCAAAGGCTGGCCCACGCATAACCCAGTCCCACGACCAATCTAGGACAACCCAAGCCCATCTCCTCTCAAAACCGAGCAGGGCCCAGATCAGGAGATCAAGAGGTCAGATGAATATTACATGGTCAATTGAACAGTTGCCACTGATTTGATCATAATGTGGCGCAATGTTTGAGTTTGGTCTATACTTAAATGTTGACAGAAGATATATATTTAGTTGTCCAAATTCCAAATCTACGAACAACATTGAAGTTCTGCAGTTTCAACTCCAAAGATAATGGCCATTTTTGCACTGGGGGTCCAATATCTACTGAAAATCTCAGCGATATGATCCCCAACACCATATACTAGTGGAACTACAATAGCAAAGAGAAACGAACGATGATGATTATAGGCTATAGCATAGTATTTTGTGCACGGGGCTCTAGAAATGAGCTCCAGTCTTCTAGTCCTCATAATCTATTACATTCAAAATTTATAAGATTTGTCTCCTCATGTTCCCTCTCTTGATCTCTCTTCCAATTTAAATGGCAATCAGGATTCAATAAGGCAAAAGGTGAGGCACCCTGTGGCTTTCAGACATGGATGGACGCTAGGGGCACAAGTGGAGAAATTTTGACCAAAAAGACCAATAATTAAGCGCGACTATAGGACTTGCAACTTAATAGCTCAAAGCCTGTGACTAGATCCAAATTCATTAAATTAAAACCAACCCAGATGATAACACTGGTCAGATTAGACCCAAACGGTGAAAGAAAACCAGCGCAAAATGCACACTGCCGGTTCACTCTCAACTGAGGCAGGAGTGTTAACAGCGCTCCAAGATTCCGCAACCCATTGCCAAATTGAGCTAAATTCCAACACAGGATGTGCCCAGAGCCTTACTCTTCAGTAGTGAGTTCCCCACCGCACCCAACTTCCAAAGTGTACACACACTTTACCAACTAAGCAGCACAAATCACATCATATACCCTTTCTAAACCAACGATCCACACTAAATGTAACGCGATGCTCAAAACCTAAACAAGCCGTTGGGTAATGAAGTGAAATAAAGCAGAAGAGAAGAATCTAAGATGGGGAGAGAAGGGTACGTAGAGCCGGGCGGGGGAGACGAACCAGAAGGCGGTGACGGACGGGAAGTCGCTGGTGGAGGCCATGACGGCGAGCGCGACGCCGGCGAAGAGGAACTGCGCGAGGCGGAGGCCGAGCCCCCCGGGCGTGCCGGGCATCCCGGGCAGGTCCTTCATAAGCACCCCCGTGGGCTGCTCCACCGGATCCGTCGGCGGCGGCGCCTCCACCGGGTGCACCGCCGGCCGGCTCGCGAACATCTCTCCCCCACCCCCGACCGAACGGGCCGGGCTCCTCCCCTCTTACCCCGCGGTGCGGACGGTGGCCTCGCCGCGCCGCCTCGGAATTGGGTCGGGATCGGTGGGTTGGCGAGGGAGTCACGGGGTAGGAGACCGGGTTTGGTGGAGAAGAGGACGGCGCGTACGGGACGGGAGCAACCGGCCAAGCGCGTCGGGCTTGATCGATTCGTGGGAGGGGAGGGGGCGTTTTGCCGTTGCTCGCTTCGCTTTGCTCGCTCTCTTTTGGCCGAGAAAATTGCTATTATAGGACGCGAAACAATAGGCTTCGTTATTATAGGACTCTAATCGTTGACTTCGCTAAAATGACCTTTGAAGCGTTGGCACTTTGTTATACATGACATTTGGTCCTTTTAATCACTTTTCTCATCTAAAGTACATGTATTTTGTCATGAGATGACATTTTTACCCTTGTGTGTTTGGAGGGCAGGTGCCGCGCGTGGACATGTACAGCAGGTGCCCTGGGCGGGCGGGCTGGCTGCTGCCGCCGCCGCCTGGGCAGGCTGCCCAATTAAAAAGCATGCTATCATACCTGAATACTGCAGAATTAGGTTGTATCCAACTTTGCTGCGTATGCAAAGTCCTTTGTTAAAATTTCCAATCCTGTCGTATGCCCATCAATTTGCTTTTCTTGCATGCTTGGAACACCTGTGCAGGAATTGGTGCTTTCAGAATTCCGGCAAGCAGATTTCATAATCCCGGTCCTATCGTATGCCCATCAATTTGCTTTTCTTGCATGCTTGGAACACCTGTGCAGGAATTGGTGCTTTCAGAATTCCGGCAAGCAGATTTCATAATCCCGGTAGTATCACAAATATCCATTCCATCAGACGAAAAGTCTAGATGCTTCTCAACGGTTCTCAAGACAGCCATTCTTTTCGACCTTAGCCGATATGGAGGGGAAACATCAAAACTCCCAAAAGCAGCAGGCAACCCTTGGTCATCCAGAGGACCCAAGGACACAAATGTTGCAGTTTTGAATGAATGTGGACTATCTGTAGTGCACTTTTCCATGGGAGTGTGAAAACTATCACTGTTTAATCTATCAATCTTCAAATCACTATCTTGAGCGGGCATTGGTATGATAGCCAGCCTGCCCAGGCGGTGGCGGCAGCAGCCAGCCTGCCTGCCCAGGGCACCTGCTGTATGTGTCCACGCGCGCCCTCCAAACACACAAGGGCAAAAATGTCATCCCACGGCAAAATACATGTATTTTAGATGAGAAAAGTGATTAAAAGGACCAAATGTCATGTATAACAAAGTGTCAACGCTTCAAAGGTCGTTTTAGCGAAGTCAACGATTGGAGTCCTATAATAGCGAAGCCCATTATTTCGCGTCCTATAATAGCAATTTTCTCCTTTTGGCCGGGCGAAAAGGGACGGTAGTTTTATGGGGAGCTGCGCAGCTAGTCAGCTACTACTACGGCGTGCCGCGCCGTGGGGCCTCCCGCGCCGCGCCTGCACGAGGTGGAGGTGCGCGTATGGGCCGGCGGGCTTTGCTTGCGCGCAAGGTTGTCAGGAACCTAGAATATAAGATCGGATTGTAAAATTATGGTTCTATTAAATTTTTTAAAATAAATATACTTTGTGTAAAAATTAAATTATATATTTAAATATACAAATCTATAGTAGAATTTTTAAATTTTTTGAATTTAATTTTATAATTTAGGTACACTTATTCATGTTATATTGAATTAAGGTTGATTTTTAAATTTTATTTAATTATTTTTAAATAAACTAATAATCTAAAAATATAATATGTCAAAGATAATATTTTTTACCTTAGAACAAAACAATATGTAAACAACAAAAAACAAAGTGAATTAAATTAGTTCAACTCAAATTATCAACAGATAATATTAAATTTTATATGCTAATATAGTTTATTGTCAAAATCATGATCTTATCTGAGCACAATCCTATCTTTTAGAATCACGATCTTTCGAAATTCTGATCCATACATAGCTTTGTATCATGTTCGCTCTTTGGAATCTTAGGATTGTCCCATACCACGATCCGTGTCGCCCATCCGGAGAAACTTGCTTGCGCGTGGGAACGGGGAGGGGAGGAGATGCGGGCCCACGTGTTGAGCAGGCTGATCTATGGCCCACCTGCCAGTGAGATTTCCTTCCTACTGACTGTTACAATACTACTATACTAGTGTAAGCGGTCAGTCTCTCCGTTGATAAGATTCACGACCGAGTGCGCACGCGTCCAAACGGCGGTTGATTGTGCGGGGATTACAAGCGTGGCCGGTTCGGTTCGGTCCAAAGCCGTTGTGACCAGAGATGGCAACGGGTAAATACCCGTCGGGTATAGCCAAATCATACCCGTACCCGATACCCGCACCCGCACCCGCTACAATACCCGTACCGCACACGCGGGTATAGAAACTTACCCATACCGTATCGCGCGGTATTTATACCCGACGGTAACCCATACCCGAATTGATAAGGGTATATACGAGGCACGGTATATACGAGTGTGGGTATTTCCATCGGCCGTTTGAATATATATATACGGCCACGGTATATGTACTGTTGCTATATCTAATATACATCCGTGGGTATATTTTACTCATGGGTATGCGGGTACGGTAGTATACACCGCACTGCACTCCGCATACCCGATGGGTAGAGATTTTTGCCCATTAGCATACCCGCGGGTGAAGGTATCTTTCCATACCCGCCTCCTTATCGGGTAAAACCCATCGGGTACTCGGGTTTCGGGTACCCATTGCCATCTCTAGTTGTGACGTTGAGCACCACTTGTTTGCCGCATGTTTTGCCTCCCGTCCCAGGCTATCATCGGTCCGAGCGAGGATAAAAAAGCTGGGTTTGAAAGTGTTTCCAGCTTATGGTTTATATACGGATAATCAGTAATATATTGTTAAATGGTATGTTTTTAAGATAAGATCTATCGATAAATTATAGTATAAGTTATATCGAGTTCAATTGTACTAGCCAAAATCTCATACGATTATTTCTCTCTACATACTGCCTCTTACAAACAAGATAGAATTCAAAAACCACAATTATAAACCATAAGTCTCAGCCCAAAAGAACCCATCTTGCGTAATCATCTCCGCATTCCCAGGCACGTGAGTGTACGGCAACAGCAGCTTGGCGTTTTCCTCAAAGCTGCAAAGCGCAGACATGAGATCTGTACTATTTGCATGTATGGCTCGGCAACACGGCGATAGCGCAAGAGCTCGGACAATCGTGGCAAGGTAGTATGGCGTGCGGGAGCCGACGGGCCCACCGGTCTGCCTCCTCTAGCTTGGCAGCGTGAGTCCATTGCTCAGTAGGTGGCCGACTTTGAAGCAACACAGCGCGATGGCACTCGGCAATGTTTCCTATAGCCTTTGGCAGGGTTTGGTGTGGCCACCGCGTCCCTGTGCACCCATGTGGCCTTCTCGGTCGCCAACACCTCTTCGCGCGTATAAAATGGCTCGCGTCGCTCTCTGCCCTCTCATCCAAATCTCTGCAATTGAATTTCTTCCCTGTCGAGCGAGAAAGAGCTAAGGGAGAAGAAAGATGGAGTAGAAGAGAGTTTAAATTAGTTTTACCATGTGATTTTATGAGATTTTGCAGTTGAAAATAGTGTAGATCTAATGAAGACCTTCAAGTAGAGATATGTTTCATTCGTATACGAGCAATGAGCTTAATATGTCATTGGTGTTTTATTAGTGTAACAATGGTTTGGTGGTATGGCATGTGCTTGGTAACTATATTTAGCTAACGTATGCATTTAATTCGTGCGAATGATATTTTGTAATTAGCCATGTTAATGACATATTAGTAGTGATAATGATGATTCTTTGTAAATAGCTGAAGAAATATGCACCGTTATTTTTAGTGTTCTCAGTGCCTTTGCAGTTTTGGAAATATGTATGTACATCTGCATGGGAATTGATCTTTTTATCGAGGGAAAACTGATTGATAAATATACGGCTCAACTCATAAATTTTAACTATGGGAATTATTAGATTATTTTGTGTATTGCTCTGGTGCGGTTAAAAAATATAGAAAATAATGATAAGATTGCAGAATTGTGCACTGTTAATTATAGTATCTGTTTGTATAATGTATGTATATATGTTTGTAAATGTATACATGCATATGAGCACATGGCCTTAGACATAATCAGTTGTTCAGCTATGTACATGTGCATGATTATTTGGTATTATGTTTAGTTGTATTTAGCATCGTTGAAAATAAGCAAATTTTATATGCATTGATACTGGGTACGTGATGTCGAATACAAAACATATAGTCGTGTTCTACGAGGAGTGTCGTGCGGGATGGGTCATACGGAGCGGTCCTACAAATTTGTAAACAGACCATGATTTGGGCTCCAGGACTGAAGGAGATAGGTCTCCCTGAGCTTAGGAGATGTGTGCGGGGTGCATTTGACAAGAAGATAGGCAGGAAGAAGTTTGTCATCAAGGCAGCGACAGCCGCTGTGGTTGGAGCTTCGGGGAGTGTTTTTGGGAGTTGAAGAAAGTGGTTGGCAACATCGCTTGTGGTAGTACATGGAGATGGTGGGTAACACATATTGACTGTCATGAATATTTGGATGTCCTATCTAATAAAAGCCATTCCGACGGTGAGGAGGATGCCGACACAACCAACAGTGGAGACGAGATTGGTGTAGGCGCTAGTGGGGGCGGTACATCCGGTGGTAATGTGTGCATGGATGTTGAGTATGCCACCGTGCGATTTTTTATACTCCATAGAGTTACCCAGGACAGCTAAATTCCTGGCACTTTATACTCCATAGAGTATGCCGGGGCGCGAGGCCACCATGAGATTTTCACAATTATGACCTCGTGGAGGTCGTGCAAGGTCACGACTACTAGGTGGTCGGATGGATCGTCTACGACCATGAGGCGATCGGACGAAGTCTCAACCGCGAGGCGATCAGAGAAAGTCTCGACCGCAAGACGACCGGATGAACATCTAGACAAACGTGTACGACCATGTGTCACTCACCCGAAGGTGCAGAGACTGCGCGAAGTCCAACAGGGGCAGCATCTGCATGGAGTCGTCGGGGGTGGCATCTGCGCGGAGTCCAACGGGGGCGGCATCCGCACTGAGTCTGACGAGAGCAGCATTCGCGTAGAGCTTGGCGGAGACCATGCGAAATCCCATGAAGACCATGCAAAGTTCGTCGGAGACAACATTCACACAGAGCTTGGCGGAGACCGGTCCTGCGAAGACCGAGCGAAGTTCGTCGGAGAAGACATTCACACGGATGTTAGCGGAGACCCACGAAGTCCTGCGGAGGTTGTGCGAAGTCCGTCAGAGGCGACATCCACACGGAGCTCGGCGGAGATTGTGCGAAGTCCGTCGGAGATGACATTCGCGCAGCGCTCGGCAGAGACCTTATGAAATCCTGCGGAGGCCGTTTGAAGTCTATTAAAGACAACATCCGCACGAAGCTTGGCTAAGACCTTGCAAAGTCCTGCGGAGGCCATGCGAAGTTCATCGGAGATGACATCTGCACGGAGCTCGGCGGAGACCATGTGAAGTCCTCGCTGGAGATCGTGCGAAGCCCCACAAAGGTTGTGCGAAGTCCGTCAGAGGCGACATCCGCGCGGAGCTCGGCGGAGGCCGTGTGAAGTCCTCAGTGGAGACCGCGCGAAGTCCCACAAAGGTCGTCCGAAGTTCGTCGGAGGCAACATCCGTGCGGAGCTCAGCAGAGACCGTGCGAAGTCCGTCGGAGACGACATCCACGTGGAGCTCGGCGGAGACCTCATGAAGTCCTGCGGAGGCCGTGCGAACTCTGTCGGAGGCAACATCTGCATGGAGCTCAGTGGAGACCTTTTGAAGTCCTGCGTAAGCTGTGCGAAGTCCGTCAAAGATGATATCCGTGCGGAGCTCGGTGGAGACCTTACGAAGTCCGTCGGAGGCGACATCTGCACGAAACTTGGCGAAGACCGTGCGAACTCCGTCGGGGACGACATCTGCGTGAAGCTCGGCGGAGACCTTATGAAGTCATGTGGAGGCCATGCGAAGTCCATCGGAGATGACATCCGTACGGAGCTTGACGGAGATCGTACAAAATCCTCGGCGGAGACCGCTCGAAGTCCGTCGGAGGCAACATGCGCGCGGAGTTTGGCGAAGGCTGTGTGAAGTCCGTCGGAGATGACATCCGCATGGAGTCCCACGAAGAAGTCAGAGGCGAGCGCTTCGCCCCCCTGCTTCGGGCTGGCGTCGACGAAATGTCGACCACGGGGTGGTCATGTCTGTCGGCGAAGACTTGATCACGGTGTGGTCTCTTTCGTTGCCATTGTATTTCTCTTTTACTTGGTTGTCGTCGCTTTCTAATGCCTTCTCTTGCGCAACTTCTCGCACGTTCCCCACGGGCGGCGTCAACTATTGTGGCTATTGACCAAATAATATATAAGGAGACTAGCTAGAGAGAACGGGTAAGAATGAGCGGATCTCTCTCTTGCTTATACCTCTCTTGGGGGTTTATATACATGAATGTGGTATGATGGAAAATTCACATCCTACCCCTTGATGATTATAAAAGGTAAAAATACATTGGTATATTTCTCTATATTATTATGTTTATTATATATTGAGTCAGTTACGAATTCCAGTCATGAGGATTGAATCACCCCTACAACAATACCATTTTTTATCAGACATGAAGCTCAGGGCGGCAATCAAAAAGGCCCTAGATCCACCGGCCATACATGCACATACAGCAAACTCAGCCCAGTCTCATACGACACTAGCCACCTCTGCCACTAAGCTCGTAAGTACTCCTGTTGCCCATCACCACTTGCTTAGGAGTCGTTAAGAGGCCAGACAAATCCACATGAACTCAAAGCGTGTGAAACGGTACAGAAGTACTCTTTTTTTTCTCTCTTTGGAAAAGCATATGTAATTTGCAAAGACGCTAATTTTTTGGTCAAGATTATGTGCTGCAAAGTAGTGGTAGCAACGTCAGGACCCACCAGCTAACTCGCGCAGGTGACCTAACTCCAGCCACGGACACACCTCCGTAACCACCACTCAACCGCCACATACCCGCAGTTACGACTGACACATGAATCTACCAAAGGCCCCACTTTATCAGGACCCGCGCCGACGTGTGCGGCACCGCCTACCGCATTCCGGCACATGCCCGCCGCCCCCCAAACAAACTCTCCGCACCCACTTTCCTGCCCAACCAGCTGACATCCAGGCCCCACAAACGACCCCGCTCTCGGGCCCGATGTCAGCTTCTTAGGAGATCGGAGCATCGGTGCTTACCCTTTTGCCCCGCGTGTACAAATAGAAGCACCGAGGCGACCAGGCCAATCAAGGGAGGAGGCTCCTCGGTCTAGTAAATCCGAGGACCGCTCGGCCGCCGTACGTCGGCGATGGGTTACTGGTGGGACCGCGTCGTGCTGCCGGTGCGGCGGGTCTGGCTCGGCGTCGCCGCCCGCTTCGGGGTTCGCCAGACCGGTAAGGATATGATCCGACGGTAGCGGTCCGTCCACGTGGGCTAGTCTGGTCTAACTCCGGCGTTGCTTGCTTGCAGGGCTGTGGAGGCTGCGGCAGGAGGTGAGCACGTGCGAGTACGAGGACGTGCACGTGATGTGGGAGATGCTGAGCCGCACCACGGCGGCGCCGGCGCCCCGGCAGCCCAGCCGGTTCCGGCAGCCGCGGCCGTGGGCCGAGAGGTTCCGCCTCTGCCGGGGCTTCTAGAAGGTCTCCCGCGCGCGGCTATGCTTGTGGCTTAGTTTCTTCTTCCTTGGCTCCTCTCGTTTTATTTTCTACTGTCTTGCTGGGCTCTGACATGTAGTCGATTCCTCCTCGTGTATCGATCAGCCTGTAGAAGATACTTGGGGTATGTGAATGAACAGAGCTATTTGGGGTTCATGCGTTCTTGATTGCTCCTACTTTAATTTTCCATCTCTATTACAAAAGCATCATTTTTTTGTGTGTTTTTTATATGGGCGCGGTGATCCGGAAATGTTTAGCGTGTGATCAAAATTCAGCCAAAACCTAGTTTGTGCAACCTGTTAATTTGTTCAGACTTTACACACTAATCTGCAGGGGTGCTTTAGTTCAGAAACACTCATCAGGATTGGAAACAAGGGAGGAGATTGGCAATGGAATATTCCCGAGTTAATTGCTACTTGAAATTAAAAATGTTTTTGCCAAGTTATATGACTGCCGACCAAGCGACCTTCAAATTTGGAATAAGTCCATATAAAACCTAAATTTTATTTAAAAGTTCATTAGCACTCGAACTATAAAACCAGACATTTAACTCCTCCTAAATTTTGTAATCCAGTTCAAATAACATTTTGATTCAGTTTCGCATGGTATTATTACCCATGTGGTACGATAAGTAGATGTTTTGCCACGTAGGATAACATACTAGGCAGGTTAGATCAATGACATATGGGGTCCATAAAGACTTCTCTCCCATCGAGTGCCCAACCATGCTTCCATGGCCACTGCCTCTGTAATTTCCACTCTTTCTGTTTCAATTTGGGAGAGAAGACACTGTGGGTCCATCCTATCATTCATCTAAACTTGACTAACGTGTTATTCTACATGATAAAACTATCCACTCATCGTGATACACGAGTAATACCATCATCCGAAATCGAGTCTAGATATTATTTAAACTGGATTGCAAAGATGGAGAGATCAAATATCAAGTTTCATAATTTGATGTGCTGGACGGACTTTCGGGTAAAGTTATGAGCTATTCCTTCAAATTTTCATGCAAATTAATTTCTTGATTTGCGTAGCATACATACCAGATTTGGCATCTCATCTTGACTTGTCCCAGTGTAAGTGTAAGTTCAGTGTTTTGTGCTGTAGTTGTCGGCGCTTATCGAAGCAATCAGCTCACAAACCATCAATAATTGCTTTAACCCCCCACCCCACCACACACCCAATATATCTCCCTTCAATCACACTTCAACTAATCGCAGCTAATTAGTGATTAATACTGCTGTCGACCAAACAATATCATTAACATCTTTACCCAGTAACTTAAGCCGTAAGTATTCTTAAAAAACGAAAAGAATTTCCCTAAAAAAAATGGAAGGGAAAGGTAGAGTTTTGGGCCGTTGGACTAACTTTTCGCCTTTAGCATCTCTGGAGAAAAGTCGAGGTCGTTCCTAGTTTTTAATGCAGAACCATCTTATCCGACCAGTGGCAACGACAGTTCTTGTCGGTTTTGTGATCCTGCTCGGATGCTGCTGCCCCCCGCGCATATCTGCTAGCCACACGAGTATCTGTCAAATTGGAATTAGTGAGAGTGTTCTGCATTCGTATCCATCCTTGGCCATTCAGGTTAAGAAAATCAAGGGCAGCAGCTCTAGTCTAGCATTCGTTTCAAGAATAACATAATTACAATACTAACTCCAGATGAGAGAAACCACAGCTAAGAAAGAATCCTGCTGGAATAAAACAGCATGCTTTCTCTTCTCTCAAGTACATGTTCGTCACTTTTGGCCAAATTACACACACATACGGCAGTAATAATAATTTGCATAAATTTTGACCATGATATTCTTTAACAATATCACAAGCACAAATAATGATGTATTAAAAAAGGAGCAGGCGATATACAGAGTTCATAAGGATGGTATAGTAAATTACAACTAAGGAACAGGAGGGTGCTAAACATCTGATAGCAAAATTTTTATCAGTAATGCAGAGTATTTGAGAACGAGCGGCTAAATAACATCTACAAAGAGCCCAAAATGCTACTCGTATCAAATTATTGGTGCGTTTGATGTGAATTTGCCAGCAGCTCGTCAATATCATCATTAACTTAATTCAGTTTTTTTAGAAAAACTTAATTAAGTCGTTGTCTATTAATTGAATGCAACGTCAAGGCGCATTTTCTAACAGGTTCTTTTTCCAATAAAACGGGTGCTATGATTAGGGCGGCTTTTTTTGTTTTTAAACCAATTATTGATCTGAGACCACTACTGCTACTGTTGATGGTTGCTGCCGTCTCGTATGAAAACAATAAAGTCAGGTCTATGATAATTGATAAACTGGTCCTTGCACTTGTCAACCTATTGTCCCTGCAGTATGTGTTCAGAGCCAGGAGCTAGCTTAATCAACTAGCTTAACTGCTCTTTCAAGTTCTTAATCACCAAGTGCATAAAGTTTGTTAATGCACGGACGGTCAATATGGCCCAGTTTATTTCGGTTTGAGCTTCTGATTTATTTTTTACTATTTCTAAATTTCACCTTTTTCTAATTTTTTAGCTTTTTTGAGATTTTTTGCCGGTTCTTTTTCCCGTATTTATTTACATTGTCCGTGATGAGCTAATCTGTTTTTTCTATTTTTATTTTTTTAAATTTAGTTACGCTAAATAAGTCACTATCAGCTACAATATAATTTCACTTATAAACTAGCTTATTTTAACCCAATCGAGCGGTACCATAGTTTTAGCTTGAAAGAGTGGCCCCTGTTGATTTTCATATGCGTCAAGGCCGTTCTCCTTACATGTATTTAGACCTATACACATGTAAGATACTTCGTTTGTTAAATATTCTGACATACGCAAACAATTCGAACATTCCAAACAATGCAGGTTTGTAAGTGTGTTATGGACTCGTCCGTACTTGCCATTAGACTAGGCTGTGGCCTAAGTTGGTCAGGAAGGATGGCATTAAAAGAAGCAAGGAGCACTTAGGCAAGGGAATCATAACCATATTACTCCCTGGGGGAATGCCGCGCGGGGGAGAGGCCACGTCGCCCGCGCGCTCCGGTCGGCGCGTGACGCGGGAATCTTTGTACGGTCGGTCGGCCGTTTTTGCGAAAAAACATTTGCGTTTTCCCGAAATTACGTAAAGATTCTCGGTTCTCGCAAAAAGTCCCTGCCAGTTTTTTTAACCCCTCCACTTTGCAGAATAGCCCCCATGGTTTTCTAAATTACATACGGGTCCTCGTTTACTTATGTAGAGGTCCTCACTTTTTTTACAAAAAAGACCTTTGACTTTTCCGAAAATACACATGTGCCCTCGGTTTTTTACGAAAAAGACATTTGACTTTTCCGAAAATACACACGCGCCCTCGGTTTTTTAAAAAAAACCCCTCACAAATTATCGCCTCTTTTACTTCGGTACACACGGTGGCTGGCGCGGCGCCTATGAGGCTAGTATAATAGATTAGACCAAGGCATTGCCTTCTTCCCCCGAACTCTATCTCTTTACTGTATCCCCTTCATTCTTGCTGCCTCCCTGACTCCCAGCCTAAAATCTATCCAATTTCCCCCTACTGTATCCAATTTACTCATGTATTAGTGCTAATTTGTATATGAAAGATCAGGACCTTGATAAAATTGGTATCAGAGCCGGCTGCCCACCACCTATTCAATGGAATGTCGAGTCACCAGGAGACGCCCATTGGAGGTGTTCTTTGCATTGCGGTGAGCCCCTTGCTCTACTCGATGATGGGGGTTATGATCACGGTGCTCGTGTGCCGATGGCAGTGTCTACTCCCTCGCCAGTGACCACCCTGGTTGCAATGGCGTGAGACGCTGACACAACGGCCTCGGCTCCACGACACATGCATGTGTTCGATACCAGAACTGAGCCATAACACCAATGCACTGATGGTCACAACTACCCTAGTGACAACATCACGCATGACCCCGACCACCTAAGCGATCGCAACAATGACTTCCCTCACCACTAAAGCTCGGGAAGTCATGCATGATGAGCTCAAGGAACCGACTCTCAAAAAGACATCGGAGGAGCCATGGGAGTCATCTTAGGAGTGGCACAAAAGGATGCTCGCCATGCTGGACCACCTGATCAAGGGTAGGCGCAACACCAACCACAACTCTAGCACACCCACTGTAGCTAGCTCAACTTGTGAGGAGCACCATGACTTGTACAAGCTTGTTGCTGTCGTCCCGTCTATGCCGAGCAAGGGCACGCGTCAGAGCGTCATCAAGTGGGTGTCACGAGTGCGCATCACTAGACACTCGGTGTGTTGGGTCATGAGGAGCAAGCATGACGGCTCCTGTTGTGAGGGTTGGGTCTTAGACTTTAAGGGTGGTAAGGCTGCAGATGAGGATGTCCTCGACTTTGAGCTCAAGCATACTACCAAACTCGACAACAAGCAATCCACCAAGGTGTTCAAGGAAATGCCCCTCAAGGCTGGAGATGACCGATCAACACAACATTGGCAGACTCTGGTCCTTGGTTCTAACCTAGTGGTGTTCATAGAAACATCACCAAATGGCAAGCCACAAGAGCACCTATCACAAGAACAACTCAAGATATGTGGCAACCAAGGCACTCGCTGCATCGATGATAACAAGAGGCTGATTCTAGATTGGAAAAAGCAATTATGCATGGCACATGTTTGAGGAAACATCACCATTGGGAAGAACTGCTTTCAATCCTTGGAAATATGGAATATCGATTGGGCTTGCTCAGTGGTTGACAAATTGCACCCATGGAAACGAGGAGGTTTTAGTTCTGGAAAGGAAGAGAAGCTGATCACTGAGAACCAGTTACTACCTTGGCCTTCCCCCTTTTCTAGCAATGGCAATACATGTTAGAGTGAGTTTAGTTGGTGCACTGCGTGCTTGACCTTGGGATCTGGGCATTCTAAAGTTCAGGTTGGAGTTAGAATCAAAGACACAATATTTGCATCCTTCCTTGTCAGTTGATCTGAATAGGTGTTTGGCTCAATTGATCTTCAGACTGTACCTATACACCATCCAATTTCATAAGAACTCAAGCCTTAATATGTTGTCTAAGGTAACCCAGGTCATAACAGAGAGTACAATGTTAGTCAAATTGTGCTATCCATGGCTAAAGGAATTAAACTACTGCTGAAAAAGAGTTTTTGAATGCTTCATCTCTTCATTTTAGTTTTTTTTATGGTCATAGAGTCAACTTGATAAGTTTCACGATAGTGATAAGACTATCATGTGGTACCAGTTAGGCTTGAAAGTATGGGAAGCAAGAAATCTGGAACATCAAAGCATGGCAAGAAGCAATATTAGTAAAGGCGCTTGACATGCCATGTGTTGGGGGCGTGTGAACTGCTAAATGGTGATGAATAAATTCTCCAATGTGGTGGGGACTGAAGCATAATTTCTGAAGGAAATGAGGAGTTATGCAAGTGTACTGAACTATGAAGGGTCATAGCATTGCTGATGTTTGCACACAATGTGAAGCTTTATAGTGTCGAGTGGGGCAAATCGAAGCCATGGTTACCTCTCGAGCTCAATCATTTTGTTAACAATCTGTATGGTAATGAAGATGGCGAGGCATCTAGCAAGGGGGTTGGTGTTCATGGGTTGTGTTTGCAAGTACCATGGGATTCCAGTGGCTCCATCACATCTTCAAGGGGTTGATGGCATAACATTGGCTCCATACACATCTTCAAGGGGTTGATGGCATAGCATCGGCTTATGGATAAGCCGAAATTTAAGAGAGAAGTAATGTCATGGATTTATCCGTACTTGCCATCGGACTGGAATGATATGTGTGGATTCACGAATCATAGAAAAGTACGTATTGATCTAGTCTGATTGATATTGGCTAGCTGTGGATTCACGTAGTCGATCCACCATGCATGTCCATTTTTCTCCAAAAAATACTCTCGATTCGTATGGAAAACTGTTTAAAATGCTAATACGAGTATATAGTTTAACCAATATTTGATTCTATTTGATCTGTTTCGATTCGACCCGTACATGCATGGACCATGAGACAGTCTTCACCAGCTATATATGCGCTGCTGGGACGAAAGATTTCCATGGCTCGTACGTACGGTCTCGAATCTTGATGAAATGTATCGCTGCTGGGCGTTGCAGAGCCACTGTGACGTGCATGCTGCCCTGGCGGCCCTGCAACGCCGGCCCAACAATCGCGCATGATCTACTGCGACGAGCCGACCACTCCACGGCCTCATCGTCGCCGTATCGTCCGCACCCATGTGACCTTTGTCCCCCGAAATCACCGGCCGGTTGGCCCCGCCGGCCGGCGTCCATCCTCATCGTCATTTTCGACTTGCCGGCCGCGCGGTGGTGCAGGGCCTCCCGCCCAGCATCTTACGAGGAAGGCGGGCGGGCGGGCAGCAGCTGCTGCTCAGTCGTACCGGCACTGCTGCGCTGAGCCCCCAACTACACCATGCATGCATGTCACGTTGGCGCTTGGGCTGCATGGATGATTTCATGGTGCCGGCCGGCCGGTGCGTGCATGCCGGCGCCACCACTGTCGCGCCACGTCCACCGGTGAGGCCACGTTGGACGTACGGTCTCGATCACGTACGGCTGCCTAGCTGATTGCCCCAGCAGGCCCTCAGTCGTCGTGCATGGGCACGGTCACCGCCTGTTCCTCCCGTCACTTCCCCACGGCCGGAAACCTCCTCGATCGGACCATGTGTAATGTGTTGATGCGCCTTGATTTTCCGGCACGAAGAAACAACGTGCGTGGTGATATAGGCTGTAGCAAACATATCGAAAGCAGCATGTCAATATGCATTCGATTTTGATAATTTTGGATGTATTAGGTCCGTGGAAAACGTTGGAAGTAATCAGCTTGTATTATGGTCTAGTTACACACTACACTGAAATCCCTTGCCATCCCGGCCTGGTCCATCCATGGCCCCATAACACCACATGCAGCACAGCCATGGCCCATGGGATGCCATACAATGCCACCCTGGACTGGGATGTCCATATGCCACTTGTTCTACTTCAATCGGTTTCAGTTTATGAACTTTTAGCTTTTAATTTATTTAAGTCAGAAGTCATTTGGAACACATTGATTTATAATTCTAATTTATTTTGTATTCTAATTTTTTTGTCTTTTCTTTTCTCCTTGTTCCTTTACATTGTCTTTGACGATATAATGGTTTTTTCAATTTTTTCTCAGAAAAAGCTAACAGCCATTACAGTGCAATTTCAGCCATAAACTGTGACACCGAGTTAGCCAGAATGGAAATGGAGTGCAATGCACTGCAAAAAGTCGGATACTTTACTCTCACCGACGACATCTGATTGGTGCCAATCTGGAAGGCACAGGGTAGGGGATTTCCGTGTTTTTCCGCCTTGCCACACACACACTTCTTCATGTTGGGTCTGGACTCTAGGCTCGACACCGCTCACCTTTTCTCTACTAATGTAAAGGGCAGTTTCTCCGTTCACCACCTCCTCTCCTTCGCCCCCATCACGGATAGAAAAGGTATGTCAATTGTTTTTTCAGTGAAAATTTTTAAGGTCTACTTGGAATATAGAAGTGCTGTAAGAAATAGTTTAAATATTCTTACATAAATTAGAAAAATCCAAAAGAAATCTTAGTTTTAATTTTTTTTACTAAATCACTTACCACGAGATAAATTGTCTTAAGTTTCACAAAACACTCTTCTGAAAAAAAAACTTCCATATAGTATGAGATCTAAAATAAATCCGTAACTTTATATTTAATTATATTAATTATCTTTTTAAGACACCGTTGTAGCATACGGACATTAGCTCAAACACTTGAACAAACCAGGCCCAGGGCCCACCGTAAAACCCCCCCCTCCAGATCCATCGATTCCGCCTCCAGATCGACTGATTTTGCCTGCTTCCATCAGCACGAATCCGCAGTGAAAAAAAAAAAAGAATCCGCAGGGCCTCACCCGCAAGCCGTCTCGCTCGTCGTCGTTGCGGTCGACTAACCCCTCCATCCGCTAGATTGCCATACGATTATACGGACGCGCGCACGCACATAAGCCACAGCCGCCGCCGCGATGCCACTGCCGGGATTGAACCCGCTGGCGCCCGTCCTCCAGACCGTCGCCGCCTTCTCCCGCCGCCTCCTCATCGCCCCCGACGCCTCCCCCGACGACCACCGCCTCCGCCCCCTCCTCTCCCTCTCCCTCTCGGCGCCCCCGCCCCCGCCGCCGGAGGTCGTGAAGGCAAGTTCTCTCTTTTCTCGCACCCTTGTTCCTTTCCGTTTGGCTCGAGCAAGGGGTGAGTTGTGAAGTGCTCGAGTGAATGCGCAGAAGGAGGATGCGAATGCGGCGCCCCTGAGGAAGGAGGAGGTAGGCCGTGCCACGTGGATGCTGCTCCACACCATCGCAGCGCAGGTGCTCGATCTTTTGCCTCTGTGAGTAGCACAACAAACCACACATAACTTCAGCATTTGCCTTACTACAAGTCGTAGTACATAAAACTACAAGTCGTAGCACATAAAACTACAAGTCGTAGCACATAAATCGTCAGTCGTCAATGCGGAGTACAACTATGAATCATGATGCATTTGCGTAGATGCATTCTTTTCACCAGCGGATAGGGCACATTTGTTCAGAGTATGGAATTTTTTGGATTCCATTGGCTGTCAGATTTAATTCTGTTGTATTTGTGAAATGTGTTTCAGTTTCCTGATGAACCATCCAGGCAGCAAAAACGTGATGCAAAAGAGCTGGTAAGCAGGACACATAACTCAGTTAGCTTTCTTTAAGAGTTGGGGAGTATGCTTGGGAAGTCTTTTGTAGGACCGGATAGGCAACAACTAACAGAGGGGGGAGGGGGTGAATGGTGCCCTAAAAATTTTTCCCTGAGTATTCATTTATCCTTTATTTCGATAGTTACAAAGCTATGAAAATTATGATAAAAATTCTACTTGAAAACCAAAGAATCATAGAGCTGAGAACAACCAGATTAGAAAACACTGGGGTCGGATTTCAACTCCCAATCAGAAATCAACATGATTGGAATTCGACTGCCAGTCGAGATCACAGAGCTAGGAACGACCGGATTAGAAAACACCGTGGTCGGATTTCAACTCCCAGCCGGAAATCAACGTGATTGAGGTCACTGTGCCGACATGGTTGAAACCAGTGTGGTCGAAGCCGACGTGGTCGAAACCAGCGTGGTCGTCACCAACGTGGTCGAAACCAGCGTGGCTGAAACCAGCGTAGTCGAAACCAACGTGGTCAATGTCCAGTGTGCGGTCGAAAGACTAGCGTGGTCAAGGACCAATGAGTGGTCGAAAACCAATGCGGACAAGACCGACGTGATCGTAACCTCCAGAAGTTGCCAGTTGGAAAACTAATCAAGTAGTTGATGACCAGAGAAGTCGTAATAGTTCGGAATATGACCAGAAGGGTCAACGATCAACTAGTGATCGTATCCAGAGTGGTCGAACCAATCCAAACTTCGACCAGTGAGATGGACTGTCAATGAATGAACGGAAATCGAAAAGCAATCATATGACCAGCGTGGTCGAAGACCATTGAGCAGTCATAACCAGATGCGGTCCTAAGCAACTCGGAAAAGCAATGGAGGCGCATGACCAAAAGATCTAAGATCATTGAGTGGTCGAAATCAGATGGTCGTAAACGACTAGAAGTATCAGAGAAGGCGCACGACCATCAGATCTAAAATACTCAAATCTTTTGATTAAGAGATCAAATGGCCGTGAAAATTTGTACGCAAGTTGTTTAAGGTCTCAAGAAGCTAATCCAATCTTGGATTGAAAACTCAGTAACAAAGTTAAGACATTTTTGTGATTTGATCAAGGGTGCACAAAATAGAGACCTGAGATTGAAAAGATGAATAGACCATGCTCGTGGGAAGAGAATAGAAAAGATGGTTTTGAGTACGATCCCACAAAATACAACAAGTCAGATCATCAACAAGATCAAACAAGAACAACATCTCAGATCAAGAAGAGAAATAAACATAACCGAAAAAGCAGAACCGAAAAGAATAGAGGAAGAACCAAACCAAAACAGAACAAACTCAATCTGACAAAAGATACACAAAATGTAGATCAAAAATTGATGTATTGCTCATTTGATATTATTGGTTTTACAACCACTCTACTCATGAGGACAGAACTCTAAAGCTAGAGCACGCACCCACTCTCTATTCTAACTCCCATGGGAGGGAGGAGGAGCTAGCCACCAAAAGGCTTAGCAAACCTTTTCAAACCCCAGCTCTTACCTCCCCTCCCTTTTATAGGCTCACAACCTGAACCAAAAACTAATGGATCCACCCATTAGGCTAAATCGTGGATAACCCGTTTACCCTACTTAACACTGGGTTTTATTCATGCACGCTTCTCAAAGCGACTTACAACCATTAACCCATTAGTGAATATACACTTAATCCACTTCACATTTTTAGCACATACAAGAGCTAAACCACTTAGGCTAATGCCGCGGTTTCACACACCGCCATTTTTCCTATATTGGGCAATTTATCAAAATGCCCTTCTACTGTCTTCCACGAAGTTTCACGCTTTCTTTTCCACAAAGCATCGCCCATTCTTCGCCATATTTCACATGGCCCCAATGACTTGCCGCCAAGCCTCTCACGCGTTCAGATCCCACTGAACCATCCTCGCTTACAAACGACCAAAGCGCACCACATGCTTCTTCTCGCACATGACGGCACCTGGCTTTCTCAACTGTTTGGATCTTGACTTCTCCCTGAGCCTAGTCCCGGTCTACCTCACCGTTGCCCGTTATGTCCACTACCGGTAGCTTCCGCTCCGGTTCCTCGTCGTCCTGGCTTGCAACCACCCCGCAAGCGTCGGTCATCTTCAGCGTCTCCCTGACCGTTCTGGACCTCAGCACCACCCTGTGCCTAGTCTCGGTCCTTCTACGCCTCACCATGACTTAGTTTCGAAGTCCTGCAACCAACAGTAACAAGCAAATCGTCACGTAGCACCGCAGAACACACAAAGTCATCAATTGATACAATTCATTCATACAATGCACAATGCAAAAAGTATGCAACCAAATTACTGATCCTAATCTTAGAACCAAACAATAAACTCATGTGCACATAGGTAACAACACCTAGGTCAACCCATGACCAAACTCCAAGAATTCCAGAGAACAACCTCAGACCACTGAGAGAAGCCAATCTAACCATCGGCTGGTCTGACACGAGTACTCGGATGCTTAAGAAATGAGGCACTCGAAGCCAACGAGTACCTATCAGAAGCCTACGACCATCACAACCGATCGCTACGACCATCACAACCGATCGCTACGACCATCGATCACATAGATTATGACTACCACAACAGATCGTTACGACCACCGCTCACAAAGGCTACGACTAATGAATACCAACCAAGCAATGAGCTACGGCCCTCACAATAGATCGCAAAAACTTATGACTACCGATCACAAAGGCTTACGACTATCGATCAACGATCATCCATAATCGTTTAGGCACTGAAGCTTTCGATCACCCCGTGATCGTTCTACTGATCTTGCACAAATGCTGATCAGACCTGCCGATTAGACCGATCAACACAAGGCCGATTGGACTGACCGACCACAAAGTCGTAAATAGCGAATACTCTAGTACTCGCAGTCACACGAACTTGTAAACCAAAAAGTGATCTTTTGCAAACTTCTCAAAAATCAAGCTTATCCTCCGTAGATAGTCTAATCCAAAAGTTAATTATTCATCACAACCATGAGGTGACCTCCACATGGTCTCACATCCTCATTCGTGGTCTTGGAAGATTTGTAAAGACTTTGCAGATTGCAATCACTAGTAGTTTGCTGTCATGGCCAAATATGCAAGGACTTCGCAACTCAGAAATGCTGCTATCTTGATGTTAAAAGCTTGAGATCCATGTGCCACAAGCCAAAAATAACCTGCACTGGAGCTTGTTGAAAGCAAAGCTTACTGTTCTTTTAGTGCCTAAAATGATTTAGGACTCCTGCTTGGTAAAAATCTAGCACAATAAGTTTATGGTTAGTACTGCTGCAAAAATCTAAAGGAGCTAGGCTGTATTGTAGGTGCTCTGTTTGTTCGCTTCCCAACAATTTTGAGATTAGGCATTTTGAATAAGTGTGCCTTGTACTTGGTTCACCATTATTCTGTAGTACTGTCATGGTTGCACCTTTAGAAATAAATGATAATATGTTTTTTCTGCTATTAAAACCACAAAGAATAGTAAGTAGAAATTAGTGTGTTTACAAATTCTGATTTTTTTTCAGAGAAACAGAAACTTGTTTTCTTTTTCTTCCTGAAGGTTTTCCTTTTCTGCATCTCATATTCTTTTTGCTTGTTTACTTGGCTCATACGTGAAGATAACATTGTTGCTACTTTGAATGTTGAGATGGCTATAATTTCTAGACTGTATCCTTGCAAAGAATGCGCTGATCACTTCAAGGAAGTTTTGAAGTAAGTAATGCTCTCCAACCTCTTGGATAAATAGTAATCTCCATTCTAGTAGTTCAATTCCTTGATATGCTTTTGTGTCTTACAGGATTCTCTCTTATTGAAATGGTGGTGGTTAATAAAATATCAATTTTTGACAACTTGTCTCTTTATGATGAGATATGAGAACATCACATAAAAATTAGGAACCAGTGCTACTTTTGCAATATGAAAGTGTGCATCTGAATGAGTATCAGATGATGAAGTTCTACATCCATGCATTTGTCTGGCACACCTATTTTGCAACATTTGTACTTTTTGGACGTATGATGCACATGATGATTGAACTTTCCACACAATTTCTAGGTTTCTATTCACAGAAACTAAGATGACAACTGATGGATGGTGGTGTGGATATAACAATCGAGCACAATGACGCAATTGTTGCTTATATTTTTGAAGCTCATTTCATCAACAACTGTTGTGCAACGTGGATGAATTGTCGGTCATTTGTGGTTGTTGAAAGATTGTGTGGAGTAGAAGTGTAGAACCGTTTCATTCATTATAATTTAATATGTCGGTCATTTCTTTTGTTATGCTCAATGTAATAAAAAATAGGCTGTATCTTGGTTTGATACCACTGACTTTGTTATGTTTTTTTAGAGCAAATCCTGTGCAGGCAGGATCTCAGGCTGAATTCTCTCAGTGGCTATGTTATGTGCACAATGTGGTTAATCGAAGGTAAATCCACACCGTCAACTTTGAACCCTCAACTCGCTGTTTCCTCAAACTATCTTAAGGTATTGTAGTGTTAATTTGTTTCCTCAAACTGTCTTAAGGCACTATACCGTTTTGGCACCCTTTTACCATAAAAGGGGTATGTGTTTAAGAGTAGATGTTCTCATTCACAATATCATGATTTTACAGAATCTTGTGGGCTCCTCTGATGAGACCATTCTTATGAGTTGCTCATCTGAGCGTTTCGTGGTTGTCTTTTGCAGCCTTGGAAAACCAATATTTCCCTGCCAGAGAGTAAATGCACGGTGGGGTAAGCTGGATTGTCCGGAACGCTCGTGTGATCTAGAAGGCTCCAACGACTTCATGCCAAATCGATGACATTAGCAAAAGATCTTCTAAATGTCTGCACTATGACAATTTTAAACCACTATTGGATGGGCATTATCAGGAGATTAAGGGAAGAGAATTCAGGACACCGTGCCGACATACAGCATTATCTACCTGCTTTTCCATTTCCTTGGCAATTGTAATACTGGTCTATCCCATACAATGAGCTTGGCTCTTGATTTGTCCTTTTGTACAGTTTCACCATCTTTACAATGGTCGAGTTTCGTTTGAGCTATGAAAATTTTTGTGAGGTTCTGTCTCTTCGGTGGATATAGTACTCTGAAGTCTGAAGTTGATTTCACTTCTCCCTATCTGACAATGATAACGGTCTTTACGGATTTTTGTGCAACCTGAATCTGAACATTGAAAAACCTGGAAAATAGGATACGCCATGTTTACACGGTTGTGTAGGAATTTTTTTGGGGGGTGGGGGGGGGGGGGGGGCAGCAAATATATGTATTGCCTTGCAAGCTAGCTTGGCATTAATTGCGAAGTGCTGGGCAACGGAGGAATGCATGGAGGCCACCTTCCTCGCTTTGCCCGGCCATTTTTCTGCGGCTCCTCCTCGGTGTTGACGACACATAAATTCTGCTGTCTTATCACATCATTTTTTTAATCATCTCCAACAGTATGAGCTAGTTACTACCTCTAAGACAACTTCTCTAATAGTACTAACTTTTAGCATATAGCTCATAACATAAATAGTTTCGCATGACACTCTCACATAATCTTGGAATGTGTGTATGAGACTAGCTCTTGATCAAAAGATAGTTTTTCTCTCTCTTCTATTAAAATATGAAATAATATGCTTAGAGTTAGCTCATAAGTCACTATTGGAGAGCATCTCCAACAGTATGAGTTAGTTACTAACTCTAAGACAACTTCTCCAATAGTACTAACTTTTAGCACATAGCTTATAACATAAATAACTTCATATGACACTCTCACATAATCTTGGAATGTGCGTATGAGACTAGCTCTTGATCAAGAGCTAGTTTTTCTCTCTCTTCTATTAAAATATGAAATAATATGCTTAGAGTTAGCTCATAAGTCACTATTGGAGATGCTCTTAGGGCATGTACAATGGTATGAGCTAGTTACTAGCTCTAAGCTAACTTCTCAAATGATATTAACTTTTAGCACATAGCTCATAACATGAATTGTCCCACATGACATCCTCATATAATCTTGGAATGTGTGTATGAGACTAGCTCTTGATCAAGAGCTAGTTTTTCTCTCTCTTCTATTAAAATATGAAATAATATGTTTAGAGTTAGCTTATAAATCACCATTGGACATGCCCACATGAAATTACATCATGCATGGACCTTTCTTTATCTTGGAAGCAGGCAGGTGTCCCAGGAAGCCAATAAAACGAACTCGAGTGCTCAAGCTGTCAAGCATTTGAAGGGATTGCGTTGAGGATATGAAGACGAAGCGTTTCGCTGTGTTTGCTTTGCTGATCTTTGCATTTGTTGGAGGGTATCTGTTCCTAGGGACCTCAGGTACTCAAAAAGATTGTTCTGCTTGCTCTGTCTCTTGCTATCTTCGTTTTCTTTTTCTGTCTCTCCTGTCACTTTGTTCATATGGTTCCTGTTCTTTTCCTTCTGTCACGTTTGGTTTAGAGTGAAAAGTGATAGCTCTAGCTTTAGCAAGTATCTGGTTTTGGTGCTTGGTTCATGGTTTGATGTTGGATATTTGAAAAGATTGTGAATGGGATGTGATGATATTGACAGTTCAACGTGATAATGTGAAGCTGATTCTTCTTCACCTTTTTTTGGAGTGCCCTTCTCTCCAAGTGTACCACTTCAAGGATATGTTTGGTGGAAAATGAAGCAAGATCTCCAAAATTATCTGCATAGGTCCTCCACTAATAATCTCCAAAATGAGCTTTAACACTTAGTTACGGAGCCAAAGCTCCATCTATATACGCATCTTATTCTGATATACTTGTGCAATGCGCGATTACAATTACAAAATAGTCGGTAGGCACCAATTTGCAGCCTTCAATGGATGTTGGAACTTCTATCAGTTGCCGGGGTAATAGTAATCCTTTTGGGATTTTGCTGTACATGTCGTTAGTTTGCTTGGGTTGGTTCTGGACCTTCTGGTTTCTTCAGTTCTCAGCGTGTAGGTTCATCTTTCTACTGAGCAATTGTTAGTTCACGTAGGGAATATACGGCCTACGGCTGACATTTTATTTGCATTCAATGCAGATACGACCTATGGAACCATTGAGCTAAATGGCAGGAGACTAAAGGTGTGCTCTTTCAGACAGCACTTGGAAAACGCACTTCATTTCACAGATCAGCATAAGAATACATCACCACATATACCCTCAACTTTACATCATTTTCCTAATGATTTTTTTTAGAATAGCTTAAACTTTGATGGAAGAATAGCTAAACTATGTTACTTGGTATACCGTTTTCAGGAAAGCGGACATGCTTTTACTAACCGAAAGACAAGGGGCTTGGAAAATGTTAGGACCGATGACTACCAACCTGTTGATCCAAGTCCAAGCTCCAAGGCAACTATCAGGGCAGGTCCAATTGAGCATGGAACACCTCTTCTTCCTTATGTGCCGCGATACACGCCGCCTCCTGTTCACCCCAAGGATATGCCTCCTGCTCATTCCCCTTCTCCTGTCACTTAGGTGAAAGCTGAAATACTCGAAATG
Source organism: Dendrocalamus sinicus (assembly GCA_036346575.1). Classification (NCBI taxonomy): domain Eukaryota; kingdom Viridiplantae; phylum Streptophyta; class Magnoliopsida; order Poales; family Poaceae; genus Dendrocalamus; species Dendrocalamus sinicus. The sequence continues at coordinate 28,586,326 of CM070658.1, forward strand.
TGGTACTACAGAGAACCCGCCCAAAGTCTTTTGTGATGGTCTGTATTTCAAGGTTAGCAGTGTGTCATATGCCCTAAAGTGTGTTGCCCTAAGTACTTGAGTGGTGCATGTTCTGTGATGTGTATGAATCACCTGGTAAGAGGCAGTGTTGTTTTGTTTTGTCAGTGATGAATTAGGTAAGAGCCCAAACCTAGACAAGCTGCAATGTTATTGTCATGTGTAAGTCACATTGTTGTGTTATTGGCATAGCTAGGGTTGTAATTAGAACAGGTACTGAATTCTTATGTGACCTAGTGAAGAATCATGTGAGAAGATTCAGAATAATATTGTGAACTAGAGGGCTGGATTGGGGCGAGAAGGCCACTGGATCCACTTCCAACAGTGCTTGTTGCTCACCACGCACCAGCCATCGTCAACTTCCAACGGCGAGAGAAGATGACCTTCTAGGCGAGACCGGGGAGGAGGAGCACCAAGCAGGGAAGCCACCAGGGGTGGTGGCACGGCAGCCGCCATCGCCAGGGTCTTCATCGTCGTGGGCGATGGCACCAGAGACCCACCAAGCACCGTCTCCAGGTAGGAAGGCCCAGAGGCCGGACTTTGAAAAGAAGACAGCGGGCTTTGGTCTTGCCACTGCTGACCCTTGCTGCGGCCAACGTTGGATGCTTTTGCCGAAGATGACATCGGGAGGCGTGGCTTGGGGAGAGGTGGTAATGGGGTGGCCGGCGGCCGCAGGAGTGCCGCGCTGGTGAAGACCGACGAGTCCGAGGTGGACTCGTCGGGAGAGGATAGTTTTCGGGAGAGCTACAAGATGTTGAATGTTGGTATCTACTCGCACGGTTGATGATCAGTTATTCAGAAAAAGGAAGCGTGGTACCTTTCTGCTGTCTTTTGTCTTTTCGTTGAAACACTGCTTGGCAACTTGATTTATGTGTTGAAATGTAAGGCATATCTGAGTAAGTGACAATACAGTACAATCAAACCGCAGTTTAATTGATGTAATTGCAATAAAACTTAGTTTGTCAAATAAAGTTTCCTTTTGACTCAAACATTTAGAACTATTTACAAACTCAGCTATTCATTTTACCGACATCGAAAAGAATAAGAAATGTAGCATGGTTAGCTTCTTTCTTCAAGAAATATAAATTATTTATACAGGCATATGATACCTGACATGCTGTTCAGATATAAGCCTTTGCTTACCCATCTGATGTAATCTTTCAATTCCGTAGAGCTGGTTGTTGGGATATCCAGGATCGCTTTTAACTTAAGCTCGGACAAGCAGAACAATCTAATGGTGATGGTTTCCCTTGCTGGCCTCTTCCTTTGAAGCTTTATTCATTTGTCCCACTGACAAAAACACATCACACAATATCACAGGATTTATTCTATGATATATGTCACTATTCCGTCTCTCTATACTGATATTTGTCAAAAACAAATTTAACCACAACGTGTCTTTGAAATGAACTTGGTTGCGAAAAGCATGTTTCTGTTAGGGCATAGGCTAGACAAAGATATGTGTTTAGATAGAAAGAATGCGTATTCTAAATCGAAAGCAAGTAGACCGAAACATGCACAATACCTGCTAGGGCACATCCTGATCTTAAAAAAACACCCCATTTTGATTCACATGCAGGGAAAATAATCAAAATATGATCATCAACTTGGATAAGCTAGACTGCTAGAGTGACATGAGACCTAATCACCAAGCATCACTGGCAACAACTTTGATTACCATCATGAGTCATGACATGCATGTTCCTTCTGTTTCAAGGTACAGTAACCCCATGAACATTCTAGTTAAATCCACATACACCATGCATCCACTACTATGCAATCTTTAAACCATGATGCATGTAATGATAAATTTGTCATTCTTGCCTCCCCATATTGTTTTATCTATCATGAAGTGAGGTTTAATTACCCCTCCACTGACAGCCTCCATCTGAATTAAAGAATGAAAGAAAAGGCTCCCCTTTTCCCTTCAGTTTTGACTTTTGAGGCTGAGTGACCTAAATATGCTCTCTAGGTGACACATACTTTCAGTGATGGTCCTATTACTACAAACTACCTAGCTAACAAGCATTGTTAGTGGACAATGATGGTGGTCGAGTACCGGTGTTAAGACTCAGCAATCACAAGTGGCTCTTCGCTGACACCTTAGCTAATGGTGACGCTTTGTTGGAGCGAGAAACCTGATGGTGTTGTTTCTTTCCACAGTATTCCGAGTCCCGTACTCCCATGGATACAGTGACAGAGGTTGTTCAGAAGCTGTTGTTGAAGTGCTGATCGTCTCTTTTGGGAAATAAATGTGCATTAATCCCCTGCTGTCCTGTGACACATTTCTTGAATAACGTGCGTATTATTATTATTATTATTAAAAATGTTTGTTTGGTTAGTGTAACATCACTGTATAAGACACTATGAAGTCTGAAGAAAGTTAATCATTTGGACTGATACAGGCATACAGCCATCTAAACGACATCATGTTGCAATTGAAGTCAAATCACCTTCTGTTTTCCAGGTCGTTATGTTTTCACTTTCTCCGTGTTTTATGTCCATCCATATCCTTTCTGTCTGAGAACTCCAACTAATGCCAGTATGAAAGTCTTATTGCAGATATGAACTAGTATTACGAAATATTATTATGATAAGCTTATGAGAAAAGACTAGAATACTGATTTTCTCGTGTTCATCCAACAAGAAGCACCTGTCCCGTGGATCTTCAGTGCTGGTAAGGTTGCATTATTTTCGTTCTTTCAGGAGAGCTTTAAAAGAGAAAAGTGGATTCCACTTTGACAAGTTCCTAAGTTTCAAATTAGAATAGATTCTAATACAAGTCAAACACTACAGGGTCTACTTTCCTTCGGCCATATGTGAAGCAACTGCATCTTAGCAATTCTTTTCAGTGTTTCATTCCCCCATATAAGCAAAGTTATTCTGAAGAATGGGTCTAATCATACAACAGAATCAAATTATCAAAAGAAATTGGAGCACTGAAATCCAAGCTTGTGAAACTTTACTTTGATGTTGGCCATGTTCTTTTCAGCTTCTAAAAGCTGATTTTCGACTTTTTTATAATAACTAGCTTTTAAATGGAGTATTTTTTTAAGAAAGAGTCTATTAGTTAATTATAGTACATACTTTACTGACTTCATTTATATTGGTAAAAACCGCACGTGAATTTCTGTTACTCTGTAATCTCTCGTACAAACAACCCAAAAACTACAAACCGCAGCCAAAAGTCACAAGTCACAGCCAAAAAAACAGGCCAGTTATCTTCAAACGCACAATCCTTTGTAAGCATGGAATATTGTAGGACCGGATAGACAATAGAGGAGGGTGAATGGTGCCTTAATATTTTTCCAAGTATTCATTTATCCTATACTCTGATAACTACAAAGCTATGAAGATTAGAATAGAAATCCTATTTCAAATCCAAAGAATCATAGAGGTGAGTGCAACCTGATCAGAAATCAACGTGGTCATATTTCGACTACCAGTCGGTAATCAACATGGCCGGAATTCGACTACCAGTCAGAAATCAATGTGATCGAGATTGGACTTTAGTGGTCGACGACCAGAGAGCGGTTGAAAACCAACATAGCCGAAAGCCAGCGTGAACGAAAGCTAGTGTGGTCAAAATTCGACTTGAGTAGTCAGCGACCAAAGAGTGGTCGAAAACCAACGCGGTCAAATATTAACGTGGTCGAAGCCAATGTAGTCGAAGGCCAACGTGGTCAAAATTTGACTCGAGTGGTCAACGACCAGAGAGTAGTCGAAGGTCAATGTGGTCGAAACTAACATGGTCGCAGGCCAACGAGTGGGCTAAAACCGACATGGTTGAATCAGGTAGAAATACGATCAGTGAGATCGACAACCAATGAGTGGTCAAAAAAACCCAACGTGGTAAAAAAGAACCAACATGGTCGAAAACTCGGAGGAACAGAGAAGAATAGCCTGCTTTCAGCATAGCTTCAAAAACGAAAATGATGGAACTTTTGATTCGTAGATCCAAATGATATGAAACTTTGTAAGGATCTTCTTTAGGTCATTGTGAACCTATTCCAACAAATGATCACAAAAATCATGGCCAAAATTGAGTCATTTTTCAGTTTGTTGAAAGGTTCTACCAAAAACAAGTCAAAATCAAAATCGGTGAATACAACTTGCTCATAGATGGATGATGATCAAAATGGGTCTAAATGTATTCTCACATGTCACAGCAAGTTAGAACACTAAAGAAATAAACTCAAATACCCTCGGATCAAGAAATCACACTTTTAGTCCGAATCAAACAAAACCGAGTTTTCTTGATAAACTTGTTATCAAAGTGCCTAAATGGGTGAAGATATATTTTCATAGGTAGTCTCCATCTCTTACACATTCCTGGTACAACAAGATCCAGAAAAGGAAAGATGAGAGAACAAACCAACCAAATCAAGAGCAAATCAATCAAAACAGAATGGATCCATGGAGATACATAAAGATTAATGTATTGCTTACTTGAGATAGAAAGACTTCACCTTGGAGGATAAAAAGCACACCAAGTGCTTCACTCTCAAATCCTAAACCTAGACAAGAGAGCACATGAGAGAGAGGTTGGATGGTTAACCATACATGTCTCTATCCCAACCCCCTTTTATAGGTGGACAACCAGCTACCTACACCTCTTAATAGATACTATCCACTATTACAATGAGAGAAACCCGTTACCCCCACACACATAAGTTTTACTTTCACAAGTTCACTTATGCACGCTTTTTAAAGTGCATAATGTGCATCCGCTAAATCTTTAGTCTTGATCCGCTTTGATCTAATCAGCTCCACCTTGACCTAAATCGCTTTCCAATACATGCTTGCTACGTATATGTGTACCACTAGCTCGCCATGTGTCGCCAAGTCTCTCCTGTCCCGGTTCCAGCGAACCACGTCTCACTTGGCCCGTGCAAGCTACATGGCACCTTCCCGCCATTCGAACTCATCTTCATCATTTCTTGCATTTCTCATGCCATTCTTGAGCTCACCGTCTCACCTGGCATCCTCGGCCGTTCTGGGCCTCAACTCCTCCATGAGCCTAGCCCCGATCCTCGTTGTTGACCACGATTGACTCCAAACGACCCTGCACATCCAAAGACAATGAAATTATTTCCAAGCACAAGTTCTTCACAACTTGACCTACATTAGTCAAGGCATATATCATGCAACCTTAATCTATTGACCTAGGTCATCCCAACTCGATCCATGACTCAATTCCTAAAACCCCTATTTTCTGGTAAGATCGGAAATACCGCGCCTATCATGCAGTACTTCCGTAATGCAGAACTACTGCCTCCCAAAATAGTACTTTCGCACGTTGAAAACCTTGCCTGGGATTCTATGAAAAAAACATACTGCAACTTAACTCGGTACTTCCTCCAAGCGGAACAACCGCACTTATGCCTGCGATACTTTCGATTTTCCTAACACTTCTAGAAGATAGCCTAAATCAATTGTAATCTTTGCAAAACCATTTCACCACTTCACTAAACTTGCAATGGTTTATCACAACAATATCCTGAACCTTCTCACGTTGGCAATTCTTCAAAAATACAAATTGGAGGTGGTTTTAAAAAGAGAAAGAGGACTTTTGCAAAGAGGGCTTCAAATGGTCAAATGAAGATTGCGAAAAATTGAAGATTACCATTTGAAACAGAAATGCATAAAAGTTGCTGAAAATGATATTTTTGCACAAAAACTTCATATCCACCCAAAGTGTCAGAAAATCTCACTCTAGCTCTAATGAAAGAGCAATTGCTCGATTTGATCTTAGTCATGGTGAGAGGTGATAGAAAATTGGACCAACACAATAAAGCTCGAAAAATCAAGATTTTGCACAAACACACCAAATCACACTCTAGATTTGTGCATTTTTTTAATCTATTTTCTCTCCTTTGGCAATAGAATAATCAAGATGCATGAAAAAAATAGAGCATGATTAGATGAAGTGACTGCATTTTATTTATTTCTACCATTTAGAAGCCATGAACATTATCCAAAGCAACTTTCAAGTATTACACCAAGCCATAAAAAAATGAAAGTACTATATAGAACATACCAAAACATATATAGCCAAGCTCAAGTCAAATAAGCAATGGTTTTGAAATTAAGAACATTTTTATCATGCCAATTTATCCAGAAATGAGCTAAGCCATGTCAACAAACTAAATGGAGCTAAGAAGCTATAATTGAATCATTTTAGAGTGCTACAAGTTCAAAATTGAAACATTTTATTCAAACACTTGATAACATTTGTAATTGAGCAAATTTAGCACATTTGGCACTCTTTTTTAAGTTCATTTTTGGTTATAGCCGAGTTTCAACCAATTTTCAACAAAATTTTGTTTTCTTGACCATATGTTAGATCTCAAGCTTTATGCGGCCACTCCAAGCAAGAAGTTTAAGGAAGTGATCTACCAAAATACCCTTTCTTGACCCGGTCATCACCAACCACTGCAAACAATGGCCATGCTTGCCACGTGTAGGTGTACCACTAGCTTGTCACACATCGCCAAGTCTCTCCCATCTCAGTTCCACCGAACCACGGGTCACTTGTCCCGTGCAAGCTATGTGGCACCTTCCCGCCATTTGAACTCGTCTTTGACATTTCTTGAGCTCACCGTCGCACCTGGCATTCTCGATCGTTCTGAGCCTCAACTCTTTTATGTGCCTAGCCTCGATCCTCGCAATTGACCACGATTGACTCTAAGCGATCCTGCACATCTAAAGACAAAGAAATCATTTCCAGACACAAGTTCTTCATAACTTGATCTACATTAGTCAAGATATCCATCATGCAAGCTTAATCCATTAACACAGGTCATCTCAACTCAATCCATGACTCAATTCCCAAAACCCCTGTTTTCTAGCAAGATCGAAAGTATCACGCCTAATACACTGGTACTTCCGCAATGCGGAACTGTGACCTCCCAAAACGTTACTTCCGCATGTTGAAAACCTGGCCTGGAACTCTATGGAAAAAGCATACCGCAACTCAACCCGATACTTCTACCAAGCGGAACTACTGCACTTCTGCACTTATACTTATAGTACTTTCAATTTTCTGACACTTCTAGAAGACAGCCCAAATCAAATGTAATCTTTGCAAAAATCATTTCACCACTCCACAAAATTTATAATGGTTCATCATAACAGTATTCTGAACCTTCTCACATAGTCTTTCAAATATGACAAACACCATGCATCAAGCAATGCAACTTTGTGTTTTAAACAAAACGAATTTCAGAATAATGCAGTGGTCGTAATTACAAGCAAAGTGTTGGCTTTCTAGAAGAAGGATGATGAATTTCTATTCCTCATGGATAAAGATAATTGGCAATTGCATATCCTCCAAGCAATGCACTCGGTTTAATTCAAACTAGTGCTAGATCATTTAGATGCTGCATGTATGGAAATGTAAGTAAGCGAGTCAAGTTCCATGCACACACTTAGCTTTTTAATTGCAAATTGTGATGCTCCTTATCTGAAAGTCAGGAGCAATCGTCCTAGTCACGCTGTGTTGATGCAAAGGCATATGCATCATAAACAATTATGCCAGCCACGCCCAGGTTAGCAAGTTGAGTATGATTACACATATATCCCACAGATCTTTTGTTTGCAGTAGTCAGTGTTAAGTCATGTAAAGATATGGGCTCTTGAGAGATACTCATGCCTTCTTTTCTTTTCCTGGATGCTTCTTCTGTTTGATAGTGTAAACTGATGAATTCCAAATTTGCCTATGTTCTCAAACAACTCAATACTGTTGGAGTGACATGTTAGTACTTAGTACATCAAACTTAAATGTTCCTTCCTATGTAAAGGTACTTATACAGTGCAATGTACCATTTGTTGTAGTAAGCAGTTAATTAGTACATCAAACTTAACTTACTAGCTACTGCTTGCTAGTGCATGAGATGAGTAAAGGCCCAAGGCAATGCCGTAATGGTCCCGGGTCAATTTGGCTTCTTTGGTGTTCGTCTATGTTGAACCTCCCCAATAATTAAAGTCAAAAACAGTAACACTTCTGTGATTTCATAACAACTCCAGTTCTTTCCCCTTGTCAATCACTGCATCAAGAACTTGCAAATCTAGAAATCGTCATGAGCTAGTTAGTACAGTGGTCCAGCTCTTCTAAGATGCTGCCATTTTACTGTCTGGACTGTGGAGCAGTAGCAGTCAGATACCAGTCACCTTTGTACACTTGTGCACATGCATTAGCACATGACTAAATGCTAATATGGTATTTGCAAAATGATGCTGAGGAAGAGAACATATGGTTTTGGGAAAGTAGATACATTGTTCCAATCTGTAAATTAAAAAGATACTACCTGACCCCAGGATTGAATAAAAGGGCATAAAAAGGGAGTAGAACCTCCTTAGAAGCAAAGGGGAGAGGTCAGGGAAAGGTATGTAGAGAGAGAAGAGAACTGTGTGGGGGCCTCACAAAGCTTAATTTGCAAATAATAGCTGCTTTTAAGGGCCCTAAAGCTGCTGCTTGCTGGGTTTTGGAGCCTCTTTTGTTAGGATCAATCTTAAACACAGCTGGTTGGGGAGGCTGGATTTCAGCAGCTGCTAAGCTTCTTCTGGTCTCTGTGCTTTGCATTGCCAACTCAGGTACTACTGAGACCTTCGCAAGCTTTGAAAGTTCAGATTTGCTTTTCTACTCTAATGGCAGCTTTAGTTTCGGTTTTTGATTGGTTTTGTCTGGGATCTTGAGATGCTCTACCTCATTCTTTCTCTTCTGTTGCCATTCACCATTGCCGTTTCCGTTGTTCCTTGTTCACCTTTTAAAGGTGCACCGCACCTTATGAACTAGAACCATGCATTGCATTTCAGTTGCATGCTGTCTGCAAGATAAAATTGTTTGATCCTTTCTAGCTATTTAACGAATTAACCAGTAAGACTACCCAAGTAGAGGTTTTGATTAATATTTAGAATGACCACCAAGTTAAGGTTTTGATTAGAACTTTTTTACGGTACCTTAAAATGAATATGAGCTATTCAATCTTTTGTGATCTAATGATTTAAATTAGTTAGGATTTAGTTATACTACTAGCAGTAGAATCTCCAAAAAGGTAAAATTGTCAAGTTCATTAAACCGACAAGGCATCAGATCACGGACGCGTCGAAGACATGGTCACCGGGGCACGTCCACGGGCTGCCCTCCAAGAGGAGGTCCCTCTCGCAGATGTGCGGGGCCGTCGTCAACAGCCACCACCGTGTTTATCGCCGACGCGACGACCGTCCCGGTGGACTAAACAATCAATACTCAAATTAACATGTGCGGTTTGATCAGACATCTCGTCTCGCTTGAGGAAAAACAAGAGCAATTCTTGAAGCTTCGTAATGCATGTATAGTACCTGCACTAGGAACATGGATCTTGGGGGAGTCTTCATGTAGTGGCCAACCTTGAAGTCGGTAAGGAAGGAGACGGCTTGGCTCATGCCAATGTAGCCGTAGACCTAGAATCACACATTGGCGATCGGCCTCCCTGGCATGATGTGCCCTAGGCAATACTCTATAATGATGTTCAACCCCGGAGTCTGCAAACATCATAATAATCTTACTCCATTGGAACTTAATCGGAATCATGCACGCCATGTGGGAGGGGACATGTATAGAACAAAAGTCTATAATACTCTCATAAATCAATTATTAGATTTTATCTCTACTATCATTTTTCTAATATCAGTATAATGTACTATAAAAAAATCCTTTGATTAAGACTTAGAATGGCCAATTGGGCTTTCGGATAGCAGGATTTCGGGGCGGTCAATGTTCGGACTAAATATTGTTTACTTATTAACAGCAAAGTTCATTCGGAAAAGTAAAAGGCGATAAATTAATCCTAGCTTTGGGCAAACATAATACACTTTATTTACAAAGTAGCCCCCCTCAGAACTGCGTGGTATTGAAATCATAGTCTACTAGTAATCAGTTGGTATTTTAGCGCTTTCAGAACGAAGTCGGTGTGTTATAGCAGCCGTGTGAAGTCACACACACAAATCAAAATATGGTGTGAAGCAAGCAGCTACAAAGAGAAAAAGCTAAAGAAAATACACGAAAAGGTCTAGGAGTTCTCCCAATTGTTGTCACATCCTTGTCACTGGGAGCGTACGTAGTTCAGGTGGCCATCCTGGCCCTGGCACTGTAAATCGCCATCAGCGATCCTTCTTTTAGAGAGAGCTATTAATCTATACTGCCGTAGTATTTTTCTCTACGTATTGTGAAGTCCAGAGCAAGCAGGATTGCAGGAACGATTAGGCGTGTGAAAAGCTGACGGTCTCTAGGCTTTGTACCTGTAGATGAGCAGAAATTCTCGTACAAAAAGCGATCCGATCACATCGGTTGATTGCCATTAGAGGGCATAAAGCTAAGAGAATTGTGCACCGTTGTCCAGCAAAAAGCTGGAGCAAGCAGCATGTTGCATCGGTTTTGCCGTGGCAGTGCTGGTACGCCTACGCGCATGGAATAGCCAGGCAGCTGACGGTTGCGGTTGCTCGACGGTTGCGGACGGCGGCGACAAGAGGTGGTGGAGCATGAGCTGCGAGAGCCTTTGCGTGGTGAATTGGTGATTCGGTGTTGTGGGGGAAGTTTGGGTCTAGTAGGCCTAGGGTTTTAGAAGAGGCGAGAGATAGACGAGATAAGAAGCAAATGAACCACTATTGGTAAACCATAATTAACAATTTTTTCCTTTTGAACAGTAGAGGTTACAAGGTTAACGAGTGCATTTTCTATCATACGTAACTACGTAAGTAGAGTACATGGACGCTAGATCGTAGCAGCAGCCAGCAGAAGAGCTCTGCTCATGCCGATGTACGTGCAAGGACCAGCGTGCCGACGGTAACAGATGCGACAGAGGGCAGAGCCGGAGGAAACGGCGAGGGGGGATCCGGTCAGGGGAGGTGGAGGCCGGCCGGCCGGTGGTCCAGACTCTCCAAAATCATGCGTTTCCCCTCCGTTTTTTCCTTTTCATTTCCGTTGCCTCGATGGCTCGACCGACGTGCATATGTTGGCGAGGCGAGATGCATGCAGCATGTGCGCCAGTTCCGTTGGTCCCCTGGTAATGCCTTGCCTGTGTCCGCATGGTTGGATTGGATAACATTCGAGACTACTACACATTACTACTGGTACTAGAGATGTTTGTACTGATTTCTACTTATGTCTTTTAACTGTGATTGATTATTTTTGCCTAAAAATAAATTATAGCGGTTGAAAGAAATGATTTTAGAAGGAGGAGATAAGTGGTGAAAAAAGTGAGAGATAGATGTGTGTGCGAGACGGAAGCGAAAGGAATAAGGTATGTGATGCGACTGTGATCTTCTAACTTATCCTCGGAGTAAGACGGGAACGAGAGAAGTGAAGGAGCCGCTTCAAAAAGCCAAATGCTCATATTAACTTTTAGTTTTTTCAAATAAAAACTAGAAACAAAAACTAATGTAATATAAATAGTACCCTGTCTCCTGCATCCTCTCCCATCGCAGAACAATTCAGAGTCCCTTGATCTGAAACGTTACAACATTCTCCTTTCTTTCCATCACGCTCTTTTCTCTCTTGATGCTAGTGTGAGCCATACTGCAGGGTATGTCAATTTATGGGTAAATCCCGCTGAGCAGCATCCTTCGCCCTCGTGAAGTGACATGTCACTTGCGAGTGAGACAACTGGTCTTTACTGCTGCTGCTGCAAATGTTGGCTGGTCCCTGATCTATATCCCCCCTCCCCTGAACTGTGGAGAGATCGGGCAATTCATCGTCAAAGAGGAGAATTCTTAATGCCACCTTACCGGTATCAGCTTTACAGAGACAGTAACCAGAAGCACCGGTGCGGAAGACCGGCGGGGACCAGAGATAACGTGTTTGCCTGTGCAGACGCGGAGGTGAGATACTACGCCTTCTCTTGCTACTAGCCACTGCGATAAGGACATAAGGTGGCCGGAAGGTGGTCACTGTGCAAAGTGCGTGAGAAGCCTGGAGGCTCTGCATGGTTGGGCTCGCCCGCTTTACAGCGTCACCGCGGGATGCCATGCCGTTTGCTTATGTTCTATGGTTATGCCGAGAATAAGGGCTGTTGGGTTAGAAATTCTTTCTCTCACTTGAATTTTACCTTTTTTTTATTTGAAAAAATTTTCTCCTTTAAAAACAAGGGGTCCTTTGATTTCTAATCCAAGAATCATAAATTTGGATGATAGTTAGGAAGAAAATATCCGAGTGATGTCTAAATACTCCCTTTTTAAAAATGCTTTATAAAAAATATGTTTTTAAAATAACTTATTGTTCTACCTGATTCATTCGTACAAACAATCGGATTAAAAAAACCGACCGCAGGAAAAAATAACTATCCGTTAGGCAGCGGTAGCAGAGTATAAGACATGTTAATTTTTCTTCGACGTGACACGTCGGGTCACTGGACCGGACACATGCGTCTGATGAGTTGGTGCGGTAGGTACCAATTAAGTACTTCGTACTGTACATTTGAGGTAACTTTCTGGTCATGTACATATCAACTTTAGTTGCTCAAGCAACCACATACATTAATTGTGTGTACAGATTAAAGATTGTTATCGTCACGGATAGCTAGCGTACGACGCATGCAAAATACAAACATTATTTCCTTTTCGACTTTAGATACAAATATGCAATCATACAGTTGGGTCGATTGTTTTAGACTTATAGTTTAGTTTTCTACATAAATTAATTTTAAATGAAATATTTTTTCAATATGTGATCTACAAATCAATTATAGGTGATATTATTCTAATTTCATATATATCAACTAAAATCATATGTGAGTATTTCTCTTCTCATACTATCTTACATAAACAACTAGAATTCAAAATTTTAAATAGAAACTATAAATCACAGCCTAAAAAACTTACCTAAACATACGCTAACAAAAAAAAACAGGAGCGGTCATACTCATACGTTAGCCTGTAGTGTCGGTCGAGTTAATAGGGCACGCGGACGGATCAAATCAGCATCACGTGAAAAACGGGAGATCAAACAGTGACTTATCTAGCCCTGCTTTTATCGTACACACATTAATAAAGTATCGGCCTGATCTTTTTTTTTTTTGACCTTTTTGCCTTTACTTCAAAAGTTAAAATAAACAGATGATTTTTTTTGAAATCGCTTTTTAAATGGTTTCTTAAGTCTAAATTCGTATATGCTATTTATATGGATAACTTTATCATCTACTATTATCTCAAAAAATATAAATAAAAATCTCTAAGAACAAACATTGTATATAGCACAGCACAACACACAGCCTCGTAAGTTGTAATCAGGGCAAAAAGACCGTGATGAACTAAAAAACGTGTTAAAGTGTAAATATACGGCATTGACGTATTGTGATAAGCAAATGAAGTACGCGTACAGACGTGCTGTGCTGCACTGTTCTTCTCCTACGTGCGTACGTTCTATGTAGGAAGGTTCGCCGTCTCGACGGATCCCGGTCTCCATCGGCAGACGGCGACGTGCCCCTATTGGCGGCAATACATGACCACCATGGTGTCGTTGGCGTGCGCCGAAGCACGACGTATTTGTAGTTTGCTAGCTCGACGGTGTCGCGTGTTTAACGCCTTTGGTTGGGCCGGTTGCTTTGAACAAGACTGCTACCGGTACATGACCACACAGTATTGCCAAGTTTGGTGAGCTATATTTGTCTAGCTACACTTGATTACTTAGGAATTGGAAGTGCTTGCTAAACGCAACTTGGCCATGGTGATGTACTAGATGTACGGTGATAACGGTTCAGAAAAAAAGCTCTTGGAGCTATTTTTTTTATAACCGTGCCTTAAGTTTCTTGCTGGCGGTAGAGATCGATTCTCACAGATTACATATGCATGCTGGCTAGGGTGTTTTGTGGATTTTTCATTGTGGTTAATTTCTGGGATTTGATTAGTGGGGAAGGATTTTTCGGTGTGGTTAATTTCTGGAATTTGATTAGTGAGTGGGGAATCTGGGGATCACGAGCTTTCAGATTGAATAGTAACTTACACTAGTGATCAATGTTCCCATTTAAAAATTATTTCAGTGCACATATTATCTGGACATCAAAAAATATGTGAGTAGTACTACTGAGTCCGCATTCGGAGCATGCCCGTCTATCCTTTTTAAGCCGATATAAAAAAATATAAAGTAAAAGAAATTTGTATATTATTTTAGCCAATATAAATAAAGTCGATATAATGTATATTACAATTAACTTATATATCCTATCTTTAAAATACACTATGTTTAGAAGCTAATTACTGTAGAAAAGTCGAAAACAACTTTTAAAAACTAAAAGTAGTTTTTAGAAGAAAAAAAAAGACCCTACAATAATGCTACTGTTTGTCTGTGTTAGTGACAAAACAAGTCACACGTACACATGGTGACGTGTGACATGTCAAGCTACCATGGTTTTTTTGTCAAATAATACGTCTAATTAACCTTTTGTTTACAAAATATCAGGATTTTTTTACACAATAGTAATATTCCAGGGAGGAAGAGAAGGGCTCTTGGACTAAAATACCCTTTTGAATTATTGTTACTTTTTTAGGGATCAAATTATTGTTAGTTGATATAGAGGCCTCCTCTCTCCTAGTTGACATGATTTACTAGGCCCTGCAGTGGAGCCTCCTGGACCTCTCAGGACGGAAACAACACACTCAAGAAAAGCGTTAGCTAGGAAGGTTAGCTGTTAAGCAACCACGCAATTAGGAAAAGAAAGGCGAAGCCACCATCGATGCGAGAAGGACTCCTTAGCGATAATACTATAGTTAGCATGGGAAATTAAGATGAGGCAAATATAACGGAGAGATTGGGATCTGAGGGACTGGAGCAAGCTAGCTAGCAATGCAAAGTGTAGTTCCTTGCAATTGTTAAAAAGGTACTGTTTACCTAAACCAAATAAAGGGAGGAAAATGACATTGATTATTATGTGCAAGCAAGCGTGTGGGCTGTAGTACTAGTTCCATTAGGAAGTGTTATGAATGGTAAAGGACTTAAAACAGTTTAACTGCCTAGAAAAGTAGAATTAATACTTTATGCTTATGGAAGGGTCTGGGTATGAGGTACACGTTTCCCCCCCACAAATAATACGGCAACGGAAAGCTACCTCATTTTTCTCCTACCTTTGTATTTGTTTACAAGGCCTACCTCGTTAGCTGCCGTTGTCGCTTACAATCGAGCAACGTTTCCTTAAAGAGTTTTATTTGGAACACATGAATTTCACAGGTGTCAGTACGCTTCCAAAATTCCTATAGAATTGTTCTAAAAAAATCCTATAAAATCTCATTCATTTCAAACAGGGCCTAAACCATAAAGCTTCACTTGGAACGTGGGAATTTCCGTAGGAATCACGTAGGAAACTGCATTATGTGAATTTCCCTAAGTGGGCCTAAAATGTGCTGTTATTTTCCACCAATATGATATTTCAAAACGTGCTTAGAGGAAACTGAAGCTGCCTCCATTCCCCTTTTTATCAACAGAAGCAAAGTGAAGTCAAATTGATTTCAAGAAGAAACAAGCTAACTTTCTCGATTTTCTTTTCTTCGTATATACACACAGCACAGTTCTCATCATTCTAGTCATGCATAATGATAACACTTTACAGTTTTGATATCATAAAGAAACCAACTAACTGGTTAGTGGTAATATGCTGACTTTGTTGAGTGATCTTCTCATGGGTCACATGAGCAATCATATTAGAAAAGACTTGGTTATTACAATAATAATAATCAGCGCCATATTTAAGGGGTGTTCTTGGTACACCCATTTAAGAATTTAAGGAGATTTAGTACAAAAAGTCCAACACGAAAACTTACATGGTACCTTTCTTTTAGCAAAAGAACAACTTTCCCCTGTTTGCTTTTTGTGTGTCATATTACTTTTTTTTTCATTTGCCAAAAGAGAATAATTAGACTATACACTAAAATAATTATGGATTGGTCATATAATTCCAGCTAGTCATGTTTAGGTCATCCTTTTCAGGAAAAAAATGTTCATGTCATTTTTGTAAGTCACACGATTTACACTGAACCTTTCTAAGGAGTTGTTTAGCCGCCTAAAAAAAGAGTTGTTTAGGTGGGTCATCCCATCCATATTGTTATTTTTTTATAGGTAATAAAGTTTGGGGTTGTGATGAATGATTATATATAATCAATAATTGTGACGTTTAATAGAAGAAAACTAAATCCGGCTCAACAATTAAGATCGCAAGTTCACCAGTAAACCACGTAGCGCATGCGGTTCAAAGCCTTGAAGTGGACTCGTCTCGTGTTATCGCCCCCATCAAATTGTGATCCCTATCTGAGCGTCCAACCATACCCGCCCGGACACTGATCTCCTACTCCTGCCCTGACCACTACTACCTTCAGCTAATCTGTCCACCACTTGATTAGCTCATGATTTTGGTTAAATTCATATGGTGGATTGCAATTGCCTTTCAAGGCTTAAGGTGTTTCTTTAATAGGGCATTATCCTGTTGTTATTATGAGTGCTTGCTAGTTACTAAGAAGGATTTGTCAACAGTGAGAATTTGTTGCTCTCAGAAGAGTGCTTACTAGGGAGGATTCGTTAACAATGAGTTCAGAAAAGAAACAACGAATTGAAGAACATTTTGTTAATTTTACTGTATTTTCGAGCTTAAGGTGCATCATTTTATTGGTCATCGTATTTATATTGCACCTTTTTTCCTGTTTGCATCAATTTTGCACCTTTAACCACTTTTTTGATCGATTATGATAAAATAAAGTTAAAATAAAATTTCCTAGATCATTTGAACAACGAACTAGATCAAGTTCAAAGAGCAAGAACAATTCGAGTAAACACCCAATTAAACCATGTAAACAGGACAAAATGTCCTTCCATTCTTTCAATAACATGCTAAACTAAAATAAGTACTGGGAGATAACGGCAGTTTAGCTAACCTACCCAAACCCTTTGGGTCTCGGCCTCCCACTTCTCAACCAGAACGTGTCTTCCATCCCAAAATTTCTCTCTCATTTACTAGTACTTTATTGTTACCTTCTTTTCCCGTCTGTTTTTTCATTGTTCATTTTGGTTTTCAAAGGTTTTTCTTTTGAAAGCGGCTAGCGTCCGGACGTCTGCTCCGGGGCGTTAACTCCGTACACTGCATGTGCTGTCGGATCCTTCCCATGAGTTACTTCGATCGTCGATTCCTCTTAACGAAACGCATCACTTTTTCCTCATGCTCGCTCATGCAGTGCCTGTCGTCTGGGCGTGGTTGATGGCAACAATAGAAAGAAGTAGGAGGCAGCGACGGTCGATCCTTAGCGTGGCTCATCTAGTTTAAAGAATTCGGAATCAAAGATGGGACGAACTAGTGCTCCATGAGACACAGCAAATTTACAATGAGGCGCAACATTAATCCTAGGAACATGTAACAAAAATCCCTAAGGTTGCAACAATCAATCACAACAAAAAATAGTGTAACAAACTAACAACCAACTGCAACAAAAAAAAAGTGCAACACATCCATGATCCAATTGCAATTTTTTTGTGCTACAACTAGGGCTGTAAAAAAAGTTCGAAGCTCGCGAGTTACTCGAGTTCGGCTCGTTCTAGGCTCGATTCGAGTTCGGTTCGAACTTTAAACGAGCCGAACTCGAGCTTGATCTCGAGCTCGCGAGCTTCACCGAGCCGAGCTCGAATAGTTCGCGAGCATCGATTCGAGCTTAAATAGTAATATATATATTAATTCTTACTGAGCTTTCTCGAGCCGAACTTGAGCTCGAGCTTTTCTTATTATTAAAAATTAGTGTGTATTTGAATTATTTTGACTGTTATCGAGCTTATTAGAGCCGAGCTCGAACTTAAAATTTTTTTATTATTGAAAAATAGTGCATAATAAATTATTTTAATTGTTATCGAGCTTCAACGAGCCGAACTCGAGCCTACTCGAGCTTAGACCGAGCCGAGCTCGAGCCCAGGTTCGGGCTCGAACCGCAACTCGAGCTCGGCTCGAGCTTCTACCGAGCTCGAGCTCGGCTCGTTTACAGCCCTAGCTACAACATGCAAAAAGACACACTGCAACAAAATAAAACACTTAATACAACAATTTAGAAAGTTGCTACAATAAATTGAGGAAATACTTATAACAAGCATATCTAAGGAGGAGTGGTGGTCATCACTGACGAGCCAAGCTTCAAAGAGGAGGCGTTGACCGTGTGCCACCCAAGTGTTCAATGCGCCAGCCGCAAAGTATGCCGGATGGCAAACCTCGTCGCAACTGATATGATATCAACTGCAAAGAAGCAGTGCAAATTTTATTGGATTTCAATTAGTCCTCACCCTTGCACTTCCCTCCCATGACATTCTTATTTTTTTCTTGAACTACTAAAAAAATAAAATTGCTAAAACGCTGACACAGAACATAAGGAGGCTACCATTCGTCAGCTTTGCTTCAACTATCTGCACAAATGTCACTCTCCAACCTAAGTAACTACCTGACAAGATAAAGCACCATTCTTACGATTTTTGGGCTTTTTTTCTCTTATTAATTTTCATTATCCATGATAACGTAACCTTTAGTTTTCTTTTTATCTTTTTTAATTTAATTATACCAAAAAACTCACAATAGCTACAGTAAAAAACCTTAAACAGTAATAAAAAGCTAAAAGCTCGTAGTTAAAAAGCTGAAAT